>CM057455.1:1679857500-1681107500 GCA_016271365.2 Neoceratodus forsteri | reverse complement strand
TATAAGCACACCTGGGAGGGATACTGAATCCTGTTCCTTTTTCAGCGCTGCCCTGATGTGGTTTAAACCAGATGTTTAAATGTTACAGTATGTACATTTTCTTCTCTTCTTCCAAGGCACAAGCAAAATAAGAGGAATATTTGACTTCACTCCACAAGAGACCTATTTAATAGTTTGGCGGTTATGTAAGTAAAGGTAGCTTGGCTAAGTCAATGTTGACGACATACAGAACGACATGATCCTAATGAGTTGGAAAATATTGGCTCTCAGGAGAATCCACCAGATGCTACTGAGCTGAAAAAGCTACTGTTTTATTGAATTTCATTTTTATGAGGTAAAATTTATTATTCAACCATTAAGGTATCCCACATGAAATCTTCCATAAAATAGTTTAACAGTTACTTCTGGAAACTGGCTTTTATTTAACTGAAGACTTCATTTACATGAGGGATTTGAAATGGCTGTTTGATTGCCTTCAGAAAAAAAAATGGTCTGTAAGCAATTTTCCCCCCCTCAAACCATCAAAATAACAGAATTGGACTGTCAACAAAAAATGAACTACCTGAACAGCAGAAGAAAGAAAGTGTCTCCAGTTTTTCATTGCAAGCTAGGCCAGAGTATAAACATTTTTCTCAGTATGGTGCCATGATGCACTGGAGAGACCTAAGTATTGTACAATATACAAAGAGTCCTGAAAATTCTCATTTAATACTATACGTATATGTTTATATGTAGGGAGAGTATCTTATGTGTACAAAGCATAATTTAGTGAGCAATCTACTCAGTAAAGCTCATTAATTAGAAGCAGTCTACCTCATTTTTCACAGGGAAGTCATCATTAGTTAGACTGGAATAAAAGCAGCAGTCCCACAGGAAAACACTATCGGAGAAAAGCACTATTCTACAATTCATATTTAAAAATGTAGAAAAAAGGAAAGTAGAGGAATAAATAACCTGCTGAAACTTTGGAGAACTTCAGCTGACTGCATCCACAGATGATTATTCAAGTCTAAACCTTTAGGGTTTCTATAAATGATTCATCATTGCACATTTTCACAAATCATGGAAACATTACAGTACCTGAGGGCATGAAGACTTCATGGAGTAAATCTTCATTCACCACCGGAGAAGTGACATGTCCCATGTTCTTCATCCAGCTCTCATAGATGGCTTGCAAGAGAAGAGTTTGGGCCCTAGTTGCTTGTAGTGTCAGATTTGGAAGTTCAAAGATACATTCAGTAACCGGGACAAAAGGTCGCTTACTCCTGAGATAACAAAAGAAAATGAGCAGAGAGTAAAGACTGCAATATTGCAGGGATCTTTGTTTATGAGTAGAACAAATTACATCCTTGTTGGCATTAGAGTAGCAATTTTTTTTTTCAAAACCAGTTCTAGAAAGAATGCTGTTTTAGAAAAGCTATGAAAAATAATCATTACTTGTATAACTGTACAGAGGAGTCTGGCATTGGCAATGTTACAATGAAAGTAAATGGAACATGTACAGTACTGTTAAGCAGAGGCAAGCTACAGAAAATAAAAATTACATACCTACCGTAATTATGATCTTTCTGTGTATCTTCACCATTCATCACAGATGGGGTACTCGCCGGAGATCAGGACCCCGCGGAACCCTTTTTTTTTTTTTTTTTTAAGACAGAGTGGCGGGCGACGCAGCATCGGCGCCGCCCTCGAGGCCGACGTACTACGTGGCGCTCGAGGATTAGCCGTTAAGCTGCGTCGACTCCGCCTGCCTACCAGTTCTGAGTCGCCGGAGAGGTAAGAGGAAGGGATGGAGGGTGGGACAAGAGAGTCCAAGGGACAGAAAAAGGAAGAGAAAAACTGAACTAAAAGGAGAAATAATGACTGAGAGGACAGCATAGAGGAAGTAAGACTAAGGGGATTGGGTAGGGGCCCCAATCTCTGGAAAAGGAAGAAGGGAGGGAAGGGGGGAGAGAGAATTTAGGAGAGAGTGAGAGGTAACAAAGATCCAGGACCCTTGTCCGTCACCAGACTGTATAGGAACTGCAAGGAGTAGTAAAGTTCATCTGCCAGAAATCAAGGCATAGAATAACTGGCAATACCCCAAAAGCAGAGTCGGCTATTCTGGAGAAGGACAGGGTACAGGGACTCAGTACTCTCTCTCTGTAAAGATATTTGGTGAAAAAAAGGAGAGTTCTTTTTTTTTTTTGAAAGTAGATGGATAACAGAAGGAGGGCAACCACCAGCTCTCACCCCGTAGGAGTGAAGATATGTAGTAGAGAAGGAGTGCCACTCGAACTGTACCCCTTAGGGAGAAACTACCCCTGTGTGTCCCAACTTTACCCCGCTCAAAAAGAGGGGTAGGCACAGAGGGAGGAGGATCCAGAGACTGAAGTCCCAAGGGGATGGCGGGTGGGATTGTGATGAATGGTGAAGATACACAGAAAGATCATAATTACGATAGGCATGTAATTTTTATATATTATCTGTGTCAATCTTCTCCATTCATCACAGATGGGTGAGTACCAAGCCCCCCCGAAGGGGGTTGATTAATTGCACCCTAAGGGACAGCGTCCCTTAGTCCTCAATGGGTGACAAACTAAGGGGGGGAACCTTCTGGGCCTGAGAAGGCCCGAGAGTGGGGAGAGGCGGATGGGGTCCCCGGAAGGAGAAGAATTTGCCCGACAAGCAAATGCATCAGCCCCACGGAAAAGAGACAGGTTCCCTGGTGGCAGACAAATCACCCCACGCCGGGCCAAGGGTGACAACGGAAAGGCGAAGCCACGCCGATCTCCTGGTGCAGATCGCTGTCCCTACTACCCTGGTAGCTACCTCACTGGCATCGTAAGATGCCCTTGCTTGGTGCCTTGCTAGCTCCAGGCCACGTGCAGAGAGTGCGATGGCTTGCCTGGTTTGCTCCGAGTCAGGCAAAGCAGCTAGGATCTGACCTAGCGCTGACCACAAGAACCTGTTGTATGCTGCATAGTGGGCCTGACGAGTGGAGATGGAGAGAAGCAACCGTGCCAAGTAGAAAGTCCTCCTCCCCCAGAAATCAAAATCCGAAGAGTCCTGATCTGGGGGCCGGTCACGGTGGAGGGCGCGAAGCCCGTCAGGGGTGTCCAGGTGCATCAATCCGGACTGTGGATGAGGCATAGAACCTGGAGACTCCGGGGGAGCGCAATACCTCTGGCTGAGGTCCCTAGGGGCAGGAACTCCGGAGTAGGGCCTCTGCCAGAAACGCATGGACGCCTCCCGAAAGGGAGCAGGCCAGGGCGGCACCACAAGGGTGGCTGCACTGAAATCGCCTAGAAAGGCATGCACCACATGCTCAGGATTGCTGACCGACAGGGGAGAAAGGTGAAGGTCCTCCATCATCCTCACGAGGAAGCGCTGATACTCGGAGAGATCAGCGGCAGGAGAGATATGGACAGATGGTTCCTCTCCCCCGAAGAGGGGGTTGAGGAGCTGGAGGTCACCATACGTTCCGAGGGTGGTTGCTCGGGGGGAGACTGAAAAACCTGGCTGTCCATGGCCCTAATGTAGGCAGGGAACCGAGCAGCCACCGCTCTGAACTGCTCCCAGGTGAGGGGCCACTAGGACCAAGAATGCCTGGGAGCGCTGGAGAATGCAGCAGAGGGATAGGGGCAGAGCTGAGAGAAGAAGTCGGCTGACCTCTGCCAGGGCTAGGGAGCAGACCATGGACACCCGAGGAGGGTGTCCCGGAAGACTCCACAGCCGACAGCTGTACAACCACGTTGGTACTGCCTAGGCTGCGCCCAGAAGAATCCCCCCAGTGAGGCGACCGGGGCCGTATAGATCCAGAAGGACGGTCCCTGCCTCAAGAATGGGACCCCTCAAGGAACCCGGAAGGGGAGGGCAGAAGTCCGCACCGGCCGTCCAGGGCAGGTGGACCCAGAGAAGGCAGGCGTGGGCCCGCACCCCTCGACCCCTCAGAGTCCGAGAGGGTCCTGGTCTCGAGAGGGCCAACCCTAGGTAGCTGAGCTCTGGGCTGCCCCGAGGGGAGACCCAGGAGCAGCACCCTCCCTCCCATATACTTCGATGGGCCCCAAAGTTGGGCAATCGAGACACACTACGGGAAGGGGTACCACCGCCGAGGGATCAAGGAACCCTCCAAGGCCAGGTTGCATGGCAATGGTGGCACGCACCATAGCCTGCTGGTCAGTACCACTGACCCCAACCTCGGGGATAACCTGACGCTCCTCAGAAGGGGGCTGGCTGTGACTCGTCGTCGAGACCACCAGCTCGCCCTCCTCAGCAGACAATCCCGAAGGGCTGACAGAAGGTGGCAGGGCAGCTTGGGCCAAAGGTCCTGAGCCAGGGCCAGCCGCGGCGCCGTCAAGTCCACTGGCACCGGGGGCGGTACCAGGAACAGTGACGGCGCCCGGCGCAGCCACAGCACCGTGAAGCGGCACCGAGGACCGAGCGGCGCCCGGCGGCCCAGCGGACTCGGCGCCAAACCTGCACCACCAGGCCTTCGGCGCCTGGCAGCGCAGCGAAAGCACCAATGGCACCGGGACGGGCGCCGACAAGGCCCGGCTCGAAGGCCCTACAGCGCCAGGTTTCAACCTCGGCGCCAGGACAGCGCCGAGGCGAGACATAGCGAAGGCGATGCCGAATCCAGGGTCACGGCGCCACGAGCAGTGTCGGCGCCACGAGCAGTGTCAGCTCCACGAGCGGCGCCGACAAAGCCCACGGCGCCGAGAGACGAGTCGGCGCCACGGCACCGTGAACGGCGTTGAAGGCCCCAATGGCGTCGATGACAGCGTCGACCTGGGCCTTCCAGACCGCGGGAGCGACACCGGGGGAGCCTTCACCCCCGAAGGGGCGATTGCCATAACGGCGCCTCCCGCCCGCTCCCGGGAGGAAGCAGGACGGGCCTCCTGCGCCACGGGAGGAGCCTCGGCCAAGGCTAGGCTACAAGAAGCCGAGGCTCCCTCCTCCTCAGTTCGTATAGAACCGGGAGGGCACCGGAGGAAAGGCCGAGAGAGCGCCGGCTTGGCTCAACGAAAGCGAACCTCCCGAAAGTCATGGAGCTCGCCTACTTTGAACGCACTGTTCTAGACGCCGCGGTCCATGGAGAAGCAGGCGTCAGCACGAATCCATGCCGTGGAAGTGGGCCAGCACGCTGACACCGTCATGCTGGTCAGTAATCGAAAGTACTTGGCGGCCGCATGGGCACCGACGCATAGGGGGCCACCCCGCCTTAGAAGGTTTCTTGCCCTCCGACCGCGACATGACCTGTGGAAAAAAACACCAAAAATAGACTCGACGTCGCTATACTTTAAAATAAATGGAAAGATCTTACCGGTGACGTCGAGTGGAGGCAGAACCCAGAACTAGCAGAAGACCGACGGACTGTCGAACGCACAAATTCGGAAGGCTAAGGCCTAAAAACTGTCAAAAACTTCTTCAGTGGCTTCCCACGAGGTGACCTCGACGGCGGGAGACGAAGAACTGGTAGGCAGGCAGGCTCGACACAGCTTAACGGCTAATCCTCGAGCGCCACGTAGTACGTCGGCCTCGAGGGTGGCACCGATGCTGCGTCGACCCGCCTATCTTTAAAAAAAAAAAAAAAGCCTCCCGCGAGGTCCTGACCTCCAGCCAGTATCCCATCTGTGATGAATGGTGAAGACTGACACAGATAAGATCCTTGCATTACAGATGACCCTAAGGTGACGATGAAGTACACTTCTGTGTTACAAAACTCACCTTGCGACACAGAAATCTATCGGTTAACTAGTGCACAAACTATACTGGTCTTCATGGCCAGGAGTGCAAGAAAGCAATAGCAAAGGCAAACAAGATGCTGGAAAGCATATCTAGGGGGATCAGTAGTAGGAGAGAGAAGAGGTTATACTGCCCTTGTACAGGTCACTGGTAAGGCCGCATCTGGAGTACGATGTTCAGTACTGGTGCCCACATCTCATGAAGGACATTAACCTGCTGGAGAGGGTGCAGAGGAGGGCTACAAAGATGATAGCGGGTCAGCAAGGTAAAACATATGAGGAGAGGTTGAGGGCACTGAACATGTACTACCTGGAAGACATGATTGTGACCTTCAAGTACTTGAAAGGGATAAATAAGATTGATAAGAAGAGTCTCTTTAAGCTGAGTGGCAACCATAACACGAGGAGGCACAGTCTTAGGCTGGAGGGTGGGAGGTTTAGGAGGGAGATCAGGAAGCATTTCTTCACAGACAGGGTGGTGGACACTTGGAATGCACAGCCAGAAAAGGTTGTCTCATTGAAGACAGTGGGCAGCTTTAAGAGAGGCTGGGATAGGCATAGGGGGAAGGTAATGATCATGGGTAGGGAGGAGTGGGGAGGGAGGAAGGGCGGGCGGACAGGGACATTAGCTCAAGCTGTGGACCCTGCAATACGAGCAGACTTGATAGACCAAATGGCCTTCTTCTGCTAGCTTCTTCATGTGTTCATATGTTTAAATTGTGGTGCTAAAGTACTGCTCAGGCTGGAGCTCAAAATGAAAGGACCATTCCTTGGAAAACCTGTATCCCCAGAGGAGTATAGGGAAAAACAAAAACAGATGTACAGTAGTCATACAATGGGCACTGGCAGGCCACTGCTGTTGGGAAGTTCACACAGGCTTTCCACTTCCAGTGAGAGTCACTGATATACTGTAGTTACTAGGAACTAGGGTATGGGAATTAAAGGAGTAAGAAAAATAGGGGAACATCAATAGAAAATAAATTGTAGCTATAACTCTAATACCAATGGCCTGAACAAAGTACTTTACAAAGCCTCAAATAGGTAGTAAGTGGCTGGTTTTGGGGTCAGCTGCTAGTGAGTGGGGCAGCTTACTATGTAGGGGACTCTGGTTCTTGCCGCGAGCCAAAGCACTCAGATAAGGCTGGCAGGAGCTTAACATAGTACCCCAGGATATGTAATACCTCTGGAGAAGAATCATGGCTTCTTCTGCACGACTCTGCTCACCTGAGGGAGGGGAGTCATGCACAGCAAAACCCATCCCCTCCTCCCCAAGTCACACAGTGGGATACTGGGCACAGTACCAAACCGGACATTCAGGCCTATGCACATGTCTGGAAACTCTCCTCTGCCACCAACACTGACTGAGTGTGTTCTCTTCTTAGAGTTCCAACCCCTCTGAGAGGCTCTGGCATGGTGGGGAAGCCCTAGGAAAAATGCCACAGAAGTGGGGAAAATGAGGGAATGGGGTTGGGGAGAAAACAGAAAACTTGAAAACTGCAACTGAAAACAGTGATGTGCTTCTGTGTGCACTGTGTACTGCATATCTGCTAGAATTAAAATACTTCACATAAATCTTTCACATATATGTTACAAATAACTTTTTGTTCATCTACAATACAGGCTTTTATAAAGTAATTTTCCTTGATAGTGGCATTGTACAATGCAAACCCTTGCTACCCTCTACATATCCCAGTCTCCCGATGGCTCAGCAGCAGAGCCTTGCTCTGCTGTGCAGATGACCAGACTTCTAAAGCAGTCTCCAGCCATCGCTTCAGGAGACAGGCCAGGCTGCAGCCAGTGTGCCTCAGCTGAGTAGGGTTGGTGGTGGGTTCCGGAACATAGTGACCCCGTGGCAGTCCAGGGAGCTTGCTTCTTCTGCTGCGGTAAGTAGTGTCCCTCCGGCTGTAGGACATGGGTGAAAAATGTGAGCAGAAACATCCTCTGCCGTCTGTAACACTCCAGTCGCTTGAACAGGGTATATCCCTAGGCAAATATGTCCCAGTCTCATTCCGCAATGGTTTCTATACATTTATCTTTAGTTGTTGTGCTGCTCCACATTTTATAGTGAACTCATCTCCCCCCCCCCCCCTTTAAAACTCATCATGGACGTCATTAAATGCCCCACTTCACACCACAATTTTATGAGTGGTATAAATATCAGGAGTTGGAGATGTTTGCAGGACAATCCTAATACCAGATAAGCTCACTTAAAACCCAGTTATGGGCAAATACCTGGGATTTCACAGCACATGGGAGTGTGTGTGTGTGTACACTGTTAGTTTCTCACTGACACTTTCTGTTTACTATGCAAGTTTGTACCTAACTTGTCCATGATTTAGAAAACAAAACATATGCCCCAAGTTTAAGTCCTGGGTTTGAGGCTTTCTTTTCTGGGATTTTTTGTTTAATTGCAATTTTAACATTTATTTCATTGTAAACAAACAAGTACAATAACTATACACCACACAGCAATACTGAGACAGTACCTAACATCAACAAAAAAATTGAGCAGATTCTAAGAACCTCTATATAGATTTTTTTTTTTTTTTAATCTGCTTTTTTTTTTCTCCTCATCCCCCGGCGTGCGCGTAAGGAGGCACACACACGCCATGCCCCGGAGCGCCCCGCCACACTGCCACCCTCCTGCCTATGCTCCCCACTAGACCACCACCCAGTGGAAGTGGAAGTGGAACTATGAGGCGACGACCACCCGGAGAGAGAGCTGCGTTTGGCTGCTCAATCCTGCTCCTCCCACCCCAACCCACTGTGCAGATGCTCCCACTCCACCCGAGGTCATTCCTAAACTCAGGTCGCCGGAGTGGCACAAGGTAAAGCGCCCAACCCTCAGCGCCACCAGGCCGACTCAGAACCTCTAATAAACTAAAAGCATTGACCATTTTATAAGAACTACCAAGAATAATTCATATTTCGAAAGCTTACAAACTACAGATGAACAATAAATAAAAACTAGCCCCCCCCCCCCCAATTAGAGGTATCACAGGTCACAATTTTAACATTTCTAAGTTTTTTTTAGGATTTTAAAAGACAACAATAACCCACAAACATTCTTATACAGTCTACTGTATACCAACACCATTCTTATAAACTAGTACATGAAGCAGGCTCACATAAGGGGTGTTACAGTATGATCAGTACAAATGAATACACAACGCAGCACACCACTAAAAATCTCTTGCTAAGCTGTTTGTTTCCTGGGGTCAGAAGCCCCAAATGTTCCTATTTTTGTCCTGGTCTCTCTACCCAGTGCTCATACAGTGTGACACAGAACCCAACTTCAGCAGTGAGAGGTGCAGTCGGTGGTTTCCTCATCGGGGGGAGGGGGGGGGGCTACAGAACAACAGGTGCTAGCGTTCCCTCTGCAGGCAGTGCTTAAAATCACCACAGCAACTCATCCAACCTCTGATGGCTGAAGAAGAGAGTGACCTAGGGGTTGCTGACACGAAGTCAGTCGGGGCGCTTTACTGGTGTTACATGTTAACTTTGTGGATAGAAAAGTCCTCTATACCACCACTCTACAGATGTTAGGCAACAAGACTCATTTATTTATTTAAAAAGAAAAGTATCTGAGGATCAGTGGCAGGATTTTTAGGACAGTAAATTAATAAAAAGGTATCTAGGAGAGCTTCAGTAACAGACAAGTAGTGGAATAGCAGTATAATTGCAGTATAATGTGGGGAGTGGTGCAATGCAGTAGCTGCGAGGCAGCCATATTCAGGCAGACCTTTTGGACACTGAGGTGCTGCCCTATCTGCATGCATCTCTCTGGACTGCGGGATGAGGTAGCCAGACTCAAAGCGGAAGTAAACTGGGTCAGAAGTACCATCACCCGTATCCAGAGACCACCCAAATCCAATGCCGCTGCCTCAAAGGATGCCGAGAACGAGGAGCACTTGGATGACAGTGGGCTCAGGGCGGGTTAAGACGGTCAGGCAGAGGCACATCCCAGATCCTATTCCACTCAAGAACTCATATGCCACACTGGCAAATGGGGGCAACCAAATAGAGGAACCCAGAGAAGTGGAAGGAAAGGATGTGGAGGTTAGCCAAGGAGGTGACCTCAGCGGGGAGAGCAGTGGACCCCAGAGGAGGAGGAAGCGAATCCTGGTGGGGGAATCCATCATAAGAAGGATCCAGCTAGGAACACAGGAGGGGAGGGGAGGACCGGGAGGTGAGGTGCTCACCAGGTGCCACAGCACGAGGAGGGATGGAAGGAAGATCCTGGGGATCGCTGGGAAGGCAAGACGGAGGGTGAGCTGGATGTCATTATCCACCTAGGTACTAATGACCTGGCAAATGGGGAGCCAAAGGAAGTTCAGGAAGAGTTTAGGAAATTGGGAGGGTCTCAAGCAAGCAGCTACTTCTGTCACCTTCTCAGAAGTACTACCATGTAGAGGCATGGGAGGCATAGGGTACATGCACCAGGAACTTTAACTCATGGTTGAAGAACTGGTGCTGTGAAGAAGGGTTCGGATTCACTGGTGACTGGGGACCCACCTGGAGGGATGGAGGTTTGTTCAAGCCTGACAGCCTGCATCCATCCTGGAGGGGAATCCAAGCACTCAATGATAAGTTTAAATGCTACATTGACAAGCATTTAAACTAGCCAAGGGGGGTGGCAGGCCAGCAAGGAGGGTACCTACTTGCTCACACCCCACAGCTAGCAGTGGAACCAGTGAACCGGAGGAGTGGATATCTCAACAAAGCAGTGTGCAAAAGATGGAGATTAGTGTCCAAGAGGTGGATAGGCAGAAAAGGGGCAAAAATCAGCAGAAAGGCAGACAGCAAGGAGAACCAGGGATAAAGGACAACCAGGGAAGGGGCTGGAGTAGAACAGCTAAACAGTCTAGGAGTCAAATCATGGAAAGCCATGTGTGCCAATGCCAGGAGCCTTAGCAACAAGATGGAAGATCTGGAGGCTGTCATGGCGCAGTCAAACCTGGACATTGTGGCCATCACAGAAACCTGGTGGAATGATCACCATGACTGGGAGATGGCCATTCCTAGCTACAACATATTCAGAAGAGACCGAGCAGGTAGGAAGGGAGGAGGAGTGGCACTGTATGTGAAAAATGACATAAGGGCCACAGAGATCCAGGAGGAACAAAATGGGGGAGAGATACTGTGGGTTAAGCTGGAAAATGGGGCCAGCCATCCGCACAGGTGTGGTCTACAGACCACCAGCCCAGGAGGAAGAAACAGATAGGGAGCTGATGCTAGCCATCCAAAGGATGGCAGACAAGGGTGAGGCAGTATTGGTTGGAGACTTCAATATTCCAGATGTGGACTGGAGCATCCCAGCAGCAGCATCAACTAGGAGCAGATTTATCCTGGACTCCCTTCAGGGTGCCTTCCTCAAGCAACTAGTCATGGAACCAACTCAGCAGAAAGCAATACTGGACCTTGTGCTCACAAACAGGGACAGTGTGATGGGGGTAACAGTGGGGAAGCACCTGGGGAACACTGACCACCACTCATTGTGGTTTGAAATCACAGAAGGAGCAGAACCAAACCACTCAAAAACATGTATCCTGGATTTTTTGGGGGGCGGCAGACTTTGGGAAAATGGGGAAGATACCTGAAAGAGACATTAAGGGGAATGGGGCAGGAATCAGAGGTTGAGGAACAGTGGGCAGTATTTAAAATGGGGATTACAAGAGCAACAGAATTATGCATTAAGCAGGTTAGCAAGAGGAAAAGGAAGAGAGGCCATTATGGTTTTCCAAAGAGGTAGCAAAGAAAGTAAAAGCCAAAAGATTGCATTCAGACAATACAAAAGACACAGGCAGAAGGGGATAGGGAGAAGTACCAGGAGAAGCAAAGGAGGCAGGGAGGTCAGTAAGGGAAGCCAAAGCTCAGACAGAAGAACACATTGCAAAATCAGTGGTTAGAAGGGACAAAACCTTTTACAGGTACATAAGTGAAAAAAGAAAGGCAAAGGGAGGGATAGTGAGACTGAAGGGGGAGGATGGGGGCCATGTGGAGGATGACAACAGTAAAGCTGACATATTGAACAGGTATTTCTGCTCAGTCTTTACTGAGGAAGAGGAGGGTAATGGGTCTGAAGGGAGTACAAGGGGTGAGAATGGTGCAGAAATGGACACAAGTCCCTTTACACGAGAAAGAGTCCTGAAGGAACTGGAAGTAATAAGAGTTGATACAGCAATGGGGCCAGATGGGGTGCACCCCAGGGTCCTTAAAGAACTCAGAGAGGTGGTGGCTGAACCTCTGGCTATCCTGTTTAGCCGATCACTGGAAACAGGGGAGGTACCCAAAGACTGGAGGACAGCAGATGTAGTCCCCTTATACAAAAGTGGGAACAAAGAGGAAGTGGGGAACTACAGACCAGTCAGCCTCACCTCGGTAGTGGGGAAGATCATGGAAGCACTACTGAAGGAGAGATTGGTGGAACATCTGGTTGTCAATAGACTGCAGGATCCAAGGCAGCAAGGTTTCACCGGGGGAGGTCATGTCAGACCAATCTCGTTGAATTTTTTGACTGGGTGACTAGGAAGGTGGATCAGGGGAGGGCAGTGGACATGGCCTATCTGGACTTCAGCAAGGCCTTTGACACTGTGCCACACAGAAGACTATTACACAAACTAGGGAATATGGGTGTGGGCAGGACAGTAGTGTGGTGGTTAGGTAACTGACTGGGCGGCAGGACACAGAGGGTGGTGGTAAATGGCTGTCACTCCACAGAGGGAAGAGTGACCAGTTGGGTACCACAGGGATCAGTCCTATTCAACATCTTCATCAGTGACATTGTGCAGGACCTACAGTCATGGCCAAAAATATTGACGCCCTTGCAGTTTTTTCTAATAATGCACCATTCCTACCAGAAAATTGTTGAAATTAAAAAATATTTTGGTATCCACATATGTATTTCTTTGGTTTGCAGTGGAATAAAACACAAAAAGCAGAAAAATTTACTAAGTCTTAGCTTATTCCACACAGAAATCCTTAAATGGCCCGGACAAAACTATTGGCACCTTTTAGAAGTAGTTAGAAATAATTAGATTTCAAGCAGGTGATTCTCCTTCACTTTGGAATTGAACTCACTTGTGATGAGTTGCAGGTCCCTGCAATATAAAAATCACTCATTCAACCAGTTTGAATAGAGAAAAGGACTCATTCTCCTGTTTTGTGTCACTGTGTGTACCGCAATGAGCATGGAGAAAAGAAAGACAGCCAGAGAATTGTCTGAGGAGGTTGAACAGAAGACTGTAGCCAAGCATGGACAATCTCAAGGCTACAAATCAATCTCCAGAGACCTTGATGTTCCTGTTTCCACCTGCATTAATGTTATCAGGATGTTTAAGGCCCATGGCACTGTAGCCAACCTCCTGGACGTGGCTGCAAGAGAAAACTTGATCGAAGATTGCAGCGCAGGATTGTTCGAATGGTGGAGAAAGCACTTCGATCAACTGCCAAACAGATTCAAGCTGACCTTCAGACACAAGGTACGACAGTTTCAACTCGCACCATCCGTCACCAACTCAATGAAAGGGGGTTATATGGTAGGAGACCCAGGAGGACCCCACTGCTGAGAGAGAGACACAAGAAAGCCCAACTGGGGTTTGCCAAAACACACCTGAACAAGCCAAAATCCTTCTGGGAGAATGTCCTGTGGACAGATGAGACCAAATTAGAGCTTTCTGGTAAAGCACATCATCTCTATGTTTACAGAAAACAAAATGAAGCCTTCAAAGAAAAGAACACCTTCCCTACAGTCAAACATGGAGGAGGTTCAGTGATGTTTTGAGGTTGCTGTGCTGCCTCTGGCACTGGGTGCCTTGAACGTGTGCATGGCATCAGGAAATCTGGAGATTACCAGGCCATTTTGAGCGCAATGTTGAACCCAGTGTCAGAAAGCTGGGTCTCCGTCAAGGTCATGGGTCTTCCAGCAGGACAATGACCCCAAACACACTTCAAAAAGCACCCAGGAATGGTTCAAGACAAGACGCTGGACTGTTCTGAAGTGGCCAACAATGAGTCCAGATCTAAATCCCATTGAAAACCTGTGAGAGATCTGAAAACAGCAGTTGGGAGAAGGCACCCTTCAAATATGGGAGAACTGGAGCAGTTTGCACAAGAAGAGTGGGCCAAACTGCCAGTAGAGAAGTGCAGGAAGCTCATCCATGGCTATAGGAAGCGGTTGATTGCAGTTATTTTGACCAAAGGCTGTGCTACCAGATATTAAGTCTAGGGTGTCAATTTTGTCAATGCCATTTATTTTCATTTTCTGATTTAAAAGGATATATTAAATTCTGAACAAAAACAAAGGTTCTGTAATATTAACAGAGAAATAAAGAATTGTAGAGACCAAATACTGTACTGTTGTTAATTTCAACTTATGTTTAGAGGAAATTGTGAGTTATCTGAAAAAAGTGCAAGGGCACCAATATTTTTGGCCACGACTGTATAAGGCAGAATTTCACTGTTCACTGATGACCCAAAGCTCTGTAACAGAGTAGACACACCAGAGGGTGTAGACAGAATGAGAAGGGACCTGCAGAAACTTGAAGAATGGTCAGGGGGTTTGGCAGTTGACATTCAATGCAAAGAAGTGCAAGATAATGCATATGGGGCACGAAAACCCTGGCACAATATATCAGTTGGGGGGTGAGGATATAGCACGCACCAAGCAGGAAAGGGGATCTTGGGGTTATCATCTCTGATGACCTCAAGGTAGGGAAACAGTGCGACAAGGCAGCAGGTAA
The DNA here is from genome assembly GCA_016271365.2 of Neoceratodus forsteri. Classification (NCBI taxonomy): domain Eukaryota; kingdom Metazoa; phylum Chordata; order Ceratodontiformes; family Ceratodontidae; genus Neoceratodus; species Neoceratodus forsteri. Next base: position 1,681,093,033 of record CM057455.1, on the reverse strand, counting down.
AGCAAATAGGATGCTGGGATGCATAGGCAGGGGCATCACCAGCAGGAAAAGGGAGGTCATGATTCCAGTATACAAGACACTAGTGAGGCCCCACCTGGAGTACAGTGTACAGTTCTGGAGACCTTACCTATGTAAGGACATAGACATGGTAGAGAAGGTTCAGAGGAGGGCAACAAAGATGGTACATGGATTGCATCACAAGTCCTATGAGGACAGGTTGAAGGAACTGAATATGTACTCCCAGGAGGAGAGGAGGGAGAGAGGGGACATGATAGAGACATACAAGTATCTTACAGGGAGGAACAGGGTGCAAGAATACACTATTTTTAAGTGAAAAAGATGTTCCAGGACTAGAGGGCATTGGATGAAGTTGGAGGAGGACGATTCAGAGGAAATGTGAGGAAGAATTTCTTCACAGAACGGTGGTGGACAAGTGGAACACCCTGCCTGAGGAAGTGGTGGGCTGAAACAATCATGGGATTTAAGAATGCATGGGATAGACATAAAGGAATTCTGGAGGTCAGGGGTAAGGGGCAACAGAGTTCTAGGAAAACATAAACTGAAGTTACAAACTCAAATGGGCAGACTAGGTGGGCCATAGGCCCTTTTCTGCCGACACTGTCTATGTATCTATGTAAGACAAAAATGAAAGTTACATACTTACTGTAACTGTTTATCTTCCAAAATATATTCCCCATTGATTACCACTTATGGGTCTGGGTTGAAGGCACTAGGACCCCATGGGAGCAAAGCTTTTGCTGGGGGTTGGTCACGGCTACCAAGCATGGTGCCACACAGGCCCCCATGCCCCCAGTGCATGTGCAAAAAATGGAAATTACGTACTTACCATAATTATTGATCTTCTTGAACAGTCTCCATCACTCATTCACACTAGTGGGATAGTGCCGGAGGCGCTAGGACCAAGCGGGAGCCTAAAATTTTCTGAAGGGCCGGCGCCAAGACAGGACCACGCATGAGCGGCGCCATGAGACTAGCTCACGCCTATGTAGGCTATTTTCGACGTCGACCCTCCAACCACCTCAGTACCTTTTCGACCGAGGAGGTGCAGCATAACTGATGAGAATAACTCATCCTGAGTTTCTGGGCCTGAGAGGGCCCAGATGGCCTTTGAAAGAAAGGTCAAAGAATAATGTCCTCACAGTCTCAACCATAGGACCATGAAGACCAGGAAAGAAAACGAAGAACCCAGGATGGTGGAGTGTGAATGAGTGATGTAGACTGTCCAAGAAGATCAATAATTACGGTAAGTACGTAATTTCCATATCTTCCTGGACTAAGTCTGCATCACTCATTCACACTAGTGGGAGAGTACTGAGCTAAAACCAACAACCCTGAGTAGGGTGGTAGGAGACAGGGTTCACTCAGAAAGGACAGCCAAGGACTGTCCTGCTAATAAAATGAGCTGTCTTGTAAACAGCAACTAGAACATAGTGCCTACAAGATAAGTGCTCGAGTTGTAACTCACCACTTTGCAGACGACTGCAATGGACACAAAATGAAAGTCTGCCCGGAAGCTGCTACCACTCTAGGAGAGTGGCAAGAACCTGGCTTCACAATTTGGTCTAGGACCAAAATTAATAGTGTCAAAGACATGTACTAATGTAACGTGAAGGGACCTCCGGAACTGAAGGTCGGTAAAGTCAACTGGTTCAGGGTAGACCGGAAAGTGCAGACGGAAACCCCCACTATCAAGTATGGCTGACCTATAAACAACAGGTCCAGGAGCACTTGAACCCCTTACTTGGTGAGCAAGGGGGTCCAGGTGAGGTTAGCCCATCAAGGAGAATGGTCTCCACTTAGTCACAGGAACCTTCCTGATGGAAGGCCAAGCACGACTTAGAAGCCTCTTGTGGTGGTCTAGTAGAACCAGATCCTACCCACTGCATATTCCAAAGGAATCATCCTGCCCCTGTGTGTACAACTGTAGTAGCAGTCTCTGAACTCAGGGAAGAAAGGAAAAAGTGTACAAAAGGACGTGTCCACTGCGGAAAAACCAGGGGCTTGATTTCTAAGGCAAATAGAGGCAGATGTCGAGGAGGGACACAGGAGGACCAAGTTAGGGCTAACCCATTTGTTGAAGTGACTGAAGGAGGCAGTGACTCAAAGCGGTGAGGCACTACCCACTCTGGCCTCCCTGAAGGGCATAGGAAAGGATTCTAGTTTGTTTGTTGAAAAACAAACATCATGACTCCATCACGCACTTGAAGAGGATAGCTTCGTGAGCGACTGGCATGGACCAGTGCGCAGGAACCGAAGGTGTGAATATTTGAGAAGCTACCTCAGAAAAAAGCCCTACTTGACCTTCTGTCAAGAAGGAGAAAATCGCCTGTTAAGTTAAGCAAAGGAAGTAGGAACCTGAGTTCCGACTCGGTGGAGAGTCGCTTCTGCTGCTGCAAGGCTCTGCTCAAGAGAAGAAAGCCTGATAAAAAGAAGGGGAATTAACAGACTGGGCAGTCGCCTAGGTCTAGGAAATGTCTCTGAATGAGAGAAATCTCTCTTAGAGAAAGAGATGACCCATACCGCCACCGGATCTGACTCCCCCTAGGGGAAGAAGTCATCAGGTACTCTTTATCGAACTCTGGAGACGAGCGCCTCAGGGGCTGAGGCGGAACCTGACCAAATCCAAAAAAGGGAGGTATCAGGTAATTTCAGCTAGGCCCTGTGCTGTGATAAAAATTTTTTTTTTTTAGTCCGAACCTAACAAGGCTTTTAGGCTGCTATTTTGCAAGGATTGTTTTGATACAAAATGACAAAGATGTTCTCCATCTGAGTGCAGAAGGAGTCTGAGCATCCATACTGAAATCATGATTGGACTAATAATCGCAGCTGGAGAGATGTTAACCACCTGTGCCGAAGGGGCAATATCACAAGGGGGCTATATACCCCTATCAAAGAAGTGGAAGAGCCAGTGCGGCGCCCGACCATTAAATTAGAATGTTCCACAGGGTGTAACTGTCTTGACAACTGAAAAAGTCTAGAAGCAGAAGTGTATGGTCCATAGACGCAGTGTGAAATATTATAGTGGACCCTATTACTGAGGAACTACTAAAAAGATTTCCCATCACGGACTATGATGATAGAGAGGACGTGCCCTTCAGTATATAAAATGAGTCGTCCGCTGTATTACTGACCAGAAGGACAGGGAAAGACCCATCTAGATGCACTTCTACCCTACAAGAATCTCCAAGAGCAGTCTAGGTCACAGCCACTAGAGACTCCGCCATCAGGAAGGATGTCGAGGAGCTTGGTACCACGTAGGGAGCCGAGAACGTGCTGAGCAGAGTGAGATTCCGCTGGCAGAACAGTACAGCAGAGTTCCATCAGCAGAAAACCGCTGGATAGCACAAGATCCCACATAGACCACCACTCACTAAGATGTGTGGAAAAAATAATCCGCAGAACAGGAGTTCATTCTGCGATAAACATCCCGCCACAAGTTCTGTGGAAAGGAAGTCCGAAAAGGAAAAATATGTCACTAATTCTGCTATACAGCACCCATGCGGCACCAGCATCACTTGTGGCACAGGAGGGCACCAAGCAGTGCTTGTGCCAACCTGGGCGATACCCGAGGGCAGCCGCAGCAGTACCCGCAGGCACACCCAGCACCCATGTAGCAATGACACCCGAGGGCGCCCCTGATACCCATGGTACCCATGACACCCATGGCGAGAATGGCACACGAGGGAACCAGTAGCACCCATGGGCACCTGTGGTGCCACCCATGGCACCCACGGTACTCATGGCACCAGTGGCACCTATGGCACCGATGGTACCCATGGGTGCTCACAGCGTCACCCGTGGCACCCACAGGTGCTCCTGGCACCACCCATGGCACCCTTGGCACCCGCGGGTGCACTGCGCCACCCAGACACCCGCAGCACCACTGACGGCGCCAACAACCAACGGCAGCAACAAGAGCACCCACGGCACCGCACAGACCGATGGCGCTGACCTACGGCGCTGACTAAGGGCACCAGGCATGGCGCCGCATCAAGGCACCGGTGGCTCCGGTGTCAATTCAGGCACCGAGGCACGGCGCCAACCAAGGCACCAAGCCACAGTGCGACTAAGGCACCGAGGCAACGGCGCCGATCAAGGAACCGAGGCTCGGCGCCAACCAAGGCACTGAGCCACGGTGCCAAAGGAAAATGCCAATGAAAATCCTGAGAAGGGGAGAAGGAAAAAGGCGGTACCTGTGCCGGCCCCTGCAAAGAAAAGGGAGAGGGGGGTAGGCATGAGAGGTCGACACAATGGCAAAGGCACCAGGAGGGCACCAAGCCATTCGTGATCCAATCGACCTGGCTCCGGTCCAATGGCTCCGAGGCCTGGAGGTCCTGAAATCAGGAACAGAGCCATGAAAAACTGGAAAGTCAACCCCCCTGCTCCACAGGAGCGGCCCAAAGGTGAAACTGCCCACCGGAGCTCCAACGAGAACAGAGATGGAGCTCTGAGTCGAGAATGCAGCCGTTAGGAGTGGGGCCAAGAGGAACCCACCAAAATCGGTACAGGCCCATCGCCCCTCCCAACGAACAATCCTCGTGCAGACGTACCAACGGGCAACCTCGAGCGGCACCGATTCTTCTTCCCCCAACGAGGAAGAGGAGCTCGAGGTTAAGCAGAGCCAGATCCCTGGAACCGCTAGATTTGTGCTTTGGAGGACTGTCCGTAGTCGGACCCCCCCCACCCCCGTTAATTAAGGGTGGCGGACCGGACACAGCCCCTCTGCCATAAAAACTTTCAAACGAAGTCCTCCTACCATCACCGCTACCATCTAAGGACGACTCCGTTGATGGCAGGAAATAATTTCTTTTTCTTCTTCTTCTTGATCATAAAATAAGAAATTACTACTTTAAAATATTAAATTAAACGTTAAATGTTGCTGACATATAGACGAAAACTTAGACTCCGGCAGACGAGTGATGTCGATATCCAAGCGCACTCGACGGCGGGAGAAAAGGAACTGAGGTGGTTGGAGGGTCGATGCCGAGATAGCCTACATAGGCGCGAGCTAGTCTCGTGGCACCGCGCATGTGTGGTCCTGTCTCAGCGCCGACCCTTCAGAAAAATTTAGGCTCCCATTTGGTCCTAGCACCTCCAGCGCTATCCCACTAGTGTGAATGAGTGATGGAGACTTAGTCCAGGAAGATCATTCAGTAGTTTTTTTTTAGTGGTAGTGAGTGCTACTTTATACTGATGCACTTTAAAATAAATACTTTTTATCCTACAGCCAAGCCCTGGTCCTGTGTTTGCAGTCTAGTGACTGCGAGCCGGGCTTTTCCAATGATGCACACTAGGTGGCCTAAAGGGCGTAGCTGGGTATGAAGCCAAAGCCTCACACCACTAGCCAGCCAAAAGATGGACAGTGATCTTAAAAGGCAGCAACCCTAAAGCATGTGGCTCCAGCTGAAAAGCAAGAGGGGATGCCTAAAACTGGGACCCCTTTGCAACTGAGGTGGCACAATGTACCAAAACAGGAATGAATCACGGAGACTCCTGGAAAACCAAACCTTATGCTACCTGGTGGATGATTTACTGAATAATTAGTCAAAATATGTCCACTTTTCCCCAATAGGGAAAAAAAGAAGGAATCTCCGGTGCATGTGGAGCTGTGAGGCCAAACAACCCAAAGGAGTCAAGACGTGTTCATTTCCTTAGGCAACCCTTAGGGTAGTGGGTTAACAGCCTAGCTGGCATAAAAGCAGCACATACCAGCCACAGGGATAGTCTGGCATAGCCAGAAGAAAAAGCCATCACAGAAAAGAATTGGTTCTCCTGCAACAACAGGGATGTACCCTGTGTCTAGTGTACTTGATCCAATCCAGTGCACAGCACTGTTCCAGAGACAGAGCAACTGCCAAGTGGAGTTAGACTGGGCAGTGCCCAGAGGCACTGAGTACATTTAGCAACTAACAGAGATATACTCCAGGAAAGGGATACACCCTGCACACTGAAGACGAGGACAGGAATGAACAAACATTTGTCAATCCCAAATGTTTGCTTGCTTACTTACATTTGCTGTGTAGTTGTTGGGCATGGATAGCACAGAGGCTAAAATGAACAAATTAAAGGGCAGCTTGCTAGTTTTGGGTCCCCTAGACATAAAGGATACCTCACCCTTGGCAGAACTGATGGGTATTATTAAATCCACGCATCTCAGCCCCGTTAAAAAGTTATTTCACTCGTAAATAGCACCCCGATAAAAAAGGAGCCATTGCCTGAACTCGCCGACACGCCCCTATGCAGGCACCGCAGCCCGTTTTGTGATGTAAGAAAGCGAAAGCTGCGTGTGCGCGCTCCATTGATTTCAATGGGGGCGTTTTTTTCTATGCATTTTAATAACATTTACAATTGAAATTTTAACAAATCAAAGTGACCGCTTGACTAACTGTTACAAAGCATACCTTCTTCACCTCACCATATATGTCATGAAATGGGTTACCTGCTTTTAAGATTGAGCTTACTTGACCTCACCTCCAGTCCTCAATCTCTGAATTTTGCTCTGTAATGATATTGTGCCATAACCCTGATCAGCTGATACATTCTGATCAATTCATAGCGACCATATATAGTATTGCACAGCGATCCTATGTTGTGCTTATTATAGCATGGTTTGTTTTTTTATTTCACATTTTGGATTAATACCTTTGAGCACAGTGGCTCTTTTGCAAAGGCTCCAAGTAGAAGTGGTACACAAACAATTCAGTACAAAACAAGTTAAAAATACAAGAAACAGTGAGACAGGTGAGATGAGCACAAGTCAAAGTCAATAGTTACTGGAAAAAGATTATCGCGGCTAAGAAAGTACAATGTTACTGAGGTGCAATCTTAAAATGATACATCATCTAGTAATGAGAAAAGTGCTTGTTGACCAAGTGGTCGTTTCAGTTTAGTTTTAACTGCAACCTTCAGACAGAATTAGCCGCTTCATCAGGGCATTGTTAAGGGTTTAAAAAAAAAAAAAGAAAGAAGTGGGGGAGTTAATAAGGTTTAGGAAGGTTTGAGTTGGGGGACAAACAGTTTTATTGAAAAAAGAAAGAAAAGGTATAGGCTGGTTCAGTGTGGGACGAGGGAGTAACAATGACAAACATAACGTTAGCTAGCAGCAAGCATGTTAGTGGAGAGGAACCAGGAGAAGGGAAAGGTGAAAATCCAGTATTGGGAAAAAATTGCCAGGGATATGTCAGAAGTGCTGTCATGTTTCAATATAGCTGCCGGCACAGCCTTGTCTGGGAGTTGATAAGCTAAGGAGTAGAGGTCAGGATATGGGAGAGCTAGATAAGGGTTGGGGAGGTGGGGAGACCGAGAGTAGAAAGAGGGGGAGAAGACAGAAGTTAAAAAGAAGGGGTGAAGAAGAAGGGGAGAAATGAAAATTACGCACTACCGTGAATTTTGATCTTCTCTTGTATCTTCACCATTCATTACTGATTGGGTTAAGCGGAGGCGCGCACCCTTCACAGGTTTTTTTTTTTTTAAATAGTCGGGCTCCAACGGCGCCGCCCTTGAGGACGACATATTGCGTCATGCGCGAGGGGCAGCCGTTAGGTGCCGCAGACTCCTCCTATATCTCAGTTCTGGTTCTGGTGGCCAGAGAGGCGAAAATAAAGGATAAGAAAAAAGAAAGTGAGGCAAGAGAGCCAAGGGATAGAAAAAGGAAAGGAAATAAACTGAAAAAGGAAAAAGCCGATGGAGAGTAGACAGAGGAGAGAGAATTCCTACCCTAAGGGACCGCAGGGCCTCCTTTCCGGGGCGGCTCTATGGGAGGAACAGAGAGGAGGAAAGGGGAAGAAGAGAAAGAGAAGAAAGAAAGAAAGAAATAAACACGTTGAGAGGGAGGACAGTGCCCATCGAGCATTGGTTGAGAGGCTTAAAGGCTCAAAACTGACCAGGGAGCAAGAATCCCAGTTGGCAGGACTGAGGGGAGGTTCAACCGAACCACCTGAACAGATCCGAAGAGGGCAGACTCTCTGAACTTTCAACATGCAAACCCCTTCACCCTAGTTGAGGGCCCTAGGCTGTCCGGGCAGAAACTGTTCCGGGTAGAGCGCCCATCCAGGAAGGGGACTAAATCCCTTAGCACCTTGTTAAGTGCTAACACAGACGTGTATGGGAAAAACTATGCCTTCTCGAAGGCAGTTTTGAATGAAAATAGAGTGGAACTCAATCAGACTTTCCAGGGCAAGGCAGACAGATGCTCAGAGCTGACAAATTCGGTCAGCAGCTAGAAGAGCTTGAAACAAGACCTGCCAGGGGGATTCCAGACTTTGCGGAGGCCAAGATAGGGTATGGGCACCTGGACTGTGAAACTGCATGACCTGAAGAGGGTAAGGAATCGCACCATAGGGCAGTCAGAAAGAGTTCCCTCAGAATTAGAGAAATTTGGAACCGTGCTCATTCCCCTTTACCTTGAGGAAAAAAGGAGATCCATTCACAAGAATGGGGAAAAGAGCAGAAAAAAATTTTTTTTTTTGGCATAAAGGCCAAGAAAAGTAAGAGGAATGAGACGGGAGGGGGAGACGCCACAGAAGGAGGCCACTGAGGGGAAGGTGGGTGGGTATCAGTAATGAATGGTGAAGATACAAGAGAAGATCAAGAATTACGGTAGGTACGTAATTTTCATATCTTCCCTTGTCAATCTTCACCATTCATTACTGCTTGGGTGAGTACCAAGCCCCCTCCCCCCTTAAAAGGGGTAGAACCCTGAGGGAATAAAACCCCCAGCCTCCTGTTGGTGAGAAAACAGAAGGGAAGACCCTGGCTAATACAGAGAGAAGCCTAAGTGGGAGAAGAGCTAGAGGTGCCCCCAAGACAGGGGACGGAGGAAGCCCCTGCAGAAGTCTCCTAGCTCTGGAGGAAAAAGATGGGTCCCCCGGGAAGCGGAGCGAATCTCCCTACGCCGGGCCAGGGGTGACAACCTTGATAGACGAAGCCATGCCGTCCGCCTAATGCAGATCGCTGTCCCTGCAAGCCTGGAAGCCACCTCACTGGCGTCATAAGATGCCCTTGCTTGGTGTCTTGCCAGCTCCAGGCCTATAGCAGAGAGGGCAATAGCCTGTCTGGTGTGCTCCGTATCAGGCATTGATGCTAAGAGCTGGAGAGCATCAACCACAGATGCCGTGCAGGCAGCGTGAGTGAGCCTGATTGATGCAATGCAAGCCACCGCATGAGAAGAAGAGAACACTCTTCGCCCCACCGGTCGGAATTGTAGGGATTCCGAATCCGGTGGACGGTCGTGCGCCAGGCGGCGACGCCCGGAAGGAGTCTCTAGGTAGACCAAACCCGAGGACGGGTTGGGAAGGGTACCCAGGGATTCCGGGGGGGCACAATACCTTCGACGACAGTCTGCCGGGGCTGGAGAAAGGGCGGCTGGCGACTGCCAGGAACGGATAGACGCCTCCTGGAAGGGGATAAGCCAGGAAGGTACCACCAGGTGTTGGGCACTGAATTCTCCAAGGAATTCACGCGTCTCCCGTTCAGTATTGTCTCGCCTAATGTAAGAGATTCGAAGATCCCTCACCATCCTCGAAAGGAATCACTGATATTCAGTGAAATCAGCGTCGGAAGAAAGGTGAGCAAGGGGTTCCTCTCCCTCAGAGGAGGAAGATGAGGATGATGGAGAGCTTGAATGTCCAGAAGATTCCTGTGGCGGTGGGAGAGTCGAAAGACCCGCTCATGCATATGTCTAACGTATGAGGGGAAGGCCGCAGCAGAACCTCTGAACTGCTCCCAGGATAACAGACCGTGAGGACCGACATGGCCTGGAAGTGCGGGGTGGAAGCAGAGGTACTGGAGAAGGGCACCTGCGAAGAGGCAACTGACCCTGCTAGGACTCTGAAATCCAGGAACGGAGCCCGAGCTGCGGGATCCCGGACAACAAACCAGGCCGCAAGACGAGACCCTGGGGATGCGATGCCTGGAAGCGCCCGGGGGTGGGGATCTTCCCCTGTGACGAACCCGGGACTGCATGGATCCAGAAGGGCAGTCCACAGCAACGCCACCGGAGGAAACCCCAGGGCCCAAGAGGGAAAGACGGGGTTCGGCGCTACGACTCCTAGCCACCCCACGAGGGGTTGCCGTCGGAGACCGCGACGACCATCCCCCGCCCCTCGGACTCCGAGAGAGCCCTCCTCCTCGACTCCAGCGTTCCCCCACCCTGAGGGGTGGCAACAGCACCCGGGAGGGTAGCTGTCACAGACCCCCTAGGAGGGGGACTCCCCTTCAGTCCCCACCACATCACCCCCCCGGGACCCAGGGCCACCCCTAGCCCGAGGGCCCTCAGGGGAGGATGGGAGAGGGGACAGCGGGAGGGGCCCGCTGTGCCGCCTCTCACCCCGTACCACTGGGGACCCCGAAGAGTCAGGGAGCCAGGATGGGTCCTCATCCGAATCATCAGCCTCCGAAGAGGACGAGACCAGCAGAACCTCGATTCTGGCAACCCCAGGGGTCCCCAGAGGAACGGCGCCGTTCGCTAGGGACAGCGCCGAACGACCCCAGCCCACCCGCGACAGCCAGGCCCGGTCCTGGCCCCCCTGCCACGCCAGTTAGGCCCACGGCGCCGCCCCTGGCGTCGGAACCCAACCCGGCACCGCCGGGAGCGCAAACAGGGCCTGCAGCACAGCAAGCAGCACCAAAGGCCAGAGCGGCGCTGCCTACAGCGCCGTCTCAATCACCAGCGCTGCAAGCGGCACCGGGATCCGAAACGGCGCCAGAAGGCGACGCCGAGGGTCCATCGTGCCAGGCCCAGCAGGCTGGGCCTCGGCTACTGGGGAGCCTGCACCTCCGGGAGGTGACTGCCGAGGTGGTGTCCCCGTCCGCGTCCCCGGTGAGACTATGACGCTCTCGACACCACAGAGAAGCTTCCTCTTCAGCAAGAGAAGCGAGGAAGCCTCCTCCTCCGTGGATCAGATAGGCCCGGAGGGACCCGGGAAGGGCCTAGAGATCTTACCTGGGAGTCCCTGAGCGACGCCTGCCCTCAGGTCGGCGGGCCTCCGAGCTTGAACGCTGGGACTTCGAGGACACGACGGTCCATGGAGAAACAAGGCCGCACGCATCCATGTTGTGGTTGGGTCCCAGGCAGCGGAGACAGACATCATGCCGGTCCGAGACGGAAAATGCCGCCACAGGAGCACCGGCGCGATAGAGGCGCAGCCCGCCGACTCACGCCTTGCTCCCGAACCCGGACATGATGGGAACTAAACAAGGAAAAAGCAATAAAGCACTGCACTGTGAGATAGAAACAAAAGGAACAGTCTTACCGTACGGCCGAAAGTGAATCGTGAAAACCCTTCTTGAGAAAACGAGGAGTCTTGAAGAAACTAAACACTATATGCTACCGCGGCAGTAGGTGCAGCCTCGATGGCGGGAGAAACAGAACTGAGATATGGGAGGTCTGCAGCACCTAACGGCGCCCTCGCACATGGCCTTGTCACGTAGTCCTCGAGGCGGCGCCGTTGGAGCCGACTTAAAAAAACTCCCGTGGCGGTGCGCTCCCAGCTTAACCTTCAGCAGTAATGAATGGTGAAGATTGACAAGGGAAGATCTAGGTTTGCAAGGAGTAAAGGGGGGTCCACTGGGAATACAGGTCAGGGGGGCCAGTCACACGGATTCACTTGTGTCAGCAGTAGATGAAGTTCTTTTTTGAAGGGGCCATTTTTTTTTTTTTACAGTCAATCAGGGAGATCAGCAGGTCACTGAACCATTGAGGCCCCCTTATGGACACAGCACGCTGGGCAAAGGAAGTGCGCCTAAAGGGTACATGGTGCACACCCTTAACAGAGCTCCTGGTCATTTTAGAGGATTTATACGTTGAAAGATCTGGGCCATTGAGGCAGGAGTATGTGCCGATACTCTGATCACGCTGTGCTCCATCAGCTGGTTTTAAACTCTTGTTTATGCTTAAACTCAAGTCATTTACACGCTCCTATACACAGTACTAAGAAAAAAGTTTACCACCTCATTTTAAATTCTACTAAACTCGATTTCCCAACACTGTCATGAGATACTGACTGCTGTTTTCACCAAGTGCCCTGAATAAGGGAGCCATGTACAAACACAATTTACTATGGTTTCTGAGCTTTTTAAAAACATTCTGATGGCTCTGTATTAAGGAACTTCTTCCAGAGACTTATACTGTGATAATTATGCTCAGACCACTACAAGGCTACAATGACTGCTCGCTGTACTGGGCGATCAGTGTGCCTACACACATCTATGATGCTGAGCTAATAAACTTCTCAACAGAGTGAGCTATGCACATACCATATAATTAATGTTACTATGTGAACATTGCTTGTATATGCATACATGCCAGCCTGACACTTCTTAGTTCTAATCCTGTGAAATTCAAAGTAATCTGAAAGTACAAGACGATTCTTTTTTTTTTTAACCTTCTAAGCTTATCGGATTTAACCTGCAGATGGATCATCCTCCCTGCTCCCGGAGGTGCTGTGCCTGACTGTAATGATCACTGTTTCTACAGGGGGAGCTAACTGCTCCAAAGGGAGAGGTGCACATGCGCCAAGTGCTCAGTGGGAATGCTGTGCTCGCTGGTTCCCAGATGTAATTCACACATGCAACAAAAAACATGAGAGCAGTAAACAACCCGTAAGCAAGGTGACAGAAATGGCATCAGTTAACACCGCAATTGTGTGAAATGAATGAAAAAAGATACCACTGCTGTCACTGACCAACATTTCTCACCTCGGAGTCTCTACTATTGGGCATTGCTGAGAAGAGGCTGTCACTGTCAATAAAATCACACAGACAAGCTGCTCTGTGTGCTGGTGTGCGGTTTACACTGAGCGCAACCAATGAATGTAACTCGTGCTGGCGAATGCATGCTCGCTCGCCCCCTACTGCTGCATGTAAGAATTATTACACATACCAGAGGCTGAATTGGAATAGGTGGCACTATCAGGGTGAGCTGCCCATAGGCCTTGGCTCTGACAGAGTGGGGGATGCTGGGCGGGTGTGGTAATCAATGGTAAGTGCATAACTTTCATATCTTCTAAGAATCAGTTTTCACCATTTCCCTTAAATTGCACCTCACATTACTTACACTTTCAGTTCAGTACAAGCTAAAGAAAAGCTGCTAGTGAGAGGTTAGTCTCTGTGATGATAGCCGTCCAGTTTAATGCAAATGAAAGAAATAAAAATTACGTACCTACCGTAATTATGATCTTTCTGTGTATCTTCACCATTCATCACGTTTGGGTACTCAGCCGGAAGTCAGGACCCCGCGGGAGCTTTTTTTTTTTTGGGGTAGGTGGAGTGGACGCGCTCTCGGCGCCGCCTCGAGGCTGACGTACTACATGGCACTCACGGGTTGGCCGTTAGGCTCCGTCGACTCCGTCTGCCTGCCGGTTCTGAGTCGCCGGAGAGGTGAGGAAAAAAGGAGGTTGGAAGGGTGGGACAAGACAGTCCAAGGCACAGAAAAAGAAAAAGATATAAAATCAAAAGGAGAAATAACCGACTGAGAGGACAGAGTAGGAAGAAAAATCGAGATGCTAAGGAGACTGGGAAGGGGGCCCCAATCTCTGGAAACAGAAAAAGGAGGGAGTTAGGGAGGGATAGGGAATTTATGAAACACAAACTTTAGCATGAAAGGGGGGAAAACGCCAGTAACATGCTGGATTCTGCCCTGTCTCTAGATTGTATAGGAACTGCAAGGAGTAGCCAAGAGGCTTAATCACCAGAACTCAAGGCACAGAATCATTGACAAAATAAACTCCTTTAAGGCAGAAAAACAGATCTTCTAAAGAGGACAGGGAATAGAGGTTCTCCCCCCTCTCCCATGGAAAATGAAATTTTTAAGTAGGGAAAAATTTCCTTTAAAACATGTCCAGCGGACAAGTAAAACTGAGGTTTGAAGAGGAAAAGGAGGCGAGGATGGAGGGCAATCGCCCACTCCCACTCCACAGTAGTGGAGCCAGAGCACTAGAGAGGGAGTGCCGCCCCATCCCGGCCACTCTCCCTCCAGATATACCATCCCACCAGGTGCCCCAGATTACCCCCTCCCCCCGACAGAGACAAGGGGGGGGGCAAGAAAAGGCACAGAGAGGGAGAGGGATCCAGAGACTGAGGCCTCAGGGGGATGGCAGGTGGAGTTGTGATGAATGGTGAAGATACACAGAAAGATCATAATTAAGGTAGGTACTTAATTTTCACATCTTATCTGTGTCAATCTTCACCATTCATCGCATTTGGGTGAGTGCCGAGCCCCCCCCCCCAGGGGGTTTTTAAAACCCTAAAGAACATAGTCCTTTAGCTCTCAGTGGGTGACACACTAAGAGGGAGAACCTTCTGGGCCTGGAGAGGCCCAAGAGTGGGGAGAGTGAGACGGGGACACCCCCGGAGGGGAAGGAAGTTAGCTTTTTTGTTGACCGGGTAAGTTGACCGGGTAAGTTGCCCCGACAGATGCTGCCTCACCCTGCAGGAAAAGAGATAGGTTCTCTGGTGTGCGGAGTTAACCACCCTACACCGGGCCAAGGGTGACAACCGGGAAAGATGCAGCCATGCCGTCCGCCTAGTGCAGATCACTGTCCCTATGACCCTGATAGCTACCTCACTGGTGTCATACAACGCCCTTGCTTGGTGCCTTGCTAGCTCCAGGCCACACACAGAGAGTGCAATGGCTTGTCTGGTTTGCTCTGTATCAGGCAATGAGGCTAGGAGCTGACCCAGCCTGGACCACAAGAACCTGTCATAGGCTCCATAGTGGGCCTGATGTGCGGAAATAGAAAGCAGCAACCGTGCCGAGTAGAAAGTCCTCCTACCCCAGAAGTGAAAATTCAAGGAGTCTTGATCTGGAGGCCGGTCACGTTGAAGGGCGCGAAGCCCATCGGGAGTGTCCAGCTGCATCAATCCTGACTGAGGATGAGGCATGGAACCTGGAGACTCCGGGGGATGCAATACCGCTGGCAGAGATCCTTGGGGGCAGGAACTCCGGAAAAAGGTCTTTGCCAGGAACGCAACGATGCCTCCCTAAAGGGAGCTGGCCAGAGGGGCACCACAAGGGTGTCCTCACTGAAGTCACCCAAAAAGGAGTGTGCCGAGTGCTCTGGATTGCTCTGAGTGGCAGGAGAGAGATGCAGGTCCTCCAACATCCTCACGAGGAATCACTGATACTCCATGAGATCAGCAACTGGGGAGATGTGGACAGAAGGCTCCTCTCCCCCAGAAGAGGGGGATGAAGAGTTAGAGGACCTCAACTGTTCAGAGGGTGGCTGCTCGGGGGGGGGGGGGAGGTTGAAAAACCTGTCTGTCCATTGCCCTGACGTAAGCGGGACAGCAAGCAGCCACAGCTCTGAACTGCTCCCAGGAGACAGGCCCACTAGGACCAAGGATGCCTGGGAGCACAGGAGAATGTGGCAGAGGGATTGGGACAGAGCCGAGAAGTCGGCTGACCTCCGCCTGGGCTAGAGAGCGGACCAGGAGCGCCAGAAGATGAAGGTGCTCCGGAAGACTCCACAGCCGACAGCTGAACAACCATTTCGGAACTACCTTGGCTGCGCCTGGAAGAATCCTCCCTGTGAGACGACTGGGGCCGTATAGGTCCAGAAGGACGGTCCCCTACCTGAAAAGAACGGGGCTCTCTCAAAGAAAGCGAAGAGGAAGAGCGGAGATCTGCACTGCTGCTTCTTCCAGAGCCCGGGTGGGTCCGTGAAACAGATCTGCGCAGATCCCATGCCCCTTGACCCCTCGGGATCCGAGAGTGCCCTCCTCCTCGAGATGGCCAGTCTAGGTAACTGACAGCCCTGGTCAGCACCCGAAGGAGCTATCCAAAGCACGGTACCCTCCCCTCCCATAGGTGCTCTGATGGACTCCAAAGTTGGGCGATCCAGGCACACCACATGAGGGAGTACCACCGATGAGGAGTCGGTGAAGCCTCCGAGGCCGGGCTGCAGTGCAATGGTGGCATGCACCATTGCCCGCTGGTCAGTGCCCCTGACCCCTGTCTCGGAAGTCACCAGCCGCTCCTCAGAGGGGGGCTAAGTCCGGTCTGTTTAAGACACCACAAGGCTACCCACACTAGCAGCTAGTTCCAAGAAGCCAGATTGCTTGTCGGACTCAGAGTCAGACTCCGCCTCCGAAGAGGTGGAGGCCGAGGCCCTGTGCCAAACCGTAGGTGGGCGCCTTTCGCCATCGCTACCAAACAAGGTGCCAGAAATGGAGACTATGCCCGAGAGGGTGCCAGTGCCCTCTGCAGCACCGTGAATGGCAGCCAAAGAGGACATGGCTCCAGCCCGAACAGCAGCCTCGGAGTCTGAACCTGCTATGGCACCGTTGCGCCCCATGGCACCGCGAGCGGCGCCGAGGGCAGAGACAGCGCTACGTACGGCTCGACTGGTAAGTCACACTTGAGGCAGTGAATGGCGCCAACGATAGCTCCAACAGCGCCTTCTGAACCCCCACGGCACCGTGCCCATGTCCAGCACCACGAACGGCTCCAGAACTGGACATGGCGCCGTGCTCAACCTCAGCGCCACAGACGGTGCCGAGGAGAAGAAAGGGACAGCACCATAGAGTCTCTCACGGTGCCGAGCGACAGACCGGAGCCGACAATGACTCCACCAGGGCCCATGGTGCCGTGGCCCGAAACGGCGCCGACCAACGGCATCGAAGACGGCACCGACCCAGGCCTTGCAAACTGTGGGTCCAACACCGGGGGAGCCTTTGCCCCCAAAGGGGCGACTGCCATGGTGGTGCCTCCCGCCCGCCCCCGAAGGGAATGGACTGGGCCTCCTGCACTACGGGAGGAGCCTCGGCCACGACTAGGCTACTAGAAGCCGAGGCTCCCTCCTCCTTGGTCCGTATAGAACCGGGAGGGGACCGGTAGGAAAGGCCGAGAGAGCGTGGCTTGGCCTGACGAGCGCACACCCGGCCCACGAAAGTCAGCGGCGCTTGCCTCACTTTCCACGTGCACTGTTCAATGACCTGGCGGTCCATGGAGAAGCAGGCGTCACACGAATCCATGTCATGAAGCGGGCGAAAACACGAAAGGCAACGGTCGTGCTGGTAGGTGACGGAAAATTTTCAGCCGCATGGGTCCCGTCGCATGGGGGGCCGACCCATCTTTGAAGTCTTCTTGCCCTCTGACCTAGACATGACCTACGGAAATAATACAAAAACAAGACTCGACGTCGTAATAATGAAATATGGAAAGATCTTACCGGTGACGTCGAGTGGCTAGCAGAACCGGCAGGAGGAACAGACGGACTTAGTGTCGAAAATTTTTCGAAACAGGCGAATTGCGAAGCTGAAAGGCCTCAATTTGCTGGAGAAAGTGTCCCACGAGGTGACCTCGACAACAGGAGACGAAGAACTGGCAGGCAGGCGGAGTCGACGGCACCTAACGGCCAACCCACAAGTGCCATGTAGTACGTCGGCCTCGAGGGCGGCGCCGCAGTGGCGGAGTACCCAAATGTGATGAATGGTGAAGACTGACACAGATAAGATCTGAAGTGCTCTCTCCTAGGAGCACTTCAGTCCTTTCAACTAAACAAAGTTTCCACCCATTAGACAGTGACCACTGTCATATTCAGCTTCCCTGCTCACTAGTCTGTCACTGACAAGCCTAATGCAGCTTTACCTGCACTGGACACGGCAGTGACATAGCTCTGAAACGCAGTTATTGTAACAAGATGTTCACTTCACACTGTGTGCACAAGCAAACACGAAAAGGTGGAAGGAAGCTGCATCCTCTGACTTTTTCAGGGGTGTGTTATTAAGGCCCTAAAATGAACACACACTCCATTTTTTTTTTCGGTTGCAGTAGTGACCCAGCAATGGGTCCCAAACCTTTTTGTTGTTATTGTTGTTGTAACAATTCTTAGGGAGTACAACTAGGTAGCACTATCAGGGTGAGCTGCTCAGAGGCCTTGGCTCTGATAGAGCGGGGGATGCTGGGCGGATGTGGTAATCAATGGTGAAGATATTCTAGACGACCAATTGTTTCAATTTTTTCCATTACTGTATTTGAATCTAATCTCTTACATATGTATAGTTGTTCACCTTGTATTCACTGCCACCCTGTGCCATGTGACATGGCCCGGGTCGTGCCTGAAAATGGTCCCTGGGATCAGTGCACTTACCCGGTTATCAAAGTCATAAATAAATAAAAAACAGTTATGGTAAGTGCATAACTTTCATGTCTTCTGAGAATCAGTTTTCACCACTGAGTCCTACTTTTGGGTCCGATTACCATGTTTTCCCTTCCATTTCTGAGAGAGGAGCTGGCTCACCCCGAGGGTAACAGATACCCTCAACCCTCTGAGTGGTGGAGAACGTCTAAGTGCAGGGGCTCCAGACAGGTCTGGCGAGATGTGAAACTGGTCAGTGTCAGGCGGAGGCGTCTGTGGCACTGCATCAGGAGGGTTCCCTGACAGTTCCCGCCTGATCCTAGGGGAGAAATGGAAATTATGCATTCATTGATGATCTTCCAGAATATCTTCACCATTGATTCATACATATAGATCAAGGGCCAGAGACACTAGGTACCCGGGGGAGCTTTTTCTTCCAGGGAGGGAACTGACATCGGTTACTGACGCCACTCACATGCATCATGTACATACATAATGCTCTAGCCAATAACCGTCATTGGCTCCCTCACACACCTCAGTTCTGTTTGCCAGGACAGAAACAAAGTGGAGAGAAAATAGAAGAGAGGACTAGATACTTTCTAGCCTGAAGGGACAGTAAAAGGATATCAGATGTAAATTAAGCAACCTATTAGAACCTGACTACTAACTTAGAGACTAAGGGTTGGGCTACTGGGTGGCATAATGGTAATGGGTCTAAAAAGGAGCCAGAGCCTCTTATCACTAGCCAGACAGTGTGTGGACAGTGATGTGTAAAAGAGAGGGCAGCAGCCCTGAGCAAATGACCCTGGCAGAATAAGTAGGAAGGGAAGTTCAATTTGGGACCCCTTGCAATTAAGATGGCAAAAACAAAATGCCAAACCTGGGAAAAATTACATCTGGACTCCCAAAAGTAATAGCTCCATGCTGCCACACAGAACTTGAGAATAAACTCACAACCCTGTTTTCTCTCTGACAGATTGGAGAAAAAAGGGGATGATGAGCACAGGAGCTGCAGGACTAGCAGTCCTAGGGAGTCAAGATGAGGATATCTCCTCTAGCATGCTCCAGAAGGACTGGGCAAAGCCCAATCCACATAGAGAAATTACAAGGGATACCAACCAAAAAATTCCAGCATGAGTGGAAGAACATGCTTGGCTTTTCCCCTGCAACCACAGGGATGTACCCTGCAGGAAGCTAGTACACTGATCCAAACAAGTGCACTGCACCTTTCTACAGACAGAGCATCTGCTCAGTAGAGTCAGACTGGATAGTGCCCAGGACACATGTTGCATATAGCAACTAATAGGGTATACCATATTGGGGATATATCCCCAGCAGGGAGAAGGAGGGAGAAAAGTGGAGGGAAAGGTAGCCATCAACCCACTCCATGAGGAGCAAGCACTCTTTTTTTTTTTTTTTTTTTTTTATTTGGGGGAGAGGGGGTAGGGGAGCAAAGAGACTCACTCTTTTTTTTTTTCTGTGAAGGTTGGCTCAACCATCTTTTTAACAACAAAACAGCCACCATATAATGGCCATGGCAGAGAAGTTATAAGCAGCAAGTCCACAGGATGAGATGCAGAGGCCCTGGCTCTCAGCTGAGTGGGGGATGGTGGGTGGGTGTCAATCAATGGTGAAGATATTCTGGAAGAGCAACAATTACGCTAAGTACATAATTCTGACATCTTTCAAGAATCAGTCTTCAACACTGATTCATACATATGGTTCCGAGTACCAAGCTTCCTAATTAGGGAGGCGCTGTCTCGCCCTGAGGGTGTCACCCTCAGCCCCTCTACATGAGGAAGAACATCTGAGAGCAGGGGCTCCTCATGGGTCTGGCGAGACCAAGAAATGAAAATTATGTACTCACTGTAATTCTTGATCTTCTAGGAACATCTTCTCCATTGATTCACACTCATGGGTCTGAGCTAGAAGTGCTAGGACCCTACCAGAGCCTGAACATTTCAAAAGGGTGCCAAGGTATGCTATATGCATGCTCAGCACCATGAGACTGAGCTCGCAGGCACAGGCTTACCTCATGCACCAGCCCTCAACTGCCTCAGTACTTTTTTTTTTTTTTATCATCAAGGAGATGCAACATAACCTAACAAGTACTTATGCACTTAACATAAGGGCAGAAGATAGCCCTGGTGACCTGTGTAAGAAAGGTCAACAAACCAGTAACAGTGTCTTCACAGCATAAACCAAGCACAAGGTGTTAAGAAAGACCAATAAAACATACTGGAGTGAGCCTGGGGAATGGTAGACAGGTGTGTGAATCAATGGTGAAGATATTCATGGAAGATCAAGAATTACAGTAAGTACATCATTTTTATATCTTCCAGTAATCAATATTCACCACTGAATCACAATTGTGGGTCAGAGTACCAAGCTCAGACGAAATCCCCTGGACTAGGGTGGTAGGAGCCAAGGGATCACTCAGGATAATAATCCATTCAGGAATGTCCTGACAAAGGTGGCATGCTGCCTGACATGAACATCCAGAGCATAGTGCTTAACAAAAGTGTGCAATGAGCACCAAGTTGCAGCTCTGGAAATACCACTGATAGGCACAGAGTGAATCTCTGCCGTGGACATGGCAACTGCTGTTGTGGAGCTGTCACGTACCTGGCCCTCCAGCTTGACCTGAGCTATGGCATAGCAGTGGCACAGGCAGCTCACAACCCAGGCAGAAATGCCCTTGATTAGGACTGAAGAAGACAAATAGTTTGGATTGTCTGAAGTCCTTAGTTCTGTCCAGGTAAAACAACATCTAGAGAATGAAGTGCGCACTCTCTTTCATTCTGTAACTTAGCAAAGTAGGTGAGCAGCAGTAGTGACTGGTTAAGATGGAACTCTCTCACCACTTTGGTAGGAACTTTGCGAGCGTATAGAGAACCACCTTGTTCTTATGGAACACAGTATAAGGAGAGTCTGTGACCAAGGCATGGATTTCAGACACTCTGAAAGCAGAGGCCACTAGAAAATGCTGCTTTCCAAATTAAAAACTTAAGCTCACAGGTCACAGTGGGCTTGAAAGGGTTTCAATTGAGCATATCTCAGGCCTACACCAGCTTCCCGACAGGAGACCTTCTGTGTAAAATGCCTTTAAGCAAACTCTTGCTTGTTGTAGGTGATGGGCCACAGATGGTGGAGAAGGGCATTAAGTGAAGGGAGGTGGACACTAGCTCTTTTATGAAAGAGAATGTCCTCAGAGAACCAGCAAAACTATAAGCAGACAAGGCTAAGGGGTCGGACGGGGTTCGCCTAGGATACTAGAGGAACTAAAGGAGGAACTGTCTGCGCCTCTGACAGCCCTGTTCAATCTATCACTGGATATGGGGTAGTTCTGGGGGACTGGAGAAGGGCGGATGTGGTCCCACTACACAAAAGTGGAAATAGGGAGGAGGCAGGAAACTACTGACCTGTAAGCCTGACTTCGGTGGTGGGCAAGGTTATAGACACTCTACTTAAAGAAAGGATTAGACAATACCTTAACACGAGTGGATTGCAGGATCCAAGGCAGCATGGGTTCACAGTGGGTAGCTCTTGCCAAACAAACCTGATAGAGTTTTTTTGACTGGGTTACCAGGGAGGTGGATCAGGGAGGAGCGGTGGATGTAACCTACCTGGATTTCAGTAAGGCCTTCGACACTGCTGTACACAGAAAACTGGTAAGCAAGCTAGACAGCATGGGAGTGGGTTCAAAGATAGTAAAATGGGTACAAAGTTCTTTAAGTAAGAGAACTCAGAGGGTGGTGGTAAATGGAGTTCACTCAGAGGAAGATAAGATAACCAGTGGGGTACTACAGGGGTCAGTACTGGAACCAGTCCTCTTCAATGTCTATTAGCGACATCACAAAGGGGCTGGAAGGAAAGGTATGGTTGTTCACTGCAACATAGTAGACACACGGCGGGGGGGGGGGAGAAATGAAGGAAGATATCAAAAAAAACTGGAAGACTGGTCAAGGGTTTGGCAACTGGGCTTCAGCGACAAAAAATTTTAAATTATGCACATGGGACACAGAAACCTAAGGGCAACATATAATTTGGGGAGGAGGTATTAACAACAACAAAACAGGAAAGGGATGTGGGGGGGTCATCATATCTGATTTATTTATTTATTTAAGAGATTCACCAGGAAGGCATGCTGAGCAGAGTACTGCTCGATTCCAGATGCGTCCTGGGGGTAGGGGGGTTACAGCAGAACAAGAACATACATTGGCAGAGTACAGCGGTAGGTGAGACAATTCAGTACAGTTACAGGTACAGTTATAGATACTTAATCACTAAGATGTGCTACCAGACATGCGTAGGGAGCAGAAATACAAGTTAGTAACAGAATAAGTTGCTGCGCAACTGGGAGGATTATGGAGATGAGGGGGAGGACTAAGGGGAGGTTACAGTTACAGTCGGTGGCGAGTGCAGTCTGAGAAGAGCATTCAGTTGAGGGTGCTTGAGGAATGTCTGATGTTGGCTGTCAGGGAGTTCCATAGTTTGGGCAACCTGAAGCTGAAAGCAGCCTGGCCTGACTGGGTGGATCTGTGGGGATATGTAGGAGCCTAGCATCGATATTTGAAGAGCATAAGTAGGAGGAGAGAGGTGGCTAAGGAGGAAGACAGGTAGGAGGAGGTATGTGACCAGAACTTGCCAGAGGTTTTCGCAAGATGGAGCAGTCTTCTGTTATGAAGAGACGGGAGGTCCAGGGATTGGTAGAGGACATAGTGGTGGGTATTGGGAGGGAGGTTTGCGAGAAGCGGCAAAAAGAGAGTTAAAAGGGGATCCAGCCTAGCTAGGGAAGTTTGGGGTGCGATTGCAGTAGGCGACATCGCCATAATCAAAGACAGGAAGGATCATTTTTGCACTATTGCTTGTCTAGTGCGTAGAGGGATGCAGTTTTTATTCCGGTAGAGGGCTCCCAACATAGGTTGCAATTTTTTGTGTAGTGCATCGATATGCACTGAAAAGTCAAGATGCTGGTCTAGCCAGACCCCAAGATAACGATAGGAGGTGCAGGCCTCTAGTGGGGAGCTATTCAAAGTGTAGAATGTAGGAGGTGCAGGGAGTCGTGCTAATTTGGACCGGGAGCCGAAGGTGAGGGAGACTGTTTTTTTAGGGTTTAGGTGCAGCTGGTTTAAGGTGAACCAACGTTGAACGGAATCAAAATCCTTCTGTAGGCAGGCTGTCACTGCACTAGAGGATGCGCCAGAGGCGAACAGCACCGTGTCATCAGCATACATGTGGATAGATGTTTGTAGGCAGGCAGCAGGCAGGTCATTAAGAAAGATAGAGAACAGCAGCGGGCGAGTACAGACCCTTGGGGACACCACTGGTGACAGGAAGTGAGGTGGATCTGGCCGAGCCAATGCGGACTGATTGGGACCTGTCAACCAGGTAGGAGTAGAACCAGTCGACTGCGTTTTTGACAGTCCTGCTTGGGTAAGTTTAGCCAGCAGCAAGGGATGGGAGACTGTGTCGAAAGCCTTCGCTAGGTCAATGAAAATGGCAGCTGTTAATTCTCCTTTATCCATTCCGTGAGGATTGTATTAGTAAGACGAAGAAGGAGGTGGTGGAGTGATTTCTCCTGAAACCGCCTGGAAGGGGTAAAAGGATATAGAATCGAGATAATGATAGAGCTGAGAGAGAACGTCGGCTTGAATCTTTGCTAGGGCAGGGAGCAGGGATATGGGACGATAGTTGGATGGAGAGGAGGTCCCCTCCTTTAGGTAGTGGAGCGACAGTGGCTTGTTTCCATGAGTTGGGGACTGCCCGAGTTTGAAGGACAAGTTAAAGAGCAGTGCTAGTGGGTATGCTATGGCAGGTGCAGAGAGCAGAAGCATCTTGGAATCGAGGCCCGATGGGCATTTTCCCTTTGTTGGGTCAAGCGCCTGCAGTATTTTTAGTACCTGGCTAGATGAGACTGGGCGGAGGCAGAAGGTGGCTGGGGTAGGTACAGAAGGGGGGGGAGTGGACAAGGGATAGGGATGAGAGGAGCGGATGGAAGAAAACAGGGAGGAAAAGTAGGAGTTAAACTCAGAGGCAACCAGGCTAGGATCAGTAATGGAATTACCCGCAATGTTTAGAGTGGGAGTAGGGGGTTGGGCAGGTGGGGAGAGGAGGGATTTAATAGACTTCCAGAAATGAGTGGGGTGGGAGAAGTTGTTGTTGAAAGCAGTTTTAAAGTAATTAGATTTGTGATCGTATGTGTCTTGTACAGGCGTTCTTAGTGACCAGTAGTGTAGCTGGGCTGTTTGATCACCTGTGGCCTTAAAAGATTTCCAGGCACGGTCTCTGGTACGGATGAGTTCCATAAGGGTAGAGGTTACCCATGTAAGTGGAGCCTCTTACCCGGATCTTCTTAGGGGTGCGACGTCCCAGATGGCGAGGAAATTTGCAGAGAAAAGTTCAGGGCATCATCTGTAGAGGTGGCCCTAGGGATGAAAGACCAATCAATACTAGAGGTCACTTGAGAGGCAGTCAGGTTGAGAGACTTATAGCTTCTGTTTTGAAGCACTGCAGGGTGGGGGCCATAGGGCAGAAGATTTTTCTCACGATAAAAATCATATGGTGATCACTGAGGAGTCGGGTAGAAGGCCAGCTTTACAGATCCGATGGGGTGGGTAGTTAAGCCCAATCCAGTAGTGTGTGCTTGTTTGATTTAAGGTTTAGACGAGTGGGTTCCGCTATTTGCTGGGACAGGTTTAGGGCATTTATTTGTTGACGCGATCTGAGGCTGCACTGCCTAGCCAGTTCAGGTTGAAATCTCCAGGATATGAAGTTCCCTGCCTCCGTGTGTGACCTCAGGTTGCCAAGATGGTCAATAATGCAACTCAGAGGAGTACCAGGTGGACAGTAAGACCCAGCAATATAAATTGGAATGGAGTGAGGTAGAGATTTTGATTAGAAGGAGTCCACAGAAGGAAAGGGGCAGGCAGGGGATTCTAGAGAACTGGAGATTGGAGGATATGTACATGGCTGTCGCCACCTTCTTTCTGCCTGTCTGTCCTGGC
This sequence comes from Neoceratodus forsteri, assembly GCA_016271365.2. NCBI lineage: Eukaryota > Metazoa > Chordata > Ceratodontiformes > Ceratodontidae > Neoceratodus > Neoceratodus forsteri. The sequence continues at coordinate 1,681,067,928 of CM057455.1, read as the reverse complement.
GTATTAGGGAAAAACCAGGGATGGAGAATTCCGATCCTGTTGTAAGGCTTTAGCCATGATTCAGTGATAATGACTATATCAGGGCGGTGCAAGGACAGTAGTTTGCAGGGTTGCTATTTTGTTTAGGATACTGCATATATTTAGGTGGACAATTTTGAGTCCCTTAGGGAGTGCGTAGCTGATACTGGGGTTGAGGAGGCTAAGGATGCAGGTGGACCTGGGTTAAGTTCGATATCCCTGGCTATAATAAGAAGAAGGGCCAGAATGTGCCTTGCTAGCCGCATGAACTTCAGGAGATGCACATGCCGGGTGGAGAGGGTGGGTGAATGGAAGTCCATCCTAGGGCCCGGGTAGAGGGGGAGATGACCTGAAGGTGGCAAAGCAGTGTGATAAGGCAGTAGGAAAGGTTAGTATGATGCTGGTGTGCACAGGGAGGGGTATCACCAACAGAAAAAGGGAGGTAGTGTTACCCTTACATAGATCAGTGGTGAGGCCACACCTGGAGTACTGTGTCTAGTTCTGGAGGCCCCATCTCAGGAAGGACACAGACCAGGTGGAGGCGGTACAGAGAAGGAAAACCAAAATGGTGCATGGCCTGCATCAGAAACCCTACAAGGAAAAACACAAGGAATTAAATATGTACTCACTGGAAGAAAGGAGAGAGAGAGAGAGAGAGAGAGAGAGACATGATAGAAACATTCAAACACCTTAAGGGTATCAATACGGTATAGGAGGGTGGCATATTGCACAGAGATAGATGTTCAAGGATGAGGGGAATGATATGAAGCTGGAAGGGGGATACTTAAGAGGGATGTGAGGAAATATTTTTTCATGGAAATTGGTGGTGGATGCCTGGAACAGCCTCCCAGCAGAGGTGGTGGGTACCGAAATGGTTACAGGTTTCAAACATGCATGGGATAGACACAGGTGGACCTTAGTAACAAGGCTGGGGGGGGGGAGGGTAAGGCTGGAGATCAATTAGGGTCTCTTTTCTCTGACAGCTTCTATGTTTCTTAAACAGTGGCAGTTTTGCCAGGTAGAGGGTACCGACGAGTTCATGATATACAGATATGGCAGAACTTTACTGTGGAACACTGCAGACCACCATCACAAAGGTCCTGCAAGTCCCCCAGAACCTTGTCAGTTGGGCACTCAAAGGGGTTCATGAGGGGCTTTGGAGCACCAAATGGAAAATCTTTTCCACTTGACTGTTAAGTTTTCCTACTGGAAGGCTTAAAAGCAGCAAAAGGTATTTCAGAGAACCTCTGAGATACCTTGTACCTATTTACTTCTAAGTTCTATCTGTTTAGGAGCCAGGCCTGAAGAAGAAGAAGAAGAAGGGAGTGTAGGTTGGGATGGACCAGGTGACCCTGAGTCAGTAAGTCTGTCCTGAGAGGAAGAATCCTCAGTTTGCTGACAGACAGTTTGTTCAACAGAGAAAACTACATCTGTAAAGGCCAACAGGGGGTGAAGGGGTGAGAAGCATCATGCCCCCTGTGCACCTCCAGTTTGAGCAACATCCTCTGCACAAGAGGAATTGGTGGGAATGCATACAGAAATAGATTTTGCCATTGCAGTCCAAATGCATCCTGACAGAAAATGCCATGTCCTGGATATTCAGAACAGAATCGAGGCAGTTTGGCATTGACTGGGAATGCAAAAAGTCCACATCTGAGGTACTACACTTTTTTGTTTTAATTAAAGTTCTTTATTAAATGTTATCAATATACACAGGACATGAAATTGGAAATTACATTCAGTATATGAACAAATGGTACAACACAAATATTCATGTTCACCGACCTCACAGGAAACAACAATCTTTCACCATAAGAGAAAATGCAGGAAACACGCTGGGAATAATCAGGGGGCCCTACCTGCATGGAAAAAAGTGACACTATCAAGACAAAAGTGGTGGTCAAATATAAGGTGTGCATAATTTCCCCAATCTTCTTATACCCCGAGAGGGAACCCAGAAGGCTGGCTTTAAACTGTTCGGACCTTAAATTAGAAAGAAATTCTTGCAACCATTCCAAATAGGAAATTGGGTGTGCATCCTGCCAATGACATAACATCACCTTCTTAAGGGATAAGGAAATCATTGCCATATAAAATCTTTTTTGTCGAACCGCTACACCTGTGAAGTTTCATACTAGGCAGACCTCCGGAACAAAGAGATCAGCTATGCCTAGCAGAGGGTCTGCCTTACTTTTAATACATTCCCATAGAGATTTAACTGGTGGGCATTCCCAAAAGATATGTGACAGGGTACCTTCCTCTTGATGGCATCTCGTATAAGTAGGAGCGGGGGCCCTACCTATTTTACACAGTCTAGCCGTGGTCCAGCACAGGTTGTTCAAAAATTGGAATTGCATGAGTCTGAGCCTGTCTTGGGTGATATATTTATAGTTGTCATGCTATACTTTGCCCCATTTTCCTTCAAGATTAGGAAGTGAGCCGCCCAGTACTTAGGTACCCCGTCAAAGTCTGGAAAGGCTCTGTCAAATAAGAGCTGTGTATCTTAGAGATGGCATGTGGAAAGTTGGTAAGAAGAGTTAGGGCCTCAAAATAGTCGCCAGTAGTGTCTCCTTTGGTTAAGGTGTTATTTTCTGTAGTAGCAGGTGTCTCAATTGAAAAACTTTGAAAATCGGAGTGTGACATGTTATATTTACTCAGAATAACTGGGGCAAGGATACAGTTTCCTCTCTCTCTCTCTCTCTCTAGAAGATCCCCGATATGTACACTATGAATCTGGGGGAGCCAGGATGTTGAAATGGTATGGCCTCCAATTTTAAAATTAGGATTACCAATAAGGGGTTGGGCAGTGTCTTGTTTGTTAGCATATCTAAGAAAGGAGCATAGTTGCACATGTATTCTAACCGATGTTGCTATCGGGGTGGAGGCTAAACTGCAGGGGAGAGCTTTTGGTAAGCTGTATATAAGGGCTTCAGGGGAAAGGCCTGCCTTTGAAATCAATTTCAATTCTAGGTTTAGCCATGAGGGAACATATGGTACAGAATGCTGAACTACCTGATTAGTAAACCAACACGAGTATTTACTTGCGTGACTAGCCCAATAATAAAACCTGAAATGCAGCAATCTCAGACCCCCATGGTCTTTGGGGGCGGTCATCTTATGATATGCCCTCCTTGGGGGATTGCCCTTCCAAATAAAGTCCGTGACCAAGGAATGAATTTTTTTGAACCATCTTAGAGGCAGCCATGAACTTAACATGTTTAGGAGATAGAAAAGTCTCAGCAGAATGTTCATTTTAACTAACGCTATCCGGCCCCAAAGTGAAAGTAGGAGTTGCTGGATTACTCGAAGAAGGGTATCCCAAGTTAGCTCATACCATTGCAAATCCACATGAGCAATATCTTGTTTTAAAAGTCTATTATTAAGGGCAAACACCGTAGTTTTATCCAGGTTAATTTTATAGCTGGACAGTAAGCTGAATTCCTTAATAGTTCTGAAAACAATTGGAATACTTCCTGAGGATGGGCAAAGTGAAGTAGAATGTCATCCGCATAGGCTGATAATTTAAGTTCCTGGGATCCAATGCTGATACCTTGTATATTGGGATTGTCATGTAACTTAGTTAAAAGTGGTTCCAGATAGATATTGAACAGTAGTGGAGATAAAGGGCAGCCCTGTCTTATACCAGAGTGTAGAGCAAAAGAGGAAGGAAAAAACTCTTACAATACAACCAGGCACTAGGATTGTTGTACAAGGAGGCAACCCAGTTAACAAAAGTGGGAGGAAAGACGAATTTGTGCATAAAACAAAATAAAAACTGCCAGTCAATTCTATCGAAGGCTTTCTCTGCATCCAGGGACAATAAGACAGCTGGAGTTTATGAGTCCCTGGACGCAGAGAGAATGTGGAACAATTTGTGCAGATGGTCGGATGAATTTCTACCCGCCATAAACCCCACCTGCTCTTCTTGGATTATGGAGGGCAGAACACCAGCCAATCTATTAGCCAATAATTTGGCTAAGATTTTAATATCATAATTTAACAATGATATGGGTCTGTAGCTAGTTATCCTTTCCTCATCCTTACCTGGTTTGTGGATAACAATTATTAGAACTTCTACTAAGTTTTTGTCAATACTCTCAGAAGTCAGTATCCAGCTAAATAATTTAACTAGCCAGGGGGCTAACTATTTGGCAAAAATCTTAAAGAAACTGGAGGAGAACCCGTCCGGGCCTGGGGCCTTGTCCAGAGGTAGGGATTTGATTGTTGACATAATCTCAGCAGTACCTAAAGGAGATATGAGACCCACTTTCTGCTCCTCAGATAGGGTAGGCAGATTTATAGTATCAAGATACTGTTCCACTGCGATTTTATCCGGAGGATCTGGTATGGAACTGTAGAGATCTTGACAGTATAATTCGAATTCCTTAGCTATTTCCTTGGGATTTAATTTGATAGAATTATCAGCCAGGGAGCGTATACTTTTAATGACCATGGAGGACTCATTTTTTTTTTTTTAAGTCTAAGGGCAAGTAGTTTACTTGCCTTTTCCCCTTGATCTATATACAATGCTCTAGTATTTAAAATTGCATATTTGGCCTTCTCTCTAAGTAGTTCATTGTACTGAGCTCTATATCCTACCAATTTTATTTGTTCCTCCTCTTTATTGTTCAGTGAGAGCCTAATTTCCAGGCTGCGTATCACAGTTAGAAGCTCCAGGGCTTTCTGCTCTCTTTTACATTTTCTGTTAGAGGCTATAGGTATAAGTCCCCCCCCAAATAACACATTTTAATGCACTCCATTCCATGTCTAGCCTCCCAGTGGAATGTAAGTTAACCTCCGTGTATTGGTCTAACACCTGTGATATATGCGCCACAACTTTAACATCTTTGAGTAGTTGATTATTAATCTTCCATATAGTTTCCCTGGGCAAGTTAGGGCTAAAACTCAGTTGACGCCACACTACGGAGTGGTCTGAGATTACAGCAGGATCGATTTTGCATTCTAAAACTCCAGGTAGAAGTGAGTGGCTGATCTGGAAATAGTCTATTATTTTTTTGACTTTTTATTTCGCTCCGGTCATGGCTTGTGGGAATCATCTCTCGGGCATCCTGTCTTTTATCCTGCCCACCTGTGGATCCCTCAGACTGAGCCTCCTCTCCCCCGCAGCCGGCACCCCCGGTTTCACCCGCCCGAGGAGGGTAGCCCTTTGCCTCCTGGGCTCACTTACTAGACAGACTCCGACTGCAGGTGGGCCTGGAGGCAGGAACTGGAAGGCCAGCCAAGAAGAACCCGGTGGAGGGCATGGGGGAACAGGTGTCGTCGCCTGCTTCACGAGCCATTTTGTTTTTTCCTTTGTTCTGTGCAGCTTTCCCACCCTGCATGTGCACACCTCGATGCTCTGCAACCCTGCCAGCATCGACCACGCTGATTTCGTGCTGCCCGGCTTGCTGCGATGCCCCCTGGTCTCCACCAAGGGTCACCAGCATGCCGAGCCGACCCAACCCGCACTCCTGGGGAGGAAAGCATCACTAGGGTGCTCTGTCCTCAACCCGCCCCTGCCGACCCTCCAGCACCCGAGTCCGTTCCCGAACCCGTGTCAACGGCGTAGCGTGAGGTGTGGTGTCCAGCGCCTCAACTCTCAGCGCTACCGGGCCGGCATGAAATAGTCTATTCTTGAGGAGGAACCATGCACCTCAGACCTAAACGTGTATTCTCTGGAATCTGGATGAAGTATCCTCCGGGGGTCACATAGACCCAAGTGGTCTACCATACCTCGGATTGCTCTCTGAGCTGGAGATAATCCACCGCGTCTCTTGTACGACTTATCTTAATCAGGGGAGAAAGTTAGATTTCAATCTCCGCCCAAAATAATGGGGAGAGTGGTAAAGGATGCCAGAGCATTTAAAAGGTCTGTAAATTAGGTTGGGGCGTCTGTAGTGGGACCATATACACTCCCCAACACTACCTCATTCAGTCGAGGAGACCTTTCAGCAAAATGGAGTGCTTCTATATAACAGGATAGCTACCCCCCTACTCGAGGTACTGTTTCCTGCTGCATACATTTGCCCCACATGTTGCCTTCTGAATAAATTAGCTTCAGAATTCAGAAGATGTGTTTCTAGTAAAAACAATATGTCCCCTTTTAGTAGCTGTAAATGTTTCAAGATTTTGTATTTCTTGGTTTTATTATAGGCCCCTTTAATATTCCACATTATAATTTTCCTATCACACACCATCCCGAGCCCCATATTGTCATGTGAATCTTCGAGTCCCAAAATATCTGGCATCCATAATGTACCAAAAGCCTTGTAATCCAACAAAACTGCAACTACCCAGGAATTTTAAACCCAGCAAGGCCAAAGCAATCCCACCCCTCCCTCCCAGGCCCATATCTAATCTGCTTAGCACTATAGACCCCAGAGACCCTAAGAACCCCGACTATCCCCCACCAGATTAAACCTGTAGAAAAAACACACTTACACAAGAATATCATTGACACTTCCCCCCTCCCTCCAACACAAAAATCTTATGGTACATGATGTAACCTTCTCGCAGTAAGCTCTCCTGCTGTTCCCCTCCCTAAAGTGATGCCTCCTGTGGATGAATGAAACTGCATATTATCAAATCTCCCTTAAGGGATGCGATTTAGTAATCAAATAAAACTTCACATTGAGGCACCGATCTAAATGAACCCCATACAAAACAACTGAGCCACAGCAAGGATATAGTTAACTTGACATGTAAATAACAATAGTCCATAGATATCTAGTCCTCGCATTAAGGGAGTATATTTCATAAAATACAGAGAACAGTCCCAGGAAACAAATCTGATTCTGCCAGCGTGCCACAAATTGGCCCGAGAAAAAATAGAAGTAAGTCAGAGGCGGCAAGGAACTCTGCCAAAACAGGGATTCAGATACAGGGCCAAAACAGTGACCTCTACTAACTAGTCTCATCAAAGGGGGTTAGAAACAATAAATGAGGTTGGGCTAGGTCGCTCAAGAAGCTCCTTCACAGATGTCCTGGGAACACAAGGTGGAACCATGTGCATCAAACCAGGCAAAAGCCACTGTACATCCCCAAACAGTCTCAAAACTGAAAGTTATTCTTTAGAAAAATGAAAAAGGCCTCCGAGTAAGCCGTGTACTAGTAATCCATCAAGAGCCAAAGTCAGTTCCATCTGGGCAAGTCACCGATGACTCCAAAACTTAAAAACTTAACAGTACTGATGTCCCAGGTAAAGCCCTCTGGTATAAAAGCAGCGAAGTCTTACAGGCCAGATCCAAACCATGGTGGCCTACCATGATACACAAAGAAAATAATGCAGAGAATGTATTTATAGTCACATATCACATGGCTAGAGGCTGAAGATGAATCCCTACGTGTTCCACTCAGCAGTTCTTAAAGAGGTCAGGAAAAGCTTCCTTCAGGGCGTCTTCTGCTAACTTCGGGTCCTCGTAGGTAGTCCACATTCCTCCAACCATTACCTGAAACCTCGCAGGATAGCCCATCTGAAATTTAATACCCGCTGCAATGAGTTTGGTCATGATAGCGTTGAAGGAGGCCCTTCTCTGGCATACCGTTAAGGGTAGATCCTGTGCCACACATAGTTTCTTCCCTTCCCAAGTTACCTCCTGCCGTTCTTTGACTTTAGCCAGAAAATGTTGCTTTTCTAGGTAGTGGAGAAAACAGAAAATTAGAATATGAGGCGGAGCACCTGGTGGTGGAATGGGGCGTGGAGCTCTCTATGGCGTAGGCAGGCCCGAATGGAGAGGGGCCTATGAGCTTGGCGATAAGCTTCTGGGTGAAAAGCACAGGATTAGCCCCTTCCTCTTTCTCAGATAGGCCAATGATGATAGCATTATTCCTGTGGCTGCGTCTTTCTAAATCCTCCACCTTGGCTTCTAGTTTTGTGAGTTGATGTTTGGTTGCAGTTATGTCAGGATCCAGCCACTCTAATTTTTTCTCTCCACTGAAATGGTGTGGGCCTCTACATCCCCCAATCTCCGTGAAGTATCCTCCAGGGCTCCACCCATAGATTTTAGCTCGGCAGTGATGGAACGGAGCTCCTCTCTGAAGGGGCTGAATTTGGTTAGAAAGCGCTCTACAGTGAGAAGAGTCTGATCTGTTTGTGCTGGGATAGCTCGTGTAGGCGTAGTGGCCTGGGGTTTGTTCTTTTTGCTGGTCTTTTCTGGAGTTGTTGGTGGCGTGTGGCGAGGTAACGTCATCTGCATTTCTGCCTCCATATCTGCGTTCCTCAGAATCCTCTGCTTGCTTGTGAGGTGTTAGGAAGTCACCTACTTTAAAATTCACCAGCACTAGTCCAAAATTCATTTGGGGATCGCACAAATTGGGCAAATTTGGAGAAGGATCAGCAGGAGCACTCCAAGAGAGCTGCTACTCAGCTGGCTGCATCACGTGATCTCATCTGAGGTACTACACTTATCGAACAGTGATCTCATGATGTCTGGAGCTAGTGACCACTCATGAGGACTGGCCTCTGTTCGGCTGAGCTCATCTGCCACAGTGTTTTGAACTCCTGGCAGATAAATTACTTGTAGCAGGGTCCCCTGCTCCAGGCTCCATTCCTACACTTTCTTTGCCTCCCCTGCAAAGTAGGTAAGAGTGTGCTCTTCCTGCCTTTTTTTAAGAGTATTAAAAAAGTACAGTTCTTAGCGCAACTGTTATTGGATCTTGAATAATATTGTTAGGTTTGGGTAGTGCATGGCATGCATCTGGAAGATCACTGTTCTTTCTGAGAGGTAACATTTTCAGTATCAGTCTTCTTTCCCAAATCTAGTATATGCCCATTTTCCATACAGAATTATGCATAGGAAGTGGCATTTAACAGGGTTTTCCTTTTATTTCTCTTTTAACACACCCGAGGTGTGTGATGACACTTAAATCATGAGAGTGAAGCTTGAGTGGTTCTGCAAGGCAACACACATCGAGGCTGTGTTAAAAAGACAAAAAAAAAAACACACTCATTATGTTTTATTTTTCAAAACTGTGGCTTTGTAAAGTGGCGGAGCTGGACCTGACATTCTTTGTGTGGTCCAAGCAGTAACTTATTACCATTCTGACATCCAGGCAGTGGAGTTTTTGCTCCCCTGTACTGGATTTTTCATTAAAAAAAAATATAGGGAGGGCAACTGACCGACTCAAGTGGAATTCAGATACCACCTGTGAGAGGAATCTCCTGTCTGTCCTCAGGACTACTGTCTCCCTATAAAAAATTATGTAGTCTGGATCTGTGCAGAGGGCTTGGAGCTTGCTCACCATTCTAGCAGATGTCATGGCCACTAGTAATACTGTTTTCCAAGTGACATACTTCAGTGCAACAGTGACCACAGACTGAAATGGAGCTTCCATCAGCTGTGCAATAAACACATTTAGATCCCAGGAGAAGGGGGCACAGGATTTCTCACGGAGGTACAGGTGATTAAGGCCTTTAAAAACTTCTTGAAAATAGGTTGTGAAGCCATGGATTTTTCTTTGCCAGCTGACGTGTAAGCTGAAACTGCTGCCAAATGCATCTTCAGGGTTGAGGGCATCAGGCCTAGGGACTGGAGATGGACCAGGCAGTTCAGGACTGTAGGCAGGCCTGCCTGCATAGGGTTTATCAGTCTGGGAACACACCAGAATAAAAAACCTCCTCCATTATGAAGCATGTGTTTTCCTTACTGGTTTTCTAGAAACCTTCAACACTTTCCTCCGGATGCTCAATCCTCTCCCTCCCCACCAACCCCCGACGGCCCAGGTCCATTCCCGAACCCGGGTCGCCAGTGTGGCACAAGGTGTAGCGTTCATCACCTCAACTGCATCAGAAAACATATGAGGACAGATTAACTGAACTCAATATGTATACCCTAGAGCAAAGGAGGGAGAGAGGTGATATGACTGAAACATTCAAACACCTTAAGGGCATTAACAAGGTGAATGAGTCTAACATGTTTCAGTATAAGAAAAATTGCAGGACAAGAGGACACAGCATGAGATTAGAGGGAGGCCGATTAAGGGGTAATGTGAGGAAGTTCTTTTTCACATAAAGGGTGGTGGATGCATGGAATGGCCTACCTCAGGAAGTGGTGGATAAAAATGCAGTGCAGGGCTTCAAACAGGCATGGGATAGGCATAAGGGAGCAATACAGATGAGTATGAATAGATAGGCCATTGATAGAGCAAAGGCCGATGGCACATTTATAAGGTAGAAAAAGAAATGGGCAGACTGGATGGGCCTTGCGGTCCTTATCTGCCATCAACTTCTATGTTTCTATGTAACCCTCAGTGCCACCGGGCAGGCTCTCTCTGTGGCAGGTTGATAGGAGGTTTGTTGGAGAGGGCCAGGAGCATGGAGTACCAGAGGCATGTTTGGCTCTGTCTGGTGCTATGAGAATCATTGTTGCCGACTCCCTCCTGAACTTTATGAGCACTCTCAGTAAGAGAATGGAGAGAAGGCATATAGAAACTTCCCTGTCCAGTCCAGGACCAGTGAATTGTCCGGGACTGACCCCATTACTGGGAGTATGCAACAAAAGAGTGGGGGCTGGTTGTTCTCCCAGGAAGCAAACAGGTCTATTTCTGATGTACCCCAATGTCTGGGCACTGAATCCAGCATCTGCTGGTTCAGAGTCCACGTGTGGTTTTCCTTGCTGATTCTGCTTACAGAGTCTGCCAGGATGCTGTCCTTCCCTGCCAGGTGAACTGCAGATAGCTCTATACCTGGGGAATAGGCTAGGTTCCAGAACCTCATGGCTTCTGTGCATACACATGAGGATCTTGTTCTTCGCTGCTTGTTTGTGTAATATACTGTTGTGGTGTTGCCTGTTTGGCTCTAACAGACTGACCCAGAATCAGTGAGGAAAAGGTCTGCATTGCTAGGAACACTACCCTGAGCTCCAGGAAGATGACATGTCCCTCAGTCTCCTGTGTGCTCCAGGTGGGCACCCCACCCTAGGAGTGAGACATCTGTTGTGAGGATCTCTATAGGCAACTGTGGGTGAAGGGAATTCCTTCTCTGAGATGGTCTTCCTGTTTCCATCACTCCACTGCCCTTAGCAAAGTTTTCATGACAGGCATTAGCTTGGACAGAGGATCCCAGCTCTGGGACCAGTGATCTCTTAGTTGATATTGGATGTCTCTCCATCTGCAACCTTGCCCTGGTACCACTGCAGTGGATGAGGCAATAGCTGCAGAAGATCCCTTACAAACCTTGGCTGGCCTGCTCTGAGGGATTTTGCAGCTGAAATAAGAATGCTACCCTTGCTTGTGGAAGAAAAGCATTCCCTTGTAGGTATCCAGCTCTGCACCTATGCAGACCAATACTTGGTCTGGCTTTGTTTGTGACTTCGGCAGGTTTGTCAGGAAGCCCAGATTTGAGGGTGTTTTTCACTAACTGAATAGAGCACCTTGCCTCCTGCTGTGTTTTTGTAGAGATTAGCCAGTTGTCCAGGTAGGGAATAACCACCACACCTTGCCTTCTTAGAAATGTAGCCACCACAGCTAGACACTTTGTGAAAACCCTTGGTGCTAAGGCGAGGCCAAAGGGAAGGGATGTGAACTGGTATTGGCAGTTACCTAGCCTGAACTTGGGGAACCTTCTGTGAGTGGGTCTGACTGGCATGTGGAAGTAGGCATCTTTCAGATCCGATGACCCCAAGCCAGTCTCCCACTTGCAAAGATGGAATCAATGGGCTCAGTGAGAACATTCTGAATCCTTCCTTTTTTATGAGTTTTTTTTTTCAGTTAATCTCATGTCTAAAATGGGTCAACACTCCTCATTTTTCTTGTGGGTCAAGACATATCTGGAGAAAAGGCCCATGCTCCATTGTGTGGCAGTTACCCTCTCCACTGCTTTTGCCTCCAACAATTTCTTTACCTCCCACTCCAACAGGATTTTCTCTGTTGGTGTGTGAGTTGGAAAATGTTTGGATTCTGCAGTTTTGGGAAGTTTCTGAACTGCTGGAACAATCCCTGGTCCACTATATCCAGGACCTACTTGTCTATGATAATTTTTGCCCATTCCTGGAAGTACTGGGCCAACCTTCCCCTCACTGGCAATGGATGTGTGACCTGAGCACAGCTGTTCGGCTTTGCTTCTGCTGGGGCTTAGGAGCTGGTGTTGCAGCTGCATGCCTAGTTATCCTTTTATCACCTGTAGTAACCTGTTTGGGGTAGATGCTCATAGGGGGAATAGGGCCTTGGGTAGTAACCCCTACCCTCCTGCCTTCCCTTCCATAAGGCCTACAGGAAGTAGAGACCTTTTCTTTCTTGGTATTTCTCTTGTAGGTGTTTTTGTACTTTGGACCTTTTACATATATGTCTCTGTTTCATCACCAAACATGGAGCTTCCCTCAAAAGAAAACTCCACAGCTTTTGTTTTAAGTATCCTGGGATAGGGCTGCAGTCCTAAGCCAGGCAAACCTTTTTAAGAATACTGCATAGGCCACAATTCTTGATGCAGTATCATTAGTGTCCATTGCCACGTGAAACTGGTACTTTGTGGCATCCATGTCAATGATGTCCTTACCACTTGTTTTCTCACTCAGTGCCAGTATGGAGTTCCAGAGTGCTTTCTGGTACTCAGCCACGTATGCCACGTAAGCTGCTTGCGTCAGAAGCAAGGAAGCTGATGCATATACTTTTTTGTCTATGCTGTCCAATTTCCCAGAGTCTTTCTCAGGGAAGCTGGGAAGAGAAAGACACTTTGGCCTTGTCACATACAGCAGCCTGTACCACTCATTATGATCAGGGTGGGAATACAGGTACTTAATCCTCTGCCTGTCCACCTGAAACTTTTTTATTTTCTTGTCAACGCCTGCAGCTGAAGTGGATGCTGACATGATTCTGTCTGTCACTTTCTTGGGGGATTTGTGAATGGGAAGCAGTAATCTTCTTGTGGGAATTGGACCCATCATATTCATAAACTTAACATCCTCTTCATCCTCCTCAGTCTCATGAGAGTGGCTGTCGAGAGTGTTCGCCATCTGCCTTACAAAACAGTAATGAGATGTGTAGTATCTGGTTGATCATGCCATGTTTTGCTACTTACTAGCTTAAGCTAAACAATGGAGCCAAAGTGTGAAGCCAGAAGAGCTGTGTTGTGAAGCTATAGTTTTTAGTTTACAGTAAAGTCAAAAAGAAACAAAATTCAGCAGGGTCAACATGATAGGTTGTGCAATGAAACAGTGGTTTCGGTGGTTTGGAGAATCAAGGAGATGTTGATTTGAGTGGGGTAGCAAAAATAGGCATTTTAGATACAGTTCAAGTTAATGTTAAGCACAGACACCCAATATCAATATTCCAACCTACTTGCTAAAGTCCCTGAAGTAAACAATTACAAAATGTATGATGAGCATTACAAATGTATTGAACATGGAAGGAATATAAGAAAGAAACATGCTGGCCTGGTAGTCCAGTGGTTCGTATGGTCACACACACCACTTAAAAAATTGGAAGCTGCAACCCATACTTGGAAACCCACTTGGGATGGCAGGGTTTGCACAAATTAGTAGGAAGGGCAACACCTCTGGAGGAGGACCAATGTCATCTGCTACTACATGACTGCTGTCTAACAAGCAAATCAGAACAATTGAATACAAACTTCCATAGAAACTCCAAAACAGAAACATACACAGACACACAGACGGTGACGTCAGAAAAAGGCTCTTAGCCCATCCAGTCTACACCATATCTAACTATTCTGTCTTACTAGAGTGTCAATCCCCTTCTTTGTTACTGTCCCCCCCTTTTTTTAACTAAATCTACTTGCCTGTCCCATCCTTGCTTGAAGCTGATTGATTTGGCCTGTACCAGTTCCTCTGGTAGCTTATTCTATTTATTCACCACCCTATCCATGAAGAAGTGCTTACAGACATCCTTTCTGAATCTTCATCCTGCCATCATTAGTGAATTCCCTCTCAGCCACGTATTTGAACTCAAGAGTTCTTTGACATCCACGCTGTTTATCCCATGGAGGTACCTGTATGTCTCAACCATATCACCCCCTTCCCTCCTCTTTTCAAGCGTGAACATGTTTATGTCTGCAGTCTCTCATCCTATGCCATTTTTCCAAGGCCACCGATCATCTTAGTTGCCCTGCACTGTACTTACTCTGCTTTGTTGCAGTTATGTCTTCAGGTGTGGTCTCCAGTGTGTGTGTGTGTGTGTGTCTATATATAAAATCTTTTTAAACTGCCATCAGTGGTATTTACTGTAAATTCATCGCTCTCTGGCTACCCCAAAACAGCATTCCCAGCATTTTGCACTGTAATATAGGCTTATTCAAGAGCGGTGGTCCAGTATATCAAAATAAATTATAACTGTCAGTTGTATTTAACTTGCACAGTGATGAGTCTACCACCAAGGCACATAGTTCACCCTCAGTGCATCATGACATCATAGTAGCACTCAGTGGATTACAACTTGATAACAGCACTGGCATTTTAATTCCAATTAAACAAATAAGGTACTGACTCACTAAACATACCAGCTGGAGTCATGCTCCACAGCACATCAGCAGCTAGCTGTCTGTCCATGCTCAAGAAAAACATGTGACATCATGTGCACTGCGCATGTGTCTGACGTCAGATATTCCGACATCATAACACCCTGCTGAAATGAAGGCATGCTGACTGATGACACACTCAGGGGTGGGAAGTCATGACAGCAGACCCTTTTTTATGCACCACTTAACACATGAATCGACAATGCTATACATGAACTTGTCACACTGGCTGGCATTACACGAAACTGCTCTGGCAAGTTCCCTCTTGACTGTACTTGAGCTAACAAATCATGCCTTCCTTCCAGGTTGGCAATGAGAGGGCCCGTCACAGTAAAGGTCAGCTGCAGAATACCAAGAATGATACATGAAGACTACCAGAGACTAACTGCAAGGAGGGGAAAATGATGGAAAAAAGAGGCAGAAAGAGAAAAATATTAAAACTGATCAGAAGGGGGGGAAGGGCGGAGAACAACACTGCATTGTCAAGACGCTAGGTGAAGACCAGACCATAGCGGAGGTAGCACGTTTCTCCAGTTGGGATGAAAAAAGAAAAAAATGTTGCAAAAAAAGGGCCTTCATTAAGGCGTGAAGGGAAAAAAAGGAATGATGAAACATCTTGTTGTTGCTGTTAAGTGCTGCAAATAGCCTTGTGAGAACTTGCTACCACATTAAACTAGAGAAAAGTCAGGCATACAATAAAAAAGTTACTCTTCTCCTGGAATCCATTTTCAAGGCAGCTATAACTTACTATACCTTCTTTCTAGCAAATCTTAAAATATTATCCTGTGATTTAGTTACATTTTCCAAGAAGCCAATTCGTCATGCGATGGCATAAATAGCACACTAATATATGTTTAAAACAATGAACACTTATTGAAATGTATTTCATTATGATACAAGGCATGGTTAAATAGACAGGCTGCAATTTATTTTAAAATGGGCACAACTACATAGCTGCTTTATTTCACCAGTAAAGCTACATCATTAGCTTCATGTGTGGTAATTTCAGTTACACTGGTATTTAAGCCAAATAGCAGGTTTTATGTTTAAAGGATTCCCTCCTGGGTATGAACTGAAATAATATCACACTCTACTACACAAAATCATTCACTGTCTGTTATTTGTTTTAACATTTGCAACACTGAACTTCAGCAGTTTACATATACAGAGTAATTGCTACTGTAGCTTTTAATTATCCTCTAGAAAAAATTAACATTCAGTAAAAACCTTTGATGTTTCCAGTTGTTCAAGGAAAATGAAGCCCTTATGCAAGAAAAAGGCAGTGCCATTAAAAAAGAAAAATATAATATTCCATATGTGCAACAAATGTCTCTGAAAGGATGTCTTAATTACAACTGGCTAAAGATGAAAGTCTGCTCAACAACAGAAAATTTATTGTAATGGTTTTGAAAGGAAAACACTGCGTTTAAATGTATTTTGGAATAAGTGGTTAGCTACCAATAATGCACCTGTTACTGTAATATACAACAGACAGTTAATATTAAGACAAGCTCATGAGCTGTGATGGAACACACTGGATCCAAATTTCAGGCAAACATTTACTAAATCCATCAAGACTATTATATTTTGTGGCTTTGAAAAGCACTATAAAAGACACTGCTGCAATGTAACTTAATACATGCGGACTGTTGTTCTATAGGTTTTTTTTTCTGGATTTAAACACCTCTGGAATGAGCCATCTTAATACTACTTACTATTCTTGCCTATAGTAGTCAATATATTGCATTATAACATGGGGTACTGAAAAACAGTCACCTGATAGGGTAGATCAGCATCCGGTGACTGTTGATTAATCACAGATATACGCACAGCTAGTTGTGAAGGGGCATTAAGGAGAAATCACTGGGCAGATCTGCACTTGTTTTGTGTGGGCAAAATAATTTCCAAACAGCAGCCACTGCAGCAAACCGGGGTGCATTACTGAAGCAAGAGGAGCTGAATGATTTGTCCCCTTCTGTTACTGGATGTAGCCCTTTAGTGAGACGCAGACAGTGACGCCAGCACATGTAATCACAAGTCCTGCAGTTTCCTGTCTGTAGGTCCCAGTTCTGCACCGTCGTCTGTGTGTCGTGGGTGGTCCCCCCCCCCACACCAATCCCATGTAACTCCTCGACAAGTAAGTAAATCAGAAATAGCGAGAGAGACACAGTGAGAAAGTTTCATTCAAACTTGCCGCACTGTTCTCTATCTGTGTGTGTGTGTCTCTCTCTCTCTCTCTCCTTCTCTACACAGCAAATTGTCAAGAGACATATTGCTTAATTCTCGGTTCTTGACTCCTGCTGCACAACCCCCCCCGGTATGATCCCCTCAGTGTCCGAAAAGACATAGAGAGAGGGAGCAGAGTGCGATCACCATTCACTGTGCTGACTTTTGGTTGTGTCTCTTCCCTCCACCAGCTCTCTCTCTGTGGGGCGACCATGACATGCAATAAATAAAAAAATGCTGCAATGTCATCTCTCTCTCGCTCTGTGCAGGCATACTGTCGCTGTTCGAGCTGCCTTGCTCAACTGTGTATTGAGAGAGAGAGTGTGATCTAATACTGGGTCCCCATAGTCTGTCAAGGTCATCCTCCCCACTGAGTGTCACATGAGCCCCACCAACCTCCCACCCACGATTCCTCTCACTGTGACACCCATGCAGTCCTGTTTCCCATCCCTCCCTCTTCGCTGGGCTCCCGAGAAAGAGATGAGGCATTGCGTGAGTGCGGGAGACAAAAGGAGTTTAACATCATTTGCCAACTGCCCCCCGTTTAAAGTCCGTGTTAAGACTATGCGGTCCGGCGGCAGAGAGAGGGACACCGGGAGAGAGACACTGAAAGGGAAAGATGCTGCAATCTCCTTTGTGTTTGTGTCAGTCTGTGTGTGTGTGTGTGTGCCTCTCTCTCTCGCTCTCTCTCCCCCCAGTCGGCACCACAGGCATAAGCGCTCATCAGGGTGAGGTTTACCGACACCGAAGGCTTTCACAGGGCAGCACAGTTATGGCTAGGGGTTACTTGTATGTGACCAGACAGCACCAAAGCCCCATCGTTGCTTACCACACCGTGTGTCACATGACCCTGTGTTCATCTAGACAAGTCGCGCAATCGAGCAGAGCATGTCAACACAGTCATGGGTAACATCTTTAGCTCCTTGCCATGTTATTTAATTGCCGTGCATTAATATGTTTACTGCCTTGCTGTGTTATTGACTTCCCATGTGTTAAGCTGCCTTACTGCTCTGTTTGTCACATCAGCCCTGTGTGTGTACCTCCGGTGGACAGAGAAGGGCATGTGTTACTTGCTGCAGAGCAGAAAACCGCTGTGTCATTTTATGGGACTCAACGTCATCTTGTGGCAATTAATGTTACTGTGTTTTTCTGAACAGTGACACTGCCTTCCGTGTTCAAGTTCTGTGAGCGGCATTCCCAGAGTGGGACTACTTTGTCTGGGGGAAAGATACTGTATTAAATCTTGACTTTTTCATTATTTTATATAACTTCCCTATAGTTTTCTCCATTGTAGCAGCCCCATGTTATAAGCGCAATAACCCACTCCAGAGTGTGGGGTTATTGGGGATTAATCAACATCCTGGGTGCTGTGAGGGCTCTCGGCCTGTGGCCTCGTGCCTCACAATGCACCCGTGTTGATTAATCCCCAGTAACCCCACACCCTGTAGTGGGTTGCTGCTTATACAATGTTTCACAGATTAATTATATACCTTCATTTAATAATGTCTTTATGGTGCGGGTCCAGTGATGCTGAAGCAGCAGCACATTCATGCTGCCACCAGGGGGACCAGGGTTCATATGCAATCTTTGGAATCCTAAATTAAGATCGTCTCATCTTCTGATAGGGAATTCCTATCTTTTATTTATTATAACAATCATAAACGGAGTCAAAAGGGCCACCACAAATACTGCTCTGACTGGACAAAGCAGGTCACCTGCAGTGATTACACAAACTCTCCCACGCACAGTGTTACATTTGCTGTATTTTCTAAACCAAAGGTTAATACCAAGCCATTTTTATGTCAGCGTTAAGACCTGACATGGTGTGGTGGTCTGGGGGATACTCGCACATCCAGGGGTGTAGTAAGGTGCAATGTCACAGGCAGGGAGCCTTACAACCCCTGGAAGTATGTGTATTCCCTGCATTCCACACCCTAGAGGGACTTACTGTGCTTAAGCAATGTGTTTTAACATTGGTTTTGTAGTAACATCATTTAAAAAAAAAGTATTTTAAAACATTTAAAAGTTTTATATATAAAATAGTCATTATGCAGGTACATTTCCAGCTCTTTTTTTTGAAGGCTGTGTTGACTGGTAAACATATATGGCTTTGGAAGGCTGTCCTCCATTCAGGTTTTTCCTAACCTATTTTGTAAAAGTACAGTAACACACTTCAGGGTGCTCCATTCACTGGGAGCTACTACAGGCACTGTGTGTGTGTGTGTGTGTGTGGTGTATCAGCTCTCCCAGAGGAGTGCTACAGATCTCCCAATGAACGTACAACCCTGTTCTGTGTTACTGCCCGCTTCTACAGGTCCTATAAACTTTGTACCACTGCCAGATACAAAATCTGCAGTTAAACCTAATAAATCTAAGAAAAGACGAGCTATCACACTTGTGTTGCTCATCCTCACAAGATAATGCATTTAGCAGAACTAACCTTGCAAGGGAAACATCTGTGCATTGTACAGAATAGGTAAAAAACTGTCAAGTCAAACATATTCTCAAGGGTAACATAAATCCTAATGAAACTAGCAGGACAGGCAACCCATTAAAACGGAACCTGGATAAAGTCCAGGATAAATTTAGGGAAACAGGAAACAAGCAGATTTTGCTGTGAAGCTACAGCAATACAAATTAATCTGAATGGATTAAATTGTTATTATACTTAAGTGCCCTCAAGTCATACTTAACCTACTGACCAACTGTACTGCATCATGCATCTGGTCAAATGTTGGTTTACAACTGGTCAAAATGCAAACTATGTCCCACAAAGCTGCACTCCACTGCTTATTGCCTGGTTCCGAACTGTGCCGGCACATACTGTACAAGTTCATGGCTCAGTTATGGGGGTTTTGCCATGTGCAAATTTTCTGAAACAGCGGCCCATTCTTTTAAAATCAGCACCTTGTTATGATTGAAGGAGTAGAGTGGTAAGCAGCTGGCTCTCAGGGTTTACATAGAGTCCCAAAATGCAAGGCTGGGACCTGCAAAATGTTTCCAAAACTTTCATTTTCATCATTACTCATATCCTGTACAGTATAAAACGATTAGCCCAGTTTTTCCAAAATCACACAACCGTAACAACCCCCCACACAAAAAATGGATATAAACTACAAAGGAACCAAAGTACTGTTTTGAATTCACACTCATTATACTTTATCTATCTATTTCAGTTAAGCAATAATGGCTTTATGTATTTTTAAGTACATTGTTCATATAATCAAAATACTGCACATGAAAAAAGACCTGCTGTTTATCTGAATTTTTTTAATTCTACCAAGTAACGTTACCAAAGTTTCTACTGCAGGTGTAACAATATTTTTAGTACTAACAGTGACGAACTTACTTAAAATACGTTTGGAAAAAGTGACAAATTTGCCTTATATACACATGGATTACAGCTATCTGAGGTAAAGGGTTGGAATAAGAGCAAAAGTAACTATATACCCAAGGCTGTGATGGCAATAAGTGATACTGACAGTTCTGGTCTTTTGTGAAATTCTACAGCAGCTTATCCCTGTAAAACAGACATGATAAGCTACTGAGCTGCTAACAGCCTTAAAGCAAACCGTGGCAGAACTACTGAACATGATCCTACCCACGCTTCATTATGTTTGACACAATATTCCCCACAGTGGGATCAGCTGCGCTGAGCGCATCACAGAGGTAGATACTCCGCTCCCAGGTGAGGGCACTAACCACCTAGCACTGGCACTCCCACTGGCTGATCAAAGAGTGGCAAGGAAGCTTCACTCCAAAGGAAGCTGCTCTCTTGCCCAGTGGAAAAGTGCAGCTAAAATGAACACAACTAATTTCTTTATTTAATGACCGATTTTTTTTAGTGATTTATTTGGGTGACCAAGTTGGCACACTGGGCCTAAACTTAGCCAGTCTTCTGGCACAATCTTGGCCTAACAGCAGATGAATACACAGTGAAGCACGAAAACTGTGGCCTTACAGAATACTAGGCTGCATATGTATCAGAACATAAACAGAGCATTCTAACATTGTAAGCAAATCAGAATTACAGATGTTAACAATGTTATGAAGAACCAGTGGCAGTAGTAACGCATATAAAGCAGTTGCACACATGTTGTACAGACAGGTGCTGTTTTAGTAGTTCATTGCCCTTTCAGGAAAGTGAAGTCTACTGATAGTTTATACTGAATTTATTTTTTTTATATTTTAGACAAGTTCAGTCAATATATGGTTTGATGTTAAAAACGTTATGTAGATTTTTGTGTTTTGTATTTTCAATAATGTATGTTTTGTACTTTGTATTTTTTATAATGTATTTTGTGCAGCGCTTTAAGCCCAAGAAAGGCATAATTTAAATACAATTCTATAGTGTAGAGCTATTCTTTCTTTAATATAGTAGGACTAGGGGTTGGGGTGGGGCCACGAAGAAAAGGGGTAAACGGACAACATGAAAAGAAAAAAAAAAGGTTTGCCATAATACATTTTTTCAGTCACTTCTGCCCCTAATGTTTTCCTATTTTAGCTCCTCCCCTCTGAAGGGACCTCAGCTGGGTCTCACCAGCAGGTCAGTGTTGTGTAGCCATCTAGGGTTATTATGGCCACATCTCACCTGGAACTGTCCATGTCCAGTAGCACTGGTGACCTGTAGTGGGGTTCACTGCAATACTAAGCTTTTTTCAAAAGCAGGAGTGAATGGAAACCTTCGTCCACCTAGTTAGCTCCCCCCACTACTCAGTGGTTTTATTACTGCGACTGTACATTGGTAAGCTGTTTTACTCCCCCCTTCTCCTGCACCTTTTTCCTCCAGGTCCTGTCCAGTCTGTATTTGAAGGATTCCATGTCGTCAGCTTCTACCATGAGTACTTTAACCACCCCAGCCTCTGGAAGTTGTTTTTTCTTACAGTTATCTACTGGAGTATATCCTCCATGCAGCAACACTGTTTGCTCTTAGAATTGAATGCACTAGGTTACCATGAGAACCAAAACATTTAGGGGTGGTGACGCTTTTATGCAATGTATAGCATCACATGTATGCCTGCAACAAATAAAGCAGTGCTGGCTCCAACCATCTCAGTACCTTTCTGTACTGAGGAGGAGAATGAAGCTGCCGATTGAAAAACACAAAAAGGTATAAGATAGTTCACATGCCCCTGTAAGAAGGGATGAAACCCCAAAATTATCTTCACTGCCCAACCTGTTGTTTTGGTGGGGGGGGGGGGATTAAAGTAACAGACACACACAAATCATAGGGAGCAAGGATGGTGTGACAGCAAGTGGGGCTCTACGGAGGAGACAGTTCAGCAGATCTAGAGTTATTTCTCAATAACATTCCTATCTTTCTACAGTCAGTCTCCTCCATAAAGCCATACTCTTTGGTTGACTGACCAGTAGAATCAAACCCTGATTACTGATTTATGAAAATTTGGTGACTGGGAAAGGCACACTGAGCCAAAGCTTGTTTTCTGGTGTGTACCGGGGGAACAGGAAGCGTTACAAAAATAGCAATCATCTATAATAACAGCAAATATTATACAAGCTGCAGTTCTGCATAATGAGACAGTGTGAAGCATGATGCAAATAATTTGTTTTATAGTGTCACATCCCAAGGGCTTGGATGCCATATGTAAAAACAGTGACAAGCAATAGTGCATACACAACTTACAAATGCATCCCATATTAACCAACCACAATAAAATCAAAAATGGCATCAATAAAAACATTGGTAAACCATAAGCAGACAGTAACATTCGCAATTATAACTGCAAAACATTACACAAATGCAACTGTGCATGAGATAGTGTGTAGTATATGTACAATATTGTTTCACAAGGGACAAAGGGAATTGAAGACAACAGGAATCACGAAGAGAGCAATCCCTGCAGTATAGACAACCAAAAACCTGCATGCTTCCAAGACTCAATATTTAGGGTGTAGTGTTTTCGTGAACATGAGAACACCACTCTAGGTTGCACCCCTACATATCTCAGAGATAAAGACTCATCTGAGGGAAGCCACTGATGTGGCCATGGCCAAGTGGAATGAGCACTAAAAGAACATTCCAAATGCTTCCCTGCCAGGGAGCAGAAGTGCTGAATGCACTGCCAATCTGGTTGGGCAAACACTATTTTGAAATCTGGATTACATTATGATTTGGGTCAAAGGAGAAAGTTAGCTAAGATGATCTGCTGGCCAAAAACTGTAACCACAAACAAACAATTCTTCCAACATGAAGTGAATGAAGCAGAACTTCTAGGGCTTTTCTATTTTGTAATAATGTACCAAGGACTGGTTAATGTAAGACTTCAACAGTAACTTTAGCAGAAATGTAGGATGTGTATGCAGTGCAACTTTATCATAGACAGTGACCGCAGAAAAAGATCTATGGTCCATCCAGTCTGCCCATAGTTCCCTGTCAACCCGAAGGACCTATTGTCTATACAAGGTACTAGCCCTCACTATCCACTCCCGTTTCCCTCTCTACTACTACTGCCCTGAGTAACCACTGCACCCTTCACTCTGTCCCCATTGTGCTAGAAACCATTTATGGTTTTGGCACTCACCACTTCAGCTGGCAGACTGTTCCATGGTTTCAATACGTTTTCTTTAAAGTAACTTTCACATATTCCTCTTGAACCTCCCTCCCATCACATACCACTCATGTCCCCGTGTCCTTGAGCTGTTACTCATGGCTAAATAGCTCCTCACGGTTCACACTGCTTATTTCTTTCAGGAACTTGAAGATCTCTATCACGTAACCTCTCTCTTGCCTGGTCTCCAGAGAGTACATGTTCAGTGCCTTGAGCCGATTCTTACAAGACCTGCCCTGCTAGCCCTGAATCATCCTGGTTACCCTTCATTGTACCATCTGTAGCCTGTTGTTATCCTTCCTGAGGTGAGGACTCCAGAACTGGACACATACTCCAGGTGCAGCCTAACCAACAATCTATAAAAAGGCAGTAATACCCTTTTCTTTTACAGTTAATACCCCTGACACATCCTATCTGCTTACTATAGGCCTTCTTGCACGGACTGGATAGTTTATGGGAGTCAGTAATAATGACTCGTAGGTCTCTCATCAGCTATAATGCTCAGCTTTACATCTCCTATCCAGTACTCGGTCCTGAGGTTCTTGTTCCCTAACAGTATCACCTTGCACTTTCTGTGATGAATTTCAACTGCCAAACTTTAGACCAACTCAATAGTCTTTGTAGGTCACTCTGTATCTCCCTAATTCCCTCGAAAGCTATCTACCCCAGACACACAGAAAGCTTAGTGTTCTAACTGACATCTGTATGGAGTCTCATGTGCCATGGCTTGTAACTCTGACATTCTGCGAGCTGAGGTGATGGCTATTAGGAAAACTGTTTTCTATGTGAGAAATTTCAACTCACATGCATCAATTGGCTTAAAAGGCTTACAGATGAGTCTTTCTAGCACTAACTTGAGATTCCAGTTGACTACAGGCTGCTTTACTGGCAGTCTCGAAGTATTCCCCCCTTAGGAACCTCATGAAGAAAGGCAGTTGCACCACTGGAAACCTTCTCACTAGCTTATAGTATGCCGAAATTCAGATTGTCCATGACAGTTCATCACTGCAAGGACCAAACCAGAAGGTCTGTCACCTGTATCAGGTCCTCTAGCCCTTCTGATGCCAGAGACAACCGGTTCCACAGAATTCACTGGAACTTTCTCAAGTGCAGGCATGCATGTGGGATCACGGAAGACTGACACCATCATGAGATCTAGAAGATGCATCACCAGAGCTCCCAAAAACATCTTCTCTTGACACATAGCTCAAGCCCCTGATTCAATACCAGAGTCTTGTCCATTAGGAAAAAGACTATCTACTATATGCCCAGAATCACACCTATGAATTGGAGTTCTTTTACAGGCTCCAGGCATGACTTCTCTGTGTTAAATGGACTCCCCATGACTGGAAAAACACTAAAGTCTGCTTGAAGAGCAGTCTCTCAAGCAGGGGTTCAAAAATGCATAAGAAATGGTGCATCTGTGCAGTGATCAAGCCAGAGTCCAGTTCAAAGAAAAAGTAGTGGTTTATTATCAAAATCGTAATGGAAGAAGCAGTTAAGCAGAGTAAAGCAAACAACCAAGCTACTCTACTGCTTTGCTGAGGATTGGAGCCCCATGTTTCTCAAACAGACCAACTACAGTGCATGCAGATCTAAAGTTACAGTGAATACTTATACAAAAATAAAATCATATTAAGGAAATGAATGGTTAGAATGAAAAGGAAGGCAAATTGTGTGTTTCATGACCAATCCAGACTGAATGATTCCACTGCTTAGTCCATCCCATCCAGAGCTCGGGAGTTTGTGACCGACTTCTTCGGAACTATGAAGTATGTGGAGTAAACATCAAAATCAATTTTCAACTTGGGCACTGGCTGAATGGCACTACTGCCGCTGGATAGGACATATTCCAATATAGTTGCCACCTCTGTTTTTTTTCCTTTTGGCTTCAGAGACCTGAAGTCCACTGAATCTTGGAGGAAGGATGAACCTGATCAGGTATCTGACAAACAGCACATTTTAAGTAATTCTAAAGGTGCGCCGGCTCATCTTTCACTCACTGTCAGAAGAAAACTTCAATTTTTTTCAGGAAACCATGCCGAGAATGTTTCACCTAGACAGGTGGGATCAAGAAATAGTGTGTGGCATATCTAGTTTAATTCTTCATGCTTACAGTATGGAATGTGGTAGTGCAACCAACACCTATTTTTTTTTTTTTTTTTTTTTTTTTTTTAACTTGGCTGGAGTCACTAGTGCAACTAATGATCTCAACCATTAAATCAGAACAAGAACAGTAACTTAGTTTCATTGCATGCTGCATCAAATCATGTTACATGCATGATTAACATGTTTAAAAGGGGCTGCATATCCAAAGCATGAGAAAATGCAAAATAAAAATTAAAAATTAGCCATCTGTCCCTCATTTCTTAGTTTCCACTATAAACATAAGGTGTGTATATCAAGGGAGGGGACCAGTGAACATTGTCTCTTGTACAGGACAATTTAACCAAATTAAAACCATGTACAGACAACCAGATGGACAGATACAGACATATTGTCTCTCACTGTATGGAAAACCCAGGACAAAGCAGGGAAATTTCAATAACAAAAAAAGGAATTAGTAATATTCAGTTCAGTTATTTTTTGTTTGTTAGGCAGGTGGGTGCACTGGTCCCTGAGACTGTTTTCGGGCACAACCCAGGCCCATCAACTTGGTACATAATAGTGAACTGTAAAAAGCACATACAAGACAAGAATTATTGGCATGGAACGTTACACGTTATTTCTAAAAAATGGAATGCAATCTGCAAACATATATCTATTCACAGTGTTCCTTTAAAAACTGTAGGTCACTATGACAAAATAAAATACTCTAGAAGAAATAAAGCCATCACTACCCCAGAAAGTATGTTGTCAGAATTAAAAATGCTTATCAGTTTCAAAGTTATTAAGAAAAACGCTGCAGGAAAAAAAAAAAGAACATTGCATACTTACCTTAATTGTTGATCTTCCAGAATATCTTTACCATTGATTCAAACTGACTAGGGGGATGGGCTGTCTGAGGCTGGAGGCACTAGGGACCCTGTGGAAGCAAATGTTTTTGTACCAGGCAACTGACACAGGGTATTGATGGTGCCGGCTCACCAGCCAATAACCATTGCCAGCTCCTTTACACACCTCAGTTCTGTTCACCAGGTGAAAAACAAAGTAGAGGGAAAAGAAAGGACTAAATACTTTTTAGCACCAAGGGATAGGGAAAGGATATAGGAATAAAATAACCAACAAAGTAAAATATGATTGCCAACATTACCCAAGGGTTAAGCCTACTAGGTGGCACAAGGGTAGTTAGGTTGAAAAAGCCAAAGCCTTATATCACTAGCCAGTCAGGAGGTGGACAGTGATAAGGAAAAAGGAAGAAAGACAAGGCAGCAGCTCTGAGCATATGGCTCTGGCAGAAGAAAAAAAAAGAGGATATCCAAAAACGGGACCCCTTTGCAAATAAGATGGCAAAATGTGCCAAAAATGGAAACATTACATCTGGACTACCAAATAGGGCCAACTCCACCATGCTACCAGATAAGAACTGAATGAACTCAAAAGTAAACTCATCTCCCTCTGCTCAATGACAGATAAAATAAAAGTAGGGCCTAGGAGCACTGAAGTTACAGGACTAAGCAGTCCTAGGAGTCAAGATATGGTCATCTCTTCTGGCATCCCCCAAGGGTAGTCGACCAAGTTCCAAAAGCATATGAAAAGTAACAAGGGGAATCCCAATCAAAAAAATCTAATACAGTTAGAGAAGTGATGCAACATGACCTACTTCTCCATGCAACAACAGGGATGTACCTTGAGTGAAGGCTAGTGTATTAATCTTACATAAGGTGCTTTGCACCTCTCCACGCACAGATCATCTGCTCAGTGGAGCTACAGTGGATAGTGCTCAGGGCACATGGTCCATTTAGCAACTAACAGGATTATACCCCAGAAGGGATATACCCCAGGAAAGGGAGAAGAAGGACAAAAAAAATAAACTGGAGGGAAAGGTCTATCTACTCTAAGGAATTTTTTTGGGGTGGCAGGAAGGTTACAAAGGACCCTCACTGCCTTTTTGGCAGAAGAGATGCCACCAATTATTAGAGGAGGTGCTGCCAGCAACCACAGGGTGAGCTGCCACAGGCCCTAGCTCTGCCTAAGCAGGGGATGGTGGACACGCATGTGAATCAATGGTGAAGATATTCTGGAAGAAGAACAATTACAGTTAGTATGTAATTTTCATATCTTCCAAGAATCAATCTTCACCACTGAATTCCACTGATGGGTCTGAGTACCAAGTTTCCCTAATTAGGGAGGAGCTGGCTCACTCTAAAAGTAAGAAAACCTGAGGATAGTGGCTCCTTATGGGTCTGGCAAAACCAGAGACTAGTCAGGATCAGGTAGAGGCTCCTGTGGCACAGGAGCAAGAGAGAGCCCCGATAGCACTCACTTGACTCTGGGAAAGAAGAAATGAGTCCCCTGGAACAACGAGTTAAATAGCTAGAGTACTGCTTGGAATTAATAGTCATTTTCAAATACAGTCAGCTATCACTTCCAATATCTGAAGTATTTTTTTATTTTCTGTTTGCTAATTAGAAGATTTTCCACCTGGCAATACTGGGGTGATATGTGGAGCAGCACTCTTTTTGAAGGCTAAAAGAAGTCAGTTCTGTTCCTCCCACTACATCAGAAATGAGACCAAACACCTCAAGGCACCACAATCCTTGCAGCCTGAAGCAGTGACTTTCATAAGCTACCATTCAAAATGCAGGAAACTGTGACATCACTACTAGCCAGGAAGAGCCAGTCCCTGCTGCTTCATGTGAAAGTGAAACCTGGCAGTGAGAAATGGTTTTCTTTGGTTACTAGTGATGCCACAGTCAGTGTGATCTCAGTGTTGATGTGGTGGGAGGAACAGAAATGAAAATGACGTACCTACCGTAATTCTTGATCTTCTCTTGTATCTTCACCATTCATTACTGATGGGTGTAAGCCGGAGGTGCGCACCTGTACTAGAGGTTTTTGGGTTTTTTTTTTTTTGGAGGGGGTCAGTGCCGCCCACAAGGCCAACACATTGCATGGTGTACGAGGGTTGGCCGTAAAGCACCGCAGAAGACTCCTCCAACCCAGTTCTGTTCTGCTGGAAAGGATGAAACAAAGGGGGATAGAGAAAATCAAGGTGAGGCAAGAGAGCCGAATGATAGGAAAAGGAAGAAGCTGACCAGAGGACAGAGGGATTGTATTTTTTTTTTTTTTACCAAAGAGGCCGTAGATCCCCAACCTTTGGGTGGCAGCACAGGAAAGGGAGAAAGAGAAGAGAGAGAAAGATACAGCATACGTAGGGGCCCTCAGCCATGCTGAGTTGGAAGACCATTGGCTTATTTTAGCCTCAAAAACCTGAAGGTATGAAGACACAGGTGCAAGGATCCCGTCAACTTCAGGGACCACTGGACGGAGGTCCAGAATAAGAGAATTTGAAATGGTCTTGGAGAATATACACTTCTTGACTAGGTAATCACCAACAGAGAGGACAGGGTGCTCCTATCGGGCACTCTGTCCGATGTCATTAGCAATCACTCCCCCACCTACCTGGTCTTGGCCTCTAAGACCAAGCGCCCGCCTTCTAAAACTACTCTCATGATGTTCGAGCGATAAACTGGTCAGCCTTCTACACCCTCTGTGGCATGTACGAGGCTGTGAGTTTCTTCACAACCGCACTCCTCCATCTCCAAAAATCAACATTTCCCCGACTACTCACCGAGTTGGGATGGCTGTATGCACTCGGTTACCAAAGATCTCCTGGCCACGATGAGAGAAAGGAATAAGCTATGGTCAGCCTACAAAAAAGCCCCCTTCCCTGCCCGATGGAATGAATACCGGCAGCTGCGGCTATGAAACCTTTGTAAACAGTCAGCCCTTTGCAAAAAGCATGCCTTCTTTCAGAGCAAACAAAGAGACAGTCTTGGTGATCCCCATTGCTTCTGGGGCGAGGTCGGCTCACTACTCAGCCCACGCACTCATAACCCCATTATTCACCTTGACACTCCCTCCAGATGTCTGGCGGACCCCGTTGCTGTGGCCGAGGCCTTCAATAAAAAATTCACAGACCTGTCTGCCCTCCTTAGCAAGCTGCCACTCCTGGTGACCACTGGTCTCTCTGATCAGCCCCCCACCCAAACCCCTCAACTCCTCCCCTCCCCTCTTTCTACTTCCAGAAAATCACCCCCAAGGACACTGCCAAACTGCTGAAGAGCCTGCCTAGCCGGGCAGCCCGGGCAGCGATGGTATTTTCCCTGCTATGCTTAAACTTATATCACCTGCCATCTTAAAACCATTCACCTACCTCTTTAACCTGGCATTGACTACCTCCTCAGTGCCCAGCACCTGGAAACATGCCAGTGTGATCCCAATTTTTAAGACTGGTGACCCACTATCCCCAGATAACTATCAGCCTATATCCTTGCTCACCCACCTTAGTAAACTCCTGGAAAGGACTGTCCACCGACAACTGTCTGACTACACTGACACACACAGCCTACTGTGCAGACAGCAACACAGCTTCCGTAAACATCACTCCACCACACCTGCTCTTGCCCTGTTTACCAATCATATTCTTAGGAACATGGACCTTGGAAGAGCAACGGATGCAGTCTTTGTCAACTTCTCTACAGCTTTCGACCTGGTCAACCACACCCCGTTACTCTCCTCCCTCCGCACCCTTGGCTGCTCTACTGAGACCACGCAATGGTTCCAAAGTTACCTTTCAGATAGATCTCAGTCAGTATGTGTAGGACCTTCCACTTCCCCCGCCCCCCCAGTCATTACCGGTGTACCCCAGGGCTTCATCATGGGCCCACTCTTATTCTCCCTGTTTATAAACTCTCTCTCCCCTCTGACTGTCTCACTTGTGATGCCCTTGTGCTCTTCACTAGTGACAAGGCTCTTGAGAATATATCCAGGGCTTCATCCAGTAACTACTCTGCGGTGCGCACCTGGTTCCACTCACATCGCCTAACTGTTAATGCTAAAAAAAACTAAATCCATGCTATTTGGATCTAAACTCTTCCTTCTAAGGTCACCAAGGCTGGATCCACCCTCTCAGTAGTCTCACTGGATGACACTGTACTTGAAAATGTACTAACTTTCAAATATCTGGGAGTTATCCTGGACCTGTTCCTCTCCTCTTCCAATCATGTCTCCTCTGTTATCCACCGTATTAACCAGAAACTTGGTGCGGATTATCGCATAAAGTCACTCCTGACCAGGAAAGCCTGTTTAGCCATTGCCCAAGGCAATCTGCTACCCTTGATTGACTACTGCTCCTTTATTTACTCATGCACATCCCCAGCCTTGCGTGCATGCCTCTGCTCCACATACAACAACATATGTTGTTTCACTCTCCTGGCACCATATTCCACTCACCACTGCCACCTCTACCAGACTCTTGGCTGCCTCCCAATACACTGCAGATTTGATTATGGGCTTGGCTGCCTCCTGGACAGCGCCATCAGGCATGGTGCAGCCTCCCCTTATACATCTCTCCTCAAGACCAGAACTCCCTTGAGGTGTCTGCATGCATCCTCAGTCCCCCCCGGATATCCCCAAACTCTCCTCGGCTATGGGTAGCAGAGCGTTATCTGTAGCTGCTCCCACTCTGTGAACAGAATCCACGTGCATATCAGCTCTCTGGACTCCCATGCCACTTACAAGACACATATCAAATCCTGGCTACTTGATGAGGCCACATGCCATTGCTAGCTTGGATAACCCTTCCCCCTTCCTTTCTGACTTTTCCCTCTTGGGTTACTTTAGCCTCCCCTGCCCTCTTTCGTTTCTTTGGACTCCTGTCTTACATCTATCACTGCCGACTTCTTGGGCTCTCCCACTTGGCTATTGTCTTGTATGTTGTTTTTTTTTGTTTGTTTTACATCATGCATTAATTTGCACTGGCCACTTATCCTTAGTAAATAATTGTATAATAATTTACTTATCATGATGTACTGAATGTTTTTTCAGCCTCTCATTAATTTTAC
The DNA here is from genome assembly GCA_016271365.2 of Neoceratodus forsteri. Classification (NCBI taxonomy): domain Eukaryota; kingdom Metazoa; phylum Chordata; order Ceratodontiformes; family Ceratodontidae; genus Neoceratodus; species Neoceratodus forsteri. Next base: position 1,681,036,639 of record CM057455.1, on the reverse strand, counting down.
TTTCCTATGTCACTTTCTTTGTTCACCAGTGATGTCTGTATATCCACATGGCTTGCACTCATTGTATAACTTGTCACTACTTCTGTAACTGCCACCTGTGTGGCCCAGGTCGTGCCTGAAAATGGTCTCCTGGCTCAGCGCACTTACCGGTTACCAAAGACTTAAATAAAATAAATAAAACATGGCGGAGTCAGGCCCCCCTCCCTTCTCACCCCTAAACCCACATCTGGGAAGAAAATCCTGGGACATTGTCCCCTACAGCTTAATACCTGATGGCTTAGTCGGGGGAGGAGGGAACCCCTTAAACAGGAGAGGACTCTGTCCAGAATGATCTCTAAGGTAGAGGGGAAGTGAGAAAGACAGAGGGGGAGGAAAATCCCTATGGGTTCTCCCACGAGATGCACTGGCGCAATCCCTACTTCAAGAAGAGGTAAAACAAAATGGAAAATCCCTGTCAGGTAAAGAAGCAACCACAGTGCACCCCACTGAGAATCCCAGGGAGTTCCCTCCGAGGCCAGGGTGAAGACCCTACTCACCACCCTCCTTGGATGGGCACTCTGTGACTTTTTAGAGAAGGAAACAGAGGGCCTTGAGGTACCAGGGGGACTCTGCCCCCAACTGGCCTCGAAGAGGGGGAGGGCAAGCAGGGTGGAGGTGGCACCCAAGAGTTGAGGCCCAAGAGGGGAAGGCAGGCAGGAATCAGTAATGAATGGTGAAGATACTAGAGAAGACCAAGAATTACAGTAGGTACATAATTTTCATATCTTCCCTTGTCAGTCTTCACCATTCATTAGTGCTGGGTGAGTACCAAGCCTCCCGGAGGGGACCTGACACTGCCCTGAGGGAACAGATTCACTCATCCTCCTGTGGGTGAGGCGCAGGAGGGGGAGAACCCATAGCCCTACTAGACCATACATGGCCTAAGGCTGGTCAAGCTGAGGAGGTGTCTCCCGTGGCCGGGGAGATGGAAGACGCCCCTGTAAGTTCCTCCTCACCCTGCGGGAGAAAAGACGTGTCCCTCAGAAAATGGAGGAAATCACCCTACGCTGGGCAGTGGGTGACAACCTGGATAGATGAAGCCATGCCGTCCGCCTGATGCAGATCGCAGTCCCTGCCAATCTGGAGGCCATCTCACTGGCATCATAAGATGTCCCTGCTTGGTGTCTTGCAAACTCCAGACCCTGCGCAGAGAGGGTAGTGGCTTGCCTAGAGTCCGCTGAATCAGGCAGAGATGCTAGCACCTGCGCCAACATCAACCATTGGTTCCTGTTGTAGGCAGTGTGGTGAGCCAGATGTGAGCTGATACAAAGCAGCACACGAGCCAAAGAGAAAACTCTTCTTCCCCATTGGTCGAACTCGGCAGAATCCAGATCCGGTGGTCAGTCGTGCGCCGGGTGTTGAAGCCTGGAAGGAGTATCTAAGGCCGTCAGCCCTGAATGCAGGTAAGGCAGAGAACCAAGAGACTCCTGGGGAGCGCAATACCTCCTCCTGCACTCCGCTGGGGATGAGCTGGCTGGAGACTGCCAGATGCGGATTGACGCTTCCTGGAAGGGAAAAGGCCAGGGTCGTACCACTAGGTGGGGCACACTGAACTCGCTCAGAAAGGAGCGCATCTCCCACTCGGTATTGCTTCTTACCACATGGGATATATCGAGTTCCTGTACCACCCTCGAGAGGAACCGCTGATATTCAGTGAAATTAGCATCGGATGAAAGGTGGATTGAAAGGTCCTCATCCTCGGAAGAGGAAGCCAAGGAAGTCAGGTGCTCAAGAGTCCTCCTACGGCAGAGAAGATAGGCGAAAGACCTGCTCATCCATGGCTCTAACACACCTAGGGAAGGCCGCCACAGTGGCCCTAAACACCTCCCAGGTTAAGGGCCCCGTAGGAGCCACATGGCCTGGGAGAGGTGGAGGTGACTGCAGAGGAATTGGGGAACAGCACCTAGCTGAAAGTGCCCGCCCTCTGCCAGGGCTCTGAGACCTCACTGAAGATCCTCTAGCTCGAGGGGATCCGGGGAGTCGACCCAGTCAGCATATGCTGTAGATGTGAAAACATATTCTGGTTGAGCACTGAGGGGGAATCTCCCCTGTGGTATGACCAGGGTTGCATGGATCCAGAAGGGCAACCCTCAGCGCCGCCCACTAAGGGCACCTCAAAGGAGGAGAAGCAGGGCTCTGCACTGCGACTCCTCCCCACCCCGTGCAGAGAAGTGGAGGAGATCCCCCATGCTCCCCCCCAGCCCCTCAACCCCTTGTACTCCGAAGCTGCCCTCTTCCTCAACCCCAGTGCTAGGGGGAACCCTAACCCCGCAGGCCCCCTCCCAAGGGAGGCCGCAGGAGAAAAAGTCCCCATCCCAACTGAAGGGACCAAAGCAGCACCAGACATGGCAGCTGCCCCGACCCCTGAAGTCGACAGCGCCACACCATGTCCTCTGGGACTGCTAATCACCACAGGGTCCCCCCCCAATGTCGGAGTCGGCAAGGGGCCCCGCAGAGACCACAGACTCCGGGGAGTTCGGGAGGCAAACACTGGGCCACCTGGTGCCATGTCTGGGGGGGCTCCTCGACTTCAGAGAGCCGGGACACCAGTCCAGATTGCCAGCGAGTTGTCCTTCTCCTCCGAAGAGGAAACCACACATACTGCCAGACTAATGACCCCAGTAGCCCCAGAACTGATGGCGCTGGGAACGGCGCCACTGCAGGACATGGCATCACCTATGACGCTGCCCCAACCTCCGGCACTGTGAATGGTGCCGGGATCCGAAACAGCACAGAGGGTCCACCAGTGCTGGTCCCAGCAACCGTGGACTGCAACACCGTGGGAGCCTGCACCTCCAAGGAGGTGACTGCCGTGGCAGTGCTCCCACCCTGGCTCCACAGGGAACAGAGGCGTTCCTCCGGCACCGCAGAAGAAACCTCCTCGACGGTAAGGCTGGAATCTGAGGAGGTTTCCTCCTCATGAGGCCGTATAGACCTGGGAGGGGACCCGGAAGCAGGGTCAAGAGATCTTGCCATGGCATCACTAGAATGATGCAATCCTCCAAAAGTTGGTGGGGCTCTGCCAACTTTAAACACGCGGATTTCCAGAACACGGCGATCCATGGACAAACAGGTGTCACAGTTGTCCATATCGTGGTTGGGACCCAGACAGTGCAGACAAACGTCATGTCGGTTCATCACGGAAAAATGCCGGCCACAGGGGCACGGCCCACTTTGTATTTTCTCTTAGCCCCCGAACCAGACATGACACGAAAAGAATCCAATAAAATTCACAAGAAAAGACCTGGCGCCATTGGCAATAATAATAAAAGGAACGGTCTTACCAGTATCCAACAGCATCAGGTGAATCAGAACCAGGATGGAGAAGCAGGAAACGGTGTTGAAATATGGAACAGGCCCGACGACACAGCAAGTCTGCGGCGCCTAACAGCCAACCCTAGTGAGCCATGCATTATCATCTCTGTGGCACGCTTGGACCTCCCCCCAAAAAGCTCCTGTACAGCGCCCAGCTTATACCCAGCAGTAATGAATGGTGAAGATATGACCTTTTTGCCTCCAGACAGAGTGCTGCTCCACACATCACCCCAGTACTGCCAGGTAGAAAATCTTCTAATTAGCAAACAGAAAGTAAAAAAATACTTGAGATATAAGAAGTGATAACTGATTACATCTGAAAGTTACACTTAATTGCAGGCAGTTTCCAGGCAGTACATTAGCTCTTTAAGCACCTTTTGCAGGGCCAGAGGTGCCAGTCTTGTAACGTGAAGCCACGCCAATATCCAAATGCAGACTGCGGTTCCCACTAGCCTGGAGGCCACCCCACTGGCATCGTACGATGCGCTTGACTGGTGCCTCACCAACTAGAGGCCCTTCGCAGATGGGCAAATGGCTTGCCCCCGACTAACTCACTAAGTGGCATGACAGCTAGAAGCTGACCTAGCTGCTCCCACAAGTGCCTGCTGAAGGCTGCCCGATGTGCTTGCAAGCCTGTCATCAAGACACAGGTCAGGAAGCACAGGTAGACCAGGACAAGTTATAAAATTCACAAGTAGCATTTTATTATTTTCAATAAAAATTAAAAAATGTAAATTGTACCAGACAGCTTTTATACAGACAGTTCAAACAAAATAAAGTCCTTCCTCTGAGAGTATCTACTGTATAATTCTAAATTTCAGTATCTCTCTCCAGCAAGATTGCTCTCTTTATACATAATGTATTTTCCCAGCAATTAACTTCTGCTTCCTGAGTTCATTAAGATAACATACCCCCTGTTTCTCACAAAATGCATCAGAACTTCATCAGTTTCTTTCCTTGCAGGTGTAACAAAATACAACATTGTCTCCCTGAAATAATCTCCTGTTGACAACTATGCAAGAGTTTGTGGAGGTCAAACTGCATCTCAAAGTTAACTCCCTGAGTTTCAAATAGCTCTACAATCATTTCAACAATATAACTATATACATTTTCAAACCAGAGAACCCAGCCTCCCATAAATATCTACATATATTTTTATAACCACACATAAGCAAGGGGGAAGAAAAGATGGAAACAGCAAGTGAAGCAGGGAGCTAGCAGGAGGAGGGAATAGTGAGACTGTCAGAGTGATCAGTTCCTAGGTCTCACAAGAAAATCTGATTGCACAATCAGACAGACAAGAGACAGAAAAGGAGAGGATAGAACAGCGCCCTGCTTTTAACTCTTTTTGCAAAACAAATGGGACAGGGTCTTATTCAACCCTCTCACAGAGTCGAGGTGAAAACCTTCCTTCCTTGGGCAGCTGCCTCAACAGGGTCAGCCTCAGGTGGTCAGTCATACACTGGGTGTTTAGGTCTTGTCCGGGTCTGAAAGACCTCAATCCCCAAGGTGTGGTGAGGCGAGGTACTGCACCTGCAGAACCTGTGGGTGCACAGTACCATAGCTGGACATCCCTGGGGGTTAGAGGGCATGAGAAGGGACCTTTTTAGACTCTCTTCGAAGGCTCTATGCCAGGGAGGGATGACTGAAGATGCACTGCTTAAATCTCCTACGAGTCCCAACTGCAAAGACACAGGGCTCTGGCAAAGGAGCCCATATCCAGCTCCTGTATCATGTCTACCAGGAATCTCCAATACAGGGAGTACTGAGCAGTCAGGAACATATGCAGGGAAGATTCCATGTTCTTAGAGGAGGATGTTGATGGAGAGAAGGCCCTGGCCACTGAAGGGGGAGGCACCAGGGGGACAGGTTAAAACTAAACCCAGTCAGTGTGTCTGTGGTACTGGTGCAAGGTACCAGCTGCCCCTCTGTACTGAGTCCAAGTGAGTGGCCTCAGAGGGTTCATTATCCCTGGAAGCTCTGGCAAAGGTGGTATAGTCCCAACAGGAAAATGGGAAACAGGGGATCCAGGGCCTATGCCTGGGCTGCGGGGTTGCACAGGGGACCTCACCCAAAGGGACAGCCTGGTCGGACCACCCCAACAGGGTCAACCCATGAAAGAGATGCAACCAAGTCAGTGCCCATAGGGGAAATTCTCCCAGAAACAGCAAAGAGACACGCTGCTCCGTAGGGTGAGTGCTGCCATAAATCATCAAACACTCAGGATACACCAAACAAATTAGGGAGCAAACACCGGTAGATTCAAAGAATGAAAACTTTAATATGGCAAAGCATTTATGAGGTAGTTAATAAGGCGAGCAGAGTCCTCCTGGTGTGGCAGCTAAGAAGGCTGCAAGTACGGCGGTGTTCCACCTACGTAAAAAAAGTGGTGGGCAACAATTAGAATCGAATTCCAGTGAAATAAAAGAACTACATGGGTCCTTTCACCAGATTCTTTACACCCAGGACCAACTCTCTTTATTCCAGCAAAAACTAAAAGCATTTTTTAGTATAATCTCCCTTAAAAGGACACTGTCAACCTTTTTTGCATCATATTATTTCTAGTTAAAAACCCACATTTTATGATTGCTTGACTTCTCAAATTCATTGACGTTGCTGGTTTCTTTATTTTCCTTCTTTCTTAGAAGTACTGAAATGCATGCTAATGGTACAGTTGTAAACTACATTGTTTTGTTTCAAATCCTTGATGTGTTCTTACTGTATACTACCTGAAAACGGGAACACCAACTCCCCCAAAAAACTGCAGCGATTCTTGATACAATTGTCTGCTCTCCAACTAATGCACAGTTAGTGACTAGACTGTTTTAGGGGTGTTCCTAAGTTCAGGAAAGATGCAGTGGGAGTTGATGAAGGAATGTAAACAAACATGTTTTGGTGTGGCAACACCAGTATAGTGGACAGTCTATTTTTCACTACTTAACAAAACAAATAATCAGAATCAAACTACCAGCTACATCCAATATCTCTACAGAATGTGAACAATCATAACGTGTTTTTTTTTTTTTAAATTAGGGACACCTTGAACCTTAGGGGGTTGACAGAGTGCCTTTAAGAAGATCTCAAAGGAAGCCAGAGAAGCTTTGGAAGGTCCTATTACTATGGAGGAGATCTATAGCACCATCAGCAAACTGAAATCAGGTAAGGCTTCAGACCCCGATGGGCTAAAACCTGAATATTATGAGAGTTTCGCTGAAAAACTCATGCTGCAGCTTTGCAGTGTGTGCACGGCAGTTTAGATGGATGAAGGAACCCCCTCCCCCAATCTTGGCAATATGCCCAGAATGGTGCCTTTCATTGGCTTGGTGAAAAAAATATTAATCCATTCCCAAGTTAAAAGCATCTGAAATTTTGGTTCTGAGCATGCTCAGTAGGGTATCAAACGTCTATCCGAAAGACCCTACTGAGCATGCTCAGAACCGAAATTTCAAATCCTTATAACTTAAAGGATTAATATTTCTTCACCAAACCAGCGAAAGAAAGGCACATCTGTAGGCCAAGCCCTTTCTACCCTGAACATTTCAGACAAAGACAGTATAGCCCAGTGGTTTAGGGCTCTGAGCTGGAGATCTGAGTTTGAATTTATGCACAGTCCCCACTTGCATACTGTGTGACCCTGAGCAAGTCACTTAACTTTCTTGTGCTCCCAGGTGGCACCTGGAAACAAGCTTTGGCTTAGTGTGCCTTTCCTGGTTAAATAATTTCCCTTTCCGACCAAATTCCAAACCATCTGGGCACTAGATGATAACAAAAAAATGGCAACAAATTTCGATTTTTTAAAAACTTTTCTCACTATCCAGATCTTGGAATTCACATATGCGGCCGGAAGGAAACTTGGCAAGTCAGGAGATCTACCCTCTGAGACCCTGCATGCAACATTTCATGCAAATCCACCAAACAGTTGTGAAGATATTAAAGTGTAAAAACGGCATCTCATGAAAAAGGAATTTTTCTCACAAAACAGTATTGGCCCCTCACAAAAAAGAATCCTTTTTGGTGAGACCAAATTCTTTTGCCGTTCCAGGAAGTTATCCAAAAGACTGAACTATACATGCTCAGAACTCAAAACATTAAAATTAAAAAAACTTTGGAACAGATTGATATTTTTTCACCAAACCAGCAAAAGGCACTTCTGTAAGGCAAATCCTTTCTACCTGAAAATGTCAGACCAAAATTCCAAACCATCTGGGTGCAGCGACATGAGAAAACAAGTGCAAAAAGTAGCATTTTTTTATGTTTTAGCACTATGTGCAGCTCAGAATCCACAAATCCAACCAAAATGAAGCTTTGCATGTCAAAAGAGCTACCACACAAAACTGTGCATGCAAAATGTTGTGCAAATCCGTTAAACGGTTGCAAAGTTATTAAAGTGCAAAGTTTGAGGTTAAACTTAGAAACCACTGCTAAACCCTAACTATAGTGGTGCTACCGCACCACTATAATATAGATATAGATGTGTGTGTATTATGTGCATTATAGTGGCATGGTAGCGCCACTATCATTAGGGTTGAGTAAGCTGTTTAATGTTAAACCCCTAACTTTTCACTTTAATACCTTCACCCTGTTCAATGGATTTGTATGAAATTCTGCATGCGCAGTCTCGGGGGCAAGGTCTCTTGATGAGCTAAGATTCGTTCCGGTTCGATGTGCGGATTCTGAGATCCAGACACTGAAAAAACTGAAAAAAAATGTTTTTCTTTTTTTTTTGTCATCGGCTAGCACCCAGACGGTTTGGAATTTTGGTCCAAAAATTTCAGGGTAGAAAGGGCTTGGCACAACGTGGTGTGATTTGTTGGTTTGGTGAAAACACATTAATCCATTCCGGAGTTATATGAATTTTAAGTTTTAGTTCTGAGCATGCTTAGTACAGTCTTTTGGATAGCAGTTTCATGGAAAAAAAAAAAAAAGCGCCCATACAAAAAATAATTTTGTTTCATGGTTAGGGGGGAGGGTAATCTTGTTTCATTAAAAAAAATATTTTATGGTATGGTGGCTATCTTGTTTCCATTTTTTTCCAAAAAAAAAGTTTTGAAAAACCATACAAATCATATCATGCAAAGACACCAACATATTATTGCTAATCGGGACCCCATTAGCTGGATTCTGCTGTTAGTTTTTGGAAAAATGTGTTTTTAACACATTTTAAAAATACTTTTTCGTGACACAATTTTCTTTTTTCGTATGGCGATATGAAACAGGAATAGGGCAATAAGAAACAAGATTCCTTCGTACAAAAAAATAATATGGACTTATCTTTTTTCATATGAACCAATCCTGTTTTGTGAGAATGAAACAATCTCACAAAAAAGGATTCCTTCATATGAAAAAAGAATTTGGACTTTGTTTTTTTTTTTTCCACATTCTTTTGTCATATGAAGGAATCCTAATTTATGATTATGACACAATCTCATGAAAAAGGATTCCTTCATACAAAAAAAGAATTTGGACTCGAGTATCTTTCTCACATTTCAAATTTAACAAGCCGCAACTCCGTCACTATATAGAGGCCTATTTCTTCTGATTTAAAACCTGTTTGGTGGGATTTGCTTGGAGATGGTTCTTTAGCTGCAGGGCTTGGAGGGGAGACACAGGGCTGATACACTCTCTTGTCAGGTGTCTGCCCAGATACCGCCCTCCCCACCCTCCTCCCAGAAGTCTGCAAATTTATGGGGAAGAACTGCCCTGCAATTGGAGGAAAAGGCTGCTGGTGCAGCTCATGTAGTTCTAGCCACTGGGGTTGGATTTAAAGGCTGGGAGAGAGGAGCTTAGGGAGTTGTTCATTTTCCTTACATGTTTAATGTGTTGTACTGCACCTAGTAACAGAGTTACTGGTGTACAGTGGGACTGTCTCTAGGATTAGTGGGTGACCTGATTAGGCAGTAGGGTATCTTGGAATAGGGGAACCTGGTGGCTCACCCAAGGAAAACTATTTGAAGGGGATGGAACCACACATCATTACGGCCGGCATCTTTGGGAGGGTGGTGGGGTGCACAGGTGTGGAGCAACCATGATACTGGACTGGGCTTGGAAGTTTGGTGGTTGCCCAGTGTGCTACCAGCTGGCACAGCTTAGGGAGGAGGTTGCGGGGATGAGGAGAAAGCTGGGGAAGGGGTGGTATGGTTGGGGAAGGGGGCTGGAAATCTCACAGAGGTTGCACCAAGCACTGGGGCGGGGGTATAGGGAAAGGAGTGCAGGAGAATACTCAGGGTCACATAGGGACCCTGGCAGAGGGCCCAAAGGACACTACCAAGGAAGCAGGCAGGTAACTGGGGACCCTCACAAAGGGGGACGGAGGGACAACATTCTCAGGGAAGTAAGCAGATAGCCAGTGCTGGACAGAAGGAAGCAAGGCAGGAGGTGGATCAGACCTTATACTTAGTAACGCTTCAATTCTCTTCTTCTGCTCAAGGATGGGGATGTAGCCACGACAGAGGTGGTTAGAGGCGGAAGGAGGGTGTGGGAGTGGGGGGCAGGAGGCAGGGCCAGATAGCAGGAAGAACAGGGGGACCTGGAATGCAGGAGAATGGGGAGTAGTAGATCGGAGCAGGGGAAGAGAGAGGAAAGCAAGGAGAAGGACCAGTTGGGAGGAAGGTAAATAAGGACCAGAAGTACAAGGATGATTCAGTAAAGAGAGCTGAGGGGTTAGGCCAGGGGAGCACGATGAGCAAGGAGGAACTAAATGGAGACAGGAAGGAAGGGAGGATGAGCCAGGCTAGTTTAGCAGATGGGGGAGAAGGACCAGCTGCGAGCAGTGAGGGGGGAATTAAGGTACAGAAGGATACTCAGGAGGAGGAGAGGCATAGGATTGGAGGGGAGGGAGGGAGTGGCCATGGTAAATAAGGAACGGGTGGCATGTGGCACCCAGACAGGGAGGAACAAGGAGCCAGCTGGGTGGGGGCGGTAGAAAGGATGAGGGACATGGAAGGGGAAATGGAGGGAAAGGAGTGGTCAGAGTGCTCCTGCTGGGGATTCTATGATCAGGGGTATCAAATGGGATAGGGAGGAGAAGCCTGGCCAGTTAGAACAAGATGCTTCCCTGGACTAGCAGTTGCACAGGGCTAAGCACGAGGTATATCAGCTGGCAAAGGACTGTGGGGTTCCCCAGACATACTGGTCCACCTGGGCACAAATGACATTGAGGAAATAGCGAGCTAGAGATACAGGCAAGATTCAGGAGCTCGCCAGGGTCTGTCATGACATAGGATGCAGAGTTTCCTTCTCAGAAATCCTGCCAGTGCCAAGGGCTAGTGGGGAACACAAAAGAAAAATGGGAGATAAACCAGTGGCTCAGGGAGTGGTGCGAGGCCAGAGGGTATGGGTTGATGGGGGATTGGGGGGAGACCTGGGAGGATAAGGAGCTGTATGCTAGAGATAGACTACATCTCAATTTGGAGGGGAGGGGAATCCTTAAGTTGAAAATGGAGTAGTTCATTGGTGAAAAGTGGGGTTTAAACTTGTGAAGGGGGGTGGGATAGGAGAAAAGGCAGTCAAGGGGATGCCGATAAAGGAGGGACTCTGTCTCCACCCCCCTGGGGACCAGGAGGATTGCAGGAAAAGACCAACTGGCAAAGTGCAGACCAGGAGAAAACAGAATCCCCAAGGGAACACGAGCAGGGAAATGAAACTATAGGAAAGGGTGGAAGGTAGTCCTGCTAAATGCCAGGGGCTTGGGCAATAAAATGCCTGAGCTCAGGCGATGTTAACTGAGGGAGCAGTGGATGTGGCAGCGGTCACTGAGACTTGGGCCACTGCAAGACATGACTGGGACCTGAACCTGGAGGGTTACACTATGTTCAGGAAGGACAGGGGAGGGAAGGGAGGAGGGTAGCAATGATAGTAAAAACTGCATTGGCATAGGGGGAGTTGAGGAGGCGGAGGGAACCGTGGAGGCAATTTGGGTCACCTTGATAACAAGGGGGGGCAAGAGAGTAAAAATAGGAGTGGTGTATAGACCCCCTGCCCTGGCGGAGGAGCTGGAGGACAGTCTGGTGGCAGATGTTAGGAGACACTGCAGACTGGGCAGAGGAAAGGTGGTGGTGTTAGGGGACTTAAACATGCCAGGAACAGACTGGGAGACTATGACATCCTCTGTGACCAGGGAACAGAGGTTGTTGGATGTCTTTCAAGCAGCGTTCCTAACTCAGCAGGTGAGGGAACCGACCAGGGAAGCACGGGTACTGGATGTGGTCCTGGCAGACAGTGACCAGATTGGGGGCCTGGAGGTAAGGGACCCATTGGCGGGGAGTGACCATGCCACGGTCTAGTTCTACCTGGACCTAGGAGGGTAGAAGGCTGCACAAAGGCGGAGTAACCGACTTCAGGGGTGGATTTTAAGGAAATGGGAAGGATCCTAAGGAGCATTTGGATGAGATTGGGTCAGACATGGGCGCTGATAGTAGGTGGGAAATCATCAGGAGAGGGTGCAGGATGCTACCAGCACCTGTGCAAGAGTAAGGCAATCGGTAGGGCCCAAAAACCCTGTTGGTGGACCAGGAGGTCCAGGAGGTGGTGCGGGAAAGAAAGCAGCCTATAAGAAATTCAAGTGCTCAAGGGTGAAAGGATCGAGGGAGTATGAGCTGTTGGCTAGAAGGGCCACTAGAGTGGTGAGCGGCTAAGGCAAGGAAGGAGCAGAACCTGGCCAGGAAATTAGGAGAGGAAAAAGGGTTCTTTAGATACATTGGGGAAAAGCGAAGGGTGAAGGGGCAGATTAGCAGGATTAAATCAGGGGAGAGATGGGCACAAGACCCAGGGGAGCAGGCTGAGGTACTAAATGAGTACTTCACCTCAGTTTTCACCAGGGAAAATGGGGATGCTGCATCATACATGGGAGGAGACAGAGATACTGAGGAGGGGGGACCCTTACCAATCGGCAGGTCTGGGGAGGGCTAAGCAGGGAGAAGAGGTACTGGAAGTGGAAATCAGAGCAGAGAGTGAGGGAAGCCCTCAGCTCCCTTAAGACAGAAAGCACCGGGGCCGGATAAATTACATCCTAGAGTGCTGAAGGAACTTGCAGATGTCCTGGCGAAACCCCTGGCAGAGCTTTCACCATCTCTCTGAGGACAGGGTGGGTGCCCCAAGACTGGAAGGTGGCGCATGTAGTGCCTATCCACAAGGGGATCAAGGGAGGTGGCAGGGAACTACAGGCCTGTCAGCCTGACATCAGTGGTGGGCAAGGTGATGGAGGCATTGTCAAGGAGTGGCTGGGGGCCCTGGATAAGTCAGGGTGCCTGGACGATGAGACAGCATGGATTCATCCCGGGAAATCGTGTCAGACAAACCTGGTGGAGTTCTATGACTGGGTGACAAGTGCCTTGGACCTGGGTAGACCAGTGGATGTCCTCTTTCTGGACTTCAGCAAGGCATTTGACTCTGTTCCTCACGGGGCCTGTTGGATAAACTAGGAGAAATGGGGGTGGGAAACCAGATGATCCGATGGATAGGCAATTGGCTCCAGGACCGGACCCAGAGGGTCGTAGTTGGTGGGATAATCTCTTCCCCAAGGAGGGTCATTAGTGGGGTCCCACAGGGATCAGTCCTTGGGCCCCTTCTGTTCAACGCCTACGTATCTGACATAAGGACAGGAATCAGGAGTGAGATGAGTCTCTTTGCAGATGACTCGAAACTGGGGGCAGTGGTGGATGGGAGGAGGAGGGTGGCCCTGCAGAGGACCTGGAGGCTCTGGAAAGATGGTCTAGAAAGTGGAAGCTGAGGTTTAATGCAGGGAAATGCAAGGTACTCCATCTGGGGCCAGAAACCCAGGCCAAGTGTACACCCTGGGGAAATACTACAAGTCTCAATGGCTGAGAGGGACCTGGGGTGGTGGTGGATGTCAAGATGAACAACTCTGAGACTTGTAGGAGGGCAGCAGCCAAGGCCAACAGGATGCTGGGATGCATCGCTGGGGATCACCTCCAGAAGGAGGAGTGATACTCCCCCTGTATAACTGCTTGGTGAGGCCGCACCTGGAGTACTGCGTGCAGTTTTGGAGGCCTCATTTAAAGAGGGACATTAACCTCCTGGAGAGGGTCCAGAGGAGGATAACCAAAATGATTTGGGGCTTGGGGGACAGGACCTATGAGGAGAGGCTCGAAGAGCTAAATATGTACACTTTGGAAGAGAGAAGGGACCGGGGGGACATGATAGAGGTCTTCAGGTACATGAAGAGGGTATATAGGGAAGGAACAGTGAGGGTGCTTTGAAGGAAGGAGGAAGGGGCCACTAGAGGGCATGGGTGGAAGCTGGAGGGGGGAAGATTCAGGGGAGAAAGGAGGAGGTGCTACTTCACTGAGAGGGTGGTAGAGCCATGGAATGCACTACCTAGGGGGCTGGTGGAGGCAGAGACAGTGGAGGGGTTCAAGAGGGGGTGGGACAGGTACAGGGGAAGGGTTCAGGAAGCAAAATCCAATGCAGCAAGAATATCCGGAACTGGGAAGGGAGAAGCCAGAGAAGGCGAGGGGGACAGCAAGGTCAGCACCCAGGGTGGGGGCTGACCAAACGAGCAGACACGAAAGACCATTAGGCCTATTCTGCTGGCATTTTAGTATGTTAGTATATTTGCAGTTAAGGGACAATCTATACACCGAAAGAAAGGTCTTATTGAGTACTACAATACTAACACATAATACCCTACAAAAGAATTCAGGGGCCATATTAAAAACATAAATATTTTAAAATTAAAATTCCCATAGGATAACACAGCGAATTTAACAAGCTGTAATTCTGTCAGTCTTTGGAGTTAAGGGACAATCTATGTACAGTATGAAAGAAGGGTCTCAATGAGTACTACAACATTAATGCACAATACCCCCCCAAAAAAAATTAGGGGCCACATAAAAAAACATAAAAATGAAAAAATGAAAATTCCTATAGGATAACATTGAAACTTTTAACAAGTCATAAGTCAATAACTGGAGTTAAGGGACAATGTAGATGTCAAAAAAAGAAAAACAAGGTGTCAATGAGTACTACAATACTAACACATAATTCCTGCAAACATTCATGGGGTACGCACTGCACCCCAAAATTACCTTCAATCATCACCATGGTGCCACATCTACAGTGAGCAACCGATCAACATCAAAAATGTACAACAGGTATAGCTCGTCTTCCACTATAATCATAGTAAATTTCAGAGCAAACCGACAAAAACCTACCAACTTATGGGTAAACTACGGAAAAACACATTTTTGCCTATACAGAATCAATCACTGGCAGTTAAGAGGGGCACTTAATATATTTTTTCTTTTGAAGTAAGCAACGCACAAAACAATTACAACCAATCACATAAATTGCTTTTCTGGAGGCATGGACAGCCAGATGGATGTGTGCATCTATGGAGAGATGGAAGTGCAGGGCCCAGACTGCCCTGTCCTTCCTTAGCCAGATGGGTATGTTCACACGGATACGATTCTACTACCTTAAAAAGTAAGGAAATTCTTTGCACAAAACTGAGTAAATGCACCAGTTAGGGTTCAGATTAAAGTGACAAAAGTAGGGAAATGTGGTGTTAGGACTCAACCCCGCCCCCTTGCCCCCCAAAGCAGGAAAAACAAAAAATGTTGGAGTTTTCGTGGTCCTGACTGTTGGTGAATTAGCGGTGGGGTCTTCCCTAAGCTCATCCCATTCCATGACCAAATAAGATAACATGTGATACATTTTCTTCCAGCAAGGCCTACAGGTTGTTGACAACATGAAGGAAGACACAGTTCTGTACATTTGAAGACTATATCACAATGGGGTGAGTGTTACGGTTGAGTAACCCAAAGAAGAGCCCACCCCTGATTTGCCAACAGTCAGGACAGCAAAAACCATATTTTTTTTTCCTTTTCCTGCTTGGGGTGTGAGGGTGGGGAGTTAGGGTTGGAAACCCTAATGCCACATTTCCCAACTTTTGTCGCTTTAATCTGAACCCTAACTGGTGCATTAACACAATTTTTTGCAAAAACCACTTAATTAGCAGAGCTCCATTCAGTGCCCACTGCAGAGCTCTGCAGGGCTGCCATTTGGAGCACTGTGCATACCTTTCCAAACATCATGCTCTGGATGTCCATTCCAGGCAACGTGCCAGAATTTGCCGTGCTATACTGAATGACTTAACTTTCCTATGCGAGTCCTGGATTCCAACCTCCCGAGACCGGGGGTCTGGTTTTTGAAGCTTTGTACTCTGACCCATAAGTGGGACTCTATAGATCTTCCCAAATATCTTCGCCATAAAGTATCGAGATCATCCTCCACCGTCCGGACTCACTACAGTGTTACTGTTTGAGTCAAGGTCTTCCTCCCTCCTTGAACAAGAAAGGGCTGTAAAGACACTGTTTTATAAGGGCTATCTTATGGCCTTGGATAATGATTAGGTTGCTCTTAGGTTTCATTTCATACACTAGCTCTCCTTGGTAAAAGAGGTACTGAGGTGGTTGAGAATGGGTGCTTCTGTATACCAGCGGGAAAGTACCAGAGGTGTGTGCATGGGACAAGATCAGAAAGGGACTGTGAGGTGGGCTCTTTCAGCTACCCCCTTCCACCAACAATCGCCACAGTGACCAGCCACTGTCCAGGTTTTCAGCCCATACCAGTTCTCCCGAACTGCCAATCGACTCCTGAGGTGGGCAGAGCTTCACTACAACATAAAAAAATTGAAATTACGTACCTTCTGTAATTCTTGATCTTCTAGGACGAAGTCTCAACCACTCATTCACACTAATGGGATCTACATCGGAGGTGCTAGGACCCAGCGGGAGCAAACTTTTCAAGAGGGTCGGTGACACAGATGGAGCTGCTGAGAAGCTGCACTGCGAGCCGTGGCTCACGCAGTAAAGACTACCTTGACGTCGACTCTCCAACCGCCTCAGTACCTTATTTTTGAGGAGGTGCAGCGTAACTAACCTAGAGGTTTAACCTAACAAAATCGGACATAAAATAGTCCAAATGACTCGTGTAAGAAGAGTCAACAATAGAGTCTTCACAGCCCAGCCATTGAGGGAGTGAAGACCAAAAACAGAGACGTGAGCTTGGGAGATGGCAGGTGGGTGTGTGAATGAGTGGTGGAGACTTCGTCCAAGAAGATCAATAATTATGGTCGGTACGAACTTTCTATATCTTCCTGGACATAAACCACTCATTCACACTAATGGGAGAGTACCGAGCTAATAAACCTCAGAGATGGGCAGCTGGAGAAACAGAGCTCACATACTTAGGACAGAAGTCCATTAAGAATAGTCCTACCAAACGACAGATGTTGTCTGGCATGGACATCTAAAGCATAGTGCTTAATGAAAGTATGTACTGAGCTCCATGTAGCCGCATTGCAAATATATGCAATGGGCACGTAGGAGATTTCCGCCAGAGATGCTGCGACTGCTCTAGTAGAGTGAGCGTACACTCTGCCTTCTAGCTTAACCTGTGCCATAGAACAGCAGTGGCGAAGGCATGCTACCAGCCACGCTGAAATGCACCTAATAGCAACAGGCTGACCCAGCCAGGTCTCGCTGAAGGAAACAAACAGTTGCTGAGCCTTGTGAATTTCAGCTCTCTTAACATCCAAAGAATGAAGGGTACGTTCCCCTTCATTCTGAAAGTTAGCAAAGTAGGTAGGTAGGACTAAAGGTTGGTTTAGATAAAATTCTGAGACAACCTTAGGAAGAAACTTAGGGTGAGTCCAGGGTGAACAGAGTATGTATTTCAGAAACTCTACGGGCTGAAGTGATGGCCACCAGGAAGGCCGTTTTCCAAGTGAGGAACTTCAACTCACAGGTAGTTAGAGGCTCGAAAGAGTTCAGAAGCACAAGGTTAATGTCCCAGGCTGCGACTGGACGTCTGATAGGCAGTCTGGTATGCAGAATACCCTTTAAGAAACCTCATAACGACAGGTAACTGAGCCAGAGACAAGGAATGTACCGGCTCATGATAAGCTGAAATGGCACAGAGATGAACTTTAACAGTGGAGTACTGCAGACCTGAATTTGAGAGGTCTAAAAGGTACTCCAAGACTTTATTTGGAGGGCAGGAAAAAGGGCTCGAAGACGATTTTGCACACCAGAGAGAGAAACGCTTTCACTTGACAGTGTAGGTCTTTCTAGTGGCTGGTTTACGCGCAGCCAAGAGAATATCTGAAACCCTACAAGAAACACTGAACCTATTCACTTCTCTCTCTTCAGGAGCCAAGCATGAAGGTGAAGTGCCTTCAGATTGGGATGGACCATGGGCCCCCTGGGTCAGAAGGTTTGTCTGAAGGGGAAGTGCCTTCGGGAGGGTTGCTGACAGACTGTTGAGCAGCGGGAACCATATCTGTCAAGGCCAGAAGGGAGCAATGAGAATAATTCCGTCTCCCTGAGACTCAAATTTGAGAAGTAGCCTCTGAATTAGAGGAACAGGAGGAAAGGCGTATAGAAAGCGTTTTTGTCCACTGCAGCCTGAATGCATCCCGACAAAAAATGCCAGGTCCTGGATTTCTGGAGTAGATGAGAGGCAATTTTGCATTGAGTTGGGATGTAAAAGGGTCCAGGTCTGGAGTTCCCTACTCTTTGAACAGTGACTGAGTGACGGTTGAGTCAAGAGACCAATCGAGAGGATCTGTCTCCGTTCCACTGAGATGGTTTGCCAGTTCGTTCTGCACGCCTGGTAGGTACACCGCTTGAATTAGAGCCTTGTGTTCCAGGCACCATTCCCACACTCTCATAACTTCTCTGCATTATGGATAAGAGTGTGCACCGCCCTGCTTGTTGATGTAATACATCACTGCTTTGTTGTCTGTTTGAAGGAGAATGTTCTTGTGACAGAGTATGTCCTTCAAGGCCCGGGCTGCATAGAGGACGGCTCTCATTTCCAGGACGTTTATGTGAAGCCGGGACTCGTCCTAAGTCCACGTACCTTGGGTGTGGAGATTCTGGCAGTGAGCTCCCCACCCCATCAGGGACGCATCGGTGGTAATGGAGATCTGATGATCCAGAGGAGCAAAGGGATACCCGTCCAGAAGGTTGTCCTCCTGTGACCACCAGGTGAGTGACCTCTTTAGAGGTTCTGTCACCTTGATGGGAAAGGACTGAGGGTGAGTGGTTGGGGACCACTGAGTATCCACTGAGAGGTTCTCATGTGGAGACATGTTAGGGGTACAGTGAACACCGAGGATGCCATGAGACTTAGCATCCGTTGCATCGAGATAGCTCAAACCAAGTTGTTTTCTCTGCTGTATTGGGCTATGTGTAGGATATCACTCCTTCTGTCCTCTGGGAGAAAAGCTTTCGCATAGGAGGTATCCAGAAGAGTTCCTATGGAAAGGAGTTTCTGCGAGGTATACAACTGTGATTTGTTGCGATTTAGCAGGAATGCCATGGACATGAGGAAGTCTGAAGCCTTGGCTACGGCGTTCAGAGTTTCCTGTCTGGAAGGGCTTGCTAGAAGCCAGTTGTCCAGATATGGAAACACTTGAATTCCAATTTTCCTGAGATGCGCTGTGAGAATTGCACAACACTTTGTAAAAACTCGTGGCACCAAGGATAGCCCAAAGGGCAGGACTCTGAACTGATAATGTTGACCTAATGCCACAAACTTCAGGTATTTGTAGTGCTTTGGGTGTATAAGAATGTGTTGGTAAGCATCCTGTATGTCCAGGGAGGCTAGCCAATCGTGTTGATGAATCAAAGGTAGAAGGGTATCTAGAAATATCATCTTGAACTTTTCCTTGTGAAGGAATTTGTTTAACTTTGAGATCCAGAATGGGGCACATGCCTCCAGTTTTCTTCGGAACTAGAAAGTAATGGGAGTAGAAACCTGTGTTTCATTGGTCCGGCAGAACTACTTCTACTACCCTGTTGTTCAGAAGGCCTTGCACCTTGGAAGCAAGAAGGTCTGACTGTACTGCCGACAGCCTGGGCTGTTGTTTGGGGGGATGATCCGGGAGGGGGGTTCTGAAAGATTGAGCGAATACCCCTCATGGATTATCCAGAGGACCCATTTGTCTGATGTTATAGACTTCCACCTGTCATAGAACTGAGTCAGACATCCTCCTACAGCTGAGGAAGAGTCCCCCTCGGGCAGTTGAGGTGGGACCTGGGCCGAGAACTCAAAAGGTGGCACTGAGCACTTTGGGGCCTTGTGTCTTCTGCTGCGTTTTCTTTTGTGGCTGCGGGGTGCGGCTTTTGTTAAAGCCCCCGCCTTGCCCCAAAAGGACGGACGATAGAAATTGACGCTTATTGGCATCTCCCGAGAGGGGCGGGTGCCCGCCAAGCTATCTTAATGGCTGACCTAGTCTTCTCTGTGGCTTCCAGAGTTTGTTCCACCTGGGGTCCGAACAGATACATACCGTCTAAGGGTAAGTCTATGACCTGCTGTTGGGCATCATTCGTGAAGCCTGAAGTACGTAGCCAAGAGTGGTGATGGGTACAAATGCCCGCTGCTCGAGAAGCAGTATCAAAAGAATCCATTGCAGCTTTAACCTGTTGGTTATTGGACTCGATGCCCCTGGTTATGGTGTGAAGTAGCTCTGAATTAGTTTCTGACTCAGGCAGAGCTTCTACCATTTGCCTGAGCGAATGCCAAATGACATACTCATATTGAGAAAAATAGCCCTGGTAGTTGGCAATACGCATATCCAGGGTGGAGGCAGCAAAGACTCTCTTACCTAAGGTGTCTATCTTCTGAGATTCTTTATTGACAGGCCAGGCTGAGGATGCCTGAGGGAGGACAGCTTTGTCATTCTCTGCTAAAACTACAATGAGATCAGCAAAAGCTTGTGAGGCCAATATGGGTCGATCCTTGGGAGCAGCATACTTCCGATCTATGGACTTAGCCACGGAATGGATGAGAGCAGGATTGTTCCATACCATCTGAGAAAGGGTCTCAAAAGATGGGTTTTACCGAAGGAGTTAAATCCGTAGGGATCTCCGGGACATGTAGGTATTGGAGTCTTAAAGCTTCCCAGGATCGATTTCTGTAGTCTGGAGAGAAAGAGTGGAATTTAAATTTTTCAGCAGAGACTTAAAGGAAAGGTCTTCGACCACAGGTTCTGCAGCAGGATTAATCCCTGCTCCTTCAACATCATCACCCAGACAAAGATCTGGGTCAGGCTCAAAATCATCTCCTGACAGTCCGGGGGGACTGTATGACAGGAAAGGAGTGAAAATCAGAATGGAAATTAGAAGAGGAAAGAATCGGAGTCGAAAAGCAATGAAGGCTGGACAACGCCGCACTAAGCATCGGCGCCGATGAAGAACACGGCGCTGAACCCAAGGAAGTCGGCACCATCGGAAACAGCCCAGCACATGGCACCGACAAAGGCCACGGCATCAACAAAGCCCCTGGCGCTGCGGACGGCACTAACAGAGCCCTCGGCACAGCAGATGGCGCAGACAGAGCTCCCGGTGCCACAGATGGCGCTGACAAAGCCCCCGGCACTGTGGACGGTGCCGACAGAGCCCCCTGCACTGCGGACAACGCTGACAGAGTCCCCGGAGTCGCAGACGGCGCTAACAGAGCCCTCGGCGCCGTGGACATCTCCAAGTGTGTCCTACGGTTCCGAAAACTGTGATTTGAAGGAAAAGAAGGAAAATTAACAGGAGATAGAGGCATCAGCGTGGACCCCTATGCCACAGCCACGTGAGGGGGAAAAACACCTGAGCATGGAGTCGATGGCACCGAAGAAGGTGCCGCGCGACTATGAAGGTCCAACCATCCTACCCGGTCCCTCGAGCAGCCGGACGGGCCCCGAAGTGACCGGGCCAGGCAGCTGGACCAACCTCCGAGCCTACTGCTGCATAAAAGCAGCCCACTGGTGAAACTGCTCATCGGAGGCCCATCCAATAGGCGGGGACAGGCTCTGATGTCGAAGAGGTCGGGCACCAAAGCCAGAAACCGACGACTCCAAGAGAGGAGGAGACCGGTGCCTAGCCCCAATGACTGACCGCTGACGCGCAGACATACCAGAAGGTGACCTCGAGTGATGCCTTCTCTTTCTCGACTTGTGCACCGAAGAAGAACTCAAAGCCGAACGGTGCTACGAATGGGACTGTTTCATTTTATGCTTTCGGGGGACCACCCATCTCCCTGAGCATTGGACCGTCCGTTGTCAGACCCACCCTCCGGGGAGAGTGGCGCACCGGATCCAGCCCGGCTGACTGAACAGCTTTCATACGAAGTCTCCCTACCGTCACCTGACCCGCTCATGGTCGACTCAGTCAATGGAGGGCTGAAGACTTCTTTTATTAATCAATAAAATTAAATCTACTCGGTACTTTTGAAGATAAATTACAAAACAATAAACTGAAAACTATGCTGCAAGTTTGAAGTTTGACTCCCGGCAGGCGAGTGACATCGTCACTGAAGCGCACTCGACAGTGGGGAAAAAAGGAACTGAGGCGGTTGGAGGGTCGACGCCGAGGTAGTCTTTATTGCATGAGCCACGGCTCGCGGTGCTGCTTCCTCGCGGCTCCATCTCTGGCACCGACCCTCTCGAAAAGTTTGCTCCTGCTGGGTCCTAGCACCTTCAGCATAGATCCCATTAGTACGAATGAGTGGTGGAGACTTTATGTCCAGGAAGATCCAAAACTCTGCTCAATTTAAGGAAAGAACTGGTACTTGCTGCATATTCTGGTCCACAGCTCTGTTACCTACATTGTCGATTACGGTCTAGTCATATATGGCTCTGCATCCCCTACTGCCCTTAGGAGGATATCTGTGACACTCAACAAGGCCTGTAGTCCTCTCACGGGGGCTGACCGCCTAACGCACACCTGTGACCTATACGCCAAGGCTAGATGGCTACCTCTTATTAGTAGAATACAATACCAGACCTGTCTGATAGCCAAAAAAGCTCTTCTCGGCCTCATTCCACCAGGTGTGGCAAGACTCCTTACTACCTGAAGCAGCTCCCAGCCAACACGCAGTTCTCAATACCAGACTTTCCAGGTCCCCAGGCGCCGGACCTCGCAGGGTCAGAGATCCTTCCTGCACAGGGCTCCTCAGTGGTTCAATACCCTTAACAAAGAAACTCTTGCTGCTGCAACGCTAAGCGCCTTTAAAGGCAGTTGCATCTATTCCTCCCCTCTACCTCACTTAGTGACTGCCTCCCCTAAGCCATGGTCATCACCCTCTACCCTAGTTGTAACTGTAACCTGCAATTCCAGCCTTGCATCCTTGGTACCAGCCCTCCTCTCGCCCCCACCAACCCATCCCCTCTGTACAGACTCATTCATATCAATGGCCATCTGGTGCCTATCCCCCTCACTCCTCTCATCCTTATCTGACAATGGCACCTATCTGCCGACTTCCTCCTGATCTCTTCCTACCAAGTATACTGTTTTTACCAAGAACTCTGATAGAAGCTAGCTTGGCTGGTTCTACTGCAACGTATTTATCTGAACACTTTATGTACAAGTAATCTATTTTGTTATTATTGTTACCATTGTTTACCATTGTTGTATGTTTCCCCCATCCTCTGACGTGGAACCTTTGTAAACGAGCATTTCCTGCTCAAAGGTACTTGTAATCCTAGAGTTTAATAAATAAATAAAAAAAATAAAAATGTCTACCAGACCAACAAAAAGTTTTGAGATGGGCTCTTTCAGGTACCACCTCCCATCCAACGATTTCTGCAGCAACCAGCCGCTGTTACAGCTGAGTCTCCAGCCCACCCCAGCTCCCTTGAACTGCCAATCACCTCCTGAGGTGGGTGGAGTTTCTTCATTCCTTAAGTGCAGACCATAAGCTCAAGTGGGCCTCTGGGAAGCCGCAGAATAAGGGCGTCTACCAAGGGCATCGTCTGTGGTGACAACTGTCGGCTGGAGACTCTGCTGAAATATAGACAGACCCTGTGTCAGATCCTATCTCAGATGCCTGGCTCAAGCAGTCCCATCAAGCAAAAGGCTGCAGTACATAGGGTGACAAGGGAGTCTGTCCATACAAGTCAGCTCCAGGAGGCAGCTGGAGTCAGACAAGCTGGTCTAAAAGAAACAGAAAGCTGTTAAGCTCAGATTAAAATACAGTATAACACTTTTAAATAAGCAAATCACCATCAGGACTACCTCGGATTTAGTGTTACCCCTTGCTGTAGTATATGTATTACTATAGGGTTTCAGTATATACTTACGTCACATGTCTGCCAGCTTTCTTTAACTTCCTGTATTGGTAGCTACTACTACAATTTTTAGTTGTAGCTGTTTAACTGACCATGCACTGTTCTGGCTGTCACCAGCTGAAATTAACTGTTTTGCTTACTCCTAGATACATCCTATAAAACTGCTGTATACATCTCAAGGCCCAATATCAGTGCTGTCTGCTCTGACCTTCAAATTGCTTCTAATCAACTACAATTCAGTCTTTGCCACTCTAAGTTGCTACTAAATGCCCGCAAGATAAAGGACTGTTCTTCACCTCATATAATACTGCCTCACACTGTGCCTCAGTCCCAGCCATCAGTACACTATTAAGAGAAGCCTTCAAGACAGTAGATAAATACTGTATAATATCATGGGGTATAGCTCGACAACCCATTATCCTTCTCCACCCACATTAAGCTATTATGAAAAAAACTATGGGCTAGACTTGGCTTCTACTACAGAAACCAGCACGGCTTTCTACCTGATATCAGAAACATCTGGTCCAGGTTACCTTCCTATCTACTGTGGACTATGCAGATCTAATTTACAGTGGCTGTTCTGCTACTCGTCTTTCTGAGTTAGATGTGCTCTATCATAGGCACTCAAGTTCATCATAGAGTCAGCATCTAGGACTCATCATTGTGTATTGTATGCTACAGTCGGCTGGTCTTCATTAACTACTAGAAGATTAATAAATCTGTACATAGGGACACACAAGGAGCTACTACATGAACTCCCAGGATCTATTACTGAACTCTTCCACACATCCCACAGCAGCTATTCCCTTAAAAAAAATTACATCCTCCTGGAGGTCCCAAGACATAATACGTAGTTTGGAAAATCCACAATCAACTGTGTTATCCCCACAGCATGGAATTCACTGCAGACCTCTTTAAAACTTACCTCACTGCTGGCCCGCCAGCACAGTGGTAGCACTACTGCTTGCGATGCTGGTGACCCAGGTTCATGAATGAGCCCGGTGCGCCAGAGGGCTGGTCGGGCGGAGGCTGGATGAGCATCCTAGGGACAGCTCTCCACCTCTGGGGGTGGGGGGGGGGGTGTGGTTGATGGTGCCACGCGCTTGGGTGATACACGGTAGAGATTGGGAGCACACCAAGCCAGGACCACACAGTAGAGGGGAGGCAGTGGCGGATGTTTATGGGATATGCACTGGCAATACTGCACGTCCACACCTTGGGGGGGGGGGGACATAAAGTGGGAAACCCTATGCACCGAGCAGCATGAAGCCCTCTGCCCCCGCGTCAAATGACGCCATCACATCGCCCTAGGATCGACTCACTTGGTCTCAGTCTCCCCTCCGGGACCCCGCTGCAGGGGGCAAGCCAAGCGCCCCAGTTCCGGGGGGCTGCTGGAGGATACCAGTGTCAGGCGGGAAGGCACAGAGTCAGGGAATATCTCTGTCAGAAGCACAGAAGAAAAAAAGAAATGAAAAAATAAATAAATAACTAAATAAAACATACCTCACTAGTCAGCCTTAGTAACTTTAAGGCCCTTACTGAAGATTTATGCACCAAGACCTGCTGTTGTGGATAAACTATACTTGTTTACTCTTGTCCTCCTCAATTTTGGTTACTGGTTGTGAAGCGTTGCTTCCACAGAGTATACCTGACAGCTGTCTGAATTCTGTGAATTTACTTCTAATTGTGTATATTATTACTTGAATGCATCACTGTGTGTAATCTGCTCTATATCTTCTATATACCTTGTATCCTGTATTGTTACTTCCTGATTTACGTAGCCTGTCCTACCTAGGGTCTCCTAAATAAGGTTGCTCAATGGAGCCTTTTCCTGGTAAAATAAATAAAAACCAAAAATTGCTTCACCAGCCCTCAAAAGTTCTGCCTCCCACATGTTCTCTTTTTGTTTCTCACACTTATGTCATTGATCATGATCCTGAATAAGGGAGAGCCTGGTTTGGTTCCTTGAGGTGCACCTCCACGTAACACAGAAACAGAGAAACTGTCAGCAGATATAGACCGCTAGGCCCATTCAGTCTTCCCATAAGTCCTACCCTTGTTTGCGGCCTCTGACCCTACTTGATCAACAGCTTTCTCCTCGCCTTCCCACTTCTAAGATTCCCTTATGCCTGTCCCATGCATGTTTAAATCCCTCCACTGTGCTCACTCCCACCACCTCCTATGGCAGACTATTCCATGTGTCTACCACCCTTTCCGTGAAGAAAACCTTCCTCACAATTTCCTTTATCCTGCCACCTTCCAATCTCATTTCATGCCCCCTTGTTCTTGTACTCCTCCTACTATACACTGTAAGGTCCCCCCCCCACCCCGAACCTTGTTTATGCCTTTAAGGTATCTGAAGGTTTCTATCATATCTCCCCACTCCCTCCTCTCCTCCAGCAACACTGAGGTCCTTTAATCTCTCCTATGTTTTCTGGTGCAAGCCCTGTACCATCTTTGTCACCATTCTCTGGACTGCCTCCACCTTGTCCTTACAAAGATTTGGCCTCGAGAATTGTACACAGTACTCTAGGTGAAGCCTCACTAGTGTCTTATACAATAGAATCACCACATCCCTCCTTCTGCTAGTGATACCTCTGCCTATGCACCCCAGTATGCCATTGTCCAGTCCGAGCAAAAACTGCATTTTGAAACACTGTTGTCTACCTATAGGAAGGATCTTGTCTGGTTCAGAAGGACCGGGTGGCCATGCATGGCCACAGACTTTTTCAGTAAGAAGTCATGGTTGATCCTGTCAAACACCTACCTGAAATCTACTAGTAGGACGCATGTCATTTCGTTATCATCAGAAGTCATAAGGATGTTGTGAAGTAGGTAGAGGAGATCATGAGTGGTAGAAACACCTTTCAAGTTCCCAAATTCAAATCCCTACAGTACCCGAAGCATAACTTAATTCAACATACCTTAAACAATTTTAATTTAAATAAAGATGATGGTAAGCTGAACATTAACAGTGACTAAATATGCTGTACAAATATTTTGTGAAGCCATAGTGTTATCTGGTGGTTACAGTACCAGGTCTGGAACAAGGGATCACAAGTTCAAATCTGGTTTGAGCCAAATACTCACAGTGTGACCCTGGGGAAAAAGAAAAAAATACTCACCTTAGTAATGTTGTTTCTTCTAATGGAGTCTTGCTATATTATGACAGTAGCAGTTTGATCCAGCACTAGAACTGCTCCGGAGGTGAAATGGTTAATACCATTCCAAAATAGAACTTTGAGCACGAGCTCTAAGAAGCAGCTCTATCTGTGTAATTTCAAACTTGAACTGTCAGATCTTTACGAGCAAAAACTCACTAAGGTCTGTGTGGAAGCTGTAACCTACACTAGCCAAATGGCTACCTAAATACTAACAACCATTGCTGGTCCCAACACCCAAGACTCAAGTTAGGGATCAGAACTACTAATACAATTCTAACAACATGAGAATAAAACAACAGTATAATAAAGCATACCCCAAACCCCCAAAAGGGAGAAACGCTAAAAGGGCACAAAAAAGTGCCCACACTAAGTTGCCCGCACCCCACCCAAGTAGAAGTTCTGAGAGGGGCAGGCTGGGGGAGGTCATAATATAGCAAGACTCCATTAGAAGAAACAACATTACTAAGGTGAGTAATTCTTTCTTCAAACAACATGAAGTCTTGCTATATTATGACAGTAGCAGACTACACAGCAGTACCTCCATGGAGGAGGGGCAGAACCTACTTAGGGAATAGGCTCTGAAGAACAGCTGTGCTAAACCGAGCATCTCTCCTGGCCTGGACATCCAGGAGTAATGCTTGGTGAAAGTGTGACCGTTTTCCAAGTAGCAGCCTGGCATATCTCTAATATAGGGATGTCTCTGGCAGCAGCTAGAGACGCAGCTGTACCCCTGGTGAGTGAGCCCTCAAGCCAGGGGGATCTCTGCCCAGTTTCTGATAACAAAATTGGATACAAGAGACAATCCACCTGGCAATTGATCTCTTAGTGGCAGGTTTGCCTTTCCCAACTTCACCATAGGTAAGGAAAAGTTGGAGGGATTCAACCTGTGACCTTTGGTACGCTCTATATAGTAACTAAGAGCTCTCTTAACATCCAGGCTGTGCAACCTCCTCTCACCAGAAGAGGAGTGATCAGTGAAAAATACTGGAAGGGAGATAGATTGGTTAAGATGGAAATCTGAAACCACCTTAGGTAAAAACTTCCTATTAGTCCT
This sequence comes from Neoceratodus forsteri, assembly GCA_016271365.2. NCBI lineage: Eukaryota > Metazoa > Chordata > Ceratodontiformes > Ceratodontidae > Neoceratodus > Neoceratodus forsteri. Next base: position 1,681,008,984 of record CM057455.1, on the reverse strand, counting down.
AAGGACTACCTTATCCCTGTGGAAAGAAATAAAGTCAGTTTCTACTGACAAGGCTTGCAACTCACTTATGCGTCTAGCAGAAGTGATAGCCACCAGAAAAACAGTTTTCCAAGTTAGATACTTAAGCTCTGCAGAAAACAGAGGTTCAAAAGGGGGTTGCATTAACTGGGCAGTACAAACATTAAGGTCCCAGGCAGGGGCCGGTTCCCGAAAGGGTGGATTAGTATAGAGTAATCCCTTAAAAAACTTGGAAAACACAGGGTGAGTGGAAAGAGGGGATGACCTTCCTGCTGAAACAAAAGCAGATACAGCTGCCAAATGGACTCTCAGGGTAGCTGGTCTGAGACCCAAGGAATTAAGATGGACCATGTAATCTAATACAATGGGCAAATCAGCAGATTCTGGGGAAATATTTTCCCAGCACACCAAATGGAAAACCTTTTCCATTTAGAACTATAAGTAGCCCTAGTGGAAGGCTTTCTGGAAGCCTTTAGGATTTCAAGAACACCCTGAGAGAGGTGTAAATCAGCAAACTCTAACTCCTCAAGAGCCAGGCCTTGAGGTTGAGGGAATTGAGGTCCGGATACCAAACCCTTCCCTGGGCACAAGTTAATAGGTTGTGAATCCTGGGGAGGCAAAGGGGAAGATGGATTGTCAGTGACAGAAGGAGTGGGTACCAGGGCTGCCTGGCCCAATCCGGGGCAATCAGAATCACCCTGCAAGGCTGAGATCCGATTTTGACTAATATTTTGAATAGGAGAGGGAAGGGGCGGAAAGCATAAAGAAACTTCCCCGCCCAATCCAGGAGAAGGGCATCCAGGGGGACTGAGCCCAACACTGGAGGCCTGCAACAGAACAGAGGAAGTTGGTGATTGTCTGGGGCTGCAAAAAGATCTATCTGAGGGGTGCCCCATCTGGCAAAGACTACCCCAGCACTTGAGGATCCAGGGACCATTCGTGATGGCCCTGGGAAATCCTGCTGAGAGCATCTGCTAAGACATTGTTCTTCCCTGGAAGATGAACTGCTATGAGGGAAGTGTTCAGGGAATAGGCCAGAGACCACAACTTCATTGCCTTGGTGCACAAGGCCGAAGACCGAGTGCCCCCGTTTGGTGATGTACCACATTGTTGTGGTGTTGTCTGTTCTGACTTGTATCACCTTGTTGTTGATGCAGAAAATGCTTGAAGAGCTAAAAAGACAGCTCTGAGTTCCAGCAAATTGATGTGGAGCAGAGATTCCTGGGGACCACACTCCCTGAGTGGAAAGGTCGCACGTGGGCTCCCAACCCAGAAGGAAGCATCTGTAGTGAGAGTCAAATTGTGAGCAGGGGAATGAAGGGACCCCAATCTTAAATTGCTCTGATCCTGCCACCACTGGAGGGCCTGGATCAAGGTTCGAGTCACTGGGACCAACTTGGAAAGGGGTCTCTCCTCTGAGACCAATAGGTTCTCAAGTGAAACTGAATGTCTCTCATCTGAAATCTTGCTCCCTGCACAACAGCTGTGGATGCAGCCATGTGCCCCAGGAGCTGCAGAAAGTGTCTTGCTGGTCGAGACCTGCAGAGTGAAGGAGGAGGCCAGAGCCACTAAATTTGTCACCCTTTCTAAGGGAAGAAAAGCTCAGGCTAGCTTTGTGTCCAACTCTGCCCCTATAAAGGTGAGTACCTGGACTGGTTCCAGAACCGACTTTGGCAGATTTAGCAGAAAGCCCAGGGAGGTGAGAAGCTGCTGGGTGACTTGCAGGTGAGATTTTACCTGTTCTGGGGACTGGCCTACAATGAGCCAATCGTCTAGATAGGGAAAAACAGCAATCCTTTGCCTCCTTAAGTGAGCCACTGCCACACACTTTGTGAATACCCTTGGGGCAGAGGTGAGGCCGAAGGGCATTGCTCTGAACTGGTAATGACCTGAGGGTAGTTCGAATCTGAGGTACTTTCGATGGGAGCTTCTGATTAGGACGTGAAAATAGGCATCCTTGAGGTCCAGGGAGGCTAACCAGTCCCCTGGCCTTGGGGAAGGTAAAATCATTGCCAGAGTTACCATTTTGAACTTTGGCTTCAAAAGATGCTTGTTCAGATATCTGAGGTCTAATATGGGCTGCCATTCTCCTGCCTTTTTGGGGTAAGGAAGTATCTGGAATACAGACCCCTGCCCTGGTGCAGGGGAGGAACCCTTTCCACTGCTCTGAGAGCCAACAGGGTTGAGACCTCTGCTTCTAGAGCAAGGGTCTCTGAAGCACTGGTAGAAAAGTCTGGCTCTCAACTTGGGAAACTTTTTGAAGCTGAGAACCAGACCCTGGCTTACTACTTCCAGAACCCACTTGTCTGAGGTTAAAGAAGCCCAGTTCTGACTGAAGTAAGCCAGCCTGCCCCCTACCGGTAAAGGAGAATCGGCCCTGGGCACCCCATCAGGGTGCCTGCTTAGCAGGTGCTTTAGGCTGAGGGGTGGGAGCAGGCCTGCCCACCCCTCGTCTGCCTCTGCCTCTGAAGAAGCCCCTCTGAGCATAGGCAGAGGAGGCCTGAGTCTGATAAAAAGGCCTGTGAAAAGGCCTACCCCTACCCCTGGGGGTATGCCTCTGGGGAGTGGCTTGCCGCTCCTTAGCTTGGGCACTTTTGTAAGTAGTCCTATATTCATCCATCTTTTTCATGTAATTCTCTGTCTGCTCCCCAAACAGAGAATTTCCCACCACAGGAAAATCCATAGCCTTAGTCTGGGTATCCTGTGACAGGCTAGTACATCTGAGCCAGGCCAACCTACGAAAAGTACAGATGTGGCCATGACCCTAGAGGAAACATCATTAACATCCACAGCAGCATGAAACTGTACCTTAGAAGCCTCAATGCCATCAGCAGCCACCTGTTCTAGTTCGCTAGCCAGCTGGCCATGGGCTTGCTTGGCTAATTCCATAACAGTATCCCATCTAGATTTCTGATACCTAACTACATAAGCCATATAATTTGCTTGCCTGAGTCCCAGAGAGGCTGCCATATACTGTTTTTCACCATGGCATCAATCTTCCTGGAATCCTTGTCAGGAGGATGTGAAGCCAGGGAATATTGCTTTATCACAGGCTGCAGCCTGAACTACCCAACATGACTGCATTGCTGAGAAAGGAATTCTGTATCAGGACCGACAATGTGTACCTTCTGTCCATCTTTTATCTACAGGAGGCACAGAATTAGGAGCTTTTAAATTTTTATTGTTTGCTTCCTAAAAGACTTATGCAAAGGAATAGACAATCTCCTAGACTCTGGAATATCCATCATTTCTACAAAATCAGGCTCCTCTTGCTCATCCACAGCTTCTTCCAAGGGAAGCTGGAGGATTTCAACAACTTTTGTAAAACATAAAATGAGATGGGGACTCAGATAGCATAGGGAGATTCTAAAGGTCTGTCTGGGAAATGTCCGGTTCAATGGGCACACCCAGACCTTCCCAGCCACATTCATACTGTTCATAATCATCCTCCCCTCCTCTGGTTCATAAAACTCCTCAACATCATATTCCTGAACCACTGGAACGGACGAACCGACCTTTTGCCAGATAGCGGGTTCGGATGGAACCTGAGACAGTGACTGGACAATTTGTATGGCTTTGCTATCTCTGCAGCAGTTGGAGAAGGATTTTGGACTCCAAACCTGCTGACTCTCTTGTTTTCTTTACTGGAACTGGTTCCTCAGAATCAGCTTTTCTTTTGCCGAGGAAGTCTACGCCCTGGTCAGAGGCACTCCTCCGGTTCGGTTAGCACCGAACCAGGGCTGTCCATCGGGTCAGCGGACTTTTTGGCCTCTGCCCTGAGCCTGCCCAATCTCTTTTCCTGGGTGGCTGCAGGAAATTTTACATATCTGGCAGTCTGACTGGGTGGTCAAACCCCCAGACAATGAACACATGTGGTGTGGGTCAGCCTTGGCAAGACCCCCACAGACATCACAGTGTTGAAACCCAGTGGGCCAGGTTTTTCTTTTGGGTTTCTCAGACATAATGCCAGCCTAACCAGAAAACTTGCCCTTTAAACGGCAGTGCCAGGCAAGACACCCTTATCGGTTCCCAACCGTGTCACGGGTACTGGAAAAAACCGTAATAAAATCCGTTTTTTTTAGAACCGATAAGAACCGGGAACCGCACTCTAAAATGTTAAACTTTAAAATTATTGAGTTTTAACCCAGCTGATCGGTTCAAAACCGAACCGATAAACTTACAAGTTCCACACAGACAAAACCTTTTAATTACTTACGATTACCACAGACAGAGCTTGAACCCGAGCGGTTTGCGGTTAAATAAAAACTATTCTCGGTTGAATCGGACCGAGAAAACACTGTTTAAACCGAGAAATGAACCGAGCAGTAGGAGAAATCTCCGGAGCGACTGTTCACTGAGGCGGAGTAAAGAATCTGACAGTTCAGGTTTGAAATTACACAGATAGAGCTGCTTCTTAGAGCTCTTGCTCAAAGTTCTATTTTGGAATGGTATTAACCATTTCACCTCTGGAGCAGTTCTAGTGCTGGATCAAACTGCTACTGTCATAATATAGCAAGACTTCATGTTGTTTGAACATCCCAGTGATCCACCCCTTTGCAGAAATGGACAGAAGATGGACCTCACTGGAAACCTGATGCTGAATCTCAACTAGTCTATCCTTCGTAAATAAACTGTAAAAAAAAATAAATAGCTAAAATAAAATAATGAACAGCAACATGCTGAGTGAAAATGTGTAGGTACACTGAGCTACGCTTACAAATAGTGTGAGTAACCCGACGGTGTGAAGCCCTTTGTACAGGTTATCGGCCCGATTCTAAAAGAGATACGCATGGCGCAACAGCACTTGCACCAAGCAGAATGGTGCAAGTAGCAACTTACGCCAGCAGTTGCGACTTGTGGGATTCTACAATGTGGCCTGCGACATGTCACAGGCCACTTGCGCCAAAGAGCAGTTACGCCAGCAGTTGCGCCATAAACCCCCTGCAACATGGCGCTAGGGGGTTTACGGCAGCAGTTGCACCCTATTCTAGTAGGGTAGCAACAAAGTCCACAATGTCGGGATTCTACAAGAACCCCCCAGAGGAGAACCAGCAAAGTACAGTTACATAAGAACTTACCGTAACAGTAGATCTTTGAGAGAGCTCTTGCAGTAGGTATTTACATATAGGACTGACCAGCAGGCGTCAGAACCCCACGGAAAAATCTCTAGCTAGCAGTCTCTGGCAGGGGACTGCCCCCACGTCAGGTGACCGACGTCATGCAATATCAGTATATAGGGGCGGTCCCCCAAGCTCGCCTTCCATGTTTTTTCCCCGCCAAGGGCCAAAAGAGGCAAGATGAGAGAGATGCGGATATTTCCCTTCCTGGAAAAGGAGCTAAAAAAGCTAAGGGGGATGGAGGGCTGGAAGGCAATATCTACTGCAAGACCCTCTCTCGAAGATCTGCTGTTACGGTAAGTTCTTACGTAACTGTACTATCTTACTTTGAGAGGGCTCTAGCAGTAGGTATTTACATATAGGACTGAATCCCAAGCAGTCTGGAACAAAGGAAAAGCACTCGGGAGGAGGAAACTGAACCATATAATGGAACTTCCGGCTGAACGGGTCTTATGAAAGAAGACCTTGAAGCACAGCCAACCTGAAGCCTGCTCTACGGCGAGAGGCAATTTCCAAACTGTAGTGTTTCGTAATGGTGAGGACAGAAGTCCAAGTTGCGGCTGCACAGATGTCTGTCACTGACACGTTCTTAAAACAAGCTGCTGAGGCAGCTACCCCTCTAGTGGAGTGGCCTCTGACTTGACCCGGAAGGGTCTTGTTGGACTTATCGTAACAAAAAGCAATACAAAGAGCCAACCATTTAGAGAGGCATTGCTTGGAAATGGCATTGTCCTCTCTTTTGCAAGCAAAAGAGACAGAAAGTTGATCAGATTTTCTGAGATACTTAGTCCTAGTGATGTAGTATCTCAGAATTCTATGAACATCCAAAGTATGCAAGAGGTACTCCCCTTGACTGGAGTGTTGCGTAAAGAAAGCAGGTCTACAGCTCAATGGATCGATTCAGCATAGATTCCACCACCACCTTAGGGAGAAACTCAGGGTTGGTGCGCAGAGCCACATGTTCCTTGTGAAAAATCAAATACGGGATTTTGCACATCAAGGCCTGATGTTTGGAAATTTGTCGAGCTGAAGTAATGGCCACTAGGAAGAGAGTCTTCCAAGAAAGGAACTTTAAATCTGCTGAGGCTGCTGGCTCGAAAGGTGGCACAGTAAGCTTCTCAAGAACAAAATTCAAGTATTAAGGAGGAGCAGGAACGCGGATGGGGGGTCTCAAATGGAGAACCCCTCTGAGGAATGTCTTAGAGACTTCCAACTGAGTGAAAGTCCTGTCTCTGAAGGGCAGATGGTAGGCTGAATTCGCTGCCATGTGAACATTAAAGAGGAATGGCTGAAACCCAGATCAAAGAGATGACGCATGTAGTCCAGGATCCTATTGACTGGACATGAGAAAGGTTCGAAGTCCTTTGACGTGCTCCAAATAGAGAATCATTTCCACTTCATGATGTACGTGAACCTGGTGGAAGGCTTTCTGGCCTCCACCAAAATATCTGCTATGAGCGGAGAAACCGCGAACCGGGCTTAAGCTACGTCTGCAGGAGTCAAACATGCAAATGAAGGGATTTGAGGCCTGGATGAACAAGGGTCCCATGATCCTGAGTTAACAGGTGTTGCGACAGAAGAAGAGGAATCGGAGGATCCTCTGAAAATTGTTGCAGAAGAGAGAACCAAACTTGCCTGGGCCAGAATGGAGCAATGAGGATCATTCGTGCTCCCTCTGTTCTGAGCTTGTGCAGGACCCTCGGAATTAAGGGAATTGGAGGGAAGGCATAGACAAATCTGTCCCTCCAATCGAGAGACAGAGCGTCCCGCCAGAAAATGTCTCGCCCTGGAGCGAGAGAGCAGAAGGTGGGAAGTTTTGCGTTTTGAGGAGACGCGAACAGGTCTACCTGAGTGGTTCCCCAAAGCAGGAAGATGTTGTCTACTACCTCTTGATCCAGTTCCCATTTGTGGACTCTGGCTGAGGACCAACTGAAACGGTCCGCCAGAGTGTTTTTCACTCCCGGAGCGTGAACGGCCATCAGGTGAAGGTTGTGCTGGGTAGCCCAGCTCAATATTCTCATTGTTTCCCTGCACAGAGGGTAGGAACATGTTCCTCTCTGCCTGTTGATGTACCAGACCACACACATGTTGTCTATCTGCACGGTTAGATGACCGGGAAGTATGGAGGAGTTCAGGGCCTGGAGGGCATACAGGACTGTTCTGAGTTCGAGCACATTTATGTGCAAATTCTGTTCGAACCTGGACCAGCTGCCCTGAATCTTGTGAGACCCGAGGTGGGCTCCCCAGCCCTCTCCTGAGGCATCTGTTGTCAATGTCTGGGAGGGGGGGTTCGATACTGAAGTGAACTCCACGGCAAAGGTTCTCTTGTACCATCCACCATTGCAAGTCCCTGATCGTGGGATCGGAAACTAGAACCTCCTGGTCTAGGTTGTCCAGTGTTTGGTCCCATTGAGACCGAAGCATCCACTGAGAAATTCTCATATGGAGTTGGGCATGTGGGGCTGTCAGAATGGCAGCCGCCATTACCCAGAGGAGGCGAAGGACTGACCTAGCTCTGACCCTTCTGCGACTGGACAAGAGACGTGCCCGAGTCTGAAGGGTGTCCATCCTGTTTGGAGGCAAAAAGGCTTTGCCAATGGTCATGTCCAGGATCGCCACAATAAACTGGGGCCTTTGGCAAGAGACCAAATGGGCCTTTGCCTGGTTGATGGTGATACCCAAGCTGGTGAAAACCTGCTGGGTGAGGGAAAGGGAGTGCAGAAGTTCCTCCCTGGACGGGGCCACAGGAGCCAATCGTCCAGGCATGGGAATACCTGCACTCTCTGGGTACGCAGGTGGGCCGCTACCACAGACAGACATTTGGTAAACACTTGGGGGGGGGCCGAGGAAAGACCAAATGGGAGGGCCTTGAATTAGTAGTGGTCCCCCTGAAAACAAAAACGAAGGAATTTGCGGTGAGAAGGGCGTATGGGGATATGCAGGTAAGCATCCTGCATATCCAAAGTGCACTGCCACTGTCCCAGCCGAAGCAGAGGGAGAAGGCTCTGTAGAGAGAGCATTCTGAAGCGTTTATACTCCACGAACATGTTCAAGGACCTGAGGTCTAAGATAGGCCTCACATCTCCCATTTTCTTTGGAACTAGAAAGAAATAGGAATAGTAACCCGTCCCCCAAAGGTGGTTGGGAACTGGTTCTATCGCCGTCTTTGAAAGAAGGGAGGTGATTTCTTCTAGGACCAGAGGAAGATGTTCCTGGGAGTAAGATGACTGGGGGGGTGGCCTTCGGGGCGGTTCTGAAGAAACTCTATTGAGTGTCCCGTCACAATCAGCTGGAGCACCCAAGCATCCGATGTTATCCTCTCCCAACCCAGTAGATGGAAGGAGAACCTCCCTCCTACTGGTTCCTCTGGTGAGTCCAGAGGCCGTGGGAAAGGCGAGGAGTCAGGAGGTCTGAGGCAGCACAGCAGCCGAGGCTCCCACTGCTTTTTTGGGTGGGGGAGTCTTAGTTGCTGGAGGCGCCCCCCGACGCTTGTTGGCCCGCTTGCCCTGTGGTTTAGGTTTTTGTCGGTTACGTCGACGAGAAAGGCGCCACTGCCCCAGAGGGGGGTCTGTACATAGAGTCCATGGATTTGAGTGCAGTGCCCTTCTCTTGCAGATTGGTTATGATGTCCTTGACATCACCGCCGAACAGCACCGAACCCCTGAAGGGTGCATCCTGAATCACAGATTGCACTTCAGGGACCAAACCTGACCCCCAGTGCCAGGCATGACACCGAAGACCCACGGCAAAAGCCAAGCTCCGTCCAGCTGCGTCCACTGCGTTGTAAGTGGCATGGAGCATGTGCCGAATGGCTGAATGAGCAAAACAGACAAGATCTGCCACTTGCTGTTTCGTCTGGGACTCTGGAAGTGAGTCCAACTTTAATTCCACCTGACTCAGAATGGTCTTCTGATAATCCCCCATATGAGCTACATAATTCAGGGCCCTAATACCAAGGGTAGAAGACAAATAGACCACCTTCCTATACTGGTCCAGAAGCCGAGACTCCTTGTCAGGCAGAGACGAGCTGAGATGTTTGGGATTAGCAGAGTGGCCGTGAGCGGCGCTAATCACGACAGAGTCCGCTTTGGGGTGTAGATTCAAAGAATCTATCCCTCAGGAACCTGGTATAGCCAATCCGCCTTCCTCGGAATGGGGCTAATGCAGATGGTTGCTTCCAAATAATGGACACAAGATCTGCAAGAGGCTCTATCCAGGGTGGAATCAAGGTCGGAGTGGTCTCTGGCAGATCCAAGTGAGCAGTGAGCTTTTTACTCTGTGGATCTGGCTCCAGAGATTGCCACTGATAGACTTCCTGGATTTTTCTCAGTAACTCCAGAAAAGAAGGATCCTCCAGAGGAGACTTCGGAGGGGTCCTTAGTCTGGGTCAATCTGGAGTACGGGGCTTGTCATCCGGTTTGGAGCATCCCCCTGAGTCCGAGTCAGAGGTCTCCGACGTAGAAGAGGAAGACTCCTCCCAACACGGGGGAGGAACAGTCCCTTTGGGAAGTCCTCTGGGAAGAGTATCCTCCCCAACCCTGGCGCCCGAGGGTTCACTTCTGGTGTCGGGTAGGTGGGAAGGAGTCTCCCATCTCCGGCGAGGGGGATCCTGCACAGGGTCCAGCGCCGGTAGGCAGCTCTCTACCTCTCTGGTGAGCTGAGCCTTGGCCTCAGCCCAACAGGCAGCTAGAGTCTCCTTCAAGTCTGCCAACAGCTGTGGTGGGAGCGGCAGAGGAAGAGGAGGGGGGGTACGGATACTGGGGATATCCGTAGGGCGAGTATCCATAACCCGACGGCGGGAAGCCTGGCGTCGGGTATTCAGGCACTGGGTACTGCGGTGTCAGATAAAGTGGATTTGGGAATTGTTGCATCGGATACTGTGGCAACGAGTAAGGCGGCACCAGATTTAGTGGTGTCGGATACCCGAGTGCCAGGGGCTCTAGCGGAGCAGAGGGACCATGCAGAGGCCCAGCAGGTGAGCCAGGTAAAGGTGGCCCCACGGGCATTGGGCCCAGCGTAGGAGCACTGTCCAGTAGGGGGACGTCGGGTAAGCCGGCATCGGAGCCAGCATCTGAGGGTCTGGCGTCAGGGAGTCAAGCCCAGTGGGAGTGGACCCTGATGGTAGTGTACTCAGGTCCTCCATGATGGCTGGGGAGGGAGGACTGCAATCCCCAGGGTCTAACAGAGCAGACACAGGGACCTCAGTTGGCAATGTCAAGTGCTGCAGGGAGCCTGGCGCAGGCTCCTTGTCTGGGCATTCGGAGGAGCTGACATCCGGCTAATCAGCCGGATCTGGGCAGACGTCGGAGGAGAAGGTATCAGACTTATCAGATCCCCTGCCCAAGGAAGGCTGCGCTGGAGAGGCGACCTTGTCGGATGAATGAACGATTGTGCACCCTCCCGAAGGAGCCAGTGGCTTACCAGTTTTTTCCGGGCGAACGTCGGTGGGACTGGCGTCTGACTTAGCAGACCCGCTCGACCCTGAAGGCCGCGCCCGATGCAGAGGCCTCCTTTGCCCCGGAGGCACCCGAGGGGCCCGAGCGCAAGCCAGACGGGAGGGGCGACACCTTCTAGGACACCGCCAAGACAGTCGTCGAGGATCAGTCCCCCGGAAGAGACGTTACCTTTAGAATCGCGACTCCAGCCGGAGTCGTGGAGGTCGAGTCCTGGTCCCGGTGCTTCTCCTTCTTCTTCTTGTGGGCTTCGGGGGAAGTGGAAGCCTGCTTCAACTTTTTTAACTCCTGCTCCATGGATGCCATCCTTTTCTTCAAAATATGGGCCTCCAGGGACTGCTGCCTCCGTTTTCAGGTGGCTGAATTAAATTTCTGGCAGTGCTGGCACTTCTCCACAGGATGATCTGGGCCTAAGCAGAAGAGGCATAGGGAGAGACCGTACTTATGTGGCAGTTGGGAACCGCACGAGTCGCACTTATTTTTATGCAATTCGGAAGGCGTCGAGGACGACATACACGGTAATATTATCAAATAAATATCGAAAAATCGGTCGAAAAAGATCAACAACTGATCTGATGAAAGACTGACGAGCAATGAACTCTACCATGAGGAACTTTCACAAGTCGACGGCGGGAAAGAACTGGAAGGTGGGCGTGGGGGACTGCCCCCTTATACTCATGTCGCATGATGTCGATCACCGGACGTGAAGGAGGTCCCCCGCCAGAGACCGCAAGCTAGAAATTTTTCCATGGGGTCCTGACACCTGCCAGGTCAGTCCTATACATAAATGCCTAGTGCAAGAGCCCTCTCGAAGTAAGATCGTAAGTTACACTAGCATTTAGCTGGCGTAACTGTACATACATCCTCTGGGGGTTCCGTAGACCTGCTGCACACACTACAGGATGTGCCCCCCCATGCCCAGAACACCCCCGTCGGCACCCCACAGGGCAGCCCACAACCCTTCCAGCCCCCGATCCCCCAGAGCAGCCATGCCCAGCTGGGCATCTCGCACCCACAGAACCCCCAGACCCTAAATGCCCTGCAAGTCAGCCACACATCATGCCCTCAAACCTCACACAAAAGCATTGAGAGCTGTGCCCCGATCATTCCCCCAACCCAATATTTCACCGCAAATGTTGAAATAGTAATACCCAGAGAGCCCTAGTAGTCTAGTGGCCCCCCACCATCCCCAGCCAGAGACTGGCACAGCCCATCTCACCTCCGCTGGCCAGCCGCCAACTCTGCACCGCATGAGCACCTACTGTAAAGACGGCTCAGAAATGAATGCTGAGTTGGCGCTGGCCGTGGAGGGTGAGAGGTGGCTGTGCCAGTCACGGCTGGGGATGAGTGGGGGGATGCAGGTGGACTGGCACTGCTGGGTGGGGGCCTACTAGACTACCAGGGTCTCGGTAGTATTTAGTACTTATCCGCTTATGCAGAACATTGGGTCGGGACTGGTTCAGGGTGGGGACACAGCTGCCTGCAGGGCTTTGGGGTGGCACATATGCTTGCTGGGGGCTGCGACTTCAGACACACCCTCAGGTATGCGGTAAGTTGGCATACCTTCCAGCATGTCGGGACTTAGCTGTGGGATCCTGCCCTTCTAGAATAGGGCGCAGGGTCCATGTCACAAAGGCGCAAGTTGCCTTTGGTGGTGACTTCCACCAAGTTTCTAGAATCGGGTCCACTGTGTACATTTCAGTTAAAGTGGATAAATGTACGTAAGTAAGCAGTTTCTGAATTTGTGCACAAAAGTTTTTTTTATTCAGTATTTATAAAGGGTAGGGTTCTACTAAGATGAAACATAATTATGGAGACATCCTCTTACCAGACAACTAGGGTTACAGCAGTTTTAACGGAAAGCAGAGGATAGCAGAACATAAGTACTTATTTTTGTACATTAAGTGTACTGCTATGAAGTATTTTTAAAATCTAACAAGTACATTTAAAGAACAAGATTGTCAATCACATAGGTAGGAAGACCAGTTAAAATACTTTTTTTTTTTTTTTAACTTTCACTGTTTCATATACTGCAACTTCTTTCATATATACTGTACACCGTATATCAAAGAGCTTTACATATCAATGAATCTGATACTGTGTATAAACAAACCTCTTTGATCAAATGTGCATGATTCCATATGGATGAACTGAGTGATGCTTCTAAACGTTCAGTGAAGAGAGAACTGTAAGGCATGTGAACTTTTGTGAACAGTGTCACCAGTAGACTATCTGTCTCTTGAGACACTGTAAAGCAGCTAGAATCTCAGAAAAATATTTACTTAACATTGCTTCATTTTTGTAGAATAAAGAAGAAAAAAATGTAAGTGATGATAGATCTTAAGATTTCTTTGAAAATGGGTTGTTTGCGCTGACAAACGAAGAAGAGAAAAAAAAAGACTACTGTTAATTTTGCTGTGATTAATGATCTCATATAGAAGAAGGGTTTTAAATCATTCTTTATATGCACAGTATGTGCAGTTTCTTTGTGTTCACATAACACATGCTTATAATTTCTGATTCAGGAGGCCATATAATGAAGGGGGGGTACAAAATTAGTGGGTGAAACAAAAAAGATAATCAATGATAACCAGCATTGGACCAGTGGTCTTTTCCAGTCTTAACATTTGTCTGTTTCTGCACTCCAGACAGACCCCACCATTTGTACTGGTAATGGATTTTAGACAGTCTGAAGACATCAGCACAAAGCAGTAAGACAGTGGTTAAGACTGATAGTGTGGTGGGGTGCACAGAGAAAGGATGTGCTGCTATCACTGTATACGTCACTGGTTCAGCCTCACCTGGAATACTGTGTACAGTGTTGGAGTCTGCATTTGAAGTGGAGGGTCAGAGTGGAGGCAGTGCAAAGGAGGGTAACCAGGATTACTCAGGGACAGCAGGACAGGACTTACGAAGAAAGGCTGGAAGACCTAGTCATGTGCACAATGGATGCAAGAAGTGGGGCATGACTGATACACACATACTTCTCCATGGGCTAAATAAAGTGGATAGTGTAGAGTTCTTCGGTTGAGTGGGATCACACAGTAGTCGTGGGAAATTCTATGGGTTCATAGATGTAAGTACAAGTCATGCATCCTGGGGGCCATTAATAAGATTTGCCACCTAATGGCGGTAAATATTTTTTTATCCTGCCCCATGTTCTTATCTAATGCTTTTTTGAAAGAATCCATATTAGGGCTAGTAACCACCCATAAACGGTAGAGTATTCCAGGCTTCTACTACTCGTTGGCTGAACCAACGGCCCAGTTTGGTTGTTCTGTAAAATTCACCCTTTAGCTGAAAATTATGATAACTTAAAGTTTCATTACTGTCCATTTTTACTAGACCAGAATATTCCCATATAATCTCATTATGAAATGCTTTGTACACATAACATAAATCTCCTCTTAGCCTTCTATATGCCAGGGAATACAAACACAAATCTCTCATTCTATCCTCATAGTTCATTTCTTTTAAACATAGAAACATAGACTTTGACGGCAGATAAGGACCACTTGGCCCACCCAGTCTGCCCATTTCCCTACCTATTGGATAAGCTGCAGACTCTAGTTAACAACAGCCTACTTCCAGCAACCCCCCAATATAATTGCCTTATGTAGACTGTAAACCCCTTTTGTAACTCTTCACTGAACTTTCTCGAGGAGAATACTGCTTCCTATATTTTGAGAGGAACAAAAAGGAGCTCCATAGTCCAGGACTGGTATAACCAGTGACGAGTACAGTGGGATGGTAACTTCTCATTTCCTACTTTTTTATATTTCTCAAAATGTTACCCACTATCATGTTAGCTCTCTTAACCACTTCCTTTGCCTAATTATCAAATTTAAGAATATTGGTAATTATAACACCCAGATCCATTTCATACTCTGTAGTTGATATGATTTTATTATTAATTCTGTATTCAGCTTTGATATTGTTATGACCTAAGTGCATAACTTTGCACTTCATTTCATTAAAACTTAACCTGTGCAGTTTAGCCCAATTTTCAAGTTAAGTAATTTGAGCTTGGAAGTTTATTGCTGCCTCTATGTTATTAATTATGGCATCTAGCTTGGTATCATCTGCATATTTGCAGAGTCATGTATTATTAGATATATTTGTACTGGATACGAAAATGTTAAATAAAGTAGGTCCCAGTATCGATCTCTGGGGGACACCACTTGTCACATTTCCCCACTCTGAAAGGTAACCCCTAATGCATACTCTCTGTTGTCTTAGGTGTAGCCATGATGCAACCCAAGAAACAAGTTTTTTTGTCAAGATTCAGGTGCATTAGTGTTTTAATAAGTTACATGTGTGATACTGAATCAAAGGCCTTGGCATAATCCAAATAAGAGTACATCCATCGATAGTCCCCGATCAAGGACTCTACTAACAGGTTCAAAAAAAGTCTAGTAAGTTGGTAACACAAGATCTATTCATATAGGAAAAACAATGAGGAAATGGAAAGAAAAGTCTGAAAGGGTGGGAGACCACATAAGGGCATTGTTTGGTGCCAATATGGGTTATGTTTTGGCACACCATGTCCTCATCTCACAGAGTACTGCTAACCAGAAACAGATTCATGAGTGTAGAGAATGTGATTACAGCACCACCCCTCTTATAGTGATGTATATGAGGCATCTTATAGTGGCCAGCTGGCTCTTGACAAAGCTCCTACGTGAGGACTGAAACTCTGAGGCTCTTTTTTCTGTACCGGGTTCTGTCCTACGGAATTATTTTTGGTACACAGTGTACACTGCACAGTACTAATGACCTAAGGACAACAAACAAATTACAACCCAGACTATTTAGCCTTCATTTGAACATTTAAATATTTATTCTTCTCTCTAAGGGTTTCCTAGCTCAGGGGACAAAAAAGGGGTCAGTAGCCATCATGTAGGTTACCCATCTTGCCCATCTACTGGTACCTTTATTTTATTTTTCATTTATTTGTATTTCGGATGACACCTTTGAGCAGTGGGCTCTTTTACAAAGGTTCCATGCCAAGGCAATATGGACAATAAGGTACAAAACATAACATGATCATTACAATGGAACTTAGAAAAAAAAAAAAGACAAGGTTACAATAACAGCAGCCAAAGGCATTGTCAAGGAATTGTGTTGCGAGTTACTTATATAGTACAAGTCATAGGCGACTCAGTGACACTTTGTTAGGAGTGGGTTAGTGGGAAAAGATAAAGAAGAGAGGGGTGGTATAGGAGAGAGAGAAAGGGAGGAGGGGAGAAATGGTGAGGGCATTGCGTTAGGTATGTGGTAGATGGGAAACAGCAAGGGAGAAGGGGGGATGAGAAAGAAAAGGAGACAGATTCATCCTATACCTAGTAATGGGGGGTAGGAAAGGAGGAGGAGCTGAGGCAGTGAGGAGGGATGCTTGAGGGTAGTATGCCTGGAGGGGATTATAAGAAGCAATCACAGAAGGCACTAGCCACGAGGTGCTGACACAGTTTACACTTAAAAACACCAATTGTGGCAATGTTGGAGATTTCTGTAGATAGCAAGACCTTTGTCTACCTCCTGGCAAACTAAAAATTTCATTTGTTCCATTTCATAAATTCCCTTTTTTATCCGGTACCATTCCCCTAATGTGGGTGGATTTTTACAGAGCCACTTCCAGGCTATTAAAAGTTAGTAAAAAAAAAAAAAATTGCATGCCCACGCTGGCACATAAGTAGTAAAAATACATGCCCGAAAAAACATTTCTGGGGACGTGGATATGATGTTCTATCCACACTTCAGACAGTGTTCCTTTCCCCTTTAAATCAACCGAAACGACTTCAAGCTGGCTCGTCACACCCACCCAGATGGTAAATCCCCTAGAATCACCCTGTGACATCAGAGCTTCCTTTCCACTAGAAGAAGGTGGTTCCCTCCTTATTGCTTTTGCACTGAGTAGGCAGTTTTCTTATTAAATCCTTTCGTTTGCAAAAAAAAAAAAAACTTCTGTCTTCAAGCGACTCCTTCTCATTATCTGTATGGACAATGCAAAGTCGGTGCTGGGTTTTAAGAAATGTCTCGGATGGACCCGTACACCATGTGCATTTACTGCCTGGGGCATGAGCACGATCCCCAGGCTTGTGGCCTGTACCACATCTTACATCCATCCACTTTAGAAGATCGGCATGCCCGCCTTTTGGGTCATCCAGATGACTGGGATCCTCCCATTAAGTCCAAGGATGCCCGTTGGGTGATCTCTGCAGCTGCAGGGTCTGCCGAACAACTTGTGGCTTTTGAAGAAGCTACGGCCCAGGCTGCAGCACAAGCTTCCTCGGCTATGGCCTTTTTGCTGCTCTCCTTCTCCTTGGGTGCTTCCTTCACAGGGGGGAATTCAGGGATTTGTGCCAGGCCCTCCTCACCCATGAGAAGGGTCCCTCCTCGGGCACCAAATCAAAGAGATAAACAAACGGTCTCATCGTTGATCATGGGATCGTAACCATTCATGGGCCTCTGATTCTGATGCTTTCTTGGATGTTCTGACTTCAATTGATCCTTTGGCTCCGGTCACCGGCTCCACGATCCCCGTCAGACCAGTTAGTCGAGACGCAGGTCGATATTCCGGAAGACATTTTTCCCGAGCCAGTCGACCCACTCTCACAAGATGAGGCCACTACCTCCTTATCTAGGACTCTGGTCCTACCGCTCACCTCTCAAGGAGGGACGGATCAGTCCACTGACCTGCTACCTCTCACCCAGGATCTTCCAGACCAGGAGGAGGCTCTGCTCTCGCTGGTTCCCTCTGAGGTCCACCGTCGGTGGCCCCCGATGGTCAAGGTCGCGATCCCAATCCCTTAGCCCAAAGTTGAGCAGCCTGCGTCAGCATCAATGCTCACACTCCCAACATTCGGCCAACCGGCGCCACTGATATTCCTCTTCATCCTTCTAAGGCAAGGAGAGGCTCCAATGCAAATTCTGTTGACATTATGAAGATCTGATGTGGCAACAGCTCATGTTCACTGGGATGAAGCCCATGACAGCCACGGCCCCAGCCATTACATAGCTTTCACTGCAGGGGCTGCAGTCTTCCCCGCCTTGGCAGAAGCCGACAGATACCGGCTTGGCCTCCACCAGCCTCTCTGCCAATTCTGGTGCAGCCACCACCAAAACAGCCTACGTCCGGCCCTCCGTTTAAGGAGACCTGCCTGGCATCAGGGCTTCCACATCGGCTGTCGATCACCGCTACTCCCGACCGACCCCGTAGGGTCAGCTGGGACTCGGGCGGTCAACCTTTATCTAATGAATCCTCAGAGTCTGAGGGCTCCTCCTTGCACTCTCGTCTGGTGGACATGGAGTCAGCTGAGGATTTAAGAATGGTGCAATGTCCCACTTCTTTCATGGGTGTTCTCCGCCTGATCTCGGAGTCCACGGGTCTCACAATAGAGGCGGTCCAGAAGCAGGCTCAGTACTCGCTCGCTGAGACCCTTGACCAGGGCAACTCCCCTGAGGAAGCCTTCACGGTTGCAGAGGTCATTCTTGGCCCTGCATTGGTGCTGTGGCAGCATCCGGCCTTTCGTCCTGCACCATCGGCCCAGATGGCCTGCAAATATGCGGTCCCTACCGGTTCCCTTTGGGGATTCACAGAGCACCCCTCAGCTAAGGGTCTGGTGGCTGACTCTGTGTTTCGGCAAACAGGCAATGTGGGAGATGTTGATAAACCTCCTGACAAGGAGTCCAAGAAGCTGGACCACATGGCCAAAAAGGTCTATGCTACCTCCTTTGTCGGCCTTCGGCAAGTAAGTTCGGCTTACTTCACCCATGCCCTTCTGAGCACGCTTGATGAGGTGCTTCCTCATCTCTCGGCGGACTTACAGACAATGGTCAAGCAGGTCAGTGATCAAGGCTGAGCGGTGGCTAAGCAACAGCTCCACACTGCCATGGACATCAGCGACTCCTCTGCTTGGTCCGTGGTGGCTGCGGTTGCAATGAGAAACAGGGCTTGGCTGCGTATCTCAACCATTGTGACAGATACCCACCACAAGCTACGGATGTTCCATTCTTGGGCACCAACCTGTTTGGGCCCGGGGTCAAATGACACCTCACCCGCACTGAAAAGTCCAGTGCCACCTTGGACTCTGTGACTTCGCCCAGAGGAATAAACAAGGGCTGAGCCAAAGAGATGTTCAGACTAAAGAAGGGGGACAACCAGGGCACAGTGGAAGCTTGAGGGGTTACAGGGGCATAGGACACACTACTTCACTGAGAGGGCGGTGGAGCCATGGAATGCACTGCCGGGAGTCTGCTGGAGGGCTTCAAGAAGGGTGGGACAGGTACAAGGGAAAACTGAAGCCGAAGATGACCCTCTCTGGGGCTAGGGGGGTGGAAAAGCGAGTGCCCATTAGGAGGCTGGCTACCAGGCAAACATGACAGACCATCTGGCCTACTCTGCTGGCTTTTAGTATGTTAGGATGACAAAGGCTCTAAACAGCAGAAGAAGCCCTTTCAGCCACTTTTAGCCCCTGCAGACAAAAGGCTCAGGCTTGGCGTCCCTTCCCTAAATCAGTCGCCCGGAAGCCGGAGTCCCAGTAGCTTCACAGCTGGTCCCTCCTCTGCCTCCAAGCCTGCCCAGTGACGGGATGGGGGATGCCTCCCCCATGCCTGCTCTCTCTCCCCTGGTTCCTCCCATGGAGGGCCAGTTCCGCCTCTACCTGTCCACCTGGTCCGCTGTCACCACAGACAGGTGAGTCCTCGAAGTGGTCGGTCAGAGTCTCTCTCTGGAATTCAAGGCTTACCTGCATTGCTGAGCACGTGCCCCACGGGAGAACATAGTGTCTGTCGACATCCTGTCTGCCCTTCGGGACATCGCCCAGCTCCTCCGCAAGGAGGTTGTGGCTCCTGTCTTGGATCCTCCAGCACATCTAGGGTTTGTCTCCAGGTACTTCCTGCTGTCAAAATGGACAGGGTGTTGGTGCCCCATCTTAGATTTGCACAACCTGAACGTGTTTCTCAGGTTGTGCACCTTCAGGAAGGTCACTCTGCCTCAGAGCATACCATCTCCAGAGCACGACCTGCGGTTTTGCTCTCTGGATCTTCAGGACATGATCCTTCATGTCCCAATCCATCCATCCCACGCACTGCCAGTTCCTATAGTTCCAGACAGAGGGGATCCTCTACGAGTTCCAGGCCATGCCATTCCACCTGTCCTCGGCCCCCAGGGTCTTCACCAAATGCATAGCAGTGGTGGCAGTTTACCTGAGGCGCCAAGGAGTCTGGGTCTACCCCTACATGGACTGGCTAATTGAGGGTCTCACCAGGGAGGAGGTGAAGAGGTCTAGGGATCTGGCCCTTCAGACCTGCATCTCTCCTGGCCTCCTGGTCAACGAGGCCAAATTAGAACTTGAGCCCGTGCAGGTGATTCAATTCACTGGGGCAGAGCTTGGCTCTTGCAGTGTCAGGGCTCAAATTCCAGTGCATAGGGCGAAGACTATCTCCTCTTTTGCCCGATCATTTTGGGTTCGGCAGCTGTGCCCTGCCCAGTACTTCTTGTGCCTCCTGGGATACATGGCAGCATGCACAAGCATGGTCCATTGGGCCCGCTGGAGAATGCACTCTCTGCAATGGGAACTGGCCCGCCAATGGTCTCAGCGCAAGGGCCACTTCGATCAGCCGGTCACTGTAACCCAGCCAGTGTGGAATACCCGCCAGTGGTGGTTAGCCCCAGAACATCTGCAGGAAGGTATCCCATTTATCCACCCAGAACTGATGGTCATCCTGATGACCGATGTCTCCCTCATGGGCTGGGGGAACACAGCGTCCATGGGCTCTGGACCCCCGAGGAGTCCCAGTGCCACATCAACCTGCTGGAGCTCAGGGCAGTTTGGCTGGCGTTGACTGCTTTTGCTCCACACATCTGGGGTCAGGTCATTCAAGTCCAGACGGACAACACCATGACCATGTACTACCCCAACAAACAGGGCGGGACGCACTCCCTTCCTCTGTGCAGGGAAGCGCTCTGTGTTTGGACCCCCGTGCATAGCCTAAGAAAAAATTACTCACCTTAGTAATGTTGTTTCTTCTAATGGAGTCTTGCTATATTATAGACATTAGCAGTTTGATCCAGCTCTAGAACTGCCCCGGAGTGAAATGGTTAAAACCATTCCAAAATAGAATTTTGGCACAAGAGCAGCTCTATCTGTGTCATTTCAAACTTGAACTGTCAGATCTTTACGAGCCAAACTCACTAAGGTCTATGTGGGCGTGTAATCTACACTAGCCAAATGGCTACCTAAATAATAACAACCATTGATGGTCCCAACATCCAAGACTCAAGTCAGAGGACAGAAATACTAACACCATTCTAATAATATGAAAATGGAACATAAGTATAATAAAACATACACGCGTACACATACACCCCAAGGTCCCAAAGGGGACAAAATGCAAACAGGACATAAGTAGTGCCCACACTAAGTTGCCCGCACCCCACCAAGTAGAGGTTCTGAGAGGGGCAGGTTGGGGGGGAGGTCTATAATATAGCAAGACTCCATTAGAAGAAACAACATTACTAAGGTGAGTAATTTTTTCTTCAAACAACATGAAGTCTTGCTATATTATGACAGTAGCAGAATACACAGCAGTACCTCCATGGAGGAGGGGCAGAACCTACTTAGGGAATAGGCTCTGAAGAACAGCTGTGCCAAACCGAGCATCTCTCCTGGCCTGGACATCCAGGGAGTAATGCTTGGTAAAAGTGTGTACCGATTTCCAAGTAGCAGCCTGGCAAATCTCTAATAAAGGGATATCTCTGGCAGCAGCTAGAGACGCAGCTGTACCCCTGGTAGAATGAGCCCTCAAATTGGGGAGGCTCTGCCCACTTTCTGATAACAAAATTGGATACAAGAGACAATCCACCTGGCTATTGATCTCTTAGTGGCAGGTTTGCCTTTCCCAACTTCACCATAGGTAAGGAAAAGTTGGAGGGATTCGAACCTGTGACCTTTGGTACGCTCTATATAATAACTAAGAGCTCTCTTAACATCCAGGCTGTGCAACCTCCTCTCACCCGAAGAGGAGTGATCAGTGAAAAATACTGGAAGGGAGATAGATTGATTAAGATGGAAATCTGAAACCACCTTAGGCAAAAACTTCCTATTAGTCCTAAGGACTACCTTATCCCTGTGGAAAGAAATAAAGTCAGTCTCCACTGACAAGGCTTGCAATTCACTTATCGTCTGGCAGAAGTGACAGCCACTAGAAAAACAGTTTTCCAAGTTAGGTACTTAAGCTCTGCAGAAGACAGAGGTTCAAAGGGTTGCATTAACTGGGCAATGCAAACATTAAGGTCCCAAGCAGGGGCCGGTTCCCGAAAGGGAGGATTAGTATGGAGTAATCCCTTAAAAAACTTGGAAAACACAGGATGAGAGGAAAGAGGGGATGACTTTCCTGCTGACACAAAAGCAGACAGCTGCCAAATGAACTCTCAGGGTAGCTGGTCTGAGACCCAAGGAATTAAGATGTACCATGTAATCTAACAAAATGGGCAATTCAGCAGATTCTGGGGAAATATTTTTCCTAGCACACCAAATGGAAAACCTTTTCCATTTAGAACTATAAGTAGCTCTAGTGGAAGGCTTTCTGGAAGCCTTTAGGATCTCAAGAACACCCTGAGAGAGTGTAAATCAGCAACGCTAACTCCTCAAGAGCCAGGCCTTGAGGTTGAGGATTGAGGTCCGGATACCAAACCCTTCCCTGGGCACAAGTCAACAGATTGTGATTCCTGGGGAGGCACAGGGGAAGATGGACTGTCAGAGACAGAAGGAGTGGGTACCAGGGCTGCCTGGCCCAATCCGGGGCAATCAGAATCACCCTGCAAGGCTGAGATCTGATTTTGACTAGTACTTTGAATAGGAGAGGAAAGGGGGGGAAAGCATAGAGGAACTTCCCCTCCCAATCCAGAAGAAGGGCATCCAGGGAACTGAGCCCAGCACTGGAGGCCTGCAACAGAACAGAGGAAGTTTGTGATTGTCTGGGGCTGCAAAAAGATCTATCTGAGGGATGCCCCACCTGGCAAAAACTATCCCCAGCACTTGAGGATCCAGGGACCATTCGTGATGGCCCTGGGAAATCCTGCTGAGGGCATCCGCTAGGACATTGTCCTTCCCTGGAAGATGAACTGCTATGAGGGAAGTGTTCAGGGAATAGGCCAGAGACACAACTTCATTGCCTCGGTGCACAAGGCCAAGACCGAGTGCCCCTGTTTGTTGATGTACCACATTGTTGTGGTGTTGTCTGTTCTGACTTGTATCACCTGTCGTGGACAGATGCAGAAAAAGCTTGAAGAGCTAAAAGACAGCTCTGAGTTCCAGCAAATTGATGTGGAGCAGAGATTCCTGGGGACCAAACTCCCTGAGTGGAAAGGTCGCCCATGTGGGCTCCCAACCCAGAAGGAAGCATCTGTAGTGAGAGTCAAGTGGTGAGAAGGGGAAATGGAGGGACCCCGCTCTTAAATTGCTCTGATCCTGCCACCACTGAGAGCTAGGATCAAGGTTCGGTCACTGGGACCAACTTGGAAAGGGGTCTCTTCTCTGAGACCAAAAGGTTCTCAAGTGAAACTGAATGTCTCTCATCTGAAATCTGGCTCCTGCACAACAGCTGTGGATGCAGCCATGTGCCCCAGGAGCTGCAGAAAGTGTCTTGCTGGTCGAGAGACCTGCAGAGTGAAGAAAGAGGCCAGAGCCACTAAATTCCTTACCCTTTCTGGGGGAAGAAAGGCTCTGGCTAGCTTTGTGTCCAAATCTGCCCCTATAAAGGTGAGTACCTGGACTGGTTCCAGAACCGACTTTGGTAGGTTTAGCAGAAAACCCAGGGAGCTGAGAAGCTGCTGGGTGACCTGCAGGTGAGATTTTACCTGTTCTGGGGACTGGCCTACAATGAGCCAGTCGTCTAGATAGGGAAAAACAGCAATCCTCTGCCTCCTTAAGTGGGCCACTGCCACTGCTAGACACTTTGTGAATACCCTTGGAGCAGAGGTAAGGCCGAAGGGCATTGCTCTGAACTGGTAATGACCTGAGGGCAGTTCGAATCTGAGGTACTTTCGATGGGATCTTCTGATTAGGACATGGAAATAGGCATCCTTGAGGTCCAGGGAGGCTAGCCAGTCCCCTGGCCTTAGGGAAGGTAAAATCATTGCCAGAGTTACCATTTTGAACTTTGGTTTCAAAAGATGCTTGTTCAGATATCTGAGATCTAAAATGGCCGCCATTCTCCTGTCTTTTGGGGTAAGGAAGTATCTGAATACAGACCCCTGCCCTGATGCAGGAGGAACCCTTTCTACTGCTCTGAGAGCTAACAGGGATGAGACCTCTGTTTCCAGGCGAGGGTCTCTGAAGCACTTGCAGGTGAAAAAGTCTGCTTCTCAACTTGGGAAACTTTTGAAGCTGAGAACCAGACCCTGGCTTACTACTTCCAGAACCCACTTGTCTTAGGTTAAAGAAGCCCAATTCTGACAGAAGTAAGCCAGCCTGCCCCCCACTGGTACAGGAGAATCGGCCATGGGCACCCCATCAGGGTGCCTGTTTTGCAGGAGCTTTAGGCTGGGAGGGTGGGAGCAGGTCTGCCCACCCGTCTGCCCCTGCCTCTGAAGAAGCCCCTCTGAGCATAGGCAGAGGAGGCCTGAGTCTGGTAGAAAGGCCTGTGAAAGGCCTACCCCTACCCCTGGGAGGCATGCCTTTGAGGAGTGGCTTGCGCTCCTTAGCCTGGGCACTCTTGTAAGTAGTCCTATATTCATCCATCTTCTTCATGTAATTCTCTGTCTGCTCTCCAAACAGAATTTCCACCATAGGAAAATCCATAGCCTTAGTCTGGGTATCCTGTGACAAACTAGTACACCTGAGCCAGGCCAACCTACGTAAAGCTACAGATGTGGCCATGACCCTAGAGGAAACATCATTAACATCCACAGCAGCATGAAACTGAATCTTAGAGGCTTCAATGCCATCAGCAGCCACCTGTTCTAGTTCACTAGCCAGCTTGCCATGGGCCTGCTTGGCCAATTGCATAACAGTATCCCATCTAGATTTCTGATACCTAGCTACATAAGCCATATAATTTGCTTGCCTGAGTCCCAGAGAGGCTGCCATATACTGTTTTTTTGTCATGGCATCAATCTTCCTGGAATCCTTGTCAGGAGGATGTGAAGCCAAGGAATATTAGCTTTATCACAGGCAGCAGCCTGAACTACTCAACATGACTGCATTGCTGAGAAAGGAATTCTGTATCAGGGCCTGACAATGTATACCTTCTGTCCATCTTTTATCTACAGGAGGCACAGAATTAGGAGCTTTAAAATTTTAATTGTTTGTTTCCTAAAAGACTTATGTAAAGGAATAGACAATCTCCTAGACTCTGGAATATCCATCATTTCTACAAAATCAGGCTCCTCTTGCTCATCCACAGCCTCTTCTAAAGGAAGCTGGAGGGTTTCAGCAACTTTTTTATAAAACATAAAATGAGATGGGGACTCAGACAGCATAGGGGGAGATTCTAAAGGTCTGTCTGGGGAGATATCCAGTTCAATGGGCAGACTCAGACCTTCCCAGCCACATTAATACTGTTCATAATCCTCCTCCCCCTCCTCTGGTTCATAAAATTCCTCAATATCATAATCCTGAACCACTGGGACCAGACGAACCGACCTTTTACCAGATAGTGGTGGTTTGGACGGACCCTGAGACAGTGACTGGACAATCTGTATGGCTTTTGCTATCTCTGCAGCAGTTGGAGAAGGAACTTTGAACTCCAGACCTGCTGATTTTCTTGTTTTCTTTACTGGAATTGGTTCCTCAGAACCAGCTTTTCTTTTGCCCGAGGAAGTCTGGCCCTGGTCAGAGGGCACTCCCTCTGGTTCGGTTGGCACCGAACCGGGCTGGCCATCCGGGTCAGCGGACTTTTTGGCCTCTCGTTCCCTGAGCCTGCCCAATCTTTTTTCCAGGGTGGCTGCAGGGAAATTCTTACATACCTGGCAGTCTGACTGGAGGTGGTCAAACCCCAGACAATAAACACATGTGGTGTGTGGGTCAGCCTTGGCAAAGACTTCCCCACAAACATCACAGTGTTGAAACCCAGTGGGCCCGGTTTTTCTTTTGGGTTTCTCAGACATAATGCCAGCCTAACCAAAAACTTGCCCTTTACTTGGCAGTGCCAGGCAAGACACCCTTATTGGTTCCTAACCGTGTCACGGGTATTGGAAAAAAACGTAATAAATCTGTTTTTTTAGAACCGATAAGAACCGGGAACCGCACTCTAAAATAGTAACTTTTAGTTTTAAATGAGTTTTAAACCCACTGATCGGTTCAAAACTGAACCGATAACTTACAAGTTCCACACAGACAAAACCTTCATTTACTTCCGGTTACCACAGATAGAGCTTGAACCGAACGGTTTTGCAGTTAAAATAAAACTATTCTCGGTTAAATCCAACCGAGAAAACACTTTTTAAACCGAGAAATGAACCGAGCAGAAGGAGAAATCTCCGGGCGACTGTTCACTGAGGCGGAGTAAAGAATCTGACAGTTCAAGTTTGAAATGACACAGATAGAGCTGCTCTCGTGCCAAAATTCTATTTTGGAATGGTTTTAACCATTTCACTCCGGGGCAGTTCTAGAGCTGGATCAAACTGCTAATGTCTATAACATAGCAAGACTTCATGTTGTTTGAAAGGCCAATTTCCTGGCCATCCATGTAGCCAGTGTCTCTAACCAGCTGGTGGATGAGGTGTCTCACAAGTGGTCTCTCCACCCAGAGGTAGTACACAGCCTGTTCTTCCAGTGGGGCACCCCTCTGGTGGACCAGTTTGCCTCCAGGGAGAATGCAAAACTGAGACTGTACTGTGCCCACCTCCCTCAGCATGGAGCGCTACAGGGAGATGCCTTCTCCAGGCCCTGGACCCCGGGCATTCTGTATGCCTTTCCTCCATTTCCCTTGATCCATAAGGTGTTACTCAAGGTGAAGAGGGACAAGGCTTAGATCATGGTGGCTCCAGACTGACCTCGCCAGTTCTGGTATCATAATCTCCTTAGCCTCAGCAGCAGACTCCTGAGGTGTCTACTTCTATGCTCGGACCTGCTCTCATTCAATCAGGGCAAGGTACTCCACCTGGACCTTCAATCCCTGCACCTCACAGCCTGGTTCCTGAGCGGCTAGAGTTCCAGGCTTCTTTGGGTCTGTCTGACGATGTCCTCAACGTGGTCGAGGCTTCTCGGAAGGAGTCTACCCGAAATTCTATGCCTTAAAATGGAAGAGGTTCTTCACTGTTGCCACGGCAAGGGGCTTGACCCTTTATCTTGTCCGGTGGCCAGCATTCTCAACTACCTATGGCTCCTCTTTCAGTCTGGCCTTTGGTTGACAACCCTTAAGGTGCACCTGGCAGCCATCGCTGCATACCGGGTGCAGGCTAGTATGTCGTTGGTGGCACAGGAGAAGGTGGTCTGGCGCTTTTTTAAAGGCCTTGACCACATTTCCCCTCTGGTACGTGAACCACCACCACCTTGGGATCTGTTGCTGGTGTTTGCAACGCTCTTGGGCAAGCCATTCAAACCAATGCACAGGTATAAAATGCCTCACCTGTCGTGGAAGACCATCCTCCTGGTGGCTATTACATCAGCCAGGGGGATCAGTGAGCTCCAGGCACTCTCGGTGGAGTTTCCTTACCTGGTCTTCCATAGGGACAAGGTTGTCCTTCACCCCAACCCAAAGTTCCTCCTGAAGGTTGTGTCCAATTTTCACCTCAACCAGGTGATTAATCTCCCAGTGTACTTCACCAGCCACTCGTCAGAGGCAGAGCACAGGCTCCATACTTTGGACCTGCGGTGAGCACTCACCTATTACTACGAGCGCACGTCTGGAGTTCGGGGAGAGGTTCGCCAGCTGTTTGTCACCTACACTAAAGCCGCACCTGGCAGACCAGCAGCTAAACGAACGATTGGCAGGTGGATTATATCCTACATTGACCTCTGCTATAGGTTGGCAGTTAGGGAGCCTCCCGTAGGGCTTAGGGCTCATTCCACCCACTATACCACTGCTTCGGTAGCTGCTTCCAGGGATGTCCCTATCCAGGAAATCTGTCTGGCTGCTACATAGAAGTCAGCACACATCTTCATTTCCCACTACCACATCGACGTTGAGTAATTCCATGATGCTGGTTTTGGGGCCTCAGTTCTCCAATCTCTATTATTAAGGAGGGGGTGTGCGCCATGCCACCTCCTCCTGGAGAACTGCTAGGAGTCTGCTTGAAGTGTGGATAGAACATCATATCCACGTCCTAGAAAAACAGGTTACTCACCTGTAACAGTAGTTCTAGGAGTGGTATATGATGTTCATCCACACTGACCCACCAGACCTCCCTAGCAAGTGGCATGCCAGTCTTGCTTCCAGGGGCAAGATATGACGTCACAGGCAGTGCTAGGGGAGTTACCACCCAGATGGGTGGGAGGAGCCAGTTTGAAGACGTTCTGGCTGATTTGAAAGTGAAAAGAACACTGCCTGAAGTGTGGATGAAGATCATATACCACTCCTACACACACATATATACACACATGCAAAGAAGTGCAAGGTAATGCATCTTGGGAACAAAAACCCAGGGGAAGAGTATACAATGGGGGGGTGAGATAATAACAACAAAAATCGAAAGAGACCTAGGAGCAATTGTATCAGATGACCTAAAGGTGGGCAAGCAATGTGAGACGGCAGTAAGGAGGGCTGGGGTTATACTGGGATGCATAGGGAGAGGCATCAATAGTAGAAAAATGAAAATTACGTACCTACCGTAATTCTGATCTTTCTGTGTATCTTCACCATTCATCACAGATGGGTTATCCGGCCAGAGGTCAGGACCCAGCGAGAACTTTTTTTTTTTAAAGGGTGGCGGAGCCAACACACCATCGCGCCCGCCTCCAAGGCCGTACGACTGCGTGGCCCCGAGGGTTGGGCTGCTAGGTTGTGTCGACTCCACCTGCCTACCAGTTCTGAGTCGCCGGAGAGGTAAGAGGAAGGGATGGAGGGTGGGACAAGAGACCAAGGGACAGAAAAAGGAAAGGATGACTGAACTAAAAGGAGAAATAACGACTGAGAGGACAGCAAAGAAGAGGTTAGACTAAGGGGATTGGGTAGGTGCCCCAATCTCTGGAAGCAGAAGAAGGAAGGGTAGGGAGGGGAGAGAATTTAGGAGAGAGGGAGAGGTATTAAGGTATCCGAGACCCTTGTCCGTCACCAGATTGTATAGGAACTGCCAGGAGTAGCAAAGCTCTATGCCAGAATTCAAGGCACAGAATAACTGGCAAATACCCCAGAAGCAGAGTCGGCTATTCTGGAGGAAGGACAGGGTACAGAGATTTAGTACTCTCTCAGGAAAAGATGCTTGGTGAAAAAAAAAAGTTTTTTTTTTTTTTTTTGAGAAATAGTTGGATGGAAACCAGAAGGAGAACAGAACAACTACCAACTCCCACCCCATCGGGGTGGAGACAAAGTAGTAGAGAAGGAGTGCCACTCGAGCTGTCTACTCTTCATTGGAAAATAGCCCCCTGTGTGTCCCTACTTTACCCCGCTCCTAAGGAGGAGAGAAGGAGCCACAGAGAGGGAGGGGGAACCAGAGACTGAGGCCCCAGGGGGATGGTGGGTGGGGTTGTGATGAATGGTGAAGATACACAGAAAGATCAGAATTACGGTAGGTACATAATTTTCATATCTTATCTGTGTCAATCTTCACCATTCATCATAGATGGGTGAGTACCAAGCCCCCCCGAAGGGGGTTGTTTCGTTTACACCCTACAGGACAAAGTCCCTTAGCCCTCAGTGGGTGACACACTAAAGGGGGCACCTGCCGGCCTGGAGGAAGCCCGAGTGGGGAGAGAGAGATTGCCCCCCAGGGAAGGAAGTTCCTGAAGCAACTGCCTCACTCTAATGGGAGAAAAGGTAGGTTCCCTGGTGGCGGAGCTAATCACCCCACGCCGGCCAAGGGTGACAACCGGAAAGACGTAGCCATGCCGATCTCCTAGTGCAGATCGCTGTCCCTATGACCCTGGTAGTTACCTCGCTGGCGTCATAAGATGCCCTCGCTCGGTGCCTTGCTAGCTCCAGGCCACGTGCAGAGAGCGTGATGGCTTGTCTGGTTTGCTCAGAGTCAGGCAACGAGGCTAGGAGCTGACTTAGCCTGGACCACAAGAACCTGTTGTAGGCTGCATAGTGGGCCTGATGAGCAGAAATAGAGAGGAGTAACCGTGCCGAGTAGAAGGTCCTCCTCCCCCAAAAATCAAAATCAGAGGAGTCTTGATCTAGGGGCCGTTCACGGTGAAGGGCGCGAAGCCCATCAGGAGTATCCAAGTGCGTCAAACCAGACTGTGGATGAGGCATGGAACCTGGAGACTCCGGGGGAGCGCAATACCTCTGGCTGAGGTCCCTTGGGGCGGGAACTCTGGAGAAGGGACTCTGCCAGAAACGTAACAACGCCTCCCAAAAGGGAGCTGGCCAGGGCGACACCACAAGGGTGGCCTCGCCAAAAATCGCCTAGAAAGGCGTGCGCCGCATGCTCAGGATTGCTGATAAAGAAGGGTGAAAGGTACAAGTACTCCAACATCCTCACGAGGAAACGCTGATACTCCCAAGAGATCAGCAGCCGGAGAGATGTGGACAGAAGGTTCCTCTCCCCCTGAAGAGGGGGATGAGGAGCTGGAGGTCACCACGTGTTCAGAGGGTGGCTGCACGGGGGAAGGTTGAAAAACCTGGCTGTCCATTGCCCTAACGTAAGCAGGGAACCGGGCAGCCACCGCTCTGAACTGCTCCCAGGTGAGAGGGCCGCTAGGACCGAGGATGCCTGGGAGCGCAGGAGAATGTGGCAGAGGGATAGGGGCAGAGCCGAGAAGTCGGCTGACCTCCGCCAGGGCTAGGGAACGGACCGTGAGCACCCAAGGAGGGTGTCCCGGAAGACCCCACAGCTGACAGCTGTACAACCACATTGGTACTGCCATGGCTGCGCCCAGAAGAATCCCCTGAGTGAGGCGACCGGGGCCGTAAAGGTCCAGAAGGATGGTCCCCTGCCTCAAAAGACCGGGACTCCCTCAAGGAACCCGAGGGGGAAGGGTGGAAATCTGCACTACGGCTCCGTCCAGGGCCCGAGTGGACCCCAGAAAAGGGCCGACGCGGTGACCCCACACCCCTCGACCCCTCAGAGTCCAAAAGAGTCCTCCTCCTCTCGAGAGGGCCAGCCTAGGTAGCTGGCATCTCTGGGCAGCCCCCGAAGGAGAGACCCAGGGAGCAGTACCCTCCCCTCCTGCAGGCTTCTCGATGGGCCCCAAAGTCGGGCGATCAAGACACACCACTGGAGGGGGTACCACCACCGAGGGGTCGGTGAAACCCCCAAGACCAGGCTGCAGAGCTATGGTGGCACGCACCACTGCCTGCTGGTCAGCACCACTGACCCTAGTCTCGGGGCCACGACCTCTCCTCAGTGAGGGCTGGCTCCGACTCGTCGTCGAACCACAGTGCTGCCCGTCCGCAGCCAACCCCGGGGGGGGGGGCGACTGTCCGTCCGACTCGGAGCTCGACTCCGACGAGGTAGAGTCCGAAGCTCTGAGCCAAACCGTAGGAGGGCGGGCAGAACTAACCTTGCCACCGGGCCCGGAAGCCACTGCTGTGCCAGAGTCGGTTCCCACATCCTCCGCAACCGGGACCTGCAGGAGGCACGGCGCCAGCCCGAGCCAGAGGTCCGTGCCAGGGCCAGTCACTGCACCATCCAATCCACCGGCACCGGGAGCGGTACCAAGGACAGGGACAGCGCTGACAACAGCCCTGGTGGCACCCTCGGCGCCGATGTCGTCACCCGGCCCCACAGTACCGCAAGCGGCACCAAGGACCATAGTAGCGCCGACAGCGGCCCCAAAGATGGACCTGGCCGACTGACTTTCGGCGCCCTTGAATGGCACCGAGGAGGACGAGCGCGGACGGCACCGACAGACGGATTCAAAGGCCCCACGGCGCCGAGCCCCGAAGACACGCACCGTGCTCAACCTCGGCACAGAGGCGAGACATGGCGAAGGAAGACGTTGGATCTGGTCTCACGGCGTCGTGAGCAGTGTCACTGGAGAAGGACTGTCTCTCACACAATCTTACAGCCTGCTGCTCATCGTCTGCCCAAGTCTTGACTGAAGCCCGTTCTGTCAGATGATTGAACAAGATGCAGTTCATAGTCTGCAGCACTCTTTCAGTGTTCTTCCCACCCCTGCATGCACAGTGACAAGCTCCAAAAAGGGAAAAAGGCAGACTTGGCTCACAATTACCTCAAGTGGCCCATTGGGCAAGTACTAAATGTATGTAGGGGTCTAGAGACAAAAGTGCTATCCTGGGGCACCTAAGCTGCAGGAATTTCACACCCGGGCCACTTCTTAGTGAGACACTTCTTTGCAAGCACAATTAATAGGGTCATTAAATACCTTTTAGCTGTGTCCCTTTCCTTATGCAGCCAGTAAGTATATAGGAAAAGATCAGGGCTAGAAATTATTTTTTGTAGATGGCTAACCAAGGGACAGGTGCTATATTTATTCTGACTGTCCCGAAGAAACTGTACCTATTCTGTTGATTTTTTTTTGTTTGTTTGTTTGCTTACTAATTTTACATTTCTGTTTCCAAATACCAACTAATAGCTAGCATGTCCCCTGGTTGGTACAGTGCCCTGAAAATAGCTTAATAATTGATGGTGCCTATTGTAAGGTACCCTAAAAAGGGCTACTAAATATTACCAACTGGCTGGTATATGGCCCTGAAAGGACTTAACAAGTGTGTCCCAGTTCACTGCCCTGATAAGGGCTTTTAATTTATTTCCCCCTCCTGCTCAGCATGAACCCTGACAGGGGTCCTTAAATAACTAATTTCTGCTCTGCCCTGACAAGTCAATCCGCTTCCTCTTCTCCTGTGTATAGTCTGAACACTGAAAGTCTCCCATACTTAGTAACCCTTTCAAAGGCATTTATCCAGTCTTCCCATTTCCTGCCTCTGAAGCCCTTCCTGACTTGACAGGGTTTTTTAAGTGGTTATCTCAGTCCTTTAAGTTTCTCTTCTAATCCCTAAATACGAAGTCCCATCCTCTTTCTGCCTTGACTATCTACCCTGAAAAGGGCTTTCAAATACTGTTTTCAAGCCCTTACAATAGTTTTAATTAGCCTTACCCAGGCCCCTCTTAGTTAGTAGACAGCCCTGAAAAGGGTCTTTAATTTGCATCCCCAAAACTTGCTCTCTGTGAACAAGAGTTTGTCTTGGGCTGCTGCTGCAAGTGTAGCACACAGAGAAATGAGGTATGAAGCAAAAGGAAGTCCAACAACTGCACACGTACAATGACAAAGGAACACCTGTGTAGTGTAGTCCTGCCACACCACTGTTTTCATTTCTGCTGCTTGACGAAACCGCTGATCACACCGAAGAGGCCATCACTGGACGTTGGGTTGAATGGACATATTTCACCATGTGACACCGAGATGTTGGATGTCCACAGCCCATCCATACAGGTGGTAGCATCTCCTGGGTCCCAGTGCTGACTAATGCTTTTTCACTTGGTGTCTGTCCCAGGGACAGGCAGAGAAATGAAACCAGCTGTCGCTGAGGATAACTGGGTGTGTCTGGGACAGGCAGACAGGTGGTTATTTCAACCCCTGGAAAAGATGTTCTGTGAGCTGCAAATGAGGGGAGAAGAAAAAATTACTCACCATAGTAATGTTGTTTCTTCTAATGGGAGTCTTGCTGTATTCAGACATAATGCAGTTAGCCCCAGCACTTGAACTGCCCCGGAGAGGAAAGAGTTGACTTTATGCAGAAGCATAGAACGTTGAGCTCGAGCTCAGTTTTCAAACCTCTTTTTGTGGTACTTCTTGGTGTAACTGTCAGATTCTTACAAGCACACTAACTAACATACTATAGTATGAAAACTGTTCAACATATAGCCAAAGGGTTAAAAATTATTTTTGGGCCCAAAAGACTCAAGTCGAGAACCCAAGAAGGAAAAGGTAGTGAAAATATTTAAATATAAAACACCAGAAAAATAATAACATCCACCCCACCCAAGAGGGAGGCTACAAAGTACACCCCTGAGGTGCAACACTGTACCTGCCAGCCCACTTGCCAAAAGCCCAGGATCTGAGAGGGGAGGCGGGGGGGTCTGAATACAGCAAGACTCCATTAGAAGAAACAACATCACTATGGTGAGTAATTTTTTTCTTCAAACAACATGAAGTCTTGCTGCATTCAGACATAATGCAGACTACCAAGCAGTTCCCTATGGAGGAGGGAATTCAGAACTTACTTTGGGAAGAGGCTCTGCAATATTGCTGTGCCAAACCGAGCATCACTCCTAGCCTGGATGTCCAGGGAGTAATGCTTGGTAAAAGTATGTACTGCTTTCCAGATGGCTGCTTTACAGATCTCTAACAAAGGTATATCTCTGGCCGCAGCTAGAGAAGCAGCTGTACCCCAGTCGAATGAGCCCTCAGGCCTGAAGGAGGCGTTCTACCCAACTTGTAATAACAGAATTATATACAAGAAACAATCCACCTAGCAATAGTTATTTTAGTGGCAGGCTTACATTTCCCCACTTCACCATAAGTGAGAAACAATTGAAGACAGTCATTTCTAAGTGCCTTAGTATGCTCAATGTAGTAGCTAAGGGCCCTCTTAACGTCCAGACTGTGTAACCTTCTTTCACCTGAAGAAGAATGATCAGTGAAAAACACAGGCAGAGATATAGACTGGTTCAGATGAAAATCCGATACCACTTTGGGCAAGAACCTCTTATTGGTTCTTAGGACCACTTTGTCCCTATGGAAGGAGATGAAGTCAGGTTCAACTGACAGAGCCTGTAACTCACTAATCCACCTGGCAGAAGTAATAGCTACCAGGAACACAGTTTTCCAGGTTAAGTACTTCAATTCGACCAAAGCCAGAGGTTCAAAGGGTGGCTGCATAAGCTGAGCTAAGCAGACATTAAGATCCCAAGGAGGAGAGGGCTCCCTAAAGGGAGGGTTAATGTGAACCAGTCCTTTGAAAAACTTTCTGAAAACAGGATGAGATGCCAGGAAAGAGCCCTTCCCTGCTGAGAGGAATGCAGAGACAGCTGCTAGATGAACCTTCAGAGAGGCAGGCCTAAGACCTAGACCATTCAGATGAACTAGATAGTCTAAGGTTGTGGAAATGTCTGCAGAATCAGGCAGGATGCCTTTCTGAGAGCACCAAATACTGAATCTTTTCCATTTGGAGTTGTAAGTTTTTCTAGTGGAAGGTTTCCTGGAGACCTTCAGAATATACAGAACTCCCTGAGAAAGATGTAGTGCTGCACATTCTAACTCTTCAAGAGCCAGGCCTTGAGATTGAGAGACTGGAGATTGGGGTACCAGATCCGCCCTAGGGAGGAGAACAGGAGATTGTATATCCTGAGCAGAGACAGGGGATGTGACACTGACAAGGACAGCAGTAGAGGATACCACGGCTGTCTGGCCCAATCTGGAGCCACCAGTATCACTGTGCAGGGTTGAGTCCTGATCTTGATCAGAACTCTCAACAGCAGAGGAAAAGCATAGAGAAACCTGCCCTTCCAGTCCAAAATGACAGCATCCTGGGGAACCATCCCCAGGACTGGAGGTCTGCAACAAAACAGAGGAAGTTGATGACTGTCCGGTGCCGAAAAGAGATCTATCTCTGGAATGCCCCACCTGGAGAAGATGACCTTCAGTATGTGAGGATCCAGGGACCATTCATGGTGTCCCTGTGATATTCTGCTCAGAGCATCTGTTAGTATGTTGTCCTTCCCAGAAAGGTGAACTGCTACCAGAGAAGTTTGAAGAGAATAGGCCAGAGACCACAGCTTCATGGTTTCTGTGCACAAAGTTGTTGTTGTACTACATTGTGGTGGTGTTGTCCATTCTGCCTTGGACCACCTTGCCCTTGACTGAATCCGAGAAGCTCTGCATGGCTAGGAAAGCTGCCCTGAGTTCCAGGAGATTGATATGAAGAAGAGACTCTTGTGGGGACCAGACTCCTTGAGCTGTTAGGGCTCCCAGATGGGCTCCCCACCCTAGGAGAGAAGCATCTGTAGTTAGAACTACTGATGGGACTTGAGGGAGAAATGGAACCCCTTGTCTGAGGTTGTCCTGGTCCAGCCACCACTGGAGAGCTTGGACCAGAGTCTGATCACTGGGATCAGTTTGGTAAGTGAATCCTTCTTTTGAGACCAAAAAGACCTTAGATGAAACTGAATGTCCCTCATCTGGAGTCTTGCTCTCTGCACCACTGCCGTGGAAGCTGCCATGTGGCTGAGGAGCTGAAGAAACTGTCTTGCTGGGCGGGAGACCCGAGGTCGAGAGGAGGAAGCGAGATCCACTAGGGCCTTCACCCTTGCCAGGGGAAGCAAGGCTTTTTTTTTTGTTTTGTTTCATATGTTTATTAATGGACAGTTATCCATATACAGTTCATAGCCAACAGCTATAAGAGATCCATATAGTACAGTCATATACATTTGCCACAACACTTAGATAATAGCATTTCAGGCTTCATTCCACATTACGTCCTTTTTCATTTTTTTAACTATCCCCCCAACCCACTAACCCTAACAATTACTGTAACTATTAACTCGGTTTGTGTCCCTTCTTTCTATCTCATCCCCATCTTACCCAGAGGTCCGTTCTCTCAATTAAATAACCCACTACCTTCCAGCAACATTCTTTCCCCCCATGCTTAGAGCACCCAAATATTCTGCCCAGGCTCTCTCAAATCTGTCTTCCGTCCCTTTTAAGCTGTGTGTCAGCTTATCCACAGCTAAAACTTTCACCGTGAGTTCTTTCCACTGGCCCACTGTAGGCCCCAAAGCTGTGGTCCATACATTTTGTATTCCTATCCTAGCCACTGTAACACCCTTATCCATCTAGGATAAAGAACCCATTCCCCATGTTCTTCTCCTTCTACCCCTAACAACAATGATTTTTGGGAGATCTCAATGGGCTTTCCTCTCATGGATGTAATTTCTTTAGATATGTCTTGCCAGTAAGACTATCACTGGGCAACCCCAATAATAATGTTGGTATGTGCCCCTATTTATTTTGCACTTATTACAAAAAGGCGAGACCCCCGGACAGAAGCTGTGCACCACAGCTGGTGGATAATATAGCCTCTGAATATATTTGAATTGGGCTTCTTTATGCTTGTTACACACTAGCAGTCCCTGGTGGGATTCTAACATTAGCTGCCAGTTAGCTTCACTGATTTCTTCCCCAGTACCCCGCTCCCACCATTCCTTCTCCTTCTGGGGAGGGTCCTGAAAAAAACTTTTCCTATCCAGCCTCACAGCCCTCCCTATTAATCCCTTCTCGCACCTATTGGCCCCCATTATTTCTCTTTCCACTTCCTCCATCAGTCTCCTTGTTTGTTTATTTATTTGCTTTTGTTTACCGGGTAAGCGCACTAGACAGCCAAGTGCCTATTTTCAGGCACGACCCGGGAGGGTTACAATGGAACAATACATGAACATCAGGCATACAGGTATAAACAAGGTTAACATACATTGGGTTCAGGCAACATGATAA
The DNA here is from genome assembly GCA_016271365.2 of Neoceratodus forsteri. Taxonomy (NCBI): domain Eukaryota; kingdom Metazoa; phylum Chordata; order Ceratodontiformes; family Ceratodontidae; genus Neoceratodus; species Neoceratodus forsteri. The sequence goes on along the minus strand of CM057455.1, from coordinate 1,680,971,835 downwards.
ATCATACGAATAGGGTACATAGATTAAAGCACTTTAGAGACATTCGAGTAAGGTACAATGGTTGAGGTACATAGATCACATTTGACCGAGCACAATGAGTGGAAATCAACTGTGGGGTAGCATGGATAACTACGTGAGTTGGCATCCAGCCGAGTTCAGGAAAAAATAAAAATAAGCGACAGTGGACTCCCAACGATCTTGAAGAACACCGAGGTACACGGCAGCAGGATAAGTCAGAAACAGGGGGTAAGAGGAGAATCAGGTAGATTACCATCCAGGACCAGTCACTACAGGGTAATAGAGCACCCGAGTCCAGCGGGGCAAAGTGCTGGTTTTTGCCACAGACAGGCCACCCGGAAGGTAGGTACCAAGAGAAGCAAATTTAGGCACAGAGACACTTGGCGGCTGATTTCAGGAAGCCCCATAGGGAGGTTCTGAAGTGGGAGTGTGATGGGGGGGTGCGAGTGCAGGCTGGCAGGAAGTTCCACAGCTTCGGTGCGAAGGCAGGGAAGGCCTGATCACTCGTACGAGTGTGGGTTTTAGGAACCAGGAGGACCTGAGAGTCACTGGATCTTAGGTGGTGGGGGGGGGAGCGGCGGGAGTGAGGGACAGTGCAAGTGCAGAAGGGGTGGCAGTACGGATGATGTTGTCTAAGAAGTTGCCAAGGGTGAAGGTGCAGTGGGACTCCGGTGGGAGCCACTCTAGCTGGGAGTAAAGATCACATCGATGAGTGAGGCTGGGAGCAGCAAGAGCAAAGCGGCATACATTGTTATATGCTGTGTCCCATTTTGAGAGACTGGATTTTGGGACTTGTGCAAAGGATACAAGACCATAACAGAGCGTGGGTAGGAGGACCCCCCTGGCTAGGGCCAGTCAAGCCGCTGGGGTAAGGCAGGATTTTGCTCTGTAGGCCAGGCCCAGCTTGCAATTTGTAGTTTTGCAGGTGTTACGCATGTGCAGGGTGAGATCCAGCTGAGGGTCAAGGGTAACCCCCAGGTACTTAGCCACTTCAGTAACAGGCAGTGGGGATCCATCAGCTCCTAGGATTGTTGGAGGGGCAGGGCAGGCTTTTAACTTGGCAGAGGAGCCAAAGAGCATGACCTGGGTCTTCGAGGTTAATGGAAAGCTTGTGGTCCTCGAGCCAGAGCTGGACCCGGTTAAGTCGGAGGTTAACCAGGTATTTATGGTCTTTTGGTCCCGAGAGCTTGCCAGGATGACGAGGTCATCTGCGTACAGGGTGGAGATCCCATAGGCAAAGGCCGAGGGTAACTCATTTATAAAGAGGGAAAACAAGATGGGCCCGAGGACAGAGCCCTGGGGGACACCACAAGTCACTGGAGCGGGGTCCGAGAGGGCCTTGTCAAAGTTTGTATACTGCTGCCGACCCGAAAGGTAGTTTGTGAACCAGGCGAAGGGGGGGGGGGCGAGAAGCCCAAGGTCCAAAGGGTGGATCACAGGAGTGAATGGTTGACTCGGTCAAAGACTTTGGAGAAGTCTACAAAGATGGCTCCAGTAAGTCTGCCTTGGTCAGTGGCAAGCCGGATAGCAGAGGTAACCACCGCAAGGGCAGTGGAAGTGCTGTGCCCTTTCCTGAACCCATGTTGGGCTGGAGAGAGGAGCTCGTAGCTCTGGAAGTAGTGGGTGAGCTGGGAGGCTACCAACTTCTCTAGTACATTGCTGATAGTAGACAGGATCGCAATGGGACAATAACTGTTAAGATTTTTCAGGTCCCCCTGTTTGAGGACCGGGACGACCTTGGCCACCTTCCAAACATCTGGGATGGAGCCAGAGATTAGGGAGGCATTGAAGATGTGGGAGATGGGCCAGGCGAGGAGGTAAGCCCCCAAGCAGAGCAGTTTGGTCTCGACACAGTCGTGCCCAGCACCCATGTGAGGAGAAAGACCATGGAGCCTCTGGGTCTCCTGGACAGTAACTGCTTTTAGGTAGAAGGGAGAACGGCTGGGGGGTCGCACTGGGGGGGGGGGGAGCCAGTGACCGTGGGGGCAGGGGGTTGGGACGGAGGAGCAGAGGGTTGAGAGGTCAGGACAGTCAGGTCCTAGATCCGGTGAGCCGCTTATAATAATCCCTTACTTGGAAGTATCTATACATGTGCGAAGAGGGCACATTCACCCTCTCTTTAACCTCCTGGAATGTACATATGCTCCCCCTTGATGTCAAGGCTGCCATGCATTTTACTCCCTTGGCCTGCCATAGTTTGAATACATCATCTTCCAGCCCTGGCAAGAAATCCGGGTTCCCCACCACTGGGACCAGTGAAGTCTGGCATACCTCAATGCCTTGTCTCTTTTTAATTTTCCCCCATGCACATAAACCCGCCATCACCATCGGGTTAGGCGCATCAAGCTTTCTATACCGCCTAAGGCCTTCTTCACATAGGTAACTCAAAATTCTCCCTGGGGCCCCATCCTCTTCTAGCTCGACCCACCCGGCCACCTCCTGTCTATGAACCCAATTTTGTATGTACCTATATTGCGTTGCCAGGAAGTACCCCATCATATCCGGGAAATTTAACCCCCTTGTGCTACTGGTGCTTTTAACCATTTCAAACTAATTCTGGGGTGCTTTCCCCTCCAGACAAAGGCTGTAAATGCACCTTCTAGTTTCTTTATATCCTGGGCTGTCAAGCTGAAAGGGATCATCTGCATTTTATATAAAATTCTGGGCAAAACGTTCATTTTAAGGAGGTTGAACCATCCTATCCAGGAAATATTCAGCTTTTTCCACCTACTCAGGTCTTGTAAAACTTCCCTTATCAATGGTCTATAATTCACCTCATATAGGTTCCCCACTTGCTTTCCCACCTCAATTCCCAGGTATGTGAATGTATGCTGTGCCCGTTTTAACCCCCAGGCCTCCTTCCTGCTGCTCCCTCCCAGAAACATGATTTCGGACTTTTGTACATTAATTTTATATCCGGAGAAAACTGCGAATTGTTCTATTACTGACAGCACCTTAGGGACTGACACATTTGGTTCTGTCAAAAACAGCAAGACATCATCTGCATAAAGAGATATGACATGCCTCCCCACTGTCTTTCCCCGATACCCTTTATAGTAGGCTCATCTCTAATTTTGATTGCCAAGGGCTCTATTGCCAATGCAAATAGCAGGGGTGACAGGGGGGCATCCCTGTCTTGTTCCCCTAAATAGTCTGAATTCCGGGGTTGCTACTCCATTAATTAGAATCTGTGCCCTCGGATGTACATAGAAAGCCCCTACCATCTTTACAAACTCTTCCCCCAGCCCAAATCTCTGCAAAATATGCAGCATATATTCCCACTCAATTCTATCAAAGGCTTTTTCAGCGTCCATTGAAAGGACGCAAGCCTCACCTGGATGCCTCTCCCCCAACAGATGACATTCAACAACCTCCTTAGGTTTTGGTAGGAGTGCCTTCCTTTAACGAACCCAGTCTGATCCGAGTTGACCAACAGAGGGAGTACCTCTTCCAATCGGTTTGCTAAAATTTTTGTCATGATTTTGCAATCATGATTCAAAAGCGAGATCAGTCTAAATGACCTCACATTCCTCCAAATTCCGTTCTACTTTGGGAAGAACAGTGATCAGAGCCTGGCAGCACATGCTAGGTATCCCTTCCCCTTCCTTGGTCTCTTGTAGGATGTTACACAGTGAGCCCGCCACTTCTTCTTTCAACAGCTTGAAAAACTCCGCCCCCAGCCTGTCAGGTCCCGCGGCCTTCCTGTTTTTCAGCTGGGTGATCGCAATTTTGACTTCCATCACCGTTATCCCCCCCCAGCTTTTTCCTTTGTGCCTCATTTAGACTGGGTATTTCCAACTCCTTAAGGAAGCCGTCTCTTTCTCCACCTTTCCCTTGACACTCGGCCCTGTATAACTCCTCGTAAAACTCCTTAAATCTATTACCAATTTCCCCTTCCTCCTTAAGTATTTTCCTCTCCCTATTTTTGTTTTGCACTATCCTACCACTACTCTTCCCTCCCTTCATAAGCCAGACCAATAGGGGGCCTGCTTTATTGCCCCACTCATACATCCTTTGTTTTGCAAAGAAAATGTTAGTATTCACTTTCTTGCCCAGATTTATATTAAGCATCTCCCTCACCAACCTAAGCTCTCTCTGTTTTTCCTCTCCTCCTCCTCCCCCAAGGACTTCCTTCTCCAGGTCACCTATTTTAACTTCCAAGTCCCTTTGCTTCTGCCTTTTATCTCTCTTTTGCTTAGCTCTGTATCCAATTATAACCCCCCTTATAAATGCTTTACCAGCTTCCCAGTATATACCCTCACTTTCCACCATACCCTTATTTGTCTCCTCATAAACTTTCCATTGCTCTTTTACAAAATCCCGAAACTTCTCCCTCACCAACATGCATGTGGGAAATTTCCAACGACCTCTCTGCACCTCCTTCTGACCCAGGGCGATCTCCATCTCCACCATGGCATGGTCAGACAGAAATATCGGGCTATGCCCCATTGCTCTGGTATACTGCTACAAGCCTCTATGGATGTATATAGTCCAGCAGTGATCAGGAACGATGTGGGTTGGAGAAAAAAGTATATTCCTTCACCCCCCGGATTAGCTGTTCTCCATCCATCAATCAGACCTAACTCTGCTAATCCGAGTAGCCATTGATGTATGTCCCCGTCCGTCCTATCCCTATTCCAAGTAATCCATTTTAGGGTCTGCCACATAATTACCCTCCCCCCCCCCAAATATCAAATGCATAACTTGTTCCTTAATCAGGACATCCAACACCCTTTGATAAAAGCTTCGATCCCCATTAGCCGGTGCATATAGATTTCCAAGAGTAATCACTTTACCCTCGAGCTCCCGCTCTACAAAAACAAACCTCCCTTCTATAGTATCTCTCACCACCCTCAATGTTTTAAAGGGCAGGTGCTTATGAATTAGAATTGCTGCCCCCCTCTTATGCGAATTATAGGCTGCTGCGTGACACTCCCCCACCCAGCCTCGCAAAAGTTTTTTGTGCTATTTGATAAATGGCGTCTCTTGCAACATAGCCACTGAGACCTTGCGTCTTTTAAGGGCCATTAAAATGTTTGCCCTTTTTGTGGGAGACGTAAAGCCTTTTATGTCCCAGGAGACTATTTTAACTCCTCCCAAGAGCTGGGACATACCACTAGTCATTTCTCCAGTATGAACATCCATAAAACGTCCTGGTCACAGCTCGACCTTTTACCTCTAGCAGATACCATATGACACAGACCGTTCTGAAAACAGTGAAAATACAAGTGAACAGTTAAACAGTTATAAACTGTGTAAACAGAAACCCCAACTTTGCCCCCCTCCCTCCCCTAAGTCAATTTCAAAAACTGCTTTATCCCTACCTCCCCTACACTGACCCTCCCTCTTCCCTAACCTCAACTGTTCCCTCCCCTCTGCATATACTACGATCTTCAGTATATAATCACTCCCCCATACACACTGCTCCTGCTCCGCCTTTCTTAACCCAAACTTATCCACGTGCTATATTTGCCTCAGAATGCCCCAACCGTCTATATTGTTATGCTATTACTATATACTGCCCGCGCCCCCCTCTGAATCAGTGTCTGCACTCCCCTTGCCCAGGCCCTCCCCATCCTCCCTTCAATTGGTTGCCACATCCACCCCACTTCCCTCCTCCCCACTGCTATGTTTGCCCGTCATGTTGCCGCCTGGCATTTCACCCCCACCGAATCCTAGATAGCCATATTCCAACAGCCCATTCATTACGTTACCCCATCCATCAGGGCTTCTCCACATCCCTCCACCTGGTCCTCAACTCCCACTTTTGCTAGGTATGCCCCCTTAATTCGAGCATTAGGTGTATCCCTGCATTGGCACTTTCCTGTTTAAGCCCTCTTTTATCGCCGAGGGGAGAGAGACAAAACAAAAAAAAGGGGGGGGGCGCTCGCACCCCACGGTGCCACATGCTCCTGGTGGAGAAAAAGTTCTGTCTCTAGTCCACACTCATGGGGCCATCAGCGACCCCTCCACCTCCCCGTGTTAAACTTTTATAGACTTGCAGCGTAACCACCCCACAGAATAGTCTGCCTCTTATTCAAAGGCCCAGTTCTGTCTCTAGTCCACATCAATCAAGGCCTGTGGGGATCATATCCCTGCCACTCTTTAATGCCAGGTTATAACTCACCATCAGTCCTCCTACATCACCTGTAAATCCCTGGCAATCTGCTTCTGTTAACCACCCGCAGGATTAAGGGGAAGGGCAATCGAACACAGGTATATGGGGCAATCTGAGCAGATTTCCATCTCCGCCATGCTTTTCCTTTCCCCACGCTATTTATTCCCCTGGTGAGTGCAGCCACCAATCCAGTTCATCGATCACCAAGTCAGCCTCCATCTTCTCGCCACTCTCCACGTACTCTGGTCCCATTCAGGTTCTCCCATTCTTCCTGTCCCAATCTTCCAGGAACGTTTGTAGCTTCTTCGATTCCCAAAATGAATATGTAGCCCCCTCAATTTTTACTTTGACTGTAGCCAGATAGACCATGAAGAAATCAAGCCCCCGTTGTCTCATCCCATCCATCAGTGTATTAAACTGCTGTCTCTTCTTCTGTATTCTTTGAGACATGTCTTGATGCAGAGTAAGCCTATGGCCTTCGTATACTAGCTCTTTCTTATTTCTATAGGCCACCAATAAGGCCTGCCTGTCTGGATAGTGATGCAGCCTGAAGATCACCTGTTGGGGCAGTTGCCCATTCTGAGGCCTCGGAGCCAAGGCCCTGTGTGCTCTCTCAACTAAGTTTAGGTTTGGGCATGTCCAGCAACTTCGGCAGAGTCTCTGAGCAAAACCTGAGCAGATTCCCTCCCTCCGTTCCCTCCGGCAGGCCCCTGATGCGTAAATTATTTCTCCTGCTATAATTTTCCTGATAGTCTAGAGCTTCTTTAAGCTCCTCTACCTCTTTTTCTAACTTTTGTATTTTGGAAGGGCTTTCACTGCTTTGGTCCTCGAGGTCTGAGATTCTCTGCTCCACCTCCGCGATCTGGCTCGTGTGCTGCTTTAGTTCTTGTGCCAGCCCCTTCAGAGTATGCTCCAGGCTTTCCCAATGCGGTTTAAAGTCAGCCAGAATTTGCTCCGACACCACCCTGTTGATCACAGCTACCTCCGCTGCCGATAGGGAAACTGGGCCTGGTCCACCGCTTGTACTTCCCTCATGGAGTGGAGTTTTCTTGGCGTTTTTACCCGCTTGGCGTGCCGACTTGCCCGAGGTGATGTATTCGTCCATCTCCCCGATATTAAAGCAGCTCTTTTTGGTTAGGTAGGTTATCAAATTATTCAATTAAGCACTTTTATTTCCGTATTAAAGACGCAGATCCGGAGCAGTGCGACTAGTCAGATCAGCTGCTCATTAGCGCCCCCCTCGAAGGAAGGCTTTTGCTTGTGCAGTGTCCAACTCTATGCCTATAAAGGTGAGAAGTTGAACTGGTTCAAGGACAGACTTTGGAAGATTGAGAAGAAACCCCAAGGAGCTGAGTAGGTCCTGGGTAGTTTGAAGAGCTGACTTGACCTGTAAAGGTGACTGACCCACTAAGAGCCAGTCGTCCAGATACGGAAAGATGATGATACCCTTTCTTCTGAGGTAAGCCACCACTACTGCAAGGCACTTTGTGAACACCCTTGGAGCTGATGTTAGGCCGAATGGTATAGCTCTGAATTGGTAATGGCCTGAGGGCAACTCAAACCTGAGGTATTTTTTGTGGGAGCACCTGATAGGAATATGGAAGTAGGCATCCTTGAGGTCCAGAGATGCTAGCCAATCCCCTGGCCTTAGAGAGGGAAGGATTATTCCCAGAGTTACCATTTTGAATTTGAGCTTTGAAATGCGTTTGTTCAAATACCTTAGGTCTAGGATGGGTCGCCACTCCCCTGTTTTCTTTGGGGTAAGGAAGTACCTGGAGTACAGTCCTTTTCCCCTGTGCTGAGCAGGAACCTTCTCTATAGCTCTGAGAGCTAGAAGAGAGGAAACCTCTGCCTCTAGGGCAATGGTTTCTGAGAGTGATGCAGGTAGAAAAGACTTGGCCCTCTTTTTTGGAAATTTTTGAAGCTGAGGGCCAGTCCCTCGCTTACTACTTCCAGGACCCACTTGTCTGAGGTCACAGACTTCCAGGCCTGGAAGTAGTGCAGCCTACCTCCTACTGGAAATGGGGAGTCGATCTGGGCTGACACATCAGGGTGTCTGCTTGGCAGGAGCCTTAGACTGAGAGGAGGAGGAGGGAGCAGCTCTGCTCATCCCCCTCCTGCCCCTCCCTCTGAAGAACCCCCTCTGTGGGAAGGGAGAGGAGGCCTGGGCTTGGTAAAAAGGCCTTTGAAAGGGCCTGCCCCTAGACTGCTGCTTGTGCGGAGTGGCTTGCCTTTCTTTGGCCTGTGCACTCCTGTACGTGGTCCTGTATTCATCCATTTTCTTCATGTAAGCCTCTGTCTGCTCCCCAAACAGAGAGTTACCTACTACTGGAAAATTCATAGCCTTAGTCTGGGTATCCTGTGAAATGCTAGTATATCTGAGCCAAGCATGTCTTCTGAGAGACACAGATGTAGCCATGACGCTAGATGCCACATCACTGGAGTCCACAGCAGCATGAAATTGCATTTTGGATGCCTCAATTCCATCAGCAGCCACCTCCTCCAGCTCCTTGGCTAGCTGGGGAGAGGCCTGTTTAGCCAGTTCCAGAACCGTATCCCATCTGGATTTCAGGTACCTGGCTGTGTAGGCCATATAAGTAGCCTGCCTGAGTCCCAAAGTGGATGCCAAATACTGTTTTTTGGCAATAGCATCCACTTTCCTGGAGTCCTTATCCAGGGTGGGGGTTGTGAAGCCAAAGGAATGTTAGCCCTGTCACAGGCTGCAGCCTGCACTACCCCAACATGGCTGCAATGACTATAAAGGAACTCCGTAGCTCAGCCTGATAAATACCTCCTGTCCATTCTCTTATCCACAGGAGGTATTGAATTAGGGGTTTCTAAAATCTTGTGTGTCTGTTTCTCCAAGGATTTATGAAGAGGGATAGACAGTCTTTTGGACTCTGGAATGTCCATCATTTCCACAAAATCAGGCTCTTCATCCTCCTCTGCAGCTTCAACCAAGGGAAGCTGCAGGGTTTCTGCCACCTTTTTGTAGAACAAAAAATGTGAAGGGGACTCAGAGAGCCTGGGAGGAGAGACACCTGAGGGCCTGTCTGGGGAGATGTCCGGTTCAATGGGCCCATTCAGACCCCCCTGGTCATCGTCATCACCATCCTCGGGATAGTCTTCGTCTCCCTCCCACTCCTCAAAAAAAGCGTCTGGATCATAATCCGGAGGAGACGCATCTGACCAAACCGATCGCCTAACCGGCAGTACCGGTTTGGACGGAACCGGTCTAAGCGACTGAACAATGCTAATCGCTTTGGCTATTTTGTCCGCAGTTGGGGAGTGTGATACCGGATTTGAACCGGCAGACTTACGCTTCTTTTTTGATGGAACCGACCCCTCGGGATCAGCTCTCCTTTTGCCCGAGGAGGTATCGCCTAGGTCAGTAGGCACCTCCTCAGGTTCGGCCGCAACTGAACTGGGCTGGCCATCCGGATCTATGGACTTCTCGGCCTCTCTTTCCTTCAGCCTACTCAGTCTTTTATCTAGAGTGGATTTAGGAAAGTTTTTACAGATTTGGCAGTCTGACTTGAGGTGGTCAAACCCCAGACAATAAACACAGATGAGGTGGGGGTCAGCCTTAGCAAAGGCCTCCCCACATTCAGTACAGTGTTGAAACCCAGTAGGACCGGTTTTTTTCTTGGGTTTCTCAGACATGGCCAAACTAACAAATTACCCTATTGCAGCTTTCAAGCCAGGTAATGCAATAACCTATCGGTTACAAATCGTGTCACGGATTTTTTAAAAGAACCGGCACAAAAACCTTGGTTCTTTTGAAATCAATCAGTACCAGAACACCACTCTAATCCCAGAAATAAATTTAAACAGAATGGGTCAGTTCCACACCAGACCGACTGGAAAGAAACCGAAGAAAAGAACAATTTCCACCTTTTTCACAGAATAAAACACAGTCACTACCGATCTACACACTACCTGTACCGAAGACAGAGGCTGGAAATCCAAAAATAACAAAAACTTATACGGTTTAAACTGAACGCTTTACTTTTATCAAACCAAGCAGAGGAAATCTTCGGAGCGACTTCACTCTTAGGCAGAGTAAAGAATCTGACGGTTACACTGAGAAGTACCACAGGCAGAGGTTTGAAAACCGAGCTCGAGCGCAATGTTCTATGCTTCTGCACAGAGTTAATTCTTTCCTCTCCAGGGCAGTTCAAGTGCTGGGGCTAAATGCATTATGTCTGAATATAGCAAGACGTCATGTTGTTTGAATAGTTGTTTTAGGGCACCTTCCAATGGCTGTATGAAGGGTTGAATAACTGAGCAGGACAACACTATACAATAGTTTGCGGCTTTGGATTTATCACATTCCTGCCAACGTGCCGGCATCAGGGCTGTGCCATGGTGAACCTGTTGTACAGGGTGAGGAAGTACCAGATTAGGCATTTCCAGCTGTACTACCTACAAATTATGGAACTTGTTGCGTTGTGCGTATATTGGCAGATCTGCTGCCACTGCTCCAGAGTGATGGGGGAGGTTAGCTCAGTGTTCCAGCTGTCCAGTACCGTGAGTTGTATCGGTAGCCACTTCATTACCAGAGCTCTGCAGGGCTGCCACTTGCAGCACTGTGCATACCTTTCCAGGCATTATGCTCTGCATGTCCATTCCAGGCAACAGACCCTCAGACTGGGGAGGTCGGACTCCAGGACTCACTTAGGAAAGTTAAGCCATTCAATACAACATGGCAAAAGCTGGCATACTGCCTGGAATGGACAACCAGAGCATTATGCTTGGAACAGTATGCACAGTGCTCCAAATGGCAGACATGCAGAACTCTGCAATAGGCACCAAACGGGGCTCTATTGATGAAGTGGTTACGGTTTTTGCAGAATGGACGTAAACAGAGCCATCCTCTAACTTTATCTATGCCATGGTGTAACAGTGACAGAGACAATTTACAAATCCATCTAGACAGGCACTGAATAGTGACAGGGAGACCCTTCTGACTGGGATGGAAATAGACAAACAGTTAATTTGCCTGCCTGTAGTCCTTAGTTCTATCTAGGAAGAACCCAAGGACGCTTTTGAAATCAAGTGAATGTAGTGTCCTTCCCCCTTTGTTCTCAGAGTTAGGAAAGTACATAGGCAAGGCCCAGGACTGGTTCAAGTAGAATTCTGACACCACCTTGGGCAAAAAATACAAGTTACTCACCTGTAACAGGAGTTCTAGGAATGGTATATGTTGTTCATCCACACTGTCTGGCAGGTTCCTTGCCACTTTAAATCTTGCCGGAAGGTCTTCAAGCTGGCTCCTCCCACCCACCCGGGTGGTAAAACTCTCGGCTCCGCCCCATGACGCCAGATCTGGCCCGCTAGAAGCTCAGGTTGTGCGTCGAAGCCAGGAGGTTGGGTGGGTGGTGTGGATGAACAACATATACCATTCCTAGAACTCCTGTTACAGGTGAGTAACCTGTATTTCTAGGGACATGGATATGTTGTTCATCCACACTGTCTGGCAGACTCCTAGCAGTTCTCCGGGAGGAAGGAGGCAAGGCGCACACCCCCTACTTAGGGAATAAAGACTGGAGAACCAAGGCCCCAAAACCAGCATCGGCGTGACTCAAGGTCGATGTGGTAATGGGTAATGAAGGTGTGTGCTGACTTCCAGGTAGCAGCCCTGCAGATTTCCTGGATAGGGGCGTCCCTGGAAGCAGCCATCGATGCAGCAGTATGGCGGGTAGAATGAGCTCTTATCCTCTGGGAGCTCCATGCTCGCCAACTTATAGCAGAGATCTATGCAGAGGTGCCCACCTGCTTATCGTCCGCTTGGCTGCAGGTCTGCTAAGTGCGGCTTCAGCGTAGGTGACAAACAGCTGGCGAACCTCTCCCAGAATTTCAGCCGTGCGCTCCTTATAATAAGCGAGCGCCCTTCTAGGGTCCAAAGTATGGAGCCTGTATTAGCCTCCGAGTGTGATTGGGGTAGAACACCGGCAGAGTCAACACCTGGTTAAGGTGAAACTCCGACACCACCTTGGAAGGAATTTCGGTGGGGGCGCAGGACAACTCTGTCCCTGTGGAAGACCAGGTAAAGAGACTCGATGCAGAGCGCTGGAGTTCTCCCATCCTTCTGGCTGGCGTGATAGCCACCAAGAAAGGCGGTCTTCCACGACAGGTGAGAGAGAGCACACCGTGCATAGGGTTCGAATGGCTTGCCCATGAGCTTTGCCAGTACCAGCAGTAAATCCCATGGAGGTGGAGGTTTTAGACTGAGGGGAAATGTGATCAAGGCCTTTGAAAAGCGCCTAGACCACCTCTCCTGCGCTCACCGACTGCCCTCGGCCGGCGCCTGGTAAGCAGAGACGGCTGCCAGGTGCACCCTTAGGGTCGCGACCTAAGCCCTTGACTAGAAAGGGACCATAAATAGTCCAAGATGCTTGCCAAAGGACAGGAGGAAGGGTCCAAGCCCTTGTCCTGACACCAAATGGAAAATCTCTTCCATTTGAAGGCATAGCATTTCCTGGTCGACTCCTCACGGGACGCCTCAACAACATTGAGGACCTCGTCAGAAAGACCCAAGGCCTGGAACTCTAGCCGCTCAGGAACCAGGCCATCAGGTGCAGGGATTGAAGGTCCGCATGGAACACCTTCCCCTGATTGACTGAGAGCAGGTCCGGGCGAGCTGGAAGCTGCCTCGGGAGCCTGGAGCTGAGCCTGTGGAGATCTGGGTACCAGAACTGGCAGGGCCAGTCTGGGGCTATCAGAATCACCTGCGCCTTGTCCCTCCTTGCTTTGAGAAGCACCTTGTGAATCAAGAGAAAAGGGGGGAAGGCGTAGAAGAGGCCCGGGGTCCACAGCCTCGAGAAGGCATCCCCCTGCAGCGAGCCCTGCTGAGGGGGGCGCGCGTGAAACAGTCTCAGCTTGGCGTTCTCCTGGAGGCAAACAGGTCCACCTGAGGTGTGCCCAAAGGGAGAACAGATCTGTACTACCTCCGGCAGGAGAGACCACTCGTGAGATGCAGCCCCTATCCGGCTCAGGGCATCGGCCAGGGTGTTGGAGGCTCCTGCCACATGAATGGCTGGGAGATCCGCCTCCAGGCTGCCTAGCAGTGACCAAATGCGAAGCTTCCTTGCATAGAAGCATGGAACTCGTCCGCCCTGGCGGTTTAGGTAGTACATGAGTGCGTGGTATTGTCCGTCTGGACTCGGACCACTTGACCCCGGAGAAACGGAGCAAAGCGGTGAGAGCTGGCGGACGCTTCCGAAGCTCCAGCAGGTTGATGTGGCATCGGGAGTCCCAGGGGACCAGAGGCCGTGCGCCCGGTGTTCCCCAGATGGGCACCCAACCCATCAGAGAGGCATCGGTCGATAGAGAGACCGGTCAGGCCGGACAAACGGGATGCCCTCCTGCAGATGAGATGGAACGGTCCACCACGGAGGCGTTCCACATCTCCTGGGTCACCATCACTAGCTGGTCCAATGGATCACAGTTGTGACCACTGGCTGGCCAGTCCCACTGAAGGGGTGCATGTGCCAGCGTGCCCAACGGACCACGCTGGTACAGGCCGCCATGAGACCCAAGAGGCGCAAGAAGTCCCGGGCAGGGCGCGATTGCCCAACCAGAAATGACTGGGCAAAGGAGGTAAGAACCTCGGCCCTGTCTGCCAGGAGCCGTGCTCTGGCTTGAAGAGAGTCGAGCTCTGCCCTGATAAACAGAATCACCTGCTTCGGCTCGAGTTCCAATTTGGCCTCGTTGATGAGATGGCCGATTTGAGAGCAAACCTGGAGGGCCAGATCTCTGGACCGCTCCACCTCCTGTCTGGAGGGGGCTGCTATCAGCCAATCGTCCAGGTAACGGTACACCCGGACCCCTCGGCGCCGCAGGAAAGCTGTCACCACTGCAATGCATTTGGTGAAGACCCTGGGAGCTGGAGACAGGCCGAAGGGCATGGCATAGAACTCGAAGAGAGATCCCTCCGCTCGAAAGCAAAGGAATCTCCGATGTGACGGACGGATAGGGACGTGAAAGAACGCGTCCTGCAGGTCCAGAGAGCAGAACCACACGCCGTGTTCCAGGGATGGTATTATCTGAGCCAGAGTGACCAACCTGAAGGTTCGAGACCTTAGGAACTTGTTCAGTTCGTGTAGGTCGAGAATGGGGCGCCAGCTCCCCGTCCGTTTCGGAACCAGGAAGTACCTGGACACAAACCCCGGGTCTGAGGGAGGGTCCGCCACCTCCCTGATCATCTCCTTTTGGAGGAGGAGAGCAATCTCGGCCCAACGAGCCGACAGCGAGGCTGCGGACCCCGAGGCCCCCCGAGGTGCGACGGCTCTGAAGGGCAGGGCCTGCTCGAATTCTACAGGCAGGCCTTTTCCCACCACCTCCAGAACCCACCTGTCCGTGGTAATAATGGACCAGGCGGAAAGGAAGTGCCAGAGCCGTCCCCCCATGGAGGGAACTTGGGGTGAGGTGACGGGGCTGGGGGCGACACCCCTCAGCCCGTCACTGGGCAGGCTTGGAGGAGGGACCGGCCGAGGGACCTCCTGGGCCTTTACCTCCCTGCTTCCTGTTGGAGGAAGCCGCGCTGGGTTGGGATGCAAGCCGAGCCTGCCTGGCCCTAGACGTTACCTGGGCCGGACGGCCTTGTGGCGCAGAAGGACAAAAGGGCTTAGGCTGTGGTTTGCGGCCTTTGTCTTTCTGAGCGGAAGAGACAGAGTCCAAGGTAGCACTGGACTTCTCGATCCTCTGCAGGTGACCTTCCACCCCAGGGCCGAAGAGGTCAGTCCCCAAAAAAGGGACATCCGCCAACTTGTGCTGGGTATCCGAAGTAAAGGTGGATATCCTCAGCCAAGCCCGACGACACATAGCCACTGCGGCCGCCACAGACCTGGCACATGAGTCTCCAATGTCTAAAGCAGTCTGGAGCTGCTGTTTGGCCACTGCCCTGCCCTGGTCCCGCACCTGCCTGACCGTGGTCTGCAGATCCGCGGGAAGATGAGGGACGACCTCATCCAGGGAGCCCAACAAGGCATGAGAAAAACGTGCCATGAGGACGGCCAAACTGGCCTGGCGAAGGCCAAGGGAGGACGCAGCACAAACTTTTCGCCCGGCACAGTCCAATTTCTTGGACTCCTTGTCGGGAGGTTTGTCCACATCCCTAGCGTTCCCGGCACGCCGGAAAACGCTGTCGGTAACCAACCCCTCAGCCGAAGGGTGTTCAGAAAAACCGGACAGGGAACCGGTAGGGACTGCATACTTCCTGGCCATCCTGGCCGAAGGCGCAGGACAGGAAGCAGGGCACTGCCAGAGCTCCAAAGCCAGACCCACTATGGCCTCGGCCACCGGAAAGGCCTTCCGTAGGGGAATCCCCTCGGTCCAGAATCTCCGTGAGGGGATACCTGGCCCATTTAGAAACGGGTTCGAGCTTCATCCCGGTGGACTCCGAGATGAGCCGAAGCAATCCCAGGAAGGACAAAGGGCTATCGTCCACCAACTGTCCTCCTGAGGACTCCAAGTCCATTCGCTTGGAGAAAAGGGAGGAATCGTCCTCGGACTCAGAAGAGTCCTCAAAGAGCTGCCTCGGGCCTGAGCCACCCTCCACCTGCCGAGGCCGATCGGGAGTGAGGGTGACAGACAGCCTATGGGGCAGTCCCTGAGCCGACCGAGAATTTTTGTTGGAGCCCCAACTAACGGCTGTGGAGGCGGAGGTTCCACCGAATCGGTGGGGCAGCTGGATTGGCCGAACAGCCGCCTGGGACAGGCCTCGGCTAAAACGAGGGGTTGTTTCAGCCGCTCCGGTGACAGCCACTTAATGGCCGGGGAAGACGACGGCGTCTGCTTATTCCCAGTCAGAAGGAGCTGTTGCCACATGAGTTCCTCATACCTCCGACGCAACTTGAGCCAAAGCCTCCCCTCGTCTGAGGAAGAGGACGAGTGGCGGCGCCGCTTGCCGTGGTGCCGAGACTACCTATGACGGCCGGATCGGCTGGACCGCGAAGACGTCCGAGACCGAGACCCTCAGCTATGCCGAGGACGGTGCAGGGAGGTGTCACGGGGAATCAGCACTCCCCTCGGTTCGGACGATTCAACGAAGGCTCCGGAACCAGAGGCACAGACGAGCCGACGGGATCCTCAACTCCCACCGGGGGAACCGGGGAGAGGGGATTCTCGGCTTCTCCAGCCGACAACCCATCCAACGGGTCGAGAAAAATCTCGACCGCGTCGACGGGAGTCTCGGTCAACTGGCCTGACAGGGACACCATGAGACCAGTGGCCAAAGCCGAGAAGTTGACCGAAGTCGACGGCCGACAACTCGGGGAGAGGGATCTTTCCTGCTCTCAAGAGCGTCGACGGTGAGACTTACCCTTGTCTCTCTTTTTGGACCGAGAAAACGGTCCAGAAGAAATTGGACCCTCACCTTTAGTCGAGAGGGTCAGACAAAGCTCCTTAAAAGAAGCCGAATAAGAGGCACCGAGAGAGAGCGGGACAAATTCCGAAGCCGAGGTAGAAGCGGCCCGCGCTGCCTCCTCTTCGAGGGCGATCATATGCTCGAGCTGATCCACCGAGCCCGCCACCACGGACACCGCCGACAGGGTCTCTTTTGACTTTACTGGAGGAAATCTCTTCTTGGGACGCCCCAGTTGTAAATGGGCAGCACGGTCTTCGAGGACGTAGGCCGAAATGGAAGAGCACAGGTCGCAGGCCTGCGGGTCGTGCTCAAGGCCCAAGCAGTAGATGCAGGTGGAGTGCGGATCCGTCCGAGACATCTTCTGCCCGCAAGGGCATCTCCGGAAACCGGGAGTCGATCTGTCCATCGCAGCCGCGGAGGAGAGAAGACCAAAGTCTTTTAGCAAAACTTTTAATTTCAAAATTCAAGAATTAGAACCAGTCTTATACGCAGAGTGCTAAGGAGGGAACCTGAGCCTAAGCGGTAAGGAAGATCTGGCATCATGGGGCGGAGCCGAGAGTTTTACCACCCGGGTGGGTGGGAGGAGCCAGCTTGAAGACCTTCCGGCAAGATTTAAAGCGGCAAGGAACCTGCCAGACAGTGTGGCTGAACAACATATCCATGTCCCTAGAACTGTAGGTGCATGTGCAAGACCACTTTGTTCTTATGGAAGACAGTATATGGGGGATTCATGATGAAAGCATGTATTTCATATACCCTGCATGCAAAGGTGATAGCTACTAGAAAAACGTTTCTTGGTCAGGCATTTCATGTCATTTCATGTTTCGTGTCAAAGGCCTTGCTGACGTGGTGTACCTAGACTTCAGCAAGGCCTTTGACACTGTTCCCCTCAGGAAGCTTGCTAACAAACTAGAACACACAGGGGTCAGACAGAAAATAGTAAACTGGATTAGAAACTGGCTGCAGAATAGGACCCAGAGAGTTTTGGTCAAAGGGGCATTAACAAGGGAGGGAGGTGTGACTAGTGGCATTCCATTGGGATCGGTGCTGGGTCCAGTCCTCTTCAACATATTCATCAGTGACATCACTGATGAATTGGATGAGAAGGTTTGCCTGTCCACAGATGATACAAAGCTCTGCAACAGGGTGGATACACAAGAGGAGGCATTAGATATGCAAGCTGACCTACGGAGGCTGGAAGAATGGTCCAGAAATTGGCAGTTAAAATTTTTTTTTTTTTTTTTTTATTTAGTTGTTTAACCAGGTATAGCACACTAAGCGGAAAGCTTTTTTACAGGAGCGACCTGGGAGCACAAGGAGGTTAAGTGACTTGCTCAGGGTCACACAGTATGCAAGTGGAAGCTGTGGGATTCAAACCCAGGTCTGGTCTGCTGGATGTCACCAAATTTGCAGCTCAGAGCCTTAGACCACTGCGCTATACTGCCTCATTTAACATGCAAAATTTAACACCAAGAAGTGTAAGGTAATGCATCTGGGGAAGCGGAACCCAGGAAAAAAGTATGTACTAGAAGGGCATCAATTAGAGGAGACAAAGATAGAACAGGGTCTGGGTGTGATCATTACCAACGACTTAAAGCTAGGAAAATATGAAAAAGCAGCGCAGAAGGCAAGTGGTATCCTCGGATGCATAGGAAGCGGTATTACGAGCAGAAAGTAGGAAGTTATTATGCCCCTCTACAGATCCTTGGTGAGGTCACACCTCGAGTACTGTGTCCAGTTCTGGAGGCCTCACCTAAAAAAAAGGACACTGACCATCTGGAGACGGTGCAGAGAAGGGCCACGAAGATGGTGCAGGGGCTTCATCATGAGCCATATGAGAGAAGACATAAAGAGTTAAATTTATTCACTCTGGAACAGAGAAGAAACAGGGGGGACAAGACAGAAACATTTAAGTATGTCAAGGGAATTAACACAACCCAAAAGGAAAACCTCATCCAGGAAAACAGGGCGGCGCATACAAGAGGGCACAACTTGCGTCTGGTGGGAGGCAAGTTTAAAAGAAACTCTAGAAAGTACTTTTTCACTGAGAGAGTGATAGACCCATGGAACAGCCTGCCACCAGAAGTGGTGGCATCAAAGACAGTAAGGGAATTCAAACTTGCTTTAGACAGGCAATGTGGGCAACTTAGGAAAAAAATATAATTGGGGGGTAGCCAACATGGGCAGACTAGATGGACCACACGGTCCCCATCTGCTCACACTTATGTTCTTATGTCACAGGTTACAACTGGATCAAAGGGTTTGTAAGTGTGCATGTCCAGCACAAGACTGATATTCTAAGGAGTAACTGGTTTCTGTATTGGGGGGGGGGTCCCCTGTTCCAGACACCATTCCCACACTCTCACTGCCTCTCTGCAGAGGGGGTAGTAAGAGAGAACTCCTGCTTGTTTGTTGACATAATACAGGACACTTTTTTAATTAGAAGTTTTATTGAGACTTTAGAATCATACAGTACATCAAGAAGTAGAGCATCTCACCAGTTACTGCAGTCTGCATACATTCTGCTTTCACTTCACTACACTACACTACACTACACTACATTCACTAAAAATACCACCAACAGCTTAATCTGGTTCAAGGTCAGTTGGCATTCATCTGTATCCCCCCTCCCCTAGGTCGTGCCTGAAAATAGGCAGGA
Organism: Neoceratodus forsteri; assembly: GCA_016271365.2. Classification (NCBI taxonomy): domain Eukaryota; kingdom Metazoa; phylum Chordata; order Ceratodontiformes; family Ceratodontidae; genus Neoceratodus; species Neoceratodus forsteri. Next base: position 1,680,952,671 of record CM057455.1, on the reverse strand, counting down.
TTTGTCTAGTGCACTTACCCAGTCAACAAAAACTAACTAAATAAAATAAATAAATACTATAACTCATACATGCTAGGTAATATATCAAGTCCAAAACAGTGTGGTATGGTACTCAAAGAGCAACAGCCAGGTAATAAGCACTCCTAAGAGTCGATCCACAGATCAGCTTGAGAACTTGCATTGTCCTAGAATCATAAACCAGCACAGAAGTTATACCGGTGCAAAGATAAACTTTATTTCACAAAGCAGCTGTCAATAGCCATATAATAATGGGTACAGCCCTGCCACCTAGTACTTTGTGACTCCTGGTGGCCATAAATGACAGCGGTGAAATGCTCCATGTAACAGATCTCCAGGATTATGGCACACCAGATTTCCACTGTAAATGAAGCAGCCTGCATCCAGGACAGAGTAAGTGCTTTCTTTGATGCAAGGATATATAAATAAGCAGGTGAACCCCAAACCTGTGGTCAAACAGTATAAAGTGGACACCAGTACAGAAAAGTACCATGGTACTACAGGAAGATTTTGGGGGGAGCGGGCAGGATCATCTACTCCCCATGACCATATGAAAGGATACGCCTCACCCTGAAACAACAAGGTAGCTCAGGATGAAGAGAGATGAGCTGCACCGGCTGACATGCTGGAAGCCTGGAGTTCAGGTCCCACCTTGATGATAGACGACCCTGACTCAGGGTTGTAAACAGCACTGGAAAAGAAAGCTCATGGGCAACTCTATTGTAAATATAATTCCCTCATAATAGAAACATCACAAATGGTTCTGGCTGGGGGGGAGGTCACACAGCAACACCATGACCTCACATCCCACTAGTCTGCTTATGTCGGCCCCCCTCAAGACCCACCTAAAAGCAAGTTGTAGTAAAGGATATTAGCTAGGATCCATCACTCATGGTGGAGTCTGTGCCCGAGGACGATTCTTCAAGCAGTGCAATATTTCAGTTATCATTGACTCACTCTGTCTCACTGCTTGGGCTGTCTGGCAGTGTAGTGGCAGTGGTGCTGATTTCGATGCCAAGATGGGAACTCATTCCAAAAACAGAATGCCCTGGGAAAGGAGATCTTAACATGCTGCTGATGTAGAATGGTATGTATGCTGGCCATCCAGGAACTGCACCACTAACTTGGCAGGAAAAGGGGTCCAAAACTTTAATTACTTCTTACGGAGGACCAGAAAAAGAGAGGCAGTCTCAGCGAGGTTTCATGGTGGTTGGAGTACAATCGTTATTGAAGCAGATTTCTATTTGGCCATAATACACCGCCTTTTCCTGCCAAGCCTTCTGAAGTAGTTTCCTTAACTGCCTAGTTCAAAAATCAGATAACAAATGAATGCAATCGGGCACCCGGGAAGGTAGGTTTCAGGTCAAGACTGCAATGGGTGCACTCGATATCTAACTGAAAGTCTGCAGCAGGCTCCAGGGTAGTACAGAGAAAACTTTCCAGAAAATCAACAAAGTTCGAGTCCTCTGAGTTTTCAGGCAGCCCATAGAGCCATATATTCTTTCTCTGTACTATGTTTTCGGAGTCCTTTCTCAGCATTATCTGTGCCTAATTCTCAACCAGTTCTTTCATTTGGGCCACCAGATTATCTACCCTGGTGTCCGTTGCTGTCACTTGCTTTTCCACCAAGTCCGTTTGATGCTCCAAAGAAATTTTTTTTTTTTTTTACTTAGCAACATCTTTAAATTCTTCCCTAAATGCCTGGATTTCTTGGTAAATAGTGTTCAAATTTACTTTTTATTGCTTAGGCCCATTTTGATTTTACTGGGGAACCTTCACAGGCCTACGCCATGCTGGAGGCCTGGAAGAGCTCGGAGTCTGAGAGCTCTGGGCAGGATCCGGCTGCATCCTTGATCTGCCCCATCAATTTCTGCCAGACTGACTTCATTTCACAATTACAACTCCTCCTCACAGGTATTTCTCATGTTAATTTTGAAAATAGCAAGATTTTAGCAGTTTTTTTACGGAAGGAGAGCTAGAAAGCTCTGTGGCCATCTTGCTTGTGACACCACCAGTCATGACACATTTGCTGTCTGTCTGAAGGACTACAAATGTGGAGATGCATTTCTGAGTCATTCCAAATGCTTTATGTCTTGAAACCTTGACAGTGGGCTCCCCACCCCGTTAAGGAGGCATCAATGCGTGGTGAGAGTCACTTCTTACTCTGGTGGGGAGAATGGGAAGTCCTGGAGAAGATTCTCTTTTACTGACTACTACAGGAGAGACCATGCAAGCAATGCGGTCACTGTATGTGATAGTTTTGAGGATGTGATCACTGCGACCACTGGGTGTTGAGCATCCATTAAGCTGTCTTCATGTGTAGCCTTGCTAGGGGTATAGTGAACACCGAGGATGCGATGAGACCCAGCATGCCCTGCATGGAATGTGTAGGCAATGAGTGGCAGTCCATGGTAAAGCATGCTATCTGAACTATGGAGTTTGCGCTACTGTCTGGGAGAAAAGGTCAAGCCTGAGCAGTATCCAGGACAGCCCCAATGAAAAGCTTCTGGGAGGGCACAAACTTAAGACTTGTGAGGGTTAAACAGTACTCCCATACAACCCATGCATTGTGAGCCAGCAGCTATTGCCTGTTCCATTCCCTCTTTGGATGGATGTTTTAGTAGGCAGTCATCCAGATAAGGAATGACATGAAATCCTAGCTTTCTGAGGTGCAGTGCAAGAATGGCAAAGCACTTCGTAAAAGCATACATCGCTGAGTTAAAACAGGTGGCATGAAGGAAAGCCAAAAGGGAAGAACTCTGAACTGGTAATGTTTCCCTCTCACATAGAACCAAAGGTATTTGTAGTGTTTGGGGTTTAGTAGTATGTGCTGGCATGAGTCCTACAAATCCAGTGATGTTGGCAAATCCTGGGGTTTCAAGTACGAAAGCAGGGACCCCAGGCAGATCATCTTGAATTTTTCTCAGCTAATAACAGTTTTCTGAGGTCTAGAATGGGGCATATGTCCCAGAAAGTCTTGGGTACAAGGAAGTACTGGGAGCTGAACCCTTTGTTCTGCTTTGGCTCCTGTACCAACTCCACTGCCCTCAAGTAAGAGGCTCACACTCTCCTGAGTTAGCAGCTCTGACATGTGGGCTGAAATTGGGAATTGCTTTCTCAGAAGGTTGTTCGGAGGGCACTCCAACAATTCCGGAAAGCATGTCTCTTAGATTATCTCCCCTCCCCCCCTCCCGGGGGAAGTGATCCACCTCTGGCAGCTGAGGTGGAAATGGAGCCTGCAACTCGAGGGTTGCACTGGGTGCCTTCACCTTCAGTTGTACCTTATTTTGCTGCAGAGCTTTGCACACCTGAGGCTGGTAGCCTCCTCAGCCTTTACCACAAAAGAACTGCTGGTAATGGTAAAAACCATGACCCTTCCTCCTTCCAGGGGGTGAACTGATTCACCTCAGCGCCCTTAAGGGTAATTTGCTTTCCATTCAAATCCTTAAGGGCCTGTTTAACATGCTCTACTAAAGAGATAAATGCCATTGAATGGCACATTCATTCTTTGCTGTTGGATATCGGGGAAAAGCCAGCATTATGCAACCAGGAGTATCTCTAAATGCAAATCCTTGATGTTCAGCAAGCTGCTGCATCAGATGAAACCATGGAAGCTTTTAACTGGTGACTGTTAGATGAGACCCCTTGAGTTATGGTCATCAGCAGCTCCTGTTTTGAAGTAGAGTCAGAAAATCCTTTGGCACAACATATAAGCTCGGGCCATAACTGGTACACATACTTAGAAATGTGGGCTTGGTAGCTTGGTATTCTCAAGCCTGAAGTGGATGAAGCAGATATCTTTTTCCCCCATAATGCCACCTTATGCGACTCCATTACTGTGTTGCACAGTGACTTATTTAAGGGATATATCCCTGACATTATAAGCCATAATCACAATAACATCTATTATAGGCTGGGTGTAGTATACTTGTTCTGTCATGGGAGCCATGCATTTCTTCTGACTGTCTAGGGATAGCCTTAATAGAAACCAGCCTGCTCCAGGCCGCCTCCATGATGATCTCCAGTGCAGGCTGGACTGGCGGAACCAAGGACACTGGCAAAGTAGGCACATTTGAAAATTCTAAATGTAGTCACCAAGCCTGGTCAATAGCTACTGTCGGGGGGGGGGTGCAGGCCTTTGGCACCGTATGGCACATCATGCACTGTACTGGAGCCACTGGCAGCAATGACAGCAGCACTGACAATGGCGATGACACCAAGGCCAACCCACAATGGAGTTGGAGTCGTCAGCAACACCAGAAATGGTGATGCTGAAAGCCATGGCACCACAGCCAACACCATCAAGAACAACGGCATGGAAAGTAGCACTGGCAGAGGTCCAGCAGCAAAAGAGCCACTGTGGCCGGCATCGCCAATGAAGCTGCAGCTTTTGCATGCACTGAAACCACTGCTCATTATGAGCAGCCCAACTACAAAATTGCTAACTCAAAGGCTCCCCAGAGTACAGGGGAAGACTCAGGGACTAGGACATCGAGCCTGAAGGCCTCATAAAGTACAGTGTCCAAGGAGATGACTGTAGGGATTCTGGGCCTACAGGTGTCATATGCCTCAGACAGCGATGAGAGCTCTATCTTGAACAGTGTCTTTTCTTCCCCTTATGTTCTTTTTTGTGAAAAGTTAAGGCTGAAGAGTCCCTGGAACCCAACGCCGAGTGTGAAAGGGGCCAAGACCATTTCTTTTTTGCAGCTCTGTGAGGACTGTCCATCCTCCCAAGCGCAAGATTACCCAGAGCCAGGATGCACACAGAGACAAGTGGTGATCTGATGCAACCTCATTGTTGGAACAACGTTCCTGTTCAGGTCCCCAACCTGCAATGTTGCTAACTGTTGATGAAAGATAGGGCTGTGCGGAAACATTTTTTTGTTTTTTGTTTTTTTGTAATCTAGACTGAACTGACACAGAGAGTAACAAATTCTAGTAATCTCCGTTAAGTATGAACACAACGAACTAGACAAAATGCTTCTTGTACATAAACTTTGGAAGTTCTGGCCCTGATGAGGGAAGCAAGTAAAATGCTGTGGTTTGATGGTGGGGAAAAAAGGAATGGAGGCAAATGTGGGTGGGAGTCACTGTATGCCATGGGCATGTGCTTGAGGTGTGTGCGTAGGGACCATCTGTGCTGTCAGCTCCAAAAAGTTCCAGTTCCCATGGCATCCTACCGCCTTCAGGCTCAGACCCATAAGTGGGACTCTATGGAGAAGAGCAACTGTGGAAGATCTAGGATTTATGTGGCCAGTACCAACTTCTGGTCCTGTTTCAAATCCCCCGAAACTGTTCTCCAAAATTGCACAGAAATTTTAACACAATGGACAAATACCTCCAATATGTTAATACTACCAAAACAAGAGAGATCTTCATTGGACATGGCTCATCAACTGACGTCCAATCCATTTGTAATGGTATAGAAACCACTGAGAAGGTGAAAGAAGCCAAGCTTCTCGGTCACACAAGAACCGATTACCTAAACTGGCACAGATATATTGATTTAATAATGGCAAAAGCTAGCAAGAGACTGTACTACTTAAACACTGTGAAACGCATGGGACTGAATGGAAAAAAAAACTCTCAAAAAATGTATGCAACACATTAATTAGGCATCTCATAGAATATTCCACCTGTCTTTCATAGCAGCCCCAGATAGACTCGGTCAGAGTACTGGACAGCAACGGCCAATAGGTCAGTTAACCATATTACAGTCTGATGTTTGGGGGAATTTAAGAACTATTGGCTGCAAAGGCTCCTGCGAATTCTTATTTTTTTAATGTTTATGTAATGCAGGTATACCCTCCAATCTTTTACCACATGACAGCGGACTTGCAGACTCCTTGAATAAGTCTGCCGTGTATGAGTATGCTGAATAGTTGTCTATCCATTTCTATTATGTAATGGCTTAAATTAAATAAATAACAGTTAAAAAAATACTGGACAGCACTCAGGAGCTGGTTTTTCAAATAAATTGGCACACCTCTAGTTGTACTGCCAGCCTTGCTAACTCTGCTTTAGAGTGCCTTGACCAAAGATGTAAAAATTCCTTTTAACCAAATTAAGGATTTGAATTATATGCTACACAAACTATGGTAACAGCAACTACAGAATCATATGAATATTGCACTAGGCAACAAAAAAAAATATTATACCAAAAGGACTAGAAAAAGGAAATGCCACAAGAGCTTCAACCAGTGAAGCATTCATACCTGCAACTAACCTACTCTAAATGACATACCGTACAGACGAGCTATATCACTGTAGATCTCAACTGTATACACCAGCGTCAACGATTATTGATAAAAAGAAAGCACATCTATAATAAGTATATTGTAAGGCATATGGCATTGGAAACAAGTGATAAGTGTGCAATTTAGAATTGTTTAGTACCCAGTCTGGACAAATTTAGCAATTTGGGGTTTGCCGTATGTTTTAATTTAAAAAATGAGTAACACAGAATATAAAGTCATTATGGAAATAATAATTATTGTGCAATATTATAAGAAACATTACAGAAGTAATGGCTGCTATTATATAACATTAAGGAAAACTGAATTTTGGACAGTTACATAATGTACAATAATTTATTTTTTATTCTTTACTTTTTTAAGAAAGTCTGTATACTGTGTAAAAATGTGTATCGTTTTGTAATGACATTAATGAATGTCAAACAATAAACTTATCTGAATCTGACTACCTATTAGAGTCAGTCTGAACTCCGTGCCGGGCATCTCCTATAAAGTGGGTTATAATTTGACTCCCCAAGCTCGCCTTGCCATCGCACATGGAATGCTCCTCCCCAAGCTTCTTTATGGTGCCCTGTGTACTCGACTGCCTCTAAATCTACTCTCCTCAGGTGGGATATTACATACAATATTTGTCATTCTGCATCAACCTGTCCCCAGTTCAATCACCACTATTCTGTTTATGACAGGCTGGGCTGCCCCCACCCCCATCCTTCCTACGGGGATCAGAGTTTTGGGGGTGTTATTTTTAGTATTATGTACTGTATAAGGGACAGCCCTCTTCCCTTGCTTCACTTCTCAAACTGGTGACCAGTGGCTACCCCCTGAGGTCAGATGACAGTGCCCTAATGACTGTCCTTAAGACTGTCCTACACTTACGCAGCCCCAAAGCTATGGAACTCCATACCACCTAGAAATAGTCTCTGCCCCTCTGTGCCTACTTTCCAACTTAGTTACCATAAATATCTCCTTAGCTTGGAATGCCGCTTTTGCCATGGAACCTGAGCAATCTCTGTATGGCAATCATATTTTATGATCAGTGCTGACCAATTATCATGGTATTCATACGTCCTTTGTGCGGCTCTATGTTGACGGATACTGTTCCTAAATCTTCCCCTTTCTATGATGCATTTGCTTAGTAAATATGCTTCTTCCTCTGTATTGCATTACAATGCATCACACTGAATGTATTGCCTGATATGTGTTCCGTTTCTATTATGCAGTGCCTTGTTTTCATGTCTTTTCCCTTCACTGTATATTGCATACTAGTGTATTCTACTGTACATATGTTTGGATATAATCTCCCGGGTTGTACCTGATAATAGGCATTGAATGCCTGGTGTGCTTCCTTGGTTACCAAAAACTAAATAAAATTTATTTATTTATTTAGCTTTTGTTGACCGGGTAAGTGCACTAGACAAATCCTGCCTATTTTCAGGCACGACCCGGGGGAGGGGGATACAGATGAATACCAACCGACCTTGAACCAGATTAAGCTGTTGGTGGTATTTTTAGTGAATGAGGGAAATTTGGCCTGGACACCGGGGAAATTCCCCTACTCTTTTCGATAAGTGTCATGGGATCTTTAACATCCACCTGAACTACCACCAATTCAGGCAGATGGGACCTTGGTTTAACGTCTCATCCGAATGAAAATAAACCTGAGCTGTTATGCTTTCGTATCACTCTGTATTATTCCTAAATGCAGACTGTCTTTATTGTTTGCACACCAATACCAAAATTGTTTAGTGCGTACTGCCTTATCAAATTTGCCATTGTATATGCCGGCCCTATGTTTATTTGTATTAACTTCAACCTCCCTTGACCTGTTTGCTAATAAACCACTCTGCTTTGATTTGAAGGTGCATGCAAATAATACAGTGCCTACAACATTTAGGTTACCTCTTCTACATCTTAAAATTGTAAATCAAATTCAGGACCCAGTGCGGCCCATTTGTAAGTCACTCTGTATCATCACTAAATACAAGCAGCATGCTTCTTTAACATCTATGTCCCTCTGCCACTAAAAAACATAACCCTTTGACTCTCCAACTTCTCTTTCTAATGCCCTTCAATTCTAACCTTAAATTGTGGCACGCATTTCAACAGTATTGTTATACAATACTCTCATCTACATTCATGTTGCAGTAACTAACTCTTGTTTCATGCTGTTACAGCAAACAGAATTGATCAGTCATGCACCACGGGTCCGATGCTCGGAACATGTGTACATAAACTAAAGCAGTACCCAAGCTATGTGATTGTAACCAGGTTACATAGTCTGAAAATGCAACAACACTGTAATGTTGTTGCTATTATATGCTTTTCAATTCCCCATCCCAAAAAAGAGTCGTGCACTTTAACTGTAGACAAGCCGATTGTCACTGTACTTTAAACTACAGATGCACACAAGTACAGCTATTTCCTGCTCTGAACCTAATCATCATTAAACACCATTTAATTTCAGGGAACAGCAGTTAGAAGATTAAAGAAGGATAATGGACCCAGCAAAATTCTTTTTGGTTTTCAGAAAAAAAACCTTTAAAGAAAACAAAAGGTCAACATAGTCCACACACTTATGCAGTATTAACAGATCTGAAGTACAGAAGGAATTACGGGAACAGGAAAAGACTTACTGGCTCAACAAGCCTGTCCCTTACAGGCTGATTTTCACCACCAGTTAACGATTCTTTTCCTCTCATCCCTTTATCCCTCATTTTATGAGCCATAAATCTAGTTCTCTCTTGAAGCTGCATGTGTTACTTCAATGACCTTCACTGACAACATACTCCATGATGTAATTATTGAACTTTTTTGTAACAAAAAAAAGTTCTGTCTAAAATTCCCTGCAGTATTCGTTCTCAAATTCCTAATTTCAAATTCATGTCCCTTGTTTTCGACCGTTACCAAGGTAAGCAAGTTTTCCAGATCAATACTGTTGTCAACAGTAATCCTCTTAATAATGATAAACAAAAACCAAGTAAAATAAACAAATGATGTCACCCTAATTTTTTTCTTTCTACCGAGAATAAAGAGCTTAGCCCTGTAAAGGGCACTCACCCCATGTCTAGCAGACTGGACCGATCTAATGGCCTTCACCTGCAGGCTAAATTCTATGTTTCAATTTTTTTTAAGTCTAACATTAGTCTTTCCTTATTACTTAGATCCTTAAGGTCTGGAATCATTTTGAAAGTACTAAGCAACATATTCTCAAGCTCAATAATTTCCTGTAAATGGAAAAGAGATCTGAACTAGACACAGGACTTATGCTGTGACCTCACCAGTGCCATACTGCATAAAGCAATACTATCATCTCCATTGAATTGCACTGTGTTTCCTATTGATGGACCCGCATGACCTATTGGCATATTTTACTTGTAGCTCCAAGGCAGAAAAGAGTGGCTCCACTCATGTCTGTGCCAGGTTCCACGCAAGCAGTGACAGAAAAAAAAAAAAATGACACAAGAACCATGCACTTCACTTACCAACTTGACTTACTATTGCAGTGCAGTATAAAAATGAAGCAATTACTCCAAGAAGTAAGCACATTTGAGAAGAACTTAACACTGAAAGCCCCAACTGGTTTCGTGGTGCATCAAGCATGTGTAAACCTAGTTGGGGCTTTCAGCATAGTTCTCAGATGTGCTTACATCTTGGAGTAACTGCTTCATGTTTATACAGCACTGCAATAAAAAGTCAAGTTGATAAGTGAAGTGCATGGTTCCAGTGCCGTTTTGTTCTGTAACCACTATTTTACTGTAGCTACTGATTGGACACCTGGTTTTAATGTTCTTTGTAGAGTAGACACCAACTCCTTCTCATCAATCCCCTGAAAAGAAGTTTAATTTAATGGTACAGTTTACAGCAATACTGAATGATTACGGTCAGTTGCGCAAGTAAACAAGAAAGGTTTACAATAACAGGCTTGCGTCTTAAGCGACGCCACTTAGTCACGCCTCTTCCTGTCCATGCCTGAGTCACAGACTTGGCAGAGTCAGAATAATAATATTAATAGAGAACAATAAACAAACAGTTGACTAATATTTAGAAGATATTGTGCTGTAAGGGAGTACATAGAAGCAATAAATTACCACGGGACCTGGGAGTGTGTGTGGGGTCAGGCGCCCCCACAGAAGAAAAAGCGGTAGACTAATATTTAGACTATATTGTGCGGCAGGAGTACATAGAAACAGCAAATTACCACATAGGACCTGGGGCGCCACACAGAAGAAAGAAACAGTAGACTAATATTTAGAAGATACTGTGTGGCAAGGAGTACATAGAAACAACAAATTACCACATAGGACCAGGGGGTGGGGGGGGGAGTGGGGGTCAGAGTGCCCCCACAGAAGAAAGAAACAGTAGACTAATATTTAGAAGATACTGTGTGGCAAGGGAGTACACAGAAACAACAAATTACCACATAGGACCCAGGGGGTGTGGGGGGGCAGAGCGCCCCCACAGAAGAAAGATATATTAAAACAGAGGAAACAGTGTGTGACTTAAGCCGCGTTTGATGGCTCGAGTACAAAGAAACAGTGATAAAAGCAGGTAGAAAATGTAGAAAAGTACATGCCTTAAGCTGCGACTGATGTCTCGAGTACTCGAATCATGTGCGAATATGCCCTCATCTCGCTGACTGCAGCATCTGATTTAGTCTGTAGTATTTTGTGTATTTTTGCGACTATCATTAGCCCAAGATAAAAACATTTGCTTGCATTTACTATGGTGTCAGCTTTGTTTATTTATGGTGTAGGCTGCCAGTCTGTGTTGCGTGTGTAAAGCGTGTCAGCTGTTTGTAACTCGCTTGCGCAGCTCTAAGAGACACATTACCGAGTAGCCTCTGACAGCAGCGCAGTGAAGCGATCTGTCCGTAATCCTTCACTATCGCCCAGTTTACTCCTAATTGAGATTCTTTGTTTCAAACTCTATTATTGCACATTTGTCTACAGTGAAATACTTCTGCCACATTCTTGGCCCAGTTTCCTAGTCATCTAAATCCCTTGCAGTTTGGTTACACTGCTCCATATCACTGGCCAAAACATCCAACCTTAGTACCATCCACAAATCTGGGAATTCTACTTTCGATATCTTCATTGGAATCATTTACAGATATAAAAGATGGCCACAACCACTGAGCTCTTCATGTCCTGTTGTGGAGGCTTTACAAAGGTTCTCTGGAGCAGGTGGATGCTTCCGATGCCAGCTCCACTAGGGAGGGCTGATGCTTTCGATGCCAGCCACTATGCTGGCTCTTCCAGGAAAGCTGTATTTTTTAATGTTTTAAATTTTATTTTTTTTTTTATTTGTGCACCCCCCATCCTCCATCCCATTCACTGGGGCAACAAAGCTGGACATTTATCTCTGGCTGGGAGTATGGGCAAATGGCTGCTTTCATAGCCAATACCAAGGCTGTTACACCGTCAGAAACTCTGAGAGGCAGAGTGAGGCACCACTGTGACCCACACAGTGCAGGGAACTCATACCCATTGCAACCTGCGTCTCCCAGGTTACAGGGCAGTGCACAGCAACAGCATAAATGAACCAACCTAAAAAAAATATTTTTCAATGTTTACAAACAGCAAGCAAACCACACTATAGAGAACCACACAAATACAGTGTCTCAGCTGCCTGATGTGCTTCTCTGCCAGGGACCCAGGTTCGGAACTGATTCAGGAAGCTGGGATCGGCAGCAGCCCTGAATATGGAGGGCTGCCACCCACAGCACAAGTCAGCTCGGGAAGGGAAGACATCGCTGCAAGCTGGCACAGCAACCTCTTACGCTAGGCCAGGAGCCTGCTCCCTTGTGAAGAGCTATGCATGCACACGCTGCACCATACGATGCCAATGAAGGCTATATCTGAAAGCAGGGGAAATCGGTAGACGAAGGATCCAAGAGGGAAAATCAGTTAAAAAAGCTTTCTGCCATCTACATGATGTCTGGCAGCACATTCAGACCCCATAATATGGAGTTCTCTGTCCAAATGGATCCTTGGTTTTGGGTGTGGGATAGCAGCAGGGGAGAGGTTAGTGGCAGATGGGGATAGGTGCTTGTCTATCCAGAGAAGGGACCCACTCCAATGTGCAGATAGTGGGGAGAAAAATCTTGACTGAAAAAAAAAAATGCATATTACACTGACACACACACACATATATATATATATATATATATATATATATATATATATATATACACTGTATATATATATATATATATATATATATATCACATACATAAAAACACACACACACACACACACACACACACACACTCAGATTCATAGATATGCGTCAGCGAAAAGGACCTTCTTGGCCAACTGAGTCTGCTCATTCCCCTCCTTACTTGCCCCCCTCACCCATAGATTCCATATATTCCACCCTCCGCTCCCTTGTCAGCCCCTTATGTTTGTCCCATGCCCTCTTGAATCCCTCCACAGTTCCAACCTCCACTACTTCCTCTGGCAGACTACTCCAGGGTACCACTACCCTCTCAGTGAAGTAATGTCCCCTCATGTTACCCTTAACCCTACCCCCCCTCCATCCTCAGTCTATGCCCTCTAGTTTTAGCTCCTACCTTCCCTGTGAATAAGCCCCCCACTTTATTAATCCCTTCACATATTTGAATGTCTCTATCATGTCCCCCTCCCTCCTGGTCTCCAATGGGTACAAATTCAACATCCTCAACCTCTTTTCATATGGCTTCCCACTTAGCCCATGCACCATTTTGGTGGCCCTTCTCTGTACTCTTTCTATGCTATCTATATCCTTGCATAGGTGAGGTCTCCAGAACTCAACCCCGTACTCCAGGTAGGGCCTCACCAAATTTGTAGAGTGGCATCAGCAACTCCTGCCTTCTGCTAGTTATCCCCCTCCCTATACATGCCAGTATTCTGTTCGCTTTGCCAACCGCCTTGCTGCACTGGGTCCCCACCTTAGGGTTGTTTGTGATTATGATTCCTAGATCCTTCTCCTGCTCAGCTGCTTTCATCCCCCATGTATAATTTGCTTGTGGATTATTCTTCCCCACGTGCATCACTGTGCACTTTTTGGCACTGAATTTTAGCTGCCATGTTTCTGACCATCCCTCCAGCAATCTTAGATCTTCCCTCATAGCCTCCACCCCCTCTGGGATGTCCACTCTGTCGCAGATCTTCGTATCATCTGCAAAAAGGCAGACCTTCCCCTGCAGCCCCTCTGCTATGTCGCTGATGTGTAGATGTTAAATAGGATGGGCCCTAGCACCGACTCCTGTGGGACCCCACTCGACACCCCTACCTCCCCAGAATGCACCCATTTACCACCACCCTCTGGCTTCTACCGGTCAGCCAGTTCCCCACCCACCTTGTTATTTTCTGACCCACCCCCAAACTCTCCAGTTTATTTACCAGTCTGCTGTGGGCCATAGTGTCGAATGCCTTTCGAAGTCCAGATAGGTGACGTCCACTCCCACCCTCCCCAATCAACCAATCTCATCGCCCAATCAAAGAACTCTAACAGGCTAGTCTAGCATGAACTCCCCCATGTGAAGCCATGTTGACGGACGTCCTGCAGCCCAGTATCCTCCAAGTAACTAACCACCCTTTCTTTCAATATGGCCTCCATCACCTTACCCACCACCGATGTGAGGCTGACCTGGCAATAATTGCCTGCCTCCTCACTGCTGTCACTTTTGAGAAGTGGCACCACGTTCACCCTCTTCCAGTCCTCTGGCACCCGCCCTGTATCTAAGGCAGGTTAAATAACCTCGCTAGTGGGGCTGCTAGCTCCTCCCTTAGCTCCCTGAGCACCCTAGGATGCAGGGCATCCGGCCCCATCGCCTTTTCTACCCTCAATTTACCCAGCTCCTCCCTGACCCTGTCCTCACTGACTGGACTAGGATCCACCCCTCTGTCCACTATTCTCTTTCCCCCAACACTGGTCCCCTTCCTTCTCCCCTCTATCATGAAGACCGAGCCGAAGTATCTATTCAACAAGTCTACCTTCTCGAAGTTCCCTTCCACCTGTACTCCCCCTTCCCCTTTACCCTTACTATCCCCTGCCTTGCCTTCCTCTTTTCCCCTATATGCCAGAAAAAAGTTTTATCACCCCTTTTGGCCTTCCTAGCAATTTCCTCCTCCGTTTCTATTTTCACCTTCCTAATTTTCTGCCCCGCCACCCTCAGCTTCTCCCTGTAAGTTTCCCTGGCCCCCTTCCCCTGCATCCTCTTATATTCTCTGAACACCCTTTTTTCCTCCCCTATTGCCTCCCTCACTTCCCTGCTGAACCAAAGCGGCCTCCTCTTTCTTCCGCTCTTCCTCACCTTCCTTATACAGTTCTCTGTGACTTTTAGCAGCCCCCCTTGATCTCATTCCAGAGTTCCTCAACCCCCAAATCTCTCCTTCCCCTCCATTTCATTTCAGAATATATCCTCATCCTGGAAAAATCTGCGGCCGAATTTCGGGATCTTGTGATGGTCTGACTCACTTCATACCCTGCTCTAACCCTAAAGCCCACCATGCTATGGTCTCGCTCCTAAGGCTGGCCCCGCCCCTCCTCCACACTATCCCCATTCATTCATATATATATATATATATATATATATATATATATATATATATATATATATGTGTATATATATATATATATATTTATAAATGGGTAAGAAAAGTCAGTGACAATCCAGTGTCCTGACTTGATGAAACATGTCACATGACCGTGCATTATTTCACAATGACCTCACGCTTCCCAGTATGACCACACGCCTGAACTACTTTCCAGCCCCCAGAACCTTCTCGCCAGTTGTGAGATCACTCCACACCTGGCACAGATAGGTTACCGCACACACACACAGACAGTCACACACACACACACACACACACACAAACCCCTGACACACCCATGCTGGCACCCACAGGCATACACAAACCAATATATCTGCACACGCTGCATAAATCTGGTTGATCCTGACATAATTTTTAAACTTTCCGACACAAAGTCACCTTAAAAAAACACTTATCTGGTTGATCTTGTGATTCTCCCCATGTGTTCCCCTTCAACACACTCTCATAGGTTCAGTGTAGCATCGACCGGTGTTAACGCTGGTAAACGACGTGCTACCGGAAGTTTAAAACAACTCATCTTATCTTAAAAAATTTATGTAAAATAGTTTTTTTATCTACAGCATATTCAGATTTTAGTAAAGGAAGCCGCTGACTATACAGACAGGAAAGCGAGTGAGTCAGAGGCTTCAGAAAGGAGACACAAGCCTGAGCGGCTGTTCCTACAGCAACACTCGCTACGCTTGTGCTTTCATTCTGAAGTCGGCAACTTGCTCGCTGTTTCTATACACTCGGCGCCTTCCTGTACTAAAATCTCAATAAGCTGCAGATAAAAAAACATTTTACATATTTTTTTTTAGATAACATGACTTATTTTAAACTTCTGGTACCACGTTGTTTACCAGTGTTAACACCGCTCGGTCACGCTACACTATACCTATGAAAGTCAAACTGTTGAAGTGGAAGACACGGTAAAAATCACAGGATCAACTAGATACAATTTCTGATCACTTTTCTTGTAAAAACCAAAGCAGGATCAACCAGATATATATTAGCAATAACTTTAAACCCATCAAAATAACCGCAGGATCAACCAGATCAGCTACTGCAAATTAAATATTTATTTGTACAGAGAGAGACCTTTTCTCCCCCAAATAAATATCACCTATAACTTAAAACTTATCACACTAATTGCAGGATCAACCTTATCAGCTACTGTAAATTAAACATTTATTTGTGTAGACAGGTACTATTTTTTCTCTCTCCCTCCCAAATATTGGTGGCCATTTTATAAGACAGATGACCCACTCTAGGGTTTGCAGTTGCGCTCTGATATACGCATGCCTTGTGTGGTCGAACGCACACCAAGGCGTGCGTATATTAGAGCGTGACTGTACATTCTAGAGTGGGTTATCTATTACATATATTCCACTTGCACTGAATGTATAATCAGATTTATTTTCATGAATACCTTCAAGCCTGTTTACTCAAGAGTGGTGTAGCCACAGTCTAAGCAGTGTAGTCAGGTGGGGTGGGTAGACTAGTTTGACCAGTAGGCCTTTATTTGCCATAACCTATGTTTCCAAGTGTGTAATCATTTTTGGAGGTAAAAGTGAAAAGTAACCTCATTCTACAATCAGGGAAGTGGAATAATAGGTTTATACAACACAAAGCCATGCGGCTAATTTAACTGAACTGTTTCCAAAAACTGGGCTCAAGGAAAAACGGCCTTACTGAACAAAATAGTCTTGAGCTGACAGGAATATTTGTGCAAATTTTGTTTTATTAAGTTGCTTTCTCAAACATGCAAAACAGTAGGCAAACACTGGGCGAGGGACCCACAGACCCAATGTTTTGCATGTGCCTATGCTCTGTCAATGATGATAAAGTGCACACATGCACAAAACGTTGGGTCTTTGGGCCCCTGGTCCTGTGTTTGCCTGCTGCTTTTTACACTTGAGAATGCACTTTAATAAAACAAGATCTGCACAATGATTCCTGTCAGCTCAAGACTGCTTTGTCCAGTAAGGTTGTTTTTTTTCTTGTGCCTGGTAAACTGATGGACATCTGATTTACTGTGAGCACCGGCTGCCTTTGAAATCTCCCTGTATGTTCAAATGACTTTCTAAGGCAAACAGTTATTCTTGATCAGCTAAATATATGATGGAATACATACATGGAAAAAACATTCATTTTTATGGACGTACTTGTAAATAAGTGTTTACTTTCTTGTATGCCTACCTGTAGGTCTAGATAATAAGATTTAAAAATGTGTTGCAAGAATCCTAGTTACCAAACGTTCAGTGGAATTCTAATTCCTTACTTCTGTCTGCCAACACCATCCTCTTAAAAACACAGACCCTGGTACCAGTTTGCCACTTTACTTAAATATCCACATACTGTGCAGAATGTCAAGTGTTGGAACATTGGTCATGTTTAATTCCTCTCCTGTACTGCTGACTGTCGCCCTACTCGCCCCACCACGCACACACAATTAAGAGCTCACTCAACCACACTATCAGTTACCCTCCTGCTTACTTTACCACTTTTGTTATCACTTGCTGCAGCCTCTCACTTTCCTCAAGCTGAGTAAACTAGTAACACACTGCAACATGACAATTAATCTTCCCGCTGTCAGCAACTGCCACAAGCAGCACCAACTGTCCACTACATTTCACAGAAGTTCATGCACACATGAAACAGCACTGACGGGTATCTTACCTGTCTTTTGATTTTGTTTGTCCATCGACTTTTCAAGGTATTCTGCCAATTTAGACTATACTGCTCCCTTACTCCCCATGACACATAGTGTAGTCTAGTCTGGCCCTCCCTGGATGGGAAGAAGCTCATGCATGGTGCATCACTAATCTTCAAATACTGGTACCCTCCCAGACTATCTAGCCTCTCTGCTCACACCCACCTTCCTCCTCTTACTCCCTAAGAAATGCCACTCTAGGTACTTTTTCCTTAGAGACAGGGTTATCTGCATCACCATGGCTGGAACCGACACCACACCATGCTTGGAGATGACTTCAACATTGTGCCCACAGTTATCACCCTTCTTGCTGTTGTGGATGACGTCATGGTTACCATGGCAGTCGCTGCCTCCATCACCGTGTCCGGAGTTGTCACCCTCCTCAGTGTCACTAGTGACACCACGGATGGTGACAATATCCAAACTGGCAACAGTACGAACAGCCACCTTGGTGCCAGTCACTCTCCTGGCACTGAATGGTGCCAGAAGGGGGCTCTGTGTCATCTCCAGTGCCGCCCGCTCTGTCATCACTGTGAATGGTGACAACAGCATGGGAAACATCAGAGGACAACATTGAGATGTCCAAGACTGAGTCACCGTATAGCTGTGGCTTTACCACCAGGGATCTCAGCTGTTCAGGGCAGGCAGACTGTGGAGGGTTCGCAGCTGACCACCCAGAAGGAGTCGACTGTCCACCAGACCCATCCACCGGAGTCTCTGGTGCCTCAGCATGGCACGGTTGAGAAGAACTCCATACTTACATGGAACTAGAGGTCCAGGGAACAGATATAGGGGAAAGGCCTGATGACCTGTTCTTGGACGAATGCGTGTGACGCATGCCTCCAATAGTGGGGATTGGATGACCCCATCTCAATACACGGTTCTCGAGGGTACAGCAGTCTGTGGAGAAGCAGGCATAACACGCATCTATGTCATGCTCCAGTTCAAGAAAGACCGCACAGGTTTAATGCCAGTCTGGAACAGAGGCAACAACGCATAATGGGTAGCTGTTGGATTTTCTGTGAAGACGTGGCCACTTTTTCATTGGACTTTGGCACCGTGGTAAAATAAACACAGGCAACACCATAAATGAAGAAAAATTACTCTGACAGAGACAGAAAAAGTAGTGACAAGGTAAACTGACATGCTGTGCTCCCAAGGTGTGCACTTAATGGCAGAAAGAACAGAACTGAGGTTAGTGAGGGAGCACGCAATGGTTACTGGCTGGTGCGTGGCTCCACGTGAGGGTGCACAGGCCCCATGTTCTGTGGCCATGGCCACCCCTAGGCAAAAGGTTTGCTCCCACAAGGTTCTAGTGCCTCCAGCCCAGACCCTTAAGTGAGAATCAATGGTAAAGACAGATTCTTGAAAGATCACTGGAAAACACACAACCTGGCAGGATGATGACATCACACTCTAACACTGCACAGCCCACCCAACAACATGGAGCCCTCTGTCACCACATCTAGTCGTCTGAAGAGGAGAAGTGTCACTCCCAAAGGCCTTACCATGGGAGGGTTCCCCATATGGAAGGCAAGGGGCTCCTTGGAGTCCCGGCTGGTGATCACTTTGGGCAGTAGCCAGGGCTGATGGAAGCCATGGTTGACAGATAATAAATAAAAGTAGTATTGTATTAAAAACTGTAATTTATAACTGAGAATTAATATGCAGATTTGCTACTTAATGGAATCGTTCAGTTTCATAATTATATTTTATTGTCTCAACTCTGTGATTCTCTGATAAATTTAACATGCACTATATTTAGCCCTGGCATCGAAAAGCAGCACAAAACGTATACAGCTACACTAAGCAACAAAGTATTTCCCCGCAAAGCTCTGACAAGCTCAAGTACTTTCCAGGGTATTGATATACTGCTAAAATCTGGAAGATGTACTGCATCAGTAAATCATCTTTTCCTCTGAGGCTTATGATGAACAAAAACTGTTCAAGATTAAAACATAAGTTTGTCATTTAACTTAAAACATGGAATTAATCTAGTAAATAACTTTGGGCAGGGATGGGATCAGAACTATTCGTCCGCCGCAATGCCTGGGCTTTCAGAAGCAGCTGACTGCACAGAAAAAATGGAAAACATTTCCATATCACTAGCACAACTATACTTAACTGTGGTGCTTGTGACTCTGTCCACTTCCTGTTCACTAATGTAAGGTGCCCATTAGTTGACCTTTTTCATGTGGGAATATTCTGCATGTTGACCAGTGACTGAGGTGTGTGTGCTGGAAATTGGGACTGAAGGGGTCAACTGGATAAGAACCAGACAGTCAACTCCTGCCTGAAGCAACTCAGACTCTCATCCTTCAGAGGAAGGTACCCTCAACCACCCTATGAATGCAATCTGCTAATCATACATCTGATTAAAGCAGCAGTGCAATTGTTTTGGTGCCCATTAGGAGTGCATTGCAATGTGGCCCTCTCTGCTGCTGCCTGCAGATTTCGGCGATTTTATCATATTGTGTGCACTATATAAAGCTTTGTTAACCTTTGATCACATGATGCCTAGTCTGTTTTTGCACACTCCACATAGCATTCTAAGAGGAGCTAGCAGATGTCACGGGGTAAATGTTAGTGCCATCTTAATCACATTATAAATAAAGTATTTTATAAAATAGGGAGAGAAAATCCTGCATTCCCATTGGTTGTTACCTGTGCATCGAATCCATTCAATTCATAGGTAAGAACAAGTGCTCAAAAGCAGGACCGCACTACAGAATAAATCATTGTGCCATTAGAACACTGCGATTTTAAAATGTTGCAATTTTTCCTCAGTTAGTGAGAAAATCATCATTTAAAATTTCTAAACAGCTCAGCTGTCTGGTAACTGTAGTTGCCAAGTTTGTGTAGGTGATGTAAGCCCTACACATACCTCAGATTTAAAATTAAAGGAAAAATTATATTTTCTTACATCCCACGTTCCTTGAATACCAGGCCTATATGCCTCTGTCCTGAGTTCCTATCTGCTCCCACTGCCTGACCTGCCCATCGTGCTGCAGCAGTTTAAAAAATAAAATTCATCGCTTCTGTTTTTCTTTTTGTTAAATTCAAAGTGACATTACACACTCCATTCCCACAGTACACTGTCTGGAGGGGGAAAGAATACAGCCGCTCGCTAAACTACAGCTGCTCGCTAAACCACCTCTCTCAGTGAAGCTGGAGGGCACCACTGAAGTACGGCCAGTCCCTCCTAAATGGCCACTTGCTCCACAGCTGCTGCTGCTGCTTCTTTTCTAAACTGAAGCTTGCATCACACACTCCGTTCCTGTACAATGATCCCAAAACAGTGATTTATTCCTGGGGATACATTTTTCATCCCTCTACATAGCAGTAAAGCAGTATGTATGTGTGGGGAAGGGGGGCAGCCACTCTGTTTCACTTTCACATAGGCTACAAGTACGGATGCCGCAAAAGTAAAAATGTCCTCAACCAAAACAAAAAGGGGGAATCATTTTGTAGTAGGTGGAAGGACTATTTTACAGTTAATTCAGGTAGCTGTATCTATTTCTACATATGCAAACATATTTATTTCATTTTACAAATACATATTTTTTTTAAAAGCCCATTTTATGAGGGGAATAAGACACTCTAGCCCATGCAATGAACAAACCTGACTGCACATTCAGGGGCTGAAGGCACCTGCAGTCTCGTGCCTTACTACACCCCTGGGTGTGCGGTCAGATTTGTTCAATGCACACCCTGTTGTGTCTTTACTGCTTACTTAAAATCTAAACTTTGCCTATTTAACATTCTCCAAGTGTAAAAAATGGCATGACTCAGAAAGCATGAATGCAGGGGTCCAGAATGCAATGCAATCCCAATAAGTCCCACTCACTGCATTACTGCTTTATAATTAATGGGTTTCCCTTTTTTCCCATAGGGAAACCATGGCGTAATTTGCCGTAATAAAGGAGTGTTTGTTACGGCAGACACGCGCATGGTTACCCTCACTCTCCACATGCGCACGCAGCAGTTCTCCGCTCCTGACCGCTTGCCGGTGGATGCCTTCTTTTCTGCTGGACAAACCGCCACTCGGACTCAGTGGTAAGTGATAGAAAGTAGCTTCTTTTTTTGGGGGAAAAAAATGTAACTTCACTGCTGCCAACTAAAAACCTTCTGAATAAATAAATATGGCTGACTATGCGCTGAAACCCAACCGGACAGCATCGGCGGCCACCAGACATGTCTCAAGGAAAACCCAGCAAATATCTAAAATAAAATGTGGGGTGGTGTGTGTGAATTCGAAGTTTACACACACCTTCAGTGTTGTTAGATGCTTTATAAACCCCTCGAGCTTTGCTCTCGGGGTTTAAGTAGCATCTAACACCTTGGGGGAGGGTGGTAAACTTCTCACTACACACACCACCCCATACTTTATTCTATATAAAATAAATACTACAAATTGAAATCAATCAAAAATACTTAGTATCTACACATACTGATTTTTGTGGGACAATGACGTTGTGCTCATGTCAGATGTACAATGGCATTCACTGAGAGGGATACAGAGCAAAATACAGATTGTTAATGCTCATGGATTACAGCACAGGCCTTTATTTTAAAGGTTTGTGTTTTTTCAGTCAGCAAAACAAGACAATGTGAACAAGGTTAGAGCTGGAACTATTTAACACCGCTATAATTAAGTACTTAAAACTTCCTTTTTCTCACAAAGCTCCAGAATATCCAGAGCTGCCCTATGTACCACCAAATGTGAGCAAAATCTAGCCTCAGCTAGGTTTTGCTCATATTTCACATAATTTTATGTGTTCTGTATGGAATATTTATGCATTTGTATTTTTTGACCAGGAAAGGCACACTAAGCAATGATAGCGTGTTTCCACTTTCCAGATGCATCCTTCTGGGTGGGTTGCATGGACCTGTTTTACTGACAAGGAGAATGTAGACCATGATGCCAAGGAACCTCCCTTGTTCTTCCTGCAGGGGGCCTTGCCAACTCCCTGCCAGGAAGACAGAGGAACCCGAGGAGGATGGTGCAATGGTATCTGGGTGGAGACTGCTTCCCTCCTCACCCGGAGTGATCTGGGAGCTTCCCAAACAACCAGTAAGGTGATTGTCCTGGCTACGACTATGGACATCTTGGACTGTCAGCTGGACCGAACTAGCTGCACATATGGAGTCAGACACTGACATGGTACCTGAAACTCTAGAATATGTGCCAGCAGAATCTGAGTTGGTGAAGAGTACAGCAAGTCCGATGAGCATTGGTAAAGCCCAGGAAAAGTTCCCTAGCCAGGGACGGATGATGGTACCCTTGCCTGAAGAAAGCATAAGCTCAGCAGAATGCGTCTGGATGAGGAGTTGTGACAGACATGGGCGGCGTTGGTTAAACTGATCGCAGAAGAGGAAGAAAAATGCATTCAGCAGTCCTCCTGCCTTGGTATTAGAATGCCAGTTACCTCAGAGAACAGGCAGATCAGTACAGCAAATGATCTTTGGGATAAGGAACAATCTCCAGGCTTGCTCAAGCCACTGCCCCTTGAAACTTGGCCTTAATGTCCACACAAACAGCTGTCATGTGAAACAGCTGTTCAGTGCCATTCTCTTTGAACCCGCTGACAGTGCTCAGCACACAGAACGGGAGGTAATGTCAGCAGTCTTTGGGGATCACAACAGCAAGCCTTTAATGTCGATGAGGTGCTTATGAATGCAGGCTGGACCAAAAAGCCTGATGGGTCTGGTTGGGACACAAAGGAGTCTGTGTCTCCCAGGAAGTTAATGCATCTGGAACAGAGTGCATGGGACAGTAGTGAACAGCACAGAATGCTAAAATTACCTCAGACACAGTCAGGTCCTCTGCCATGCAAACAGAGATTGTATTTCACCAAGGAGCTTTCTGATACAACAGTCCAGCGCACTGCAAAAACATGCAGCGTTTTGCAAGAAAGCAGTTTTTCTTCTAACCCTAACACCTCCCCAACCCTACAACCCCACCCTCCACACGCCAATAGGAGTCGGGGTATGCCTTGGGGTCGTCAGGCCCAACTCTCTCCCCATTCTCCTACACTGTACCATCTCAGCTTCCTTACACATGGAATGGGGTTAGAGTTAGAGCCGATGACCCCAAGGCACACCTCAACGCCTGTTAGTGTGTGGAGGGTGGGGTGGTAGGGGTGGGGGAGATGTTAGGGTTGGAAACCCTAATGGCTCATTTCCCTACTTTTGTTGCTTCAACCCTAACAGATGCATTAACAAAGTTTTTTGCAATGAATTTCCTTACTTTTTGAGAAAGTGTGATGTTACCCTCATATGTTTTTGGAAGCGCAGGGCCCAGAGGGTATCAGTTTTTTGAAGTGCAGGGCCCATACTATCCATAAGTGTATAGACACAGTAATGAACTGTCATCTCCCTGTGTGCATAACGGATGGCCCTGCAGTCCCATTACTGCATAATAGAATCCATATGTCTTACTTTCTATAATCCCTTTTCATGAGCTGTCAAAATCCCTTTTTGCAAGCCGGATCCCTTTTCATGAGCTATCAAAATCCCCATTTGTGAGAAATCCCTTTTTGCGAGGTAGGGGTCATCAGGTTGTCCTCTCATAAAAAATGGATTTTGACAGCTCATGAAAAGGATTTCTTGCAAAAAAGGGTTTTGACAGCTCATGAAAAGAGATTATTTTTTAAGATCCCTTTCAGTGAGCTGTTAAACCCTTTTTTTCTTTCACAGTTAATCTTTCATGAGTTGTCAAAATCCCTTTTCACAAGGTAGGGCCATCTAGTCATCCCCCTACGAAAAGGAATTTTGACAGCTCACGAAAAGGGATCAGCTCGCGAAAAGGGATTTTGACAGCTCATGAAAAGAGATCGGAAAAGAGTCATGAAAAGGGAATTTTAATTTAAAAATGAGTGTTTTTTGACTAAAGCAATGTAAACCAAAGGCACAAATGTGTGCGGGGCATCCCCCTGAACAAAACCCATACTTGAATGTCTGCAGAAGACAACCCTGGGGCAAGTTATAACGTTTTGTTTGGCACAACAATGGAAAACAAGATGGCGGCTCGTGAAAAGGGATTTTTTTTCTCACTTGAGCACAAATCGCTCTTCGAACCTGTGCAGCTATCCAAAAGACTGCACAGAGCATACTCAGAACCCAACATTTCAAAATGGAATAACTTTGGAACGGATTAATATTTTTTCACCAAACCAACTCTGGCTTGTATTTTGGGGCAGTCATTTCGAGGCTAGTAATAAGAAAAAATTAAGAAAATAGAACAAGAAAAAGAACTTGCCAACAGATGAACTACATACAAATGGTAAAAAAGTGGAACATTCCACAAGATAAATCCCAACAGTAAGAAATTTGGCCCAAGGCATGGACTGCAGAACTAATCTCAGCCAGGTTATGTGAGAGAAGACTGGGTCAAGCATACTAAGGGATCACCTGGAAGAAATAATATTACTATAATAAGAAATTTTGTCTTCTCACCCCAGGAATCGCTCAGTATGCTTGACTAATGCAGATTACAAAGCAGTGCACTTGGAAGGAGGGAAAAGAACCTACTTTGGGAACAGGTTCTGCAGGACTGCAGTGCCAAATGTTGCATCTGATCTGGACTGTACATCCAAGCAGTAGTGCTTTGTGAAGGTGTGTAGTCTTCCAGGTAGCTGCTCTGCAGATATTGAGCAAGGGAATGTCCATTGCAGCTGCCACTGAGGCCACAGTACCCCTAGTAGAGTGGGCCCTGAGGCGACTGTTTGCCAGCCTTACTGTAACAAAACTGAATGCAAGAGACTATCCATCAAGAAATGGTTCACTTGGAGGCTGGCCTGACCTTGCCTACCTCGCCATAGGTGAGGAAAAGCAGAGTATGGGAGGCCCAGAACTGCATGTGTGCTCCCGGTAGTAGGTCAGTGCCCTTTTGACATCCAAACTGTGGAACTTGCGCTCACCAGGAGTGGATTTATCTGTGAAAAAGATGGACCATTATGGATTGATTCAGGTGAAATTCATACCCCACCTTGGGAAGGAATTTCCTATTAGTCCTGAGGACTACTTCATCTTTGTGGGAGATAATGTAGTTTGGTTCAGTGCAAACTAGGGCTTGCTGCTCTGAAATCCTTCTGGCTGAAGTGACTGCCATTAGGAAAATGGTCCTCCAACTGACATATTTTAAATCTGCAGTAGCCACAGGCTCGAATGGGGGCTCCACGAGTTTGGCTATACACAGCTTCAAGCGCCAGAGAGGGACAGGTTCCCTAAGTGGGGGTTGAAGGTGCAACAAGCCTTTAAAGAATTTCTTGAAAACAAGAGTGAGAAATTATGGATTTCTCCTTTCCAGAAGAAATGTAGGCTGAAATGGCTGTCAGATGAACCTTCAGAGATGAGGCTCTAAGGCCTGATGCTTACAAATGAACCATGTAATCCAGCAAACAGGACAGGCCATCTTGCAGAGGGTCAATTTGCCTGTCTGTGCATCAAAAAGAAAATCTCTTCCACTTGTAAGCATAAGTCTTTTTTAGTGCTTGGCTTCTTGGCCAGCCAAAGGATTCTTAGGATCTGTTCTGAATACTGAGAGCCTGGGAACTCTAGCTCCTCAAGTGCAAAGCTTTGAGGTGAAGAGACTCTATGCTGGGATGCACCATCCCCGTCTGAGGT
The DNA here is from genome assembly GCA_016271365.2 of Neoceratodus forsteri. Taxonomy (NCBI): domain Eukaryota; kingdom Metazoa; phylum Chordata; order Ceratodontiformes; family Ceratodontidae; genus Neoceratodus; species Neoceratodus forsteri. Next base: position 1,680,926,482 of record CM057455.1, on the reverse strand, counting down.
AGGGTCAGGAGACTGTGGGTCAAGGACAGGCGAATGGGCAGTTTGACTGACAGGGCAAGGAGCAGAGAGAGTGCCAGGGCTGCCTTGTTCAGTCTGGAGCCACCAGGATCATGGTGGCTGGCTGACTCCTGAGCTTTAGCAGGACCCTGAGGATTAAGGGGAATGGAGGGAAGGCATACAGGAACCGTCCTTCCCATCCAATCCAGAGCCAAGGCATCCACTGGCACTGTGCCTAGAGACAGAGGCCTGGAACAGTACAGTAGAATCTGGTGACTGAGGTCAAAAGCAAAGAGATCTATCTCTGGGGTGCCCGACCTCCTGAAGACTGTAGCCAGTACTTGACTGTTTAGAGTCCAATCGTGGTGGCCTTGACTGTTGCAGCTCAGGGCATCTGCCAGCACATTGTACTTGCCTGAGAGATGAATGGCAGAGAGCTGCATGTCCAAGGAGTAAGCGAGAGACCAAATCTTCATAGTCTCCGTGCAGAGCTTTTTGGCTCTCACATCTCCCTGCTTGTTGATGTAAAACATAGCAGTGGTGTTGTCTGTCATGATTTGGACACTCTCCCCTATTAACTGGGGGGGGGGGACCAGTGAGCCCTCACGTGGTACTGAATCTCCCTCATCTGAAACCCGGCATCACGAACCACAACTGCAGTAGAGGCCATGTGGCCCAGGAGCCTGAGGAAGTGTCTGGCTGGCCTTGGCTGGCCCAAGACAAAGGAGTCTGCCAAGGTTTGAAGGTTGTGCACCCTGTCTAGTGGGAGCAGGGCCTTTCCGTGCTAGGTGTCTAACTCTGCTCCAGTGAACTCCAGCAGCTGAACTGGCTCGAAATGAGAGTTTTCTGTGATGATCAGAAAGCTCAAAGACTCCAGGGTGCGCTGTGTGAGGCTGAGAAAGTCTCTGATCTTTTGGGGAGACTTGTCCACTATCAGCCAGTCGTCCAGCTAAGGAAAAACAGACACATCCTGTCTTCTGAGGTGGGCTGCCACCACTGCCAGGCACTTTGTGAAAACTCTGGGGGGCTTAAGAAAGGTCAAATGGCAGAGCTGCAAACTGGTAACGGCCAGAGGGCAGTCTGAATTGGAGATATTTTCTGTGGGAAGGCCTGACTGGAATATGGAAGTAGGCATCCTTCAGGACTAGGGAGCCTAGCCAGTCTCCCTGTTGCAAGGAGGGAATCACCACCAACAGGGTGACCATCTTGAATTTTGGGTTGAACAGGTATTTGTTCAGATGACCAGAGATCTAGAATGGGTCACCAGTCCCCATTTTTCTTCTGGGTGAGAAAGTATCTGGAGTAGAGGCCTCTTTCCCACTGGGGGAAAGGAACTCTTTCCGCTGCATTTGCAGACAGAAGAGACTATCTCTAACTCCAGCAGAAATCTTTCTGTGGGGGTTAGGGGTTTTAAGGTCTTGTGACCATGCTGAAAGGGAGATTTTTTTAACTGCAGGGTTAGTCCTTGACCCACCACCTCCAACACCCACCTGTCTGTGGTGATGAAGTGCCACTGGTGGAGGTAGTGGGTCACCCTTCCTCCTACTGGGAGAGGGGAGGTGACCTGGGCCTTCCAGTCAGGGATTTTGTTTAGTCTGGGATTTTGTAGAAGGGGTAGGATCAGCACGTTTCTAAGCCCTTCTACCTCTTACCCTAAAGAATCCTCTCATCTGAGAGTAATTCAGGGGCATGGGTACTGGCATAGGGTAGAAGGCCCTGGGATAGTAACCCCTACCTCTACCTCCCCTACTTTGAGGCCTGTAGGAGGTAGAGGGTTTCTCTTTAGATGCGTTACTCTGATAGGTGTAGGTGTACTCCTCCACCTTTTTCATGTATGCCTCTGTTTTATCTCCAAACAGAGAATTACTGTCACAGCGGAAATCCACGGTTTTAGTTTAGGTGTCCTGGGAGAGACTGGTAGTTCTCAGCCAGGCAAATAGTCTGAGGGAGATGGCCCAAGCCATGGCTCTAGATGCTGTGTCACTGGCATCCATAGCCATATGGAACTGATACTTTGTGGCTTCCAGGGCTGTTTTCTCAGTTTCTGTCAAGTCTTGAGCCACTTTATCTGGGGCTGCTTGCTGGCTGACTGATCGTCAGGACAACAGTCCAGAGAACCTTTTGGTACTCAGCTGCGTACGCCATGGAAGTACAGAGGCGAAGCAGTAAGGAGGCTGTGGTGTAAGATTTCTTACCCATAGTGTCCAATTTTTTGGAATTTTTTTCTGGAGGTTGAGAAGAAAGAGTCACTTTTGTTCTGTCACAAGCTGCAGCTTGCACTACTCCTTCATGGTCTGGATTCATGTAAAGGTGCTCAACACTGAATTTACATAGCTGGTACTTTTTCTCTATCATTTTATCCACCCCTGGAATGGAGGTGGGACTCTGAAGCACTTTGAAAGTAGCCCTGTGAAGAGACTTGTGTATTGGAAGGCATAGTTTTTTAGAAGGAAGGAGACCCATCATATCCAAAAAGTCTGGCTCCTCATCCTCCACAGTGGACTCTTGAATAGAAAGGCCAAGGGTGTCCACCATATGTTGGACAAAGGTAAAAAGGGCTTTGCCCAGTGTCCTTACCCGGTTAACAAATTTTAAATAAATAAATTAAAAAAAAAAAATTGGAGGAAAAATCCTCCTGGCTATGCAAAAGAGAGCCAAATTCTTGGTCAGGAGTTTCATCAGGTTCTAATTCACCCTTTTGTCTATCATTATCCCCCTCATAGAAAAAGCCCTGGCCAAAATCAGTGTCAAAGGGAATAGGAACAGCGGGATCTGCTGGGGCCCCCATAAGACAGCCCACAGCCTGAAAAGTTTGGTACAGATGCCAAGCCTTTGCCATTTCCTCCACAGAGGGTATATCTTGTAACACTGGTGCCTCCCTTTGCTTTTCAGTGGGAGGAGCGGTGATAGGTTTTTCTTTTTGACAGGCACTGATTCAGAAACCTGCTGAGAATGTCTTTTTGTTTGGTTTGGTCATTCTTATTTTTATCAGACTTATTTTCAATGGGGTCCTTGTTGTACCTATCTTTATTCTTATGATAAAAGGCGGACCACTATTTTGTATTTTTTTATAGAAGGAGAGGCAGACTGGGAAGCCATAATTTTCAGCCAAAAGGCTAACTGCTTAATGTTGGGAGCAAAGTGAAAGTAAACTCCCTGAGAGAGAAACTGACTGGCCCAAGCTGTGGCAGTCTGCCAAGTCCACAACCTGAAAGGCTTCTGAGAAATTTGAAATAAAAAAAGGACCAGTCTGTTAACTAGGTTTTCCTGACCTGCCAATTTGTCAGGGACCCAGAAAAGCTTGTTCCCAAAAGGAAAAATAAAAGGTTCTCAGCGCTGTGGAGATGCTAAGAACGAACGACTCCACTGTTGAGGTAAAATGAGGAAAAGTGGTAAAAATCGTGGAATCACTTAAAAATAGGTATCTGCAGAAAAAATAAGTTTAAAATATAAAATTCACCAAATTTTACCTCAGATTCGATATTTTTTGTCAGAAAAAGTGCGGGAACGTGGAAAAAAGCAGCATTTTTTCAGTGGATTCTAAGAACTGAAAATATAAGGAAAATGTACAAAAAGCACTAAAATCTAGCAAAAAAAACACTCTAAAGACAGCACAAAGAAAAGTAATGACTAAAACTATAAAAATAAAATACTTCAAGCGAAGGTTTGCAGAGAGCTTCGGGGCAGACTTATCCAGTCAGTGGAAAAATGAATCTGACTAGCTTTCAGCAACATCTGCAGGCAGCACTCTCTCTGTAACTTGACTGGCTAGTTCTTGGCATCAATAGCATAAACTCCACCTCCGGGGCAGCTGAACCCAGCTTTAGTCAAGCATACAGAGGGATTCCTAGGGTGAGAAAGAAAAATTACGTTGACACAGTAAAATAAGCAGCAATGAGGTGAACTGCCATGCTGCACTCCCACAGTGTGCAGTTGATGGCAGGAAGAACAGAACTGAGGTTGGTGAGGGAGCTGGTAACAGTTACTGGCTGGTGCGTGACACCACATGGGGTTTGCGCAGTTGCAACGTCTAGTAGACGTGGCTGGCTCCCTGGCCAAAAGCTTTGCTCCCGCAAGGTTCCAGTGGCTTGGGCCCAGATCCATAACTGGGAATCAGTGGTGAACAGTGATCCTTGGAAGATCATCATGTAACATAGGGAAAACTAAGTAATCATTTCTATCCTGGAAAAAAGAAGAAAGAGAAGAGACCTAATTGCCCTACATGGTTTCTTAAAAGAACCAGAATTGTGTCAGGAGTAGGGAATTGTTAAAAAAGTAAATAAAACTACAAGTAGTTACAATGGGAAATATACACGAGAGATAGGAGGAAGTACTATTTATCACAGAGTGGTGAGAAACTGGCACTCGTTTAAAAGTAATAAAGAACAGAAACATTTATACAGCCACAGGCGGCCATTTTAAGTAAGGTAAACCTTTCGACTCATATTTACGCTATGGAGCTGAATGAAAGGACAAGATATAAGAGAAAATATAACAAGGTTTTACCACTGAAAAGTTGGAGGTGGTCTCAATGGGCAACAAGCGTACTTTCATCCTATTTTTCATCGGTTTGTATTATTGTATTTAAATTACTGTGGAAAGGTTGTTCCTAGAAGTCCCTTTCTGAATTAGAACTAAATAAATTAATTAGCAAGTTAACTGGAAGAAGATATTCCCTAATCCCCTAAAGATATCCACTGTCTCAGTGGCTCAGTAGATAGCACACTCGCCTGTGGGTACAGAAGATTGGATGGTCTTCGGTTCTAGCCCCACACCAGACACTTGGGGGTTTAACTGGCACTGCAGTGCAGTACGGGGGATGTTGCATTGCTGAGGTGCCATCCTTCGCATGAGATGTTAAATTGAGGTCCCTTCTGCTAATCTCAGGTAACTGTTCAGCTGGAAGTAAAAGATCCTATGGCACTTATCAACAAAGAGCAGGGAATTTGTGGCACGGAGGACCTAGGTGTCTAACACCTTACCTTCTGCCTCGCCACAGGCCTGTGTTCAGGAGTGAGCACAGGTTGCTGGGGGATGGTGGGGAAGGAGAGGACTGAGCATCCCAAAGACAGTTATCCCCTCCCAAGGAAGAGTTAGCAGCTGTATCAGCCTTTGACTGCCGCCACATGGAGATCCAGTGGCAGTGCAGGAAAGGAGCACCTCAAGGACGGGACTCTGGATCTACGGGACATGTGTGCCCCATGGACACACTGTGATGTGTAAGCCATGGCAGGAGCTTTGGAGAAAACAGAAAAGGAATCTTGCAGCAGTATGAAGCCCTGCACTCCTCCAACGGAACCGCACCACCACCTGGATGCCTGCAGCCGATCTGGATCTATGCATGGGGTGAGAGGAGGGGACGGCCCTCCCCCCCTTCAGCCCCGCCACGTGAGGTGGGAGGCAGACAGGAGCTGAAGAGCTCGATGGCAGGAGTTAGCAGCTGTATGTAAAAAAAAAAAAAAAATTAAATAAGGCAGGGAAGTCTCCCCATTGTCATGGCCAAAATTCCTCCTGTCAGCAAAACAGGTCCATTCAACCCAACCCCAGGACGTACCTGGAAAAAAGCTATATTAGCTTTGTGTGCCTTTCCTGATCGAAAATGATAAAGAAACGAATAACCGTAGCTATTACTGGGGCTTGCTATACAAAATATATACAGTAAATAAAATTACTTAATTGGTGCAATTCAGAAAAAAGGTAGGTTACTATAACTCTAGCTCTTTAAGGGCATCTTCCACAACATTCTTTGGTCTTAGGACTGGAGGTACTAGGACCCTTTGGGAGAAAATGTTTTGTTGCCACTGCTGGCGACAGTACCAGCAAAAGTGCCCCATCCTATCCCAGCTTCCACTGCCTCTCCCTACCTCACCCTAACAGTCTGCCTCTGCCTCTCTCTCTTCCGCAGGACGCTGTTACACCATGTACTATGCCTTAGCATAATTTGTGTAACTGTTTCTCACTGCAACCCATGTACTGTTGAACTTTTTTTTTTTACTCTGTATGTATAATTTACTATAACTATATTGTGTCTTCTTATGTTAATGCATCTGATGTGGAACCTCTCAACGAGAATCCACTCACAGGTGTCATCCAAGATTTCAATAAATAAATAAAAACAAATAAAAGTGCATCACCACGCCCTAGTAACGAGAGGGAGACAAGCACCAAGGAGAAAGAAAAGCAAAGGATATAAAAGTAGAAAGGATAAACATAGCAAATGACAATTCAAAACCAAACGAGGGTGAGAGAAAGGCTGCCCTCCCTTGCAGGCAAAATGTCCGCAACAAAGAGATATAGTAAGGGAAAAACAAGACAGGCCAAGGACTAACCTGTTGCCTGACCCACTGTCATAACAGCATGAAGAAACCCCAGTTAGAGAATTATATAGTTGGAGGGTATGAACACATCATCCTTGCAAACAAACCAGCATGAGCCCCGGCAGGAGAGTTAATTCCCGCCTTCCTCCATACCTCTCAGGTAGTGGGGGAGCCTGCCGTTGTCCCCCTTTTTGTTTGTTTACAAAGGGATAAAGGAAAGGCACTTTTCAATAGAGAGAACACCTGACTGTGTAGAGAGACAGCCAAGATCTTCACCGAAGACTCTTCATGGTCTTACAAAAGGAAAAACAAGAAAAAAACACAAGTGTTGTGACCCAGAAAATGTGATTCCGTGGTGTGCTATTTGATACAAGTGAAAAAAACAGGGGTTAGGGTAAAACCCAAACAGCAAATATTGCCCCCAAAGAAGGCTGTGTCCCAGTGAGAGAGACTGAAATTGTCAAACCCAGTGACCGGGGGGCGGTGGGGCAGAACTGAGGGCTGTTAGGCTGTGGTGGGTTCTCTAGTGACTGCCCAGAAAGCATCACAAGTCTACTAGACCCCACCACAGAAAACTACTTCAATCAATTCCAGAGAGCAGGCAGTGGGGGTGGGGGAATGGTCAGACCCCCATCTTACAGGTCTGCCCCTGAACTTGAGAGAATGGCCATCCCACTTTAAGGACATGGTACCCCAGTGTCCAAGGGCTGCGGAAGTAGCAGGCATTACAGGACTGCATGCAGCGGTTGAGTTCCCGGCATGCAAAGCATTTAGTGTGGCAGTCAGTGTGGACACTGTCTTTCCATTACTGACGGCCAGAATAACAGCTTCAGTCATTCTGGTACCTTCTTTTTTGACTTGTTTTCAAAACATGAAAAACTAAACAGAAACAACACATTAGAAGCAAGGCCTTTGCTCCCACAGATGTGTACTCAATGGCGGAAAAAAACAACAGAAGCAGTTGGGACAATCAATGACAGTTACTGGTTCCAGCATGTGGTGACACACAGGCAGCACCCACAAAATGTTTTTTCTCTCAGGGTGCTAGCACCTCTGGATCCAAGACCAAAGAATGGGGCTCTATGGAGGAGATGAGCCCTTGAAAGACAGGAGTAATATCTTTTACCACCCAAGAAAATTATGAGATTTCTCAGTTGAACTCAATTCATAAGTTATTGCCAAACAAGTTATCTGCCTATAAAATGTAACAGCTTCATTTGGGGGTAGTAACACCATCTCATTAGGAATTAAACATTATACAGTATACTTAATAATGTATACTGTTTAATACAGCAACATACAGGCACTAATATTGCTTATAAAATGAAAACTTGTCCCAACTGAATAAGTACTAAACACATATTAAATATTGTAAAAGTACATACATGAACTTCCTGCTTCTGTACTTAAACTGATTTACTGAAGACAAGCTGTTCATCGCATTTCAACGCAGAAATATAACTACAGGAAACACTTAAGAAAACATAACCGCTGGAAATGTTGACACTAGACAGGCTCCTTAAAAAACTGTGAAATTGTACTAACAGAATTGCGTTCATATTTCATGCTCTAAAAGACACAAACGAAGACAGACACAGCAGCTTCAAAGTCCATGCCAGAGGATTGCCTGACATCTCCTGTTGCACGCTTGCCAATCCGCAGAGAATGCAGCATATTATTTCTCTTCACCTGTTAGCCTGTCAGCTCTTTTTTCATCAGTCTGTTTTAGGCACTTTTGACTGTGTCATTCTAGAGCAGTTTGAGAAGATAAGCGCTACCTAAAACCATCCAAGGGTATGATGCATCTAAAGTGATAGCTGGGAATGTAACCTCTTTGTATCACAAAACAATATGGTTATTTCTGCAAGCTGGCAGTATGACAGAAGGCACAGAACGAACTGCTCCATTTTGGAGATGGATTAAAGAGAACAAGAAGCAGCTACTGATCATATAAAGTAGGATTTTGTCTGAAATGTTATGTTAGCCAATGGATGAATTAACACTAATCTACCCATTCATCCATGTTTCTGCAAGTTGTACAATAAAAACAGCATCCCATTAGCAAACACTGACATTAATCCAGCAGAATAAATGTGACAGTGATATCATTCAATTAACAAACCAGGCATGTAAACAGGACAAGATGAATATGCTATAGATATTCAGAATATCAAAATCAGGACTATAATCCAAAAGAACCTCTGAGAAGATAAGTATGTATTATCAAGGCATAACTGCAAGCAAGTAATAACAAAAAATTTGAATCGTTCAGATAAAGGCCTGCTCAGTTGCTCAAAGCAATACGGTCATCGTAGGTTTTGACCGAGCAAGGTACACTGATCCGATCCTCATTTTCAGGAGGTGAGGGTGTTACATGGATCTTTTTTTTGTCTGTTTTTGGTTTTTGTTATTGGTAAGGGGGATGTTGGTCAGGCACCATGGAAACTCCCCATCTATTATGTTTGTAACCCCCCCCCCCACTTCGTCTAGGGGAATACTTGAACTTCACAGGTGGCCCAGGGAGCATGGGGAGGGGAGAGGGACACAAATAGTGCCAACCTGAGCCAGTGCACCCATAAACAAGATAGGAAAATAACTGTCCTACCTTTCAGCGACTTCACTTTCAAGTGCACTCTCGAGCCCACCACAGCAAATCTGGAGTCTCCCCAAACGCTGCCCACCGGACCAGGATCTCCACACTGCAACCTCCTGTTTCCTCCAAGCCACTCGGTCCCGATACAGTATGATGGAAACCCTTCTGAACTTAAAACTTGTGGAAATAAATTAGACACACCAGGCCGAGCATTTCATTCCGCCCCTTTCTAACTCCAATAAGGAGAACATCACTACCAATTTCTTCCAAACTGGCTTTTATTTTAAGCTCCTGCATCCCAAATGATTCCAGGAATGTAGCGGTCTTATCTTCCACCAAATAAATAAAGCAGCTTCATGGGGCTATCTGAACTTTGTACAATTTACCCTAATTGGACTTTCTGAGCAGCACAAATGGATTACAGGCAATACAAGCAGGATTTTGTCTCTCTAACTACTTGGATAATTTATCCAAGGACCCACTTTATTTATTTATTTTTATTTAGTTGTTTAACCAGGAGTAGCACACTAAGCTGAAAGCTTGTTTACAGGAGCAACCTGGGAGCACAAGGAAGTTAAGTGACTTGCTCAGGATCACACAGTATGCAAGTGGAAGCTGTGGGACTCAAACTCAGGTCTGGTCTGCTGGATGTCACCAGATTTGCAGTGCAGAGCCTTAAACTACTGCGCTATACTGCCTCCCTTTAGAAGAAACCCACAGGCTCCTGGCTCCCCGGTGCTGGTAAGCCAAACTCTGCTCTGTTTCCTAGGTTGCCCACTCATGACCTTCCTTAACTAGTCTGGCACTGGTCAGCTGCCCCTTCTCCAGTGCGGGGAAAGTGGGTTGCTTTCCCCACCTGGACCCTGGATCTTGGCCCAAATTTGCTAAGGATGCCAGGATTTTTTTCCTCCGACCCAGGTCCTTTAACCCAACCTCCCTGGCTTCACATTGAACCTGAACCTGCCCAGTGCTTCCAAACTCACGGCACCAATCCCATGTCCTCAGCTCAGCTCTCTCTCTTTCTGGTGCAGTGGCCCAAAACCCGGCTCTACTCCAGCACTCGCGCTACCTCACCCGGGCTACCCTGCCACGGGAGGGACCCGGGCCCTGTCACCACACAGGCCCTCTGAACAGCCACTTCTCTCAATGCTCCCAGATGGCAAAATTTGGAAAAAGGGAGGGTACACAGCTCCTTGCTCCACATCTCTGTCCACACACCCTGGGCTTGCATTAAACTCCCACCACAGGCACACTCCAAGGCCTGTCCTAAGACCTGTGATCCGCCCGGCATTTTAATGCCGGCGCCCCAGGACCTACCACTCCACTAAGGCCCTACAAGTACAGTGAAAGGCCCCCTGGCTCCCTCTAGGCTCAGGCCAGCCTGCCACGCCAGGTACAGAGAAGAGCCACTGCAATTAGCCTTCTCCCTGTGGGGGCCCTGCCACTAATCCCACAGCCCTGGTGGCCTGAGTAACCACTACCATGGGATCTCTACAGGCTCCTGCCTATCCTGGCATACCACTACCACCTACACCATCCCTATCCCAATGACGCAGGCATACTGGCTGACCATCCTCCCCACGGAGCTTCCTCCCCTACTACTCGGCGCCATGTCGCTGCCAAAGCCATCCCTATCTGCACTTTTGGGGAGGTCCCCCTGCTGGCCCATCCAGACCACTGAGCTCCCTTCTTGCCTGCCTTCTCTGCTCCTCCAGTCGCACCCCTCCAGCCCCAGGCCGCTGGAAAAGGTCCCAAACTTCCTGTCTCCAGCCTTATATACCTCCCTAAACCTGCCCTCTGTTGCCACCTTGAAGAGTCATGAATATTAATCCCAGAGCATTAATAAATTCCCTAGCTCTTGGAGGGGGTCCTAATGGAACAATAAGCCCCTCCATGATAAGTGCCATTGGGCTAATTGGATCTTTTCCTTCCCCTTGGGTAGCCGGAAAGGAATGGCAGAGGGGGCCTTGGTTTAATGTCACATCTGAAGGATGGCACCTCATACTTAGTGTCATAATTTGGTAATAAAGGTGATATAAAGCAGTTTTTTTAAACCTCTGGATACCCTCCTGTTTTCATTTCAGTGTCTATCCAATTTTCTGATACATTATGATCTTTCTTGTTAAACTAATAATCTAATTTGCAATTTATTGTCTACTGCACCTACCCAGTCAACAAAAACTAAATAATAAACACATTTTTTGGCCCTTTAAATACTCTGAATCCCTTTCTCCTCAGTAGTCGCTATACTCTCCTTTCATATTGCCTGAACATTTTGTAACATCAATAACACCATTCCAGACCATGGCATGTGTGATAAAAATATGAAAGGGAGCAGCAGTAACTGGTGAGGAAAGTGGAACGCGATGTAGATCTGAGGACACTCCATAGCTAGATTATTTATCAAAAATTGATCAGAGCATATCAGAATAGCTACTACCCGGAGTAGTGTGAAGAAGCTGGGCTAGGGGCCGCTTAGCAAAACCACATTCAATGGCATCAGGAGCAGCAGGAGCCGCTGAACCTCCTGAAGAAAAGGAGGTAGAGCCGAGGAAGGAAGGAGCGAGCTGAAGAGGGGGACGTGATTTGTCCCACCCACTTACCCCAGCCCCGATCTCGACATCTATTAAATGGCCAGGGAAGAAGGAGTTAGCCCCAGGGGGAAGAGCAGAGCAGGGGGCTGGTGATCAGGAGACGGCGTTGCCCTCAAGGGGGAGGAACACCGTGCAGGAGAGGATCAAAAAGGAGCTGGTCACTTTCTGGATTACTCAGGCTGGGTGCAGGTGGTGAGTCTGTTTGATTTATTGGTTATAGGGGGATGTGGTCTGGTTAAAAACTTACAGATAGTAGTGTTTGTTTTGTAGCTGGGTGTAGTGACCTGGTTAAAAACTTATAGATAGTACTGTGTTTTGTAGTTAGATATAGTGGGCTGGTTATAAACCAATAGATAGTACTGTGTTTTGTAGTTAGATGTAGTGGGCTGGTTATAAACCAGTAGAGAGTACTGTGTTTTGTAGTCAGATGTAGTGGGCTGGTTATAAACCAGCCGAGAATACTGTGTTTTGTAGTTAGATGTAGTGGGCTGGTTATAAATCAATAGGGAGTACTGTGTTTTGTAGTCAGATGTAGTGGGCTGGTTATAAACCAGTAGAGAGTACTGTGTTCTGTAGTTTGATGTAGTGGTAGCTGGTTATAAACCAATACAGAGTACTGTGTTTTGTAGTTAGATGTAGTGGGCTGGTTATAAATAGAATAATAGATAGGTTCCTGTGCATTACAAGGTAGTAATTCCATCGAGAGATTCTGGGGACATTGGGAACCTGGAGAGTGAAGCTCGAGAGGTTCCATGTCCTCAGAACCTCAAGATGGAATTACTATGTGATCTGAGGCTCAGCCCTTTTATTTTTTAATATATGGATGCGATTTTCTGATTTTTGTTCTTTTCTCTCAGGCGGTTGGCCGCTGCAGCAAACAAGTCTTTCCGTCCTGGCCACGCGCCACACTGTCTCACTGCTCGGTGTGTTTTTTTTTTTTGTTTTACTATGGACAGCCTACCTTTTCCATGTCTGGGGAACACAGGATCAACTGGACATCTTTATTTTTCGCCTTTTTAAAAACAAAAAAGCTCCAAAATGTTCGAGTTCAGAAATACTCTCAGTAAGCGAGACAGTGGCTGCCATGTTTTTAACTGTTCTGCCTGCCCTAACAGGAAAAGCGACCAATTGGAATGCACCTTTTGAAAGACGTTGGGAGCTAGACTAGCACATGCGCTGTTGTGTTTTGGTGATAATACTATCGTTCAGGTGCCGAACGATAGTATTACGGCACCTGAACAATGGTATTATCACTCCTGAAGTATAGTACAGTCGAAGCCACTTAAACGGGATGCGCTTAAGCGGGACGGCTGCTTAAGCGGGACGTTTCCTTGGAAACACTTTTAGTGCTAGTGTTAAACATAGGCGATCTATTTCCTTTAAGAGGGACACATTTGATGGTCGATTTCAGTTTGTTGGGACGTCTCTCAGCTGAAAACAATGAGAATTAGCCCATTAAATAAAATCCTTTCACTGTGAGGCTTTGTTATCAGTGCTTTCTCTCCAAGATGTCAGGCCCATGCAATGAACTTACTCTCACTGAGCGAAAAACGAAAAAAAAAACATAAAAACATACTGACTGAGTGTCACAAATGTCATTACAGTACAGTACTGTCCCAGCAATGTTATCAGCACAGTACACTGACTAGAGCTACGCATGTATATGAATAAAAGCTCCATGAGGAGCACTTCTGTTAGAAGGGACGTTCGCTTAAATGGGACGATTTGCAATCCACCATGCCATCCCACTTAAGCAGCTTCTACTGTATTATCACTTTGGGAGTGATACTATTATGGAGAATTTTTTGTAAGCATTCCTACTATATTATTTTCATGATCCATATATTAAAAACCAATACTGTGTTTTGTAGTTAGATGTAGTGGGCTGGTTATAAACCAGTAGAGAGTACTGTGTTTTGTAGTTAGATGTAGTGGGCTGGTTATAAACCAGTAGAGAGTACTGTGTTTTGTAGTCAGATGTAGTGGGTTGGTTATAAACCAGTAGAGAGTACTGTGTTTTGTGGTTAGATGTAGTGGGCTAGTTATAAACCAGTAGAGAGTACTGTGTTTTGTGGTTAGATGTAGTGGGCTAGTTATAAACCAGCAGAGAGTACTGTGTTTTCAAGTCAGATGTAGTGGGCTGGTTATAAACCAGTAGGGAGTACTGTGTTTTGTAGTTAGATGTAGTGGGCTGGTTATAAACCAGAAGAGAGTACTGTACTTTGTAGTTAGATGTAGTGGGCTGTTTATAAACCAGTAGAGAGTACTTTGTTTTGTGGTCAGATGTAGTGGGTTGGTTATAAACCAGTAGAGAGTACTGTGTTGTGTGGTTAGATGTAGTGGGCTAGTTATAAACCAGTAGAGAGTACTGTGTTTTGTAGTTAGATGTAGTGGGCTGGTTATAAACCAGTAGGGAGTACTGTGTTTTGTAGTTAGATGTAGTGGGCACGTTATAAACCAGTAGAGAGTACTGTGTTTTGTAGTTAGATGTAGTGGGCTGGTTATAAACCAATAGAGAGTACTGTGTTTTGTAGTTGGGTGTTGCACCCAAGCGGTATTGGTGGGAAACATATGGCTGGTACAGTATTGTAGTGTTTATACATCTCTGCAAGTGGAGTTGGTATTCTAATTGTTAAGTAGGGACTGGACAGGTCAGAAACTTATAGATAGTGCTGTACTTGTATTGAATACTGGAATCAAGGGTAGGATAGTGGGTTGTAATGGATGTGCAGCGGCGGTCTGGATTAACATACTGTGGAGGCTGGGGAGTGTCTGATCTGTCACAGGCCGAGAAGACTCGAGGAGGAGGAGGTACTGTGGCTTGGTAGAGTGTTGCAGAGGATGTAAGGGTTGGGGGGTAGCTAGGGAAGGAGGGCCTCCCTCAGGGAGTAGCGAGGACACTGCAGGGGAGGAACATCGTATCTAGGAAGGCGACGGGGAGGAGGTGTGGGGGCAAAATGAACAGGAGGCCTGGCACTGAAGGGAAGGCTCAAGTCAGGAGGAAGGCAGAGGGGGCGGGTAATAGGTTTGCAGTGTTGGCAATATTGGCGGAGGAAGCGGGAGGGAAGGATCTCCAGGAGGGGCAGGAAAGGGAAAGGAGGAACACAAAGGGCGGTGAGTCGGTCAGATGGAGTGGCAGGGGTGAAGGGAGGGGCACAGCTGGAGGGGCGGTATAAGGGAGCAGGAAACAGGGAAATGAGCAGGGCGGATAGAGGGGCGACAAGGGTGGAAGGAAGGATGTGGATGATAGAGAAAGAGAGTATGGTGAGGGAGGGACAGATCAGGTGCGAGGGACAGGGGGCCGCAGGGGTGAGGGTGGAGTTACAAAGGGCGGACTCAAGGGATATGTACATAGGTAACAGGGTGGGGGCGGAGATGAGGAAGGAGGAGGGGGGTACTGGTGCTGGGGGATTCCGTACTAAAAGAGATCAGGACTTCCGGTGAGTGCACCGACCTAATGTCAGCCTGATTTGGAAGCTCTGTCCCGCCGTCAATTAATCCACCACAATCACTTGTCTATCTGACCCGTCCAGACCAGAAAACAAATCCGCAATGTCTTCCAGGCATAAATCTAAGGACAAATCGGGTGCTCAACAAGCTAAACAGCACAAAACGATGTTTGATTACACCCAGCCCATCTCGGCCTGCACAGCCGCGGCCTCACCACACCATTTACCTGCTTCAGAGGAACCAGAAGACCAGGAGTGCACTATAACCTCTAAGCAACTGTGTGCCGACCTCCAGAGAATAAGCGCAACATTGGAGCGACTTGAAAACAAAGCCACAGAAGACCGCAGAAAATTGGAACTTACTGCCCAAAAAACTGATAAGTTGGAAAAAAGGCTAAATGAATATTCCACCACCATGGATGTCCATAATGCAGCCTTACTAGACCTCCACCAGAGAGAGCAGCAACTAGAAATCTGATTAGAGGAGTTGGAGAACCGCAACAGGTGCAATAATTTTCACATCCATGGTTTGCCTGAAGGAACTGAATCAGGCCCAGTACCTACTTTTCCTCTAATCTTTCCTTCCAGAAATATTGGTTTGGCCAGCAGACAAACCGCTTAACATTATCAGGGCACACCGTTCTTTAGTGCCCAAACCAAAAGACCCCAAAGTCCACCCCCGCTCAGTGGTGATCGCCCTCCTAGATTTTTGTACCAAAGAAGAGATCTTAAAATTAGCCTGGTCTAAAAAGGAGGTGATATTTGGTGATACCAGGCTCTTTTTTGAGCAAGATTACACTCCCCAACTGCTCTCTCAGCGCCAAAAAAGTGCTGGCTGTGGTTCACATTCTACAACAAACAGGAGTGACGGTGTTCGTCGAATACCCAGCTAAACTGAAAATTTCCACAGAAAATGGTATAAGGAGGATCCTTGACCTGATGGCAGCCAAGAAATTCCTGTCTTCCTTGGACGTGGAGATATCCCAAAATCCAATACAGCAACAAAGGGATCGACTGAAAGATGGGGCCTGGCAAAAGGTAGGAACTAAGAGAAAGGAGCTACACGACCGCCCGGATGTTTCCGGTTTGTGGGACTCAGTCCACACACGCAGTGACATTAACGCCATCTCGAATTCATCACCCACCGAACCCAATCGTGAAGGAGCATCCTCCCCAGAAGAGGATAATACCATAGATGATCCACTGACATGAAAAGATTTTGCTCATAATCGATGGCTTTTCATTGCTGGAGACAGTGAGTGACTCTCTTACAGAGACTATTAATGCTCACTAAAGTAAACAACATTCTTACTGCAGACCCTGCTAAAGAGGCAGGGAGGATGGGACAGATGTAATACAAATTTGATAGTATGTTTATCCTTATGGTGGAAGCAGTGAATGCTCCCTCTAACAGTTTAAGATGTTGAGGGGTGGGGGCAGTGGTTGGGACCTGAGGCTCAAGCGTCTGCGGGGGGGGTTGATCCTGGGAGCTCGGATTGTGATCCCTGCTAAAGGGGTCTCAGCCCAGTAGGCCAAGGCAGTGACATGATGTTAAACTGGTTGCAGACGCCCGCAGCATGGTAAAAGACCCTTGTCCTAAACAAGACCAGTAGCTTTTAAAGCAGCCCCAGTGGCTAGATTGCAGCCTATTTGTGCTGGCACTAGTGGTGGGCTTTACCATGATTCCACTTCCAAGGAGAGCTTTGGATGCATTCGAGGTCCAGAGGCCAGGTTGGCCCATCAATAGGATGAGACCACTGGCGAGGAAATTGAAATAAAAATATAAATTGTCTCACATAGAAGCATATCTCCCTGTTGCTCCTACTGGCTTTGGAGCGGGGCGGCGGGCCACCTAACACCTAGTACACATTTGGACTGCCAACTGCCCTGCTGTTTGTATCACCACACAGCCTTAGGTCTAAAAGGCTGATTTTGGTTGAGCAGAACACCGCGCAGGATCTACGGTCCTTGATCTCCTGGGGGTCCCTCACCCCACCCCTTAGGTTGCCGGGGTAGGGGCATGGCGCTGGGCGGAATGGGCTCGGCAGCAGCCCTACACTCCCCCTACCATTTAGGGAGTAAATGGTTAGGTATGTTTTTCCTTTTAGACTCTCTTTTTCATACTCCCCTTGTTGTTGGGGACAAACAGTCCCTCTTGATAAATATGAGTGAGGGAGCAAAGTTTACTTCCTTTGTATAAGATGAGATGAACGGCAGGGCTAGGCCTCTCTAAATCTAGACTGGGTATATTTTAGACACCAGCCACAAGTTATTTTGTGCCCTTTGGTGCGGTGCTAACAACTTGCCCTTCTGGTTATCAGGCTGTTTTGCACCCTGAGCCAGATGGATGGCCCACTGTGTTGGGGCCCTCCAACCACACCTTTAACAGTGGAGTTCTGAAGAGGGTGGACATAGGGTAATTACACCTTGAAGAAAACCACGTATTGTTGGGTTACAGAGTTTTTCAAGTTCCAGTTATGTTTTAAAGATTGCTCTTATAGACAGTTGTATTCATTGTTATATGTAATGCACAGAGTTGTAGAGCGAATAGATATACAGTGGTGCTTCCCTTCCCCCCTCCTAACTGGTCGATGGTACCAGATCCCCAGTAGCGAAGATGGC
The DNA here is from genome assembly GCA_016271365.2 of Neoceratodus forsteri. Classification (NCBI taxonomy): domain Eukaryota; kingdom Metazoa; phylum Chordata; order Ceratodontiformes; family Ceratodontidae; genus Neoceratodus; species Neoceratodus forsteri. The sequence goes on along the minus strand of CM057455.1, from coordinate 1,680,908,910 downwards.
TGATCTTCATATAGTCACGCTTAATGTGTGTGGGATCAACAGTCCTGTAAAATGGGCTAAAATACTGCAGGATCTACACAGGTGATGGGCCACTGTAGCCTTTATACAGGAAGCCCATCTGACTGCAGCAGAGCATATTAAGTTAAAAAGGTCCTGGGTAGGGAGTGTATACGCTTCCCATTTTGAGACCAGTCCACATCGTAGAGGAGTGGCGATCCTGGTTAAGCGGGATGCCCCCTTGGTGGTTTTGAGGGATAGGACAGACCCAGAAGGTCGGTTTGTACAGATCTGGGGTTCTTATAGATGCCAGGCATGCACCGTTGTGAACGTATATGCACCAAATGAAGAAGCCCCCCCTGGCTTTCTTTTTCAGAGAAACTTCTTAAGAGGCGGTCACAGACACACATAGTATGGTAGTCATTGGGGAGGACTTCAATGAAGTCATATACCCAGGGGTGGATAGATCGGGGAGGATCCAAGGAGGGGCCACGAGAACAGGGAAGCTTATTTTGAGATTAAACCAGGAACGGGCTTGTCAGAAGGCTGGCGATGTATACATCCCCAAGAAGAAGAAAAAATTACTCACCTTAGTAATGTTGTTTCTTCTAATGGAGTCTTGCTATATTATGACATATGCAGTATAACCCCAGGTTAGAACTGCTCTGGAGGTGAAAGAGTTAACTTTCCATGCAGGGCATGGAACCTTGAGCGCGAGCTCGGTTGAACACTCTGTCTGTTGTAGCTCAGACTTAAACTGTCAGATCTTTATGAGCAAAACTCACTAAGGTTCTGTGTGGAAGCCGTAAACCTACACTAGCCCACTGGCTACTAACTACAAAAACACATTTTTGTTCTTGATCCCAAAATAAAGACTCAAGTCAGGGGATTCAAGAAAGAAAAATAAAACATAACACCTAAGCACTCTAAGAAAGGGTGAAAATAAAGTGGGCATCTATGAAGTGCCAACATTGCACTGCCCACCCACATCCCAAAAGTAGAGGTTCTGAGAGGGGCAGGCTGGGGAGGTCATAATATAGCAAGACTCCATTAGAAGAAACAACATTACTAAGGTGGTAATTTTTCTTCAAACAACATGAAGTCTTGCTATATTATGACATATCAGAATACACAGCAGTACCCCATGGAGGAGGGACAGAACCTACTTAGGAAATAGGCTCTGCAGCACAGCTGTGCCAAATCGAGCATCACTCCTAGCCTGGATATCCAGGGAGTAATGCTTAGTAAAAGTGTGAACTGTTTTCCAGGTAGCTGCTTGACATATCTCTAGGATAGGGATGTCCCTGGCAGCAGCCAGGGACGCAGCTGTACCTCTGGTAGAGTGAGCCCTCAGGCCTGAGGGAGGAACCTTACCCAGTTTTTCATAGCAAAACTGGATACAAGAGACAATCCACCTGGCAATGGATCTTTTAGTGGCAGGTTTGCCTTTACCAACCTCACCATAAGTGAGGAACAATTGGAGGGATTCAAACCTATGACCCTTGGTATGTTCTATATAGTAACTAAGGGCTCTTTTGACATCTAAACTGTGTAATCTCCTCTCGCCAGAGGAGGAATGGTCAGTGAAGTACACAGGAAGAGACATGGATTGATTAAGGTGGAAGTCTGAAACCACCTTAGGCAAAAACTTTCTGTTAGTCCTGAGGACCACCTTATCTCTGTGAAAGGAGATAAAATCAGGCTCCACTGACAATGCTTGTAGCTCACTTATGCGCCTGGCAGAGGTGATGGCTACCAGAAACATAGTTTTCCAAGTCAAGTACTTAAGCTCTGCTGAAGACAATGGCTCAAAGGGGTTGCATAAGCTGGGCAATGCAAATATTAAGATCCCAAGCAGGGGCAGGGTCCCTGAACAGAGGGTTGGTGTGAAGCAACCCTTTAAAAAACTTGGAGAACACAGGGTGAGCTGAAAAAGAAGAGGGCTTACCTGCTGATAAGAAGACAGACACAGCTGCCAAGTGCACTTTTAGGGTAGCTGGTCTCAGCCAAAGAATTCAAATGCACTAAATAATCCAGAATCGTGGGCACGTCAGCGATTCTGGAAATATCTTACCAGCACACCATATGGAAAATCTTTTCCATTTTGAATTATAGTAGCCCTGGTGGAAGGCTTCCTAGAGGCCTTCAAGATTTCCAATACGCCTTGGGAAAGGTATAGGTCAGCAAACTCTAACTCTTCAAGAGCCATGCCTTGAGATTGAGAGATTTGAGGTTCGGATACCAAACTCTCCCCTGGGCACAGGTTAACAGGTTGTGATTCCTGGGAAGACACAGGGGAAGGTGGACTGCTAAGGACATGAAGAGTGGGTACCAGGGCTGCCTGGCCCAATCTGAAGCAATCAGGATCATCCTACAGGGTTGAGACCTGATTTTTACTAGCACCTTGAAAAGAAGAGGGAAGGGGGGAAAAGCATAGAGAAACTTCCCTTCCCAACTGAGTAGGAAGGCATCCAGAGGGACTGAGCCCAACACTGGGGCCTGCAGCAAAAAAGGGGAAGTTGGTGATTGTCTGGGGCTGCAAAGAGATCTATCTGAGGGGTGCCCCATCTGGCAAATACTACCTCCAGTACTAGGGGATCCAGTGCCCATTGGTGATGGCCCTGGGAAATCCTGTTGAGAGCATCCGCTAGGACATTGTCCTTGCCTGGGAGGTGAACTGCCGTAAGGAAGGCGTTCAGAGAATAAGCCAGAGACCACAACTTCATTGCTTCGGTGCACAAGGCCGTAGACAGAGTGCCCCTTGCTTGCTGATGTACCACATTGTAGTGGTATTGTCTGTTCTGACCTGAACAACCTTGTTCTGAACAGATGTGGAAAAAACCTGGAGTGCTAAAAAAACTGCTCGGAGTTCCAACAAATTGATGTGGAGCAGAGATTCCTGAGGGGACCACAACCCCTGGGTAGTAAGGTCACCCATGTGAGCTCCCAACCCCAAGAGGGATGTATCTGTAGTAAGGGTCAAGGAATGAGACTGGGGAATGAAGGGAACCCCCTGTCTCAAATTGCTCTGGTCCTGCCACCACTGGAGGGCCTGGATCGGGGTTCGAGTCACTGGGATCAATTTGGTTAGAGGATCTGTCCTTTGAGACCAAAAGGCTCTCAAATGGAACTGAATGTCCCTCATCTGAAACCTTGCTCCCTGCACTACTGCTATAGAAGCAGCCATGTGCCCCAGGAGCTGTAGAAAATGCCTTGCTGGTCGAGACCCTGCAGGGTGAAAGAAGAGGCCAGAGAGACCAAAGTCCTTGCTCTTTCCAGAGGGAGGAAGGCTCTGGCTTCTTTTGTGTTCAGTTCTGCGCCTATGAAGGTAAGAAGCTGGACAGGCTCCACAACTGACTTGGAAGTTTGAGAAGGTAACCTAAAGATGTAAGAAGTTGCTGAGTTACTTGTAGGTGTAGTTTGACCTGGTCTGGAGACTGGCCTACAATGAGCCAGTCGTCCAGATAAGGAAAGATGGCAATCTTTTGCCTTAAGTAGGCAACTACTACTGCCAGGCATTTTGTGAACACCCTCGGGGCCGAGGTGAGGCCAAAGGGCATTGCTCTGAACTGGTAATGGCCTGAGGGCAGTTCGAATCTGAGGTACTTTCGTGGGAGCTTCAGTGAGAACATGGAAGTAGGCATCCTTGAGGTCCAGGAGGCTAACCAGTCCCTGGCCTTAGAGAGGTAAAATAATTCCCAGAGTCACCATTTTGAACTTTGGTTTTAAAAGGTGCTTGTTTAGATACCTGAGATCCAGGATGGGCCGCCATTCTCCTGTCTTTTTTGGGGTAAGGAAGTACCTGGACTACAACCCTTTGCCCTGGTGTAGGGGTGGAACCCTTTCCACAGCTCTGAGAGCTAGGAGGGAAGAAACTTGCGTTTCTAGGGCAAGTGCCTCTGATGGATTTGCAGGTGGAAAGGACCTGGTTCTCATCTTCGGAAATTTTTTGGAGCTGAGAACCAGTCCCTTGCTTACTACTTCCAGGACCCACTTGTCTGATGTTACAGACTTCCAGTCCTGGACAAAGTAACCAGCCTGCCACCTACCGGTGAGTGGAGAATCGCCCTGGCCACCCCATCAGGGAGCCTGGTTTGCAGGAGCTTTGGGTCGAGAGGTAGAAGCAGGCTTACTAGACCCCCTTCTGCCTCTTCCTCTAAAGAACCCCCTCTGGGCATAAGCAGAAGAGGAGGCCTGGGCTTGCCTGACATGCTGCCTTTGAGGAGTGGCTTGCCTTTCTTTGGTCTGTGCACTCCTATAGGTGGTCCTATACTCATCCATTTTCTTCATATAATTCTCCGTCTGCTCCCCAAACAGAGAATTGCCCACAACAGGAAAATCCATAGCCTTAGACTGGGTATCCTGTGACAGGGCAGTACATCTGAGCCAGGCCATTCTGCGAAGAGACACAGATGTAGCCATGACTCTTGATGAAACATCATTAGAGTCTACTGCAGCATGAAATTGCACCTTGGATGCCTCAATACCATCCGCAGCCACCTGCTCCAACTCCCTGGCAAGCTGGTCAGGGGCCTGTTTTGCTAGTGCCAGCACAGTATCCCATCTGGATTTCTGGTACCTAGCTGCATAAGCCATATAATTCGCCTGTCTGAGTCCTAAAGATGCTGCCATGTACTGTTTCTTTGCCATGGCATCCATCCTCCTGGAATCCTTTTCAGGAGGGTGAGAGGCTAGCCTGGGGAGGACCCCTGAAGGTCTGTCTGGAGAGATGTCTGGTTCAATGGGCACATCCAGACTTTCAAAATCACATTCACTCTCCTCATACCCCTCTTCCCCTTCCTCCGGTTCATAAAAATCCTCAAAATCACAATCTTGAACCGGTGGAACCGTCCGAACCGAGCACTTCCCTGATGGTGTCGGTTCGGTCGGAACCGGGGAAAGTGACTGGACAATTTGAATTGCTTTAGCTATTTCCTCAGCGGTTGGAGAAAGAACTTTTGGCTCCACACTAGCTGACTTTCTAGTCCTTTTAGTTGGAACCGGCTCCTCAGAGCTGGCTCTTCGTTTGGCCGAGGAAGTATCGCCCTGGTCAGAGGGCACTCCCTCCGGTTCGGTTGGAACCGAACCGGGCTGGCCATCGGGTCAGCGGACTTTTGGCCTCCTTTCCTGAGCCTACCAACTCTTTCCACGGTGGCAGCAGGAAAATTCTTACAAATCTGGCAGTCTGCATTGAGGTGGTCAAACCCCAGACAATATACACAGGTGGTGTGTGGGTTAGCCTTAACAAAGGCTTCCCCACAGAGGCCACAGTGCTGAAACCCAGTGGGTCTGGTTTTTCTTTTGGGTTTCTCAGACATAGTGCCAGCCTAACCAAAACTTGCCCGTTAGTGGCAATCCGCCAAGCAAGACTCTCTTATCGGTTCCCAACCGTGTCACGGGTCGTGGAAAAAAACGTAATAAAATCCATTTTTTTTAGAACCGATAAGAACCGGGAGCCGCATTCTAAAGGCAAGAAAGTTAATTTAAAACCCATCTGATCGGTTCAAACCGAACTGAAAAAGACGTTTACAAGTTCCACACAGAAGAAAATAAAATAAGCCTATCTATTACTTACAATACCACAGACAGAGCTTGAACCGACCGATTGCGGTTAATTTCGGTAAAATAAACCAAGAATTACACTTTTTAACCGACAAAAGAACCGAGCAGCAGGAGGAATCTCCGGAGCGACTGTTCAGTGAGGCGGAGTAAAGAATCTGACAGTTTAAGTTTGAGCTACAACAGACAGAGAGTGTTCAACCGAGCTCGTGCTCAAGGTTCCATGCCCTGCATGGAAAGTTAACTCTTTCACCTCCGGAGCAGTTCTAACCTGGGGTTATACTGCATATGTCATAATATAGCAAGACTTCATGTTGTTTGAAAGAGATTATACCTACTATTCTCCCCGTCATGGGAGACACTCCAGAACAGATTACTTTCTAATATCCTCTAACTAGTTACAGAAGATAGATCAGTGTGATATAGGCCCCATTACCATCTCTGACCATGCTCCGGTGACCCTTAAACTGCTTACTACCCCAACCCCCTCCACAATCCTGTTGGAGACTGAATGCGAGCCTCCTTACCAGAGAGGACTTCAAAGAGCTAGTTAAGAATTGTATCCAACGATCTGAGCAAGATAACCGAAAAGGGGAAACAGGAGAGGGAATAAGATGGGATACCCTTAAGTGTTGCTTTAGTGGATAAATAAATATTCAACCAGACTTAAAAAAGAATGCACACATAGGAGGTTGCAACTGGAACAGACAATAGCACAGCTAGAGACCTCCCACCAAGCTCATCAGGACACCCAGTTTCAAACAAGACCTGAATAAAGCAAGGCATGAATTAAATCAACTACTCAACCTTCAGATTGAGGGACAGTTGCGTTATGCCAGGCAGAAATACTTTGAGCAGGCAAATCATGCTGGGAAGTTGTTGGCATGGCAACTCCGCCAAGAGATAGCCAGTAGAGCAGTGGTGCACCTGCAAGGAGATGGTGGGGTACCGCCTACCACCTCCCTGTGGATATACTACAGAGATTTAAAACATTCTATGCCACCTTATATGAGTCAGAGACCCCCCGGGACATCAGACAGCTATGCAGTCCTTCTTGGAGGGACTCCCAATCCCCACCCTGGCAGACCCAGCCAAGACAGCCTTCAATGCCCCGATCACTATCCAGGAAATACAAGCTAACATTAAACAGTTGAAAAATGGTAAAGCCGCAGGGCTGGACGGCTTTCCAGCCGAATTTTACAAAAACTTTGCACCCCACCTCCTTGACCAATTGGTTGCCACCTGTAATGAGATCTCGATTAATAAAAAAACGGTCCCGTCCTCTTGGAATTTGGCCCAAATTTCAGTGATACTTAAACAAGAAAAAACCCCGAATACTGTGGTTCCTATCGCCCGATTTCCCCGTTACCCATAGAACTAAAGATTTTTACGAGGATTCTAGCAGACAGGTTGCAGAACTGCATTTCCACTCTTATTCACCACAACTGAACAAGTTTAATCTCGGGGAGATTCCTCCAAGACAATATATGTCGGTTGTTAAACATCATCACTGCCCAGAAAAGCTCAACTTCCTTGCAGCTGGCAATCAGCATGGATGCTGTAAAAGCCTTTGACAGGGTGGACTGGCATTTTATGTCTTCCACCCTGTCAAAGTTTGGGTTAGGAGAGAATTTTGTCTCAGCTATAGCGGCTTTATACCAGAGGCCAGGGTTCGGGTCAATGACCTACTCTCCGATCGTCTACCCCTGAAAAGAGGGACTAGGCAGGGTTGTCCCCTCTCTCCCCTGATCTTCTCCCTATCGCTGGAACCTTTAGTTATTTGAATACGAAATAACCCAGAGATCAAGGGCATTCAGGTGGGGGGAGCTGAACAAAAAGTGGCATTTTATGACGATGACTCCTTATTCTTTTAAAAGGACCCTCAAACCACCTTGCCCCTTTTGTTGGACTCCTCAGAAAAATGTGGTTCCTTGTCAGGTTACAAAATCAACCTATCAAAATCTGAAGCAGTAGTAGTGAGTGGTACCCCTTCCAGGCAGTTTAGGGAAACTTTTCCCTTCACATGGGCCAAGAGAAACACATTTCGGTACTTAGGGATTCAGGTTTCGGTAGACACCACTAGACTATTCCAAAATAACCTTAGAAACATAGAAACATAGAATTTGACGGCAGATAAGGACCGCTTGGCCCACCCAGTCTGCCCACTTCCCTACCTAATGATAGAAGGCTTCCTTAGAATGGCAGAAAAAGGGGAGATATTGTTGATGGGGGACCTGAATATGCCAGATGTTAACTGGAGCACCTTTGCTGCAGGCACATCCAAGAGCAGGGTCATTCTTGCTGCCCTATAAGGGGCATGCCTCAGACAGCTAGTATTAGAGCCCACTCGGGAGGGAGCAGTCTTAGACCTGGTACTCTCAAATGGGGACGGAGAAAGAATCTCAGATTTAGAAGTGGGTAGCCATCTGTGAACAAGCGACCACGAAACAGTGTGGTTCATGATAAACACAGCCACACAATCAAGACATACAAAAGCAAGAGTATTGGACTTTAGGAGGGCTGACTTTGGGAAAATGAGAGAGTGCCTCATAAAAGCACTAGCAAACAGGCAAGAAGGAGGGGTAGAGGAACAATGGGGAGTAATCAAAACAGCCATCACAGAGGCAACAAGCCTTTGTGTAAAGCAAATCAACAAAACACAACAAAGGAAAAAAATGCTATGGTTCTCAAAAAAGGTGGCAGGGAAGGGTAAGGAGAAAAGGACAGCATTCAAGAAATATAGGGAAGCACAGAAGGAGCAGGACAGAGAACTTTATCAGTTAAAGCAGAAAAAGGCAGGGAAGGTAGTCAGAATAGCAAAGGCCCAAACCGAGGAAAGGATAGCTAACACTGTTAAGAAGGGGGATAAGACCTTTTATAGGTATATTAGGGAGTGAAGAGAGACCAAAGGAGGGATACTGAGGCTACATAAAGGGGAGGGAATGTAGGCAGAGGGTGTCAGTGAAAAAGCAGGGATACTGAACGAATATTTCTGCTCAGTATTCACAAAGGAAGAGGAGGGGGAGGTACCTAAACCAAACAAGAGAAACACTCTGAAGACGGGGGGCGATACCAGTCCATTTACAGAAGAAAGGGTTCTGAAAGAACTAATAAAATTGAAGGTGGACAAAGCAATGGGGCCTGATGGGATTCACCCAAGAATTCTAAAAGAACTAAGGGCAGAACTAGTGACACCGCTGACTACTCTCTAACAAATCATGGGAGGATGGGGTGGTATCTGAGGACTGGAGAAGGGCGGATGTGATTCCTCTTCACAAAAGTGGGAGCAGGACAGAGGCAGGAAACTACAGACCACTTAGTTTGATCTCAGTGGTAGGGAAAATGATGGAATCACTTCTGAAGGAAAGAACTGTTGAGTACCTAGAGGCCAGTGGGGCACAGGACCCAAGGCAGCATGGATTCACGATGGGAAGGTCATGTCAGATGAATCTAATAGATTTCTTTGACTGGGTGACCAAAGTAGTAGACCAGGGAGGGGCTGTGGACATGGTCTACCTAGATTTCAGCAAGGTATTTGATACAGTCCCACACAAAAGATTAATACACAAGTTAGCCAGCCTTGGAGTGGGTCCCAAGGTGGTAGCCTGGATGAAAAATTGGCTAGACAACAGGATGCAAAGGGCAGTAGTAAACGGAGTCCACAGTAAAGAAAGGAGGGTTACTAGCGGGGTACTGCAGGGTTCAGTACTGGGACCAGTCCTTTTTAATGTCTTTATAAGTGACATTGCAGAGGAACTGGAAGGAAAAGTATGTCTCTTTGTAGATGACACAAAGATCTGCAACAGGGTTGATACACAAGATGGAGTGGAAAAGGATGAAAGGGACTTGGCAAGGTTGGAGGAATGGTCAAATGTATAGCAGCTCAGATTCAATGCAAAGAAGTGCAAGGTAATGCACTTGGGACGCAAAAATCCAGGGGAAGAGTACACAATGAGGGGAGAGATACTGACAACAGTAAAATGGAAAGGGACCTGGGGGTAATTATATCAGATTACCTAAAGGTGGGCAAGCAATGCAAGAAGGCAGTAAGTAAGTAAGGCTGGGGGGATTCTGGGATGCATTGGGAGAAGCATCAATAGTAAAAAAAATGAAAATTACGTACCTACCGTAATTGTTGATCTTTCTTTGTATCTTCACCATTCATCACTATTTGGGTATAGTTCACCTGAGCTAGGACCCCGCAGGAGACTTTTTTTTTCTATGGGAGGAGTCGATATCGGGCTGGCGCCGCCCTCGAGACCAGCGTTCTATGTGGTGCTCAAGGGTTGGCAGATAGCCATTGTCGACTCTGCCCTAGCCCCAGTTCTGACACGCCGGAGAGCGTATGGAAGGGAGGGTGGGATAAGGCAAGAGAGCCTAAGGGATAGATAAAAGGAAAAGAAGAATGAACTAAATGGAGAAACAAATGACTGAGGTGACAGAGGAGGAAACTTAGAAAGGAAATTGAGGAGAGGAAAGGATCCCCAATCTCTGGAAGGAGAAAAAGGATAAGAAAGCAAAAGAAAAGAAGTGAGTGAGGAAGGGGGAAAGGACGAGCAACACAACCTCAGAATAGAGGTGCACAACGTATTATTTTTCTTTTTTTTAGGCATAAGGTCCCAACCTGGACTATGAAAGCCGGCTGCAAGACAGAAACCTGCAGCGAGGGTCAGAAGACCACGCAGAAGTAATGCAGGCTGAGGCTATGTCCCAACCCTTCCCCCCTCTCTCACCAAAGTAAAGGTTTTTTTTTTTTTTTTTTATTTTGAAAAACAACTAGAGGTTTCAAAATAAATAAATAAATAAATAAACAAACAAAATAATTATAAGGTGGCCTCAAATTGAGGTCACTAAAGAAAACTCTTAAATATATAATGGGGGAAAAAACATGACCCTCATCACACGCCACAACCCCTCTGGAGGGAAAAAGGATGCAGGGGTTCCTCCAAACTCAGAAAATTAAAGGCATAGCCCCATGTGTCCTCACAACCCCATCCCATCTACATATCAGGAAGAGGAGAGGGAGGGAGAAAGACACACGGGTGAGAGGGGAGGAGTCCAGAGACTGAGGCCCCGAGGGAAGGAGGGTGGGATTTAGTGATGAATGTTGAAGATACACAGAAAGATTAACAATTATGATAGGTACGTAATTTTCATATCTTATCTGTGTCAATCTTCACCATTCAGCACTATTTGGGTGAGTACTGAGCCCCCGACCCAAAAAGGAAGGGGGTACCCAGAACACCCTAAGGGACCAGGTCCCTTAGCCTCCAGTGGGTGAGACACTGAAGGGGAGAACCCTTACAGGCCTGGGGAGGACGGAGACTGGTCCGGGTGAGAAGAAGACCCCACCGTGGTGGAAGGAATTTCTCCGGTAGGCGGAGTAAATCACCCTACGCTGGGCTAGGGGTGACAACCAGGATAGGTGAAGCCATGCCGTCCGTCTAAGGCAGATCGTTGTCCCTACCACTCTGGAAGCTACCTCACTGGCATCATAAGATGCCCTTGCTTGGTGCCCTGCTAGCTCCAGGCCCCATGCAGAGAGGGCGATGGCTTGCCTGGTTTCTCTGAATCAGGCATCGAAGCTAGGAGCTGTTCTAGCCTGAACCACAAGAACCTGTCATAGGCTGCAAAGTGGGCCTGATGTGCAGCAACTGAAAGGGAGATCTGTGCCGAGTAAAATACTCTTCTCCCCCAGAAATCGAAGTCTGCAGAGTCCGAATCTGGAGGGCGGAAACAGGAGGGGGCGCGAGGCCCTGAAGGAGCATCCAGGGAGGTCAAACCCGAAGGGGGGTGAGGCAGAGAAATTGGAGACCCTGGAGGAGTGCAATCCCGCTGGCTTAAGTCCCTTGGGGCTGGAACACTGGAGAAGGGATGAAACCAGAGCCAATGCGATGCTTCTGAAAAGGAACTGGAACAGCGGGAGCCACCAAGTGGGCCACACTGAATTCGCCCAAGAAGGCGCGCATCACATGCTCGGGATTGCTTATAGGTGGGGGTCAGGTGGAGCTGCGTCCCAACATCCTCTGAGAGCGCTGATAGGAGTACAGATCAGACACAGGGGATATGTGGACGATGGTTCTCTCCTCAGTAGAGGAAGAAGAGGGGGAGGGCGAGCTCCCCAGTTCAGGGGTCTGCTGCACAGAGGCATGGTGAAAAGCCTGCTGGTCCAGGGCTTGGAGGTAGGTGGGAAAGAATGCAGCCGATCCTCTGAATTGCTCCCAAGTAAGAGGGCTCTGAGGGCCCAGAACACCTGGGACTACCGGGGGTGGAGACAGAGGCTCGGAGGGCAAGCTCCTGGCAACAGGAGAACGGTCTCTGCCGGGGCAGGGAGGCCAACAGGAAACCCTTCGCAGGGAGGGGGAACCCAAAACCGCTGCAGCTAACAGCTGTTCAACCGGGTTGGAATGGTCAGAGCTGTGCTCCAAAGAAGAAATCACCCCATGAGGTGACCGGAACCGTGAGAGTCCAGAAGGACAGCCCCTGACCTCAGAAGTAGAAGTCCCCCTTCCGGTCTCCGTCAGGGAACGGCAAGAGCCTGCACTGTGGCTCCTTCCAGGACCCGGCCTGGACCCAGAAAGAGCTCACTGCGCCACACCTCTACCTCTCAACCCTTCAGAGTCAGAGGGGGACCTCGTCCTCTCTGCCACTAACCTAGGCAACTGGCATCCCCAAGTAGACTCCGAGGAGTCCACCCAGGGAACTGTACCCTCCCCATCCTGATGTGCTCCGAGCTGCCCCAAACTTAAGACTGTCCAAACACATCAAGGAGGGGGGAACCTCAACTGAAGCAACAGCCTCTCCAGTGACCTCACGCTGCTCAGCAGTAGCCACAGGGACCACCGCTGGTTGGTCAGACCCTCTGACCCTGATGTCTACCAGTGAAAGCTGAACTGCTGGAGGGGGGAGAGTGGGGGCTGAGGTGCTGGAGACAGAAGGATCCGAAGATCCTGAGGAATCCGGAAGCCAGTCCGGATCAGACTCAGAATCCGTCACCGAGGAGACAGACTCTGAGGTCCGATGCCAGACCACCCCATGGGCTCCTCCAGTTCCCGGGCCCCAAGGTCGGGCACCCTGAGACTCAAAACCCCCAACAGCAGCAGAGGACAGTACAGTTCCACGCCCGGTGCTGACACCGTCTCCGGCGCCGGAGTCAGGCGCGACTCCGAGCTCACTGTTCCCCAGCGCCGCCGAGAGTCGAATCACAAGCGACGCCGAAGGCAGACCCGGTGCCAAGCACAACTCTGGTGCCGTGAGCAGCGCCTAAGGCAGGATTGACGCTGACTTCGGGGCAGACTCCGTAACTGCCACTGCTGGCAACTCCGGGGGCAGAGACGATGCTGGCTCCCATCCTGGCATTGCCATTGGCGCCAAGACTAGATCCAGCCCCGGAAGACTCAAAACCACCAACGTGATGCCGCCAGAAACCCTGACACTGCAAGCAGAATCAGGAGCGACGGCGGCGCTGAGGTCAGGCCCATTGCTCTCCAAGCCGACGGCGCCAAAAACGCGCCAGGACTGAAAGTGATGACACGGAGGACGGCACAAGGACGGTGCAATCGATCCTGGGACCTAGAGCGCGACACAGAGGGGCCTTCGCTACGAAGTGGCGACTGCCAGGACAGTGCCTCCCGACTGACCCCAAGAGGGTCAGCTTGGCCCTCCTGCACCGTGGAAGAAACCCCCACTGTGGCAAGGCCCTAGACGAGGGGGTTCCCTCCTCCACAGGCCATAAGGACAGGAGGGACCCGGAGGAAAGGGCTGAGAGTCCTGACCTTGGCCTGACAGTCACGATCCATCCTCCAGTCGGTGGCTACGTCAGACTTTTCACCGCGCAATCTCAACGACACGGTGGTCCAGCGGAAGCAGATAACGCAGTTGTCCATATCATGTCTGGGGCCGAGGCAGGAGAGGCAACGGTCATGCTGGTCCATAACGGAGTAAAGGCGGCCACAGAGGCACCAACGCATGGGGGACCGCCCTGCTTTTGACGCCTCCTTGCCCCCTGGACGAGACATGACCAGACGAAAAATTAAATAAAACACAGTACTCAACGCTGATTTAAACAAAAAGGGAAGATCTTACCGGAGTCGAAGAAGCGACGTCGAGCAGACGGTGAGAACTGAGGCAATACAACACAACGGACTTAGGCCGCAAAATTTCTTTGGTCTCACATGCAGGATCCTCACTCAACGGCAGGAGAGAAAGAACTGGGGCTGGAGCGGAGTCGACAACAGCTAACTGCCAACCCTTGAGCGCCAGGCAGAACACTGGTCTCAAGGGCGTGCCAGCCCGACATCGACTCCTCCCATAGGGGGGAAAAAAAAAGTCTCCCACGGGGTCCTAGTTCCAGTGAGCTATACCCAAATAGTGATGAATGGTGAAGACTGACACAGATAAGATCAGGAAGTTGTTATCCCTCTGTACAGACAGTTGGTGAGACCCCATCTGGAATACTGTGTGCAGTTCTGGAGACCCCATCTCCGCAAAGACAGAGACAGAGTGGAGGCTGTCCAGAGAGGGCAGCCAAATGGTGAGGGTCTGCACCAGAAGACTCTGAAGACAGACTAAAGGAGCTTAATATGTATACCCTTGAGGAAAGAAGGGAGAGAGGGGACGTGATAGAAACTTTCAAGTACCTCAAGGGAATCAACAAAGTCCAAGAGGGTAGCATCTTTCAGAAAAAGAGATGTGCAAGAAATGAAAATTACGTACCTACCGTAATTCTTGATCTTCTTGGACGAGTCTCCACCACTCATTCACACTATTGGGATCTGCGCCGGAGGCACTAGGACCCATCGGGAGCAAACTTTTTGCTGGAGGGTCGGCGTCAGAGATGGAGCCGCGAGGAACGGCACCGCGAGCCTCAGCTCGCGCGGTAATGACTATCTCGGCATCGACCCTCCAATCGCCTCAGTACCCTTTTTACCAAGGAGGTGCAGCGTAACTAACCTAGAAGGGTAGCCTAACCTAAAAACTGGACATAAGATAGTCCGGGTGACCCGTATAAGAAGGGTCAACAAAGAAGTCTTCACAGCCTAAAGATTTGAGGGAGTGAAGACTAACAACAGAGGTGAGCTTGGTGGACGGAGGGTAGGTGTGTGAATGAGTGGTGGAGACTCGTCCAAGAAGATCAAGAATTACGGTAGGTACGTAATTTCCTTATCTTCCTGGACATAAGTCTCCACCACTCATTCACACTATTGGGAGAGTACAGCTAATAATCCCCCGAGAGGGCGGCAGGAGAGACCAAGAGCTCACGTTTCTAGGACAGAAGTCTATTAAGGATGGCTCTGCCAAAGGAAGAATGTCGTCTGGCATGGACATCCAGTGCATAATGTTTAACAAAAGTATGCACTGAGCTCCAGGTGGCTGCGTTGCAAATATCTGCAATAGGCACGTTGCGAATTTCCGCTAGGGATGCCGCGACCGCTCTAGTAGAGTGAGCATAAACTCTACCCTCCAACTTAACCTGCGCCATGGAATAACAGTGGCGAAGGCATGCCACTAGCCATGCTGAGATACATCTGATAGCGACAGGTTGACCCAGCCGGGTCTCGCTGAAGGAAACGAACAGTTGCTGGGCTTTGCGAAAATCCTTGGTTCTATCTAGATAGAAACGCAATGCCCTCTTAACATCCAAAGAATGAAGAGAACGTTCTCCTTCATTTTGGAAGTCCGCAAAGTAAGAGGGAAGGACCAAAGGTTGGTTTAGATGAAATTCTGACACAACCTTAGGAAGAAATTTAGGATGAGTACGAAGAACTACTTTGTCCTTATGGAACACAGTATACGGAGAGTCTGTGACCAGGGCATGTATCTCAGAGACCCTGCAGGCTGAGGTAATGGCCACTAGGAAGGCAGTCTTCCAGGGGAGAAATTTTAGCTCACAGGCAGCCAGAGGTTCGAATGATTTCCGAGTGAGCATGTCTAGCACAAGATTAATGTTCCAGGCTGCAACTGGACGTCTTGTAGGAGGTCTTGTATGCAGAATTCCTTTAAGAAATCTCTTAACCACAGGTAACTGAGCCGGTGTTAAGGAAAAAACCGGCTCATGATACGCTGAAATGGCACTAAGGTGAACTTTGACTGTAGAGTACTGCAGACCTGAATTTGAGAGGTCCAAGAGGTACTCCAAAACCTTATCTGGTGGGCAGGAAAAGGGATTCAAAGAGGACTTTGCACACCAGAGTGAAAAATGCTTCCACTTGGCTGTGTAAGTTTTCCGGTGGCTGGCTTCCGTGCAGCCAGAAGAATATCTGAAACCCTTTAGAGACATTGAACGGTTTGCATTTCCTCTTCAGGAGCCAAGCGTGAAGGTGAAGCGATCTCAGGTTGGGATGGACCACCGGTCCCTGAGTCAAAAGGTTCATCTGCAGGGGAAGTGGTCTCGGAGGGACTGCCAACATATTGTTGAGTAGTGGAAACCACAGCTGCCGAGGCCAAAAGGGAGCAATGAGAATCATCTTGTCCCCCTGGGATGCGAACTTGAGGAGTACCCTCTGAATTAGAGGAAGAGGCGGAATGGCGTAAAGAAAGCGTTTTGTCCACTGCAGCCTGAACGCATCCTGACAGAAAATGCCAGGCCCTGGATTTCTGGAGCAGAAGAGAGGCAGTTTTGAGTGGAGTGGGGATGCAAAAAGGTCCAGGTCTGGAGTTCCCCACTCTTCGAATAGTGACTGAACTATGGTTGAGTCGAGAGACCACTCGTGAGGATCTGTCTCTGTTCTGCTGAGACGGTCTGCCAAGTCGTTCTGTACTCCTGGCAGGTAGACCGCTTGAATTAGAGCATTGTGCTCCAAGCACCATTCCCATACCTCACTGCTTCCCTGCATAAGGGGTAAGAATGAGCACCGCCCTGCTTGTTGATGTAATACATCACTGCTTTGTTGTCCGTTTGAAGGAGAATGTTCTTGTGACACAGAATGTCCTTCAACGCTCGGACCACATAAAGGACGGCTCTCATTTCCAGGACGTTTATGTGAAGCTGGGACTCGAGTTGAGTCCACACACCTTGAGTGTGGAGAGCCTGACAGTGAGCACCCCACCCCATTAGGGATGCGTCCGTGGTAATGGAGATTTGATGGTCCAGAGGAGCAAAGGGATATCCTTCTAGGAGATTGCTCTCTTGAGACCACCAGGTGAGTGACCTCTTTAAAGGTTCTGTCACCTTGATGAGATAGAACTGCGGGTGAGTGGTTGGGGACCACTGAGTACTGAGCATCCACTGAGTGGTTCTCATGTGCAGACGTGCTAGGGGTACAGTGAACACTGAGGATGCCATGAGGCCTAGCATCCGTTGCATCGAGAGAGCTGTAACTGAGCTGTTCTCCCCGATGTGACGGGCCATTTGAAGGATATCGTTCCTTCTGTCTTCTGGAAGAAAAGCCTTCGCACAGGAGGTGTCCAGAAGAGTCCCTATAAAAAGGAGCCTCTGGGAGGGCTGCAGTTGCGATTTCTTGAGGTTCAGCAGAACTCCCATGGACGTAAGGAGGCGAGAGGCCGTCTCTACGGCGTCCAGAGTCCCTTGCTTGGAAGAGCTTGCTAGAAGCCAATCGTCCAGATAAGGGAACACCTGTATTCCAACCTTTCTGAGGTGCACTGCAAGAACTGCACAACACTTTGTAAAAACTTGCGGTGCCGAGGATAGCCCAAAGGGCAGGACTCTGAACTGATAATGTTGTCCCAGAGCCACAAACCTCAGGAATTTGTGATGCCTCGGGTGAATAGGAATGTGCTGGTAAGCAACCTGCATGTCCAGGGAGGCTAGCCAGTCGTGTTGATGATGCAAAGGTAACAGGGTTCCCGGAGAAATCATTTTAAATTTCTCCTTGGGGAGAAATCTGTTTAGCTTTCTGAGATCTAGAATGGGGCACATTCCCCCGGACTTCTTTGGAACCAGAAAGTAATGGGAGTAGAACCCCCGTGTTTCGTTGATGCAGCGGCATCACTTCTACTGCCCTGTTGTTCAGAAGGCCCTGAATCTCGGTGGCGAGAAGGTCTGACTGAAGGGTTGACAGCCTGGGCTGCCATTTGGGAGGACGATCCAGAGGGTCTCCACAAGATTGAGTGAATACCCCTCGCGAATTATCCGAAGAACCCATTTGTCTGAGGTTATGGACTTCCACTGGTTGTAGAAGTGCATCAGACGACCTCCACGGAGGAGGAAAAGTCCACTCGGGCAGCTGGAGATGGGACTGGGGCCAGCAATTACAAGGTAGCGCTGGGCCGCTGGGCCCTGCGCTTCTGTTGCATCTTCTTTGAGGTTGGGCAGGTTGGTTTTTATGGAAACTTCCTCTGCCTCGAAAGGACTGACGATTATGAAACTGACATTTATTGACATTCCCTCCAGAGGGGGCAGGAGGGGGTTGAGCCAACTTAATGGCTGACCTAGTCTTTTGTGTAGCTTCTAGAGCTTGCTCTACTTGAGAGCCAGAAAGATATGCACCATCAAAGGGCAACGCCATTACCTGCTGCTGTGCGTCATTCGTGAAGCCTGAAGTGCGTAACCAGGAATGACAGCGGGTGCAAATACCAGCAGCCGATGAACGGGAAGCAGTGTCGAAAGCATCCATGGCTGCTTTAACCTGCTGATTGCTAGATTCGATACCTCTGGTAATGGTTTGAAGAAGCTCTGGCTTTGTATCCGATTCCGGCAGAGCTTCAACCATTTGCTTGATAGAATGCCACAGGATATATTCATACTGGGAGAAATAGCCCTGGTAACTGGCAATACGCATACTTAGGGTAGAAGCAGCAAAGACTCTCTTACCCAAGGTGTCTATCTTACGAGATTCTTTGTTAATAGGTCGAGCTGTAGTAGTTTGAGGAAGAACGACCTTATCATTCTGTGCCAGGACTACAATAGGATCCGCAAAGGCTTGAGATGCCAAAATGGGACGATCCTTGGGGGCTGAATATTTCCTATCTATGGATTTAGCCACCGAAGGGGTGAGAGCAGGATTATTCCATACCATTTGAGACAGCGTCTCGAAGGAAGGCTGAACCAGAGGAGTCAAATCCGTAGGGATCCCCGGGGCATGAAGGTATTGGAGTCTTAACAGTTTCCCAGGATCGATGTCTGTAGTCTGGAAAGAAAGAGTGGAACTCAGATTTTTTAGCAGAGACTTAAAGGACAGGTCCTCGACCACAGACTCTGTAGCAGTAATAGATCCTACTTCATCCACTTCATCACCCAACCGAAGGTCTGGGTCAGGCTCAATATCATCTCCTGACAGTCCAGGAGGGACTGTATGGACAGGAAAGGAATGAAAATCAGAAGAGAGGGAAGAAGGAAAAGAGTGAAAGGAGGAGTCCTGAAAGGCAGAGGAACCCCCGAGAGTCCCCGGCACCGAGGAGACGCACGGCACTGAAAACGACGCTGAGGGACCACGCAGCACCGAAAACGACGCTGAAGGACCACGCAGCGCCGAAAATGGCACCGTGAAGCTGCACGGTGCCGAGGACGACGCCGAGCGCACCATCGACGCCGAGGGCGCCGAAAACATGCCCAGACTCCGAGAAACAGGTTTTGAAGGAAGAAGAGCAGGAGATAAGGGCATCGGTGTGGCCCCCTGAGCCGTAGCCATGTGAGGGGGGGAACACCTAAGCGCGGAGTCTACTGCACCGAAGAAAGTGCCACGCGACCAGGAAAGTCCAACCGCCCTACCTGGTCTCCCAATAAGCCCGAAGGCCCACAAGTGACCAAGCCAGGTAGCTGAACCAACCTCCAAGCCCATTGCTCCATAAGAGCGGCCCACTGATGAAAATGCTCATCTGAAGACCTACCTGCGGGCGGGGTAGGGCTCCGATGTCGAAGCCGTTGGCTACCAGAAGCAGAGGCTGGCGACTCCAAAAGAGGAGACCGGCAACTAGCCCCGATAACCAAACGTCTACGCGCAGACATATCAGAGGGCGACCTCGAGTGATGCCTTCTCTTTTTAGATCTGTGGGCCAAGAAGAGCTTGAGGCGAACGGTGCGAGAATGCGACCGCTTATTTTTATAGCTTCACGGGACCGCTTTCATCCCCCCGGGCATTGGACTGACCGTTGTCAGACCCCCCTTCCGGAGAAGGCGGCGGACCAGACCCAGCCCGACTGACTGAACAGCTTTCATACGAAGTCTCCCTACCGTCACCTGACCTGCTCATGGTCGACTCCGTCAAAGAAGGCTGAGACTTCTTTATTGTTAAAATAAGAATAAACTAAGCGATACTTTATTGAGATAATATTACAAAATAACAAAAACTGAAAACTATGCTGCTAGTTTGAAGTTTGACTCCCAGAGGGCGAGCGACGTTGTCACTGAAGCGCACTCGACGGCAGGAAAAAAGGAACTGAGGCAGTTGGAGGTCGACGCCGAGACAGTCATTATCAAGGCTGAAATGAGGATCACGTGTGCCCTCATGGGCTCCATCTCTGGCGCCGTACCCTACAGCAAAAACGCTTTGTTCTCGATGGGTCCTAGTGTACCTGCGGCGCAGATCCTAATAGTGTGAATGAGTGGTGGAGACTTATGTCCAGGAAGATCAAGGGGGCACAATTTGAAGATAGAGGGGGGGATGGCTCAGAGGTAATGTAAGGAAGTATTTTTTCTCAGAGAGGGTTGTGGATGCATGGAACAGCCTCCCTGAGGAGGTCGTGGAGTCAAGAACAGTGGGGGAATTCAAGAATGCATGAGACAGGCATAAGCCAGTCCTAGTGGGGGGTAGGAGGAAGTAAGCTGTTGGTTAACTAGGATCTGCAGCTTATCTGTTAGGCAGGAAAATGGGCAGACTAGGTGGGCCAAGCGGTACTTATCTGCCATCAAATTCTGTGTTTCTATGTTAAGAAAGCATTTGGGACATTCTGAAGCTTTCTTACGGGAGACCAATTATTCAGTTAAAGACTGGGACAGAGACTGAGTTTACACTGCAAACAACTGTATCCATCCTTCAGAAGCCTTCAGCTTCAAGCAGTGTGTACCCTTGCTTCAATCCATTACTGTGTCTCAGACTGGTTTAAAATATTGGAAGGCATTATTCATGCTGACTTAAGTTTTGCAATACTGTACATTCATGTATTAGAGATTATTAGATCTGTATATGACTGATACCTTTTACTGTTTTGATGAAAAAAGGGATCAGATGGGGCAGTAGTGGGGAAACGCATAGTCACATATGGGTGAAGTTCATACCTGGGTTAATGGCGGGCAGGGCGGAGCAGTCAATTCTTAAGTGCATAAGGAGAGGTAGGAAGAAACTGCATCTCGTGGTGCATGTGGGTACAAATGACCTGGCGGGGGGAGACAGTGGAAGTAGTAAGGGAGAGGTTCGAGGAACTGGGAAGACTGTGTAAGGAGTTGGGGGAATCTGTGGCATTCTCAGAGATGATCCCAGTGCCCTGAGCGAGTACGGTGAGGAAACGGAGTATGAGGAGTTCAACACATGGCTAAGGGAATAGTGTCAATCCATGGGGTACGGGCTGGTGGGTGGCTGGGGCAGAACCCGGGATAATAATGATCTATATGCAAGGGACATGCTACACTTGAGCGGGGAGGGGAAGGGGGTATTAAAGCAGAAGCTAGGGGTACACAGCAGCAAAGGTGGATTTAAACTAGGTTGAGGGATGGCGAGAGGTCTGCTGGCAGGCAGGGATCCTAGAGGAGATCTGAATGGGCTTACCCCCCAAGCTAAAGAGTGGAATCAGGGCGAGGGCACGGAGAAAGGATAGAAGCAGGGTGGAGGGTGGTATCACTGAATGCAAGAAGCCTGGGTAACAAGTCAGCTGAGCTGCAGGCTCTCTTGGCAGTGGAGAGGGTCGACATTGTGGCCGTAATGGAAATGTGGGCCACCCAGTAACAGGACTGGGATATGATGATCCCAGGGTACAGGATATTCAGGAAGGATAGGGGAAAGGGGAGGTGTGGCAATCTATGTGCGTGAGGGGATAAGGTGTATAACGGAGGAGGGGGAGGAAGGCAGGACATAGGACCTATGGTCGCAGTTTCATGACTCGAAAGGTAGGACACTGAGGATGGGGGTAATATACGGACCACCAGATCAAGGGGATGACCTGGATAAAGAGCTAGCTGAGCAAATTAGAAGGGTCTGTGGGAAGGGGAACACAGTGGCGGCGGGGGACTTCAACCTACCTGGGGTGGAGCACTCCAACCACCACGAGTGCAAAGGAGCAGGTCATATTAGAAGCATTTCAGGACAGCTTCCTGGTGTGGTTGGTCCATGAACCGACTAGATTGGGAAACACTCTGGACCTGGTACTATCAAATGGGGAGACTGTGAGAGATCTGGGGGGTAGAGGACCCACTGGCCGGAAGTGACCACCACTCGGTGTGGTTCACGCTCAATAAGGGCAGGGAAGCAGGGGGTACGGGAACCAGGGTGACTGAATTCAAAGGGGTGAACTTTAAAAGGATGGAGGAAATTTTGGGCAGGCACCTGGCAGGAATTCAACGAAGCATGGATGCTAGTCAAAAATGGGACATTATTAAAAAAGGGCTGGTGGAGGCTACTGGGATATGCACAAGGACAAGGAGTAAGAAGGGAAGGGCAGGTTGACTCAGGAGTTGGTTGACTCAGGAGGTCATGGATGGGATGAGGGCCAAGAGAAAAGCATTTCGGAGGTTCAAAAAAATCCAGAGGGGAAGTCGACAAGGATGAGTATACGAAGAAGTCCAGGGAGGTTACCAGGCTTGTCAGAGAGCTGAGACTGGCACAAGGTATTAGAGATGGAGAAAAGGACTTCTTCAGATACATAAGAGAGAGAGAGAGAAGGAAAAACAAAGACCAAATTGTGAGAATTAGGAAGGACAGAGGGTGGGTGGAAAGGGGGGGGGGAGATCAGGCAGAGGTTTTGAATGGATACTTCTATTCTGTATTCACATAGGAGAAAGAGGGGCAGATACCGCAAGTGAGGGGTGGAGTGGGCTATGGGGGGTAGCGGGGTGACGGATACAGGGATTACAGAGGACAGGGTCCTGGAAGGGTTAAGGGGGAACAAGGCACCGGGACCTGATGGCATTCACCCTAGGTCCTGGCAGGACCACTGGCTGACCTGTTCAATACCTCCCAGGACACAGGATGCGTACCGCAGAACTGGAGGATGGCCGATGTGGTGCCCATTCACAAAAGTGGCCCTAAGGATGAACCAGGCAACTACGGACCAG
The DNA here is from genome assembly GCA_016271365.2 of Neoceratodus forsteri. Classification (NCBI taxonomy): domain Eukaryota; kingdom Metazoa; phylum Chordata; order Ceratodontiformes; family Ceratodontidae; genus Neoceratodus; species Neoceratodus forsteri. Next base: position 1,680,886,190 of record CM057455.1, on the reverse strand, counting down.
TGGGCCTCACATCAATCATCACTAAGCTCATGGAGATGATCCTTAAAGAAAGGCTGGTTAACCTTTCCGGAGGACAATGGACTCCAGGACGGTCAACAACATGGGTCTGTCTCGGGCAGATCCTGCCAGACAAACCGAATTGAATACTATGACTGGGTGACCAGGGAACTGGACAAGGGCCATGTGGTGGATGTCCTGTTTTTAGACTTCAGCAAAGCCTCCGATTCCGTGCGCATGGGAGGCTGGGGGAGAATGTATATAGGGTGGGAAAAAAGATGGTCAAATGGGTCAGAAACTGGCTGAATGGAAGGCAGCAAAGGATGGTAGTGGGGGGGGGGGACTCTCATCCCCGAGGACGGTGATGAGCGGGGTGCCACAGGGATCGGTGCTGGGACCAGTGCTGTTTGGAATATTCATAGCTGGTATCTCACTCGGGATCTGGAGTAGGATCAGTCTGTTCGCAGACAATACGAAGAGGGGGTCTGTGGTAGATGACACAGAGGGCTGGAGGGGGCTGCAGGAAGACCTGACCAAACTTCAGGAGTGGTTGGAAACATGACAGTTGGGGTTCAGCGCCAAGAAATGCAAGGTACTACACTTCGGGGCAAGGAACCAGGGGGTGGAGTTATCAGCTGGGGGGGGGTACAGCTGAAAAGCACTGAGGAGGAAAAGGATCTAGGGGTGTTTATAACGGGGAGTATGAACAACTCAGCTCAGTGCAGGAAGGTGGCAGAAAAAGCCACCAAGATGCTGGGGTGTACAGCGAGAGGAATCTCCTCCAGAAATAGGGAGGTGATCCTTCCCCTGTACAGGTCACCATTTAGGCCACACTTGGAATACTGTGTGCAGTACTGGTACCCGTTCCTGAAGAAGGATATCAGATTGTTGGAGGGGGTGCAGCGCAGGGAGACAAAGATGATCCAGGATTGGAGGGAATGTCCTACAAGGACAGGCTGGGTGAGCTAAACATGTACTCCCTGCAGGAGAGGAGGGATGGGGAGATATGACAAACCTTTAAATACTTAAAGGGGATAAATAAAATTAATGCATAAGGGATTTTCCAGATTAGAAGAGGGAGGGATACGAGAGGGCACCGGCAGAGACTGGAGGGGAGAACACTCAAGAAGGAAATCAGGAGACACTTTTCCATGGAACAGGTGGTAGACAAGTGGAATGCTCTGCCTGAGGAGGTGGTATCCTGTAGAAAGGTGGGTGGTTTTAAGAGGGATGGGACAAAGTGTGGGGGGGTAATGATGAAGATGCGTGGGGAGGGTGGGGCAGCTGCAAATTGAGGTGCTAGCTGCACAGCTGAGCAGAATCTATAGACCGTGAGGCTTGTTTCAGCTGGCGTTTTCATATGTTCATAGAATACATAAACTGTCATGGAAAGGAAAATGGGAGGGCAGTTTACTGTTAAGATAATTTTGGATCACTTCTAATCAAGTTCTTAGAGTGGGAATAAAGGCCGCCCACCACCTTCTGATCTTCCAGCTATAGAGGCAAACGCAACCAACTGAACCACAAACACAGTATATTCTAGCATACAAAGGTACATATAAAGCTAGGTTAACAGCATGAACTCTTCAGGAGAGTGTTATATCACCAAGGGACTAAAAAGAACTTCTAGAATATCTGTACTTTGTGCTGCACTGCAACTTCAAAACATGTTTAAAGGAATGCTGCTTTCATCAGATGTCAGGTGAGAGGCAATAGCCAAAGAAGTTTTATGAAGTGATTTGAGTGCTCCAGTTTCTCTGAAGTTAACTGAGGCAAAACCAATCACTGCGCCACTAACTGCTGGGGAGACAGGAAGCAGCCTCAAGAAATCATTTTTATGTTTGCTTGCATGCATGTGCAAGAAACATAGTGCCACTATACGAGTTTTTGTAGGTGTGCTTCCCCCACTTCCAATGCCCTGCTCCCTTTTGCAGGCACGGCTGCACTGCGCCAGGTAATGTCCGAGCTGTCCATGACAGCCGTTCCGATGCAGTGGCATACAGTTCTAAGGAAAACACTGCCACAAACAACTTGCATACTGCACCGTCGGCTGCATCTGAACTGTCAGACAGTCCCCCATACATTGTACTCTAGGAGCCCGCCAGCATGCTCATGCGCTCCAGCACCCCCGTATGGCCGACGGGGTGCCCAACCCACTGCTGCCCCCAAACACACTTCCAGATGCCACGCTGGGGGTCCACCCCAGCGCAGCAAATGTCAGTCTGCTGCCCCCCCCAAAACACACTTCCAGGTGCCATGCTGGGAGCCCATCAGAGCGTGGCAAAAGTCAGAATGGCGACGAGGGTGCCCAATCCCCCATCAGCTCCACTGAACTCACCCGCCCCAACAAAAAATGAAAATTACGTACCTACTGTAATTATGATCTTTCTGTGTATCTTCACCATTCATCACCTTTGGGCACATGGGCGGAGGTCATGACCCTGCGGGAGCTTTTTTTTAGGTAGGTGGAGCCGACGCACCATTGACGCCGCCCTCGAGGCCGATGCATTGCGTGGCACTCGCGGGTTGGACGTTAGGCGCTGTCGACTCCACCTGCCTGCCAGTTCTGAGTCGTCGGAGAGGTAAGAGAAAGGGAGTGGAGGGTGGGACAAGGAAGTCCAAGGGACAGAAAAAAGGAAAAGATGCAAAACTAAAAGGAGAAATAATGACAGAGAGGACAGAAAGAAGAAGAAGTTGGAAACTAAAGGGATTGGGAGGGGCCCCAATCTCTGGAAATAGAGGAGGGAGGTAGGCTGGGACAAAGAATTTAGAAGGTAGGAAGAGAGGGGAGAAGGTTAACACATCCCAGACCCTGGTCCGTCTCCAGATTGTATAGGAATGGCAAGGAGTAGCCAAAGTTCTACTTGCCAGAATTCAAGGCACAGAATGGCTGGCAAAAACTCCATCCATCTGAGCAGAATCGGCTATTCTGGAAGAAGGACAGGGCACAGAGTATTAACACCTTCTCAAGGAAAGATTTTGGTGGAAAAGGAGTTTTTTTTTTTGTGCGTGCAATAAAGGATAGTCCTAAGGACAAAGAAAAATAAGATGGACGGGACAAGGAGGCGGAGAGAATGGAGGGCAACTACCAACTCCCACCCCACAGGGGTGGAGCAAACGCACTAGAGAAGGAGTGCCCCCATGCTGACCACTCTACCCAGAACATTGTCCCCCTATGTGCCCCTGTTTACCCCACTCCTAACAAAGAGAGGAGGGGGGCGAGGTTGGGCACAGGGAGGGAGGTGAACCCAGAGACTGAGGCCCCAGGGGGATGGAGTGTGGGGTTGTGATGAATAGTGAAGATACACAGAAAGATCATAATTACGGTAGGTACGTAATTTTCATATCTTATCTGTGTCAATCTTCACCATTCATCACCTTTGGGTGAGTGCCGAGCCCCCGAAGGGGGTTTTCTTTTATGCTCTAAGGGACTGCGTCCCTTAGCTCTCAGTGGGTGACACACTAAGAGGGAGAACCTTCAGGGCCTGGAGAGGCCCGAGAGTGGGGATAGTGAGACGGGAACTCACCGGAAGGGGAAGGAAGTTGCCCCGACAAACGTTGTCTCACTCTATGGGAGAAAAGATAGGTTCTCTGGTGAGCAGAGTTAATCACCCTACGCCGGGCCAAGGGTGACAACCAGGAAAGACGCAGCCATGCCGTCCACCTAGTGCAGATCGCTGTCCCTACGACCCTGATAGCTACCTCGTTGGCATCATAGGATGCCCTCGCTTAGTGCCTTGCAAGCTCCAGGCCATGCACAGAGAGTGCAATGGCTCGTCTGGTTTGCTCCGTGTCAGGCAACGAGGCTAGGAGTTGACCTAGCCTGGACCACAAGAACCTGTCATAGGCTGCATAGTGGGCCTGATGTGCAGAAATAGAAAGCAACAACCATGTCGAGTAGAAAGCCCTCCTACCCCAGAAGTCAAAATCCGAGGAATCTTGATCTGGGAGCCGGTCACGGTGAAGGGCACAAAGCCCATCAGGAGTGTCCAACCACGTCAATCTGGACTGCGGAGGAGGCATGGAACCTGGAGACTCCGGGGGGGGCGCAATATCGCAGGCAGAAATCCCTAGGGGCAGGAACTCCGGACAAGGGTCTCTGCCAGAAGTGCAACGACGCCTCCCGAAAGGGAGCAGGCCAGGGAGGCACCACAAGGGTGGTCTCGCTGAACTCGCCTAGAAAGGCGTGCCCCGAGTGCTCTGAATTGCTTACAGTGGCAGGGGTGAGATGCAAGTCCTCCAACATCCTCACGAGGAAATGCTGATACTCAGCGAGATCAGCAGCTGGAGAGACGTGGACAGAAGGCTCCTCTCAATCACATGAGGGTGATGAAGAGTTGGAGGGCACCAACTGCTCAGAGGGCGGCTGCTCGGAGGGGAGGTTGAAAAACCTGTCTGTCCATTGCCCTAACATAAGCTGGGAACCGAGCAGCCACAGCCCCGAACTGCTCCCAAGAGAGAGGCCCGCTAGGAGCAAGGATGCCTGGGAGCACAGGAGAATGTGGCAGAGGGATGGGGACAGAGCCGAGAAGAGATATCGACTGACCTCCGCCTGGGCTAAGGAGCGGACCAAGAGCACCCAAAGAAGAAGGTGCTCCGGAAGACTCCACAGCCAACAGCTGAACAACCATTTCAGTACTGCCTTGGCTGCGCCCGGAAGAATCCCCTCCGTGAGGCGACCGGGCATATAGGTCCAGAAGAACAGTCCCCTACCTCAAAAGAATGGGGCTCCCTCAAAGAGACCGAGGAGAAAGAGCGGAGATCCGCACTACGGCTTCTTCCAGAGCCCGGGAGGGTCCCAGGAAAAAGGTCGCCGTGCAGACCAAATGCCCCTCGACCCATCGGAGTCCGAAAGAGCCCTCCTCCTCCTCCTCCTTGTGAGGGCCAGCCTAGGTAGCCGACAGCCCTGGCCAGCACCCGAAGGAGATATCCAGGGCACAGTACCCTCCCCTCCCGTAGGTGCTCTGATCGGCCCCAAAGTTGGGCAATCCAGGCACACCACAGGCGGGGGTACCACTGCTGAGGGGTCAGTGAACCCACCAAGACCGGGCTGCAGAGCAATGGTGGCCTGCACCACTGCCCGCTGGTCAACACCCCTGACCCCAGTCTCAGCAGCCACCAACCCCACCTCAGAAAGGGGCCGACTCCGGTTTGTCGAGGACACTACAGGGCTGCCCACCCCAACAGTCAACCCCAAGGAGTCAGGCTGTTCGTCCAACTCAGAGCCCCACTCTGCCTCTGAAGAGGTAGAGGCCAAGGCCCTGTGCCAGACCGTAGGAGGGCACCCGGTGCCATCCTTGCCAAAGGGGGTGCCAGAAACTGAAACCATGCCTGAGCTAGTGCCAGTGCCCCCTACAGCACAATGAGTGGAATCCACAGAGGGCACGGCCCCAACCCGAACAGCAGCTCCAGAGTCGGGACCAGCCACGGCGCCATCCGGCCCCACAGTGCTGCCGAGGGCGGAGACGGCACCAACGACAGCCCCAACAGTGCCATCGGCGAGGGATATCGCTGCGAGACGGCGCCGAGGGCAGAGGTGCCGACAGCAGAACTCGACCCCCATAGCTGGAGTCCCAGGACACGGTGCCATGTCAACTCGCGCCGCCCACGGCGATGCGCAGATTTACACAAAGACGGCACCACAGAAACTCCCACGGCACTGCTAGCAGTATCAGCGCCAACAGCAGCCACGGCACCGAGTGACAAACCGGCATTGATGACGGCTCTGTTAGGGTCCACAGCGCCGTGAACGGCACCAAGGCCAGCAACAGTGCTAACTGACTGCGTCGAGGATGGCGCCGACCCGGGCCTTGCGAACCGTGGGTCCAACACCGGGGGAGCCTTCACCCCTGAAGGGGCGATTGCTGTGACAGGGCCTCCTGCCCGCCCCGAAGGGCGGACTGACCACCTGCACTGTGGAAGAGCCTCAGTAACGCCATGCTACTAGTAGCTGCGGCTCCCTCCTCCTTGGTCTGTGTAGAACCGGAGGGGACCCGGAGGAAAGGCCGAGAGTATGTGGCTTGGCCTGACGAGCGTGCACCCGACCCCCGAAAGTCGGCGGAGCTCGCCCCACTTTCCACGTGCGTTGTTCGATGACCCGGCGGTCCATGGAGAAACAGGCATTGCATGAATCCATGTCGTGAAGCAGGCCAAGACATGTAAGGCAATGGTCGTGCTGGTCAGGGACAGAAAATTTACGGCCACAAGGGCACCGTCGCATGGGAGGGCCGTCCCGCCTTCAAAGTCTTCTTGCCCATCGACCCAGACATGACCTACGAAGAAAAAAATACCAAAAACAGACTCAACGTCGCCAAGAATAAAATATATGGAAAGATCTTACCAGCGACGTCGAGTAAGGCAACTAGAACCGGCAGAACACAGCACCAATGGAAAGTGGCACGAGAAATAGCTGGAGAACGAACTGCGTAGGCGGCAGGCCTCAAATTGGATCTGGCTTCCCATGAGGTGACCTCTATGACGGGAGACGAAGAACTGGAAGGCAGGCGGAGTCGACAGCGCCTAACGGCCAACCTGCGAGCGCCACACAATGCATCAGCCTCGAGAGCGGCGCCGATGGAGCATCGGCTCCACCTACCTTAAAAAAAAAAAAAAAAAGCTCCCTCGGGGTCATGATCTCCGGCCATGTACGCAAAGGTGATGAATGGTGAAGATTGACACAGTTAAGATCAGGTTTCCAGTTGCCATGCTGGGAGCCCACCCCAGCGTGGCAAACATCTGTATGGCTGACGGGGGTGCCCAATCCCCGTCGGCTCCACTGGGTCCCCCGCAAAAAAAATTCCAGCTGCCACGCTGGGAGCCCAACCCAGCATGGCAAAAGTCCTGTGTTGTCTTCCTAAAATGAAAAAAAAAAAAACCACCCAAAAACAAACAACAGTCCCTCGTTAATTGTCTGTCCCCCTTCCCCAACCTGCGCCCACCCTATGCGCAGCCACCTCCCAACACACTCCCCTCACCCCATACTTACCTCCGGAGCCCAGCGTGACAATCTTCAGTGGACCGGGAACAGGTCTGCACTCTTCAAAGTTAACCGCGAACTGAAGAAATGCCGGTAAGCTGTATAATAGCATAAATGGCATTTTCAACTTTGCTGCATATCTCAGCCATTTTGGGAAATTTTGTTCACCAAATTTTCAACATGGGTTCCTGGGGCCCCACCTCATGAACTCAGTCACTGTTATTTTGTTACTCGGTCCCAAAAAGGTGATTTCGTGGTCACTACGCGGAACCACCTTTCAGGACCCAGTAACGCACAGACAGTGCCACTGATTATGAGGTAGCCCCCCGCTCCAAAAACCCTATGTTGAAAATTTGGTGAAAAAATTCCCCAAAATGACTGTTTTGTGAGCGTGCGTTGCGCAGTTTCTACGTATGCTCGTAACTTCGCAATAATATTTTCACTCCAAATTTTCAACATTGCCATTCTACTACACCTCCTTATGAGCAGTACAGATGTAATTTTTCATATGTTGCCCAAAATGTGTTTTCATGCATGTAGCGCACAATGGCGCAGTCGGTGTGCGAAATCAATGCTCGGGTCAGATTAAGAAAATCACAGTGACACTGTTCATGAGCAGAGGTCTTAAAATGGCTATGTTGAAAATTTGAGGACAACAGTCCATAAAATGACTGTGTTACGAGCGTGCATTGTGCAGTTTCCACACACTCTAGTAAGTTCACAAATTCGTAATATTTTCAGTCTAGATTTTCAGCACTGTCATTTTTCCACACCTCCTTACGAACAGTACAGCTCTCATTTTTTCACATCCTGTTTGAAATGTGTTTTCGCACCAGTGGTGCCAAATGGTGTAGTCACTGTGCAAAATCAGCCTTCCACTAACGAACTGATATTGCCACTGTTCATGAGGTGGGGGTTATAAAAAAAAAAAACATTTTTAAAATTTGGAGTGAAAATACCAATGAAGGACTGGGACATTAGTGTTTCCGACCATAACGCCCCACCCTGTAGGGACTGACAGGCATCAGGGGTGTGACTTGGGATTGTCGCCTGTAATACTCCTGCCATTCCACCCCCACCCACACCCTGCAGCCAGTGACAGGCATCGAGGTGTGCCTTGCACTCTTTGGCCCCAAAGTTCACCCCATTCTCCTATACTGCACCCATCTCACCGTATTTCTTATGGAATGGGGTGAGCATAAGGCCCAAAGACTCCAATGCACACTGTGACCCTTGCCGGTGTCTGCATGGTAGGGTGTGGTGAAATGGCATGGCCGTTACGCCTGATGACCCAAAGGCACACCCCAATGCCTGTCCTTCTCTGCAGGGTGGTGGAGGGGTTAGCTTCAGTTCAATACTTCACTGTCATTCCTATTATGCATTTCTCTAACTCCTACACTACCAGTGCTAATGCCAGCAGGCAAACATTCGGCATTGACAAATGCTTGTTACAAGTGGGACAACAAATGTTTGCACATTTTGTTATAACAAATGTTTTCACAGTGTGCCTTAATCACCTAAGAAAATGCAGAGGATTTAAAAAAGGAAATTACGTACCTACCATAATTCTTGATCTTCTTGGACACAGTCTCCACCACTCATTCACAGTGATGGGATCTACGCTGGAGGCGCTAGGACCCAGCGGGAGCAAACTTTTTTGCAGGAGGGCTGGGGCCAGAGATGGAGCCGTGAAGAGCGGCGCCGAGAGCCTCGGCTCGTGCGGCAATGACTATCTTGGCGTCGACCCTCCAACTGCCTCAGTACCTTTTTTTTCCCCGAGGAGGTGCACCATAATTAACCTAGAAGGATAGCCTAACAAAAACGGACATAAGATAGTCCGGAAGACCCATATAAGAAGGGGTCAAGAAAGAAGTCACAGCCTAAAGGTTGAGGGAGGAAGACCAACAACAGAGGTGAGCTCGGGGGATGGTAGGTGGGCGTGTGAATGAGGGGTGGAGACTTCGTCCAAGAAGATCAAGAATTACGGTAGGTACGTAATTTCCATATCTTCCTGGACATAAATTCTCCACCACTCATTCACACTGATGGGAAAGTACAGAGCTAATAACCCCCGATAGTGCGGCAGGAGAGACCAAGAGCTCACAAATTTAGGACAGAAGTCCATTAAGGATGGTTCTGACAAAACGAAATATGTCGCCTGGCATGAACATCCAGGGCATAGTGTTTAACGAAAGTATGCAATGAGCTCCAGGTAGCCGCACTGCAAATATCTGCAATGGGAACGTTGCAGATTTCTGCCCTAGTAGAGTGAGCGTACACTCTGCCCTCCAGCTTAACCTGCGCCATGGAATAACAGTGGCGAAGGCATGCCACTAGCCATGCTGAGATACATCTGATAGCGACAGGTTGACCCAGCCGGGTCTCGCTGAAGGAAACAAACAGTTGTTGAGCTTTACGAAAGTCTTTTGTTCTATCTAGATAGAAACGCAAAGCTCTCTTGACGTCCAAGGAATGACGAGAACGTTCTCCTTCATTTTGGAAGTCCGCAAAGTAAGAGGGTAGGACCAAAGGTTGGTTTAGTTGAAATTCTGAAACAACCTTAGGAAGAAATTTAGGATGGGTTCTAAGAACTACTTTGTCTTTATGGAACACAGTATATGGAGGATCTGTGACCAGGGCATGTATCTCAGAGACCCTGCGAGCTGAGGTAATGGCCACTAGGAAGGCCGTTTTCCAGGTCAGAAATTTTAGCTCACAGGTAGCCAGAGGTTCGAAAGGTTTCAGTGAGCATGTCTAGTACAAGATTAATGTCCCAGGCCTGCGACTGGACGTCTTATAGGAGGTCTGGTATGCAGAATTCCTTAAGAAACCTCTCAACCATAGGTAACTGAGCCAGTGACAAGGAAAGTACCGGCTCATGATAAACTGAAATGGCACAAAGGTGAACTTTGATTGTAGAGTACTGCAGACCTGAATTTGAGAGGTCTAAGAGGTACTCCAAAATTTTATCTGGTGGGCAGGAAAAGGGATTTAAAGAGGATTTTGCACACCAGAGTGAAAAACGCTTCCATTTGGCTGTGTAAGTTTTTCTAGTGGCTGGCTTCCGCACCGCCAAAATAATATCTGAAACCCTACGAGAGACGTTGAATCTATTCACTTCTATCTCTTCAGGAGCCAAGCATGAAGGTGAAGCGACCTCAAGTTGGGATGAATAACCAGCCTTTGAGTCAAGAGATTCGTCTGAAGTGGGAGTGGTTTCGGCGGAAGTGCCGACATACTGTTGAGTAGTGGAAACCACATTTGTCGAGGCCAGAAGGGAGCAATGAGGATCATTTTGTCCCCCAGGGATTCGAACTTGAGAAGTACCCTCTGAATTAGAGGAAGAGGCGGAAAGGCATATAGAAAGCGTCTTGTCCACTGCAGCCTGAACGCATCCTGACAGAAAATGCCAGGCCCTGGATTTCTGGAGCAGAAGAGGGGCAGTTTTGTGTTGAGTGGGGATGCAAAAAGGTCCAGGTCTGGAGTTCCCCACTCTGCAAATACTGACTGAATCACGGCTGAGTCAAGAGACCATTCGTGAGGATCTGTCTCTGTTCTGCTGAGGCGGTCCGCCAGTTCATTCTGTACTCCTGGCAGGTAGACCACTTGAATTAGAGACTTGTGCTGTAAGCACCATTCCCACACTCTCATCGCTTCTCTGCATAAGGGGTAAGAGTGAGCGCCGCCCTGTTTGTTGATGTAATACATCACTGCTTTGTTGTCCGTCTGAAGGAGAATGCTCTTGTGACAGAGAATGTCTTTCAACGCCCGGACCGCATAAAGGACGGCTCTTATTTCCGAGACATTTATGTGAAGCTGGGACTCGACCTGAGTCCACGTACCTTGAGTGTGGAGAGCCTGACAGTGAGCCCCCCACCCCATCAGGGGCGCATCTGTGGTAATGGAAATCTGATGATCCAGAGGAGCAAAGGGATACCCTTCTAGGAGATTGTTCTCTTGCGACCACCAGGTGAGTGACCTCTTTAGAGATTCTGTCACCTTGATGAGAAAGGACTGCGGGTGAGTGGTTGGGGACCACGGAGTACTGAGCATCCACTGAGAAGTTCTCATGTGAAGGCGTGCTAGGGGTACAGTAAACATTGAGGATGCCATGAGATCTAGCATCCGTTGCATCAAGAGAGCTGGAACCGAGTTGCTCTCTCCGATGTGACGGGCCATCTGAAGGATATCGCTCCTTCTGTCCTCTGGCAGAAAAGCCTTCGGACAGGAGGTGTCCAGAAGAGTTCCTATAAAGAGGAGTCTCTGGGAGGGCTGCAGCTGTGATTTTTTGAGGTTTAGCAGGATTCCCATGGACGGAGAAAGGTTGAAGCCGGCTATGATGCCCAGAGTTCCCTGCCTGGAAGGACTTGCCAGAAGCCAGTTGTCCAGATAAGGGAACACTTGAATTCGATCTTTCTGAGATGTGCTGCGAGAACTGCACAACACTTTGTAAAAACTGCGTGCGCCGAGGATAGCCCAAAGGGCAGGACTCTGAACTGATAATGTTGTCCCAGAGCCACAAACCTTAGGAATTTGTGATGCTTCGGGTGAATAGAAATGTGCTGGTAAGCATTCTGCATGTCTAGGGAGGTTAGCCAGTCGTGCTGATGAAGCAAAGGTAACAAGGTTCCTAGTGAAATCATTTTGAATTTCTCCTTGGGCAGAAATTTGTTTAGTTTTCTGAGGTCCAAAATGGGGCGCATGCCCCCGGTTTTCTTTGGAACGGTCAGGCTGAGACGGTCTGCCAGTTCGTTCTGCACTCCCGGCAGGCAGACTGCTTGAATTAGAGCCTTGTACTCCAAGCACCATTCCCACACTCTCATCGCTTCCCTGCATAAAAGGTAAGAGTGAGCACCGCCCTGCTTGTTGATGTACTACATCACTGCTTTGTTATCCGTTTGAAGGAGAATGTTCTTGTGACAGAGAATGTCTTTCAAAGCCCGGACTACATAAAGGATGGCTCTCATTTCTAAAACATTTATGTGAAGCTGGGACTCGTACTGAGTCCACGTTCCTTGGGTGTGGAGATTCTGACAGTGAGCTCCCCACCCCATCAGGGACGCGTCTGTGGTAATGGAAATCTGATGATCCAGAGGAGCAAAGGGATACCCTTCCAGAAGATTGTCCTCTTGCGACCACCAGGTGAGTGACCTCTTCAGGGGTTCTGTCACCTTGATGAGAAAGGACTGAGGGTGAGTGGTCAGGGACCACTGAGAACTGAGCATCCATTGAGAGGTTCTCATGTGGAGGTGTGCTAGGGGCACAGTGATCACCGAGGATGCCATGAGACCCAGCATCTGTTGCATCGAGATAGCTCGAACCGAGCTGTTCTTTCTGATGTATCGGGCCATCTGCAGGATATCACTCCTTCTGTCCTCTGGTAGAAGAGCTTTCGCACAGGAGGTGTCCAGAAGAGTTCCTATGAAAAGAAGCTTCTGGGAGGGCTGCAACTGCAATTTCTTGAGATTTAGCAGGACTCCCATGGACGTGATGAAGTCTGAGGCCATGGCTACAGCGTCAAGAGTTCCTTGCCTGGAAGGGCTTGCTAGAAGACAGTCATCCAGATATGGGAACAATTATATTCCGATCTTTCTGAGGTGTGCTGTGAGAATTGCACAACACTCTGTAAAAACTCGAGGCGCAGAGGATAGCCCAAAAGGCAGGACTCTGAACTGATAACGTTGACACAAAGCCACGAACCTTAGGTATTTGTGATGCCTTGAGTGAATAGGAATATGTTAGTAAGCATACTTCATGTCCAGGGAGGCTAACCAGTCGTGTTGATGAAGCAAAGGTAACAGGGTTCCTAGTGATATCATTCTGAATTTCTCTTTGGGAAGAAATTTGTTCAATTTTCTGAGGTCCAAAATGAGGCACATGCCCCCAGTTTTCTTTGGAACTAGAAAGTAATGGGAGTAGAACCCTGTGTTCCGTTGATCCAGCGGAACTACTTCTACTGCCCTGTTGTTCAGAAGGCCTTGTATCTCGGAGGCAAGAAGTTCTGACTGAAGAGCTGACAGTTTTGGCCGCCATTTGGGGGGGACAATCCGGAGGGTTCTCTGAAAGACTAAGGGAATATCCCTCGCGGATTATCCGGAGGACCCATTTGTCTGATGTTATAGACTTCCACTGGTTGTAGAATTGAGTCAGATGACCTCCCACCACTAAGGAGTCCCCCTCGGGCAGCTGAGGTGGGACTTGGGCCAGAAACTCAGAAGGCGGCACTGGGCATTTTGGGCCCCTGTGCTTTCTGTTGCGTTTTCTTTTGAGGCTGAGGGGCTTGGTTTTTATTAAAACCTCCTCTGCCTTTGCCTCGAAAGGACTGACAGTTGTGAAACTGCCACTTATTAACACCCCCCCCCCCGAGAAAGGGCAGGAGCAGGTCGAGCTAACTTAATGGCTGATCTGTTCTTGTGTGTGGCCTCTACAGCTTGTTCTACTTGAGGACCGAAGAGATACACACTGTCAAAAGACAACACCATGACCTGTTGCTTGGCATCATTCGTGAAGCCGGAAGTGCGCAGCCAGGAATGACGGCGGGTACAAATGCTCGCCGCCGCTGCTTGGGAGGCAGTATCGAAAGCGTCCATAGCTGCTTTAACCTGTTGGTTGTTGGACTCGATACCCCTGGTTATGGTCTGAAGAAGCTCTGAATTAGCGCAGACTCCGGTAGAGCTTCAACCATTTGTTTGAGTGAATGCCAAAGAATATACTCATATTGAGAGAAATAGCCCTGGTAGCTGGCAATACGCATACCCAGGGTGGATGCAGTAAAGATTCTCTTACCTAAAGTATCTATCTTACGAGATTCTTTGTTTATAGGTCGAGCTGTAGTAGTCTGGGGAAGGACAACCTTATCATTCTCTGCCAAGACTACAATAGGGTCCGCAAAGGCTTGAGAGGCCAAAATGGGTCGATCCTTGGGAGCAGCACACTTCCTATCTATGGACTTAGTCACAGAAGGAATGAGAGCAGGGTTATTCCATACCATTTGAGAAAGCGTCTCAAAGGAGGGTTGTACCAGGGGAGTTAAATCCATAGGGATGTCTGGCACATGAAGGTACTGGAGTCTTAAAAGCTTCCCAGTATCGATATCCATAGTCTGGACAGAAAGAGTGGAATTCAAATTTTTCAGCAAAGACTTAAGTGACAGGTCTTCGACCACAGGCTCTGCAGCAGGATTAGATCATGCTCCTTTCACATCATCACCCAGCCTAAGGTCTGGGTCAGGCTCAATATCATCTCCTGACAGCCCAGGAGGGACTGTATGGACAGGAAAGGAAAATTACGTAACTACCGTAATTCTTGATCTTCTTGGACGAGTCTCCACCACTCATTCACACGAGTGGGATTAGCGCCGGAGGCACTAAGACCCATTGGGAGCAAACTTTTTGCTGGAGGGTCGGCGAGAGAGACGGCGCCGTGCGAGCAGCGGCTCGAGCGGTAATGACCATCTCGGCGACGACCCTCCAACCGCCTCAGTACCTTTTTTACCAAGGAGGTGCAGCGCAACTAACGTAAAGAGTAAACCCAACATAAGATAGTCCGTATGACCCGTGTAAGAAGGGTCAGCAAAGAAGTCCTCACAGCCTAAAGATTTGAGGGAGTGAAGACCAATACAGCGGTGAGCTCGGGGGATGGAGGGTGAGCGTGAGAATGAGTGGTGGAGACTGCCCAAGAAGATCAAGAATTACGGTAGGTACGTAATTTTCATATCTTCCTGGACAAAAGTCTCCACCACTCATTCACACTAGTGGAAGTACAAGCTGATAATCCCCAAAAGGGCGCAGGAGAGCCAGAGCTCACGCATTTAAGATAGAAGCCTATTAAGATAGTTCTGCCGAATGCGGAATGTCGCCTAGCATGAACATCCAGTGCATAGTGCTTAACGAAGGTATGCACTGAGCTCCAGGTGTGGCGCTGCATATATCTGCAATTGAACATTGCGAATTTCCGCTTAGGATGCTACATCGCTCTAGTAGAGTGAGCGTACATCTACCTTCTAATTTAATCTGAGCCATGGAATAGCAATGACGAAGGCATGCCACTAACCATGAAGAGATGCATCTAATAGCGACAGGTTGACCCAGCCGGGTGTCGCTGAAAGAAACGAACAGTTGCTGAGTCTTCATAACATCCTTGGTTCTATCTAAATAGAACCGCAGGTTCTTAACATCCAAGGAATGAAGAGCTCGTCCCCTTCATTTTGGAAATTAGCAAGTAAGCGGGAAGTACCAGAGGTTGGTTTAGATGGAATTCTGACACAACCTTGGGAAGAAATTTAGGATGAGTACGAGAACTACCTTGTCTTTATGGAATACAGTATACGGAGGGTCCGTAACCAGGGCATGTATCTCAGAGACTCATGGGCTGAGGTAATGGCCACCAGGAAGGCAGTCTTCCAGGTAAGAAATTTTAGCTCACAGGTAGCTAAGGGTTCGAAAGGCTTCCGAGTGAGCATGTCCAGCACCAGGTTAATGTCCCAGGCTGCAACTGGACGCTTAACAGGGGGTCTGGTATGGAGAATCCCCTTAAGAAATCTCTTCATCATAGGTAACTGAGCCAGAGTTAAGGAAGAAACCGGCTCATGGAACGCTGAGATGGCACTAAGGTGAACTTTAACTGTGGAGTACTGAAGACCTAAGTTTGACAGGTCCAAAAGATACTCAGAATCCTTGCCAGGAGGACAGGAAAAGGGATTCCAAGAGGATTTGCACACCAGAGAGAAAACGTTTCCATTTGGAAGCGCGATGCTTGGTGGTTGGCTTCCGAGCAGCCAGAAGGATGTCTGAGACTCTACGAGAGACGTTGAACCGATTCACTTCTATCTCTTCAGGAGCCAAGCATGAAGGTGAAGTGATTTCAGGTTGGATGGACCAACGAACCCTGAGTCAAAAGACTGATTTGCAAAGGAAGTGGTCTCGAGAGGCTGCAACATACTGTTGAGTAGAGAAACCATAGTTGCCGAGGCCAGGAAGGAGCAATGAGAATCATCTTGGTCCCTGAGACTCGAACTTGAAGAGTACTCTGGATTAGAGGAAGGTGGAAAGGCATAAAGAAAGCTGCTTTGTCCACCGCAGCCTGAACGCATCCTGACAGAAAATGCCAGGCCCTGGATTTCTGGAGCAGAAGAGAGGCAGTTTATGCTGAGTGGGGATGCAAAAGGTCCAGGTCTGAGTCCCCACTCTTTGAACAGGGACCGAGCTACGGCTGGATCGAGACCACTGTGAGGGTCTGCCTGCTTTGCTGAGGTGATCTGCTAGGTCGTTTTGTATACCTGGCAGATAAACCGCTTGAATCAGAGACTTGTGCTCCAAGCACCACTCCACACCCTCATTGCTTCCCTGCAAAGGGATAAGAATGAGCACCGCCTTGCTTGTTGATGTAATACATCACTGCTTTGTTGTCCGCTTGAAGGAGAATGTTCTGTGACAAAGGACATCCTTCAGAGCTCGGATTGCATAGAGACCGCCTCATCTCCAGGACATTTATGTGGAGATGAGTTTCAACTGAGTCCATACACCTTGGTGTGGAGGAGAGACAGTGAGCTCCCATCCCATTAGCGGCGCGCCTGTGGTGATGGGAGATCTGATGATCCGGGGAGCAAAGGGGAATCCTTCCAGGAGATTGCTCTTCTTGAGACCACCAGGTGAGAGACCTCAAGGGCTCCGTCACCTTGATGGGATAAGACTGGGGAGAGAGGTCGGGACCACTGAGTGGAGAGCATCCATTGGGTGGTTCTCATGTGCAGTCAGGCCAGAGGGACAGGAAGACCGAGGACGCCTATGAGACCCAACATGCGTTGATCGAGAGCTGTAACTGATTGGTTCTCCCTGATGTAACGGGTCATTCAAGGATGTCGAGTCTTCTGTCCTCTGGAAGGAAAGCCTTCGCTGAAGAGGTGCTCAGAAGGTCCCTATGAAAAGGAGCTCTGGGAGGGTTGCAGTTGAGATTTTTTCAAATTCAGCAGAACTCCCATGGACGTGAGAAGACTGAAGTCGCTTGCACGGCTTCCAAAGTCCCTTGGCCGGAAGGGCTTGCTAGAAGCCAATCGCTCCAGGTAGGGAAACACTCGGAGTCCGACTTTCCTGAGATGCGCCCGCGAGAACTGCACAACACTTTGTAAAACTCAAGGCGCCGAGGATAGCCCAAAGGGCAGGACTCTGAACTGATAATGCTGACCCAAAGCTACAAACCTGAGGAACTTATGTGGGTCGGTGGACGGGATATGCTGGTAAGCATCCTGCATATCCAGAGAGGCAGCCAGTCGTGCTTGATGCAGCAAGGGTAACAGGGTACCTAGGGAATCATCTTAATTTCTCCCTGGGAGGAATTTGTTTAACTTTCTGAGGTTCAGAATGGGCGCATCCCCAGATTTCTTTGGAACCAGAAAGTAATGGAGTAGAACCCTGTGTTTCGAGGATGGGGGCACCAGTTCTATTGCCCTGTTGTTCAGAAGGCCCTGGATCTCCGCGGTGAGGAGGTCTCGATTGAGAGGCCGACAACCTGGGTTGTCGCCTGGGGAGGACAATTGGGGTTTCAAGAAATTGAGAGAATAACCCTCGCAAATTATCCGGGACCCATTTGTCCGGGTATGGACTTCCACTGGTTGTAGAAGACATCAGACGACCTCCACCGGAGGAGAAAGTTCCACCGGGCAGAGTGGATGGAACTTGGGCCAACGACTCATAAGGTAGCGCTGGGAGCTTTAGGCCCTGCGCTCTGCTGCGCCTTCTTTGAGGTTGGGCAGGTTGGCTTTTATGGAAGCTTCCTGCCTCTGCCTCGAAAGGACTGACGACTATGAAACTGACGCCTGTTCACATGCCCCGAGAGGGGCAGGCGGAGGTCTGGCCAACTTAATGGCCGATCTAGTCTTCTGAGTGGCTCTAAGGCTTGCTCCACCTGAGGGCCAAAAGAAAGGAGCCATCAAAGGCAGCGCCATCACCCTGCTGCTGAGCATCATTCGTGAAGCCAGAAGTACGCAGCCAGGAATGGCGCAGTACAAACTCGCTGCTGCTGAGCGAGAAGCAGTGTCAAAGCGCCCATGGCGGCTTTGACCTGTTGGTTATTGACCCAATACCTCTAATAACGGTCAGAAGAAGCTCTGACTTGAATCGAATCTGGAAGAGCTTCAACCATTCTTTTTCATAGAGTGCCACAGGATATACTCATACTGAGAAAATAGCCTTGATAACTGGCAATACGATACTTAGAGTGGAGGCAGCAAAGACTCTTACCTAATGTATCAATCTTACGAGACTCTTTGTTAATAGGTCGAGCTGTAGTAGTTTGAGGAAGAACGACCTTGTCATTCTCTGCCAGGACTACAATAGGATCCACAAAGGCTTGGGACGCCAAAATGGGACGATCCTTGGGAGCTGAATACTTATCAATGGATTAGCCACTGAGGGAATAAGAGCAGGATTATTCCATACCATTTGAGACAGCTGCCTCAAGGAAGGCTGGATCGGAGGAGTCAAATCGTAGGGATCTCCAAGCATGAAGATACTGGAGTCTTAATATCTTCCCAGGATCGATGTCTGTAGTCTGGAGAGAAAGAGGATCCCAGGTTCTTCAACAGAGACTTAAAGGACAGGTCCTCACCACAGGCTCTGTAGCAAAGAAAGATCCTGTTTCTCCACTTCATCACCCAACCGAAGGTCTGGGTCAGGCTCAACATCATCTCCTGATGGTCCAGAAAGGACTGTTTGGACAGGAAAGGAGGAAAATTAGAGAGGAGGAAATAGCAGAAAACAAGGAGAGTCCCTATGGCTGCCAGCGCCGAGACGGCAAAACGGGCTGAAGACGGCATTCCCGGGAGGCGACGGCGCTGGCAAGAGGCACGCCGCCCCCGCAAGCGCCCCCGGGCGGCGCGGCGGAACAAGGCGACGGGCGCCGCTAACGACGCCGCGATGGAGCACCGCGAACGGCGCCACCCTATCCAACGGCACTCAACGGCGGGCGCCGCGAGCATCCTCAAGCTGGTTAGCGCGGACGGGCGCCAAGAAGACCCAGCGGCACCGAAAACGGCCGGTTGGGTTAACAGACTCCTGCGGAAGGCGCCGAAGAGCCCCAGGAACCTGGAAAGCTAGAGAAGGAAAAACAGGAGATAAGGGCATCGGTGAGGCCCCCGCGCCGCAGCCATGTGAGGGGAAACACTAACATCGGAGTCGCTGGCACCAGAAGGCGCCACGCGACTAGGAAGGTCCAACCGCCTTACCTGATCGCCGGAGGGCCCGAGGCCCGAGGCAACCGAGCCAGGCAGAAGAACCAACCTCCGAGCCCATTGCTCCATAAGAGCGCCCACTGATGAAACTGCTCATCTGGAGTCCTACCTATAGGCGGGAGGGGCTCCGATGTCGAGCACGACGACACGCGAAGTTGGCGACTCGAAGAAGGAGACCGCAACTAGCAACGAGAAACCAGGCGACGCCGACAGAGACATACCAGAGGGCGACCTTAGTGATGCCTTCTTTTTGACCTGTGGGCCGTAAGAAGAGTCGAGGCCGAACGGTGCCGGAATGCACGCTTATTTTATGCCGGCGGGGAACCGCCCATCCCGGCATCGGACTGACCGCTGTCGGAACCCCGCTGAGGAGAAGGAGGCTGACCGGACCCAGCCCGGCTGACTGAACAGCTTTCATACGAAGTCTCCCTACCGTCACCTGACCTGCTCATGGTCGACTCCGTCCAGTAGGCCGAGACTTCTTCAAGTAAAATTGAAATATTAGAAAAATTTAACGAAAATAGAATAAAATTAAGCGACACTACTTATCGTGATAAAGTTACAAAAAAACAAACTGAAAACTATGCGCTAGTTTGAAGTTTGACTCCCGACAGGCGAGCGACGTCGTCACTGAAGCGCACTCGACGGCGGGAAAAAAGGAACTGAGGCGGTTGGAGGGTCGTCGCCGAGATGGTCATTACCGCTCGAGCCGCTGCTCGCGGCGCCATGTCTCGCGGCGCCGTCTCTCGCGCCGACCCTCCAGCAAAAAGTTTGCTCCCGATGGGTCTTAGTGCCTCCGGCGCTAATCCCACTCGTGTGAATGAGTGGTGGAGACTTATGTCCAGGAAGATAGGAGTGAAAATCAGAAGGAAAATAGGAGGGAAAGGGGTTCGGAGTTGAGGAGCCCTGGAGACTGGAAGACATCACACCAAATCTCGGCGCCGAAGAAGAGTACGGCCCGCCGCTTGTGCTTACCCCCATGGCGCCGAGGACGGCACCAAAAAGCCCAATTGCCAAGCTACATGGCGCTGACAAGCCGCCAAAGAAACCGAGACAGCACCGGTGTGGATGGTGTCAACAACCTCAACGGAGCTGGATGACGCTCAACAGACGATCGACGCCGAGGATGGCGCCGAGTGACCCACTGACGCCAACGGCACCAAAACCAACGCAGGGCCCCAAAAACCAAGATTTGAGGTAAAAGAAGGAAAAGAAGCAGGAGAAAGAGGCATCGGTGTGGCCACCTGTGCCGCAGCCACGTGAGGGGGGGAAAACACCTGAGCGCCGAGTCAACGGCACCGAAGAAGGCACCGCGCAACTAGGGAGGCCCAACCACCCTATCTGATCACCCGAAGGGTCTGAGGGCCCCGAGTGAACTGGCCAGGCAGTTGGACCAACCTCCGAGCCCACTGCTCCATCAGAGCGGCCCACTGATGAAACTGCTCATCTGAAGCCCTACCAGAAGGCAGAGAAGGGCTCCGATGTCGAAGACCGGAGACAGAAACCAGTGACTCTGGAGGAGACCAGCAACTGACCCCAATGACCGACTGTTGACGCGCAGACATACCAGAAGGTGACCTTGAGTGATGTCTTCCCTTTCCGGACCTATGGGTCGAAGAAGAGCTCGAAGCCGCGAGTGTGACTGTTTTCTTTTATGCTTCCGGGGGGACTGCACCTCCCCCCGGGCACTGGACTGTCCGTTGTCAGACCCTCCCTCCGGAGAGGGCGGCGGACCAGACCCAGCCCGGCTGACTGAACAACTTTCATACGAAGTCTCCCTACCGTCACCTGACCCACTCATGGTCGACTCCATCAATGTAGGCTGAGACTTCTTTCTTATAATAAATTATAGTAAGCAGTACTTTATTTCAAGAAATACTACAAAATAAAAAACTGAAAACTATGCCGCTAGTTTGAAGTTTAACTCCCGGCGAGCGAGCGTCGTCGTCACTGTAGTGCACTCGACGGTGGGAAAAAGGAATTGAGGTGGTTGAGGGTTGACGCCAGAGTCCTTGCCGCACGAGCCAAGGCTTGCGTGCTGCTCCCCGCGCTTCATCTCTGGCGCTGACCCTCCCGTGGAATTTGTTCCTGCTGGTCTTTATATCCGGCGAGATCCCATCAGTGTGAATGAGTAGTGGAGACTTTAGCGTCCAGGAAGATCCTCTGTTTTTTCCTGCATTACTCACTGCGAGGTGTGTCGTGCAATGATGTTGGGGCAGCACGACAAACGTCTGACATGCCTTCCCTGCAAATACAGTCCCAGCTGCTGAACCACAAGCTGTTGTACGGGGTCACCCAAGCACCGGCAACTCCCCCCCCCCACCCCTGGATGAGGAAAGCAGTCTATTGGATGCTCAATCCTCCTCCTCCAGCCAGCCCACTGGTTGCCCAAGCTCATTCCTGAACCCAGGTCGTCAGTGTCGCGAGCGGCAGCACTACCGCTGTACCAGCAGGTCAGCTGTAAAGAGACCTGATCCTTGACACATCCGTCCGAGGTCTGCCTCTAAAGGTGGGGATATGATAACCCCACCTCAATATGTGGTTCTCAAGGGTGTGGCAGTCCACAGGGAAGTAGGCATTGCACACATCCATGTTTTGCTCTGATCCAAGACAGGCCGCACAGGACTGATGCCAGTCTAGAACAGCCATTGGTTTCCGACAGGGGCAACAATGTATAATGGATGTCTGTTGATATTTCTTCAATGACCTGGCCCCTTTTTTAACAATCTATGATATCACAGTTAAACAAAGACAGGCAACACTGCAAATAAAGAAAAAATTATGGTGATGCAGTAAAATGAATGGTGAGGAGGTGAATGAATACGCTGCTCTCCCACAGTGTGTACTCAATGGCAGGAAAAAAACAGCTGAGGTTGGTGAGGTAGACAGCAACAGTTACTGGCTGGCACGCAACATCTCTTAAGGGTGTGGAGGCACCATGCCCAGACGTTATGGCAGGTCCCTTGGTCAAAACCTTTGCTCCAGCGGGGTTCCTGTGCCTCTGGCACAGAACTGTAAGTGGGAATTAATGGTGAAGATTGATTCGTGGAAGATTCCTCTGTTCTGGCAACATTTAACTTTGAACCAGAACAATTTTTTTTAAATCTGGCCCAATATTTTAAGAATATAATTCCAAAATATTTTAAATAAAAATGAAGCACAAAATAATATCTTTTTTTTAATTTTCATTTGATCAAATAAAACTGTAGGATATATAAAAAGGATGACACAACCAGAGGATACAAGTGGGCAGTTCGGCGAGGAAGACTTAGAAAGAATACTCAGAAATATTATTTCACAGTAAGAGTGGCAGATTTGTTAAACAGAATTCCATCTAAAGCAGTATCATCTGAAACCACCTCTGTGTTTAAATTAAAGGTAGATATTTGCTTAGAGGAAAAGGAATAAACTTTATAAAGATTTTCTTTCATTCCTATTTTTGATTCTTCATGAGCAGCAGAAAGCTATAACAGGTTCATCTACTGTTTTTTTTTTCTAAATTTCTAAATATATAATTTCCAGCACACTATAGCCCACAAAGGAAAAGTTCTGTTCTAAGAAATAAATTTGTACTGAGACAATGCATTTAACATTCCAGCATTTAATGCAGATGACATTAAGTTAAATGTTTCAGGATTCAGGGAAAAAAAAACATTATTTCTGAGCTATACATTTTTTCTATAGGGATTACAGAACAAGTGAAATCAGCTGTATACACTTCAGAAAACTGTACCTGATGAAACACACAAAAAGAAAGAAAAAAAAGAAAAGGCAGGTGGCATAATTTTTTTCAAAAGTAAGAAAAGTTTTAATGACAATTCCAGCTTTAACGGCCAGACTAATTCTTGCTCACTGCAGGGCTCCTGTGAAGTTCTTCCTTCTCATGCTGACTTTGATTTCACTCAAGTGCTGTTTGATACATTTCATCTGGCGTTTTATTCACTTGAAACTACACTTCATTTAACTGGCTGCTGCTCTGTTCATTTTTTTTTAACTTTATTACCCTAGACTGCGACACCACTTTGTTTAAATAATTTACTGTTTTGATGTTTAAAGCTAAACATTTTTGTCTAAATGAAAAGCATCAGTTTAGGCCCAAAATGTGGGAACATTTGGTGGTAAAACAAGACTAGAGTTTAATGAGTCAAAAAACAACAGTTAAGTTTTTCACAGTTGCAGCAGTAACTTCAAAGGTCAACAGTCAAGCAATGTCACAAGGGTTATATCAATAACATTTTTTAAGAGCTATAATTAACTAAGCTAATGACTCCTGCACTTTTGAACACCAAAATGTTTATGGGTTTTAAAACACAATTGCTTTATCTAAGTCAGCTTACAAGACAAATTACTCACCATGGCAATGTTGTTACTTCTAATGGAGTCTTGCTGTATTCTGACTATATGCAGTTAGCCCCAGCACTTGAACTGCTCCGGAGAGAAAAGGGTTAACTCTATGCCAGGGCATAGAACATTGAGCTCGAGCTCGGTTTTCAAACCTCTGTCCCTGGTACTCCTCAGTGTAACCGTCAGAGTCTTACGAGCACTATGCTAACTAACTAACAATCTAGAAATTGTTTTAACATTTTGTGAGAAAGGGCAATGAACTTATTTTTGTGGGTCTGAAAGGCTTAAGTCGAGAAACCCTCAAAAGAATCCAAGTAGGTAGCGAAAACAACCAATATATACTTAAATAAAACCATAAAAACCTCAAATAAAGATGAGGTATCCCAAGTACACCTTTGGGGTGCAGCACTGCACCTGTCAGACCACATCCCAAAACCACCAGGTTCCAGGAAGGGAGGCAGGGTGGGCGGTAAGAATACAGCAAGACTCCATTAGAAGAAACAACATTACTATGGTGAGTAATTTTTTCTTCAAACAACATGAAATCTTGCTGTATTCTGACTACATGCAGACTACCAAGCAGTACCCCCTTGGACCTTGGAGGAGGGAGTTACAGAACCTATTTTGGGAACAGGCTCTGCAGCACTGCTGTGCCAAACCTAGCATCACTTCTGGACAGAATGTCAAGAGAGTAATGCTTAGTAAATGTGTGAACAGTTTTCCAGGTGGCTGCTTTACAGATTTCCACTAATGGTATATCTCTAGCTGCTGCGACCGAAGCAGCTGTACCTCTGGAGGAGTGAGCTCTCATGCCTGAGGAAGGCTCTTTCCCCAACTTTGAACAGCAGAACTGGATACAGGAGACAATTCACCTGGTAATAGTTATTTTAGAAGCAGATTTACCTTTTCCCACTTCTCCATAAGTGAGAAACAGCTGTAAACAGTCATTTCTGTGGGCCTTAGTGTGTTCTATGTAATAACTAAGGGCCCTCTTCACATCCAGACTGTGCAGTCTTCTCTCCCCAGAGGAAGAATGGTCATTGAAAAATACAGGGAATGACAGACTGATTTAAATGAAAGTCTGATACAACCTTAGGAAGGAACTTTCTGTTGGTTCGAAGGACCACCCTATCCCTGTGAAATGAAATGAAATCAGGTTCCACTGATAAGGCCTCTAAATTCACTGATTCTCCTGGCAGAGGTAATGGCTACCAGGAACACAGTTTTCCAAGTCGAGTACTTTAGCTTAGCTGAAGATAATGGTTCAGGGGGGCTGCATGAGCTGTGCAATACAGATATTCAGATCCCAAACAGGAGTAGGCTCCCTAAATAGAGGATTAATATGAACTAGACCTTTGAAAAATTTCTTAAAAACTGGATGAGAGGCTAGAGAAGAGCCCTTCCCAGCTGAAAGCAAGGCAGATATAGCTGCCAGATGTACCTTGAGAGTGGTAGAACTGAGGCCTAAACTGTTAAAATGTACCAAATAGTCCAAAGCAGTTGTAATATCAGCTGAATCTGGCTGAATATGCCTCTGAGAACACCAGAAACCAAATCTCTTCCATTTGGAATTGTAAGTTTTTCTAGTAGAAGGTTTTCTACTCACCTTAAGAATGTCCAAGACTGATTGGGAAAGGTGCAGGCTTGAATACTCTAGCTCCTCAAGAGCCACGCTTTGAGTCTGAGAGTCTGAAGGTTGGGATACATAATCCTCCCCAGCGAAGAGGTGAGGAGATTGTACTGTCTGGGAAGACAAAGTGGTATTGTCACTGACATTGGCAATAGTAGGGGGTACACCAAGGCTGTCTGGCCCAGTCTGGAGCCACTAGAATCACTTTGCAAGGCTGAGATCTGATCTTGACCAGAACTCTGAATATCAGAGGAAACAGAGGAAAAGCATACAGAAACTTGCTTGTCCAATCTACTAGGAGAGCATCTTGATGAACAGACCCCAGAAGAGGGGGTCTGCAGCAGAATACAGGAAGTTGGTGATAGTCCGGGGCTGCAAAGAGGTCTATCTCTGGAGTGCCCCACCTCTTGAAAATGACCTGAAGAATTAGAGGATTCAGAGCCCATCCGTGATGGCCTTGAGAAATCCTGCTGACAGCATCTGCTAGTACACTGTCCTTCCCTGGGAGACGCACAGCTACCAGAGGAACCTGAAGGGAACAGGCCAGTGACCATATTTTCATGGGAACTGTGCACAAGGTTGAGGACCGAGTGCCTTCCAGCTTGTTTATGTACCACATGGTTGTGGTGTTGTCTGTCCTGATCTGCACCACTTTCCCCTGAATTGTGTTTGAGAATGTCTGAAGTGCTAGAAAGACAGCTCTGAGTTCGAGAAGATTTATGTGCAGTAGAGACTCCTGATGAGACCATGTTCCCTGAGCAGTGAGTTGGTCTATATGAGCTCCCCATCCCAGCAGAGAGGCATCTGTGGTGAGAATCACTGTAGGAGCCTGACTGAGGAAGGGGACACCTTGTCTTAGATTGTCCTCCTTCAGCCACCACTGGAGAGCCTGAACCAGAGTTTGAGACACTGGAACTAATTTGGAGAGAGGATCTTTTCTATGAGACCGGTAAGATCTTAGATGAAACTGAATATCGCTCATTTGAAATCTTGCCCCTTGCACCACTGCAGTGGAAGCTGCCATGTGGCTTGCCAACTGAAGGAAGTGTCTGACTGGTCGAGACCCTAGTGGACGAAAGGAGGAAGCCACAGTGATGAGGGATTGTACCTTGACAGAGGAAGAAATGCCCTTGCCTGGACAGTGTGCAGTTCCACCCCTATAAATGTGAGAAGCAGGGATGGTTCCGGAACAGACTTTTCTAGGTTCAAAATGAATCCTAAGGAGTCCGGAAGCTTCTGAGTGACCTCTAGAAATGACTTCACGTGGTCTGAGGACTGACCCACTATGAGCCAGTTGTCCAGGTATGGGAATAGCGAGATGCCCTGTCTCCTGAGAAAGGCCATCACTACTGCTAGGCACTTGGTGAACAACCTTGGAGCAGATGTTAGGCCAAAAGGCATTGCTCTGAACTGGTAATGACCTGAGGTACTTTCTATGGGAATGTCTGATAGGTATGTGGAAATAAGCATCCTTGAGATCCAGGGAGGCTAGCAAGTCTCCTGGTCTCAGAGAGGGAAGGATTATTCCCAGAGTCACCATTTTGAACTCTGGCTTTAGTAAATGTTTGTTCAGGTATCTTAGATCTAGGATGGGTTGCCACTCCCCTGTCTTTTTTGGGGTAAGGAAATATCTGGAATACAGTCCTTTTCCCCTGTGACAATGAGGTACTTTCTCTACTGCTTGCAGAAGTATTAGGGAGGAGACTTCTGCCTCTAAGGCCTTTGTCTCCGAGGGGGAGGAAGGACTGAAAGACTTTGCTCTCATTTTTGGGAACCTTTTGAAACTGAGAGCAAGTCCCTGGCTCACAAATTCCAGGACCCATTTGTCTGAAGTAACAGACTTCCAGGCCTGCCCCCTACTGGAACTGGGGAGGTAACCCTGACTGACACCTCAGGGTGTCTGTTTAGCAGGGGGCTTGGACTGAGTGGATGATGGGGTCCTGGTCATCCCTCGTCTGCCTCTTCCCCTAATGAACCTCCTCTGCCGGAAAGAGGAGGAGGCCTGGGCTTGGTAAAAAGGCCTATGAAAAGGCCTGCCCCCTGCCAGCCCTAAATTGCTGCTTCTGAGTAGTGGCCTGCTTTTCTTTTGC
The DNA here is from genome assembly GCA_016271365.2 of Neoceratodus forsteri. Classification (NCBI taxonomy): domain Eukaryota; kingdom Metazoa; phylum Chordata; order Ceratodontiformes; family Ceratodontidae; genus Neoceratodus; species Neoceratodus forsteri. Next base: position 1,680,858,927 of record CM057455.1, on the reverse strand, counting down.
TGCAGCACTCCTGTATGTGATCCTGTACTTGCCCATCTTCTTCATGTAAGCCTCTGTTTTCTCCCTAAACAGAGAGTTACCAGCAACAGGAAAATACATGGCCTTAGTCTGGGTATCCTGTGACAAATTGGTACATCTGAGCCAAACAACTCTCCTCATGGAGACACATGTAGCCATGACCCTGGAATGTACATAATTTGAGTCCACAGCAGCATGGAATTGAACTCTGGATGCCTCAACACCATCCACAGCCACCTGGGGAGGGGATTTCTTAGCCAGCTCCAGAACCATATCCCACACAGATTTTGGGTATCTGGCTGTATATACCATATAATTAGCTTGCCTGAGTCCCAAAGAGGATGCCAAGTATTGTTTTTTTTAGCCATGGCATCCACTTTCCTGGAATCCTTATCTGGGGGGTGAGATGCCAGGGGAATGTTAGCCTGGTCACAGGCTGCAGCTTACACTACCCCAACATGGCTGCAATGATTTGTGAGGAATTCCATCCCAGGACCTGACAAGGTATACCAATTGTCCATCCTTTTATCCACAGGAGGTATAGATGTTGGAAGTTGCAGAATTTTCTGTCTCTGTTTCCCCAAGGATTTATGCAAAGGGATAAGACACTCTCCTTGACTCTGGGACATCCATCATTTCAACAAACTCAGGTTTCTCCTGATGCTGTTCAGCCTCTTCCACTGGAAGCTGAAGAGTATCAGCCACTTTCTTGTGGAACAAGAAATGGGAGGGGGACTCAGAAAGTCTGGAAGGAGACGTCAGGCTCTACTGGCTCATCTAGGCCTTCATATTCCTCTTCTTCATGTTCTTCTCCTTCCCAATCGCCCTCATAGAAGGCTTCAAGTTCAATTTCAGAAGCAACTATTTCTGACCGAACCGATCATCTTTGAGTTGGTGTAGGTTCGGTCGGAACCGGGCAAAGCGACTGAACAATATTAATCGCTTTCGCAATTTCTTCAATGGTCGGAACATGGGAACCGGGATCCGAACCGGCTGACTTGCGTTTTCTCTTAGATGGAACCGACTCTGCAGAGTTGGCTCTCCTTTTGCCTGAGGAGGGATCGCCCAGGTCAGTGGTCACCCTCTTAGGGTCGGTCGGGACCGAACCGGGCTGGCCATCCGGATCCGCGGAATTCTCGGCCTCCCTTTCCTTCAGCCTACTTAAACATTTTTCCAAAGTGGCCTTGGGAAAGTTTTTACATATTTGGCAGTATTCTTTGAGGTGGTTAAACCCCAGACAATAAACACAGACGCGGTGGGAAATCAGCCTTAGCAAAGGCCTCCCCACACTCGGTGCAGTGCTGAAATCTAGTGGGACCGGTTTTCTTTTTGGGTTTCTCAGACATGCCGAATTAAATAAAGTTACCCTAAACAGTGTTCAAGCCAGGCAACTACACACCTATCGGTTAAAAAAAACAAAGAAAACTGTTTTTTTTTTGTTTTGTTTTTTTCTTAAGGAACTGATAAGTACCAGAATCCACAATAATAATAAACAGAAGACAAGAATTAACAGTTAAAGAATTTGTTTCGGTTCCCAACTGGACCGACCAGGAGAAAACCGAACAAAAAACAATTTCTATTAAATAAACTCTAACTACTTACTAGCTACACTTACTGTATCGTAGACAGAGATCTGAATACTGACTAAAACAAGAAAAAGCGGTTGAAAACCGACTGATTTTACTTAACCGAACTGAAGCGAAGGAGAGAATCTCCTGAGCGACTTCACAGTTAGGCGGAGTAAAGAATCTGACGGTTACACTGAGGAGTACAGGGACAGAGGTTTGAAAACCGAGCTCGAGCTCAACGTTCTATGCCCTGGCATAGAGTTAACCCTTTTCTCTCCGGAGCAGTTCAAGTGCAGGGGCTAACTGCATATAGTCAGAATAAAGCAAGACTTCATGTTGTTTGAAATTACTATAAGTATCTTAAGTAACTCGAGAGCTAAAACAATTTTCTGTCTTACCAAGTTGCTATAGTTCTTGTCTCCATAACCAAAAAATTTTTGAACAATTATACAATTAAACGGACAAGCAGGTTGCAAACATTTTCATTCAATGGGTACCTTTTTTCCGTTACAGAATGTATGTATATGATATTCTAAAGGTCTGCAATCTTGAGTAAAGTCATAAATAAATAAATAATTCTACCACCTGGTGGAGTATGAATCACTTAACAGGCACACTTTTTCCAACAGGCCAGTCTCACACTTAAGGGGCTTCAGTAGATGAACTACAGTATAGTTGTTAGCCAGATTACAGCTGTACACGGCTACATGTACATTTATGTGAATTTCTATATAAATTCATGCCACATGTGTATAAGAAAAAACATCCACACTATTAATGTGGTAAAAATTGATTAACAAATCATGTGTGTATACAACACAATGCAAAATTACTAATCCCCAGAGACCTACGCCTGAGCAGCGCTTTAGTATCTACCAGGCAGCGCCCAGCCATCTCTATAGCCGCCGCCTGCCAGAAGCCAACAGTTCCTGCCACCCTCCTGGTTGTCTCCCGCGGATTCGCTATCCAGGGACCTGCGCCTGAGCGGCGCTTTAGGATCTACCAGGCGGAGCGCCCGGCCATCTCTACGACTGCCACCCACCAGAAGCCAAAGGTTCCAGCCGCCCTCCTGGTTGCCTCCTGGGATTCGCTATCCAGGGACCTGCACCTGAGCAGTGCTTTAAGATCTACCAGGCAGGCGCCTGCCATCTCTATGGCCCACCACTCAAGCTGAAAGTTCCAGCTGCCCTCCTAGTTGTCTCGCGGATTCGCTATCAGGGACCTGCACCTGGCGGCTAGGGGATCTACCAGGCGGAGTGCCAGCCATCTCTACAGCCGCCGCCCGCCAGACGCCAAAAGTTCCAGCCGCCCTCCTGGTCGTCTCCCGTGGATTCGATATCCTAACTCTTGGAGCCATCTTCACCCGGCGGACTCAGACTGGTGCTGCGTACTTGCAGGCAGACTCTGATTGGTTTGCCTGCATCTCTAAACACTGTCAATTGGTGCACTTTTCCCACTGCTGTAACATTGGTATTTTGCTGATTTCTATCAACTCTGTTCCTCACTTTTTGGAAAAACTGCAATTTCTGTTTACTACTGCTTTCTGTGTACCTGAAATGTAATGTTACTACAGCTTAATTTTAGCTAGTATTACACTGTTTTGTCAGATGCTAGAATAGCCTGCATTGTTTAGTGTGTGTTGGGAAATGTAGCCTGCATAGCCTGTTTAAAATAGTGCACTATCTTCAGTCTGTCTGAGCTCCTAGTTATCAGCTCAATTTCTGTCTCTCTGAACTCTGCCTACTGTTCTCCTATCTGACCTCTGCTTTTGACCCTACTAAACCTCTGCTACCTGAACATTTCTTCTCCCAACTCCCTCACTTAGCTCTCTCTCATTTTCTCCTTAAACCTAATCTCAAATTAGCCCTGCTTTTTTCCTGAATTGTAACCCTACTCCCTCGCTGCTACCTTTTACCTCCTGTTTCTACCCGCCCACAACCTACTGTCTCGCTCTAACTCCACCCCAGCGATCCTGAGTACTTGCCTTTGTGCAAACTATCACCCCCCACTGACAGTCTGCCGCCAGCCACCCGCCCCTTATTTACTTAGCTTTCCTCTTTTCCTCCCAGGGACCCGCGCCTGGAGCGGCGCTTTGATCTCACCAGGTGGAGCGCGCTACCATCTCTACGGCCGCCGCCCACCAGAAGCCGAAAGTTCCAGCTGCCCACCTGGTTGTCTCCTATGGATTCGCTATCCTAACTCTCAGAGCCATCTTCGCCTGGCGGCCTCCGATTGGTGCATTGTTTTTGCAGGCAGACTGACTGGTTTACCTGCATCTCAAAACACTGCCAACTGGTGTGCTTTTCCCATTGCTGTAACACTGGTATTTTTCTGATTTCTATTCCTCACCCCCCCAGGCCTCCTTTAAATACACTACTGTACTGCCCCCAGGTTATCACCCATCCGACTGACTAGAGACCTTGGTCTCCTCCAATCCTTGTCTAAGACTACTCAGTCACTTAGTCATCGTTCGCCCTGCGTAACTGCTATCCATATCTCCTAATCATACACTGCCCACTCTTGGGTGTTGCCCTTATATCTCTAATCACTTTACTCTGGACACACCTTCTTTCTCCCTTGTTTTTTCCAAAGTGTTACAACCCATCATTTTTTCAGTCTCTGCTATAGCTCTGACATATGCCCTATATCTAGCTTATATATCTATACTAGGCTAATTTTAAAACCAAAAAAGGTTTAAAGCCTGCACTAGCTGTGGTTAGATCTCTCATGCCCATCTTCCTGGTGTCCACTTGTCTATCACTTGTACTTCGTCCCTCTCCTCTAATTTGCTCACAATGAAACTACACATGCTAATGTTTTTTCTTGTGTCCTCACTTGCATTGCTCCACCTATCTATGCTTACTGCACCACAAGCCTCATCGCCTATCCCATATTTCCAGCCCCACGATTACACATATTCGAACCTTCTACTGATGCCTTCTCTCCAATGTGACTCCACTCCATTGCTATTAAATAGGTCCTGGATCCATATGATTGCCTACGCCCTAAAAAGTGTCACCTGCATAGGTGAACCATATGGCCCTTCCTGAGATGCAAACTCTGGTATCTCCTCCTACTGGCCTTACTGCTCTCTGGTGACGTTCATTCTAACCCTGGACCGGTGAACTTCCTACCTACCCCCCTTACTAATGCCAAAGGTCTTACTGTGGTGCACCATAATATCAGGAGCCTTGTACACAACCTTACTGAACTGCAATCCTGGGTCTCTCTTTATGAACCTGACATTATCTGTCTTACTGAAACCTGGCTCAAATCTTCCAACTCAGACTCTCTATGCTCCCTTCCTTCGTACAATCTCCTTAGATTTGACAGACCCACCCCTAGAAGGGGGGGTGGCATGGCTATCTATTTCAAAGATCACCTCCATCTCTCCGCTATCTGCTCGTCTCCTCTAACCCACTGCGAAGCGCTACATGTCCTTCTCTCTCAACCCTCATCCCTGACCAGGCTGCAAAGTTTCAACCTGCACCAGCTGATCGGTGACCCTATCAGAACTGCCATGCACTCTAAATGTAGCACTCTGCTGGACTGGATAACGTCTAATCACCCTGAAAATATAATATCCTCAGGCATACTAGCTGATGCCATCACTGACCACTCTCGCACCTTTTGTATATGGGATAAGAGTAGGCCACCACCATCTAATCCCCGTTTCATTACCTTCCATAACTACTCTCACCTAGACTCACAGGCTTTCCTAAATGACATTGTTGCTATTGACTGGGCCCCCCTTTTCAAAACTAGTGACACCCAGACAGCCCTAAATCTCTTCCACACACACTTTCTTGCAGTTCAGGACAAACACTGCCCCCTTGCTACCCGTCGGGTGAAAAATAGGCATACCCACTGGCTAAAATCTGACCTACTCTCCAAAATTCGACAGAGAGACAAAAGTTGGCTCCATTATAAAAACTCTTGGCTGCCAACTGACCAAAATACCTATAGAGCCCTGCGAAATTCCTGTAAGAAGGAAATTAAACAGGCCAAAAGTGACTACTGTAAGGAGCTATTAAACGCCTATGGTGATTCAAAAAAATTCTGGTCCCACATAAAATGCTTCCTTGGCTCTAACCTGGCCCCTACTCCCAGTGATATGTCACTCAATGGCGTACACTGTAATAATCCTAGAACCATTGCTAACTTTTTCAATACTCAATTTTCTGACCTTACTAATTACACCTCCTCCTTCCCTGTCCAACTGAATCTAATCGCGCCACCTGACGTCTCTGGGCCTAAATTCTATTTCAAGTCTGTCTCAAACCATGATGTACTAAGATTGCTCTATAACATCTCTGAGTTTGCTGCGGCTGGGTCTGACTAGCTCGAACCTATGCTCCTAAAACTTGCTGCCCCTACATAGCTGCGCATCTGGTCAAGATTTTTACCCTTTCCCTGTGCCAGAGTGTCATCCTGACATTTGGAAGACAGCTAGAAATACCCCGGTTTTCAAAAATGGCAACCAAAAAGATCCCTCTAACTATAGACCCACAGCTATTTTGTCTGTTCTAAGTAAAATTCTTGAGAAACTTGTAGCCACTCAAGCCACTGACTTTCTTCAGAAACATGACCTTCTAACAACTGCCCAGCATGGATTCTGAAAGGGCCATAGTACCACTACTGCCCTACTCAAGTTTATGTCTGATTGCCCTGTGGCTATGGACTCTGGCTTCCTCACTGGGGCAATTTACATCGATATGACTAAAGTGTTTGACTTAGTTGACCACCCGATCCTCTTAACTACTCTTAAATCACTAGGCTTCTCACCGAATGTTGTTAGGTGGTTCAGCAGCTACCTATCTGACAGGACTCAGACAGTAAAATTTAACTCTAACCTCTCAGACAAAGCTTTCATTAACATTGGGGTGTCGCAAGGGTCAATCCTAGGTCCATTGCTTTGTTCCATATTTATAAACAATATCAACTCTAACCTCTGTCATACTGCCTCCCTGTTATACGCAATGATATTGTTCTGTACACTAGTGTGAAGAAATGAAAATTACGTACCTACCGTAATTCTTGATCTTCTCTTGTATCTTCACCATTCATTACTGCTTGGGTTAGTGCCGGAGGCACGCACCCGCTATGGGAGATTTTTTTTTTTTTCGGAGTCGGCTACAATGGCACCGCCCCCGAGAGTGACGCGCTCCGTCATGCGCGAGGGGCGGCCGTTAGGTGCCGCAGACTCCTCCTCGATCTTAGTTCTGGTAGCCGGAGAGGCAAAAACAAAGGGTAAGGAAAAAGGAGAGCGAGGCAAGAGAGCCGAGGGACAGAAAAAGGAAAAGATATAAACTGAAAAAGGAATAAGCCGGTAGAGAACAGACAGAGGAGAGAGAATTCCTACCCTAAGGGACCGCAGGGCCTCCCTTCTGGGGTGGCTCTAAGGGAGGAACAGATAGAGAGAAAGAGAAAAGGAAGAAGAAGAAAGGGAAGAAAACAAGGAATGCTGAGAGGGGAGAACACTGCCCAAAAACGCATTGGTTGAGAGGCTTATAAGCTCGGAACCAAAAACAAGGGAGCAAGAATCCCTCCTGATAGGACTGAGAGAAGGTTCAACTGAACCGCCTGCACAGATTGGACACAAAGGGCAGATTCTCTAACCTCCCAACATGCCAACCCCATACACTCTAGCTGACAGCTCACAGACTGCCCAGGCAGAAAATCTGTTCTGGAAAGAGAGCGCCCAACTAGGAAGGGGATTAAGCCCCTTAGCACCCTGTTAAGTGCTAACACAGAAGTGTATGGGGAGGGGTTAAGCCCTACAGAAGGCAGCTTTGTATGAAAGGATAGAGTGGGAACTCAATCAGACTCCCTGAAGGCAAGGCAAGAACAACTGCTCAAGGCTAAGAAGTGCCAGAAGCACCAGCCAGGATGAGCTGACAATAATAACACCTGCCAGGGGGAATCCAAATTTTTGAGGCCGAGCCAAAGGAACGGTTTCTTAAGCTGTGAACTGAGCAACGTGGTTAAGGTGCCCCAAGGTCACACCCTAGGGACAGTCAGAAAGAGTTCCCTCAGAATAGGTGAAAAAGACCCTACTCGTTCCTCTTTACCTTGAGGAAAAAAGATCCATTCAAGAAGAACAGAAAACAGAAAGTTTTTTTTTTTTTTTTGGCATAAAGCCAAAGGAAGGGAGAGGAACGAGATGGGAGGGGGGGAGACGCCACAGTAGGAGGCCACTGAGGGGAAGGTGGGCGGGTATCAGTAATGAATGGTGAAGATACAAGAGAAGATCAAGAATTATGGTAGGTATGTAATTTTCATATCTTCCCTTGTCAATCTTCACCATTCATTACTGCTTGGGAGTACCAAGCCCCCCCCCAAAGGGTGGGGTAAAGAAACCCTGAGGGAGCAAGACCCACAGCCTCCTGTTGGTGAGAAACAGGAGGGGAAGACCCTGGGCTAATCAAGAGAGAAGCCTATGGGGGAGAAGAGCTAGGAGGTGTCCCCCGAGGATGGGGAAATGGAGGAAGCCCCTGCAGAAGTCTCCTAGCTCTGCAGGAAAAGAAACGGGTCCCCCGGAAAGCGGAGCGAATCACCCTACGCCGGGCCAGGGGTGACAACCTTGATAGACGAAGCCATGCCGTCCATCTAATACAGATCGCTGGCCCTGCAAGCCTGGAAGCCACCTCACTGGCGTCATAAGATGCCCTTGCTTGGTGTCTTGCCAGCTCCAGCCCTATAGCAGAGAGGGCAATAGCTTGTCTGGTTTGCTCCGTATCAGGCACTGATGCTAAGATTTGAGAAAGCATCGACCACAAATGCCTACCATAGGCAGCATGGTGGGCCTGATGAGATGCAATGCAAGACATCACACGAGAGGAAGAAAACACTCTTCGCCCCCACCGGTCAAATTGAAGAGAACCTGAGTCCGGTGGACGGTCGTGCGCCAGGCGGCGGCGCCTGGAGGGAGTCTCTAGGTATGCCAATCCCGAAGGTGCGTTGGGGAAGAGTACCTAGGGATTCCGATGGGGCACAATACCTACGTTGGCAGTCTGCCGGGGCTGGAGAAAGGGCGGCTGGCGACTGCCAGGAACGGACAGACATCTCCTGGAAGGGAATAGGCCAGGATAGTACCACCAAATGCTGGGCACTGAATTCGCCAAGGAATTCACGTGTCTCCTGTTCAGTATTGTCTCGACGAACACAGGAAATCTGAAGATCCCTCACCATCCTCGAAAGGAATCGCTGATATTCAGTGAAATCAGCATCGGAGGAAAGATGAGCAGTGGGTTCCTCTCCCTCAGAGGAGGGAGACGAGGATGATGGAGAGCTTGAGTGTCCAGAGGACTCCTGCGGCGGTGGGAATAGGCGAAAAACCCGCTCATTCATGTACCTAACCTATGAGGGGAAGGCCGCGAGAACCTCTGAACGTCTCCCAGGATAACGGGCCCGTGGGACCGACATGGCCTGGGAGAGTGGGGGGTGGCTGCAGAGGAATGGGAGAAGGGCACCTACGGCGAGGCAACTGTCCTCTGCTGGGGCTCTGGAATCCGGGGAACGGAGCCCGAGCTGGTGGGATCCCGAACACCAGACCAGGTCGCAAAATGGAACCCTGGGGATGCGAAGCCCGGAAGAGCCTAGAAGGGTATCCTCCCCTGTGATGAACCCGGGACTGCATGGATCCAGAAGGGCAGCCCACAGCAACGCGACCAGAGGGGTCCCTGGGGTCCAAGAGGGAAAGACGGGGCCCAGCGCTACGGCTCCGACCCGCACCCGAGGGGTGGTAGGTAGAGACCGAGATGCCTGAACCCTGTCCCTCGACCCCTCGGACTCAGAGAACGCCCTCCTCCTCAACCCCAGCGACCCCCCACCCCGAGGGGGTGCAGCAGCACCAGGGTCAGTAGCTGCCACGACCCCCTCAGGAGGGAGAGCCCCATCCTCCACCCCCACTCCATCGCCCCCCAGGGACCCCAGACCACCCCCAGCCTGGGGGGCCTCAGGGGAGGACGGCAGCGAGGACAGAGGAATAGGCGCGCTGGGCCGCCTAACACCTCGTGCCACCGGAGACCCCGACTCCAAAGAGTCAGGGTGCCAGGACGGGCCCATGTCTGAGTCATCATCCTCCGAGGAGGAAGAGATCAGCTGGACCACAATACTGGCAACCCCAGGGGTCTCCGGTGAAATGGTGCCGCGAATGGCGCCGGTGCGGGACGACCCCGGACCCCCGAACACCAGGCCCAGGCCCTGACTCCCCAATGGCACCGCCAAACCCACGGCACCGCCCCGATGCGGACCCCACCGCACCGCCCAGGAGAGCCAACCGTGCCCACGGCGCCAAGAGCCAACACGGTGCCGCCAACGGCACCGCTCCTCACCGTGCCACGAACGGGCGCCGGGATCTGAAATGGCACCGGAAGGCGGCGTCGAGGGTCCACCGATGCCGGGCCCAGCAGACGTGGGCCTCGACATTGGGGGAGCCTGCACCTCCGAGGAGGTGACTGCCGAGGCGATGTCCCCGCCAGGGACCTCGGCGTTCCTCCGACACCGCAAAAGAAGCTTCCTCTTCGGCAAGAGAAGATGAGGAAGCCTCTTCCTCTACAGACCATATAGACCTGAGAGGGGACCTGGAGGAAGGGCCTAGAGACCTTACCTGGGAATCCCTGTAGCGGCGCCGTCCCCCGAAAGTCGGCGGGGCCTTGCCAATCTTAAACGCGCGGACTTCTAGCACACAACGGTCCATTGAGAAACAGGCGTCGCACGCATCCATATCGTGGTTGGGTCCCAGGCAACGAAGACAAACATCATGCCGGTCCGTGATGGAAAAATGCTGGCCACAGGAGCACCGACATATAGGGGCGCGGCCCGCCTTCGACTTACGCTTTGCCCCGAACCTGACATGATGCGAAAAATTTAGACTAAAATAGCAAAAGCTCGGCGTGCGTCAAGAAAGTTATAAAAGAACGGTCTTACCGGTGACGGCCGAGAAAAAGAGAAGGAGTCTGATTGAGTGACACAGAAGGCTCCAACTGTAACTATCCGCGCAGCAGGTGCAGCCTCGATGGCGGGAGAAACAGAACTGAGATGGAGGAGGAGTTGCGGCACCTAACGGCCGCCGCGCAGACGACGCGTCATGCCGCTTCCGGGCGGCGCTGAGCCGACAAAAAAAAAACCCATCTCCCGTAGCGGGTGCACGTCTCCGGCACTAACCCAAGCAGTAATGAATGGTGAAGATTGACAAGGGAAGATCATAGTGGAGATCAACCAACAGCTCTCCCAGGACTTTTAACTCATTCAACAATGGCTGCTGAGCCATAAGCTTGTCCTAAATGAATCAAAGACCCAAGCCGTGCTATTTGGTTCCAATACTAAACTCAAACACTCCCAGCCAAATTTCAAAGTCTCCTCCACTAATGGAACATCCATGGGGTGGTGAACTCATTTAAATACCTGGGTATCACCCTCGATCTGACTCTAAATTTCGATCTCCATATCCAGCTGACTTGCAATTGGTCAACATGAAACTTGGTATTGGCTACCGGACTAGCTATGTGCTCACCCCATCGGCTAGGCTTGCCATAGCAGATCGCATACTCCTACCGTCGCTCACTTATAGTGTTGCAACCTATGCTGGTAAATCGAGTTTTCGGAAATGGGATATTAGCTACGATAACATCTGTCGTTATGTATCCTCCTCTCCTTGGCTGAAACGCCACTGCCTCCTTTACTCTGATCTTGGATGGCTTTCTCCTATAGCGCCACGATCCTATACTTATGGCCCGATCATAAATAACATTATCAGATCCCAAATTCCCAAGCCCCTAGCAGGTCTATTCCTAAACCAGACATCCAGTTATGGTCTGCATTCTGCCGATAATGCCCCAATCCACATCCCCAGACACCATACCTCTAAAGGTGCTAGTGTTTTTGCCAGTCATGCCCTCCAATACCGGAACTCCCTCCCTCCAGTTGTACGCCTAGCATCATCCCATGCTTCCTTTAAAAAAATGCCACATAACTATCTTGTAGATTCCTGGTTATGCTCTTGCTTCAAACCACCCTAGCCCTCTCACTTCTCTCCAACCTCTGCACCCAGCATCATCAGTTTTGCCCCCACTCAATGCTTAGCTCTCTCTTCCTATCTGTTTATCCTACCTACTTTTACTTAGGGACCTTTTACCTCTTACCAGGTCCCATCTTCCTTCCACCCTAGCCCACCCGCCTCTTTCAGTCATCCCTATCCCTATCCATTCCAAACTCTCCTATGTTTATCCTATATGACTACTATATTGTTAACAGTCATTAATGTATAATTCTCCCAGAATTTCTGGAATGTGCACTTATGACCCAACTTAATTGTATTCGCTCTCCTGTATATTTTTTCTTGACATTCTTATGCCTGTTGTATATTTCTCCTGACTGCACTGTATTCCTATGCTTGACAATTATCCAACGTATGTACTGTAATTGTTTCCTGATGTTTTCTGTTATGTACCCTCCCGGGTCGTGCCTGTAAATAGTCATTGCTATGGCTAGTGCACCTACCCGGTCATTAAAAACTAAATAAAAAAAAATATACTCAGTTTGTCCTCTTAATGTGTGCAGTCTTACTGCATAATTTTCCTTATCAACAATATATACAGTATGTTTAATATGTATGTACACATTTAAACATATACATGGCATGGGTATGCCTATGCCTACCCCACCCCCATAGGAAAATGGTGGGGCCATATTCACAGCTGCAATTTTATGGACCTCTAAATAGGGAGCAAAGAGGCACCCCATTGCAATGACCCATGACATTGCTATGTTCAAAGCACTGGATTTGAATCCTGGAATGCAAATGAGGCATTCACACTGTCACTCTGTGTACAGGTGCACATTACCACTTCATGCATGCATGTGCATGGTGCAGTGCTATGCAAATACATGCATAAGCTGGTATGTGTATAATACATGTCACCCCAACCACCCAACACGTACCTTAGGGATGACTGTGTCCCACCAAAGAAATACTGTGATGTGTCCCATGCCATCCTCCCTGGGAGTCCAGCTACCAACTCAAACCTCAGTTCGCCAAAGTCCCAGGTAGTCCTGTGGATCCCCCAGCCCAAGCCCAGGTTTGCCAAAGTCCCCGGTAATACCTCCTTAGCCCCATCGCTCATGCACATCCACCATGCTTCTGGTTCCTAGCAGATCTTTATCCTGAACATGACTGTGCAATGGACATGGCAGTCTGGCACCCCCGAAAATTATTGTCAATGGAGGGACGTTACAAAGGTGCTGCACCAGCTGGAGTAGATATTGTTAATGGCACTGTGTGCCATTTACATTCCAACCCTGCTCCCTTCTTCGTATCAGAGCACTTTGATGTGGGCTACTGTAGAAGGGCTCCTCTATCCCCTTTGAACATTGTGTGAGAGGGGTTACAGGCAGGGTGGAATATCATGTTGCAACAATTTGTCGCCAGTCCCCTGCAAATGAGTTGAGTTTAGTTTAGTTTAGTTTATTAGTCTAGGAATTAATACCTTTGAGCCAGGGCTCTTTTACAAAGGTTCCACGTCACAAAGCACGATACACATTACAGGTAAAACCAGACAGGAAAGTTACATCATAAATTTGCTATTAACAGTTTAAGGCAGTAACGTTTTTAAGTTTCATAGAAAAACAAGCTATAACAGGTTCAAGCGAGTAGACAATTTCGAGGTTAAGGAAACTTCCAGGAGAGGGTGATCATTAGCGCCAAAGGAGGCTAGAGAGGAGGGAAAGGTGGTGAGCGGAGAGTAAGTGAGAGGGGACAGGAAAAAAGGGGGGGGGAGTGAGTTTGGGTGGGAGACAGGAAGTAGTAGAGGTACCAGAGGATTCATTAGTCAAGGAGGGAGAGGCCTCAGATGTGAGGATGGACATGAGGAGTAGTAGTCTTTATCTAGCGACCTAGCTCTTGCATGTTTACCAGCCGATAATGCATTCTAATTAATCTACAGACACATCAATATACTAGAATTTTGACATCATCAACTGGCAACATTTTAAAATGTCTTAACTCCACTTCAAAACCAGATATTCATAAAAAGGGTTTTGCAAAATTTTGGATTTCCCCCTCCTATCCACAAGCACAGCTATAAAGCTACAATCTAAAACAAAATAAGACATTTAAATTCAGCTTTCAAAACATTATTTTAATAAGCAAACAAGCATCATGAACTTAACTTACAATTGCTGGGGCTTTCAAACCAGTTCCTCCAGGTACAAATTCCTACAGTTCAAAGTAACTTCACATACTGGCAGTACACATCTTCAGACTTGGTAAAACTCATGAGCTTTTCCACAAAACACTATTTTGAAAGAAGAAAGCCACTTACCTCCACAAATGTACTTGTAAATACAGATTAAAGCACAGCAGCTGTGGCAGAGCTGGCTCAAGGATGATGAGCATTTGGGGACTGCTCTGGCTCACTGGACACCCAGGTTTGCACCCCTAGCCGGCAATGTTAGGAGCAGAGGCCAGCAGGGAAGGTTCACAGGACATTTTCCTGCTGGGTTAGGGTGGGAACATAGTGCTGCTCTTACAGCGACACACAGAGGTGACCTTGTGGAGGTGCCACTGGCAATCATGTGTAGCTAGCCCCCCCACTAGGGAAGTAGTAAGCGTGCACATGCAGCCAACTGGGAGGTGGGGCAGGCTCAAACAGGGAGAAAGGTCCCCTGGTTTGGAGCAGTGTGATGGGCCAGCCAACTGACACCTACGCCCACTGGGTTCTAGAAGGCCATCCCCTCGCCTAATGCTGTCACTACAGAACAGACTTCACCCTGCATGACTAGGATGTGACCATGCTGAAAAGGGAGGACAGAGCCCAACTGCAGGGGACAAACCATGGCTGTTTGAAGTTTTGGGTTGGTCAGGGGTGGAGGGGGCCAATTTTATCAGGACGAGTCCAGGGCTGGCAGCAGCCAGGAGGCCAGTGCAGGAGAAGAGAACGGCCAAAGAAATAAAATAAAAAAAAAAACAGCAGTTACAGAATAGGGAAGTACTCAAAGCACAGAAGCTGATGGTAACCATCTTCAACTGCCTCACTATCACATGATCTGTAAGCCATATGCTACAAGCATAAGCAAGAAGGAAAACCACTGATCCACTGAGAAATTTCCCTCACCAACTCAGTGGGAGTATCCCTTTTCTTCAAAGTACTCATCTGCCTGAAGCCTGAAGGCAGAAACAGGGTTGAATGATACCACATGTTTTTGAAGCCTACCATAAATACTCGCGTAATAGCCGATCCGCATATAAGCCGAGCCCCAAACCCGAGAGAGTTTTTTCAAAAGATCAGTGACCTGTGTATAAGCTGATCCTTTTATTTGCTCACATCTAATAGGTAGCCAAACACTCAAAACATGCTATCAAGAGTTAACTGATTGCAGGTGGCCAGACTTGGAGTCCCGACCCCCGAACACCAGGATCAGCAGCAGCAGCAGCCACTGTAGCAGCTCCAGACTCACTTGCAGGTATAACAGCTTACTTGCTGCTTTCGCCTTGAGAGTTTTGGTCGGCCAAACATCACTGATAGGCTGCGACTGGTTATTTTGTGTAAACTGTTGCTTATCTGTACTACTAATGTAGTTATCACATGTACAGCCTGCCACATATTACCATATATTGCTCTGTACCTGAACTGCTAGCACAGGGAGCCTGAATTGAAGAATGAGTGTCTGTAGTGTGAGTTACTCCAGCACTGTATATAGTTAGAAAAGCAAGCCTGAAAACAGGATCTGTGTGCTCTGTAGTCTTCTGGTGCCACGTTCCCCCTCCCCTGCTATCGCTAGTCTAGCCTTGCCAGTTTCCCGCCCCTAGTGTCTTTACCTTGACCTCTTAATCCTCTTCCTAATCTTTGACTTTTGTCCCTTTCCATTTTCAGGCTGCCGCGGGTGAACAGAATTGATTTACTGACTGACCCGCGTATAACCGAGATACTATAAACTGGATCCAAAAAAAAAAAAAAAAAAGGTTAAAAAACTCAGCTTATACGTGAGTATTTATGGTATTCAAAGTGTTCAACCTTTGTGACGTAAAGTACTATTATTTGCCTCGACTCTTCCTCCTTTCAAAGACATTAAGTGCCCTCTTGTCCTCCAATCACTGTACATCCAGAAGACTTGTAACTGGTCTGATGGTGTTATCCCTTTCAAAATATTTGATAACTAATCATGCCACCGCTGAGGCTTCTCTTTTCCATGTAACGTTTGATTCTGCCCATCATACCTCACACTAAATCTTTTCCAAGCCCTCAACTACTTTGTTCGTTCTTCTCTGCACCTTCTAAATCCTGTCAGTAATCTTCATTAGATAGGGGGACCAGAACTGTACACTACACTTAAAACTGGGTCTGATCAGTGATTATGAGGACCAGAAATGTACACTGCTCTCAAAATTGGGTCTGGCCAGCGATTATGAGGACCAGAAGGGTATACTACTCAAAAGACTGGGCCTGACCAGTGATTATGGGGACCAGAACTGTACACTACACTTAACACTGGGCCTGACCAGCAATTATGGGGACCAGAAGTGGAAATTATGTACCTACCGTAATTCTTGATCTTCTTGGACGAAGTCTCCACCACTCATTCACACTAATGGGATCTATGCTGGAGGCGCTAGGACCCAGCGGGAGCAAACATTTTGAGAGAGTCAGCATAAGAGATGCAGCCGCGAGGAAGTGGCACTGTGAGCCATGGCTTGTGCAGTAAAGACTACCTCGGCGTTGACCCTCCAACCGCCTCAGTACCTTTTTTTCCTCCCCGAGGAGGTGTAGCGTAACTAACCTAGAGGTCTAACCTAACAAAAAGGACATACGATAGTCCGAATGACCCGTGTAAGAAGCGTCAACAATACAGTCTTCACAGCCCAGCCACTGAGGGAGTGAAGACCAAAAACAGAGACGTGAGCTCAGGGGATGACGGGTGAATGAATGGTGAGACTTAGGTCAAGAAGATCCAAGGCCACCAGTAGAGTGCGTAATTTTCATATCTTCCTGGACATAAAGTCTCCACCACTCATTCACACTAATGGGAAGTACCCGAGCTAACAAATCCCCCAGACGGGTGGCAGGAGAAACTAAGAGCTCACATACTTCGGACAGAAGTCCGTTAAGAATAGTCCTATCAAACGACAGATGTCGTCTGGCATGGACATCTAAAGCATGGTGCTTAACGAAAGTGTGCACTGAGCTCCATGTAGCTGCACTGCAAATGTCTGCAATGGACACGTTGCGAATTTCTGCCAGAGATGTCACGACTGCTCTAGTAAAGTGAGCGTACACTCTGCCTTCTTGCTTAACCTGTGCCATAGAATAGCAGTGGCGGAGGCATGCTACCAGCCACGCTGAAATGCACTTAACAGCGACAGGTTGACCCAGCTGGGTCTCGCTGAAGGAAACGAACAGTTGTTGAGCCTTGCAAATTTCTTTTGTTCTATCCAGATAGAAACGCAGTGCTCTCTTAACATCCAAAGAATGCAGGGTACGTTCCCCTTCATTCTGAAAGTTAGCAAAGTAGGTAGGTAGGACTAAAGGTTGGTGTAGATGAAATTCTGAGACAACCTTGGGAAGAAACTTAGGGTGAGTCCTAAGAACTACTTTGTCCTTCTGAAATACAGTGTACAGGGGTCATCTGTGACCACAGCATGTATCTCAGAAACTCTACGGGCCGGGCGATGGCCACCACGGCGTCGGTTTTCCAACTGAGGAACTTTAACTCGCAGGTAGCTAGAGGCTTGAAAGGTTTCCGAGTGACCATGTCTAGCACAAGGTAAATGTCCCAGGCTGTGAATGGAGGTCTGATAGGAGGTCTGTTATGCAGAATGCCCTTAAAAAACCTCTTAACCACAGGTAACTGAGCCAGAGACAAGGAATGTACCGGCTCATGATAAGCTGAAATGGCACAAAGATGAACTTTGACAGTAGAGCACTGCAGACCTGAATTTGAGAGGTCTAAGAGGTACTCTAAGACTTTATTTGGTGGGCAAGAAAAAGGGTTCGAAGAGGAATTTGCACACCAGAGAGAGAAACGCTTCCATTTGGCTGTGTAGGTTTTTCTAGCGTCTGGTTTACGCACAGCTAAGACAATATCTGAAATCCAACAGGACACATTGAACCTATTCACCTCTATCTCTTCAGGAGCTAAGCGTGAAGGAGGAGCGCCTTCAGATTGGGATAGACCACAGGCCCTGAGTCAGTAGGTTCGTCTAAAGGGGAAGTGCCTTTGGGAGGGTTGTCAACAGACTGCTGAGCAGCGGGAACCATATCTGTTGAGGCCAGGAGGAAGCAATGAGACTCATTCTGTCTCCCTGAGACTTGAATTTGAGAAGCACCCTCTGAATTAGAGGAAGAGCAAGAAAGGTGTATAGAAAGCGTTTTGTCCACTGCAGCCTGAACGCATCCTGACAGAAAATGCCAGGACCTGGATTTCTGGAGCAGAAAACAGGCAGTTTTGCGTTGAGTGGGGATGCAAAAAGGTCCAGGTCTGGAGTTCCCCACTCTTTAAGAGTGACTGAGCGACGGTTGAGTCGAGACCACCCATGAGGATCTGTCTCCGTTCTGCTGAGATGGTCTGCCAGTTCGTTCTGCATGCCTGGCAAGTAAACTGCGTGGATTAGAGCCTTGTGCTCCAGGCACCATTCCCACACTCTCACAGCTTCCCTGCATAATGGGTAAGAGTGTGCACTGCCCTGTTTGTTGATGTAATACATCACTGCTTTGTTGTCCGTTTGAAGGAGAATGTTCTTGTGATAGAGTATGTCCTGCAAGGCCCAGACTGCATAGACGACGGCTCTCATTTCCAGGACATTTATATGGAGTCGGGACTCGTCCTGAGTCCACGTACCTTGGGTGTGGAGCTTCTGGCACTGAGCTCCCCACCCCATCAGGGACGCGTCGGTGGTAATAGAGATCTGATGATCCAGGGGAGAAAAGGGATACCCTTCCAGAAGGTTGTGCTCCTGTGACCACCAGGTGAGTGACCTCTTTAGAGGTTCTGTCACCTTGATGGGAAAGGACTGAGGGTGAGTGGTTGTGGACCACTGAGAGATTCTCATGTGGATATGAGCTAGGGGTACAGTGAACACCGAGGATGCCATGAGACCCAGCATCTGTTGCATCGAGATAGCTCGAACCGTGCTGTTTTCTCTGATGTACAGGGCCATTTGTAGAATATCGCTCCTTCTGTCCTCTAGAAACACAGAATTTGACAGCAGATAAGGACCGCTTGGCCAACTCAGTCTGCCTATTTCCCTACCTGATGGATAAGCTGCAGATTCTAGTTAATCAACAGCTTACTTCCTCCCACCCCCCACTAGAATTGCCTTATGCCTGTCCCATGCATTCTTGAATTCTCCCACTGTTGCTGACTCCACAACCTCCTCAGGAAGGATGTTCCATGCATTCACAACCATCTTTGTGAAAAAATACTTTCTAACATTACCTCTGAGCCATCCCCCTCTATCTTCAAATTGTGCCCCCTTGTTCTTGCACACCTCTTCTTCTGAAAGATACTACCCTCTTGTACTTTGTTAATTCCCTTGAGATACTTGAAAGTTTCTATCACATCCCCTCTCCCTCCTTTCCTCAAGGGTATACATATTAAGCTGCTTTAGTCTCTCCTCGTTGTCTTCTGGTGCAGACCTTGTACCATTTTGGTTGCCCTCCTCTGAACAGCCTCCACTCTGTCTATGTCTTTGCGGAGATGGGGTCTCCAGAATTGCACTCAGTACTCCAGATGGGGTCTCACGCCTCTCCCTATGCATCCCAGTATCCCCCCAGCCCTCCTTACTGCCTTCTCACATTGTTTGCCCACCTTTAGGTCATCTGATATAATTACTCCTAGGTCTCTTTCGATTTTTGTTGTTGTTATTAACTCACCCCCCCATTGTGTACTCTTCCCCTGGGTTTCTGTTTCCCAGATGCATTACCTTGCACTTCTTTGCATTGAATCTGAGCTCCCACATATTTGACCAGTCCTCCAACCTTGTCAATTCCCTTTTCATTCTTTCCACCCCACCTTGTGTATCAACCCTGTTGCGGATCTTTGTGTCATCTGCAAAGAGACATACCTTTCCTTCCAGGTGCTCTCCAATGTCACTTATAAAGATATTAAAGAGGACCAGTCCCAGTACCGAACCCTGCGGTACCCCGCTAGTTACCCTCCTTTCTTCACTGTGGACTCAGTTTACTATTACCCTTTGCGTCCTGTTGTCCAGCCAGTTTTTTATCCAGGCTACCACCTTGGGACCCACTCCAAGGCTGGCTAACTTGTATATTAATCTTTTGTGTGAGACTGTGTCATATGCCTTGCTAAAATCTAAGTAGGCCATATCCACAGCCCCTCCCTGGTCTACTACTTTGGTCACCCAGTCAAAGAAATCTATTAGGTTCATCTGACATGACCTTCCTGCTGTGAAACCATGCTGCCTTGGGTCCTGTGCCCCACTGGCCTCTAGGTACTCAACAATTCTTTCCTTCAGAAGTGATTCCATCATTTTCCCTACCACTGAAGTCAAACTAACTGGTCTGTAGTTTCCTACCTCTGCCCTGCTCCCACTTTTGTGAAGTGGAATCACATTTGCCCTCATCCAGTCCTCAGGTACCACTCTGGAAGAAAAGCTTTCACACAGGAGGTATCCAGAAGAGTTCCTATGAAAAGGAGTTTCTGGTAGGGCTGCAACTGCGATTTGTTGCGATTTAGCAGGACTCCCATGAACGTGAGGAAGTCTGAAGCTTTGGCTACGACATCCAGAGTTCCCTGCCTGGAAGGGCTTGCTAGAAGCCAGTCGTCCAGGTATGGAAACACTTGAATTCCAATTTTCCTGAGATGTGCTGCGAGAATTGCACAACACTTTGTAAAAACTTGCGGCGCCGAGGATAGCCCAAAGGGCAGGACTCTGAACTGATAATGTTGACCCAACGCTACAAACCTCAGGTATTTGTGGTGCTTTGAGTGTATAAGAATGTGTTGGTAGGCATCCTGCATGTCCAGGGAGGCTAGCCAATCGTGTTGATGAAACAAAGGTAGAAGGGTATCTAGAGATATCATCTTGAACTTTTTCTTGGGAAGGAATTTGTTTAATTTTCTGAGATCCAGAATGGGGCGCATGCCTCCAGTTTTCTTCAGAAGACAGTAATGGGAGTAGAAACCTGTGTTTCGTTGATCTGACGGAACTACTTCTACTGCCCTGTTGTTCAGAAGGCCTTGTACCTCGGAAACAAGAAGGTCTGATTGCACTGCCAACAGTCTGGGCTGTCGTTTGGGGGGGATGATCGGGGGGGGGGGGTTCTGAAAGACTGGGCGATTACCCCTCACGGATTATCTGGAGGATCCATTTGTCTGATGTTACGGACTTCCACCGGTTGTAGAACTGAGTCAGATGTCCTCCCACTACTGAGGAAGAGTCCCCCTCGAGCAGCTGCAGTGGGACCTGGGCCGAGAACTCAGAAGGTGGCACTGGGCGCTTTGGGAGCTTGTGTCTTCTGCTGCTTTTTCTTTTGTGGCTGCGGGGTGTGGCTTTTGTTAAAGTCCCCCCTGCCTTTGCCCCGAAAGGACTGACAGTTATGAAATTAACGTTTATTGGCACCCCACCCCCCGAGAGGGGCAGGTGCAGGTTGAGCTATCTTAATGGATGACTTAGTATTCTGTGTGGCTTCCAGAGCTTGTTCCACCTGGGGTCTGAACAGACACATACCGTCGAAGGGTAAGGCCATGAGCTGCTGCTGGGCATCATTTGTGAAGCCCTAAGTACATAGCCAGGAGTGGTGACTGGTACAAATGCCCGCCGCCGCTGCTCAAGAAGCAGTATTGAAAGCGTCCATTGCAGCTTTAACCTGTTGGTTACTGGACTCGATGCCCCTGGTTATGGTGTGAAGTAGCTCTGAATTAGTTTCCGACTCAGGCAGAGCTTCTACCATTTGCTTGAGCGAATGCGAAAGGACATATTCATATTGAGAAAAATAGCCCTGGTAGCAGGCAATACACATACCCAGGGTGGAGGCAGCAAAGACTCTCTTACCTAAGATGTCTATCTTATGAGATTCTTTATTGATAGGCCAGGCTGACGATGCTTGAGGAAGGATGGCCTTGTCATTCTCTGCTATGACTACAATGAGATCGGCAAACGCTTGTGAGGCCAATATGGGTCGATCCTTGGGAGCAGCATACTTCCTATCTATGGACTTAGCCATGGAAGGGATGAGAGCAGGATTGTTCCGTACCATCTGAGAAAGGATCTCAAAAGATGGTTGTACCGGAGGAGTTAAATCCATAGGGATCTCCAGGACATGTCGGTATTGGAGTCTTAAAAACTTCCCAGGATCGATTTCTGTAGTCTGTAGAGAAAGAGTGGAATTTAAATTTTTCAGCAGAGATTTAAAGGAAAGGTCTTCGACCACATGCTCTGCAGCAGGGTTAACTCCTGCTCCTTCAACATCATCACCCAGACAAAGATCTGGGTCAGGCTCAAAATCATCTCCTGACAGTCCGGGGCAGATTGTATGGACAGGAAAGCAGTGAAAATCAGAATGGAAATTAGAAGAGGAAAGAATCGGAGTCTAAAAGCCCGAAGGCGAGACGGCGCCACACCAAGCATCAGCGCCGAACCCATGGAAGTCGGCGCCATCGGAAACCACCCAGCACATAGCGCTGACAAAGGCAACGGCACCGACAGAGCCCCTGATGCTGCAGATGGCACCGACAGAGCCCTCGGCACCGCGGACGGTGCTGATAGAGCCCCCATGCCACGGACGGCACCGACAGAACCTTCGATGCCGCGGATGGCTCCGAGAGTGTCCCAAGGTTCTGAAAACTGCAATGTGAAGGAAAAGGAAGAAAATTAACAGCAGATAGAGGCATCGGTGCGAGCCCCTGCACCGCAGCCATGTGAGGGGGAAAACACCTGAGCACGGAGTTGACGGCACCAAAGAAGGCGCCGCGCGACTAGGAAGGTCCAACCACCCTACCCGGTCTCTCGAGCGACCCGGAGGCCCCGAAGTGACTGGGAAGGCAGCTGGACCAACCCCCGAGCCCACTGCTCCAAAACAGCAGCCCACTGGTGAAACTGCTTATCAGAGGCCCGTCCAATAGGCAGGGACGGGCTCCGATGTCGAAGAGGTCGGGCACCAGAGCCAGAACCTGGAGACTCCAAGAGGGGAGGAGACCAGTGCCTAGCCCCAATGACCGACCGCTGACGCGCAGACATACCAGAAGGTGACCTCGAGTGATGCCTTCTCTTTCTTGACTTGTGCGCCGAAGAAGAACTTGAGGCCGAACGGTGTCACGAATGGGATTGTTTTCTTTTATGCTTTCGCGGGGCCTGCCCATCTCCCTGAGCATTGGACTGTCCGTTGTCAGACCCAACCGCAGACCGGACCCAGCCCGGCTGAACAGCTTTCATACGAAGACTCCCTAGGTGTCACCTGGCCTGCTCATAGTTGACTCCGACAATGGAGGGCTGAAGTCTTCTTTATTAATCAATAAACTTAACAAAAATTTACTTGGTACTTCAAACATAAATAACAAAAAAATAAACTGAAACTATGCTGCTAGTTTGAAGTCTGACTCCCGGCGAGCGTCGTCGTCACTGAAGCGCACTTGACGGCGGGGAAAAAAGGAACTGAGGCGGTTGGAAAGTTGACGCTGCGGTAGTCTTTACTGCACGAGCCATGGCTCGCGGTGCCGCTTCCTCGCAGCTCCATCTCTGGCGCTGACCCTCTCAAAAAGTTTTCTCCTGCTGGGTCCTAGCGCCTCTGGCGTAGATCCCATTAGTCTGAATAAGTGGTGGAGACTATGTCCAGGAAGATCTGTACACTACACTCATGACTGGGTCTGACCAGTGATCTGGCAAAGGAAAATTATGGTATCTTTTGATCTGCTTACAAAGTTTTTCTTAATGAACGCCTCTGTTTTCTTTTTTTTACTAGCTGCTGCCCCACAATGTTGCTCCCATTTAAAGTTGTTGCTGATCGTTACATCTGATGTCTTTATTTTCATATTTCCATTAGTGTGCTTTGCAATACCACCCAGTATCCTCAATTTTTGGCAACAACTATATCACTGTCACTTTAGGTCAGCCTCAGCTGGAATGCACCTATTTACTACTTTTTTGACTGCAGATTTTATTGACAAGGCTCTAGTCCCTAGTAGGTTATACAAATTTACTTCCCCACCTGTGTTGCTTTTGCATTTTTTGGAACAATTTTCAACTGGGTCTGCACTACATAATAGTGGTTAGCTACCTTACTTACTGTTGTAACCGCTTTCCTTTTAAATGCTACCCTCCACATTTTTAGGTGTACTGTTCCATTTCCTCTTAACGACCTCCCAACATTTCCCTGAGATTAATCCACTATTTCCAATCTCTTTCACCATCCATCCCAACTGTTCGCCATTCTCCTCCTCCCCAAAGCCCAGTCCTCCACCATCCTCTTCTCCACCTCCTGTTTATTTCTCTGACAGCTACCCAGTTTGCTCAGTGTGCACTTAATATCTCCAAGGGTCACAGACCTGAGGGCACTGACCATAAGCTCCTTCATCTATCAGCTCCAGCTACTGTTGTCCCCCACTCCTCGGTCCTTTATCTCTCCATCTAGCTTAGGACTGTTCTCCATGCCTGGAAACAAACAGAATTCCTATTGCTTCACAAAAGATGAGACTCCACTCCAGGGAACTACTGTTCAATCTCCCTTCTCTCTACCCTGGCAAAATTCCAACTCTCCATCTTCCTTGACTAACCCACTCTTCTCTGCCCCTTCCAATTTGGCTTCCTTAAGGCCCACTCCACCATTTCCTCCCTTCTTTGTTTCATGCTCTGAAGGGGATCATCGGGGTCAGGTTTTTACTGCCATATTCAGTGACCTGGCCAAGGCCTGGATATGGTGGCCCACTCCACCCTTCTGTATAATCTTCGTCTGGCAGAACTGTCTTCACATTGCAGTAGGGTGGTTCCGCTCCTACCTTGCTGTCTGAGAGCAGTTGTCCGACTGTCAAGTCATATTACCTATCCTCCCAATGACTCCTGGAATTTCCAAAGACTCCATCAGTCTTGGAACCCATTCTGGCCAGACTAGATCTACCACTCCATTCTTTCAGTCACTTTGCACTTGAATCCCCCTTCTCATTCACCACTGCTCCATCTACCAGAACCTCTCTATCCCTTCTCTCAAGTCTCATCACCGCTCTCACTGCTGCTCTCCTCTCAAAATATTGGATTGCCTCTGGTTACAGAAAAACCCTCCTTTGATCCCTGAATGGCTAACACGCATGACGTGGGTATTTGAGATGGAGACACTCACAGCTAGAGGAGAGGCATCTGATGGGATGGCGTGCCTGGATTGTGTGTGATGTGGGGGGTCACCCGGTGGGGACGTCTCTTGTTCTCCCTGACAATTATTACAATTTAGCTGGGTAGGATTTGGCATTGGGTGGTATGGGGCGGAGGCCCCCATGAAATGTGGGTTCATTATCTTATTTGCAGGCTGGTTTGGTGGTTGTTTTTTTGGAGGGGGAATGCTTCGTATTTGTGGGGTCCCTTGATGAGGAGGGCCCCTCACCTTCGGCTCTGCCTTGTTCTTCCCCTATGGTTTTTGTGTGCTGCACTGGGGCATTGAACTAATTCTCTTTAAATTGAACAGTTCTGTTTGTTAATCATTTTAGTCAAGGTTAAGGATTTTTGTTGTGACTTACAGAAATATATAGCTTTACCAAGTTATTCATGTTGTTCTTTAGTATATTAGATGTACAATCGTTTGCAAGCTGGGTATCCAGCTAGAAGACGTTATTTTTACTTACAAGCTTTGCAGCTCACGAAGGATTGTCTCTTTTAATGCTATTCATTCACTTTTGCTTTGAATAAAACTGAGTATAAAAAAAAATGTTGGACTGCCTTACTTCCCTCAAATCTCTCTGACTTACCATTACCCTATATCCCTTCATAGTAGTCAGTCCACTCCCCTGACTCATGCTTGTTTAGCATTCCTTGCTGCAACACCTTTGCTGGACACTCTGTCTTTTCTATGTGCTTACCCATCTCTTCCGATATCCTCCACAAATCCTCTTACCCCTCTGTCTAACAAATCCTGTGCTCTCACTACATCCCCGTCTGCTCTCGCACTTAGCATCCTCTGGCTACAATGCTAGCCTCAACCCGAATGCCCTGCTTACCTAAGTGAGGCCTTTGACACAGTGCTACATAGAAAGCTGATTAGATGTTGACCAACCAAGCAATGAGATTCATAGTGATAAACTGGATTAGAAATTGGTTAAAATATAAGAGGCAGAGGATGGTGGTTAATGGCACTCGTTCTAATGAGTCAATACTACGTCTTTTCTATGTGCTTACCCTCCTTTCCGATATCCTCCACACATCCTCTTACCCCTCTCTCTAACAAATCCTGTGCTTTAACTACACCCCCACCTGCTCTTGCACTTAGCATCCTCAGGCTACAACCCTAGCCTCAACCCGAATGCCCTACTTACCCAGGTTGCATAGTAATTAAGCAATACGGCATGACCAGGGGTTAGATTAACAGTCTGTTAATCACCCCCTAGGGGTGTAATATGGCACGAGGCGCAGCAGAGTGCCATATTGCCCCAGAGGGTGATTAACTGACTGTTAATCTAACCCCTGGGAGTGCTTTATTGCTATTGTAAAAAATGATTCCAAAAGAAAAGCATTAAAGTTAATTTTTTTAACGTTTTTCTCATTTAGAGGGAGATTTTTAATAAAACAGTTCTTCCACCAACAGTTTAAGAATGTTGGTTCAAAATCAGAATGCAGCATTCCAGTCATTCAGCAGTGCTAGAGGATGGAATGCTGACAGGAAGAATCCATGTACCATTGTGATCAGGCTGTGCATGACAGTATAACATGGATTAATGTAAGGCTGTTGGAATCCTAACAGCCAATCAGATTGCAGCATTTCTGAGAACCTTTTTTATAATTAGGGTAACTCACAGTCATCTGTTCTATAGCTGGTTGTAATTAGGTTGTTCTTATCCTCGACACATTACATCCACGTGTTGTTTTCACCTGTTTGAAGTCTATTTAGGTCACATTCTGTGCATTTTAGCTGCAAGTGCAAAACTGTAAAGTGGCTTTACCACTACTATATTATACTATATCATTGCTGTACCTTTTCTCCCACTTTTTACCCATTCCAGGTCACATCTGGAAGTGAGTGTTGGCTCAGTGGGCCTCTCCCAGTCACCAGTATCTAAATAAATGAATTAACCCCAGGTCTTTTTCCTGCTGAGTTTAGCAATTTTGTGTAGTCTAGGTGGTATGCAGCTTTCATATTTTTTGATTTAGGTGCATCACTTTATATTTTCCTAACACTGAGTTTCATCTGATATTTTTGCCTATTTTTCTGAGCATGTCCCAACTCCTCTGTATTTTATTAACCACCTACTGCAACACACATTAACTACCATTCCTATTTTGGGGTCATTCGATAACTTTGCAACCCAGTTGTTGGCTCTCACCTTCAGATCCCTTACTTATATGTTAAACATTAGCCCTAAAAATAGAACCTTTTGAAACTCCACTGGTTGCCTGTTTCCCTGTGGACAGATTACCATTTATTATAACCCTTTTCCCTGCACTACAACCAGTTTATAATCCACTGTATTACATGACTGATTATATCCAAGTTCTACATTTTATAAACTAGCCTCTTGCATGATGCAGTGGTAAAGGCTTTGCTGAGGTCCAGCTGCACAACATATACATTTCAATAAGCACCTTGCTGACATTATTATAACATACAATAAGACTGGTCTGGCATTAATTTCCCTCACAGAATCTATACTGGGCCACAGAGTCTAAGCTGTTGTTCTATTAAGTGTTCAACAATTCTGTTTATGATCGTCTCAGGCATCTTTCTTGGTATCATCTTTAAGATGACTGGCCTGTAGTTCCCATGCTGAGCCAGTGAGCCTTTTTTATTTTTTAAACATCTGTACCATGGTGAGCCAGCCTCCAGTCATCAGGCATATGTGTAGTCCTTAATAACTCATTGAATACTATTATCAGCGGATACTGACTGATGCTGCCGGTTTCACAGTCAGCTAAGCCTATTCAAGTGATGCCCTTGATCTTCCACAATTCATTAAGGAATTCACTCCTGCACTGCTATCAAGTTTTTGAAAGTCTCTAAAAACAGTTAAAGGGAAATATCCAAGTAAAAATGCCCCACACATCAGTATGGGGTGAGGCCCAAATAGCACTTTCGTAATAAATTCTTCTTCACTTACAGGCTGTTTAGATATTTGTATTTTTATCTGGTTTATCCTGCCATCCCTTCCGCTGGCATTTTGTATTGAGCACCTCCAGCGGTGCATCCCCCAACCTCCCACGGCTGTCCCGAGGCTGACATCACAGCCAGAAAGCAGCCATGGATTGCATCCATCACTGTAATGATATTCAGAGCTATTAACAGCTCCAGTTTGGGAGTTACAGGTCCCCGTGCTACACTGTGACCAAGCATAGACTAGCAGTCAACTGTAGCCCAGAAAGTGGAAAAGGCTATGGGACAGGATGGGATTCACCCCAGGATACTAAAAGAACTGAGGGAGGTTCTGGCTGCCTTACTGACAGCCTTGATCAACAATACACTAGAAGCAGGAGTGGTTCCAAAAGACTAGAGAAGGGCTGATGTCCCTCTACATAAGAGCGGCAGCAGGGAAGGGGCTAGTAACTATAGGTTAGTCAGTCTCACTTCAGTGGTGGGGAAAGTCATGGAGACACTACTGAAATAAAGGGTGACAGAGAGTGAATATTCTATGAATGAAATGAATCATCCTAAATGAAATGATGTATCCAACTTTATGATAAACTAATCAGGCTTGATTGCAAAGAATGTGTAAGTAGACTCCATTGATGTCAAATACCCTGTATATTTATTATTTACTTGTTAACCAACCTGGGCCATAAAAATGGTGTATACAATAACAAAACGGCAACATGACATGAGTAGAGAGAACTATACCCGTCTGAGGTTATTTTTTCTTTCCTCTTTCCTTTGCTGCTGTCTGTATGTTTAGGTACAGTAGAGTCAGCATTAAACTCTAACTGAAATGCATTGTTAGCTAGTTAGAGTTGGTTGGTGGTTTTTAATAAAGGCTGTCTGATAAAAAAGTTTAACCAGCTGCTAACCAGTTGTTAAACAGTTTTCTCTGTTTCTTATAATAATGATTACATCCTAGGGTTGACAACTGGCTTGCACTTCATTGAGTACTCGATAAAAAGTTTCAACATTTAGAGTCAGCAGCTAATTTAAAATGGGGTTAACTGAAGAAGAGTTCAATATCGATAAGTTAACTTTAAAGTTTAATGCTGACTGTACTGTATGTTGGAAAATTCAATAAAAATGTCATTAAAAAAAGAGGATGACAGAGTATCTTGATTAAAATGGGCTGCAAATCACAGACAACATGGAGTGGGGGTGGAGGTCATGCCAAGTCAATCTAATATATTTTGTTTGACTGAGTGACCAGGGAAAGTAATAGGGGGAGAGCAGTGGACATCACTTATTTAGACTTCAGCAAGGCCTTTGACACAGTACTGCATAGAAAGCTGATTAGGATGCTGACCAACCTAGGGGTAGGATCCACAGTGATAAACTGGATTAGAAACTGGTTAAATGATAGGAGTCAGAGGGTGGAGGCTAATGGCACTCACTCTAATGAAAGAAGTGTGACAAGTGGGGTACCACAAGGCTCGGTACTGGGACCAGTCCTCTTCAATATCTTTATAGGGAACACTGTAGAAGGGCTGGAAGGGAAAATGCACCTTTTTGCAGACGATGCTAAAATCTGCAATAGAGTGGACACTCCGGAAGGGATGGAAAAAACTGTACTGGGATATTGAGAAACTCGAGGAATGGTCAAAAACACGGCAGTTGGGGTTCAATGCCAAAAAGTGTGAAATAATTCTCTTAGGACACAGAAATCCCAGCACTGAGTCCAGAATGGGGGGGGGAGCGTACTAACAGTCACTTGTCAGGAAAAGGACCTCAGGGTTGTCATATCTGAGGAACTAAAGGTGGCAGGGCAGTATGACAAGGCAGTGGGTAAGGCTAGTGGAATGCTGTGTGTATAGGGAAGGGAGCGGTATCTCCTGCAGCAGAAGGGAGGTGGTGCTGCCATTATATCACTTGCTGATGCGACCACATCTAGAGTACTTTGTTCAGTTTTGGAGACCACACCTCAGAAAGGACACACCGTAGAGGCAGTCCAGAGGAGAGAAACTAAAATGGTGCAGAGTCTGCATGAAAAGCCCTAGGAAGAGAGATGACAGGATCTCAAAATGTTCACCCTGACCTACAGGTATGTCAAAGGGGGTGAATAGGGTACAGAAGGGAGCCTCTTTCACATGAGAACAAGCAACAGAACAGAAGGCATGCAATGAAGCTGGGGAATTCAAGAGTTATATGAGCAAAAAGTGTAGTAGATGCCTGGAACAGAGTGCCAGCATAAAGGGTGGAGGTTAAAACATCAGGGGGCTTCAAGTCATGAGTTGCCTGCCTACAGAGAATATCTTGTCAGCTGCTCTAAGTTATTTTGGGGAGTGTTTTTTCAATCACCCAAAACTTTTTTTTTTTTTAAACTTTTTTCAAATCTGAGTGTCATGGTGCTCATCACTCCAGTCACAATGAGGCAACTTTGGGGTTCAGATTTGGTCCTGCAGTATGTTTTCAGGAAACCCCATTCAATCATAATCTAGCAGAAAAACAAAGTCCCTGCACATGTGCAGTAGTTTTTGGGTTGTTTTTTTTTTGTGGGGGGGAGGCTTACTTTTTTTTTTTTCCCAATCTGTTTGGTTTAGGTTTGCAAACGGTGGCAGCAAAAAGGAAAAGAAGAAAGCAACTGGCCAAGGAGGGAGGGCTGTGCTTGTCATCCACCATGAGACCACAGCTAATCATATATATACTTGGGTAGCCATGGGGGGGTGGCATGGGTGCTGAAGAGTGGGTAAGGTGGGAGCGGGTAAGGGGGGGGACTTCAAGGACAATGGGTGGGGAGAAGGTGTTTGTGTTGGGGGTGTGTGGGAACTGGCAGCAGGGTGTGGCCCAGTCTACTGGTAATTATAGTAAATAATGGGGTGGGGTACTGGTAGCAGATTTGGGCACCCAACTGCTGGTATCTGTACTGATCAGGAGTGGTACTGACCGACAGAGTCATTGGGCACCCGCTGCTGGTGCCAGCACTGTAGTGTGGCAGTGGTGGTTGAAAGGAATACAGATACGGGAGTGTTTTAGTTTTTTTTATGTCCATGATTGATTTGGAAGTCAATCACAAATTTAAAAATGTGTTTGTGTTTTGGCAGCAGGGTACCAATGGCGTGTGGGGGAGGGGCAGAACTAGTGTTTTTTTCTCCATTTCTGATTGACTTGCAAATCACTAACATAAAAAAAAAGTTATTTTTTTCAGTTCTTTCATATACAGTATATACAGGTTACTCACCTGTAATAGGAGTTCTAGGAATGGTATATGTTGCTCATCCACACTTACTGGCAGGTTCCTTGCTGCTTTAAATCTTGCCAGAAGGTCTTCAAGCTGGCTCCTCCCACCCACCCGGGTGGCAAAACTCTCGGCTCCGCCCCATGACACCAGATCTAGCCCGCTGGAAGCCAGGTTGTGCGTCGAAGCCAGGGAGGTCGGGTGGATCGTGTGGATGAACAACATATACCATTCCTACAACTCCTGTTACAGGTGAGTAACCTGTATTTACATAGAAACATAGACTTTGATGGCAGATGAAGACCGCTTGGCCCACCTAGTCTGCCCATTTCCCTACCTAGAGGATAAGCTGCAGATCCTATTTAACCAACAGCCTATTTCTTCCTACCCCCCCCACAAAAATTGCCTTATGTCTGTCCCATGCATTCTTAAATTCTCCCACAGTTTTAGACCCCACAACCGCCTCAGGAAGGCTGTTCCATGCGTCCACCACCTTCTCTGTGAAAAAATACTTCCTCACATTGCCCCTGAGCCGTCCCCCTCTATCTTCAAATTGTATCCCCTTGTTCTTGCACATCTCTTTTTCTGAAAGATGCTACCCTCTTGGACTTTGTTGATTCCACTGAGATACTTAAACGTTTCTATCATGCCCACCCCCCTTTCCTCAAGGGTATACATATTAAGCTCCTTTAGCCTCTCCTCGTATGGCTTCCTTGCAGACCCTGCACCATTTTAGTTGCCCTCCTCTGAACTGCCTCCATCCTGTCTATATCCTTGCGGAGGTAGGGACTCCAGAACTGGAAGCAGCACTCCAGATGGGGTCTCACCAACTGTCTGTACATGGGGATAACAACTTCCTGTTTTCTGCTGGTGATGCCTCTCCCTATACATCCCAGTATCCCCCCAGCCCTCCCTATAGCCTTCTCACATTGCTTGCCAACCTTAAGGTCATCTGATATGATTACCCCCAGGTCCCTTTCCATTTTTGTTGTTGTTACTACCTCCCCCCCATTGTGTAATCTTCCCCTGGGTTTTGTTTCCCAGGTGCATTACTCTGCACTTCCTTGCATTGAATCCAAGCAACCATACTTCTGACCATTTCTCCAATCTTGCCAAGTCCCTTCTCATCCTTTCCACGCCTCCTTGTGTATCAGCCCTGTTGCAGATCTTTGTGTCATCTGCAAAGAGGAATACTTTTCCTTCCAGTCCCTCTGCAATGTCACTTATAAAGACATTAAAAAGGACTGGACCCAGTACTAAACACTGCGGTACCCCACTAGTAACCCCTCTTTCTTCAGAGTGGACTCCATTTACAATTACCTTCTCTGTCCTGTTGTTCAGCCAATGTTTTACCAGGCTACCACCCTGGGACCCACTCCAAGGCTGGTTAATTTGACTACTAATCTTTTGTGTAGGACTGTGTCAAATGTCTTGCTAAAGTCTAGGTAGACCATGTCCACAGCCCCTCCCTGGTCTACTACTTTGGTCACCCAGTCAAAGAAATCAATTAGATTCGTCTGACATGACCTTCCTACTGTGAACCCATGCTGCCTTGGGGTCCTGTGCCCCACTGGCCTCTAGGTACTCAACAATTCTTTCCTTCAGAAGTGATTCCATCACTTTCCCTACCACAGAGGTCAAACTGACAGGTCTATAGTTTCCTGCCTCTGTCTTGCTCCCATTTTTGTGAAGGGGAATCACATCATCCTTCTTCCAGTCCTCAGGTACCACACCATCCTCCCATGATTTACTATAAAGGGTAGTCAGTGGTGTCACTAGTTCTCTGCTGAATTCTTTTAGAATTCTGGGGTGAATTCCATCTGGCCCCATTGCTCTGTCCACCTTCAGTTTTAGGAATTCTTTCAGAACCCTTTCTTCTGTGAAAGGACTGGGATCGACCCCCCTCTCCAGAGTGCTTCTGTTAATTGGATTAGGCACCTCCCCTACTTCCTCTTTTGTGAATACTGAACAGAAGTATTCATTCAGTATCCCTGCTTTTTCACTGTCACTCTCTGCCCACCCACCATCCATTCTATTCAGCCTCACTATCTCTCCCTTTGTCTTGCTACGCTCCCTGATATACCTATAAAAGGTTTTATCCCACTTCAAAACCAAGTTGGCTATATTTTCCTCAGTTTGTGCCTTTGCTATTCTGACTACCCTCCCTGCTTCCTTCTGCCTTAACTGGTACAGTTCTCTGTCCTGCTCCTTCTGTGTTTCCTTATACTTCCTAAATGCTATCTTTTTCTCCCTAACCTTCACCACCACTTCTTTTGAGAACCATAGTGGCTTTTTCTTTCGTTTTGATTTATTTGCTTCACACAAAGGCTTGTTGCCTCTGTGATTTCTAGGGACATGGATATGTTGTTCAAGCCACACTTACTGGCAGACTCCTAGCAGTTCTGCGCACCCCCTACTTGGGAAATAAGGACTGGAGAACTGAGGTCCCAAAATCAGCATCCCGGCGTGACTCAAGGTCGATGTGGTAGTGGGTAATGAAGGTGTGTGCTGACTTCCAGGTAGCAGCCCTGCAGATTTCCTGGATAGGGACGTCCCTGGAAGCAACCACCGATGCAGCGGTATGGCGGGTAGAATGAGCTCTTATCACTTTGGGAGGCTCCATGCCCACCAACCTGTAGCAGAGATCTATGCAGGAGGTGACCCACCTGCCTATCGTCCGCTTGGCTGCAGGTCTGACAGGTGCGGCTTCAGCACAGGTGACAAACAACTGGCGAACCTCTCCCCAAACTTCAGCCGTCCGCTCCTTGTAATAAGAGAGCACTCTTCTAGGGTCCAAAGTATGGAGCCTATATTCAGCCTCCGAGGTGTGATTGGGGTAGAACACTGGTAGAGTCAACACCTGGTTAAGGTGAAACTCCGACACCACCTTCGGAAGGAATTTGGGGCACAGGACAACCTTGTCCCTGTGGAAGACCAGATAAGGAGACTCGATGGAAAGCACCTGGAGCTCTCCCATCCTTCTGGCTGACATGATAGCCACTAAGAAGGCGGTCTTCCACGACAGGTGAGAAATATCACACTTGCATCGGTTCGAATGGCTTGCCCAAGAGCTTAGCCAGTACCAGCAGTAGATCCCATGGAGGTGGAGGTTCTCGCACCGGAAGGGATATGTGATCAAGGCCTTTGAAAAGCACCCGACCACCTTCTCCGGCGCAGACTGCTTGCCAGCCCATGCCCGGTAAGCAGAGATGGCTGCCAGGTGCACCTTAAGGGTCGTCAACCGAAGCTCTAGCTGAGAAGGGGACCACAGGTAGTCCAGAATGCTGGCCAAGGAACAGAAGGAAGGGTCTAACCCGTTATCCTAACACCAAATGGAGAATCTCTTCCATCTGAAGGCATAGCATTTTCTGGTCGACTCCTTACGGGATGCCTCAACAACGCTGAGGACCTCATCGGAAAGACCCAAGGCCTGGAACTCTAGCCGCTCAGGAACCAGGCCATCAGGTGCAGGGATTGAAGGTCCGGGTGGAGTACCTTCCCTCTGTTGACTGAGATCAGGTCCGGGTGCGCTGGAAGCTGCCTCGGGAGCCTGGAGCTGAGGCTGAGGAGCTCTGGATACCAGAACTGGTGGGGTCAGTCTGGGGCTACCAGAATCACCTGTGTCTTGTCCCTCCTCACCTTGAGAAGCACCTTGTGGATCAAGGGAAATGGGGGAAAGGCGAAGCGGCCCGGGGTCCATGGCCTCGAGAAGGCATCCCCTTGCAGCAAGCCCTGCTGAGGTGGGGCGGCATGAAACAGCCTCAGCTTCGCATTCTCCCTGGAGGCAAACAGGTCCACCTGAGGAGTGCCCCAGTGGGAGAATAGCTCTTGTACTACCTCCGGCAGGAGAGACCACTCATGAGATGCAGCACCTATCCGGCCTACGGCATTGGCCAGAGTGTTGGAGGCTCCTGCCACATGGATGGCTAGGAGATCCACCTGCAGTCTGCTCACGAGAGACCAAGTGCGGAGAGCTTCCTTGCACAGAGGCAAGGAGCGTGTCCCACCCTGGCGGTTTAGGCAGTACATGGTCGTGGTGTTGTCCGTCTGGACCTGGACCACTTGACCCCATACAAATGGAGTGAAGGCGGTGAGGGCTAGTCGGACCACTCGAAGCTCCTGCAGGTTGATGTGACATCGAGACTCCTGAGGAGACCAGAGGCCATGTGCTCTGAGCTCCCCAAGATGGGCACCCCAATCCATCAGAGAGACGTCGGTCATTAGAGTGACCACTGGCTCTGGGCGGACGAACGGGATACCCTCCTGCAGATGAGCTGGAATGAACCACCACTGGAGAGCATTCCACATCTCCTGGGTCACTATCACTGGCTGGTCCAGAGGACCGGAGCACTATGACCATTGGCTGGCCAGCCCCCACTGAAGGGGACGCATGTGCCAGCGGGCCCAACGGACCACATTGGTGCAGGCCGCCATGAGGCCCAGAAGGTGCAGGAAGTCCCGGGCAGGGCACAACTGCCCAACCAGAAATGATTGGGCAAAGGAGGAAAGAACCTTGGCCCTGTCCACCGGAAGCAGTGCTCTGGCTCGAAGAGAGTCGAGCTCTGCCCCGATTAACTGAATCGCCTGCGTTGGCACGAGTTCCTATTTGGCCTCACTGATGAGGAGGCCAATCTGAGATTAAACCTGGAGGGCCAGATCCCTGGACCGCTCCACCTCCAACTTGGAGGAGGCTGCAATCAGCCGGTCGTTCAGGTAAGGGTACACCCGGACCCTTCGGCACCGCAGGAATGCTGTCACCACTGCCATGCTTTTGGTGAAGACCCGGGGAGCTGGAGAAAGGCAGAAGGGCATGGCCCGGAACTCGTAAAGGGATCCCTCCGCTCTGAAGTGAAGGAATCGCTGGAGGGACGGACGGATTGGGACTTGAAAGAACGCGTCCTGAAGGTCCAGAGAACAGAACCACATGCCTCATTCCAAGGATGGGATGATCTGAGCCAGAGTGACCATCCTGAAGGTTAAAGACCTTAGGAACTTGTTCAGGTCATGTAGGTCTAGAATGGGGCACCAGCCCCCCGTCCGTTTTGGGACCAGGAAGTACCTGGACACAAACCCTGGGTCTGACGGAGGATCCACCACCTCCCTGATCACCTCCTTCTGGAGGAGCAGGGCAATGTTGACTCGATGAGCCGACAGACAGGCTGCAGACCCTGTAGCCCCCCGTGGGGCGACGGCTTGATAGGGTGAGGACTGCTCAAAATCCAGAGGCAGACCCTTTCCTGCCACTTCCAGCACCCAGCGGTCCATGGTGATATCGGACCAGGTGGAAAGGAAGTGGTGGTGCCATCCCCCCACGGGGGGATCCCAGGGAGGAGTGACGAGGTTGGGGGTGACACCCCTCAACCAGTAACTGGGCAGGCTTGGAGGAAGGACCAGCCGAGGAGCCTCCTGGACCTTTCCCTCCCGGCTTCCTGTTGGAGGAAGCAGCAGGCTTGGCTTTGGGGTGTCAAGTGCGAGCCTGCTGGCCCTGATGCTGGTGTTGCTGGGCTGGACGTGCCAAAGGGGCTGAAGGCCGAAAGGGCTTATGCTGCTGCTGGCAGCCTTTGTTCTTCTGGGCAGAACTGACCGAGTCCAAGGTGGCGCTGGACTTCTCGATCCTTTGCAGATGACCCTCCACCCCGGGACCGAACAAGTCGGTACACTAGAAGGGAACGTCTGCCAGCTTGTGCTGGGTATCTGCCGTAAAGGTAGAGATGCGCATGGCCACTGCGGCCGCTACTGACAGGGCACACGAGTCAGCGATGTCCAGGGAAGTCTGGAGCTGCTGTTTGGGTACCGCCCTTCCCTGATCCCGCACCTGCTTGACCGTCGTCGAGATGAGGAATCACCTCATCCAGAGAGCTCAAAAGGGCGTGTGAAGTGTGCCATCAGAACAGCCGAGCTGGCCTGACGAGGGCCTAGCGAGGAAGACACATAGACTTTCTGCCCGGAGCAGTCCAGTTTCTTGGACTCCTTATCGAGTGGCTTGTCCTCATCCCGGGCGTTCCCGGAATGCCGGAAAACGCTGTCAGTCACTAGCCCCTCCGCATAGGGGTGCTCCGAGAAACCGGAGAGTGAACCAGTGGGAACAGCATACTTTCGAGCCATCCTGGCCGAAGGTGCTGGACAAGAAGCTTGCCGCTGCCATAGCTCCAGGGCTGGGCCAACAATGGCTTCGGCCACTGGAAAGGCCTCCGTGGGGGAAGCCCCTCAGTCCAGTATCTCCGTGAGGGGATACTTGGCCCATTTTGAAACGGGTTCGAGCTCCATCCCAATGGACTCTGAGATGAGCCGAAGCATTCCAAGTAACGAGGATGGGCTCCTGTCCACCGACTGACCCCCAGTGGACTCCAGGTCAAGCAGCCTGGAGACCAAGGAGGCGTCATCGTCAGACTCCGAGGAGTCTGCGAACAGCTGCTGAGTGCCTGAGCCACCCTCCACCTGCAGAGGTCGATCGGGAGTGAGGTTGACCGACAACCGGTTGGGCAAGCCCTGACCCGACTGAAAATCCTTGGTCGGGGCCCCAGATTTAGGTTGTGGAGGCGGGGGTTCCACCATAATGGGTGGCGCAGCCGGTTTCGGCCGAACAACCAGTGCCGGCTTCGCCCTGACCACCACGAGGGTTGTTCGCCACCCGTGACAGCCCCTTAATGGCCGGGAAGGCAATGGAGTTGGCTTATTCCTGGTCAAAAAGAGCTGCTGCCACATTAGATCCTCGTAGTGCCAATGTAATTTGCACTGGAGCCTATCCTTCGAAGAGGACGAAGACGAGGATGAGCAGTGCCGCCGCTTTCCATGGTGCCGAGACCGAGGCCGAGGTTGGCGGGATCAGCTGGATCTGGAAGAGGTCCGAGACCGAGACTTTCGGTGTTTCCGAGGGTGGATCTGAGAGGGGGCCGGAGAAACCTGCTCCTCCCTCGGTTCAGGGACCTTAACCGGGGACTCCAGCACAGGCAAGTCCTCGGTTTCCAACGGGGGAACCGGTGAAGAAGGGTTGTCGGCTTCTCCAGTCAACAGCCCGTCCGACGGGTCAAGAAAAATCTCGACTGCGTCGACGGGTGTCTCGGCCGGCTGACCTTACGGGGACACTGTGAAGCCAGCAGCCTTAGCCGCAACCTCGACCAAAGTCGAGCGTCGACTGTCCGGGGAAGGAGACCTCTCCCGCTCCCACGAACATCGACGGTGGGACTTACCCTTAGAGTCCTTCTTTTTGGACCTAGAGGAATGTCCCAAAGGCCCCTCTCCCTTGGTGGAGAGGGATTGACAAAGCTCCTTGAATGAAGCCATGTAGGAGGAGCCCAAGGAGAGCGGGATAAATGCCGCAACCAATGAACATGATGCTGCGGCCTGGGCCGCTTCCTCCTCGAGGGCGATCATCTGCTCGCGCTGATCAGCCGAGCCCGCAGCCGCGGACACCGCCCAACGGGCCTCCTTCGACTTGACCGAAGGATAACGTTTCCCGGGGTGCCCAAGTTGCAGTCTGGCAGCACGATCTTGTAAGACCGTGGACAAAAAGGACTTGCACAAGTCGCAGGCCTACGAATCATGTTAAAGCCCCAGGCAGTAGACGCACGTGGAGTGCGGATCAGTCCGGGACATCTTCTGCCCACAGGGGCACCGATGAAATCCGGGAGTCGATTTGTCCATCGCAGCTGCGAAGGAAGATAAAGACCGAAGTCTTGTAAATTTTAAAATTAGTTTCGGGTTAACTTAAGAGTTTGGATCCAGGCCTAACACACAGAGCGCAAAGGAGGGAACCTCAGCTTCCAAGCGGTAAGGAAGATCGGCGTCATGGGGTGCAGCCGAGAGTTTTACCACCCTGGTGGGT
Organism: Neoceratodus forsteri; assembly: GCA_016271365.2. Taxonomy (NCBI): domain Eukaryota; kingdom Metazoa; phylum Chordata; order Ceratodontiformes; family Ceratodontidae; genus Neoceratodus; species Neoceratodus forsteri. The sequence goes on along the minus strand of CM057455.1, from coordinate 1,680,820,062 downwards.
GGGAGGAGCCAGCTTGAAGACCTTCTGGCAAGATTTAAAGCGGCAAGGAACCTGCCAGTAGGTGTGGATTGAACACCATATCCATGTCCCTAGAAATATTTTTACCCAGCTTTTTTTTTTGCACTTAGCAATCTAAAAACAGTTATAACTTTTTAATTTGGCCATTTTACATTGCAAAACAAATGAAAGGCCCTACTCTGGGACAATATCTAATGAACGTAAAAGCTTCAGATTTTAAATTGGTATATTTTTTCATTATCCATGTGCAAAAAAAATTCGTCTTACAGGGGAACAGTCAGCACTAACAGCCCAACACTTAAGTGTGGAGCTGGTCCCAATTAGAACTCTGTGCACAAAAGTCATTTTTTTTTTTTTTTTACTTACTGTTTATTGTAGTATAGAAGACTGTATCAGACTAATTCTGCGGACTTGCAAGCTGACATTTTCTGTAACTACAAATCCCCTGCAGCTGAAATCAGAGGATGGCTGCAGCAGCAGGAGATTCAACAGCCTGCAGTGCATGGCAGAGTTTTTAAAAGCTCTGATCTTTGTTTGGTGATCCCACTGTTCTCCCTGGTCTACGTACAGTCTCAGAGGAAAGTACTGAGCCCCAGGTGAACAGTGGGACCAGCAAACATCTGATCACAGCTTATAAAAGCTCTAACATGACCTGTACACCATCCCCCCACCCTGTTTCCTCTAACCAGAAGGACCCACCCCAAATTCTAGAGCCACTCTTTGATTAACCAAGTAGTGTTTGATGGCACAGCAGGAAACCCAAGAGTAAGCACACCACCAAGTCCAATCCTATTGGGAGATTTCCCAGTTATCAGTGCAAGTGCTGCTGCACCACCAAACCCCCAACGTCTCATGTTTTTTATCATACTTCTTGAAGTTACGCCCAGTCCAGCCTGTATAACTGTGCATTTCACTGAAGTGCAATAAACATGAAAATATTGTTGTAATTGTAAAGAAAGTATTTTTATAAAAACAAGAATGTTTTGTGCAGGAAAAGACCACAGTTCCATCCAGTAAGTACAAGTATTAAGCAAAATGAAGTGTTTTACATATACTCTGTTTTATTTTTATTTATTTATTGTATAATCGAATTTACAACCTTTCAGCCAGAGGCTCGTTTACAAAGGTACTTTATCACAGAGAGGACATACAGAGTCAACATACCTACAGAATACAATCATACAGAATAACATAGTTTCACATAATAGCTTGAACACAGAGAGTAATTAACAAACATTTCAGACTTGACAGGTTGGTACTAGCAGGTACTGGCAGTGGAGAGGGAAGGAGGCCATGGAGTGAGTGGGGGAGTTCGGCCCAGAGGGCTATGTCAATAGTGTTTTGAGAGCAGCAGAGCATCTGTTAGTGACAGGTGCAGCAGCGGGTGTTGAACAATAGGTTCTGTAGGGCAGTTTTGAAGGGGGCAATTTTGGTGGTGTTGGAAATGGCTGCAGGGAGCGAGCTGAACCAGGACAAGGCTCTGTAGCTGAACGACCTCTGTGCCCGGGTGGTCCTAGTTCTGGGTACTAGTAGGGTGACCTTGTCAGTGGTTCGGGTAGTGACTCTGGAAGGTGCAAGCTGGATGGAGGCAGAAACCTGGGGGAGGGGGAGCCTATAGAATCTTCTTAGTTAGCAGGCAAGTTTGGTAGCAGAGGCATTCATCGAGCCTAAGGAGTTTGGCCATGTCATAGAGCTGACAAGTGTGGGTGAGCCTAGGGTCACTGGTCACTAGTCTGCAAGCCTTGTTTAGAGTGAGTCGAATCTTGCTGAGGGCTGTGGAGTCAGCAACACCATAGACTGGAAGGCTGTAATCGACAAGGGACATTACTGAGGACGTAATGGCAAGCCTGAGGGCAACAGGTGGAAGGCAGTCCTTGTGACGGTAGAGGATGCCAAGACGAGCGTCAGCGGCGGAAGTGAGGGTTGTAATGTGGGCATGAAAGGTGAGGGCCGAGTCAAAGGTGATCTCAAGGTATTTCTAAGATTAAACTTGTTCAAGTGGTTGATGAGTGCTGGGGAAGATTTGGAGGGGGTTGCTGCTGGCTTTGTTCTAGTGGTGGGCAAAGAGCATTGCCTTAGTTTTTTTGAGGTTAATGACTAGTCTGCTCTCCTTAAACCAGTTCTCAGCATCACTGCAGGAGCGTTGGAGGAAGTCTTGGAGGGAGGTGGGATTTCTGTGGGCGGCATAAATAACAGCGGCGTTGGGGTACAGGAGAATATTGCCAGAACAGGCACTGGGCAGGGTGTTTAGGTAGAGGCTAAAGAGTAGTGGGCCCAAGACAGAGCCCTGGGGAACCCGAGCGGATAGGATGGGTTTCCAAGAGTATCCCATTGTTTTTGACTTGCTGGGAGTGGGCTGATAGGTAACTCGCGCACCAGGCAAGGGGACCAGCAGAGAAACCTGTATGGTTGAGGGTATTCAGTAGGAGGGGGTGGGAGACAGTGTCAAAGGCCTTAGAGAGGTCAATGAACACTGCTCCAGCTAGGGAACCGGAGTCCATGGAGGAGTGCAGGAAGTTGGAAAGTTCCATTAATGCTGTACTTGTACTGTGACCAGAGCGGAAGCCATGCTGTTCCAGGCATAGAATGTTGTATTTTGCTAGATATTCGGTGAGTTGAGTGGCCACCACTTTTTCTAAAGCTTTGGGGGGGGAGGATGAAGACTGGACAATAGTTGCTCGGGGTGGACCTGTCACCTCCTTTGTGAATAGGTGTGACTATAGCTGTTTTCCATGCTGTGGGGAATTGCCCCAGACAGAGGGACTGGTTTAGTAGGTCAGTGAGTGGGACCAGAAAATCATCGAGGACTAGCCGGAGTATTTTTGGATCCAGGGAGTTGCTGCTAGGACTGTTGCTATTTAGCGCTTTAAGCAGGAGTGGTCTGGCTTCCTGGACAGATACTTTGCGTAGATAGAACCGGGGGTGCTGAGGATCTGAGGGCGGTGGGTCAGGTCGAAAAAGTTACTCAGGAGGACAGGGCTCCTGTGACAGTGTAACTCCTGGGTGGCGCTATCCCAATGGCTACTACCCCTGCCTGCATGACTAGTTCCAGATTAAGGGGCCTGGGTACTGAAAATGGGTGCCTCCACTCGGACAGGGTTGGCGGTAGCGTTGCTGATCTTGGTACAGCCCTCCAGGACACTATGACCCCCCCCCCTTTTCCCTGTAGTGGCCTAAACAATGAACAGAATACACAGGTACAATAGCCCCCAAACCACAAATATATCCCCATTCTGATTGCACTTACCACCAGGGCTGGTTCTACCTGTCTGATCCTGGAGACCCCCTGTAAAATACGATTAGACACAGCCAGCAACAACAATACAGTGCTATTAGTACAGAGATGAACTACAAACGGTTTAAGCGCAAAAAGAGTCAGATCTGATTTATTCAAGGAGATTGAACAAGGGAGAGGCGTAATCAGGTTGAATGGTCTAGCAACTGATTCAATCAGGCTACAAGGCATGCACTTTAGAGTCCCTCAACACAGTCACACACACAGTCTGGGTACCCAGTTGTTGATTCAGGCTAGCCTGACGCATTGCCCGGGGTAGGCTGGCATCGCAGCTGGTCAGGCCCTAATGATAGGAATAAAGAGTAATGCACAGTAACCCACAATTTTTAATCCGGAGCCAGATGGCTCAGTTTGTGATAATCAAACAAAACAATCAAATCAGATGACACACTTTGATTTAGCTGATGTTTCAGAAAGCTACCCTGGTATTTACTCACGCTACCCAGTACAAGACGCAGGATGGATGAAATGGAGACTGCAGAATGACTTGCTGGTTTGCCAGGAGAATCAGGGCCCACACGATTCACCGTGCTGTCGTTCCTGTTTGTGACGCTGAGCAGGGGGCTGATCCCCAGACAGGTCTCCCGTCGATAGTCTTCTCTGCAGCGTGAGTAGCAGACTAGGCCAAGGTGGCAGAGCCCAGGCCAGGAGAACAACTCGGATGGCAGTCCGGTAGCACTGGATTCAGCTTCCAGTAAGCGTGACACAATTGGAAAGCGGAGAACCAAATTGCGACCCATTGAGAACATTCAGTACACTTATAGTAAATTAAAAGCAGTACCACAGTTCGGTCGCAATCAGTGTGTCTCTGCGCAAACCGTACGCTCTGTGGTGGTTTCAGACTTCCTGACAGTCCAATTGCGTGAAGCAAATCTTTGGTCTTCTTCAGGTAACAGGGCAGTCACAATTCAGTATTTCTGGTCACAAGCTGGTTTGGATTCAGTCTGATTAATTTCACTAGCAGATCCCTCAGAAGAGTAGATGAAGCAGGCAGGCCAGGCACAGCCTTCCCACCAGTTTCCTGCGCTACTACGCAGAAGCAGCTGCTCGAATATCTTGAGCAGTTCACTCTCTCAACTCCAAACTCAGACTGACTCTCTGCTGCAGGCAGCACCAGGACTTCCTTCTGATCCAAAAAGGTTTTAGTTGGTTGATTCAACTGTCTGTCAAAGCAAGAGCCCCCCCTCCAGGTTCATTTAGGCGCCAAAATGAAAAAACTACAATTTCTACAGAAATTCACTCCCACAAGACCCCTGGGGACAGACTCCATTTTAAGGTCCCCAAAAGGTACTGATTGGTACAATACAGAAATGTACATGCTGCAAAGAAAGGCAGGTTAGACAAACTATAATACCATTATCAGAGCAGCTAATCGGCAAACAATTACCAGTTCTAACAGAGCTCCCTCTGCACCATTAGCGATGGCAGAACAGAGCAATATTTTTGCAGCTCGGGCGAGACTCGAGCCTGGAAACACTTGGCCCCTACCCAGATTAATTATACACTACAAAAATAATGTCTCTTAAAGGGACAGGCATGGAGGCCAACAGGGCACTCGCATGCAAGCATGTTTACACCTGTAAAGACACAGAATGCCCGCCTGGAAGTGCACATTTAAGCACACCCAAGGGAGACTTTTGGGAACCCCCTTTACAGGGGGGTTACAACAGTAAGAAAAATGAAATGTTACACACTTACTATAATGGTTGATCTTCCTGAATATGTTGTCCATAGATTCCCACTAATGAGTCTGTGCCAAAGGAGCAAGGACCCCGTAGGAGGCAGAACTTTTCTGGAGGGATGGCGATGCAAGTAAGCCTTGTGCGTGTGTCACCGCATCACCCACTGGTATAGTGTCGCCAGCCTCCACACTGCCCAAGTACCTGTTTATCATGGAGGTGAGCAGCATGAAGAGTAACCCAGAACATAAGATAGCCCTAGTGGCCTGTGTAAGAAGGTCCACCAAACCCAGTGTCTTCACAGCTCAAACCAAGTACAAAGGGGTGAAGACCATAACTCAGCATTACTGGAGTGAGTCCAGGGAATGGTGGGCGGGTTTGATAATCAATGATGAAGATATTCAGGAAGAGCAACAGTTACGGTAAGTACAGTTTGTAAATGAAAATTCCATGCTCATCATAATTATTGATCTTTCAGAATATCTTCACCATTCATTCACACTGGTAGGTCCTAGCCAGAGGCACTATGACTCTGCGGGGGCAAAGTCTTTGTAGCTTGGGATGGGATGATGTTAGTGTCAGCACCACCCACGAGGCTGATGTACTGGCATTGCACATGTGAGACAGCTAGTAACTGATGCCGAACCCCCGCCCCCAGTTCTGTTTGGCAGTAGAAAGGAAACAAGTGGGACAGAAAAGAGAGGGCTATAGACTCCTAGCCCAAAGGAATAGGAAAAGGATATAGAATATATAAACAACAACACAATAAAACCCAACTATCAACTTAGGAAAGCTAAGGGCTGGGCCCAAGGGTAGCAGATACGACAACCAGAGCCCATAATCAGCTACCTGGACAGGAAGCTAGAAAGAGGTGCAGCATCCTTAGCATATAGCCCTGGCAGACCTCTGTGTAAATAAGATGGCAGAATGCCAACTTAAAATATCCTTTGTATGCCCAAGAGGACAGTAATTTAGTACGGTAAAAACATTAAAGCTTCTTCTAAAGAGGAGCAACAGCAAGTGTGATCGGGCAGAGTTCGGGAGCACAAATACTACCTTGTCGTCACTCCAAAAGGAGTGAAAAAAATATATACATAACATGTTAAAACATGAATTCCAAGAGTTTAGTGTGGAATAAGCACCCAGTCCAACAGCCTGAGGAGTACAGCACAATACAGGAGAAGTGAAGAACTGCACCTTGTCCCAAGTGCTAGGTACTGTTACATAGCAGCAGCTCAGAGGGATGGACTAGGTGGAGCCTTTAAACAACACGGATATACCCAAAGTGCTTATGGAAAAAAAAAAAAAGGAGAAGAAAAGTTCCCCCGAGTATTTTTCTTTCTTTATGTGTATGTAGCTCTGTGTCCTTCTCAGAGGTGATACCAGTTCCAAGGGTGAACAGTGCAAAAAGGGCAAGGATAGCAGACTTCAACTCCTGGCTGGGAAAGTGGTGTAGCTCTCATGGGTATGGGCTGGTAGGATGATGGAGGCTACATGGAATAAGAGTGGACTGTACTCTAGGGATAGAATGCACTTGAGTGGAGCAGGACAGGGGGTGTTGAAGAGAAAGCGGGAGGAATTCACAGTTACTAGCAGGTTTTTAAACTAGGAAGGGGGGATGTGAGTGGGCAGCTAGTATGCAGGATTGACAGGAAGGTGAGCCGAACAAGTTGACCCCACCCCCCAAGCAACAGTGAAGGCATAGGGGGAGGGCCGCAGTGGGAGGGAGGACAGATCAAGGGGCCACAGGGTGGGACGATGAATGGGACTGGGTAGAGGGTGGTCTCCCTGAATGTGAGGAGTCTGGGTAACAAAACAGCTGAGCTTCAGGCCCTCTTAGCTGAGGGGGTGGTGGACGTCGCCACTATCACTGAGACTTGGGTCACTCAATACCAGGCTTGGGATCTGGCAATGCCAGGGTACACTATTTACAGAAAAGACAGAGGGGTCGGGAGAGGGGTGGCAGTCTATGTAAGGGAGGGGATCAGATGCACCAGAGACGAGGGGGAGGAAGGGAGGACAGAGGTGCTATGGATGCAGTTCCTGGACTCAAAGGGTAGAAAACTGAGGCTGGGGGTGGTATATAGAGGCACAGGGTCATGATGTCACAAGACATTAAATTGTGATACTAATACAGTGTGATATTGCCATGCAGCATAAATCTGCCCCACCCCACTAAAGATTCTCAACACCGGGGTCCAACTCAGGGAGCACACAAATAGTGGAAAAAATTTCTGGGACCAGGAATCAAACCCGTCCCAGACACAGCGACTGGGTTCCTGCTGCTGTGGCTCAGTCCAATGAGCCATGGCAGCTGCTCGGCGGAATCCACTCCCAGCAGAGGTCTTATCCTCTGCCTGGGAGTGTGTGACTGGTGCAATACTATATACAGCAGTATACATGGTATTGCACCATTCTCTGTCATGAACAGTGCTGTCTCAGGTTAGCCATTATGTCGTACGCTATTAAACATACAACATGATGACCTGGTAGGGTGTATAGACCACCTGCCCAGTCCGAGGAGCTGTATAAATAGTTAGCGGATCAGATTAGGTGGGTATGTAGAAAGGAGAGTATGGTGACTGTGGGGAACTTCAATCTGCCGGGGTTGGACTGGAGCACTGGGGTCACCTCCAGTGCCAGGGAACAGGTACTCCTGGATGCATTCCAGGATGGTCTCCTGACACAGCTGGTCAGCATACCAACTCGACTAGGTAATACGCTGGACCAGGTTCTATCCAACGGGGAAGCGGTGAAAGAACTAAAGATGGTGGACCAACTAGCAGGGAGCAACCATCAATTGGTGTGGTTCACGCTCATGCTGAGTAGGGAGAAAGAAGGCTCAGAAAAAAGGGTAGTGTACTTCAGGAGGGTGGACTTCTGAAGCATGAGGGAAATATTGCAGGAATGACTACAGAGGATTAGGCTGGGGATGGATGCACAGCAAAAGTGGAATATCATTAAATATGCTACAACCAGGACTTGGACCAAGAAGAGCAGAGCCAAGAAGCCATGCTGGCTGAATAGTAAAGTGCTTGAGGGGGTGAGAGCTAAGACAGCTGCATTCAGGAGATTCAAGAGGATGGGGAGGATGAAGATTCATATGCGAGCTGGTCCAAGGAGGTAACCAAGCTGGTTAGGGAAACCAAGGCCTACAGGGAGCTAAGGTTAGCACAGGAAATTAAGGGAGGAGAGAAGGACGTTTTTAGATATGTAAGGGAAAAGAGGAAGTGCAGGAACCAAATAGTGCAGATCAAGAGAGGTGGGTGTGTGTGGAAAAGGGTGCAGAACAAGCAGAAGCACTGAATGAATACTTCTGCTCTGTGTTCACGCAGGAAAAGGGAGGTCCACTACTTCCATGGACTGGGAAGGTGAGGTTGGGAGATGAAGGGATGACTGACTGAATGATTGAGGAGAATAGAGTACTAGAGGGTCTGAAGACACTGAGGGTGGACAAGGCACCAGGTCCAGATGGCATTCACCCCAGGGTGCTGAGAGAGATGGTGGAGGTGTTGGCCAGGTCACTGGCCAACCTGTTCAGCACCTCCCTGGATACGGGATGCGTGCCACAGCACTGGAGGATGGCCCACGTGGTGTCTATTCACAACAGCAGCCCACGGGATGAACCGGGCAATTACTGACCTGTTAGCCTCATGTTCATAGTGGGCAAACATATGGAGATGATACTGAAGGAGAGACTGGTGGCTCTTCTTGAGGGGAGTCACCTCCAAGATGGGCGGCAGCATGGATTCGTCTCAGGGAAGTCTTGTTAGACTAATCTAATAGAATATTACGACTGGGAAACAAAAGAGCTGGATAGGGGCCATGCTGTGGACATGCTATATCTGGACTTCAGCAAGGCCTTCGAGTCAGTGCCTCATGGCAGACTAGGGGGGGAACTGAATGCCATGGGGGTGGGGGCTAAGCTAGCTAACTGGATCGGGAACTGAGGGGGAGGCTGCAAAGGGTGGTGGTGGTGGGGGAACCCTCTACACCTAGGCTGGTGACGAGTGGAGTACCGCAAGGTTCTATGCTGGGTCCAGTGTTGTTTGGGCTTTTCATATCAGATATATCACATGGAGTTGGGAGTAGGATCAGTCTGTTCGCGGATGATACTAAAATGGGGGCAGTAGTAGATGAAGAGAATGGGTGGAAACAACTACAGGAGGACCTAACCAAACTAGAGGAGTGGTCAGTGGAGTGGCAGCTGGGCTACAACGCTAAGAAGTGCAAAGTTATGCACTTCGGGGGCCAAGAACAAGAGGAAGGAATATTGGTGGTGGGGGGGCTGGAGGTCACTGAGGGAGAGAAGGACTTAAGAGTGCTGGTAATGGAGAACACAAGCATCTCTGCTCAATGCAGGAAAGCTGCAGCCAAGGCTAACAAGATGCTGGGGTGTATCACTAGGGGATTCTTGTCCAGGCATAGGGAAGTGATCCTGCCTCTATACAGGTCCTTAGTCAGGCCGCACTTGGGAGTACTGCGTGCAGTACTGGTGTCCGTTCCTGAAGATGGATATTAAGCTGCTAGGGGTGTGCAGCGTAGGGCGACAAAAATGTTATGGGGAATGGAAGGAAAACTCTATGAGGACAGATTAAACAAGCTGAGAATGTACACCCTGGAGGAGAGAAGGGATGGGGGAACGACTGAAACGTTCAAGTACTTGAGAGGGATCAACAAAGCTGGCGCTGATGGGGTATTTAAGCTGAGAAAGGGGAGGGCCACGAGACAGCATGGTCTGAGACTGAAGGGGGAAGATTTAGGAAGGAGAGGAGGAGACATTACTTCATGGAAAGGGTGGTGTCAAGGTGGAATGCACTACCAGAGGGGTGATTTCATGTTAAACAGTGGGTGGTTTTAAAGGGCATGGGACAGGGCACGGGGGAAGGCGGCATGGAGAACTTCCTGAAAGATGGGGGGGGGCAGCTGTAATATAAGGGTGTTAGCTGCACAATCGAGCAGACTTGATAGATCATGAGACCTGTTTCTGCTGGCAGATTCACACGTTCGTATGTATGTCTGTGTGTCTATACATAAGGGATACGTGATGGCTGGCTGTGGAGTACACTATTTATTTGAATGAGCAGAGTGTGATCTCTGGTAACCTCAGGTTCTGAGGTCACTTGAGGCTCATTCAAATCAACTGTGTATTCCACAAAGCCAGCCATCATGTATTCCATTTATGTAATAGGGATAGTTGGCTTAGTGGGCTTTTATTTGTTAAAGCATGTGTTATTTTATTAAAAATGTTATGGTTTTCTGGGATTTCTTTGCGAAGTAAAGATCTTCCAGTTGTGAGGCAAGTGCTGTTGCTGTGGCTGCCAGAGCATGTTGCTTAGTGAGTGAGCATTTCTCGAAAAGTGGCGGCTTTTGTGAAGAGAGGCTTCTTCCCATAGTTCACCTTTTGTTTATTTTCAAAAAACAAAGCAGTAGGTGTTTCGGAGAGCAAATAACAGGTGGACAGAGTATCAGTAAGTCGGGACAGGTGGAGTGAACTACATGAAAATGTCCTTCGGGAAACCTGTTATGGGAAAACTTGTGGGTATGATGCAGTGATTCACTTTTTGTTGTTGTTGTTTAAATAAAATATAACTGTTTTTAAATGTGAGGTTGCAGATTGTGGTAAACGTGGCCCATAGCTTTGAAACCAATGAGAGCCAAGAGTGAGGAGGAGCGGAACCAGCTTGGGGATCAGTGGCGCTCCGTGTACTCTCCAAGGAAAGAAAGTAAAGAGTTGAAAAGAAGGAAAAGTTTTCCTGTTTAAACATAACTGCCACTCTTGAAATCATTTTAGTAACTGAGTATGTGGGTAGGGGTACCAATGTGGGGTAGGGACAGAGATACTGTGGGAAGGAATGGGTTGTAAGTAGTGCTGGCAGGCGTTGGGGGGGGGTAGTGACGTACCTAGGGCATTCATAAATGCTACATGACAAAGCTACTATGTACAAACGCTAGGTGACATAACTACTATGTACATACGAGAATTAAGTACACAGTAGCTATAATAAACGTTTCTAGGTTATGGATTTTGAGATCACACCTATTGTATAAATAGGGGATATGTGATGGCCAGGGGTGGAATACACTATGTATCTGAATGAGTGGACAGTGATCTTTGGTAGCACCACGAGTGGTGGAGCACAGTGGAGCCACGAGTGATGGTTCTCGAGGTCACTCCCCACGAGTTCAGATACACAGTGTGCTCTACCACCGGCCATCACGTGTTCGATTTATACAATAGGGCCACGTTGTTTTGTATTTTTTTTTTTTCATTTAAAAAGTTTGTTTTGCATGTTATTTTTTTTCTGGGAATGGTGTTTTTCTTTTGCATTTGTCTTTTGTTGCATATGATATGATATTTATTTATTGATAAATATCAGATAACACCTTTGAGTCAAAGCCTCCTTTACAAAGGTTCCATGTCATACATAAGACAGAGACAACCGTGAACAAAGTAACAACTAACATAGTAATTAAAGACAATAGTTACAGAACGGTTGCAAATGAATACAGAAAATGCAAAATAGCAGCAGGGAATATATGGCAACAGAGAGCTGCTAAACAAGGTACAAAGTGCAAAAGGTTACAGTTACAGGCATAACATTTCAGGGCGATGGTGATGAGGGATACGGTACCTAAAGGAAGATCTGAAAAATCTGGGGAGGTGGTCCAGAATCTGGCAGCTTGGCTTCAATGCCAAGAAATGCAAAGTTATGCATACTGGAGCAAAGAATCCTAGGACAGAGTATTACCTGGGTGGAGTCCGAGTATCTGCATCATTGGAGAAGGACCTGGGAGTGATGATCACTAGTGACCTGAAGCACTCCACGCAGTCCAAGAAAACAGCGCAAAGGCAAACAAAATGATGGGATGGATAGCTAGGAGGATCAGTAGTAGGAGAGAGGAGGTTATACTGCCCTTGTACAGGTCACTGGTAAGGCCGCATCTAGAGTACGGAGTTCAGTACGGGTGCCCACACCTCAAAAAGGACATTGACATAGATACATAGATACATAGACAGTGTCGGCAGATAAGGGCCTATGGCCCACCTAGTCTTCCCATTTGAGCTTGTAAGTTCAGTTTGTTTTCCTAGAAGTCTGTTTCCCCTTACCCCTGCCCTCTAGAATTCCTTTATGTCTATCCCATGCATTCTTAAATCCCATAATTGTTTCAGCCCCCACCACTTCCTCTGGCAGGGTGTTCCACTTATCCACCACCCGTTCTGTGAAGAAATTTTTCTCATCTTTCCTCTGAATCGTCCCTCCTCCAACTTCATCCCATGCCCTCTAGTCCTGAAACATCTTTTCGCTTAAAATAGTGTTTTCCTGCACCCTGTTCCTCCCTGTAAGATACTTGTATGTCTCTATCATATCCCTCTCCCTCCTCTCCTCCAGGGAGTACATGTTCAGTTCCTTCAACCTGTCTTCATAGGACTTGTGATGCAACCCATGCACCATCTTTGTTGCCCTCCTCTGAACCTTCTCTACCCTGTCTATGTCCTTACGTAGGTATGGTCTCCAGAACTGTACACTGTACTCCAGGTGGGGCCTCACTAGTGTCTTGTATAGCGGAATTATGACCTCCTTTCCTGCTGGTGATGCCCCTGCCTATACATCCCAGCATCCTATTTGCTTTACCTGATGCCTTGTCACACTGTTTCCTCACTTGAGGTCATCAGAGATGAACCCCAAGATCCCTTTCCTGCTTGGTGCATGCTATATCCTCACCCCCAACTGATATATTGTGCCAGGGTTTTGTGCCCATATGCATTATCTTGCACTTTTGCATTGAATTTCAACTGCCAAACCCTTGACCATTCTTCAAGTTTCTGCAGGTCCTTCTCATTCTGTCTACACCCTCTGGTGTGTCTACTCTGTTACAGAGCTTTGTGTCATCAGCTAACAGTGAAATTCTGCCTTCTAGATCCTGTGCAATGTCACTGATGAAGATGTTGAATAGGACCGGTCCCAGCACTGATCCCTGTGGTACCCCACTGGTTACTCTTCCCTCTGTGGAGTGACAGCCATTTACCACCACCCTCTGTGTCCTGCCACCCAGCCAGTTACCTACCCACCACACTACTGTCCTGCCCACACCCATATTCCCCAGTTTATGTAATAGTCTTCATGTGGCACAGTGTCAAAGGCCTTGCTGAAGTCCAGATAGGCCATGTCCACTGCCCTCCCTGATCCACCTCCTAGTCACCCAGTCAAAAATTCAATGAGGTTGGTCTGACATGACCTCCCCTGGTGAAACCATGCTCCTTGGGTCCTGTAGTCCATTGACAACCAGATGTTCCACCAATCTCTCCTTCAGTAGTGCTTCCATGATCTTTCCCACTACCGAGGTGAGGCTGACTGGTCTATAGTTCCCTGCTTCCTCTTTGTTCCCACTTTTGTATAAGGGGACTACATCTGCTGTCCTCCAGTCTTTGGGTACCTCCCCTGTTTCCAGTGATTGGCTGAACAGGATAGCCAGAGGTTCAGCCACCACCTCTCTTAGTTCTTTAAGACCCTGGGTGCACCCCATCTGGCCCCATTGCTTTATCAGCTCTTATTACTCCAGTTCCTTCAGGACCCTTTCTCGTGTAAAGGGACTTGTGTCCATTTCTGCACCATTCTCACCCCTTGTACCCCTTCAGACCCATTACCCCTCTTCCTTAGTAAAGACTGAGCAGAAATACCTGTTCAATATGTCAGCTTTATTGTTGTCATCCTCCACGCGGCTCCCATCCTCCCCTTCAGTCTCACTCATCCCTCCCTTTGTCTTTCTTTTTTCACTTATGTACCTGTAAAGGTTTTGTCCCTTACCCACTGATTTTGCAATGTGTTCTTCTGTCTGAGCTTTGGCTTCCCTTACTGACTTCCCTGCCTCCCTTTGTTTCTCTCCTGGTACTTCTCCCTATCCCCTTCTGCCTGTGTCTTTTGTATTGCCTGAATGCAATCTTTTGGCTTTCACTTTCTTTGCTACCTCTTTGGAAAACCATAATGGTCTCCTCTTCCTTTTCCTCTTGCTAACCTGCTTAATGCATAATTCTGTTGTTCTTATAATCCCATTTTAAATACTGCCCACTGTTCCTCAACCCCTGATTCCTGTCCCATTCCCCTTAATGCCTCTTTCAAGTATCTCCCCATTTTCCCAAAGTCTGCCCCCCTAAAATCCAGGATATGTGTTTTTGTGTGGTTTGGTTCTGCTCTTTCTGTGATTTCAAACCACAATGACTGGTGGTCACTGTTACCCAGGTGCTCCCCCACTGTTACCCCCATCACACTGTCCCTGTTTGTGAGCACAAGGTCCAGTATTGCCTTCTGCCGAGTTGGTTCCATGACCAGTTGCTTGAGGAAGGCACCCTGAAGGGAGTCCAGGATAACTCTGCTCCTAGTTGATGCTGCTGCTGGGATACTCCAGTCCACGTCTGGTATATTGAAGTCTCCAACCAGTACTGCCTCACCCTTGTCTGTCATCCTTTGGATGGCTAGCATCAGCTCCCTATCTGTTTCTTCCTCCTGGGCTGGTGGTCTATAGACCACACCTGTGCGGATGGCTGGCCCCATTTTCCTTTCCAGCTTAACCCACAGTATCTCTCCCCCATTTTGTTCCTCCTGGATCTCTGTGGCCCTTATGTCATTTTTCACATACAGTGCCTCCTCCTCCCTTCCTGCCTGCTCTGTCTCTTCTGAATATGTTGTAGCCAGGTATGGCCATCTCCCAGTCATGGTTATCATTACACCAGGTTTCAGTGATGGCCACAATGTCCAGGTCTGACTGTACCATGACAGCCTCCAGATCTTCCATCTTGTTGCTAAGGCTCCTGGCATTTGCACACATGGCTTTCCATGATTTGACCTCCTAGACTGCTTCACTGTTCTACCCAGCCCCTTCCTTGGTTGTCATTTATCCCTGGTTCTCCTTGCTGTTTGCCCTTCTGCTGAATTTTGCCCTTTTCTGCTTATCCACCTTTTGGACACTAATCCCCATCTTTTGCACACTGCTTTGCAGAGATAGCCACTCTCTGGTTCACTGGTTCCACTACTAGCTGTGGGGTGAGCAAGTAGGTACCGCCTTGCTGGCCTGCCACCTCTTTGCTAGTTTAAATGCTTGTCAATGTAGCATTTAAACTTATCATTGAGTGCTTGATTCCCCTCCAGGATGGATGCAGGCCATCAGGCTTGAACAAACCTCCATCCTCCAGGTGGGTCCCCAGTCACCAATGAATCCAAACCCTTCCTCACAGCACCAGTTCTTCAACCATGAGTTAAAGTTCCTGTGCATGCACTCCTATGTTCTCCCTTGCCTCTCACAGGTAGTACTTCTGAGAAAGTGACAGAAGTAGCTACTTGCTTGAGACCCTCCCAGTTCCCTAAACTCTTCCTGAACTTCCTTTGGCTCCCATTTGCCAAGTCATTAGTACCTAGGTGGATAATGACATCCAGCTCACCCTCCCGCCTTGCCTTCCCAGTGATCCCCAGTATCTTCCTTCCATCCCTCCATGCCGTGGCACCTGGTAGGCACCTCACCTCCTGTTCTCCCCTCCTGTGTTCCTAGCTGGATCCTCTTACGATGGAGTCCCCACCAGGATTCGCCTCCTTCTCTGGGGTCCACTGCTTTCCCACTGAGGTCACCTCCTTGCCTAACCTCCACATCCTTTCCTTCCACTTCCTGGGTACTTTATTTGGTTGTCCTCATTTGCCAGTGTGGCATATGAGTTCTTGAGAAGAATAGGATCTGGGATGTGCCTCTGCCTGACTACTCTAACCCTCCCTGAGCCCACTGTCATCCAAGTGCTCCTCGTTCTCGGCATCCTTTGAGGCAGCTGCATTGGACTGGGTGGTCCCTGGATAGGGTGATGGTACTCTGACCCAGTTTACTTCCGCTCTGAGTCTGGCTACCTCATCCCGCAGTCCAGAGAGATGCATGCAGATAGGGCAGCACCTCAGTGTCCAGAAGGTCTGCCTGAATATGGCTGCCCCACAGCCACTGCATTGCACCACTCCCACATTATACTGCAATTCCACTACTTCTCTGCTACTGAAGTTCTCTTAGTTCTCTTTTTATTTATTTACAGTACTAAAAATCCTATAACTGATCGTCAGATATATATTTTTTTAAGGAAAAAGAAACCAATAAATAAACGAGTCAAAACACTTGTCGTGCTGAGGGTGGTCTTCTTCCCCCTTATGCCCCTCCTACTTCACACCTCTTACTATACCCTGTGTTTAGCTCCTGTCAATCAGATTTATCAGGGCATATAATTAAGAGTTGGGCTAAGGGTGGAGGGGGGCGAAATTTGCTGCAATTAAAGACAGCACAGAATTACACCACCACTATGTTTTAAATTTTCAACAGCCCAAAAACAATTATAAGTAAAGACAACACAGAAAGAAAGTATAGTGTCACTACAAGCCTACAATCTAAGTTTAAAAGAAAAATACCAATTACCAGTTACTCTAAAGCACTGAATTGAATATGTTTCCTTCCTTCACCTTCTGGCTTCTTCTGAGAAGATGAACCTCTGTTTGCTGCTTTAATTGTGACTAAGCACCACCTCCAGTTATCACGTAGCTGAGGTCAGAGGCCAGACAATTAACACCCTTCACCCAGCTACAGGACAGTCAGACCTACTGGAAAAGGTACAGAGAAGGGCTACAAAGATGATAGCCGGTCAGCAGGGCAAGGCATATGAGGAGAGGCTGAAGGCACTGAACATGTACTCCCTGGAAGACAGGAGAGAAAGAGGGGACATGACTGGGACCTTCAAGTACTTGAAAGGGATAAATAAGGTTGAGAAGGAGAGTCTCTTTAAGCTGAGTGGCAACCATATCACAAGGGGGCACAGTCTTAAGCTGGAGGGTGGGAGGTTTAGGAAGTAGGTCAGGAAGCACTTCTTCACAGAGAGGGTCATGGACACCTGGAATGCGCTGCCGGAAGAGGTCATCTAGTTGAAGACAGTGGGCAGCTTTAAGAGAGGCTGGGATAGGTATGGGGGAAGGTAAGAATCATGGGTAGGGAGGATGGGAGGAGCGGGGAAGGAGGGCAGGAACATTAGCTCAAGCTGTGGACCTTGCAATATGAGCAGACTTGATGGACCAAATGGCCTTCTTCTGCTGGCTTCTTCGTATGTTCGTATGATTGGCTGGTCTTTGCATGATGAGGGTTGAAAATGCTCTCTTATGACATGTGGAAGGGTCGGAGAATTTTTAAAACATGGCAGCTCCATATCTTGCTTCGCGTGAGTCAGAGGGTGCATCATGTGTTACAAGCAGATTGTGTTTTTATTGTTGTTTTCAGGGAGAATGGAGAAATCAAGGATTTTAAAAGCTATAAGAGTGCTTGCACAGGTGAGGGAGTGAGGAGGTTGTGGTCAGGTCGGTGGGCGGCGTAGTAAAAGTGCTGCAGAGTGAAGGGAGTGTTCCTGAGGAGCTTGCTGGAAGCATGTGGCAGTTGTGAAGGTTAATGGTTTCTGACTGGAAAAAAAGAAGTAGAGTGCTTCTTTCAGGATTGCTTCTGTGGCTGTGAGGGGTAGTAGCAGGGAGTTGGGAGTGGGAGCTTCTAAGGATTCTCGCTCTGGATTTCGTAGTTGTAAAATAGGGTGCTGGAGCTAGGAACATTAACGTCACAGTGTGTAAGAAGTGCTGACTGGCGGAGGTAGGGGGATGATATATCTATTATATGGATAAATGGAGGTCATGTGTACACTATGTAGATAACTTGTGTTTATTCAGTGGCTGTGAAGATTTATTTAGCAGCTGTGAAGATACGTGGATTTATACAATTGGGTTATCATCTCACCCCTATTGTGTATGTGTGTGTGTGTGTATATATATATGTATATATATATATATATATATATATGTGTGTGTATATATATTTTTGGTTTGCTTGCTGGGAAGAGGGTATGGGGACCCTCATCCCAATTTTGTCTTTATGAAAAAAAAAAATGAAGCTTACCCTCAGATAGTGGAAAAGCAACTCATGATAAGGAGTGGCAAGAAGGATGGAAGTGTGCTGAGGCACAACAGGGTGAACTACACAGAAGTCATGTCTCTTACCTGAGTGGGGAATGGTGAAGATACTCTGGAAGATCAACAATTTCGGTGAGAATATAATTTTCATATCTTCCAGTGACCTAATTTCACCATTCATTCACAATGATGGGTCGGAGTGGGGGAATGGTGGGCAGGCTTGTGAATAAATGGTGAAGATATTCTGGAAGATCAACAATTACAGTGAGTATGTAATTTTCATACCTTACAGGAACCAGTCTTTACCATTCATTCACAATGATGGGTCAGAGTGGGGGAATGGTGGGCAGACGTGTGAATGAATGGTGAAGATATTCTGGAAGATCAACAATTACAGTTAGTATGTAATTTTCATATATTCTAGGAACCAATCTTTACCATTCATTCACAATGATGGGTCAGAGTGGGGGAATGGTGGGCAGACGTGTGAATGAATGGTGAAGATATTCTGGAAGATCAACAATTACAGTTAGTATGTAATTTTCATATATTCTAGGAACCAATCTTTACCATTCATTCACAATGATGGGTCAGAGTACCAAGCTTTCCCACAAAAAAGGGGTGGAGTTGACTCACCCCAAGGGAAGCTATCCCTCAGCCCTTTGTGTGGTGGAGAACCACCTGATGGCAGGGACTACTCATGGGTATGGCAGGACGAGACAGGTCAGGGGCAGGCAGAGGCTCCCATGGCCTGGGAGCAAAAGGGTGTCCAAACAACTCATGTTTTACAGTGCAGGAAAATAAATTAGTCCCCTTGGAATGTGAGTTGAGCACCTTATGCCAGGCAAGAGGTGCCAACAGGGAAAGGCAAAGCCATGCTGTCTGACGAATGTAGACTGCTGTTCCTACCAACCTGGAAACTACCTCACTGATGCCCTTGACTGGTGCCGTACCAGCTCCAGGCGCTGGGCAGAAAGACGAACTGCTTGCCGGGCTGACTCGTGGTCTGGAACTGAAGCCAGGACCTAACCTAGCTTCTACCACAGGCACTTGTTGTAAGCTTCCTGATGTGCCTGTTGTGCAGTAATGCACATCATGGTGCAAGCCACAGTGAAAACCCTCCTCCTCCAGGAATCTACCTCTGCAGAATCAGCCTTGGGAGGATGGTCACACAGCGTGTTTAGGTCCAGTCTGGGTCTGCCATATCAAAATCCCCCAAGTGGGGTTAGGTACAGCTCCTGCAGACCTCGTGGGAGCACAATAACTGCACTGAATGTCCCTTAGGGCTGGAGAAGGGGGAGAAAGTACAGGGCCAGACATTCCTGGATGCCTCCTCAAAGGCCTAAGGCCAAGAAGGGATGACAAGAGTCATCACTGAAATCCCCATGGAATTTACGCAACAGGACAGCAGGACTGTGACCTACCTATAAAAGATCCCATGTTCAGCTCCTTCAACATCTCAGTGAAGAACCACTGGTCTGAAGAGTAGTCAGCATCCACAGACATGTGAAGGGAAAAATCCTCTCCCTCAGATGAGGAATTAGGAAAGAAAGAAAGAGCTGGACGTGGAGAACAGTGGTTTCGGGGTCACGGGCCTGAGCTGGGCCCGGTCAGAGTGTAGGTGATACTGGTGGACGACACCAAACATTCTTCTATACTGGTGCCAGGTCACCGGGCCCAAGAGGACCCACAATTCCCAGCAGTTCAGGGAGGAGTGGCAGAGGTCTGGGAGAGATGTAGAAGCTAGAGGCTCCAGATTCTCTTCCAGGGCTGTGGTAGTGCTCAAGGGACATGGGGGCCTCTCCTGGAGGAGGACATGGTAAACTCGCCTGCGTGGAGCCGACCAGCCTCAGAAGTTTGACCCAGATGGTGCCCTTAGGGGGAGACCCACAGGTGAGGACAGCAAAGCTGTACATGCCCTGAAGGATGGCCCTGATCCTCACCAGCAACAATGCAAGCTGGTTCCTGGGAGAAACTAGCCAACAGACTACCACTAAAACCCTAGCCAGTACTGCCTCAGCACCAGTCACACAGTCTGCAGCAAGCTCAGTGACAGGTCCCATCCCCTCACCACGGCTGGTGTTGCTCCTCGAGTTGAGTCCTTCTCCAGTGCCTGAGTCACCCCAGAGCTGCCCCTGTATTCAACACCATGAAAGGCACTGGGACTAGACAAGGCATCGTGAACAGCATCGGATCCACAGATGGCACAGAGGCCAGAACTGGTGCCGTAGATGGCATCTGAACCAGACCCAACGTCTCCAGCACCAGGCCCAGGGATGACACTAGGGGCAACACAGTCAACGGTATCTGGCTCAGAACTGAGCCCAGGGTCGGTTCCACTGCTGCCGGTCCCAAGCCCTAGGTAGGT
Source organism: Neoceratodus forsteri (assembly GCA_016271365.2). Lineage (NCBI taxonomy): Eukaryota > Metazoa > Chordata > Ceratodontiformes > Ceratodontidae > Neoceratodus > Neoceratodus forsteri. The sequence continues at coordinate 1,680,799,740 of CM057455.1, read as the reverse complement.
GTCCTCATCCTCACCAAGGCCACAAGGTTCCTCATGGAAAGAGATGCCCACTACCTCAGACTCAGGGTCAGCTCCGGAACCAAACCTTCTTCTGGCAGTGCAATAGGTGCCAGAAGGGTCCCAGTTTAGTGGCCAGAACTACCCCACTCACTAATACCGAGAGTGGTACCAGAAGCTGGGGTGTTACAAGGCTGGAAACACCGAGGTGCCCAATGGTACAGATTAAGCATACAGCTTCAGCCTCACCATTGGGGGCATCCCTGCCCAAGAGGGCAGATGGGCTGGAGGGGGTAATCAGCCCCCTCTTGAAGAAGCGGACTGTCCACCAGACCCCACCCCCACCCCCAAGACCTCTAAACATCTCAGCAGGACAAGCGGGAGGAGGATCCTGGTCTTCCTAAGTACTAGAACTACTGGAAAGGTGCCAAGGGAAAGTCCCAGAAACCTTACCTTCTCATTGCAGGTGAGACACCTGCCTCAAAAGGTTGGGGAAGGGGATGACCCCACTTTAGCATGCGGAATTTGAGGGTTCACTTGTCCATGGAGAAGCAGGCATCGTACCTATCTATGTCATGGTCGAGGCCAAGGAAGGCGTGGCACTCTGGATGTTAGTCTAATGCTGCGAAAGGGCCCCCGCAGGGAACTGACATGTAGAGGTACAGCCTTTGTCTTCTTTTGCCCCTTCAAACTTAGCATCTCAGTGGAATAAAAACAGGAAAACAAGACGTAAATAAATTAGACGCCAAAGTAAAATCAATGGAATCGGAAAAATATACGGTGCCCAAAATGGTGCCACAAGGCTTTCGGCATTGAAAAGAGATAGTGCCAGCCAATTGAGGAAACACGCTGTGATGCAGTTTGATTGAAGCTGCTTCCACAGTGCGCACTTTACGATGGGAAAAACAGAAGTGAGGAAGGGAGAAGGCCAGTGTCGGTAACTGGCTGGCTCATGTGCCTGATGTCAGTATGTCGACCTCACTGGCGACGCAAGCAACAACATCAGTCCCCATCCAAGCTGCAAAGAGTTTGCTCCCGCAGGGTTCCAGCACCTCTGGCTGGGACCCAATAATGTGAATGAATGGTGAAGATTTGTTATTGGAAGATCTTTAGTATCTTCTAAGAATCAATGTTCTCCATAGATTTCCACGCTAGGTCAGAGTAACTTGCTCAGAGAAAATACCCCAGACTAGGGAAGGCTGGAGCTCAGGGCTCACTCAGAATAGTAATCCACTCAGAATCATCCTGCCTAAAACAGCATGCTGCCTGGCATGGATATCCAAGGCATAGTGCGTGGTAATGTTATGCACTGTGTTTCAAGTAGCAGCTCTGTAAATTTCTCCAGCAGGCACAGAGCGTATTTCTGCCAGGGAAGTGACAATCGCTCTGGTGGAGTGGCCATGTACCTTGCCTTCCAGTTTAACCAAAGTCACAGCATATCAGTGGCAAATGCAGTTTGCAATCCAGGCTGAAATACACTTGATTGTGACAGGCTGTCCTTTTTGATTAGCGTTGAAAGAGTCAAAGAACTGTTTTAACTGTTTAAAGTCATTAGTCCTGTCCAGGAAAAACCTAAGGACCTTCTCAACATCCACTGACTAGAGTCTCCTTTCTCTCTCATTCTGGAAGTTGGCAAATAGGTAGGATTATAGCCTGATTAAGACGGAACTCCGACACCACTTTAAGTAGAAACTTCGGGTGTGTACAGAGATTCACCTTTTTTTTCTTCTTTTTAATAGAAAACAGTATATAGGTGATCTGTGACCAAAGCAAGGATTTCACATACTCTGCATGCAGCGGTGACAGCTACCAGAAATTATGCTTTCCAAGTCAAAAAACTTCCAAGCCATGAGTTGCAATAAGCTCAAAGGGCTTGTGAGTGAGCATATCTAGCACATCCCAGGGAGCCAACAACTTCCTGATGGAAGACCTTGTGTGCAGAATACCCCTGAGGAACCTCTTAATCAGTGGCAGTTGTGACAAAGAGAGGGCACCTACAGGTTTGTGGTGTGCTGATACACCACAAAGGTGGACCTTAACTGTAGAATACTGCAGGCAAGCTTCAGAAAGGTCCAGTAAGTACTCCAAAACCATTTCAGGTGGACATGTGAAAGGGTCCATGGGGTTGTGGAGCACCAGATTGAAAATCTTTGTGGCAGAACTCTCAGTTTGCTGACTAAAAGTCGATTCAACAGAGCAAACCATGTTTTCAGAGGCCAGCAGAGGGCCACTAGGATCATCTTGCCCCTGTGTGCCTCCAATTTGAAAAACACTCTCTGGATGAGAGGGACTGGAGGGAATGCATATAGAAACAGATTTTGCCATTGCAATCTGAATGCATCATGACAGAAAATGCTATGTCCTAGATTTCTGGCGCAGAATTGTGGCAATTTGGCACTGACTAGGGATGCAAAAAGGTCCACCGCTGGTGTGCCCCCACTCATCAAATAACCATCTCACGAAGTCTGCTGCTAGTGACCACTCGTGAGGATCTGCCGCTGTTCGCCTTAATTCATCTGCCAGAGTGTTCTGGACCCCTGGCAGACAGACTGCTTGCAGCAAGATCCTCTGCACCAGGCATCATTCCAACACTCTCAATGCCTCCCAGCAGAAAGGGTAAGAGGGTGCTCCTCCTTGTTTCTTGATGAACTGTCCATCTGGAAGAGACCTGCCTTTCCGCTGACCAAGTCCACTAGGGCTTCCAGACTATACAGAACTCTACATTTCTCCAGCACGTCGATATGGAGATGTGTTTCTGATGAGTCCAAGACAACCTTGTGTCTGAAGACCCTGGCAGTGGGCTCCCCACCCCAACAGGGAGGCATCTGTGGTAAGAGTCATGTCTGTATTCGGTGAAAAGGGGACACCTCAGAGGAGGTTGTCCTGCACTGACCACCACATCAGGGACCACACCAGGGTTTGGTCACCTGAATAGCATAGTTTTGAGAGTGCAATGCCTGTGACCACTAGATACTGAACATCCACTAAGTTGTCCTCATGTGGAGCCTTGCTGGAGGCACTGTGAACACTGAGGAAGCTATTAGGCCCAGTATGCGCTGTAGGGAGTGCCCTATTACAGTCTTGCATTCCATGATGTAGCATGCCATCTGCAAGACTGCACATTTATTTATTTATTTATCTATCTATTTAAGAGATTTACCAGGAAAGAGGTACTGAGCAGAGTACCGCTCTATTCCAGATGCGCCCTTGGGGTAGGGGGTTACAAGGGTGTAGTACATAAATACATAAGGCACAAAAATAGAACATACATAAGTTGTAGATATCCAGCAAAGACCCAAAGGGATGGTAGAAGTTGCTGAGATGCATGTAGAGATTATACAAAGTGAGGAGTAGTTACAGGCAGTATTTACAGGCAGTGAATACAGTAGCAGTATTTACAGTCAGTGATACAGTAACAATAACAGCAATTTCATAGTGAGATTCGATATACCTACTAGAATGGGTAGGTGAGAATAACAAACAGTAACAGAGGAGGGTTAAAACAAAAATGATGTAGGGTACTGATTTAGACATGGAGACCAGGATAGCTGATAAGGATTGAGCAGGGAGTTTAGCGATGGGGAAAGCATAAGCAGTTGGTAGCGAAATGCGATTTGAGGAGGGCATTTCAGTGTGGAGTGCTTGTGGTGTGTCTGATGTCGGCTGCTAGGGAGTTCCATAATTTGGGGAGTCTGAAGCTGAAAGCAACCTGACCTGATCGGGTGGATCTGTGAGGATGTGAAGAAGTCTAGAGTCAGAGTTCCTGAGATCGTAGGTAGGTGGGGGGGGGGCAGTTAGGGATGTCGATAGGTAGGAGGGCAGCGTATGCGACCAGAATTTAGCAGTGATTCTAGTGCAGTGCAGCAATCGCCGATTTTGGAGTGATGGGAGGTCAAGTGATTTGTAGAGGTCGCAGTGGTGGGTGTTTGACGGACAGTTCAAGGTGAACCTGCAGAAGGAGTTATAAATAGGGTCGAGCCTGGCTAAGGATGTTTGGGGGGCAGCACCGTAAATGACATCACCGTAGTCAAAAATTGGAAGGATAATTTTTTGTAACATTTCTTGCCTGGTTTGTGTAGGGATGCAGAACTTGTTCCGATAGAGAGCTCCCAGCATGGGATGTAATTTTTTTTCCAGAGCCTCTACATGTGTTGAGAAATCAAGGTGCTGATCCAGCCAGACGCCAAGATACCGATATGAGGAGCTGACCTCAAGCGGGGTCCTATCCAAGGTAAAGAAGGTGGGCGCATCCTTTAGCCGGGTTAGCTTGGCTTGGGATCCGAAGGTGAGGGAGACAGTTTTTTTGAGTTAAGGAAGAAAAAATTACTCACCTTAGTAATGTTGTTTCTTCTAATGGAGTCCTGCTATATTATGACAATTGCAGTTTGCCCCACCATTAGAACTGCTCCGGAGGTGAAAGAGTTAACTCCCATTCTAAGAATGGAACTTGGAGGGCGAGCTCGGTTAGAGAAGCTCTGTCTGGGTTATTTCAAACCCAAACTGTCAAATCTTTACGAGCAAAACTCACTAAGGTCTGTGTGGAAGCTGTAACCTACCCTAGCCAACTGGCTACCTGACTATTAACACATATTCCTGGTCCCAACACAAAGACTCAAGTCAGGGGACCAGAAGTAATAATACAATATAAGCAATAATATAAGATAAAATAAAAACACCACACCCCAAAACCCCAAGAAGGGGTGGAAAACATATAATGGGTATAACTAGCGCCCACACTAGGCTGCCCACCCCATACCCAAGTAGAAGTTCTGAGAGGGGCAGGCTGGGGAGGTCATAATATAGCAAGACTCCATTAGAAGAAAGAACATTACTAAGGTGAGTAATTTTTTCTTCAAACAACATGAAGTCTTGCTATATTATGACAATTGCAGACTACACAGCAGTACCTCCATGGAGGAGGGACAGAACCTACTTAGGGAATAGGCTCTGAAGCACAGCTGTGCCAAACCGAGCATCTCTCCTGGCCTGGACATCCAGGGAGTAATGCTTGGTGAAAAGTGTGTACCGTTTTCCAGGTAGCTGCTTGACATATCTCTAAGATGGGGATGTCTCTGGCAGCAGCTAGAGACGTGGCTGTACCTCTGGTAGAATGAGCCCTCAGGCCAGAGGGGGGAACTTTCCCCAGTTTCTGATAACAAAACTGGATACAAGAGACAATCCAACTGGCAATTGATCTCTTAGTGGTAGGTCTCCCTTTTCCGACCTCACCATAAGTGAGAAAAAGTTGGAGGGATTCGAACCTGTGACCCTTGGTACGTGCTATATAGTAACTTAAGGCCCTCTTAACATCTAAACTGTGCAATCTCCTCTCGCCAGAGGAGGAATGTTCAGTGAAAAACACTGGAAGGGAGATAGATTGATTAAGATGGAAATCTGAAACCACCTTAGGCAAAAACTTCCCATTAGTCCTGAGGACTACTTTATCCCTGTGGAAAGAAATAAAGTCAGTTTCTACTGACAAGGCTTGCAACTCACTTATGCGCCTGGCAGAAGTGATAGCCACTAGGAAAACAGTTTTCCAAGCTAAGTACTTAAGCTCTGCAGAAGACAGAGGTTCAAAAGGGGGTTGCATTAACTGGGCAATGCAAACATTAAGGTCCCAGGCAGGGGCCGGATCCCTAAAAGGTGGATTAGTATGAAGTAATCCTTTAAAAAACTTGGAAAAAACAGGGTGAGCGGAAAGAGAGGAGGGCTTTCCTGCTGACACAAAAGCAGAGACAGCTGCCAAATGTACTTTCAGGGTAGCTGGTCTCAGGCCGAAAGAATTAAGATGGACCATATAGTCCAAAACAATGGGCAAATCAGCAGATTCCGGGGAAATATGTTTCCCAGAACACCAAATGGAAAATCTTTTCCACTTAGAATTATAAGTAGCCCTAGTGGAAGGCTTCCTAGAAGCCTTTAGGATTTCAAGAACACCCTGAGAAAGGTGTAGGTCAGCAAATTCTAACTCCTCAAGAGCTAGGACTTGAGGTTGAGGGATTTGAGGTTCGGATACCAAACACTCCCCTGGGCACAGGTGAACAGGTTGTGATTCCTGGGGAGACACAGGGGAAGATGGACTGCTAGGGACAGAAGGAGTGGGTACCAGGGCTGCCTGGCCCAATCTGGGGCAATCAGAATCACCCTGCAAGGCTGGGATCTGATTTTGACTAGCACCTGAATAGGAGAGGGAGGGGGAAAGGCATAAAGAAACTTCCTTCCCAATCTAGGAGAAAGGCATCCAGGGATTGAGCCCAACACTGGGGCCTGCAACAGAAACAGTGGAAGTTGGTGATTGTCTGGGGCTGCAAAAGATCTATCTGAGGGTGCCCCATCTGGCAAAAACTATCCCCAGTACTTGAGGATCCAGAGACCATTCGTGATGGCCCTGGGAAATCCCTGAGAGCATCTGCTAGACATTGTCCTTTCCTGGAAGGTGAACTGCTATGAGGGAAGTGTTCAGAAATAGGCCAGAGACCACAAATTAATTGCCTCGGTGCACAAGGCCGAAGACCGAGTACCCCCTGCTTGTTGGATGTACCACATTGTTGTGGTGTTGTCTGTTCTGACTTGTACCACTTTGTTCTGAACAGACGAGAAAACACTTGAAGTGCTAAAAGACAGCTCTGAGTTCCAGCAAATTGATGTGGAGCAGAGATTCCTGAGGGGACCACACTCCTGAGTGAGAGGTCGCCATGTGGGCTCCCCACCCCAGGAGGAAGCATCCGTGAGTGAGGGTCAAGGAGTGAGACAGAGGAATGAAGGGACCCCAGTCTTAAACTGCTTTGATCCTGCCACCACTGGAGGGCCTGATCAGGGTTCGGTCACTGGGACCAACTTGGAAAGGGGTCTCTTCTCTGAGACCAAAAGGCTCTCAAGTGAAACTGAATGTCCCTCATCTGAAATCTTGCTCCTTGTACTAAGCTGTGGACGCAGCCATGTGCCCCAGGAGCTGCAAAGTGTCTTGCTGGTCGAGAGACCTGCAGAGTGAAGAGGAGGCCAGAGCCACCAAGTTCCTTACCCTCTCTAAGGGTAGGAAGGCTCTTGGCCTGCTTTGTGTCCAATTCTGCACCTATGAAGGTGAGCACCTGAACTGGTTCCAGAACTGACTTTGGAAGATTGAGCAAGAAGCCCAGGAGGTGAGCAGCTGCTGGGTAACTTGCAGGTGAGATTTACCTGTTCTGGGACTGGCCTACAATGAGCCAGTCGTCAGATAGGGAAAGACAGCAATCCTTTGCCTTCTTAAATGAGCAACTGCTACTGCCAGACATTTTGTGAATACCCTTGGGGCAGAGGTGAGGCCAAGGGCATTGCTCTGAACTGGTAGTGACCTGAGGGCAGTTCAATCTGAGGTACTTTCGTGGGAGCTTCTGATTAGGACGTGAAAATAGGCATCCTTGAGGTCCAGGGAGGCTAGCCAGTCCTCTGGCCTTAGAGAGGGTAAAATCATTGCCAGAGTTACCATTCTGAACTTTGGTTTCAAAAGGTGTTTGTTCAGATGTCTCAGGTCTAAAATGGGCCGCCATTCTCCTGTCTTTTTTGGGGTAAGGAAATATCTGGAGTACAGACCCTTGCCCTGGTGTAGGGGAGAAACCCTTTCTACAGCTCTGAGAGCCAGGAGGGTTGAGACTTCTGTTTCTAAAGTAAAGGTCTCTAAAGAGTTTGGTGGTGGAAAGATCTGATTCTCATCTTGGGAACTTTTGAAGCTGAGAACCAGACCCTGGCTTACTACTTCCAGGACCCACTTGTCTGAAGTTAGAGACACCCAGTTCTGAACGTAAGCCAACCTGCCCCCTACAGGTAAAGGAGAATCGGCCCTGGGCACCCCATCAGGGTGTCTGTCTGGCAGGTGCTTTAGGCTGAGGGGTGGGAGCAGGCCTGCCCACACCCCGTCTGCCTCTCCCTCTGAAGAACCCCCTCTGAGCATCAGCAGAGGAGGCCTGGGTTTGGTAAAAAGGCCTGAGAAAAGGCCTACCTCTACCCCTGGGGGTCTGCCTCCGAGGAGTGACTTGCCGCTCCTTAGCCTGAGCACCTTATAGGTAGTCCTATATTCATCCATTTCTTCATATAATTCTCTGTCTGCTCCCAAACAGAGAATTTCCAACCACTAGGAAAATCCATAGCCTTAGTCTGGGTATCCTGTGACAAGCTAGTACACCTGAGCCAGGCCAACCTAAGCTACAGGCGTAGCCATGACTCTAGAGGATACATCATTAAAATTCACAGCAGCATGAAACTGCACCTTAGATGCCTCAATGCCATCAGCAGCCACCTGTTCCAGCTCATTAGCAAGCTGGCCAGAGGCCTGTTTGGCCAAAACCATGACAGTGTCCCATCTAGATTTTTGATACCTTGCTACATAAGCCATGTAATTTGCTTGCCTGAGTCCCAAGGACGCTGCCATGTATTGTTTTTTAGCCATGGCATCAATCTTCCTGGAATCCTTGTCAGGAGGATTGAAGCCAAGGAATATTAGCTTTATCACAGGCTGCAGCCTGAACCACACCAACGTGACTGCATTGCTGTGAAAGGAATTCTGCATCAGGACTCGACAGAGCGTGCACTCCTGTCCATCTTTTGTCCACAGGAGGCACAGAATTAGGAGTTTTAAAATTTTTATTGTTTGTTTCTAAATGATTTATGCAAGGGAATAGACAACCTCCTAGACTCTGGAATATCCATCATTTCTACAAAATCAGGTTCCTCTTGCTCATCCACAGCTTCCTCCAATGGGAGCTGGAGGGTTTCAACAACTTTTTGTAAAACATAAAGTGAGAGGGGACTCAGAAAGCGACGGGGAGATGTCCGGTTCAATGGGCACACCCAGACCCTCCAAGTCACATTCATACTGTTCATAATCATCCTCCCCCTCCTCTGGTTCATAAAACTCTTCAACATCATATTCCTGAACCGGTGGAACCGACCGAACCGACCTTTTACCAGACAGTGGCGGTTCGGACGGAACCCGAGAAAGTGACTGGACAATCTGAATAGCTCTTGCTATCTCTGCAGCAGTTGGAGAAGGAATTTTGGGCTCCACACCTGCTGATTTTCTTGCTTTCTTTACTGGAACTGGCCCCTTCGAGCCAGCTTTACGTTTGCCCGAGGAAGTCTCGCCCTGGTCAGAGGGCACTCCCTCCGGTTCGGTTGGCACCAAACCGGGCTGGCCATCTGGGTCAGCGGACTTTTTGGCCTCTCGTTTCCTGAGCCTGCCAACTCTCTTATCCAGGGTGGCTGCAGGGAAATTTTTACAAATCTGGCAGTCTGAATTGAGGTGGTCAAACCCCAGACAATATACACATGTGGTGTGTGGGTCAGCCTTGGCAAAGACTTCCCCACAGACATCACAGTGTTGAAACCCAGTGGGCCCGGTTTTTCTTTTGGGTTTCTCAGACATAATGCCAGCCTAACCAAAAACTTGCCCTTTTAAACGGCAGTGCCAGGCAAGACACCCTTATCGGTTCCTAACCGTGTCACGGGTCTTGGAAAAAACCGTAATGAAATCCGTTTTTTTTAGAACCGATAAGAACCGGGAACCGCACTCTAAAACCTTCAATTTCAAGTTTTAAAACAAGCTGATCGGTTCAAAACCGAACCGATAACATTTACAAGTTCCACACAGAAAATAAACTGTAATTACTTACGATACCACAGACAGAGCTTGAACCGATCGGTTTTGCGGTTAAAATAATAATATTCTCGGTTGATTTGAACCGAGAAAACACTGTTTAAACCGAGAAATGAACCGAGCAGTAGGAGAAATCTCCGGAGCGACTGTTCGGAGTAAAGAATCTGACAGTTTGGGTTTGAAATAACCCAGACAGACCTTCTCTAACCGAGCTCGCGCTCCAAGTTCCATTCTTAGAATGGGAGTTAACTCTTTCACCTCCGGAGCAGTTCTAATGGTGGGACAAACTGCAATTGTCATAATATAGCAAGACTTCATGTTGTTTGAATAGTTGGTTCTTAATGAACCAGTGTTGGATGGAGTCGAAATCCTTCTGAAGGAGAGATGCTACAGTGGTTCCAGATGGGCCAGAGGCAAATATCACCGTATCGTCTGTTGTCTGGGAGGAAAGTCCAAGCTTGGATCGTATCCAGCACAGCTCCTATGAACAGCAGTTCCTGGAAGGACTTCACCTAAGAATTTGAGGAGTTCAGTAGGACTCTCATGGACGCTATGAAATGAGAGGCAGTGACCACTGCCTGCTCTGTCTACTATCTGGACAGGCTTGAAATTAGCCAGTCATCCAGATACGGGATGACTGGGAGTCCTAGCTTTCTGAAGTGTGCTGGGAGTACTGCAGAGATCTTTGTAAAGACTCAGAGCACCAAGGAAAGCCCAAGGGGTAGGACTCTGAACTGGTCGTGGTGGTGTCCTTCCATATAGAAACAGAGGTACTTGTAGTGGTTGGGGTGCACCACTATATGCTGGGACACATCCTGCATATCTAGTGATGTTAACCAATCCTGAAGTTTCCGTAAGGTTGCAAAGATCCCAGAGAAATCATTTTGAATTTTTCTTGATCCATTTGTTTGTTCATATTTCTGAGGTCAAGAATAGGGTGCATGCCCCCTTAGCTCTTTGGTGCCAGGAAGCAGTGGGAGTAGAACTCTGTGTTCTTATTTCCACTGCCCTGTTTCTCAGAAGGCCCCTTTGCTAGAAGCTCTGACAGGTGAGAAACGCAGAAGTTGACAACAGATAAGGACTGCGAAGGCCCATCCAGAATGCCCAGTTTTTTTCTACCTTATGAATGTGCCATAAGCCTTTACTGTCAATGGCCTATCTATTCATATTCATCTGTATTGCTCCCTTATGCCTATCCCATGCTTGTTCGAAGCCCTGCACTGTATTCATATCCACCACTTCCTGAGGTAGACCGTTCCATGCATCCACCATCCTTTCTGTGAAAAAGAACTTCCTCACATTACCCCTTAATCGGCATCCCTCTAATCTCATGCTGTGTCCCTTTGTCTTGCTATTTTTCTTATATTGAAACATGTTAGACCCTTTCACCTTGTTAATGCCCTTAAGGTGTTTGAATGTTTCGATCATATCACCTCTCTCCCTCCTTTGCTCTATGGTATACATATTGAGCTCTATTAATCTGTTCTCATATGTTTTCTGATGCAGTCCCTGCACCATTCTGGTTGCCCTTCTCTGGACTGCCTCCATTTTGTTGATGTCCTTGTGAAGGTGCAACCTCCAGTACTGCATGCAGTACTCCAGATGGGGCCTAACCAGTGTCTTGTAAAGAGGGATTATTACCTCCCTCTTACGACTTGTAATACCCCTACTAATACACCCCAACATCCCCCTAGCCTTACCTACTGCTTTAGTGGTCTGCTTGGATGATTTCAGGTCATCTGTGATGATGATACCCAAGTCTCTTTCTTCCCTTGTGATTGCCAGCAACTCCCCTCCCAACCTATAGCTGGCTTCAGGGTTTCTCTTCCCTGTGTGCATGAGCTTACACTTCTTTGCAATAAACCCCAGTTGCCACTCTTCCAACCATTTTGCTAGTTTATCGAGCTCTCTTCTCATTCTGCCCACCCGTTCTGGATCGTCTACTCTGTTGCAGATCTTGGGGTCATCTACAAAGAGACAAACTTTACCCTCCAGTCCATCTGCAATGTCACTGATGAAGATATTGAACAAGACTAATCCCTGAGGTACCCCAATTGTGACTTGCATCTCTTTTTTTTGTATAATTTGTTTATTAATTTTTAAAAGAGTCAACAATGACATTACACAATGACACACAAACAAGTAAAAGCATCTCACAATTCATTATTATTACATTCTAAAGTTCCTTATGAGTATTTTCTTTTCCCATTTGATACCCATTAATCAATATTATCTATATTGATCTAAACTAATACATCCTCTCATTGGAACATCAATATTGTACTAGGACATTAAGGCAATAAGGCAATAGGAGAACAAAGCAGTGGGGCGGTATAGCATGGAGAGGCTCAAACCACCCTCCATATCCAATTTTACTCCACACCACATTGTAACATGGTCATCTCTTCATTACTTAATGTCATCAGGAAAGGGGCCCATTCTCTATAAAATGCATTCTGCCCATCCCTGAGTGCCAGTGATAACCTTTCCAAGGCCAAATTCTGTAGCACCAGCTGGCGCCATTGCTGAATGGTAGGGGCTATATGATTAACCCAGGTGTTCTGTATACAATGTCTACCCATCACCAACATTATTCTAATCCATCGTGGTAATGGCTCCCAATCCCGTCTCTCCTGGTGACATACCAAATAATCCCATCATAGGATCCACCTGAATAGGGAATCCCGCCATCTGTGTTATTTCTGTACAGATCCCAGTCCAAAAGGCCCTCAGCACTCTGCAAGTCCAGGAGGAATGAATATACGTTCCCCTCTCCTCCCCACACCTCCCACATAACAGAGAAATAGCGGGACACACTCTATGCACCACCGTTGGGGGGGTAATATGCTCTGAGTATAAACTTATAAAAGGCCTCTTAAACTTATTGCAAATTTAGAGACCCATGTGGCCCACCAACATCTGTCGCCAGCTATCTTCCGGGATTTGAATACCCATGTCCCTTTCCCACTGTTGTTTGGTCCTCTGCGTATAATCCGGCAAGACTTCTCTCCCCATTCTAGCCACTTTCCCAATGAACCCCTTGAGGTTAGTTTGTGTTTTTATGTATCATCATCTCCACTGGCCCCCACCCATGTGATTCTCCCCCAACCCTTTCCGCCTTCATTAGAAATGCCCTAAGTTGTAAATACCGGAACATTTGGTATCCTTGTAGACCTAGTCCTTGCACTATCTCTTCTAACGTGCACAGTCCATCTTTACTAACCAAATTACCCACGCATTTAACTCCCCTGCTTTCCCAATTCTTAAACCCACTATCCTCTAGTCCTGGTAAAAAGAAAGGATTTCTCTCTACCGGCAGCAATAATGTTTCCCCTTTATTAATTCCCCTAGACTTCGTGAGGAGGTTCCAAGCCTCCAACACTGACTTAACTAGTGGATTACCACCCCCACGAGTGGTGTAGGCCTGTGCACCTTTTGTATGTAAGCAGGCAGATAAACGACCCGCACAACCCCACTGTTTCAGTGTAATCCAACTTGCCACCTTTGGACGGTATACCCAGTCAGCAATATAGTGTTGCTGGATGGCTAAATAATAGTTTGTTAAGTCGGGGAAGTTTAAGCCTCCTCTACCTGTCTCCGCCTTGAGTCTCTGCAACCGGATTCTCGGTTTCTTCCCTCGCCATATAAATTGGGTAATTAACTTCTCTGTTCTAGCAATATCCCCTCCGACAAGGTGCACAGGGATCATTTGCATAGGGAACAAGATCCTTGGTAGGATATTCATTTTCAGCCAATTGATTCTTCCCAACCAAGCTATAGGTAACTGCATCCATCTCCTCAGATCTGCCTCTATTACCTTGATAAGTGGCGTGTAATTTAATCCATACAAAGATCCAATTGTCCTCCCCACTTTGATACCCAAATAAGTAATACACACCTCCTGTCTCCGTATTCCCCATTGCTTATCCATATCCTCCAACTTTGGGAAGCTAAACATTTTGGATTTATTTAGGTTACTTTTGTACCCCGAGAATGTGGCGAATTTCTCTATTAATCCCAATAACAGTGGCATCGATCTCTGAGGGTCTCTAACAAATAATAACATATCATCCGCATGTAAGGTGGCCTTATGCACGACTCTCCCCTCCCCCTCAATACCTTGGATCCCTTGACACTGTCTTATTGCCGCGGCTAAAGGTTCCAGTGCTAGTGCAAACAACAGCGGCGACAGCGGGCACCCCTGCCGCGTGCCGACTTGCATCTCTTCTGACTGTATACCATTTGCCACCACTCTGTTTTCTGCCCACCAACCAGTTTGCCACCCAGCTGACCAACTTCTGACCCACCCCAAGCCTACCCAGCTTATTACTCAATCTTTTGCAGTGTCAGTGGCTCAGTAGGTAGCACACTCACCTCTGAGGCCGGGAGATCAGAGGGCTGTGGGTTCTGTTCCCACATCTGGCACTTGGGTTCATATCCCAGTACTGATACTGTAGTGCAGCATGAGAGGGGTGCTGCACTTCTGAGGTGCCGTCTTTCGGATGAGACGTTAAACCAAAGTCCCATCTGCCTGGATTGGTGGTAGTTCAGGTGGATGTTAAAGATCCCATGGCACTTATCGAAAAGAGTAGGGGAATTTCCCCAGTGTTCTGGCCAAATTTCCCTCACTCACTGAAAATATCACCAACAGCTTAATCTGGTTCAAGGTCAGTTGGCATTCATCTGTATCCCCCTCCCCCGGGTCATGCCTGAAAATAGGCAGGATTTGTCTAGTGCACTTACCCGGTCAACAAAAACTAAATAAAAAATAAATAATAATAAATACATTTTATGTGGAACAGTATCAAAAGTTTTGCTGAAGTCAAGATAGGCGACATCAACTGCACCCCCTTGGTCCACCACTCTGGTTACCCAGTCAAAGAAATCTATGAGATTAGTTTGACAGAATCTTCCTGTTGTAAACCCATGCTATCTTGGATCCTGTGCTCCTATGGATTCCAAGTGCTGCACTATCTTTTCCTTAAGGAGTGCCTCTATAATCTTGCCCACTAGTGAGGTAACACTGACTGGTCTGTAGTTCCCTGCTACAACTCTTATGAAGCAGGATCACATGAGCCCTTCTCCAGTCTTCTGGGACCTCTCCTGTGCTGAGAGACTAACTAAAACAGTTCTGATAATGGCTCTGCTAGTTCCACCCTTAACTCCTTTAGTACCCTGGGATGTATGCCATCAGGTCCCATTGCCTTGTCCACCCCGAGATTAGCGAGCTCCTGTAGGACCCTTTCTTTCGTGAAGGGAATTGTGCACACGGTGCTGAGCTGTGGGCCCTGCCGTACCTTCTCCTTAGTAAATACTGAACAGAAGTATCTATTTAGGATAGATGCTTTTCCTTGGTCCTCCTTCACACACTCCCCCTTATCCCCTTCGATCTTAGCAATACTGCCACTGGACTTTCTCCTTCCACTAATGTATCTATAGAAAGTCTTGTCCCCTTCTTTTACAGTTCGTGCTAGTGCTGGCCTTTATCTGCCTTACTGCCTTCCCTGCTTCCCTTAGGGAAGTTTGGTATGCCTCCCTATCGTCGTCCCGCTGCATTCCCTTATATTTCCTGGAGGCCAGTCTTTTGGCTCTGACCTTTTCTGCAACTGCTTTTGAGAACCAAAGTGGTTTCTTCCTTCTTTTGCTCTTGCTTTTCTCCCTAACACAATAGGATGTTGCTTCAAGTATTGCATCCTTAATGCTTGCCCACTTTGCCTGTACCCCCTCACCTGTATTTCTTCTTGCCAGGGCTAGCTTAACTCTGTTGGCCATCTTATCAAAGTCAGCTCCTCTGAAATCCCATATTTTTGCCTTGGAATAGGATGATTTAGTTCTAGTGGCCAAACTGAACCATACCATGTGATGGTCACTGGCCCCCAGGTGACCTACCTGGAGTTCTGTGATCCTTTCCCCACTAGTCATTACTAAATCTAGGATAGCCCTGTCTCTTGTGGGTTATTGTACCAGTTGTCTGAGGCCCTCCGCCTGCAGGGAATCCACTATGTGTCTAGTTCTGGTGGAAATTCCTGCTGGAATTGACCAACCAATCTGTATCTGGCATGTTGAAGTCTCCCATTATCAGAACCTCCCCTTTAACTGTCATGTTTTGTATATCTTCTAACAGTAATGTGTCTATGTCCTCTCCCTGGTCTGGAGGCCTGTAGACAACTCCAGTTTGTATGGCTGTACCATTTCCTGCTTCCAGGGTGACCCACAGTTCTTCTGGCTCCTTATGTGTATTCTTAATTTCTGTAGCGTTGATATTTTCGATGGACATAAAGGGCCACCACCCCACCCCACCCCACCTGCTTTTTGCACCTCGGTCTCTGCTGAACAGTACATAGCTGGGTACTGAAGTCTCCCAAGTGTGATTACTGGTGAAACACGTCTCGCTAATGGCCACTATGTCCAGTTTAGCCTCTATCACTGTTGCCTGCAGGTCTGGGATCTTGTTTCCCAGACTGTGGGCAATTGTGTACATGATTTTCCATTGGCCAGATTTCAGTGCGTTAGTTGCTGAGTGAGGTCCGGCGTTTCCCCTGCGCATTGTATGGGGAGCCAGACCTTTTTCCTTACCTGGTGATGCAAATTAACTACAAACATGCTGAACTCCTGTTTGATCACTAGCTGAGGTGGCAGGGGTGTTCTTCCTGTTCGAAGTATCAGGTGCTGCACCCCTCTCCCCATTGGCTAGTTTAAATATTCTGCAAAGACGTCAAACCTCTGCCCCAATGCACTGACTCCCTCCTTAGTCAGATGCAGTCCATCAAATTTAAAGAACTATTTGCTCCCAAAACTGTTACCAGTTACCTACAAATTTGTGTCCTTTTTCCTGGCACCAGCCCTTAAGCCACACGTTTAGCTCCCCTGCTCTGACCTTCTGTCTGTCTGCCCCCTCTCCCAGACCGACAGGATCTCAGAGGAGGAGATGCCAGATGAAATGGATGACAGTCTTGCTCCCAGCCTGGTCAAGTGTTCCTTGGTCTCCACAACTGACCTGCTGGAGAGAGCGTTAGTCCCTATGTGTACTGGGACATCAATGTTTTCTCCTGCTTCCTGCACGATTTTAGCAATGCGGTCAGTGTCTCTCCGTGCTAATTTACCTGGGAAACATCTGATTATGACCCCGAGTTGAAGGTAGGTATCAACTCCCCGAATCATGGTGTCTCCTATGATCAGAAGTGTTCTGGATTTCCTTTTTTGCTTTTTTTTTGTTTTGTTTTGGTCCCTGTTTTGGGCGAGTTTTGTTGTGCTGGCTCCTGTGCTGCCGTGTCCTGCTCTGCAGTGTCCTCTGCCCCTTTGTCTGATTTTGGAGATAGAGGCAGACACCTGTTTGTAGATTTTATATGGCATGTGGAGGTGATACGTTGGAGAGCACGGAGTAATAGGGCACCCGATTTGCCCCTAACCACCTGCCAACCTCCCAGACCAACTACCCTCTACGGTCGAGGTGCTTCAGTTGGATGTTGGGGAAATGGCAGGCGGTTCTTATAATATACTTCCTCCTGAATATGCGATTTGAGGTGCGCAATCTCTGCCCATGCTGCCTGGAACTGAGCCCTTAGATCTCCAATGGTCCAGTATGTAGGACAGTGTCCTAAATCCTGTATAACTGCCCTGTTGAAAAGTGTCCCGCAGTGCCTGCAGTTAATAATATCCATTCCACTTGAGTTGCTGAGTTTATAACCTGGTCTGAATAATTAGGAGGAAAATGAAAGCAAAAGTTAAGATTTTTTTTTTATATATAACTTGTTATAACAAGTTAAATTACTTGTGCCTCTGAAGCGAGGTTGCTGTGTGGATACCCCTCTGATCCTTCCCTTCCTGCTTTGCTACAGGAAATGTCACGACTGTGCTACTCTATAAAAGGAGTGTAGCATGGGGTGGTAAGGGATGGGGGTGGGTAGTGGGCCCTTCCCCTGCCAAAAAAAGAACAACCACGGACGAAAAAAACAAGGCGGTAAGAGCAGAAATAATCAACCAACAACAAATGCATTAGCCCTGAAAGCTTAGCCTAATGATAGATAAAACTGTAAAACCTGTATGCACCAATTGTAACAATTTCACATAAGATATATACCCTGCAAAAAAACACTTTGCTACAGAGAAAAATAAAGCAATAACAGAAGATATACCTTGCAAAAAAACAGTTTGAATCAGAGAAGATTACAGCAGTCAGGGTTCTAAATAAGATTTTTCAGGATGAGTACCTGTACTCCTCATTTTGAAAGTGAGGTGAGTAAAGCGAAATTCAGACATGTACAAATGTCTTGCTAGAGTTGACGGAGGAGTACATTTATTAAAAAAAATATTTTTTTTTCTCTAGATGAGAATATCAGGTGCCAACAAAGGTCCAAATAATGTTGGCAGGTAGGAATTTACTCACCAGTTTTAAAACATAGTGAGTAAAACAAAAGTGGGATGCATACAAGTGCTGTAAATCTGGCAATAAAACTGTTCCTTTTGAATCACCAGTTATGTTATGAAGCACTATTCTTTGGCGTGTGGAGTATTTACAAATGTTGGGTGAGTACAGGTACTCATTAAAAAAAATTTCTGAAGAGTATTTCCTAAAATGCGATGAGTAAAACAGGCCAGTACACACCTTACCTGGAGCCCTGATAGCAGTAATCTGTAAGCACAAAACAGTAACAACCCTGTAAGCACACCCTGTAATAATGCAGCAGAAGGTATACCCTGCAATAGCAATTTGAATCAGAGAAGATTACAGCAGTAAAATGTAAGCAAAATACAGTATCATATCTTGTGAGCACAAAAGAAAACAACAACACACAGTAAATCTGCCTCGCAAAAAGAAGCCTTAATATTTTTCCTTGCTCTGATAATGTTGTCCCTTGCTCTGTCCTTACAAGCAAACCTAGAAGAAAAGAGCTCAGGTGAAGCTAGGTGCCTTTGCCAGCAAACCTAGTCTTCCACCTCAAAAACACCAACTAACCTGACCTTTTAACCCTTACTTCTGTTGGAAGTTATCAAGACTTTGTCAGCTCCACCCCCCAATTACACTCCTAATCCACTAGCCTAATGATAGATAAAAAAAAGTCACAAAAATGTAAGCACCACCTGTAACAATTTCACAGAAGAAATACCCTGCAAAAAAACACTTTGCTACAGAGAAAAATAAAGCAGTAACAGAAGATATACCTTGCAAAAAACAATCTGAATCAGGTTGAAGGTGAGCAGACTTGGACAGTAAACCTGGGTTAGTATCCGCCTACTGGGGAGGAGTGGTCTGCCTCAAGCAGCCGAAGCAGACCTAGGACCAGAGCTTCAGATGGTGGCACTGAGCATATCTGGAAACTGTGCCTCTGGCTGTCATTTCTTCTGGGCCTGGGGAGACTAGGATTTATTGTTCTGTGCTCCCCTGCCCCTACCACGAAACGATGGCTTGTTGTGAAAAGAACTGTGTCCTCTACTCCTTTGTGTGTTATAGGGAGTCTGAAGAGTTGTTCTCATTTCGTTAGACTCTTTAAAAGACTGCTCCACCTGCTGTCCAAACAGATGTGCCATCGAAGGCACATTCATAATCTGTTGCTGGACATTTGGGCTGAAGCCTGGAGTGCCGCCTGATGCATATATCTGCTGCAGCTGAGCAAGCTGCTGCACAAAAGGCATCCACACAGACTTTAAGATGGTGGTTGTTAAGATTCAATACCTTGTTTAACAGCTAGCAGCATCTCTTCCTTTGTCTCTCTGTCTGGCAGGCCCCTGCCAGAGACTTAAGGCTGCACCAGAGGGTGTACTCATACTTAGAGAGTGGCCCTGGTAGCCAGCTATCTTCATGCCAAGGGTAGCCAAGGCATAGACCGGTTTGCCCATAGTGTCTAACTTGAGCAACTCTTTGTTAGTGGGGTGCACGCTGACCTTCTTGGGTATAATGGCTTTGTCATTCTTAGCTAGAACAACAATGGCATCTGCTACTGGCTCAGTGAAATAAATGGGCTTTGATTTAGGTTGCATGTATTTCTTGTCCACCTGCTTGGGTCAGCTGCCACAGTAGCAGTGCTCCTCCAAGCTGCCTCAGAGTACATCTCCAGGGCCGGCTAGATGGGAGGAACTACACAATGACATACTAGGCACGTTCAGAATTCCAGGTGGAGGCACCAAGCCTGGTCAATGGCTGCTGGCTCGAAATTCAGTGCAGAATACATATTTCTGAGCAGCGCATGAAAGGAGAGATCCTCCTGAGGTACAGTGACTGGAATCAGTTCTAGGTTATCTGTATTGTAGTACAAGTCACTGTCCACCCCCTTGGAGATGATAAGGTCAGTATCTGACTCATCTCCCTCTACTCCCTCTGCACCTGAAGTGTAGTAAACAGGAAGGAGTGGAAAGGCTGACAGTGCAGGCCATGGCCTCAGCAACACAAGCGACAGCGGACCCTACCCTGGATTGGGCCTCAGGAACAATTGCGGCACCAAAGACGACTCTGAGACTGTTCCCGAAGGAAGCTAAGGGTAGTAAACAGAAAGGTGTGGAAACGCCTACAGAGCAGGCCATGGCCTCAGCAACACCAGCGACACCGGATCCAACCCTGGATTGGGTCTCAGGAACAAATGCAGCACCAAAGACGACTCTGAGAATATTTCTGAAGGAAGCTATCCCAACACTGAGGGCCTGTACAACACCGCCGGTGCTGGCACCAGAGTAGATCTCAAAGAGCCTAGCCCCAGACATGACACAGCTAATGGTGTCAAGGACCCTGGCAGCCTCAAAGGAATTGGCAGCGGTGCCATGGCTACTACCATTCAAGAAGGAGACAGCAGTGACACCACAGGTGGGGAAGGCATCGGGGGTGGCAACAGCGGTCCCAGCCCGGAGGCTGAAGTCAGTCAGCCACACACCTATGTCTGAGCGGCACTAAAGATGGCACCAGCTCAACTGACCCCAAGGAGTCAGAAACCAGCACAAAAACAGCACCAGTTCACTTATACACTGCACCCACTGCTTCACAACGGCTGCCCAAGGGGCAAATTGCTTACTGAAGCCCCTCTATTGAACAAAGAGGGGCTCTGGGATGGAGACCTCTACCTCTCAGGCCCTGGCACCCCAGTGTTGCCTGTGACGAAAGTGGGGTACCTGAGCTCACAGAAGTTGAGTAAATCACAGTAGAATGACCAGAAAATGACCTTGTGCCTTTACTTCCCTTAAGCTTTTTGCTGGAAGAGGAGGCTGAACGGTGCAAAGACCCCAACACGAAGCATGTGCGGAATCTGGACCATGTCTTTTTGCAACTCCAGAGGACTGCCTATCCTTCCAGGCACCGGACTGCCCACTGTCAGAGCTCCTGCTCAGAGAGGTGGTGGCCAGACACAGCCCCACTGTCAGAGCAACTTGCCTTTTCAGGATCCCTACCTCATTCCTTGGCAGTCAACCATTGGTACAAAGTAGGACTGAGAGCAAACCGTAGATTTTTGTTTAACTAAACTGACGGAAAAATAAACTCTAGTGCAGCTAGACCGAGGCAATCAGACAAATGATCAGAGCATTTGCAAACTGCAGAACGAAGACATGCAACATCACTACTGTATCAAACCTTAGGGACACTGCCACAAAGACCACTAAAATGCACCTAGAATAGGTAAGGCAAATTTTATTTTTATGGCGCCCAAACCTGGAGGCTCTGGGCACCTGACAATAAAAACAGTACAAATAATAATATTAAAAGAAAAAAGAACACAAAAATACACATATTATACAGATTTAAAATACTAGAATTCATCATCAAAAGCATAAATCACTAATACTTTCAATCAACAGTCGGGCAGACAATATAGTCTCCTCTGGGTAAGTCAGGAGGAAAAGGTGGGCTTTTAACCTCTGCTTGAACACCTCAATGGAAGGAGCCTCCCGGACTACAGATGATAGCAAGTTCCATAGTGTCGGCCCAGTGACACTGAAGGCACGGTCTCAGATGTCTTCAGCCGAACCCTGGGAACATCCAGGAGGCCCCTAGATGAGGAGCAGAGACAGCAGACCGAGGTGGCAGGTGTGAGGAGCTCAGTCTGGTAGCCTGGCCCCAGTCTGCATAGGGCTTTAAAAGTAAGTAAGCCCACCTTTAAGAGGATCCTCCATCTGATACGCAGCCAGTGCAGAGCCTGCAGGACTGGGGTCACATCACTGGTCCTGGATAGGCCTGTCAGTAACAGAGCCGCTGCGTTCTACACAAGCTGCAACCTGCGAAGGGTCCCTCCTGTGACCATGGAGTACAGAGAGTTGTAGTAGTCGAGCCTCGAGGTAACAAAGGCATGTTTGAGGTAACAAAGGAATACTGGGTGAAAGAATTCCAAGAATTATCAGATCCAGAAAGTGACAAGAATATGGAAATCTGGGCAAAAATACCTGAAATTTGACAACCTAAAAATGGCACAATACAAATTACTTCATAACATGTACCACACACTGGTGAGGCTGTTGAAATTAAACTGCTGAACTCAGACAGGTGCTCCAGATGTGGCTTACACTGCAGCACTCTCAGACACATCTTCTGGGACTATCCTAAAGCTAAGCCTCTGTGGCAGGAGATCAAGGCTAGGCCAGACCCACTGCTTGGCCTCCAGGATGCATCTGAACAAGCTCTATGATTTACAGGCCTAGGTCTGGAATAACTGGTGGGCCAGCAGAGATACTAAATGGCATTCATTTCAGCAATGGCTAAAAAAGCTGACTGCACGACACTGGTTAGATGACTCCACACCTACTGACAATGAATGGCTTGCAGTGACACTAAGTCCTTCGAATGGAGAAGATGGTGCCAAGTGTTAATCATAGGATAAAAACATTCACCAACAGGTGGGAGAAACTCCAGGCACTCCTACTGCTGCCCATAAGTTAAGGTAGTGGGTTAAGATGGCTATGAGCTTTACTGGCCACTGGTCGACACCTGACCTTGTCTGACAGTTAACCTATTTGCAATCCACTTATGTATTTGACTAGCACTCTGACCTACTCAATGGTTTTATGTGTACATATGTTTTTGCTGCTTTCTTATGGTTGTTCTTAGCCATAAATACTTACTAGGCAGGCATTCATTTGTTCATTTTTCAGGTAGCAGATAAATCAACCTGCCTGGTGTTAACTGCTAAAACTGCTATATGGAATGTTTTTTATTGTCTACAGTTAGTGTGCTGTGTAATGTTTTTTGTACAACAAACTCTGGATGTACTTTCATATGTATGTATCATGACTGTTACATAATTCTAATAAAGTACATTACGTTTAAAAAAAATAAACTCTAGTGCTTTTAAAGTTGTGGCTCCGATGTGGAGAGTGGCGACAGTACTGCTGCACACCCAATGGTGGGGAAAAAAAGGAACTGAGGTGGTTCGGGGCTGGTGCTACTGTATACCAGCAGGTGCATGTGGTGACATGCCCACAGGGCCTACTCACACCCCCAGCCCTCCAAAAAAGTTCTGGCTCCCACAGGGTCCTAGCACCTCCGGCACAAACCCACTAGAGGGAATCTACAAAGAAAGACTAATTCTTAGAAAATCTATAACAATGTCTGCTCAGTTTCTGATTGACTTGACCAACCCTTTACACAATTTCACCAAACCATAATATTCAGCTGGACATCTTGCACTGACCAATCCTACAACACCATGGTGACTTACAGGCTTTAAAGGGGCTATGTATTCTATGTAGAAGAGCAAGTTCTCTGTGTAACTGTTCACAGCAAAAAATTTAAAATAAATACAGCATTTGGTGAACGCTGATGACATGGTTAAAAGTTTGAATGTTTTCTAAAAAGGAGAAATGGACATGCAAAAGCTAACAACTCATTCTCTTAATCAGTATGAAACCTTGCTCACCGTAGCATCTTTTACGCATAGGCCAATCAAGATCAGTGAAGAGAACACAGCATAGTTGAACTAGCCAAAAAAACACAGCTGCATGAGCTGCAGATAGTACAGTATCTCACTATAAATTTGTTCATACTTACCAGTACATGGGAAGCCTGAGCAGTTTGCCATAAAGTGCAGTGCTGAAAGACGGGATTACTGGAGCAGGTGAGAGAAATGATCTTCCACTATCCAAGGAGGTCAGCCCTGCCTTGAAACCAAATATCTGCAACAAAGTTGAAGAAATCAAAATGTGCGTTGGGAGGAAGCTTTAACAAACACAGGATGAAACATGTCAGCTTCAATTTTCTTTACGACTACACACTAAACACTTTTCCAGCACTCCATCCAACACACTGAGCTGTTGGAGATCTTGTCAGAGCTGTCACATACAGCCTATATCATCAAAAGCAATTAGCAACATTCCTAAAATAATTATTACCACTGTCACTTAAAACTGATTCAAAACCTTTAAACAATCTACTGTTTTTTTCCTATTTCTAGACTTTAGAACAGTCAGTGTTGGTTAAAATATTCTAACTTTTTTACTGACTGTCAATAAATTTCTAGCATCCTTAGGCTTACCATTTGGGTGTTTTTAATTCATTCAATCATGTTTAAAATAGTTCTTGTAAATTAGTTTCAGTTAGTAGTGCAGTATCATACAGATGGCAGCCAGTCCAGTTTTTAAGTCTCCTTCACTGAGGAAAGTCTTCAGATACACACACAGTATTCAAAATTTGGATATGTTAGGGTACTGTTGGCACACCTTGCTAATGACCTGCAATACCAGCACTACCTTAAACTATTTGAATCCATCATGCTTGACCTGGTAAGACAGCAGGTACTTTCATAACATTTATATCACATTCAAAATGAAATAAAAAGGAAAGAAAAATGGGTAATGCATGTTTTGCAAAATAAATGAAAATTACGTACCTGCCGTAATTCTTGATCTTCTCTTCTGTCTTCACCATTCATTACTGCTGGGTGTAAACTGGAGGCGCACCCACCAGGGAGCTTTTTTGGGTGGTGTCAGCACTTACAGTGCTGTCCATGCTGTTGACGCACTGCGTGAAGCATGCAGGTTGGCAATTAGGTGCTGTAGACTCCTCCTCCGTCCTAGTTCTGTGATGGCTGGAGAGGTAGAAAGACAGGTTCCAGAGAAAGAGGCTGAGGCAAGAGAGCCGAAGGATAGAAAAAGGAAAAGATATAAATTGAGAAAGGTATAAGCCGAACAGAGGACAAGAAAAGAGAACCCTACCCCAAGTGGCCATAGAGCCCAATCCTTGGGTGGTTTCAGAGAAGGAGATGGAAAGGATAGAAGGAAAAGATAGAAAAGAAGGAGGTAAGGGTAAAGGGGAGGAGAGGGCTGTCTGCTGCAATAACTTGGAAGACCACTGACTTGAGTGTTTCAAATGCATGTGGGGCTGAAGGCAAGGGGGCAAGGATCCAACCAGACAAGTTATCAAACCAAGGTTCAAAGAGGATTAATGGTCTTATTAGACCTAGAGAAGGCAGACCCTTCCTCACCACCTTTATCCAAAAAGTTACTAAACCCCTACGTCCCACAGACTGTCCCTGGGGAAGTAACAGTCCTCCTCAGAAGAGGAGCGAGTCCTGACTTAGGCGTAGGGAAAAAAATATACAGGTTACTCACCTGTAACAGGAGTTCTAGGAATGGTATATGTTGTTCATCCACACTTATTGGCAGGTTCCTTGCTGCTTTAAATCTTGCCGGAAGGTCTTCAAGCTGGCTCCTCCTACCCACCCGGGTGGTAAAACTCTCGGCTCCACCCCATGACACCAGATCTAGCCCGCTGGAAGCCAGGTTGTGCGTCGAAGCCGGGGAGGTTAGGATGAACAACATAACCATTCCTAGAACTCCTGTTACAGGTGAGTAACCTGTAGTTCTAGGGACATGGATATGTTGTCAATCCACACTTATTGGCAGACTCCTAGCAGTTCTCCGGGAGGAGGGAGGCAAGGCACACACCCCTAATACTTGCTTGGGAAATAGAGACTGGATAACCGAGGCCCCAAAACCAGCATCCCGGCGTAACTCAAGGTCGATGTGGTAGTGGGTAATAAAGGTATGTGCCGACTTCCAGGTAGCAGCCCTGCAGATATCCTGGATAGGGACATCCCTGGAAGCAGCTACCGATGCAGCGGTATGGCGGGTAGAATGAGCTCTTATCCCTCTGGGAGGCTCCATGCCCGCCAACCTATAGCAGAGCTTCTATGCAGGAGGTGACCCACCTGCTTATCGTCCGCTTGCTGCAGGTCTGCCAGGTGCGGCTTCAGCGTAGGGTGACAAACAGCTGGCTGAACCTCTCTCGAACTTCAGCCGTCCGCTCTATAATAAGCGAAGCGCCATCTAGGGTCCAAAGTATGAGCCTATATTCGCCTCCGAGGTGTGACTGGGGTAGAACACCGCAGAGTCCACACCTGGTTAAGGTGAAACTCCGACACCACCTTCGGAAGGAATTTCGGTGGGGCGAGGACAACCTTGTCCCTGTGGAAGACCAGATATGAGACCTGCTGGAAAGCGCTTGAGCTCTCCCATCCTTCTGGCTGACGGATAGCCACCCAAGAAGGCGGTCTTTCACGACAGGTGGGAAATATCGCACCTGTGCATCAGTTCGAATGGCTTGCCCATGAGCTTGCCCAATACCAGCAGTAGATCCCACGGAGGTGGAGGTTCTCCCACCGGAGGGGAAATGTGGTCAAGGCCTTTGAAAAAGCGCCCGACCACCTTCTCCTGCGCCACCGACTGCTTCCCAGACCGCGCCCGGTAAGCAGAGATGGCTGCCAGGTGCACCTTAAGGGTCGTTGACCGAAGCACTTGCTGAGAAAGGGACCACAGGTAGTCCAGAATGCTTGCCAAGGGACAGGCGGAAGGGTCCAAGCCCTTCCCCTGACACCAAATGGAAAATCTCTTCCATTTGAAGGTGTAGCATTTCCTGGTCGACTCCTTACGGGAAGCCTCAACAATGTTGAGGACCTCGTTGGAAAGATCCAAGGCCTGGAACTCTAGCCGCTCAGGAACCAGGCCGACAGCTGCAGGGACTGAAGGTCTGGATGGAATACCTTCCCTGGTTGACTGAGATCAGGTCCGGGCGGGCTGGAAGCCGCCTTGGGAGCCTGGAGCTGACGCTGAGGAGATCTGGATACCGAACTGGCGGGCCAGTCTGGGGCTCTCAGAATCACCTGTGCCTTGTCCCTCCTCGCCTTGAGAAGCACCTTGTGGATCAAGGGAAATGGGGAAAGGCGAATGTGTCCTGGGTCCACGGCCTCGAGAAGGCATCCCCTGCAGTGAGCCCTGCTGAGGGGGCGGGCATGGAAGAGACTCAACAGACTCTCTCTGGAGGCAAACAGGTCCACCTGAGTGCCCCAGTGGGAGAAGAGATCTTGTACTACCTCCGGCAGGAGAGACCACTCATGAGACGCAGCCCCTATCCGGCTTAGGGTATCAGCCAGGGTGTTGGAGGCTCCTACCATGTGAATGGCTAGGATATCCGCCTCCAGGCTGTGCACGAGGGACTATATGCGGAGCGCTTCCTTGCATAACAGCATGGAACGCGTCCCGCCCTGGCGGTTCAGACAGCACATGGTCGTGGTATTGTCCGTCTGGACCTGAACCACTTGACCCTGTACAAACAGAGCGAAGGCGGTGAGAGCTAGGCGGACTGCTCGGAGCTCCAGCAGGTTGATATGGCATCGGGACTCCCGAGGGGACCAGAGGCCGTGCGCTCGATGCTCCTCAAGATGGGCACCCCAACCCATCAGAGATGCATCGGTCGATAGAGAGACCGTCGGCTCGGGGCGGACGAACGGGATGTCCTCCTGCAGATGTGCCGGAACGATCCACCACTGGAGAGCGTTCCACATCTCCTGGGTCACTGTCACGGGCTGGTCCAACGGATCACAGCATTGTGACCACTGGCTGGCCAGTCCCCATTGAAGGGGACGCATGTACCAACGGGCCCAATGGACCACGCTGGTGCAGGCCGCCATGAGGCCCAGGAGTGCAGGAAGTCCCGGGCAGGGCGCAGTTGCCCAACCAGAAATGATTGGGCAAAGGAGGAAAGAACCTCGGCCCTGTCCGCCGGGAGCCGAGCTCTGGCTCGAAGAGAGTCGAGCTTTGCCCCAATGAAAAGTATCACCTGCTTCGGCACGAGTTCCGACTTGGCCTCGTTGATGAGGAGGCCAATCTGAGAGCAAACCTGGAGGGCCAGATCTCTGGACCGCTCCGCCTCCACTCTGGAGGGGGCTGCAATCAGCCAGTCGTCCAGGTATGGGTACACCTGGACCCTTCGGCACCGCAGGAGTGCTGTCACCACCGCCATGCACTTGGTGAAGACCCTGGGAGCTAGGGAGAGGCCGAAGGGCATGGCCCGGATCTCGTAAAGGGATTCCTCCACTCTGAATCGGAGGAATCTCTGATGAGACGGACGGACTGGGACGTGAAGAACGCGTCCTGGAGGTCCTGGGAACAGAACCACATGCCTCATTCCAAGGATGGGATTATCTGAGCCAGAGTGACCATCCTGAAGGTCCGAGACCTTAGGAACCTGTTCAGGTCATGCAGGTCGAGAATGGGGCGCCAGCCCCCTGTCCGTTTTGGGACCAGGAAATACCTGGACACAAACCCCGGGTCTGGAGGAGGATCCGCCACCTTTCTGATCACCTCTTTTTCGAGGAGCAGGGCAATATCGGCTCGGCGGGCCGACAGCAAGGCTGCGGACCCCGTGGCCCCCCGAGGGGCGACGGCTCGAAAGGGTGGAGCCTGTTCGAACTCCAGAGGCAGGCCTTTTCCTACCACCTCCAACACCCAGCGGTCCGTGGTGATAGCGGACCAGTCAGAAAGGAAGTGGTGTAGCCATCCCCCCACGGGGGGAACCCAGGGGGGAGTGACGAGGCTTGGGGCGGCACTCCTCAACCCATCACGGGGGAGGCTTGGAGGAGGAACCGGCCGAGGGACCTCCTGGGCCTTTACCTCCCTGCTTCCTGTTGGAGGAAGCTGCCAGCTTGGGTCTGGGACGCCAAGCGCAAGCCTGCTGGCCCTGTTGCTGGTGCTGTTGGGCCGGTCGAGATGCAGGATCCGAGGGACGAAAGGACTTCTGCTGTTGCTGACGGCGGCCTTTGTCCCTCTGGGCGGAGGTGACTAAGTCCAGGGTGGCACTGGACTTTTCGATCCGCTGGAAGTGTCCCTCCACTCCAGGGCCAACTTGTGCTGGGTATCCGCCGTGAAGGTGGATATCCTCAGCCACGCCCTGCGGCGCATGGCCACCGTGGCCGCTACTGACCTGGCACAGGAATCACCTATGTCCAGAGCAGTCTGAAGCTGCTGTTTCGCCACCGCCCTACCCTGGACCCGCACCTGGCGGACCGTGGTCTGCAGCTCGGTCGGGAGATGAGGGACAACCTTATCCAGGGAGCCCAAGAGGGCATGAGAAAAGTGTGCCATCAGCATGGCCGAGCTGGCCTGTCAGAGGCCGAGGAAGGATGCAGCATACACCTTGCACCTGGCAAAGTCCAACTTTTTGGACTCTGTCGGGGGCTTATCCACATCCCGAGCATTACTGGAACGCTGGAAAACGCTGTTGGTGACTAACCCCTCGGCAGAGGGGTGCTCCGAGAAACCGGGCAAAGAGCCGGTGGGGACCGTATACTTCCTGGCCATCCTGGCCGAGGGCGCAGGTCAGGAAGCAGGGCGCTGCCAAAGCTCCAAGGCTGGGCCGACAATGGCCTCAGCCACCGAAAAGGCCTCCGTGGGGGAATCCCTTCGGTCCAGTATCTCTGTCATGGGATACTTGGCCCGTTTGGACACGGGCTCGAGCTGCATCCTGGTGGACTCCGAGATGAGTTGAAGCAGACCCAAGAAGGACGATGGGCTATCGTCCAATGACTGGCCCCCAGAGGACTCCAGGTCGACCTGCCTGGAGAACAGGGAGGAGTCGTCGTCGGATTCCGAAGAATCTGCGAAGAGCTGCCTCGGCCCTGAGCCACCCTCTACCTGCCAAGGACGGTTGAGAGTGAGGTTGACCGACAACCTGTGGGGCAGGCCGTGACCCAACTGAGAATCCTTGGTCAGTGCCCCAGACTTCGGTTGTGGAGGCGCAGGTTCCACCACAATCGGTGGAGCAGCTGGTTTTGGCCGAGCAACCGACCCTGGAACGGGCAACTCGACTGGGGCGAGTGGTTGCTTTGGTCATTCCGGCGACAGCTACTGGAAGGGTCTGGACCGGAGTCGGTTTAGACCCAGACAACAGCAACTGCTGCCACATAAGCTCCTCGTAGCACCGACGTAATTTACGCCAAAGCCTCCCTTCATCCGAGTAAGAGGATGAGGAGGAATGGTGTCGCCGCTTACTTCGGTATCGAGACCGAGACCGCCGATGTCGGCGGGAACGGCTTGACCGAGATGAAGTCCAAGACCAAGACCCTCGGGGGGGACCGAAGGCGGGTCTGGGAAGGGGCCGGGGACACCCGCTCTTCCCTCGGCTCAGGCACTTTAACCGGGAACTGTGGCCCCAACGGCGCAGGTAGATCCTCGGTCTCCACCGGGAGAACCGGTGAAGGTGAGTTGTCAGCTTCACCAGTCTACAGCCCATCTAACAGATCGAGAAAAATCTCGACTGCGTCGACGGGGGTCTCGGCAGGCTGGCCTGACGGGGACACCGTGAAGCCAGCGGCCTGAGCCGCAACTTCAACCGAGGTCGACGGTCGGCTGTCCGGGGAAGGAGACCTCTCCCGCTCCCACGAACGCCGACGGTGGGACTTACCCTTCAACTCCTTCTTCTTGGGCCGAGAAGAAAGTCCCGATGGCCCCTCTCCCTTCGTGGAAAGGGACTGACAAAGCTCCTTGAACGAAGCCGTGCACGAGGAACTCAGAGAGAGCGGGATAAATGCCGTGGCCGAGGAGAAAGATGCGGCCTGGGCCGCCTCCTCCTTGAGGGCAATCATCTGCTCGAGCTGCTCAGCCGAGCCAGCCGCCGCGGACACCGCCCAATGAGCCTCTTTTCATTTTACCAGCGGGAAACGCTTCTCCGAGCGCCCGAGCTCCAATCGGGCAGCGCGATCATCCAGGACGTTGGCCGAGAAAGAACAGCACAACTCACAGGCCTGCGGGTCATGATCTAGGCATAGGCAGTAGACGCACGTGGAGTGCGGATCCATCCTGGACATTTTCTGCCAGCAAGGGCACCTCCGAAAGCCGGGAATAGATTTGTCCATCGCAGCCGCGAGGGAAGATGAAGACCGAAGTTTAGAAAACTTCAGAACCAATTTTCGGACGAACCGAAGAGTTAGGATCCAGTCTAAAACGCAGAGCGCTAAGGAGGGAACCTGAGCTTCCAAGCAGTGAGGAAGCTCTGGCGTCATGGGGCGGAGTCGAGAGTTTTACCACCCGGGTGGGTGGAGGAGCCAGCTTGAAGACCTTCCGGCAAGATTTAAAGCAGCAAGGAACCTGCCAATAAGTGTGGATTGAACAACATATCCATGTCCCTAGAACTGGAGGGGTTTTCCACGGAAGTACTGGCGTAGTCCTCACTTCAGAAGAAGAGAACCACGGGACAACCGTGCTATAAGAAGAGATGGAGAAAACTACCACGGACTCTCTTAGGACTGCATTGGAGCAGTGACAGCTAGGGGGTCACATAAGTCAGAGGATTATTCAAGCCCCAAGTGGGGGACATCCTAGAATTGTAAAGAGAATCAGAGGGAGTTCCCTCAGAGGGTGCAGGACAAAGACCCTACTCACCATCCTCCAGGGTGAACGCTCTGTGACTTTAAAGATGGAACAGAGAGCTCTGAGGTGCCAGGGGGACTCAGTCCCCAATTGGCCTCAAGGAGGGGAGGGGTGGGCAGAGCGGAGGTGACACCCAAGAATTGAGGCCCACGAGGGGATGGTGGGTGGGAATCAGTAATGAATGGTGAAGATACAAGAATTACGATAGGTATGTAATTTTCGTATCTTCCCCTTGTCAAATTTCACCATTCATTACTGCTGGGTGAGTACCAAGCCCCGCAAAGGGAACCTGGCACAGCCTTGAGGAAGCAGACCCCTCAGCCTCCTATGGGTCAGACACAGGAGGGGGAGACCCTAGCCTTACTAGACTGAGCAAAATCTAAGGCTGTTCAGGACGAGGATGTGTCCCCCGTGGCCGGGGAGATGGAGGGCGCCCTTGAAGAATCCTCCTTGCCCTGCGGGGAAAAAAGACAGGTCCCCCAGAAAGAAAAGAAGATCACCCTACGCCAGGCAATGGGTGACAATCTGGATAAACGAAGCCATGCTGTCTGCCTAATGCAGATTGCGGTCCCTGCCAGTCTGGAAGCCACCTCACTGGTGTTGTAAGATGTCCTTGCCTGGTGCCTTGCAAGCTCCAGACTATGAGCAAAGAGGGCAATGGCCTGTCTAGATTGCTCCGTATCAGGCAAACATGCTAGCACCTGAGCTAACATCGACCACAGGTGTCTGTTATAGGCAGCATGGTGAGCCTGATGTGAATCTATGCACATCAACACACGACCCAAAGAGAAAACTCTTCGTCCCCACTGGTTGAATTCTGCAAAATCTGGATTCGGGGGTCAGTCGTGCACCAGGCGCTGAGGCCCGGAGAGAGTGTCTAGGGACACCAGGCCCGAAGGAGGTTAAGGTAGGGAACCTAGAGACTCCTGGGGGGCACAGGGGGCACAATACCGTCTCCTGCAGTCTGTCGGGGCTGGAGAAGGGGCGGCTGGAGACTGCCAGGCGCAGACAGACGGCTCCTGGAAGGGGATGGGCCAAGAGGGCACCACTAGGTGGTGAGCACTAAATTCACTAAGGAATGAACTCGCCTCCCGCTCAGTACTGGTCCTCAGATCATGGGAGATGTGAAGCTCCTGTACCAGCCTCAAAAGGAACCACTGATATTCTGTGAAATCAGCATCAGAGGACAGGTGGACAGAATGTTCCTCTCCCTCAGAAAAGGGAGATGAGGAAGACTAGGAGCTTACATGTCCAGAGGATCCTGTGGCGGAGGGGACAGGCAGAAGACCCATTCGTCCATGGCCCTAACATAGGAAGGAAAGGCCACCGCAGTGGTGCTGAACACCTCACAGGTTAAAGGCCTGGAGGACCCAAATGGCCCAGGAGAGAAGGGGGTGTTTGCAGAGGGATAGACGATGGGCACCACACTGAGCGTGTCCAACCTCTGCCAGGGCTCTGAGACCCAAGGACTGATTCCACCATGCAAGGGGGCCCTGAGGCCATACTCGGCTGCGAAGTTTGAGTCTGGAAAGGCAAACTCCGGAACAGCCCTGAAGGGGAGTCTCCCCTGTGACGTGCCTGGGGTTGCAAGTGTCCAGAACGGCAACCCTCTCCGCTGACAACCAAGGGTGCCTCCGAAACTTTAAAGGAAACGGCGGAGCTCAGCACTATGACTCCTCCTCACTCCCCGCAGGGTGGTGGAAGGAGGCCGCCGCACCTCACCCTGACCCCTCAACCCCTCGGACTCAGAGGCAGCCCTCTTCCTCAGTCCTAGTGAAATGGGTCCCCTCGATCCCAGAGACCCCCAAAGGGGGGCCAAGAGCACTGCCCCCGGAGGTCCACAGCAACACCAGAGATGGCAGCTGCCTGGAACCCCCAAGAGGAGGGTGCCTTGTCCTGGACCCCTGAACCGTCGCTCTCAACCACCTGCAACCAAGGGATCCTCCAAGGAAACCGGCTCTGGGGGCTCAGGGATAGAGATGCTGGGCCGCTTGGCGCCATGTCCCAGAGAGCTCTCTGACCCCGAAGAGGCAGGTTGCCAGTTTGGGTCCTCCGAGGAGGAGGAGGTGGCCAGGTGGAACTCCAGGCTCGCAACCCCGGGAGAGCACCCAGCAGTAGCAACACTATGGGGCACAGTGTCGCCCGCGGCACCATCCTGATCACCAACATCGCAAATTATGCCAAGATCCAGAGGGTCTGCTAGTGCTGGGCCCAGCAACCGTGGGCCATGACATTGGGGGAGCTTGCACCTCCGAAGAGGTGACTGCCGGGGCAGCGCCAGCAACACAACTCTAGGGGGAACCGCATTACTCCTCCAGTGCCGCAGAAGAGGCCTCCTCCTCAGCAAGGCTGGAACTGGAAGAGGCCCACTCCTCACCGGGCCGTACAGACCCAGGAGGGGACCCAGAGAAAGGGTCTAGAGTTCTAGCCAGGGAGACCCGCGAACAACATCGTCCTCCAAAAGGCGGCAGGCCCTGCTGACTTTAAACGCGTGGATTTCGAGAACACGGCGGTCCATGGAGAAGCAGACATCGCAGTGGTCCATATCGTGGTTGGGTCCCAGGCAACGGAGACAAATATCATGCTGATCCAAAATGGAAAAATGCCAGCTACAGGGGCACCAATGCATGGGGGTCCGCTTTGGATTTTCTTTTGACCCCAGAACCAGACATGATGCGAAAAAAACTTAATCAAACTACAGTAACAGAGCCCGGCACTGTCGGAAGAAATAAAAGGAATGGGCTTACCAGATTTCCAACGGTGTCTGACAGTTCAGAACCAGGATGAAGGCTGGAGAAAGGCGGCATCAACAGACGAAGGCCTATGGCACAGACAAATTTTGTTTACTCACGTAGCAGGTGCTACCTCGACGGTGGGAGAAATAGAACTGGGATGGAGGGGGCACCTAACAGCCAACCCACATGCTTCATGCAGTGCATCAGCCGCACAGGTGGCACTGCAGGCGCGGACTTCTCCCTCCCAAAAAAAAAAAAAAAGCTCCCATGGGGGGTGCGTGCCTCCAGTTTACACCCAGTAGTAATGAATGGTGAAGACTGACAAGGGGAAGATCTGACAAACATTATAAAACAACGTGGCATGAAGGTGTGGGTTATCACGAATGAAGTCAAGGCTCAAGTGTATGTAAAGCACAAGTTAAAGCAAAGTGCTTTTAACTGCCAGAACCATGACCGTACTGATTATTCACACCCTGTCAAAACAGTTTGTTATGCTTTGACGTGAATTATGTGCTTCTAGAAAAAAGTAAAATACTGTTGGTGGTTGCGCTGGTGCTCGCCATTTGCGCAAAAAGAGTATTTCTTTTTACTGTGTGGCTGTTTTGTTTCTGATACGGTGTGATTTTCCATCACCATGGAAAACATATGGGATGCCATGCACCCCTCATCGCTACAGTAAACTAAAGTGTGGCCATGAGGTGCTTCTAAGTGTGCACAACCACTACAGAGACTGCATAGGAGTAAGCCAATCACAGGGTTGCTCTTGGTTGGCTCTTCTGCCCGATCATGAAGCACTACTGATTTACCGTCACATAATGGGCATCCAATAATTAAGAACTGGGATGGCTCCAGTGTGGTGCTAGTGAATCGTGCAATGCTTGATGACTGATGATAAATGCGATGAGTTGTCATCTTGGTTAGATGGGCTAAAATCTAATCTTGCTCAGTATTTGACTGATTCATTTCTGTTAGAGTACTTTAAATTTTTTACTTTATTGTATACCCCCCCCCCCCAATGCATCCGAAGACCTTATTATCACCACAGCACATCTTGACAAGAGGCTGCAGGGTTAAATAGTAAACTCTGGCAGACTGAATGGACATGAGTCTTTTTCTGATGTCATTGTCTATGTTTCTATGTCTTTTTCCTGGTTAAACTTTCGAAATAAATAAAAACCTGCACTCTGCCTGGCAGCTAACATATTTAACGTGATCCCTCCCACTGCACCATCAACACTGTGTGACCTCACTGACTGTGACATTACAGCTGCCAGGTACGTCACCTGTGGTGTCACGGTCAGTGAGATCACAGTGCTGATGATGCAGTGGGAGAAACTGAACTAGATATGTCAGCTACCAGGCAGAATGCTAATCCACACATCAAACATGATACTATCATAAAAAAAACTTTCTAATCAGCAAAAGGAAAAATAAAAATATTTAAGAAATAAAAAAGTTACAACTGACCATTTCTTAAAGGAATGCTCTGCAGGACAAAGCTCTTCAGCTATTTTAAAAGAAGAGTTATATGCAGTCACTAACAGTAGCACTTTGCAGATAACAATGCTTTTTCACAAAAGTACTTCTAAGAGCCAGTAGCAACAGTGTACAGACATACCATTTATACCCTCCTATGGCCCATCACAAGAGGAGAAGACGTGATGATGCACTGTCATTGCTCTCTTCCTGTATGCTGAATAGGAAGAAACAATTGTCCCAGTTTTGAGCAAGAACAAGTCTTTTTAAGAACTTGAAAAGAACTCCATGCTCAAAAGTAGGAAAATGCACAACAAAGTAGATCCCTTCACCTGCCATTAACAGCGGCTATGGCCCATGGATAGTCATTCCAGGGTCCTCCTCTGTTATTGGCCTGCAGTGGTGCCCAGGAAAAGTACACAGATGGGAAACGGCAAAGGGTGATAGCAGCAGCTATGCAAAGGTCGAGTTAAAATTCACTGTCTGCAGAGCAGACCCTATACACTTCTTAACATTTTTTCACTGAAATGTTGACACAGACACTCAAAGTGTTGGGAAGCGAGGGACACATAATTCCACACATGAAGACAAAAACTCCTCACACTGGAAGCAGCACTCCACCTCTGATCACAATGTGGACACTAGCTAGAAACCTAACAACAGACTGATAAAGATGCACAGGGAGTTTCTTGTATAATTCCCCACACCCCTTACACTAGCAGGTACCTGCAGCTCTCATTCAGCCATCTTGAACACCAAGGTAGAGTAACACAAGGACTAGGGCCTGCTAATAAACTGAATTTTTTAATTTCACTGACAGCCATGGAAAACTTGCACTAGTCAAGACAGATAAGTAGAGGGTTAGCTGCATTAATCCAGGTCAGTTTGTAATATGCCCTGGGCCATTAAAACGTTAAAACTGATCCTTGGTAGATTGATCTCCACTAGTGGAAGATCACTGAAGTGTCAAGAAGGTAAACCTTGGAGATCAACAGAGTGAATCCAACAGGCAGTAGGGAACACATAGGCACAAAGGGGTCTGATACTAGGGGATCACGTGTGTAAAAAGTGGATATACACACACACACACGTTCACACACACATACATATATTGGTAGCCTTTTGCTTTGGAACAAAATGGAGACTCCTGCATTTAACAGGTCTACAGCATCAAATATGAATGCTTATCACATTTCTGAATTCATGGTCATCAGTGATTATGACTGATGTAAATTATTTCTGACTGGCCGAGAGCAAAATTACATTACATAATCATGACTATAGCCGTTTACAAGCCTTGCTTTTAGATCGGCCCATGGCAGATGTGGCAACAGTTCCACTTGCCATGCAGGACAGATCTGCATCCTGGATGCAGGTCTACTATCAGACTGTCCTAAAAACAGAAAAGTACAGTTACGTAAGAATTTACCATAACAGCAGATACTCAAGAGGAGGTCTGCAACAGGCTACACCATAAGGACAATGCCGTTAGGCACTAGGACCCCACGGAAAAATTCTTAGCTAGCAGTACCCACGGGGACCGCCCCCTGACGTCAGACCGCCTCAGACGTCTGCCAAAGGTATAAAGGGGGCGGTCCCCAGCCACACTCCAGTTCTCCCGCCGGAGACCCAGCTGACAAATCAGAGAACCGAGATTAGTTGAATACCCCGGCTAGGGTAAGGAAAGAAAGGAGAAAAGGACAAGAGGGAAGGAAGGAGGGAGGGAAGAAAAAATTACTCACCACAGTAATGTTGTTTCTTCTAATGGAGTCTTGCTGTATGCAGACATAATGTATTCAGACATAATGCAGTTAGCTCCAGCACTTGAACTGCCCCGGAGAGGAAAGAGTTAACTCCATGCAGAAGCATGGAACGTTGAGCTCAAACTCAGTTTTCAAACCTCTGTCTGTGGTACTTCCCACTGTAACCGTCAGATTCTTACGAGCACACTAACTAGGCACTAAAATGTGGAAATTGTTTGAAACATATAACCAAAAGACAAAAAATAGTTTTGGGGTCCAAAAAGTCAAGAACCCAAGAAGAAACAAGGTAGTGACAATTTAGGCTATGAACATAAGAATAATAAACATAACAGCTACCCACCAAAAGGGAGGGTACAAGGTACACCCCTGAGGTGCAACACTGTACCTGCCAAGCGCACTTCCCAAAAACAGGTTCTGAGAGGGGAGGCGGGGGGGAGGTCTGAATACAGCAAGACTCCAGTAGAAGAAACAACATTACTATGGTGAGTAATTTTTTCTTCAAACAACATGAAGTCTTGCTGTATTCAGACATAATTCAGATTACCAAGCAGTTCCCTACGGAGGAGGGAATGCAGAACCTACTTTGGGAACAGGCTCTGCAGTACTGCTGTGCCAAACCTAGCATCACTCCTAGCCTGGATGTCTAGGGAGCAATGCTTGGTGAATGTATGTTCTGTTTTCCAGATGGCTGCTTTACAGATCTCTAACAAGAGAATATCTCTGGCCGCAGCTAGAGAGGCAGCTGTACTCCTAGTGGAGTGAGCCCTCAGGCCTGAAGGGGGTATTCTACCCAATTTGTTACAGCAGAATTGTATACAAGAAACAATCCACCTGGCAATAGATCTTTTAGTGGCAGGCTTACCTTTCCCCACTTAACCATAAGTGAGAAACAATTGAAGAGAGTCATTTCTGTGTGCCTTAGTATGCTCTATGTAGTAGCTAAGAGCCCTTTTAACAACCAAACTGTGCAATCGTCTTTCCCCTGAAGAAGAATGGACAGTGAAAAACACAGGGAGAGATATGGACTGGTTTAGGTGGAAATCCGATACCACTTTAGGCAAGAACTTCCTACTAGTTCTTAGTACCACTTTTTCTCTACAGAAGGATATGAATGAAGTCAGGTTCAACTGACAGGGCCTGTAATTCACTAATCCACCTGGCAGAAGTAATAGCTACCAGAAACACAGTTTTCCAGGTCAAATACTTCAATTCAGCCGGAGCCATAGGCTCAAAGGGTGGCTGCATCAGCTGAGCAATGCAGACATTAAGATCCCAAGGCAGAGTAGGCTCCCTAAAGAGAGGGTTAATGTGGAGCAGACCTTTGAAAAACTTTCTGAAAACAGGATGAGATGCCAGGGAAGAGCCCTTCCCTGCTGAGAGGAATGCAGAGACAGCTGCTAGATGAACCTTCAGAGTGTCAGGCCTAAGGTCTAGACCATTCAGATGAACTAGATAGTCTAAGGTTGTGGAAATGTCTGCAGAATCAGGCAGGATATCTTTCTGACAGCACCAAATACTGAGCCTCTTCCATTTGGAATTGTAAGTTTTTGTAGTGGAAGATTTCCTGGAGACCTTTAGAATATCCAGAACTCCCTGAGAGAGAGAGAGAGATGAAGTGCTGCGTATTCTAAATCTTTAAGAGTCAGGCCTTGAGGTTGAGGGACTGGAGATTGGGGAACCAGATCCGCCCCTGGGAGGAGGAGAGAAGACTGTATCTCCTGGGAAGACATAGGGGACGTGACACAGCCAAGGACAACAGAAGAGGATACCAGGGCTGTCTGGCCCAATCGGAGGCACCAAAATCACTGTGCAGGGTTGAGTTTTTATCTTGATCAGAACTCTTAACAGGAGAGGGAAAGGAGGGAAGGCATACAGAAACCTGCCCTTCCAGTCCAGAATGAGGGCATCCTGGGGAACTGTCCCCAGGACTGGAGGTCTGCAAAAAAACTGAGGAAGTTGATGATTGTCTGGTGCTGCAAACAGATCTATCTCTGGGATGCCCCACCTGGAGAAAATGATCCTCAGAATGTGAGGATTCAGGGACCATTCGTGATGTCCCTATGAAATCCTGCTCAGGGCATCTACTAACACATTGTCTTTCCCTGGAAGATGAACTGCTACGAGGGAAGTCTGAAGGGAATAGGCCAGAGACCAAATCTTCATGGCATCCGTGCACAAGGCCATGGACCGAGTGCTTCCCTGCTTGTTGATGTATCACATTGTGGTAGTGTTGTCCGTTCTGATTTGGACTACCTTGCCCTTGACAGAATCTGAGAAGGTCTGAAGGGCTAGGAAAACTGCTCTGAGTTCCAGGAGATTGATATGAAGAAGAGACTCCTGCAGGGACCAGATTCCCTGAGCTGTTAGGGCTCCCAGGTGGGCTCCCCAGCCTAGAAGAGAAGCATCCGTAGTCAGTACTACTGCTGGAACTTGAGGGAGAAATGGAACCCCTTGTCTGAGGTTGCCCTGGTCCAGCCACCACTGGAGAGTTTGTACCAGAGTTCAGGTCACTGGAATCAGTTTGGAGAGAGTGTCCCTTCTTTGTGACCAAAAGGACCTTAGATGGAACTGAATGTCCCGCATCTAAAATTTGGCTCCCTGAACCACTGCAGTGGAGGCGGCCATGTGGCCCAAGAGTTGGAGGAACTGTCTCGCTGGAAGAGAAACCTGAGGCCGAAAGGAGGAATTTAGGTCTACTAAGGCCTTCACCCTTGCCAGAGGAAGGAAGGCTTTTGCTTGGACAGTATTCAACTCCACCCCTATGAAGGCGAGAAGCTGTACTGGTTCGAGGACTGATTTTGGCAGATTTAGAAGAAACCCCAGAGAACTGAGCAAGTCCTGGGTGTTTTGCAGAGCTGCCCTGACCTGATCTGATGACTGCCCTACCAGTAGCCAGTCGTCCAGATATGGAAAAATGGTGATACCCTGTCTTCTGAGGTAAGCCACCACTACTGCAAGGCACTCTGTGAACACCCTTGGAGCTGATGTTAGGCCAAAAGGCATGGCCTTGAACTGATAGTGGCCTGAAGGCAACTCGAACCTGAGGTATTTTCTGTGGGAGCACCTTATAGGGATATGGAAGTAGGCATCCTTGAGGTCCAGTGATGCTAGCCAATCTCCTGGCCTTAAAGAGGGCAGGATTATTCTCACAGTTACCATTTTGAATTTGGGTTTTGATATTTGTTTGTTCAAGTACCTTAGATCTAGGATGGGTCACCACTCCCCTGTTTTCTTTGGGATAAGGAAGCACCTGGAGTACAGGCCTTTTCCCTTATGTTTAGTAGGAACCTTCTCTACGGCTCTGAGAGCTAGGAGAGAGGAAACCTCTGCCTCCAGGTCAAGGGTTTCTGAGATTGATGCAGGTGGAAAAGACTTGGCCTTCCTTTTTGGGTACTTTTGAAACTGAAGGCCAGTCCCTGGCTTACTACTTCCAGGACCCACTTGTCTGAGGTAACAGACTTCCAGGCCTGAAAGTAGTAAGCCAGCCTGTCTCCTACTGGGATTGGGGAGTCAACCCGGGCTGACATCTCAGGGTGTCTGCTTGGCAGAAGCCTTAGACTGGGAGGAGGAAGCAGCCCTGCTCATCCCCCTCCCGCCCCTCCCTCAGAAAAAAACCCTTTGTGGGTAAGAAGAGGAGGCCTAGGCTTGGTAAAAAGGCCTGTGAAAAGGCCTGCCCCGGACTGCTGCTTTTGAGGAGTGGCTTGCCTTTCCTTGGCCTGTGCACTCCTGTAAGTTGTCCTGCATTCGTCCATTTTCTTCATGTAAGCCTCTGTCTGCTCCCCAAACAGAAAGTTATCAACAACAGGAAAATCCATAGCCTTAGACTGGGTGTCCTGTGATAGGCTAGTACATCTGAGCCAAGCATGCCTCCCGAGAAACACAGATGTAGCCATGACTCTGGATGCCACATCACTGGAGTCCACAGCAGCGTGAAATTGTACTTTGGATGCCTCAATTCCATCTGCAGCCACCTCCTCCAGCTCTTTGGCTAGCTGGGGGGAGGCCTGTTGAGCCAGTTTCAGAACTGTATCCCACCTGGACTTCTGGTACCTGGTTATATAGGCCACATAATTTGCCTGCCTGAGTCCCAAAGAGGATGCCAGGTATAGTTTTTTGGCCATGGCATCAACTTTCCTGGAGTCCTTGTCTGGAGGGTGTGAAGCCAAAGGAATGTTTGCCCTGTCACAGGCTGCAGCCTGCACTACCCCCAACATGGCTGCAATGTGAATAAAGGAACTCCACAGCTGAGCCTGATAACATATACCTCCTGTCCATTCTTTTCTCTACAGGAGGTAGAGTTAGGAGTCTGTAGAATCTTTTGTGTCTGTTTCCCCAAGGACTTAAGAAGGGGGATAGACAACCTTTTGGACTCTGGGATGTCCATCATCTCCACAAAATCAGGCTCTTCTTCTTCCTCAGCAGCTTTAACCATAGGGAGCTGGAGGGTTTGGGCCACCTTCTTGTAAAACAAGAAGTGTGAAGGGGACTCAGAGAGCCTGGGAGGAGAGATTTCAGAGGGCCTGTCTGGGGAGATGTCCGGTTCAATGGGCACATCCAGCGCCCCCTGGTCATCACCATCGTCGGGATAATCTTCGTCTCCCTCCCATTCCTCACAGAAAGCATCCAGATCATAATCTGATGGAGCCGGTTCCAACTGAACCGACCGCCTAACCGGCAGTGTCGGTTCAGACGGAACCAGGCGAAGCAATTGGACAATACTAATCGCTTTGGCTATCTCATGCGCAGTTGGAGTATGCGGAACTGGATCCGAACCGGCAGACTTTCATTTCTTTTTTGACGTAACCAACCCCTCAGAGTCAGCTCTCCTTTTGCCCGAGGAGGTATCGCCCAGATTAGTAGGCACCTCCTCAGGTTTGGCCGCAACCGAACTGGGCTGGCCATCCGGATCCATGGACTTCTCGGCCTCCCTTTCCCTCAACCTACTCAGTCTTTTTTCTAGAGTGGTTTTGGGAACGTTTCTGCAAATTTGGCAGTCTGACTAGAGGTGGTCAAACCCCAGACAATAAAC
The DNA here is from genome assembly GCA_016271365.2 of Neoceratodus forsteri. NCBI lineage: Eukaryota > Metazoa > Chordata > Ceratodontiformes > Ceratodontidae > Neoceratodus > Neoceratodus forsteri. Next base: position 1,680,757,497 of record CM057455.1, on the reverse strand, counting down.
ACAGATGAGGTGGGGTTCCGCCTTGGCAAAGGCCTCCCCACACTCAGTACAGTGTTGAAACCCAGTGGGACCGGTGTCTCAAACATGGCCAACCTACCAAAATTACCCTATAGAAGCTTTCAAGCCAGGTAATACCAACCAATCGGTAACAACCGTGTCATGGGTTTGGAAAAGAACCGAGAAAAAGCCTGGTTCTTTTGAAACCGATTGGTACCAGAACACCACACTAATCCCAGAAAGATATTACTTAAAATTAGAGAATTCACAAGGTCGATTCCTAACCAGACCGACCGAAAAGAAACCGAAGAGACAAACAATTTCCACAGTTAAATAAAATTAAAACACAATCACTACCTATCTACAACACTACCTGCACCGTAGAAAGAGGCTGGAAATCCGAAAAAACAATAAAGAAATGGTTTTTAAAACCAAACGCTTTACTATCCCGGACCGAGCAGAGGAAATCTCCAGAGCGACTTCACTGTTAGGCAGAGCAAAGAATCTGACGGTTACACTGGGATGTACCACAGACAGAGGTTTGAAAACTGAGCTCGAGCTCAAAGTTTCATGCTTCTGCATGACATTAACTCATTCCTCTCCGGGGCAGTTCAAGTGCTGGGGCTAACTGCATTGTCTGAATACAGTAAGACTTCATGTTGTTTGAAATAACGCCTGCTGCAAGAGCTCCTCTCAAAGACCTACTGTTACAGTAAGTTCTTACGTAACTGTACTATCTTACTTCAAGTGGGAGCTCTTGCAGCAGGCTACACCATTAGGACTGAGTACCAAGCAATACTAAAAGGATCCCGGACAGACTGGGAGGTGGAAACTTTAGAAGCAGGGGGGCTTCAAGACAACAGGTCTTGAAGTACCGCTAACCCAAACCCAGCTCTCTGATGGGAAACAACGTCTAGGCTGTAGTGCTTCACAAAGGTGTGCACCGAGCTCCAAGTAGTTGCTATGCAGATGTCTGCTGCAGAAATGTTTCGAAGTGCCACAAGAGGCAGAAACTCCCCTGGTGGAATGACCCTTAAATGAGCCCGGTAAGGGTTTGTTGTACTTACTGTAGCAGAAGGTGATGCAATGGACTAGCCATCTGGACAGAGTCTGCTTTGCCACAGGTGTCTTCAGGGTTATTGTGGGAAAAGGAAACAAAAAGTTGGTCAGATCTTCTGGATAATGCTCGTCCCTAGCAGCCCCTGTCACCCTTGCCTGAACTAGACTTTAATCTGTTATTTATGACCTCTTCCATACATTACTGCACTTACTGCTCAAGTACAATGTTTAAATTACATTATTGTACTCTGTACATTTACCTGCGCAAATGTATAATCCCTGTTTGCAATGATTTGTAATGTGTTCTCTGCTAGTGTTCTGTTTGAATGTATTGCTCTTACTGCATAAGCCTCGTTGATATTATTGTAATGAGTTCTCTGCTTCTGTGTTTGTACTGCATTTACTCCGTTTATTGTATGATGCATAACCTCTGTAAATGAGCTTCTAGCTCAAAGGTTTTAATCCAAGCATCAATAAACAAAAAAAAAAAAAAAAGTATGAGTGTGGTCAATGTAGTACCCAAGCACTCTATGTACATCCAGAGCGAAGGAGAGCCTCCCCTCAACTAGTATACTCCAGATAATAAACCAGAATGTTGATGTCCTGATTAAGGGTAAACTGGGACACCACCTAAGGAAGGAACTTAGGACTGGTCCTCAAGGACACCCTGTCCTTGTGGAGAATCAAATACAGCTCTTTAGCCATCAGAGTCTGAAGCTCGGAAATCCTCTGAGCAGAAGTAACAGCAACTAAAACTAACGCTTTCCACGACAGAAAACGTAGCTCATAATCCACGGCTGGCTTGAAGGGAGGCAACGTAAGTTTTTCTAACAAAAGATCCCAAAGAGGGATGGGGTCCCTAATTGGAAGTTTAAGATTGCGCATGCCCCTCAAAAATGTTCAGGCCAGATCCATCTGGGCAACATATTTGCCTTCCACCGGTACATGATAAGAAGAGATTGCAGAAAGGTGTACCTTGATGGAGGAATAACGGAGGCCAGAATCTGACAGGGAGAGGAGATACTCAAGGACAGCATTCAGAGGGCACAGGAGAGGGTCCAGACCCCGAATCGCCCACAAAGCAAAAGCGCTTCTATGTCATGGCATAGGTAGCCCTAGTGGAAGGTTTTTTGGCTGCAACCAAGACCTTGGCCACTCTGGGAGATACTCCAAAACGTGCAGTGGTTACATCTGCAGGTGCCAGGCATGCAGATGTAGGAACTGGAGGTCTGGGTGAACCGGCCTGCCCTGCTCTTGCGACAGTAAGCAGGAGGACAAGGGCAGGGGAGATTGGAGGTTCCACTATCCGTGGCTGCAGCAGTATCTGGAAAGGCCAAAGCAGAGCTATGAGAATTATCTCTGCTCCTTCCACTTGAAGTCTGAGCATAGCTCTGCAGAAGAGGTAGGGAGGGAAGGCATACAGAAACCTCCCTGTCCAACAGAGGGACAATGCGTCTTGCCAGAAAACACCAGGCCCGTGATCGAGCGAGAAGAAAATACAGGTTACTCACTTGTAACAAGAGTTCTAGGAATGGTATATGTTGTTCACCCACACTGTCTGGCAGGTATCCTTGCCGCTTTAATTCTTGCCGGAAGGTCTTCAAGCTGGCTCCTCCTACCCACCAGGGTGGTAAAACTCTCGGCTCCGCCCCATGGCCTGGTCTGGCCCGCTGGAAGCTCAGGTTGTGCGTCGGCCGGGTCGAGGTCGAGGAATGTAGGATGAACAATATACCATTCCTAGAACTCCCAGTTACAGGTGAGTAACCTGTGCTCTAGGACATGGATATGTTGTTCATCCACACTGTCTGGCAGACTCCTAGCAGTTCTCCGGGAGGAGGGAGGCAAGGGGCATACCCCTGATACTTACTTGGGAAAGAGATTGGAGAACTGAGGCCCCAAAACCAGCATCCCGGCGTGACTCGAGGTCGATGTGGTAATGGGTAATGAAGGTATGTGCCGACTTCTAGGTAGCAGCCCTGCAGATATCCTGGATAGGGACGTCCCTGGAAGCAGCTACCAATGTAGTGGTATGGCAGGTAGAATGAGCTCTTATCCCTCTGGGAGGCACCATGCCCGCCAACCTGTAGCAGAGCTCTATGCAGGAGGTGATCCACCTGCCTATCGTCCGCTTTGCTGCAGGTCTGCCAGGTGCGGCTTCAGCGTAGGTGACAAACAGCTGACGAACCACTCCCCGAACTTCAGCCGTCTGCTCCTTATAATCATTAAGCGCTCGTCTAGGGTCCAAAGTATGGAGCCAATACTCGGCCTCCGAGGTGTGATTGGGGTAGAACACCGGCAGAGTCAACACCTGATTAAGGTGAAACTCCGGCACCACCTTCGGGAGGAACTTCGGGTGGGGGCGCAGAACAACCTTGTCCCTGTGGAAGACCAGGTAGGAGGCTCGATGGAAAGCGCCTGGAGCTCTCCCATCCTTCTGGCTGACGTGATAGCCACCAAGAAGGCGGTCTTCCACGACAGGTGTGAAAGATCACACCTGTGCATTGGTTCAAATGGCTTGCCCATGAGCTTGGCCAATACCAGCAGTAGATCCCACGGAGGTGGAGGTTCTCGCACCGGAAGGGAAATGTGGTCAAGGCCTTTGAAAAAGCGCCCGACCACCTTCTCCTGAGCCACCGACTGCTTGCCGCCCGCCCGGTAAGCAGAGATGGCTGCCAGGTGCACCTTAAGGGTCGTCAACGAAGCCCTTGCTGAGAAGGACCACAGGTAGTCCAGAATGCTAGCTGAGGCAGTTGGAAGGTCAAGCCTTCCTGACACCAAATGGAAAACCTCTTCCATTTGAAGGCATAGCATTTTCTGGTCAACTCCTTATGGGACGCCTCAACGACGTTGAGGACCTCGTCGGAAAGACCCAAGGCCTAGAACTCTATCCGCTCAGGAACCAGGCCATCAGGTGCAGGGATAGAAGGTCCGGATGGAATACCTTCCCCTGATTGACTGAGATCAGGTCCGGGCAGGCTGGAAGCCACCTTGGGAGCCTGGAGCTGAGGCTGAGGAGATCTGGATACCAGAACTGGCGGGGCCAGTCTGGGGCTACCAGAATCACCTGCGCCTTGTCCCTCCTCGCCTTGAGAAGCACCTTGTGGATCAAGGGAAATGGGGGAAAGGCGTAGAAGAGGCCCAGGGTCCACAGCCTCTAGAAGGCATCCCCCTGCAGCGAGCCCTGCTGAGGGGGGCCGGCATGGAACAGACTTAGCTTCACATTCTCCCTTGAGGCAAACAGGTCCACCTGAGGGGTGCCCCAGTGGGAGAAGAGATCTTGTACTACCTCCGGCAGGAGAGACCACTCGTGAGACGCAGCCCCTATCCGGCTTAGGGCATCGGCCAGGGTGTTGGAGGCTCCTGCCACGTGAATAGCTAGAAGATCCGCCTCCAGGCTGCGCACTAGGGACCAAATGCGGAGAGCTTCCTTGCATAACAGCAGGTAGCGCGTCCCGCCCTGGCGGTTCAGACAGTACATGTTCGTGGTGTTGTCTGTCTGGACCTGAACCACTTGACCCCGTAGAAACGGAGTGAAGGTGGTGAGAGCTAGATGGACCACTCGGAGCTCCAGCAGGTTGATGTGGCATCGGGACTCCCGAGGGAACCAGAGGCCGTGCGCTCGGTGTTCCCCCAGATGGGCACCCCAACCCATCAGAGATGTGTCGGTCGAGAGAGAGACCGTCGACTCGAGGCGGACGAACGGAATACCCTCCTGCCGATGAGCTGGAACGATCCACCACTGGAAAGCGTTCCACATCTCCTGGGTTACTGTCACGGGCCGGTCCAACGGATCACGGCGTCGTGACCACTGGCTGGCCAGTCCCATTGAAGGGGACGCATGTACCAACGGGCCCAACGGACCACGCTGGTGCAGGACATCATGAGGCCCAGGAGGCGCAGGAAGTCCTGGGCAGGGTGCAATTGCCCAACCAGAAATGACTGTGCAAAGGAGGAAAGAACCTCGGCCCTGTCCGCCGGGAGCCGTGCTCTGGCTCGAAGAGAGTCGAGCTCTGCCCCGATGAACAGAATTATCTGCTTTGGCACGAGTTCCGACTTGGCCTCGTTGATGAGGAGGCCAACCTGAGAGCAAACCTGGAGGGCCAGATCTCTGGACCGCTCCACCTCCTGTCTGGAGGGGGCTGCTATCAGCCAATTGTCCAGGTATGGGTACACCCGGAACCCTCGGCACCACAGGAATGCTGTCACCACTGCCATGCATTTGGTGAAGACCCTGGGAGCTAGGGAGAGGCCGAAGGGCATGGCTCGGAACTCGTAAAGGGATCCCTCCGCTCTGAAGCGGAGGAATTTTTGATGGGACGGATGGTTTGAGACGTGAAAGAACGCGTCCTGGAGGTCCAGGGAGCAGAACCACACGCCTCGTTCCAAGGATGGGATAATCTGAGCCAGAGTGACCATCCTGAAGGTTCGAGACCTTAGGAACTTGTTCAGGTCGTGCAGATCGAGAATGGGGCGCCAGCCCCCCGTCCGTTTTGGGACCAGGAAGTACCTGGACACAAACCCTGGGTCTGAAGGAGGATCCGTCACCTTATCACCCCTTTTTCGAGGAGCAGGGCAATGTCAGCCCAGCGGGCCAACAGCGAGGCTGCGGACTCCATGGCCCCCCGAGGGGTGATGGCTCGAAAAGGCGGAACCTGCTCGAACTGCAGAGGTAGGCCTTTTCCTACCACCTCCAACACCCAGCGGTCCGTGGTGATAGCGGACCAGGCAGAAAGGAAGTGGCGGAGCCGTCCCCCCATGGGGGTAACCCAGGGGGGAGTGACGACGTTGGGGGCAGTACCCCTCAACCCGTCACTGGGCAGGCTTGGAGGAAGGACCGGCCGAGGGACCTCCCGGGCCTTTACCTTCTTGCTTCCTGTTGGAGGAAGCTGTCGGCTTGGGTTTGAGACGCCAAGCGCGAGCTTGCTGGCCCTGTTGCTGGTGCTGCCGGGCCGGTCGAGGAGCAGGGACTGAAGGATGAAAGGACTTCTGCTGCTGACGGCGGCCTTTGTCCCTCTGGGCAGAGGTGACCGAGTCCAGAGTGGCATTGGACTTTTCGATCCGCTGGAGATGTTCCTCCACTCCAGGGCCGAAGAGGTCAGTCCCCAAGAAGGGGACATCCGCCAACTTGTGCTGGGTATCCGCCGTGAAAGTGGATATCCTCAGCCATGCCCTGCATCGCATGGCCACTGCAGCCACTATTGACCTGGAACAGGAATCACCTATGTCCAGAGCAGTCTGGAGCTGCTGCTTCACCACCGCCCTGCCCTGGTCCCGCACCTGGCAGACCGTGGTCTGCAGGTCAGGCGGGAGATGAAGAACAACCTCATACAGGGAGCCCATGAGGGCGTGGGAGAAGTGTGCCATCAGCACGGCTGAGCTGGCCTGTCGGAGGCCGAGGGAGGACGCAGCGTACACCTTGCACCCGGCAAAGTCCAGCTTTTTGGATTCCTTGTTGGGGGGCTTGCCCACGTCCCGAGCGTTACCGGAACATCGGAAAATGCTGTCGGTAACTAACCCCTCCACAGAGTGGTGTTCCGAGAAACCGGGCAAAGAGCCGGTAGGGACCGCATACTTCCTGGCCATCCTGGCCGAAGGTGCTGGACAGGAAGTAGGCCGCTGCCAAAGCTCCAAGGCTGGGCCGACAATGGCCTCAGCCACTGGAAAGGCCTCCGTAGGAGGATCCCCTCGGTCCAGAATCTCCATCAGGGGATACTTGGCCCGTTTGGATACAGGCTCGAGTTGCATCCTGGTGGACTCCGAGATGAGCCGAAGCAGACCCAAGAAGGACGATGGGCTATCGTCCACTAACTGGCCCCCAGAGGACTCCAGATTGCACTGCCTGGAGAACAGGGAGGAATCATCGTCGGATTCCGAAGAGTCTGCGAAGAGCTGCCTCGGCCCTGAGCCACTCTCCACCTGCCAAGGACGGTCGGGAGTGAGGGTGACCGACAACCTGTAAGGCAGGCCATGACCCGACTGAGAACTCTTGGTCGGTGCCCCCGACTTCGGTTGTGGAGGCGGAGGTTCCACCATAATCGATGGACCAGCAGGTTTCGGCCTAGCAACCAGCCCTGGGGCAGGCAACTCGACTGGAACGAGTGGTTGCTTCGGCCGTTCCAGCGACAAGCCACTTGATGGCCGAGGTCGGCTTAGGCCCAGATAGCAGCAACTGCTGCCACATCAAATCCTCGTAGCGCCGGCGCAACTTGCGTCGAAGCCTCTCCTCCTCAGAGGAGGACGAGGAAGAGCAGCGTTGCCGCTTACTTCGGTCACGAGACCGAGACCGCCGATGTCAGTGGGAATGGCTGGACCGAGAAGAGGTCCGCGACCGAGACCGAGACCCACGGGGGCACCGAGGGTGGGTCTGGGAAGGAGCGGGGGATACCCGCTCTTCCCTCGGCTCAGAAACTTTAATCGGGGACTGCGGTCCCGGCGAGCAGGCAGATCCTCGGTATCCACCGTGAACTGGTGAAGCAGGGTTGCCTGCCTCCAGCTCACAGCCTGTCTAACGGATCGAGAAAAATCTCGACTTCGTCGACGGGAGTCTCGGCAGGCTGGCCTGATGGGGGCACCATGAAGCCAGCGGCCTCAGCCGCAACCTTGACCGAAGTCGACGGTCGGCTACCCGGGGAGGGGGACCTTTCCCACTCCCAGGAACGCCGACGGTGGGACTTACCTTTCGACTCTCTTTTCTTGGGCCGGGAGGAATGCCCCAAAGGCCCCTCTCCCTTCGTGGAAAGGGACTGACAAAGCTCCTTGAACAAAGCTGTATAATAGGAACTCAGAGAGAGCGGGATAAATGCTGCGGCCGAGGAAGATGAAGATGCGGCCTGGGCTGCTTCCTCCTCGAGGGCGATCAACTGCTCGAGCTGCTCAGCCGAGCCGGCCGCCGAGGACACTGTCCAACGAGCCTCTTTGGATTTCACCGGCAGAAAACGTTTCTCGGGGCGCCCGAGCTTTAAACGGGCAGCGCAATTGTCCACAACATTGGCCGAAAAGGAACGGCACAACTCGCAAGCCTGCAGGTCGTGATCTAGGCCTAAGCAGTAGACGCACGTGGAGTGCGGATCCGTCCTGGACATTTTCTGCACACAGGGGCACCACCGAAAGCCGGGAACAGATCTGTCCATTGCAGCCGCGAGGGAAAAGAAGACCGAAGTTTGAAAAACTTCAAAATCAATTTCGGACGATCCGAAGAATTAGGATCCAGTCTCAAACGCAGAGCGCTAAGGAGGGAACCTGAGCTTCCAAGCGGTAAGGAAGATCTGGCGTTATGGGGCGGAGCCGTGAGTTTTACCACCCGGGTGGGTGGGAGGAGCCAGCTTGAAGACCTTCCGACAAGAATTAAAGTGGCAAGGATACCTGCCAGACAGTGTGGATGAACAACATATCCATGTCCCCAGAACTGGGTAGCTTTGCGTTGCACAGGGAGGCGAAGAGATCCAGCTCTGGATAACCCCATCTTTGGAACAAGTTGTCCACTACAGAGTGCAGGAGTTCCCATTCGGGAGTCCTCGATCGAGACTGGCTTAAGGCATCGGCCAAGGAGTTTTAGACCCCTGGAATATGCACTGCGGTGAGCAATAGGCCATGGTCTAGAGCCTAGAGCCACACTCTCATAGCTTCCCGACAAAGAGGATAGGAGTGAGTTCCACCCTGCTTGTTGATGTAGTAAACAACAGACATGTTGTCTGTCTGCACCAACAGGGGGCCTGGACGGAGATCCGGGAGAAATGCCTGTAGAGCGTACAGAAAAGAAAATTACGTACCTACCGTAAATCTTGATCTTCTCTTGTATCCTCACCATTCATTACTGCTTGGGAAGTGCTGGAGGCGCGCACCCGCTACAGGGTTTTTTTTTTTTTTGAGTCGGCTCCAACGGCACCGCCCACAAGAGTGGCGCGTTGCGTCATGCATGAGGGGCGGCCATTAGGTGCCGCAGACTCCTCCTCCATTTCAGTTCTGGTAGCCAGAGAGGCGAAATAAAGGGTAAAGGAAAAAAGGGAAAGTGAGGCAAGAGAGCCGAGGGACAGAAAAAGGAAAGGATATAAACTGAAGAAGGAATAAGCCGGTAGAGGACAGATAGAAGAGGGAGAATACCTACTCTAGGGAACCGCAGGGCCTCCCATCTGGGGTGGCTCTAAGGGAGGAACAGATAACGAGAAAAGGAAGAAGAAGAAAGAGAAGAAAAAGTAGGGTTGCTGAGAGGGGAGAAGACTGCCCACAGATATATTAATTGAGAGGGTTATAAGCTCGGAACCAAAAGCAAGGGAGCAGGAATCCCTTCTAATAGGACTGTGAAAAAGTTCAGCTGATCCACTTGTATACATTGGATATAAAGGGCAGATTCTCTATCCTCTCATCATTCCAACCCCCTACATTCTAGCTGAGAGCTCACAGACTGTCCAGACAGAAATCTGATCCGGACGGAGAGCGCCCAACTATGGGGGGGGGGTTAGCCCCTTGTTAAGTGCCAACATCGAAGTGTGTGGGTAGGGGTTAGGCCCTACAAAAGGTAGCTTTGTATAAAGGATAGGGAACTCAGTCGGACTCGCTGAAGGAAAGGCAAAGGCAGCAGTTCAAGGTGAAGATGTGCAGAAGCACCAACCAGAAAAAGCTGACAAATAATGCCTGCCAGGGGGAACCTTAATTTTGAGGCAGAGCCAAGAGGGATGATCTGTTCAGCTGTGAACTGAACAGCGTTGCTAAGGAGCCCAGAGGTCATCCTTAGGGGCAGTCAGATAGAGTTCCCTCAGGAAAGGAGAAAGAGTCCTACTCATTCCCCTTTACCTTGAGGAAAAAAGATTCGTCCAAGAAGAACGGAAACCAGAAAAGGTTTTTTTTTTTTGGCATAAAGGCCAAAGGAAAGGAGAGGAATGAGGAGGAAGGGGGAGACGCCGCAGTAGGAGGCCACTGAGGGGAAAGTGGGTAGGTATCAGTAATGAATGGTGAAGACACAAGAGAAGATCAAGAATTATGGTAGGTACGTAATTTCATCTTCCCTTGTCAATCTTCACCATTCATTACTGCTTGGTTGAGTACCAAGCTCCCCCCCTCGATAAAGAAACCCTGAGGGAGCAAGACCCCCAGCCTCCTGTTGGTGGCAAACAGAAGGGGAAGACCCTGGGCTAATCAAGTGAGAAGCCTATGGTGGAGGAGAGCTAGGAGGTGTCCCCCGAGGACGGGGAGACGGAAGAAGCCCCTGCAGAAGTCTCCTAGCTTTGGAGGAAAAGAGACAGGTCCCCTGTAAAGCGGAGCAAATCACCCTACGCTGGGCCAGGGATGACGACCTTGATAGACGAAGCCATGCCATCCGTCTAATACAGATCGCTGTCCCTGCAAGCCTGGAAGCCACCTCACTGGCGTCATAAGATGCCACTGCTTGGTGCCAGCTCTAGGCCTATAGCAGAGAGGGCAATAGCTTGTCTGGTTTGCTCCATATTAGGCATTGATGCTAAGATTTGGGAAAGCATCGACCACAAATGCCTACTGTTGGCAGCATGGTGAGCCTGATGTGATGCAATGCATAACATCGCATGAGAGGAAGAGAACACTCTTCGACCCCACCGGTCAAACTGTAGGGAATCTAGTCCAGTGGACTGTCGTGCGCCAGGCGGCGGCGCCTGGAGGGAGTTTCTAGGTATGTCAATCCCAAAGGCGGGTTGGAGAGAGTACCTAGAGACTCCAATGGGGCACAATACCTTCTTCTGCAGTCTGACGGGCTGGAGAAGGGGCGGCTGGTGAATGCCAGGAACGGATAGATGCCTCCTGGAAGGGAATAGGCCAGGAAAGTATCACCAAGTACTGGGCACTGAATTCACGTGTCTCCTGTTCGATATTGTCTCGCCTAACAAAAGAGATGCGAAGATTCCTCACCATCCTCAAAAGGAATCGCTGATATTCAGTGAAATCAGCATCGGAGGAGAGATGAGCAGTGGGTTCCTCTCCCTGCGAGGAGGAGGGAGATGAGGATGATGGAGAGCTTGAATGTCCAGAGGACTCCTGCGGCGGTGGGGATAGGCGAAACACTTGCTCATGCATGTATCTAATGTATGAGGGGAAGGCCACCGCAGAGCTTTTGAACGTCTCCCAGGATAATGGGCCCATAGGACCGACATGGCCTGGGAGAGAGGGGGGTGGCTGCAGAGGAATAGGAGAGGGGCACCTACAGTGAGGCAACTGTCCTCTGCTGAGGCTCTGAAATCCGGGGAACGGGGCCCGAGCTGGCGGGATCCTGGACAACAAACCAGGTCACAGAACGGAACCCTGGGAATGCGAAGCCTGGAAGAGCCTAGTAGGGGATCCATCCCTGTGACGAACCTGGGGCTGCAAGGGTCCAGAAGGGCAGCCTACAGCAACGCCACCAGACGGGTCACTGAGGCCAAAGAGGGAAAGACGGGGCCCGGCGCTACGGCTCTTACCCGCCCTCCGAGGGGTGGCAGGTGAAGACAGAGGTGCCTGAACCCTGTCTCTCGACCCCCCCGACTCCGAGAACGCCCTCCTCCTCAACCCTAGCTACCCCCACCCCACCAGGGCAGCAGCACCAGGATCGGCAGCTGCCACAACCCCCAAGGAGGGAGAGCCCCTCCTCCGCCTCCCACACCATCCCTCCAGGGACCCCAGACCACCCCAGCCTGGGAGGCCTCGAGGAGGACAGCAGAGGAGACAGAGGAATAGGCGCGCTGGGCCGCCTAGCACCTCGTCCTACCGGAGACCCTGACTCTGAAGAGTCAGGGTGCCAGGACGGGTCCACATCTGAATCATCCGAGGAGGAGGAGGAAGAGACCAGTTGGACCACAATACTGGCCACCCTGGGGGTCTCCAGTGAAACGGCACCACAAATGGCATTGGTGTCAGCGGCGGCGCCGGACGACCCTGGACCCCCTGCAACACCGAGACCCGGCCCTGACTCACCAACGGCACTGGTCAGACCCACAGCACCGCCCTCGGTGCCGGGACCCGACTTGGCACCACTAGAAAAAACGACTGGGCCCACGGCACTGCCGAGAGCCAACACGGTGCCGCGAACGGCGCAGTCTCGATCACTGGCGCCAGGATCCGAAACGGTGCCAGAAGGCAGCGTTGAGGGTCTACCGATGTCGGGCCCAGCAGATCTGGGCCTCGACACTGGGGGAGCCTGCACCTCCGAGGAGATGACTGCCGAGGCGGTGTCCCCACCATGGCCCCAGGAGGGACCTCGCCGTTCCTCCAACACCACGAACAAGGCCTCCTCTTCGGCAAAAGAAGATGAGGAGGCCTCCTCCTCTCCAGACCGTATAGGCCTGAGAGGGGACCAGGAGGAAGGGTCTAGAGACCTTACCTGGGAATCCCTTGAGCGGTGCCGTCCCCCGAAAGTCGGCGGAGCCTTGCCAATCTTGAACGCGAGGACTTCCTGGATGTGACGGTCCATCAAGAAACAAGCATCACATGCATCCATATTGTGGTTAGGTCCCCGGCAACGGAGACAAATATCATGCCGGTCCGTGACGGAAAAATGCCGGCCACAGGAGCACCGACGCATAGGGGCGCTGCCCGCCTTCGACTTGCGCTTTGCCCCTGAACCTGACACGATGCGAAACAATTAAGGCAAAAACAAAGCACAGCTCTCGGTGGCGTCGAATAAGGAGAAGAAAAAGAATGGTCTTACCGGTGACAACGTCAAGAAAAAGCAGGAAGGAGGAGTCTGGAATGGCGTCGATAAACGACAACTAGGTCTAGTATTGAAAAATCCTAACCACGCAGCAGGTGCAGCCTCGATGGCGGGAGAAACAGAACTGAAATGGAGGAGAAGTCTGAGGCACCTAATGGCCACCCCTCGTGCATGACGCAGCACGTCGCTCTCATGGGCGGCGCTATTGAAGCAGACTCAAAAAAAAAAAAAATCTCCCGTAGCGGGTTCACGCCTTTGGCACTACCCAAGCAGTAATGAATGGTGAAGACTGACAAGGGAAGATCAGCCCTTGTCTCCAGAATATTGATGTGGAGGGCCAGTTCTAGAGAAGACCATGCACCTTGAGTCTGATGATTCGGAAAATGAGCTCTTCAACCTATGCCCGAGGCACCGGCTGTGAGAACCTATGAAGGGGCCTCTCTTGGAAAAGGAACTCCGGACTCCAGATTCTGAGGAGAGATAGCCACCAAGACAGTGTCTGTACTACTGCTTTGGAGATCAAGACCAGCTGGTCAAGATCATCCTCCCTCTGATCCCATTGCACTCAGAGAGTCCACTGAGGAACCCTCATAAACAGGCATGCTGAGGCATGGTCACTATGGCTGCGGCCATGTGGCCTAGGAACTGGAGCACAGGTCGAGCTGGGACCTGGCGAGCAGCTGAAACTTTGAGGGCCAAAGAGCGAAGGCGTACTACCCCATCTGGTGGGAGGAAGGCCTTCCCTTGTTTCGTATCTAGGATTGCCCCTATGTATTGTAACCTCTGACATGGTTTTGGGAATGACTTGACCATGTTTAGGGTGATCCCCAAGGAGCTGGATAGACTGAAGGTGTCCTCTAAGGCCACCAGAAGCCGATCCCTTGTGGCAGCAGTCAGAAGCCAATTGTTGAGGCAGGGATAAATGAAATGTCCCTGCCTCCTTAGGGCTGCTGCCACCACCACCACCACCACTAGGCACTATCATGAACACACACGATGCTGAGCAAAGGCCGAAGGGCAAGGCCCGAAACTGGAAATGCCTTCCCTAAAAGGAGAACCTCAGGAACCTCCTATGAGCTGGAAGCACCAGAATATGGAGGTAGGCATCTTGCATGTCCAGGGAGCAGAGCCAGTCCCCTTGATGCAACATGGGAAGAATGCCTGGCAAGGTAACCGTCCCGAACCTCTTATACTCCATGTAAGTGTTCAAGAGGTTCAGGTCCAGAATCTGGCGCAGATCCCCTGGAACCAAGAAGAAACAGGAGTAGAACCCTTTCCACTACTGGGGCTGGAACAGGTTCTATTGCCTTGTCTAGTAGGGACTGTATCTCCTCTGAGATAAGCTTGGCATGGGAGGGGGAGTAGGTCTTTTGGGCTGGGGGATTGTCCAGGGGCTTCTGCAGAAATTCCAGCACGTGACTTCACTCTATCAACTGGAGGACCCACTCATCAGTGGTGATGGAGGCCCACCCATCGAGGTAAAGCGAGATCTGACCCCCTACTATCTCTGCCCTGGACTCGGCAAGGGGTATGGGGTCAGGCAAGGAGTCGGGCAGGGAGACCTGGGAGGGTTTGGTGTTCCGAGGTCCCTGTGCTCCACTGGGTTGAGAATTAACTTTACGGCGGAAGTTGCCTCTCTGTTGCTGTCCTTTAGGCTTCTGCCCTCTCTGACAATGAAACTGTTGACACCTGCCAGGGGTCTGATCAGATCTGTACAACTGATGCACAGAATGGATGGCCTTACCAGAGTCCTGGAGGTCTGAGATCATTTTCTCAATGTCTGGACCGAAAAGCACAGACCCATGGAATGGGGCATCAATGATGGCATCCTGAAGATCCTGCCTAAATCCAGAAACCTAGAGCCAAGAGTATGTCCGCATGCAAACCCCTGTGGCTACTGCCCTGGCTGCTATGTCCACTGTATCGTAGGATGACTGCAAGATGTGCTTCCCCATGTCCAGACCGAAATGGATCATGTCTAAGAGCTCCATTTTGTGATCAGAATCAGGCTGTCTTTTTACAAGCATGACTGCCTTGTTCCAGAGGGATTTCTGGTACTGCACCATGTGCACCAGAAAACTGAGCAAACTAATGGTGCAGGCGGCCAAAGAATAGACTTTCCTGCCAAACTAGTCCAAATGTTTGGATTCCTTGTCCAGTGGCTTGGAGCTCATGTGCCAGGGCTGTTTGTTCCTGCCATGGACAGCCGTCAGCATGACCGAGTCCACCTTGGGCTGTTCACTGAGGAATGGCTCATTCGTTGGGGTATGATATAGCCTGTCCACTTTCTTAGGTACAGCGGAGGCTATTGAAATGTGCCTCCAGGCTAACCTGGTAGCGTCTTGAAATGGGGCTACCAAGCGTGGAACAACCAAAGGTTTGAGCTCATTCATAACCAAGAAATGAGCCAGCCTCTTTCTTTCTGGATCAAGATTCTCAGTTTCCTACTGATTCAAAGACTGGATGTGACACACCACGTCCAAAAAGGTTGGACCGTCCGGGAGGAGTGGAGCAAATCCTCCGGTGGGTCAGGGTGGTGGGGAGGAGAGGAAAACTCCCCTAAGGAGCTGGAGGAGGCAGAAGGATTAGAGTCTGATGACCTAGAGGAAGATCTGGAGCAGGAATGCCAGTGCCTTCTCCTGTAATGCCTGGAGAATGATCTGGAACGATGACTGTGCCATTCGGAAGACCTGTCGTCCAACCGAGTAGGAGACCTGTTCCCAGGGGGTAACGACCACAAGGATCACTAAGGGGAGTCTACAGGGACAGGCCGTGGCATTGGAACCTGGGGTTCCTTGGGGATGATGTTTCTCCTCATTGTGTCCCATCAGGAACTGAAAAGGTCCTTGACTTTGACCAGAGAGATCATGGCTGGGGCCGATGGGCCTGGCGTCTCAGACCTGTCATCAGGCTTTTCGGGCGGCAGGCCCGACGGCTTGTCTGGAGCTGGCATACACTCCGGAGATTTTGGTTTCTCTGGCGTCTGGTCCTGGGGTGGCATTGGAGCTGACGGCAAGTCGACTGGCTGATCTGACATCAGACTGCCCGTTGTCAAAAGGTCGGGGGGCAGCATCTCCTTGGTCGGCGGCTGCACCACTTCTGGCAGAAGCTTAGGGGGTGCGGATGGTGGGGAAGACCCTGAAGGCAAGGATGTCGAAGATGTCAGGGTGGAGCACCAGGAGTCTGGCGCCCGATGCTTCGGAGAGCTGGTGTCAGGGTGAGACTCAGATTCTGAATCCCACTTCCTGTCATCGGGTCCAGCTGGACAATCCGACAAGGAGGAGAAAGTCTTCGCCTGATGAGTGGCGGCATGATGGCTGTCGCCTGCCCCTTTAACAGCAGAATGCCTGGACTCAGACATGGAGGTATGGCTGTAGGGTCCAAGACTAAGGGAAGGGGCCGAAGGCTCTTGCCCCAAAGAAACACCACCTGACGTACGCACCAATGCTGGGGGTTTCAAGGCTGGCAACCAGGAGGAAACTTGGGTTGGCTGGGGGCAGAGTCCAACCTCCTGTGGGAGGGAGGACTGGAGCTGGCTGTTTTCCTGTTCGGAGATCTGGATCGGGAGTCCGAACGAGTGTCCTTCTCTTGATGATGGTGTTTTCCATTGGACTTTTTCTCCTTCGATTTGTGAGAAGTCTCAGATCCCAAAGAAGAAGAAGGGGATCCTAGGCCTGATGGTGTCTTTTGCATGGTGGCCAGCTGCTGTTCTAGAAGGCAGGTCTTCAGTCAACAGATGCAAGTCTGGCGATTGAAACTTTTACAGTGTGGGCAGGAGTTGGTGTCGTGGTCGGGCCCCAAGCAGATGAGGCAGGCCAAGTGACAGTCTCGGGCCGGGATTTGCTTCCCGCATGCACACTTAGATTTCGGTCGTTGACTGGAGGACAACGGAGAGGACATGCACCGTGTAACACTAGTATAAATGATAACAAAACTTTTTAGGAAGGATCGCAAAAAAGATTGTGAAAATGGCGGTTGACTGTTAGCAAGAGACATCCATGGAGCCGATGTAAACGGGTCGACAGCAGGAAAAGAACTAGAATGTGGAGGGGGACCACCCCCTTTATACCACTGGCAGACGTCAAAAAGGCGGTCCGACATCAGGGGGCGGTCCCAGCTGGGTACTGCTAGCTAAGAATTTTTCCGTCGGGTCCTAGTGCCTGGCAGCATAGTCCTTATGGTGTAGCCTGCTGCAAGAGCTCTCACTTGAAGTAAGATCAGACAATAGGCAGGATTTGTCTAGTGCACTTACCCGGTCAACAAAAACTAAATAAATAAATGATGGCAGAAAAACACCACTCATCCATCCAGTCTGTCCATAAATCGTAACAAACCTGGGACCTATGGTCTCTACAGGGTTCTGATCCACACTATCCACCCCGATGCTCACTGCCACCACCCTGAACGACCACTAAGCCCTTCACTCTGTCCCAGCCATGTTTGAAACCATTGATAGTTTTGGAGCCCACCATATCAGCTGTCAGATAGTTCCATGACTCCACCACCCTTTCTGTAAAATAAAACTTTATCACTTCCCCTTTGAACCTCCCTCAGTCAGTTTTCACTCGTGCCCCCATGTTTTTGATCCACTACTTACACTAAATAGTTCCTCACAGATTACCATATTCATTCCTTACAATGAGTACATGTTCAGTGCCTTGAGTTGATCCTCATAAGATCTGCTCTGCTGGCCTGGAATCATTTTGATCACACTACGTTGCACTGTCTCCAGCCCGTCCTTATCTTTCCTTAGGTGAGGACTCCAGAACTGGGCACAGTACTTCAGGCACAACCTCACCCGTTATCTATAGAGAGGTAGTAATACCTCCTTACTTCTGCTATCAATATCCCTTCCTATACATTCCAGCATCCCGTTTGCCTTACTGTAGGCCATGTTACACTGGCTTGATTGTTTCAGGTAGTCACTGATGATGACTCACAGAGTCTGTTTCCTTAGAGGTCATGGCCAACTTTACTCCTCCATCCAGTACACTGTCCTTGGGTTCTTGTTCCCTATGTGCACTACTCTGCACTTTTTGTCAATGAATTTTAACTGTCAAACCTTTAAGCTGTCTCTCTGCCTCTCCCGAACACTGTCCTCACTGTCTACCCTACCACAGAGCTTCGTGTCATCTGAAGAGTCTCGCATCTTGCCCTTGATTCCTTCTCCCACGTCACTGATGGACATCATAGGTGCCGGAACCGGTGGGGCGGAAGGGGTGGTAGCCCCTCCACTTTTTATTTCTGTATGGCAAAAACTAGTAGAAAAAGTGCCCTTTGTTCCCTTATAAGTGCCCTTTTGATTCTCAGCCCCCTCAGCTTTTACCATCTTCCGGCACCCTTGATGGACATATGGAAAAGGACTGGACCCAGGACTGATCCTTGTGGCACACCACTGGTGACATCTCTCCCTTCTGATTTGATTCCATTAACTACAACCTTCTGTTGTCTCCCTTCCAACCAGCTTCTCGCCCATCTAACTCCTTCACTTCACCCAGATCCTCAAGCTTCTTCAGCAAACTCTTGTGAGGTACCAAGTTCAAAACTTTGCTGAAATCAAAGTAGAGTAAATCCACAATGTGGCCCTTATGTACCCTCGTTACCTGGTAGGAATACTATCAGGCTGATCTGACAAGACCTCCCTACCACAAACCTGCACTGTTTACAATCCTGGAGTCCACTGCTCTCCATGTAGTCCATGAGGTCATCTTTGACTAGTGTCTCCATCAGTTTACAAACAATAAAGGTAAGACTGACAGGTCTGTAGTTAGCTCGGTTGCTCCCTGTTCACCCCCTTCCCCATACAACAGGACTAATCCGCTACTCTCCAGTCTTTTGGAAGTGTCCCTATCTGAACTGAGCTACTGAAAAACCCTACCAGGGGTTCAGTTAGTTTCACAGCCAATTTCTTTAGCATCCTCGGATGCATGTCATCAGGCCCCAGGGCCATATCTATCTTTAGGGCTGCCAGCCCTTTCCAAACCCCTTCGCTGGTAAATATTTGCTGCCTCATGTCAGGATCCCCCTTAAAGATGCTTTAATGCCACTCTCTGGCAAAGGCCCTTTGTCTTTCCTTGTGAATACAGAGCAGAGATAGTCATTCAGAATGCCTGCTTTCTGCTTGTCCTCCTCAAATCAGCCTGCATACCTCTGTCAGCCTAACAATTCCTCCTCCCTTCTTTCTTTCCCCCAATACATCTAACAAACTGTCTTTCCCCTCCCTTGACCCCTCTGCAATATGCAGCTCTGTGTCTGCCTTTGCTTCTCTGAACGCCATCTTTGTTTCCTTTGTTCTCATTTGGTACTCTCCCCATTCTGATTATATGGCTTGTTAAATTTCACACTGAATAGTCGCCACTTCTGGGGAGGTAAATTTATGTAATTACCAATGTGGGAAAAAAAAACATCAAGGTGACTAGCAGATTGGTCGAGGTTCAAATTACCTTAAGGTAGCAGTGTGCGTAGCAATGGTGCAGAAGGTTATCAGAAGGTTGGCTAAGGCTGCTGACTATTGGCACTAGGTGTTCGGCATACATTGGCACAGAGTGCTCCAAGATGACCTTGTCCACCAGTATTCTGACAGCAGGCAGAGGTCGCAAAGGCTGGAAATTCAGGGCAATTATAGAGGCTGGAGTTTTCTACAAAAAGATAAAGCACATTTAAAAAACAATCCCAATACCACTGCCATATTTTCACATGTGTTCAATAACGCATTTCTTAACTCATTCACACCACAAGAGCTCTTTGAGACGTCCACCACTTGTGCCCTATATACTCTTAGCACTACATCCTGGGCCTTTCTAAGCAAAATCAAGCCATAATCAGCATGCCACAAACAAATGTGACTACATCATGGAACCGTAAGTGCTACATACAAAGTACGAGTGACTAAGTTGTTCAGCACAATGTTACATTTCCAATGGTGCTATGCAATCAGTTGCAATCAATTAAGTTTTTATTTTATACTAGCTGAAATACCAAACTGATTTTTTCTGATTTTTTTAAAGGTGCTTAGGTTATGCATGAGACAAATGTCAGCCATGCACACCATACATTAAACAAATGCAAATAACTCCTAAAGTATATGTGGTAGACACAAAGTATCAGTGGCAAAATTGTTCATCATAAAATAACCTTTCTAATGGTGCTATGCAATCAATTGTAATCCATTTAGTTTTTATTTTATGGTAGCTGAAATACCAAACAACTGTTTTTTTTTTTTCAGATTTATTCAAGGTGCTTAGGTGAGGCTTGACAGACAAATGTTAGCCATGCACACCATACCGTAAACAAATATGAATAACTCCTAAAGTATATATGATAGACACAAAGTATCAGCAGCAAAATAGTTCAGAGCAAAATTACCTTTCTAACGGTGCTATGCAATCAATTCTAAGCAATTCGGTTTGTTTAATAATTAGGTAAAAACTGTTGACTTCCTCAGACATTTCTAGGCCTGAGTGAAAGTCAGTTGGGTACGTCTACAGGCGTTATTGTCCTGAGTGGCTATGCTTTCAGACGCCACCTACAGACGTATCTAGGCCTGAATGAGTTAAAGGAAAACTGCACAACACACTTCTGAGAAACACCACAGACACAGCCACAGAAACGCCCGATTAGGAAAACCCACAAATTTTTTTTTTTTTACAGTAACCTTTTGTTGATTATTCTCAAGTTTATAATCCGCGATGTGGTACCCTGTTCAGTGCTCAGAAGCGCCATCTCACAACTGCGGCCGCACCGGAAGACTATGCTGAGCGCGTTCATGAGCTCTCTCTTCCTGCTCATGCTGCCTGTGTTGTCGTGCACGCTGCTGTGTTTTCGCTTGCTTCTGTGTTACCGCACGCATTCCCGGTGATTACTTGACAGTTCTGACAACCGTGTTGATGATTCTGTCAGGCTCTGCACTGTAATTTCTGGTAATTTGTGACCAGTCTGTCTGTAGATACAGACTTAGCAAATAAACCACTATAGAATGCCCCAAGGTATAAAAATAACTATTGTTTACTACCATTTTAGGCATTGCTTTTGTATGAAGATCAGACTGAGCGGTTCGCTCCAGTTCAGCAGCTGGAAGCATAGTATCTACAGGAACGTGCCTCTCTAAGGGCACTGTCAATAAGCCTAAAGCTCGTGCATGAAGCACTCATTTTTGCCAGATCTGATTATCTAAGTACAGTGCCTGACAGAGAATTTGATGCTGAATACAAGGATGTGGATCTATAATAAAAACGAACATTGACCGCTGTAATAAATGCATGAGAAAAACTAAGCTGTGAACCTGTACACTAATGTGCATGCGCATTGTCTCTGCTCCATTTTTTCAAACATATTTATCAGTGTGGGCAATGCTCATTTTTACTATGGACCCACATCTTCAAATTCAGTCTTAGATTCTCTGTCAGGCACCATACTGACATAAATAAATCTGGCAAAAAAATGAGCGCTTCATGGCACTGTGTGTAGTGCGATTTCCTATTCCCTCAGGCACACAGTGGACAAGGACACAGCTGCAGATAAAGATCTCAGCAGAGACTAACATCGCTCATGAAACGGATGATAAACTCTTCATCTACCAACCAAAGGAGAGGACCATGCAACCAACTCAAAGCAACCTAACACACTCATAAGGTATAAAAAACAGAGTAGACACTGCAATTCTGCTGAACGTTCAGAACCACAGAAAATACTATGTCCAGCCTCCAGTGAATCTAATTGAGCTGGATTGTTTAGCAGTATATTCCCACTGCATGTAGATCAAAAACCACTGTATTTCCACTGTTTCCCTTAGCACACTGAGTGCAGTGCTTCCGGCTCTGCTTTAATATTCACAGCATGGCACCATGCTCAACATACTCAAACACATGGTGCACTCAAGCACAGAGGGCTAATTAGCATACCTATTGCATCTCGGCCCACTACTTTCCATGAGATGGCGCCATGCATACCAGGGTGAACAAATGCAAATTTAGGTGATCAGCTAGGAAATACCTTGGCAGCAACTCACACTGATAAAAGTTACCAGGTGAGTAACACGAGGTATAAAAAACGATTTTTACAGTTTTCTTTTAAACACTGCCATACATATATCCTCAGTTCACTGCATATCATCAGGAGCTGCAGCTATTCAACATGTAATGAGACAAGCCTACTGTTAATTAAATTTGCTAACTCAAAACTAATGTGAAAAATCTGGGCTGAACTCCGTGGATAATTGGACATGAACTCACAGGGACTCAGTTACCTGTCCGTTTAATAAACTGCATTACAATTCTTACTCTTGGACTCCTTGTTGTATTAAACACTAAAAGACAGTTCCCACTTCTAAGATTCTCTCACTTCAATACGATGTTAAATTGACACTATTCCACCAGGCTTTGGATACCAGATGCAATAGCATTTTGTCACAGTAGTGTTCCAATCGGAATACCACACCACTGTTTAGCTACAGGTAAAGTTCATTATTCGCATTAACTCTTAACTACTTTTTTAAACCCACAAAATACCAGACTTTGAGGAAAGGTAACAAAATACAGGTTACTCACCTGTAACAGGAGTTCTAGGAATGGTATATGTTGTTCATCCACACTGTCTGGCAGGTTCCTTGCCGCTTTAAATCTTGCCGGAAGGTCTTCAAGCTGGCTCTTCCCACCCACCCGGGTGGTAAAACTCTCGGCTCCGCCCCATGAGGCCAGATCTAGCCCGCTGGAAGCCAGGTTGTGCGTCGAAGCCAGGGAGGACGGGTGGGTGGTGTGGATGAACAACATATACCATTCCTAGAACTCCTGTTACAGGTGAGTAACCTGTATTTCTAGGGACATGGATATGTTGTTCATCCACACTGTCTGGCAGACTCCTACCAGTTCTCCGGGAGGAGGAAGGCAAGGCGCACACCCCCTACTTAGGGAATAAGGACTGGAGAACCGAGGTCCCAAAACCAGCATCCCGGTGTGACTCAAGGTCGATGTGGTAATGGGTAATAAAGATGTGTGCTGACTTCCAGGTAGCAGCCCTGCAGATTTCCTGGATAGGGACGTCCCAGGAAGCAGCCACCGAAGCAGCGGTATGGCGAGTAGAATAAGCTCTTATCCCTTTGGGAGGCTCCATGCCCGTCAACCTGTAGCAGAGACCTATGTAGGAGGTGACCCACCTGCCTATCGTCCGCTTGCCTGCAGGTCTGCCAGGTGCGGCTTCAGCGAAAGTGACAAACAGCTGGCGAACCTCTCCCCAAACGTCAGCCGTTCGTTCCTTATGATAACAGAGCGCTCTTCTAGGGTCCAAAGTATGGAGCCTATATTCGGCCTCCGAAGTGTGACTGGGGTAGAACACCGGCAGAGTCAACACCTGGTTAAAGTGAAACTCCGACACCACCTTCGAAGGAATTTGGGGAAGCGAGGACAACCTTGTCCCTGTGGAAGACCAGATAAGGAGACTCGTGGAAAGTGCCTGGAGCCTCCCATCCTCTGGCTGGCGTGATAGCCACCAAGAAGGCGGTCTTCCATGACAGGTGAGAGATGTCACACCTGTGCATCAGTTCGAATGGCTTGCCCATGAGCTTAGCCAGTACCAGCAGTAGACCCCACAGAGGTGGAGGTTCTCGCACCGGAGGGGATATGTGATCAAGACCTTTGAAAAAGCGTCCGACCACCTTCTCCTGCGCCACCGACTGCTTGCTGGTCCACGCCCGGTAAGCAGAGATGGCTGCCAGGTGCACCTTAAGGGTCGTCGACCGAAGCCCTAGCTGAGAAAGGGACCACAGGCAGTCCAGAATGCTAGCCAAGGAACAGGAGGAAGGGTCCAGCCCCTTGCCCTGACACCAAATGGAGAATCTCTTCCATTTAAAGGCATAGCATTTCCTAGTCGACTCCTTACGGGATGCCTCAATGATGTTGAGGATCTCATCGGAAAGACCCAAGGCCTGGAACTCTAGCCGCTCAGGAACCAGGCCGTCAGGTGCAGGGATTGAAGGTCCGGATGGAATACCTTCTCCTGGTTGACTGAGATCAGGTCCGGGCGGGCTGGAAGCCACCTCGGGAGCCTGGAGCTGAGACTGAGGAGATCTGGATACCAGAACTGGCGGGGCCAGTCTGGGGTTACCAGAATCACCGGCGCCTTGTCCCTCCTCGCCTTGAGAAGCACCTTGTGGATCAAGGGTAATGGGGGAAGGCGCAGAACAGGCCCGGGGAATACGACCTCGAGAAGGCATCCCCCTGCAGTGAGCCCTGCTGAGGGGGGCGGGCATGAAACAGCTTCAGCTTCACATTCTCCCAGGAGGCAAACAGGTCCACCTGAGGTGTGCCTCAGTGGGAGAACAGATCTTGTACTACCTCCGGCAGGAGAGACCACTTGTGGGACGCAGCTCCTATCCGGCTTAGGGCATCGGCCAGAATGTTGGAGGCTCCTGCCACATGGATGGCAAGGAGATCCGCCTCCAGGCTGCGCACGAGGGACCAAGTGCGGTTAGCTTCCCTGCACAGAGGCATGGAGCGTGTCCCGCCCTGGCGGTTTAGGTAGTACATGGTCGTGGTATTGTCCGTCTGGACCTCGACCACTTGACCCCCTACAAATGGAGCGAAGGCGGTGAGGGCTAGACAAACTGCTCGAAGCTCCAGCTAGTTGATGTGGCATCGGGACTCCCGAGGGGACCAGAGGCCGTGCGCTCTGTGCTCCCCAAGATGGGCACCTCAACCCATCAGAGAGGTGTCGGTTGATAGAGAGACCGTCGGCTTGGGGCGGACAAACGGGATGCCCTCCTGCAGATGAGTTGGAACGATCCACCACTGGAGAGCGTTCCACATCTCCTGGGTCACTGTCACTGGCTGATCCAACGGACCGAAGCGCTGTGACCATTGGCGGGCCAGTCCCCATTGTAGGGGACGCATGTGCCAACAGGCCCAACGGACCACGCTGGTGCAGGCTGCCATGAGGCCCAGGAGGCACAAGAAGTCCCGGGCAGGGCGCAATTAACCAACCTGAAATGATTGGGCAAAGGAGGAAAGAACCTCAGCCCTGTCCACCGGGAGCCATGCTCTGGCTCGCAGAGAGTCGAGCTCTGCCCCGATGAATTGGATCACCTGCTTTGGCACAAGTTCCAACTTGGCCTCACTGATGAGGAGGCCAACCTGAGAGCAGACCTGGAGGGCCAAATCCCTGGACCGCTCCACCTCCGGCCTGGAGGAGGCCGCAATCAGCCAGTCATCCAGGTAAGGGTACACCCAGACCCTTCAGCGCCGCAGGAATGCTGTCACCACTGCCATGCATTTGGTGAAGACCCAGGGAGCTAGAGAAAGGCCGAAGAGCATGGACTAGAACTCGTAGAGGGACCCCTTTGCTCTGAAGGGGAGGAATCGCTGGTGGGACGGATGGATTGGGTCGTGAAAGAATGAGTCCTGGAGGTCCAGAGAACAGAAACACATGCCTCGTTCCAAGGATGGAATGATCTGAGCCACAGTGACCGTCCTGAAGGTTCGAGTCCTTAGGAACCTGTTCAGGTCGTGTAGGTCTAGAATGGGGTGCCAGCCCCCCCGTCCGTTTTGGGACCAGGAAATACCTGGACACAAACCCTGGGTCTGGTGGAGGATCCGCCACCTCCCTGATCACCTCCTTCTGGAGGAGCAGGGCAAAGTCAGCTCGACGGACCAACAGAGAGGCCGCGGACCCGTAGCCCCCCGTGGGGTGATGGCTCGGAAGGGTGGGGCCTGCTCGAATTCCAGAGGCAGACCCTTTCCTACCACTTCTAACACCCAGCGGTCCGTGGTGATAGCGGACCAGGCGGAAAGAAAGTGGCGGAGCCGTCTCTCCACGGGGGGAACCCAGAGGGGAGTGACGAGGTTGGGGGTGACACCCATCAACCCATCATTGGGCAGGCTTGGAGAAAGGACCGGCTGAGGGACCTCCTGGGCCTTTTCCTCCTGGCTTCCTGCTGGAGGAAGCTGCAGGCTTGGCTTTGGGGTGCCAAGTGCGAGCCTGCTGGCCCTGATGCTGGTGCTGCTGGGCCGGACATGCCGCAGGGGCAGAAGGGCGAAAGGGCTTATGCTGCTGCCGGCGGTCTTTGTCCTTCTGGGCAGACGTGACCGAGTCCAAGGTGGCAATGGACTTCTCAGTTCTCTGGAGGTGGCCTTCCACCCCAAGCCCGAACAAGTCGGTACCCAGGAAGGGACGCCTGGCAACTTGTGCTGGGTATCCGCCATGAAGGTGGAGATCCACAGCCAAGCTCTGTGGCCAAGTGGCCACTGCGGCTGCTACTGACCAGGCACAGGAGTCTCCAATATCGAGAGCCATTTGGAGCTGCTGTTTCGCCACTGCCCTTCCCTGATTCCGCACCTGCTTGACCGTAGTCTGTAGGTCGGCCGGGAGATGAGGGATCACCTCATCCAGGGAGCCCATAAGGGCATGGGAGAAATGCGCCATCAGTACGGCCGAACTGGCCTGATGGAGGCCTAGGGAAGACGCAGCGTACACCTCACGCCCGGCATAGTCCAGCTTTTTGGACTCCTTGTTGGGAGGCTTGTCCACGTCCCTAGCATTCCCGGAACGCCGGAAAACACTATCGGTAACAAGCCCCTCCACAGAGGGGTGTTCTGAAAAACCAGACAGTGAACCAGTAGGGACTGCGTACTTCCTAGCCATTCTGGCCGAAAGAGCCGGACAAGAAGCCGGCCGCTGCCATAACTCCAAGGCTGGGCCAACAATGGCTTCAGCCACCGGAAAGGCCTCTGTGGGAGAATCCCCTCGGTCTAGTATCTCCATCAGGGGATACTTGGCCCACTTGGATACGGGCTCGAGCTGCAACCCAGTGGACTCTGAGATAAGCCAAAGCAAACCCATGAACGAGGATGGGCTCTCGTCCATCAACTGTCCCCCAGAGGACTCCAGGTCAAGGGGCCTTGAGAACAGGCAAGAGTCGTCATCAGACTCCGAGGAGTCTGCAAACAGCTGCCTAGGGCCTGAGCCACCCTCCACCTGTCGAGGACGGTTGGGAGTGAGGGTGACCGACAACCGGTAGGGCAGTCCTTGACCCGACCGAGAATCCTTAGTCAGACCCCCAGATTTCGGTTGTGGAGGCGGGGGTTCCACCCCAATCGGTGGGGCAGCTAGTTTTGGCCGAACAACCGGCGCCGGTTTGGGCTCCTCGACCACTGCAAGGGGTTGTTTCAGCCTTTCAGGTGACAGCCACTTAATGGCCGGGGAAGGCGACGGCGTCGACTTGTTCCCGGTCAGAAGGAGCTGCTGCCACATTAAGTCCTTGCAGCGTCGACACAATTTGCGCCGAAGTCTCTCCTCCGAGGAGTAGGAGGAAGACGAGGATGAGCGGCGCCTCCGCCTTCCTCGGTGCCAAGACCGAGACCACCAGTGTCGGCGGGATCAGCTGCACCGAGAAGAGGTCCGAGACAGAGACCGTCTGTGTTTCTGAGGGTGGGTTTGGGAGGGAGCAGGGGGGAACCCGTTCCTCCCTCGGCTCGGGAGCCTTAACCGGGGACTCCGGCACAGGAGGCGCAGGCAAGTCCTCGGTTTCCATCGGGGGAACCGGTGAAGAAGGGTTGTCGGCTTCTCCAGTCGACAGCCCGTCCGACAGGTCGAGAAAAATCTCAACCGCGTCGACGGGTGTCTCAGCCGGCTGACCTGACGGGGACACCTTGAAGCCAGTGGCCTTAGCCGCAACCTCGATCAAAGTCGAAAGTTGATTGTCCAGGGAAGGGGACCTCTCCCGCTCCCACGAACATCAATGGTGGGACTTACCCTTCGAGTCGTCCTTCTTGGACCGGGAGAAGTGTCCTGATGGCCCCTCACCTTTCGTGGAGAGGGACTGGCAAAGCTCCTTAAAAGAAGCCGTATAGGAGGAGCCCAAGGAGAGCAGGATAAATGCTGCGACCGAGGAAGACAAAGATGTGGCCTGGGCTGCCTCCTCCTCGAGGGCGATCATCTGTTCAAGTTGCTCAGCTGAGCCAGCCGCCGTGGAAACCGCCCAATGGGCATCCTTTGACTTCACCAGCGGTATACGTCTCTCGGGGCGCCCAAGTTGTAGCCTGGCAGCACGGTCTTCGAGGACTTTTGCCGAAAAGGACTTGCACAAATTGCAGGCCTGCAGATCGTGGTCAAGCCCGAGGCAGTAGACGCACGTGGAGTGTGGATCTGTCCTAGACATCTTCTGCCCGCATGGGCACCGCCGAAAACCGGGAGTCGATTTGTCCATCACAGCCGTGAAGGAAGAAGCAGACTGAAGTCTAGAAAACTTTAAAATTAGTTTTGGGTGAACCGAAGAGTTTGGATCCAGTCTAAACGCAGAGCACTAAGGAGGGAACCTGAGCTTCCAAGCGGTAAGGAAGATCTGGCGTCATGGGGCGGAGCTGAGAGTTTTACCACCCGGGTGGGTGGGAGGAGCCAGCTTGAAGACCTTCCGGCAAGATTAAAGCGGCAAGGAACCTGCCAGACAGTGTGGATGAACAACATATCCATGTCCCTAGAAACACAGGTTACTCATCTGTAACAGTAGTTCTAGGGTAGTATATGATGGGTCATCCACTTCTGTGATGTCACCTAAGATGTGCTGGAAAGTCTTCAGCTCGCCTCCACCCACCAGATGTCTTTCAGTTCTGCCCATGCCATGATCTCTCGCTGAAGCTTACAGTGTGTCTGTGAGAAGTAGGGGAAGTTGGGTTGGTCCGTGTGAAGAACACCATATACCATTCCTATAAAGTGTGGTTACGTAAGAACTTACCGCAACAGCAGATTTTCGAGGAATGTCTCTTGCAGTAGGTCATTACTTCTGGGAGGTTCCAGCAGAGGGCACTGTCATACGGCAGCTTCTTCAGCAGTCTTTTGCCAGAGACCACCTACTTACGACATCATCTCCTTGCTCCCTATGTAAGTGTGGGCAGTCCCTGGTATCCTCTGTTCCACGCCGGATTCAGCTCGCAAAGGCGTGGACCGAGAGAAACCGAGGTACTACTGAGTCCCAACCCTAAGTCCTTAGATCAGGATTTCCATGTCAGAAGGCAGGGGGACGGAGGGTGGGATCAGACCTACTGCAAGAGAAATTCCTCAAAGCTCTACTGTTATGGTAAGTTCTTACGTAACCGCACTATCTTCTATGGAATGCTCTCTTGCAGTAGGCCATTACTTCTGGGAGAGTTCCCAGCAGTTATATCCATGAGAGAGGACAATTATGACAGGATGCCCTGTAGGACAGCGCGGCCGAAGGCCATTCTGTGTCATGAGGCAACATGCAGATTCTAATGCCTGGTAAAGGTAGTATGGATGGTAGACCAGGTGGCCGCATTGCAAATATCAGTAATGGAGGCACCCTTAAAACAAGCTGCTATGGCCACTACAGCCCTAGTGGAATGGGCTTGGACATGACCCGGTAAGGGTTTGTTGTATTTTTTGTAACAAAATGTAATGCAATGGGCTAGCCAGCAAGAGAGGGTGCGTTTTCCAAAAGGAAGGCCCTCACGACCTGGTGCAAAGATGACAAACAGTTGTGAGGTTTTGGGAAAGGACTTCTTCCGATCAGTATAGTAACGAAGGATGCAATGGACATCCGCAATGTATGCAAAAGATGTTCACCCAGATTAGAGCACTCAGCGTAAAAGACTGGTAACGCCAAGGACTGATTCAAGATTTGTTCAGAAACCACCTTAGGCAGAAAGGAAGGGTTAATGCGAAGCACAACTCTGTCCCTATGAAAGATAAGATAAGGTTCTCAGCACATAAGGGCATGAAGCTCAGAAATTCGTTGAGCAGAAGTGATGGCCACCAGGAAATGAAAATCACATACCTACCGTAATTATGATCTTTCTGTGTACCTTCACCATCATCACATTTGGGTTACTGGCCGGAGGCCATGACCTGAGGAGGTTTTTTTTTCTGGGCGGAGTCGACGAGGGATCAGCTGCCCCTCAAGGCCGAGCTACACTGCGATGCCTGGGTTGACTGCTATGTGCGGGTCGACTGCCCCTCCTCCTGCCAGTTCTGAGTCACTGGAGAGGTGAGAAAAAGGGATGGGAGGTGGGACAAGGAAGTCCAAGGGACAGACAAAGGAAAAGATATATAAACCAAAAGAGAAATAAACGACTGAGAGGACAGAAGAAGAAGAAGAAGGAAACTAAGGGGATTGGGTAGGGGCCTCAATCTCTGGAAAGACAAAAGGAAAGATGAGGAATTTAGGGTAAATTTGGGGGTAGCAACCATACCCTGGACCTTGACTTGCCTTCAGATTGTATAGGAACTGCAAGGAGTAGCCAAAGGTTTGATGACAGAATTCAAGACACAGAATTACTGGCACTAACTCCAAAAGGCAGAAAACGGTTATTCTGGAAGAAAGCTAGGACACAGGGACTCTTCCCCTCCCCCTTCCCCAGAGAAAAAATGTTTGGTGTAAGTAAAGTAGATTTTTTTTTTTTTTTTTTGGGAGGATATGTCCAACGGACAAAGAAATCAAGGATTGACAGGAACAAAGGAGGAGCAGAGGATGGAGGGCAACTGCCAACTCCCACCCCCACAGGGATGGAGCTAAAGCACTGGAGAAGAAGTGCCTCCCACGCTAACCGCTATTCCTTAGAAGCATCATCCCCCATGTGCCCCTGGTTATCCCACTCCTTACAAAAAGGAGGGGGGCAAAGGGAGGGCACAGAGAGGGAAGGGGACCCAGAGACTGAGGCCCCAGGGGGATGGTGGGCAGGATTGTGATGAATGGTGAAGGTACACAGAAAGATCATAATTATGGTAGGTACGTAATTTTCATATCTTATCTGTGTCAATCTTCACCATTCAGCACATTTGGGTGAGTGCCTAGCCCCCCAAAGGGGGTTTAACCCTAAAGGACAGAGTCCCTTAGCTCTCAGTGGATGACACACTAAGAAGAAGAACCTTCAGGGTCTGGGGAGGCCCGAGTGTGGGGAGAGTGAGACGGGACCCCCGGGGGAAGGAAGCTGCCCCAACAAATGCTATCTCGCTCTACGGGAGAAGAGATAGATTCTCTGGTGAGCGAAGTTAATCACCCTATGCTGGGCCAAGGGTGACAACTGGGAAAAACGTAGCCATGCCGCCTGCCTAGTGCAGATCACTGTCCCTACGACCCTGGTAGCTACCTCGTTGGCATCACACGATGCCCTCGCTTGGTGCCTTGCTAGCTCCAGGCCACGTGCAGAGAGTGTGATGGCTTGTCTAGTTTGCTCCGTGTCAGGCAAAGAGGCTAGGAGCTGACCCAGCCTGGACCACAAGAACCTGTCATAGGATGCACAGTGAGCCTGATGTGCTGCGATGGAGAGCAGCAACCGTGCCGAGCAGAAATGCCTCCTCCCCCAGAAGTCAAAATCCAAGTAGTCTTGGTCTGGGGGCCGGTCACAGTGGAGGGCGCGAAACCCATCAGGAGTGTCCAGCTGCGTCAATCCTCACTAAAGATGAGGCATGGAACCTGGAGACTCCGGGGGGGGGGGGCGCGAAATACTGCTGACAGAGATCCCTAGGGACAGGAGCTCCAGAGAACAGTCTCTGCCAGGAATGCAACAACGCCTCCCGAAAGGGAACAGGCCAGGGGGGGCACCACAAGGGTGTCCTTGCTGAAGTCGCCTAAAATGGCGTGCACCGAGTGTTCCGGATTGCTTTGTGTGGGAGGGGTGATGTGCAGGTCCTCCAACATCCTCACGAAGAATCGCTGATACTCCGCAAGATCAGCAGCTGGGGAGATGTGGACAGAAGGCTCCTCTCCCACAAAGAGGGGGAAGAGGAGTTAGAGGACTGCAACTGTTCAGAGGGTGGCTGCTCGGGGGGGAGGTTGAAAAACCTGACTGTCCATTGCCCTGACATAAGCAGGGAATCAAGCAGCCACAGCCCTGAACTGCTGCCAGGAGAGAGAGGCCCACTAGGACCAAGGATGCCTGGGAGCACCGGAGAATGTGGCAGAGGAATAGGGGCAAAGCCGAGAAGAGAAATCGGGTGACCTCCACCTGGGCTAGCGAGCGCACCAGGAGCATCAGCAGAAAGTAGTGCTCCAGAAGATCCCACAGCCGATAGCTGAACAACCATTTCGGAACTGCACTGGCTGCACCCTGAAGAATCCCCACTGTGAGGCGACTGGGGCCGTGTAGATCCAGAAGGATGGACCCTACCTCCAAAGAACGGGGCCCTCTCAAAGAAACCAAAGGGGAAGAGCAGAGAGCCACGCTACGGCTTCTCCCAGAGCCCGGGTGGACTCCAGAAAAGGGCTGCCACACACAGCCCATGCCTCTCAACCCATCGGAATCCGAAAGGGCCCTCCTCCTCGAAAGAGTCAGCCTAGGCAACTGACAGCCCTGGTCTTCCCTTGAAGGAGCTATCCAGGGCGCAGCACCCTCCCCTCCCATGGGTGCTCTGATCGGCCCCAAAGTTGGTCGATCTAGGCACACCACCTGAGGGGGTACCACCGCTGAGGGGTCAGAGAACCCTCCAAGGCCGGGCTGCAGTGCAATGGTGGCGTGCACCTTTGCCTGCTGGTCAGAACCCCTGACTCCAGCCCCGGCAGTCTCTTCCCGCTCCTCAGAGGGGGGCTGACTCCGGCCTGTCGAGGACACTACCAGGGTGCCCATGCCAGCAGCCAACTCCAAGGTGTCAGACAGCCCATCTGATTCAGAGTCGGATTCCTCCTCCTCCGAAAAGGTGGAGACCGAAGCCTTGTCCCAAACAGTTGGCGGGTGCCTGCTGCCATCTCGACTAGATGGGGCATCAGAAACAGAAACCGTAGCCGAATCAGTACCAGTGTCCTCCGCGGCACCGCGAGCGTGGCCGAAGAAGACATGGCTCCAACCAGGGAAGCAGTTTCCAGGCCAGAAGCCGACACGGTGCCAACTTGTCTCACGGCAGCACGAGCAGTGCTGAAAACAGAGACAGCGCAGACAATGGCTCCGACAGCACTCCCTGCGCCAAGGCCAGAAACTACCACCATGCAGATGATGGCTCTGACAGTGCTCTCGGCACCGAGATCCGAAACCCCCACGGTGCAGTGCCCATGCTCGGAGCCGAGAACGGCCCCGGAACTGGACATGGTGCCGTGCTCAACCTTGGTACCGCGGACGGCACCGAGGTGAGAAGAAGCCAGAGATGGTGCCGTAGGACGTCCCATGGTGCCACTAGCACCATCGGCCCCACAAACAGCGCAGACAGCAGCCACGGTGCCGAGCAACCGACGACTCTGTCAGGGCCCACGGCGCCAAGGCCTAAAATGCCACTGACAGACGGCGTCGACCCGGGCTTTCCGAGCCACGGGTGCAACACCAGGGAAACTTTCACCCCCGAAGGAGCGACTGCCAATGCGGTGCCTCCTGTCCATCTCCCGGGGGAACGGACTGGGCCTCCTGCACCGCAGGAGAAGCCTCGGCCATGGCTAGACTACTAGAGGCCAAGGCTCCCTCCTCCTCGGCCCATATAGAACCAGGAGGGGGATGAGGAGCCCTTATCCCGGTGCTTCTCCTTGTCTTTCTTCTTAGGATGGCCTTCGGGGGGAAGTGGACGCCTGCTGGAGCTTTTTTTAACTCCTTCTCCATGGAGGACATTTTCTTCTTTAGTGTGTGGGCCTCCAGGGACTGCTGCCTCCGTCTGCGGGTGGCAGCATTGAATTTAAGGCAGTGCTGGCACTTCTCCACCTGATGAGCCAAGCACAGACAGAAGAGGCACTGGGAATGGCCGTCCTTGTGCAGGAGTTGGGCGCCGCACGAGTCGCACTTATTTTTGTGCTCAGAAGGTGTAAGGGACAACATACACCGATGAATGTCTGACGATTTAGTCGAAGAATTGGAAAAAAGACGGTAAAAACTACCAACGAGAGAGCTGACGAGCGCTGAACTTTACTGCGAGGCGCTGACACGAGCTAACGGCGGGAAAGAACTGGAAGGCGGGTGTGGGGAACCGCCCCTTTATACTGACGCCACATGACATCGGTCACCTGACGTGGGGGCGGTCCCCACCAGAGACTGCTAGCTGGAAATTTTTCCGTTGAGTCCTGACGCCGGCCGGCATCAGTCCTATATGTAATTACCTACTGCAAGAGCCCTCTCGAAGTAAGATCATCATATCCACATCCCTAGAAATGAGGTTTCTGGCATCCCACCTCCCACGCTATAATTCAAGGGAATTTCTACTCCAGCAAAACTGTTGTGTGGATAAAACTGTGATGGGAAAATGTAACAGAAAAACTCTCCTAGTCTTGAAAAAACGGAAACTTTCTACAGCAAAGTTAGGAACACAGAGAAAATTGCCTCATGAGCAAGCAAAACCTCTTGCAATAATATTGATCAGTAACTACTGGGTATGTACTGGATAACTTGCACTAGTTACTACTCATAGCTGTAATCTTAGTCTAAATGGGTTTACGGTTCTTTTTCCAAAACTCTTCAATGCTGCTAGCTGTAATCTTAGTCTAAATGACTTTATGGTACTTTTTCAAAAACTTTTCAACTAGTGCACAGTCTTATTTAATTTTGCATCCCATTGTTTTTGTCAACTGATACAGCCTCCTGACATCTGCTAATTATGTATCCCCTTCTGGGTCGTACCTAAACGTAGGCTCAAAGCTGTCTAGTGTGCTTACCTAGTCAATAAAAAACCAAAACTGAACAAATAAATCACTGGCAGCAGGCTCATGCAGACCCTGCATTTAAAAAAGGTTCTGCATTAGAACAGGGAGATTACAGGTCAATATGCGTTACATAAATACCAGGAAATCTGATGGAAGTAATTACTAGAGTGGGGATTGTTTATTATCTGAAGAAATACAACTTAGATTCAGCATCCCAAATGGATTTAATAAGGGGGAATTATGCCAAACAAATTTACAGACCAGGTATGAATAAAACTATTATGTTTAAAACTACTGGATCACACTTTAATGTTTTTTTGGTTTTTTTTTTACTATGTCCAAATACCATACTTTTTATTATTTTATATTCTCAAGTACTTATTTGTTTGTCTGTTTTAGGAAACATTTGACTGTTGCCAACTGACTTCCCAATAACTGGGACATCAGCCTTTGGCCACAGAAAGCACTGTGATGTCATAACAGTCATGGACTATGAAATCAGAAAATCCTGATGAAATATTTTTATACACAAAACTGATACACTGGCTGCAGCGCATTGCAAACACTGGGAAAGACAACTTAAATAAATTGTTCTATAGTACCGGCCGGCTTTATGACACCAAGCTGCATGAGGTTGCCTGGCACACTGGTGTCCTGACATCGGCAAGTACACAAACTCAAGGACCCATTAATTAGCAAGGTTATGTAATGGCAAGTATGCCTGTTCCTCCCTCTAATATCAGCCTCTAGGGTACTCTGGAGGCTTGTCATAGCCAGAGGGGAGGGGAAGGTGTCAGTTCCAAGGTAACATTATTTATATCTTTAGTGACAGATGCTGAGAAAGGGAACAAGAATTGAGTCTGGTCAAGCGAGTTGACAAACATATTTTTTTTTCTTTTTTGGGGGGGCGGGGGAAGACATTCCTCTAATGAGGCAAAATGCACACACTGTTTCTCTATGTGGATTCTATAGGACTGCACTTGCCAGGCTGGGGGGACGGGGGCACCAACTCACTGCTTTGTCTGTCTGGTGAAGCCATCTGGCTGTGATTCATAAGAAGAACCGTTATACTGCCTTCAACGGAAACTTAACACCTAACTTTGATATCAGTAATATCATCTGACCACAACGACTAGTTTGGTGATCAATGCAGGCTCCAGGTTTGTGTGATGCCATGTACCGCTCGACATCTGTCCTGCAGCAGGCCAGAACAGGCTACCTGTCCTCCCTCTACTGTTTCAGCCATTGAGTCCATTCTTGGTTATTGGGGAATGAGTCCAAACCATAGCTTCCAAGTTACTGGTTGAGGCTAAGAATTGACAGAGACGGGCAACTGGAGCAGGCGATCCCCCCATTCCACTATGACCAGCACATTGTCTCTTTGTGCCTCCAGGGTACTGGCAACTGCTATCTAAAGTTCACTCTCCCCCCCCCCCCGGAGAAAAAAATTCAGGTTCTCATCTGACTGTACTACAGAGTTCAGTGCAGTTTTGCTTGTTTCATTACTCAGCGACATTTTATGGCCAGCATAGTAAAAGGCAATGTTGACACACAAGTCAGATTTCTACATAAATCTGCACTTTTCCTGCAAATTCCTAAAAGAAACAAAAAATGGAAATTACATACCTACTGTAATTCTTGATCTTCTTGGACGAAGTCTCCACCACTCATTCACACTAATGGGAGTACACTGGAGGCAATAGGACCCAGCGGGAGCCAACCTTTTTCAGGAGGGCCGGCGTCGAGATGGAGCCGCGAGGATAGACTATCTCAGCATTGACCCTCCAACCGCCTCAGTACCCCCCGAGGAGGTGCAGCGTAACTAACCTAAAAATCGGACATAAGATAGTCTGAATGACCCGTGTAAGAAAGGTCAAAAAACAGTCTTCACAGTCAAACATTGAGAGAGTGAAGACCAAAATCAGAGAAATAAGCTCGGGGGATGAGGTGGGCATGTGAATGAGTGGTGGAGACTTCGTCCAAGAAGATTAAGAATTATGGTAGGTATGTAATTTCCATATCTTCCTGGACAAAGTCTCCACCACTCATTCACACTAATGGAAGAGCACTGAGCTGATAATCCCCCGAGAGGGCGGCAGGAGAAACCAAGAGCTCACATATTCAGGACAGAAGTCCATTAAGGATAGTCCTGCCAAATGAAAGATGTCGCCTGGCATGGACATCCAAGGCACAGTGCTTGACAAAAGTATGCACTGAGCTCCGGGTAGACACACTGCAAATGTCCGCAATGGGCATGCTGTGGATTTCCACCAGAGATTCAACAAAGATGGCCGCCATGCTGGGATGGCTGTAAGCAGTAGTGAGGTGTTGCTGCAGTTATTTTAAGTTTGTTTACGTTCGTTTACTTGTTTTTTTATTTATTTGCGTTATTTTATTTTCATGTTATTTTATCTGCGTGTTATTTCGTGTTACTTTACCACTTTACCATTCAATCGCTTTTTAATGCCGTTTTATCATTCCTGGCTAAAGCTGGTGGATTCTACTATCCTGGCTGTAACCTGCTGAACTTTGTTATTCAAAGCTTGCTGTGCGTTGGTTCACAGAGCGAGCTGAAATGTGGAAAAACCTTTTACCCGAGGCATTCTGGAGTCCGGCAGCAGATGGGACTGTGGCGAGTAAGAAGGAGTCTTGATGGCAGAGTGAAGGCTGTCGTAAGGAGGTGAAGGAGTCGGCAGCTGGTTCTGACGTGGGCTGAAGGAATGAAGACGTGAAATTGGAAGAAGTCCCGTCCAGTAGTAGCTGTTGGGCGAACTGCTGGAGAGGAGTTTTTCCTGACGCTGGCCCAAACCTAGTGGTGTGTTGTAGGTCTGCTGCTGTTGGGCGGCTGTCTCTGCAATACTTCTGCTCAGCAGCTGGTGGGCTGCCGTGGTATCAAACGGGTCTGGGGAGAGGTCTGGGGCTGGGTGAGACTCTCTTAGCGCCTGGCTGTGGACCTAGTAATTCGAGTGCCTGTACTGTGATAGATGCCCAATTTTTTGTCAGGTGAAGAACTTGTCAAAACAGAGCGTTGGTTACTCTGTCTGTTACTCTGCCCTTTTCCCTTTCAGCTTGTGTACTGACGGTCAGTGTGGGGAGAGACTGTGTGCGATTTAGCCTGAGAATTTGGATTGTGGAGTGGGTTTTCTGTTGCAGAACTGATTGCTCATTGGGACCTGTGTTTGCTCGTTGGTCCTGGGTGGAGGTGAGAGCCCACTGGAGAGACTCAATGGTAGTACTTCTGGGTCCCTGGAGGTGTGAGCCCATGGGCATATTTAAAAACGTGACTGCTGCAAAGAAGTATTGGATAAATTCACTTTGAAAATGGACTTTAGTTGTTTTACTTTTATTGTTTCTCTTTGTTTTTCCCCTTCTGTGTGAGAGACAGTGTGTGGGATTATATTTGTTGACCTCTCCCTCTCTTCTCTTCACTCTGTGAGACAGAGTGGAAGAAGGAATTATTTGCTATCTGAGAGTCGATTGGTCTTTGTTTTGTTTATTTATTTTATGTTATTATTTTATATTATTTTATTTTTATTTCTCTTCTTGAGTATTAATGTATATTTAATTCTGCAGTATTATTAAGATTAGATTCACCTTTTTAGTTGGGTTGGTTTGATTTTAATTATTTGGTTTTATCTTTTATAATGTGCTGTGGAGGCTTAGTGACGGTTGGGCACTATTCCCCCACCAGGCTCAGGGAATTATGCCCTTTTGATTGCCCCCTTTGCCATCTGACACCTATTTTAGGTGTTGAGCCCTGGGCATACTTAGAAAATGGAAAAGAAAGGGGGGAGCTGAGCCTGATAGGGGACAGGAGGGCGGATTGGAGTCGTGAGATCCAGGAGACGCCCTGGGACGAAATGGAGTCAAGATAGGGGTCCTCCCTGCCTTGTCCCTTACCCAAGGGCTCTGATATTAATGAGCAGGCACCGAGGTCTTCCTCGACAGCTCGTCCTGCCTTGGCAGTGTTATGCAACACCAGATCTATTAAAAACAAGACAGCTGTTAATAGCTGATCGTGTTGCAACAACTGATCTGGCTTGCATCACCGAGACCTGGCTGGATGAAAATGCAGGCCCTGTACTGCCTTGGCAACTCCAGCGAGTTTCTTGGTGATACACCGTCCAAGGTCGGATCGTAGGGGCAGGGGTGTGGCCATTATGTTTAAGACTGAGCTGGGCCTTGTGGATGTGCCATTGGGAAGTACCAGATCCTTTGAATATATCCTGGGTGAGGGTGTAGGCTGTGGGATTCTCCTCATCTACCGTCCACCAGGAGATGGTGGAGAATTCCTGCAGGAGATAGCAGACTTCATCGTCAAGGTGGTGTTGAGGTCCTCCAGATGGATAATTCTGGAGGACTTCAATTCCTGGGTCGACAATGAACTCTCACAGTTTGGCCAAAATCTCCTCCAGCTGATAGCGATGCTGGGCCTATCACAGGTAGTTAGTTACCTCCTCAACCCATGTAGGGGGTCATTCGTTGGATCTGATCTTCCCTCTGAGTATGGAGATTTCTGATCTAGGGGAGGAACCGGTCAGTTGGTCTGACCATCAAACCATAAGGTTCAGCTTCAGGGCCCCCCCTAATAGGTCTGCCTCTACAGAGTTGGTTCAGTACTGTCCTTTGGGGGGGGGGGCGTCGACCCCAGTGACCTATTGGCGGTACTGGACCTCTCGGGCTTGTCGAGTGAATGCATGAGTCCAGATGATCTTGTTTTAGCCTATAATAAGGCTGTCAGAGATGCTCTGGACAAGATTGCTCCTGTTCATGTTCAGCCTCTCACGCTCCGTCCAAGGAGCCTGTGGTTTGATGGCTCCTTGAAGGAGATGAGGCGAGTTGGTCGAAGGATGGCGAGAGCTTGGCGGAAGTCTGGCCATGATGATGACAGGCTTAGGTTGATGGCACATTATGATAGCTATCAATCAGAAATCACCCATAAGGCGGCAGAATTCCTGTCCAGGGAGATTTCTGCTGCACAGAATCGACCAGCTCAGCTCTTCCGGACTGTTGACAGATTGTGCAATCCAATCTGCCTCCAGCCCACAGAAGCTTTTTCTCAGCTAAGATGCGAGGAGTTTGCTCGATTCTTTGCAGGTAAGGTTGCCAGCATCAGGTCTGGCACGGGTTCATCTTCTCCTATGAGTGACTGCATGGTCGAGGGGAAGTGACTGGCACTTTGTCTGTCCGGTCAGATTTCCACCGGCTGGAGTTCAATGATATTCTAAAGATCGTCCAACCAGTTGTAGTTTGGAGCCGGGCCCTACACCCCTTTTGGTGGGTTGTGTAGATGTTATCTGCCCGATCCCAGCTGACATTGTCTGGAAGTCCCTGGAGAGGAGAGTCTTTCCCGACCCACTCAAGGAGGTGGTTGTTCAACCGCTCCTTAAGAAACCCCCCTTGGATTCAGTATGTCTAGCCAACTACCAACCTATCTCTAACTTGCCATTTGTTGGTAAAGTTATTGAAAAGCTGGTTGCATTGCAGTTGGATGATCATCTTACAACTCACAATGTCTATGATACTCTCCAATCCAGTTTTAGGAAGAAGCATAGCATGGAGACGGCTCTTGTCTGGGTATTGAATGACCTCCTAATGGCTAGAGATCGAAAGGCACATACCATTCTGGTCCTTTTTGATCTCTCTGCTGCATTTGACACTGTAGACCATGGTGTGCTATTGGAGCGCCTGTAGCTTTTATGTGGGCTGTTTGGTACAGTCCTAAATTGGTTCCATTCATATCTCACAGGCAGGTCTCAGAGAGTGGCCACTGGAATTTATTCCTCTGGTGCTCACCCCCTGCCTTGTAGGGTGCCGCAGGGCTCAATATTAGCCCCCATGTTGTTTGCAGTGTATGTGCTGCCATTGGGAGATGATATCAGGCGATGCAGTCTGAGTTTTCACTGCTATGCAGATGATACTCAGCTGTATACGTCCTTTCTGCCTGGACAGAATGATACAGTCTCCGTGCTAAATAGTTGCCTTGCCGAGATCAGATCTTGGATGAATTCCAGCTGGTTGAGACTAAATCCAGACAAGACTGAAGTGTTGGTAGTGGACCAAGGTCGTCCGAGGGTGGGTTTGGGGGGTTGGACAACCATGAGATTCATTACTTGGTGGTGTGTCACTCACTACTTCAGACCAAGTGCGTAACCTGGGCGTTATTTTTGATGATGTCTTGACTTTGAAATCTCAGGTGTCAGCTGTCGTCAAATCCTCTTTTTATCATCTGAGGAATATTGTCAGGGTGAAACACCTGGTTCCCTCGAATGATCTTCCAACATTGGTTCATGTCTTTGTCACTACCCGTCTTGACTACTGCAATTCCCTCTACCTAGGGCTACCAGGGGTTGATATCCGCTGCCTGCAGCTGGTGCAGAACGCGGTGGCCAGGCTTTTGCCTGGGACTTCTAGGACCAGTCATATTACACCTGTGCTCCGCGAGCTGCACTGGCTGCCTATTCAGTGGTGGATCACCTTTAAGGTTGGCTTGCTAAACTTCAAAGCCATACATGATCAGGGACCTGGCTACCTGCAAGATCTCCTGGTACCTTACAGCCCCCTCCCTCCTCTCCATTCCACTGATGAGGGATTGCTAGAGATTCCCAGGGTACGACTGAAGAAGTCTGGTTCTCATGCCTTTGCTTTTTCAGCTCCGTCCCCGTGGAATTCTCTACCTCGCCGGTTGAGAGAATGCCTAACTGTCAGTAGATTGAAAACTGAGCTAAAAACGTATTTATTTGATTTGGCTTTCCCTAGCTACAGATGACTTAAATCTTATGTTTTAATGGTATTTATATTGGCTGTTTCTGTTTTTATGTTAACCGCCTTGGTTTTGAAAGGCGCTATAAAAATAAAGTTGAATTGAATTGAATAGATGCCACGACTGCTCTAATAGAGTGAGCGTACACTCTGTCCTCCAGCTTAACCTGTGCCACAGAACAACAGTGGTGAAGGCATGCCATCAGCCATGCCAAAATGCATCTGATAGCGACAGGCTGACCCAGCCGGGTCTCGCTGAAGGAAACAAACAGTTGTTGAGCTTTGCGAATCCCTTTTGTTCCATCTCAACAGAAATGCAGCACTCTTTTAACATCTAAAGAATGAAGGGTACGCTCTCCTTCATTTTGGAAGTTCGCAAAGTAAGTAGGTAGGACTAAAGGTTGGTTTAGATGGAACTCTGAGACAACCTTAGGAAGAAACTTAGGATAGGTCCTAAGAACTACTTTTTCCTTATGAAATACAGTGTACGGGGGGTCTGTGACCAAAGCATGTATTTCAGAGACCCTGCTGGCCAAAGTGATGGACACCAGGAAGGCTGTTTTCCAAGTGAGGAATTTCAACTCACAGGTAGCTAGAGGCTCGAAGGGCTTTTGAGTGAGCATGTCTAGCACGAGACTAATGTCCCAGGCTGCGACTGGCCATCTGCTAGGAGGTCTGGTATGCAGAATACCTTTAAGAAACCTCTTAACTACAGGTAATTGAGTCAGTGATAGAGAAAGTACCGGCTCGTAATAGGCTGAAATAGCACAAAGGTGAACTTTGACTGTAGAGTATTGTAGATCTGAATTTGAGAGGTCTAAAAGGTACTCTAAGACTTTATTTGGTGGACAGGAAAAAGGATTCAAAGAGGACTATGCGCACCAGAGACAAAAACGCTTCCATTTGGCTGTATAGGTTTTTCTGGTGGCTGGCTTGCACGCAGCCAAAAGAATATCTGAAACTCTCAGAGAGACATTGAACCTATTCACCTCTATCTCCTCAGTAGCCAACCGTGAAGGTGAAGTGACCTCAGATTGGGAGAGAACACGGGACCCAAGGTCAGAAGGTTCGTCTGAAGGGGAAGTGCCTTCGGAAGGGTTTCTGACATACTGCTGGGTAGCGGAAACCATATCTGTCGAGGCCAGAAGGGAGCAATGAGGTTCATTTTGTCCCCGAGACTTGAATTTGAGAAGTACCTTCTGAATTAGTGGAAGAGGAGGAAAGGCGTATAGAAAGCGTTTTGTCCACTGCAGCCTGAACACATCCTGACAGAAAATGCCAGGCCCTGAATTTCTGGAGCAGAAGAGAGGCAGTTTTGTGTTGAGTGGGGATGTAAAAAGGTCCAGGCCTGGAGTTCCCCACTCTGCGAACAGTGACTAAACTACGGTTGAGACGAGAGACCACTCGTGAGGATCTGTCTCCATTCTGCTGAGATGGCCTGCCAGTTCGTTCTGCACTTCTGGCAGGTAAACTGCATGAATTAGAGCCTTGTGCTCTAGGCACCATTCCCACACTCTCATTGCTTCCCTGCATAAAGGGTAACAGTGTGCGCCGCCCTGCTTGTTGATGTAGTACATCACTGCTTTGCAGTCTGTTTGAAGGAGAATGTTTTTGTGACAGAGAATGTCCTTCAAAGCCCAGACTGCATAGAGGACGGCTCTCATTACCAGGATGTTTATGTGAAGTTGGGACTCGACCTGAGTCCACATGCCTTGTGTGTGGAGATTCTGACAGTGAACTCCCCACCCCATCAGGTATGCGTCCGTGGTAATGGATATCTGATGATCCAGAGGAGCAAAGGGATACCCTTCCAGAATTTTGTCCTCTTGCGACCACCAGGTGAGAGACTTCCTTAGAGGTTCTGTCACCTTGATGAAAAAGAACTGAGGATGAGTGGTTGGAGACCACCGAGTACTGAACATCCACTGGGAAGTTCACATGTGGAGATGTGCTAGGGGTACAGTGAACACTGAGGATGCCATGAGACCCAGCATCCGTTGCATGAAGATAGCTCGAACTGAGCTGTTCTCTCCGATGTACCGGGCCATCTGTAAGATATTGCTCCTTCTGTCCTCT
This sequence comes from Neoceratodus forsteri, assembly GCA_016271365.2. Taxonomy (NCBI): domain Eukaryota; kingdom Metazoa; phylum Chordata; order Ceratodontiformes; family Ceratodontidae; genus Neoceratodus; species Neoceratodus forsteri. The sequence goes on along the minus strand of CM057455.1, from coordinate 1,680,714,403 downwards.
GGAAGAAAGGCTTTTGCACAGGAGGTGTCCAGAAGAGTTCCTATAAAATGGAGCTTCTGGGAGGGCTGCAACTGCGATTTTTTGAGATTTAGCAGGACTCCCATGGACTGGCCGAAGTCCGAAGCTGTGGCTATGGCGTCCAGAGTTTCTTGTCTGGAGGGACTTGCTAGGAGCCAGTTATCCAGATATGGGAACACTTGTATTCCGATTTTCCTGAGATGCGCTGCGAGAATTGCACAACACTTTGTAAAAACTCATGGCGCTAAGGATGGCCCAAAGGGCAGGACTCTGAACTGATAATGCTGGCCCAGTGCCACAAACCTTAGGTATCTGTGGTGCTTCGGGTGTACAGGAATATGTTGGAAGGCATCCTGCATGTCTAGGAAGGCTAGCCAATCGTGTTGATGAAGCAAGGGTAAAAGGGTCCCTAGCGATATCATCTTGAACTTTTCCTTCAGAAGAAACTTGTTTAACTTTCTGAGGTCCAGAATGGGGCGCATGCCACCGGTTTTCTTCAGGACCAGAAAGTAATGGGAGTAGAAACCTGTGTTTCGCTGATCCAGCAGAACTATTTCTACTGCCCCGGTGTTCAGAAGGCCTTGTACCTTGAAGGCAAGAAGGTCTGACTGTATTGCCGACAGCTTGGGCTGTCGTTTGGGGGGGATGATCCGGAGGGGTTTCTGAAAGATTGAGGGAGTGCCCCTTGAGGATTATCCGAAGGACCCATTTGTCTGATGTTATGGATTTCAACTGATTGTAGAACTGAATCCGATGTCCTCCCACCGCTGAGGAAGAGTCCCCCTCGGACAGTTGAGGTGGGACCTGGGCCAGAAACTCCGAAGGTGGCACTGGGCACTTTGGGCCCTTGTGCCTTCTGTTGCATTTTCTTTTGAGGCTGGGTGTTTTGGTTTTGTTAAAACTTCCCTGCCCTTGCCCGAAAGGACTGACGTGAAACTGATGCTTTGACCCCCAGAAGGGTGGGAGCCGGTTGAGCCATTTTAATGGCAGACCTAGTCTTCTGTGTGGCCTCTAGAGCTTGCTCTACTTGAGGTCTGAACAGATACATACTGTCAAAGGGTAAAGCCAAGACCTGCTGCTGGGAATCATTCATGAAGCCCGAAGTACTTAGCCAGGAATGGTGACGGGTGCAAATGCCAGCTGCCGCCACTTGGGAAGCAGTATTGAAAGTGTCCATAGCTGCTTTACCCTGCTGGTTGCTGGACCCGATACACCCGATTATGATCTGAAGTAGATCTGAACTAGTGTCCGACTCGAGCAGAGCTTCTACCATCTGTTTGAGCAAATGCCAAAGAACATACTCATATTGAGAGAAATAGCCCTGGTAGCTGGCAATACACATACCCAGGATGGAGGCAGCAAAGACCCTCTTACCTAAGGTGTCTATCTTATGAGATTCTTTATTTATAGGTCGGGCTGTAGATGCCTGAGGGAGAACGGCCTCATTATTCTCTGCTAGGACTACAATGGGGTCAGCTAAGGCCTGGGAGGCCAGAATGGGTCGATCCTTGGGAGGAGTGTACTTCCTGTCTATGGACTTAGCCACAGAAGGAATGAGAGCGGGACTGTGCCATACCATCTGAGAGAGTGTCTCAAAGGATGGTTGTACCGGAGGAGTTAAATCCATAAGGATCTCCGGGGCACGTAGGTATTGGAGTCTTAAAAGTTTTCCAGGATTGATATTTGTAGTCTGGAGAAAAAGAGTAGAATTACATTTTTTTAGCAGAGACTTAAATGACAGGTCTTCAACCACAGGCTCTGCAGCAGGATTGATCCCTGCTCCTTCAACATCATCACCCAGTCAAAGATCTGGGTGAGGCTCAATATCATCTCCCGATAGTCCAGGAGGGACTGCATGGACAGGAAAGGAGTGAAAATCAATAGGAAACGAAGAAGAGAAAGGAATCGGAGTTGAGAACCCCTGTAGGTTGGACGGCACCACTCCAAGCCTTGGCACCAAAGAGGAACACGGCGCCGAAGGCAACAGCCCAGCACTCGGCGCAGACAGAGACCACGGTGCTGATGAAGTGCGCGGCGCCGCTGACGACACCGAGAGAGGTACTGGTGCAGAGGGCAGCACCAAATATCAACGGCACCAAGGGCAGCGCCGACAGACGCAACGGCACAGAGAGACCCATCAACGCCGACAGCATCCCCGACACCGCAGATGGCGCCGAAAGCAAACCAGGGTTCCAAAAACTGCAATTTGAAGAAGAAGGAGGAGGAATACCAGGAGATAGAGGCATCGGTGTGGCCACCGGAGACAGAAACTGGCGACTCCAGAGGAGGAGACCGGCAACTGGCCCCAACGACAGACCGTCGATGCGCAGACATACCAGAAGGCGACCTCGGTGATGCCTTGTCTTTTTTGACCTGTGGGCGAAGAAGAGCTCGAGGCAGCGGTGCCGAGAATACAACCGTTTTCTTTATGCTTTCGAGGGACCGCCCATTTCCCAAGCATCGGACTGTCCATTGTCTGACACCCCGGAGAGGGCGGCGGACCGGACACAGCCCAGCTGACTGAACAGCTTTCATACGAAATCTCCCTACCGTCACCTGACCTGCTCATGGTTGACTCCGTCAATGGAGGGCTGAAGACTTCTTTTCTTAATAAGTAAGGTTAAAAGTAAGCGGTACTTATTTTGAGATAAATTTCAAAACAATAAACTGAAAACTATGCTGCAAGTTTGAAGTTTGACTCCCGGCAGGTGAGCGATGTCGTCACTGCAGCGCACTCGACGGTGGGGAAAAAAGGAACTGAGGCGGTTGGAGGGTCGACGCTGAAAAAGTCAATGCCGCATGAGCTGAGGCTCACGGTGCCGCTCCTCGGAGCTCCATCTCTGGCACTGGCCTTCTTGCAAAAAGTTTGCTCCCGCTGGGTCCTAGTGCCTCCTGTGTAGATCCCCATCAGTGTGAATGAGTAGTGTAGACTTTATGTCCAGGAAGATCTGCTAGTGGCTTCAGCTTGACGAGCGAGCTTGGGGGGCGCAACAGACAAGGAGGCACAACTGTGCCAAAATATCTGTTGATCATTTAAGACTCAGTTTCGCGTGTGTGTGTGTGTGTGTGTGTGTGTGTGGGGGGGGCGCTCAGAGCACCTAACCAGTGTTGTGACCGCTCAGTTAAACTGTCCCCACTTTTTGTGGGTACAGTGTTTTAGGGTATTACAGATGCGAGGGACCAGGGTAGGGGCACATGGTATTCTGTTCCATGCCCTAAAATGTCTATAAAATTTTAACTGCATTAAAATGAAAATAAAGTGGTAGTACCAAGTCTGTCTGTCTGTCTCTCTCTCTTTTAGGTACAATAACCAAACCCCTCTCCCCACTGTGCCTGCCTCCTTCGAACATGGTGTACTGCTGCACTTTTCCCCCAAGCCCTCCCTATCACCCACTTATGTATGCACTGTGTAAGCTGCCTCATAACTGAAAAGGGCAGAAAGAAAAATGGGACTGTCTGGTTCTCGTGGGGTTTCCAAGCTCAAAACACTCATAGGAGTTGCTTTATGTTTGTGACTGCTGAGTTGATGTGCTTTTCTGAGGCTGTCCTTGCCTGTGACCATGTGGTTTGCTGAAGCTACTGTGTGTCTTTCCACCTGGGTTCACATCGTGGGCAGAGACCGCTATGCCTTTCAACTGTAAGTCTTTTTGTGCCTCATCGGGGTGGAGTAGGATTTGGGGCCATCCAGGAACATTACCATCAATTTTGCAGATATGGCATTTAAAATGTTTGGTTATTCAGTTTCAGGACCTGAAAGATAGCAGAGTACACCTCGTGCTGTGACATAACTGCTGGAGAATAGTCACTGTCATAGTATATTCACCTGTTTTTAAATATTGTTCCTTAAATCCTCCAGGCCCACAGTAGGAGGTCTTGCTTCACTGCAGAGCTCAACAATTTAAAACTATAGAGTGTGGATCTACCTCCGGCCCCGCAGGTTCTGGTGTCAAGACTCTATGGGTATACAAGATGTCCAAGGGAACCTCTGGCTCTAACTGTAGGGTCTCCCGAAGGAAGTCATCTAAACAGGCCACCATATCTTGGCTTTCCATCTCCTCCAGGACCGCACAACTAGGCAAGTTGTTTCTCCTGGAGTAGTTTTCAATGTCCTCATATTTTTCACTAAAGTACTGGCATTCTGATACCACCTGAAGCACCATGCACGCCAGCCTGTCCATTCTGGTGTCAATCTCATAAGCATGCATTTCTAACTCTTTCACTTGCCCTTCCAGTGTGGAAATGCTGTCTTTGAGCTCTGTGGACCATCCAGATCTCCATTCGGAAGTCCTGACACTCTGCTAATATAGCCATATTGGTTGGCAGTTAGGAGGCAGAGGAAGTAGGCCCTGCCATCTTGTCATATCCTGGGTTTCCTCTCCAGCCATTGTCTGCAGTCCCTGACCATCTGCTGGTGAGTCCTTGTTTTTTTGTGCCTCCCATTGGCCTGTAGAGCTTCTCTGCTGTGAAATGATGTTATTCTCAGTAAAGTTGCGTACTTGGAGCTTTCTGCTTAGCCCTCTATACTGGATGGTGACGTTGCATTCTTCTGTTTCTTAAATGTCATTTTTGGCCCGATAATAGCTCTGCAACAGAATTATGTACTGCCACATGGGACACCCACTTCTGAAATGGCACTGAGACTTCCATGTCAGACTGGGAGAGGTTGGTGCCCAGTGGAGGTGATCTGCTTAACCTCCTGACTGGGCTGCAGCATGCCCTGTTGATGAGGAGCATGCTGTACAGACCAGCTTCAAGAAAAACTTGATAATGGCTTTAGATGGAGGAGTAAATGATCAACTATTTTGTTACTGTTTCAACAACCGAGACTAGACATATCATTTAGACCGTGCTCCTCCCTCTACTTACGCTATGTCAAAGTTGGAAGAGTACTGACATACTGTGAGGTGAAACGGCTTAAGGGCACACCTTAAAGGTGATGTGCAAAATAAACGCAGCAGCCCACTCCTGTCCTACATACCTTTATATGCTTTTGAGTCTGTGGCTACTATGAGACCATTATGTGAATAAGCATGCAATTGAAACACCATGAAACCAATTCGACAATCACGGACGGCGCCTAGCGGGTCCTGATCGAAAGTAGGTAAGTTTTTCTAGTATGCCAACTATTTAGTGGCACGGTGAATATGATTGCTGTGAATGTATAGCAGTGGTTGAGCTTAAATATTCTCTATTTTATTGCTTCCATGGGGGTCTTGACGTCTAAAACCATGCTTACAGCAACATCTGTACAGGTCCTTGCTTAAGTATTACTTTTGGCATCAAAACCCCCCCATGGAAGCAATAAAATAAAGAATACTAAGCTCCAGCCACTGCTATACATTCACAGCAGTGGTGTTTGCCATGTCACTAAATGGGTGGAATATCCACAAAGATTTGCGCCCACTCGATCGGGACGCGAAGGGCACTTCTGCATTCGCTGAAAAGTTTCAGCAGCGTTTTCAAATGTACAGTTTATTCAGATCATGATTATCATAGTAGCCACAGACTCTTGTCGTAGCATAAAAAGGTATGTGGGACGGGAGCGGGCTGCTTCATTTATTTTGCACATCACCTTTAACTCAGTGATTGTGGTTGGATTAATACCCGGCATCTCCTGGTTCACAGTTGTGAGTTCTGTTCTGTCAAATGCACTGGTTTCCATGCTTCCCCCAAATCCTTCTGTGAGCTGATCAGCTGAGACCTTGCTGGAAAACTCACTGCCTCTTTCTACATGGGCTGGTTGGCACTGGCAACAGTTTTGGGAGCGAAAGTTCTTTAAATTTGATGGACTGCATCTGACTAAGGAGGGAGTCAGTGCATTGGGGCAGAAGTTTGATGTCTTTGCAGAATATTTAAACTAGCAAATGGCGAGAGGGGTGCAGCACCCCAGACGTTGAATGGCAAGAACACCCCTCTCCCCCCCTCCAGCTAGTGGTAAAACAGGAGTTCAGCATGTTTGCAGTTCATTTTAACTACCAGGTAAGGAAAAAGGTCCAGCTCCCCCATACAATGAACAGTGGAAATGCCAGACCTTACCCAACAACTAATGCATCGAAATCTGGCCAATGGAAAACCATGTACACAAATGCTCACAGTCTGGGAAACAAGATCCCAGACCTGCAGGCAATAATGAGAGAGGCCAAACTGAACATAGTAGCAATTAGCGAGACGTAGCTTACCAGTAACCACACTTGGGAGACTTCAGTACCTGGCTATGTACTGTTCAGAAGAGACTGAAGTGCAAAAAAGGTGGGGGGAAGGTGGAGTGACCCTGTATGTCAATGAAAATATCAAAGCTACAGAAATTCAGAATACACATAAGGAGCCAGAAGAAATGAAAAGAATGTACCTACCGTAATTATGATCTTTCTGTGTATCTTCACCATTCATCACTGTTGGGTAGTTGGCCAGAGGTCAGGACCCATAGGAGTTTTTTTTTTTTTTTTAGGTAGGTGGAGCCACACGACACGCGCCGCCCTCGAGGCTGACGCACTGCATGGCGCTCGTGGGTTGGCCGTTAGGCTGCATCGACTCCACCTGCCTGCCTGTTCCGAGTTGCCGGAGAGGTAAGAGGAAATGAGTGGAGGGTGGAATAAAGAAGTCCAAGGGACAGAAAAATGAAAAGATCTATAAACCAAAAGGAGAAATAACGACAGAGGACAGAAAGGGAGAAAACGTTGAAAACTAAAGGGATTGGGAGGGGCCCCAATCTCTGGAAAAGGAAGAGGGAGGTAAGGTGGAAGAATTTAGGAGGAGAGGGGGGAGTTAAACATCCCAGACTCTGATCCGTCTCCAGATTACATAGGAAATGCAAGGAGTAGACAAAGGCTTTCTGCCAGAATTCAAAGCACAGAATGGCTGGCAAGCACTCCAGATAAGCAGAGTCGGCCATTCTGGAAGAAGGACAGGGTACAGAGAATTAACACCCTGTCAAGGAAAGATTATTGGTGAAAAAAAGGGAACTTTTTTTTTTTTGTAATAAACAAGGAGAAATAAGCTGGACAGAAAAAGGGGAGGAGAGAATGGAGGGCAACTGTCAACTCCCACCCCACAGGGGTGGAGCCAAAGCACTGGAGAAGGAGTACTCCCCCCCCCCGATGTCCATTCTCCCCGGAACATTATCCCCGTGCTGCTCCTGTTTTACCCTACCCTGAAAAGAAAGGAGAGGGAAGGATGGGCACAGAGAGGAGGGGACCTAGAGACTGAGGCCCCAGAGGGAAGGAGGGTTGGATTGTGATGAATGCTGAAGATACACAGAAAGATCATAATTATGGTAGGTATGTAATTTTCATATCTTATCTGTGTCAATCTTCACCATTTGTCACAGTTGGGTGAGTGCTGAGCCCCCTGAATGGGGGTTTTCTTTTACACCCTAAGGGACAAAGTCTCGCAGCTCTCAGTGGGTGACGCACTAAGAGGGAGAACCTTCAGGGCCTGGAGAGGCCCGAGAGTGGGGAGAGTGAGACAGGGTCCCTCCGGAGGGGGAAGGAAGTTGCCCCGACAAGCGCCGTCTCGCTCTACGGGAGAAGAGATAGTTCTCGGGTGAGTGGAGTTAATCACCCTACGCCGGACCAAGGCTGACAACCGGGAAAGACGCAGCCATGCCATCTGCCTAGTGCAGATCGCTGTCCCTACGAACCTGGTAGCTACCTCGCTGGCATCATAGGATGCCCTCGCTTGGTGCCTTGCTAGCTCCAGGCCACACACAGAGAGTGCAATGGCTTGTCTGGTTTGCTCCATATCAGGCAATTAGGCTAGGACCTGACCTAGCCTGGACCACAAGAACCTGTCATAGGCTGCATATTGGGCCTGATGTGCAGAAATGGAAAGCAGTAACCGTGCCGAGTAGAAAGTCCTCCTACCCCAGAAGTCAAAATCCGAGGAGTCTTGATCTGGGGGCAGGTCACGGTGAAGGGCGCAAAGCCCATCAGGAGTATCCAACTGCGTCAATCCGGACTGCGGATGAGTCATGGAAGCTGGAGACTCCAGGGGTGCGCAATACCTCTGGCTGAGATCCCTAGGGGCATGAACTCCAGAGAAGGGCCTCTGCCAGGAATGCAACGACGCCTCCCGAAAAGGAGCAGGCCAGGACGGCACCACAAGGGTGGCCTCGCCAAAATCACCTACAAAAGGCGTGCGCCGAGTGCTCAGGATTGCTAACAGTGGCAGGTGTGAGGTGCAAGTCCTCCAACATCCTTACGAGGAAGCACTGATACTCAGCGAGATCAGCAGCTGGAGAGATGCAGACATAAGGTTTCTCTCCCCTAGAAGAGGGGGATGAAGAGCTGGAGGGCACCGGCTGTTCAGAGGGCGGCTGCTCGGGGGGAGGTTGAAAAACCTGACTGTCCATCGCCCTAACGTAAGCTGGGAACCGAGCAGCCACCACTCTGAACTACTCCCAGGAGAGAGAGGCCCGCTAGGACCAAGGATGCCTGGGAGTGCAGGCAAATGTGGCAGAGGAATGGGGACAGAGCCGAGAAGAGATGTCGGCTGACCTCCGCCTGGGCTAAGGAGCAGACCGGGAGCACCCATGGAAGAAGGTGCCCCGGAAGACCCCACAGCCGACAGTTGAACAACCATTGCGGTACTCCCTTGGCTGCACCTGGAAGAATCCCCCCTGTGAGATGACCGGGGATATATAGGTCAAGAAGGATGGTCCTCTACCTCAAAGGAATGGGGGTCTCTCAAAAAGATTGAGGAGGAAGAGTGGAGATCCACACTACGGCTTCTCCCAGAGCCCGGGTGGACCCCCGGAAAAGGCCGCTGTACCGTCCCCAGGCCCCTCGACCCCTCGGAGTCCGAAAGAGCCCTCCTCCTCAAGAGGGCCAGCCTAGGTAGCTGACATCTCTGGGCAGTACCCGAAGGAACTATCCAGGGCACAGCACCCTCCCCTCCCGTAGGTGCTCTGATCGGCCCCAAAGTTGGGCAATCTAGGCACACCATAGGTGGGGGTACCACTGCTGAGGGGTCAGTGAACCCACCAAGATCGGGCTGCAGAGCAATGGTGGCCTGCACCACTGCCCGCTAGTCAGCACCCCAGACCCCAGTCTCAGTAGCCACCGACCCCAACTCAGATGGGAGCTGACTCCGGCTTGTCGAGGAAACTACTGGGCTGCCCACTTCAACAGCCAACCCCAAAGAGTCAGATCAGAGCCCAACTCCGCCTCCGAGGAGGTAGAGGCCGAGGCCTTGTGCCAGACCACAGGAGGTCCCCCACTGCCATCTTTGCCAAAGGGAGTGCCAAAGACCAAAAATCCATGCCTGAGCCGGTGCCAGTGCCCCCTACAGTACCGCGAGCGGAATACACAGGGAGCATGACTCCAGCCCGAACAGGAGCTCCAGAGTCGGGACCAGCCACGGTGCCATCTGGCCCCACAGCGCCACGAACAGCACCGAGGGCAGAGGCAGCACTGATGATGGCCCTGACGGCACCATCGGCACCGAGGACAGCGCTGCCTGGCCCCACAATCGGCAATGAGGGCAGAGGCAGCACCAATGATGGCGCAGTCCAGCTCCATGGTGCCATGAACGGCGCTGAGGGTAGAGGTGGTGCTGAGGGCAGAATCAGACAGTCCCATGGTGCCGAGCCCCGAGAAAACGGCACCGTGCTCAACCTCGGCATCGTGGATGGCGCCGAGACAAGACATAGGCAGAGAGACAGCTGTAGCAGCTCCCATCGCGCCCGCGAAGGGTATCAGCCGCCGGACGGCTCCAACAGAAGCCATGGCGCCGCATTTACATTTCGGTGCCGACGACGGCTCCGTCAGGGTCCACAGCGCCGACTGACAGCATCGAGGATGGCACCGATCTGGGAATTGCGAACCGTGGGAGCCTTCAGCCCTGAAGGGGGCGATTGCCGTGGCGGCGCCTCCCGCCTGCCACCGAAAGGAGCAGGATGGGCCTCCTGCGCCATGGAAGGAGCCTCAGCAATGGCTAGGCTACTAGTAGCCGAGGCTCCCTCCTCCGCAGTCCATGTAGAACCGGAGGGGACCCGGAGGAAAGGCCGAGAGAGTGTGGCTTGGCCTGAGCACGCCTCACCCCAAAAGTCGCCGGAGCTCATTTCACTTTCCACATCGCTGTCCGATGACCCAGCAGTCCATGGAGAAACAGGCGCCGCATGAACCCACGTCGTGAAGCGGCCAAGACACGAAAGACAATGGTCATGTTGGTCGGTGACTGAATATTTTCCGCCACATGGGCACCGTCGCATGGGGGGCCGACCCGTCCTGGAAAATTTCTTGCCCTCCAACCGAGACATGACCTTCGCAGAAAAAAAACACCAAAAACAGACTCTAAGTCGCAGAAATATAAAAAAATGGAAAGATCACACCGGGTGACATCAAGTATGGCAAAAACAGAACCGGCAGGAGGAACCAATGAACTTTGGCACTGAAGGAATGGATTTCGAGAAACTGCGGAGCAGGCCTAGGATTTTCTTCTGGCGTCCCACAAGGTGACACTCTCGGTGAGGAGGCGAAGAACTGGCAGGCAGGTGGAGTTGATGCAGCGTAACAGCCAACCTCGCAGGCGCCACACAGTGCGTCGGCCTTGAGGCGGCACCGATGGTGCGTCGGCTCCACCTACCTTAGAAAAAAAAAAAAGGCTTCCACGGGGTCCTGACCTCCAGCCGAGTACCAAACAGTGATGAATGGTGAAGAGTGACACAGATAAGATCTATGGGTCATCTTGGAAACGGGAAATGGGACAGCCATACGAATTGGGGTTGTCTACAGGCCCCAGACCAGGGAGAGGACAGAGGCACATTACTATTAGAATATATACAAAACAGGACAGCTAGAGGGGAGGTTCTGATAATGGGAGACTTCAACATGCCAGATACAGATTGGTCAATACCAGAAGGAACATCTGCCAGAACTAGACACATGGTGGATTCCCTGAAGGGGGAGGGCCTCAAACAACTGGTACAACAACCGACAAGAGACAGAGCTATCCTAGATCTAGTACTAACTAACAGGGAAAGGATCACAGATCTTGAGGAGAAGGTGACCTGGGGGCCAGTGACCATCACATGGTATGGTTCAATTTGGCCACTAGAACTAAATCATCGCATTCCAAGGCAAAAATATGGGACTTCAGAGGAGCAGGCTTTGATAAGATGGCCAACAGAGTTAAGCTAGCCCTGGCAAAAAAAAAAAAATACAGGTGAGGGGGGTAAAGGCAAAGTGGGCAAGCATTAAGGATGCAACACTTGAAGCAACATCCCATTGTGTTAGAGAGAAAAGGAAGTGCAAAAGAAGGAAACCACTTTGGTTCTCAAAACAGTAGCAGAAATGGTCAGAGCCAAAAGGCTGGCCTTCAGGAAATATAAAGGGAACACAGCGGGTTGAAGATAGGAGGCATACCAAACTTCCCTAAGGAAGCAGGAAGGCAGTAAGGCAGGCAAAGCCCAAACTAAGGAAACACTAGCACAAACAGTAAAGAAGGTGACAAGACTTTCTATAGATACATTAGTGAAAGGAGAAAGTCCAGCAGGTATTGATTAAGATCAAAGGAGATAAGGGGTATGTGAGGAGGAGGATCATGTAAAAGCATCTATCCTAAATAGATACTTCTGCTCAGTATTTACTAAACAGAAGGTAGGGCAAGGCCCACAGCTCAGCACCATGGACACCGGGGGGGGGGTGTGCACTAGTCCCTTCACAAAAGAAAGGGTCCTACAAGAGCTCAATAAGCTCTGGGTGGACAAGGCAATGGGACCTGACAGCATACATCCCAGGGTACTAAAGGAGCTAAGGGTAGAACTAGCAGAGCCATTATCAGAACTGTTTAGTGAGTCTCTGAGCACAGGAGAGGTCCCAGAAGACTGGAGAAGGGCTCATGTGATCCCGCTCCGCAAGAGTGGTAGCAGGGAGGAGGCAGGGAACTACAGACCAGTCAGTCTTACCTCAGTAATGGGCAGGATTATGGAGGCACTTCTTAAGGAAAAGATAGTGCAACACCTGGAATCCATAGGAGCACAGGCTCCAAGACAGCATGGGTTTACAAAAGGAAGGTCCTGTCAAACTGATCTCATAGATTTCTTTGACTGCGTAACCAGAGTGGTGGACCAAGGGGGAGCAGTTGATGTCGCCTAGCTTGACTTCAGCAAAGCTTTCAATACTGTTCCACATAGAAGATTGATTAATAAGCTGGCTAGGCTCAGGGTGGGTCAGAAATTGGTCAACTGGGTGGCAAACTGGTTGACAGGCAGAAAACAGAGAGTGCTGGTAAACAATATATAGTCAGAAGAGATGCTAGTCACAAGTGCGGTACCTCAGGGATCAGTCCTGGGGCCAGTTCTCTTCAACATCTTCATCAGTGACATTGCAGATGGACTAGAGGGTAAGATTTGTCTGTTTGCAAATGACACCAAGATCTGCAACAGAATAGATGATCCAGATGGGGTGGGCAGAATGAGGAGAGATCTGGATAAACTAGCGAAATGGTCAGAAGACTGGCAACTGGGGTTTAATGCAAAGAAGTGTAAGATCATGCACACAGGGAAGAGAAACCCTGAAGCCACCTATAGGCTGGGAGGGGAGTTGCTGGCAGTCACAAGGCAAGAAAGAGACTTGAGTATCATCATCACTGATGACCTGAAATCATCCAAGCAGACCACTAAAGCAGTAGGCAAGGCTAGGGGGATGTTGGGGTGTATTAGTAGGGGTATCAGAAGTCAGAAGAGGGAGGTAATAATCCCTCTTTACAAGACGATGGTTAGGCCCCATCTGGAGTACTGCATGCAGTACTGGAGGCCACACCTTCACAAGGACATTAACCAAATTGAGGCAGTCCAGAGAAGGGCAACCAAAATGGTGCAGGGACTGCATCAGAAAACATATGAGGCTAGATTAACGTAGCTTAACATGTATACCCTAGAGCAAAGGAGGGAAAGGAGAGGTGATATGATCAAAACATTTAAACACCTTAAGGGCATTAACAAGGTGAAAGAGTCTAACATGTTTCAGTATAAGAAAAATAGAAGGACAACAGGACACAGCATGAGATTAGAGGGATGCCGATTAAGAGGTAATGTGAGGAAGTTCTTTTTCACAGAAAGGGTGGTAGATGCATAGAATGGCCTACCTCAGGAAGTGGTGAATATGAATACAGTGCAGGGCTGCAAACAGGCATGGGATAGGCATAAGGGAGCAATACAGATGAGTATGAACAGATAGGCCATTGACAGAGCAAAGGCAGATGGCACATTTATAAGGTAGAAAAAGAAATGGGCAGACTGGATGGGCCTTGCAGTCCTTATCTGCCATCAACTTCTATGTTTCTATTCTCCATCAGGCTACAGCATTCAATGCCAGCCTCAGTGGCGCCACAAGGAAAGATAGAGATCCACTGGAGGGGCAAAGCACTTAAAAAGTTTTCAATATTGCTTTAATTTTGTTGTAAAAACTGCATGCAAAACAAAAAGTAGTACTTTTGTACACTGTTATATATTCCAGACGCATTTTGTCATGGTTCTTTAGCTAAAGCTATAATGCTCACACTGCCATATTACAGTATTTAATTTTGAGAGAGTTATTCATTCAAATGTATAGCACTGCTACAATTTGCATACCATGCCTAAAGGAATAATGATGTTCCCCATGAAGCAAGCGTAATACATAACATGTACTGGAATACTTAGTAGTATGTGATACAATATCATGTCATTTGTTAACCTTTCCTGTTGGCACAGTACCTTCTGACCCATGATTATAGACAGCAAATGGTCCAGCAAGTTGAATTCGGCCATGGTGATGGAAATACTGCTCTTGAGAATTGTAACACATGTCAATCGTGTTGGAATATATTCCTCCAAGGACACCACTTCTTCTGGGGTTGGCAGCAGTCGGTTTTCATCCACAATAACTAAACATTAACAGATTAAGGGGAAAAGTCAAAGTTACACATAAACTATAGTTACTATTCAAAAGGATGTGAATTACAAATATATACTGTGTGTGTGTGTATATATACACACACACACACACACACACACACACACATATACACACATACACACACACTGATAGGTTAATTGTGGCTACATTTTCCTGACTGCAATTATAATTTAAATGAAACATAATAGCTGCAGCTAAAATTATATTCAGGTTGTATTTAGAAGTCTTTTATCTTCATAATTACAGAAGACCAAGTTATTGCTCCTGCTGAGCACTGGCTTTAAGCCCATTATTCACAGTTAATGGTCTGGTTTTATTATTATTAATTTGGTGCCTACGATGGTTATTTTCATTGCATGCCAAGCTGTGATTTTATGCCAGTGAAAATATACTTGGTACAGAACATGTGTGAAACAACTAGACAGCAACAAGAGAGAAGTCCAGTGTTCCCCACAGTCAAGAATGCCGACACGCCCCAACCAAAGCTCAATTTCCAATGTTTCTGGTGGGAAAACTTCATGAGATTAGTATGTTTTCCTTTCAAGTTAAAACCACCATTTAGTTAATGTTCCCTAATTTATTTCCCCACCAAATTATGAGCTTCACCAGAAGAATGAAATTGCAATTCGTCTCCTTCAGAACAATGGAAAAACTTCCTGTGGACAGATGGCTAATTTAAAATAATCACTGACCATACACAAAGCCATGTATAATATAGCTAAAAACGGTTTTGTATTAACCCTTCACCCTCAAACATCTTGACCATCATGATACCACAAGTCATATGTTTTTGTTGGCACATTCCTAACAAGTTGTGTTTAAACAAATGGCAGTTGTGTACTCTTATAATGATTTTCTTTTTCAAGTATGTCCACAGAAATGAGACCCCGTTTCCAATAATGACCGGAACTGACCTTTATCTACTTTATACCAACATGTACAGATTTTTTGCAATACTGATTTTTCCTTTGAAAAATAAAATGTCTTTGTCCAGTGATAGCATATGAGTGTTTCTGTAAGTGTGTGACAACATACCATGATGTGCAAGATATCAAAGTGATAAGAAAGCACAGGAAAACAACAAAATATGGATTTTTGTTGTTATGCTACCATTTGTAGTTGGGAAACCATAAATCATAAATGTAGAAACATGTTGCCTCACTCCATCTTCACTGGTAAATACTTTGTGTGTGTTTTACAGGGCTGGAGACAGAAACAGAAAATGTTCTATGCCTTGGTTTAATGCTCAAATGGATAACCTTGGAATCCTACTTCGCTAGGAATGCCGGGCAAATCTATACAGATCTTGATCTATTATTATATATTGATGGGAGGGTCTTTCTGCTGGCATACATCGTATATGAGCTTACCAGCAGGAATTCTGTCATAACTACTTGACATTAACACATGAAATACTATATGACACAGACAGAGGACACTTTGGGTCCTGCAATAAGGAAACCGAGAATCTGTAGGCAGATAAGGACCGCCTGGTCCACCTAGTTTGTCCCTGCCTATGCTGTCACCGCAAACCCTACCTGATCTCTCTACTCCCACTCCCCTCTTTACTACTAAGATTCCTTTGTGCCTATCCAATGCATGTTTGAAGTCCACCACCGATTCAGCTCCCACCGCCTCCACTGGTAGACTGTTCCAGGCATCCACCACTCTTCTGGTGAAGAAGTACTTCCTCACATCCCTCCTAAACTCCACCCCCACCCCTTCTAGCTTCACTGCATGCCTTCATGTCCTGGTGTACCTTCTCCTGTGAAATATACTCTCCTCCTGTACCTTGTTGACCCCTGTGAGGACTCTCCCTCCTCTCCTCCATAGCGTACATACTGAGATCCCTCAGTCTCTTCTCATAGGGCTTTTGATACAACCCCTGCTCCATTTAGCTGCCCTCCTCTGGACTGGACACAGTACTCCAGGTGAGGCCTCACCAACACTTGCTATAGTGGCAACACCATCTCTCTTCTACTGGTGATTCCCCTACCTATGCACCCTAGCATCCCACCTTGAATTCATCAGATACACTATGATAAGCCCAAGATTTCTCTCCTGCTTTGTGACCGCCAGTACCCTCCTCCCCCAATTTTATCCACCACCCATGGGTTTCTGTGCCCTAGGTGCATGATTTTGCACTTTTTTGCATTGAAACTCAGTTGTCATACCCTCGATCACACCTCAAGTTCTCTTAGATTTCTACTAATACTCTCCACCCCCTCTGGCGTATCTACCCTATTACAGATTTTAGTGTCATCTGCAAAGAGGCATACCTCCCCTTCCAGTTCTTCTGCTATGTTGCTTATGAAGCCATTTAAGAAGACTGGTTCCAGCAATGAGCCATGAGGTATCCCGATGGTCACTCTCCCTCATTAAGATGAGTGCCATTTACCCTTGACTCCCTAACCAAATCCCATCTCCTAGCTACACTCACCCCCAACCCATGAGCCTGCTACTACTGATCACCTGATCTCATCTTCTTCTCATCAAGCCCCCAGACTTTTGAATCATGACACCAAAAGGATCTGCTTCTATCCATTGTAATGTGTATTTATAACACACTATTTATCAACACTTGACCTGGTGATTACAGTTTAAAATAACTAATTAAATGTAACTGCCTAATTCCATTTGTACTATACATCCTGTACCTTGTATTTACAAATATGTTTTATCTCCTTTTTTTGCTCCTCTGTCTTGTACAGACCCTAGACCTTTGAAAATAGGCCCAGCCTAAAGGGTCTTGTGTGTAGTAAATAAATAAATTTACCATCCCCCTCTGTTACCTATCCATCTACCTCTTTCTCACATAGTTTACCACCTTGGGTCCACCCCTAAACTGTCCAGTTTCCTTAGACGGTTCCTACGCACTATAATGTCAAAGGCCTTGCTGAAGTCAAAGTAAGACGCATCCACTGCCCCACCTTGATCTATTTCCCTAGTTATCCAAACAAAGAAATCGATCAGGTTCATCTGACATGACCTCCTTCCTGTGAATCCATGCTGCCTCAGGTCTTGTAGCTTGCTAGATTCAAGATACTCCATTAGCCTTTCTTTTAAAGAAGCAGCAGTTAAGCAAACAAAATGCTGAACCAAAGCAACCACTGTCTCATTGACAGCAAGTGCATAAAGGGCTGGTGTTTTCCTCTTCCTCAACTGGCTCTGATGGTGGCAGCCTTCAGCCCAATAAGGGCATCCTAAACGAGTATTATTCTCCACATTATAAAAAGGGTCTGAGAAATGGAGCTTTCTGATTGGTTGCCAACATTCTAACAGCCTTATGTTAATCTTTTATTAATATGCATGTAGAGCTTAGCCATATGCTGAACAAGGTTTAACACTGTTTAAAAACATTTTTTATTATAATAGCAATAAGGCACTCCCAGGGATTATGTTAATGGTCAAGTTAATCACCCTCTGGGGCATGTGGCACTCGGCTACACCTAGTGCCACAGTACACCCCTAGAAGGTAATTAACAGACCATTACCATAACCCTTGGTCATGCCTTATTGCTTAATTATGTGGCAGAGAACGAGGGTATGGCAAGCTAGGAAACTGGTATGCATAGTACTGTGAAGACAGAAGAGACTTAGGATCCATCCTGTCTGCCCCTCTTGAAGCACAGAAGTGCTATACCCAATTTGAGTATGGACAGATTCCCAAGCATATCAACTGGAATGCTACCCTTACTTGTGTCACGTAAACTTTAATTCCATTCTCCTTCAGGCACCTGTCTAGTTCTGATCTGAAAGCCTGAACTGTGTTCATTTCCACAACCTCACTGGGTAGGCTAGTCTACATTCTGTGCTCTAAGCATGTGCTGTCCCTAGACCAAGGCCCTAGTAATTCTGCAGTTTCGTGACTGTGGAATTTTCCACAAACCTTGCATAATGCTAGAGTATATGTAGTACCACTGAATTAATTGCTCCTAGGGATTTTGGTGATGTCATCGATGACATCACATTATAGACAATGGTAGGACAGCATTCTGTCACAGAAATGAACAATTCATGCTGCAGGAATGAACAAATGCTGCCACAGAAGCCTAGGAGCTCTGCTGAAGCTTAGGAAAGGTAGACTTGATAGACCTTCAGTCTCCTTCTGCTATCAAATTCTATGTTTCTAGTTTTTTCACTCCAATGTGCATTTTTTTCCCATAGTGCCTGGCTCCCTTCCCTGCTAGTTTATCTTGAAGCCCTTCCTTACGTTAACCGTGTGATGTCATCGATAACATCACTTCACATTTTAGCCAATTACAGAACAGCATTTTGTCACAGAAATGAACAATTCATGCCACAGAAACCTACAAGCCCCGCAGCAGAAATCAGGACTGAAGTGACATGAAGAACTAGGGGTCCTGGTCTTGACTTGGGAAACCAAATTATCATGCTCGGGTGTGTAATGAAATAGAAAATGCCAAAACTGTGAGCTTTTTCTTTCCCCTTTTACCTGGTATGTTTTCGGTACTAGGCAAAACACCCTGACTAAATTATTTAGTGTGGTTTCATTACATCCCACTAGGATACAGAGTACTTGAGTGGATGTGAAGCTCGCAGCAGCACAGAAGAGACCTGGCAATCACAAAAATACTAAATGTAATTTATGTGCAAAACATGCCCCTTTGAAAATGAATGTTTAGTAGTAAACATGTATGAATGAACACTCATGGAAAAACGAAATTTCATGAAATGTGCAAGGTCAGTAAAAAAATAAACTATTTTTTGGCCTTCAAAACTAAATATGAATTACAAACTGTCCTTCAAGTGAAACTCATTTCAAGCAAATTTCTGTTGTACACAAGAACCTTTGTAAAATAAGCCAAATGAAGGGATGTGCCCCCGAAGACCCCCACTTCAAGTACCTTGGTGTGTTGGAAAATCTACTTAGATGGGTAGGAGATTGGCAGGGGAGAAGCAGAGTGTGATGGTAAATGGGGTAAGTCAAGGGAGAGAGAGGTCATGAGGGGGGTGCCACAGGGTTCAATCCTGGGGCCGATCCCTTTCAATGTGTTCATCAGTGACACAGGAGAAGGAACAGAGGGTGAGATGAGTCTCTTTGCAGATACCACTAAGCTCTGTGGCAGGGTAGACAGTAAGGAAGGGGTTAGACTTGAAGAGGAACATGCAAAGGTTAGAGGGGTTGTGCAAAGTCTGACAACTGAAATTCAACACCACAAAGTGTAAAGTAATGCACATGGAACAAGAACCCCAGAAGAGAATAATGAATGGGAGGGATTAAGCTGGAAACTACTTCTAAGGAAAGGGACCTAGGAGTCATCATAAGCAACTCCCTACAGCAATTTAGCCAAGTGTAACTAGAACTGAATAAAAGGGCTCATAGTTACATGGAGGAAGCAGCTGGGTAGAGGGGGAAGGTGAGGGCAATAATCCCAATTAGACAACAGGTCCCAGGATAGAATAGGGTAAAACAGGGTACACTGGATGGACCAATGGTCTTTTTCTGCCAACATTTTCTATATTTTTATGGACTGTGACTTATTTTATTCATCCACATCGATGCCATCTGTAAAAAGCTCCTCCTCAAATGCAGACTCACAAAAATGTGACAGCAGAAAATACAGGTTACTCACCTGTGACAGGAGTTCTAGAAGTGGTATATGTTGTTCATTCACACTTTGTGGCAGGTTCTTTGCCACTTTAAACCTTGCCGGAAGGTCTTCAAGCTGGCTCCTCCCACCCACCCAGGTGGTAAAACCCTTGCCTCCGCCCCATGATGCCAGGTCTAGCCTGCTGGAAGCCAGGTTGAGCGTTGAAGCCGGGGAAGTCGGGTGGGTCGTGTGGATGAACAACATATACCACTCCTAGAACTCCTGTTACAGGTGAGTATCCTGTATTTCTAGGGACGTAGATATGTTGTTCAATTCACACTTTGTGGCAGACTCCTAGCAGTTCTCCGGGAGGAGGGAGGCAAGGCATGCACCCCCTACTTGGGAAATAAGGACTGGAGAACCGAGGTCCCAAAACCAGCATCCCAGTGTGACTCTAGGTCAATGTGGTAATGGGAAATAAAGGTGTGTGCTGACTTACAGTTAGCAGCCCTACAGATTTCCTGGATAGGGACGTCCCTAGAAGCAGCCACCGGAGTAGCAGTATGGAGGGTAGAATGAGCTCTTATCCCTTTGGGAGGCTCCATGCCCACCAACCTAAAGCAGAGATCTATGCAGGAGGTGACCTAACTGCTTATCGTCCGCTTGACTGCAGGTCTGCCAGGTGCGGCTTCATCGTAGGTGACAAACAGTTGGCGAACCTCTCCCTGAACTTCAGCCATCTGCTCCTTACAAGTGAGCACCCTACTAGGGTCCAAGGAATGGAGCCTATATTCGGCATCCGAGGTGTGATTGGGGTAGAACACCGGCAGAGTCAACACCTGGTTAAGGTTAAACTCTGACACCATCTTTGGAAGAAACTTTGGGTGGGGGCGACGGACAACCTTGTCCCTATGGAAGACCAGGTAGGGAGGCTCGATGGAAAGCACCTGAAGCTCTTCCATCCTTCTGGCTGACGTAACAGCCACTAAGAAGGCGGTCTTCCACGACAGGTGAGAGACGTCACACCTGTGCATCGGTTTGAATGGCTTGCCTATGAGCTTAGCCAGTACCAGCAGTAGATCCCACAGAGGTGGAGGTTCTCGCACCGGAAGGGATATGTGGTCTAGGCCCAACCACCTTCTCCTGCACCACCAACTGCTTGCCCGGCAAGCAGAGATGGCTGCCAGGTGCACCTTAAGGGTCGTCAACCGAAGCCCTAGCTGAGAAAGGGACCACAGGTAGTCCAAAATACTAGCCAAAGGACAGGAAGAGGGGTCCAACCCCTTGTCCAGACACCAAATAGAGAATCTCTTCCATTTGAAGGCATAGCATTTTCTGGTCGACTCTTTACGGGACTCCTCAACGATGTTAAGGACCTCGTTGGAAAGACCCATGGCCTGGAACTCTAGCCACTCAGGAACCAGGCAATCAGGTGCAGGGATTTAAGGTCCGGGTTGAGAACCTTCCCCTCGTTGACTGAGATCAGGTCCGGGCGGGCTGGAAGCTGCCTCGGGAGCCTGGAGCTGAGGCTGAGGAGATCTGGGTACAAGAACTAGCGAGGCCAGTCTGGGGCTACCAGAATCACCTGCGTCTTGTCCCTCTTCGCCTTGAGAAGCACCTTGTGGATCAAAAGAAATGGAGGGAAGGTGTAAAAGAGGCCCGGGGTCCACGGCCTCGAGAAGGCATCCCCCTGCAGTGAGCCCTGCTGAGGGGGGCGGGCGTGAAACAGCCTCAGCTTCGTATTCTCTCTGGAGGCAAACAGGTCCCCCTGAGGGGTACCCCAATAAGAGAACAGGTCTTGCACTATCTCCAGCAGGAGAGACCACTCACGAGAGGCAGTGCCTATACGGCTAAGGGCATCGGCTGGACTGTTGCAGGCTCCTGCCAAATGGATGGCTAGGAGATCTGCATCCAGGCTGATCACGAGAGACCAATGTGGAGAGCTTCCTTGCACAGAGGCAAGGAGTGCGCCGCACCCTGTCAGTTGCAACAGTACATGGTCATGGTGTTGTCCGTCTGGACCTGAACCATCAGACCCCATACAAACGGAGCGAGGCCAGTGAGGGCTAGTCGAACCGCTTGAAGCTCCAGCAGGTTGATGTGGCATCGAGACTCCTAAGGGGACCAGAGGCCGTGGGCCCAGAGATCCCCCAGATGGGCACCCCAACCCATCATAGAGGCGTCGGTCGTTAAGAGTGGCTGTTGGCTTGGGGAGGACAAACGAGATACCCTCCTGCAGATGAGCTGGGACGAGCCACATCTTTTGGGTCATGGTCACTGGCTGGTCCAAAGGACCGGAGCGCTGTGACCACTGGCGGGCCAGCCCCCATACCAGGGGGAGCATATGGCAGCGGGCCCAATGGACCACGCTGGTGCAGGCCACCATGAGGCCCAGAAGAAACAGGAAGTCCCGGGCAGGGTGCAACTGCCCAACCAGAAATGACTGGGCAAAGGAGGAAGGGACCTCGGCCCTGTTTGCCAGGAGTCGGGCTCTGGCTCGAAGAGAGTCGAGCTCTGTCCCAATGAACTGAATCACCTGTGATGGCACAAGTTCCGATCTGGCCTCGTTGACCAGGAGGCCAATCCGAGAGCAGACCTGGAGGGCCAGATCCCTGGACCGCTCCACCTCCAACCTGGAGGGGGCTGCAATCAGCCAATCATCCAGGTAAAGGTACACCCAGACCCCTTGGCACCGCAGGAATGCTGTCACCACTGCCATGCATTTGGTGAAGACCCTGGGAGCTGGAGATAGGCCAAAGGGCATGGCACAGAACTCGTAAAGAGGTCCCTCTGCTCTGAAGCGGAAGAATTGCTGATGAGACAGATGGATTGGGACATGAAAGAATGCGTCCTGGAGATCCAGAGAGCAGAACCACACACCTAGTTCCAAGGATGAAATGATCTGAGCCAGAATGACCATCCTGAAGGTGCACGGCCTTAGGAACTTGTTCAGGTCATGTAGGTCGAGAATGGGGCGCCATCCCCCCATCCACTTTGCCTGGGTCTGGAGGAGGATCCGCCACCTCGCTGATCACCTCCTTCTGGAGGAGCAGAGCAATGTCGGCTCGACGAGCCGACAGAGAGGCTGCGGAGCCCGGAGCGCCTCCCCCCCCAAATGGGGCGACGGCTTGATAGGGAGGGGACTGTTCGAATTCCAGAGGCAGACCTCTGCCGACCACTTGCAGCACCCAGCGGTCCACGGTGATGGTGGACCAGGTGGAAAGGAAGTGACAGAGCCGTTCCCCTCACGGGGGGAGGGGGGACCTCGGGAGGAGTGACGAGGTTGGGGGTGACACCCCTCAACCCATCACTGGGCAGGTTTGGAGGAAGGGCTGACCAAGCGGCCGCCTGGACCCTTCCCTCCAGGCTTCCTATTGGAGGAAGCGGCAGACTTGGCCTTGGGACGCCAAGTGTGAGCCTGCTGGCCTTGTTGTTGGTGCTGCTGGGCCGGACATGCCGCAGGGACAGAAGGGCGAAAGGGTTTACACTGCTGCTGGCGGCCTTTGTCCTTCTGGGCAGACGTGACCGAGTCCACGGTGGCACTGGACTTCTCAATCTTCTGGAGATGGCCTTCCACCCCTGGCCTGAACAAGTCGGTGGCCAGGAACGGAACATCTGACAGCTTGTACTGGGTGTCCGCCGAGAAGGTGGAGATCCGCAGCCAAGCTCTGTGGTGCATGGCTACTGAGGCCGCTACTGACCAGGCACAAGAGTCACCGATATCCAAAGAAGTTTGGAGCTACTGTTGGGCCACCACCCTTCCTTGATTCCACACCTGCTTGACCGTTGTCTGAAGGTCAGCCGGGAGATGAGGAATCACCTCATCCAGGGAACCCACAAGGACGTGTGAAAAATGTGCCATCAGTACTGCCGAGCTAGCCTGTTGAATACCTAATGAGGAAGCAGTGTAAACCTTCCGCCCCGAGTAGTACAGCTTTTTAGACTCTCTATCAGGCGGTTTGTCCACGTCCCTAGCGTTCCCAGAATGCTGCAAAATGCTACAAGTCACCAGCCCCTCCACAGAGGGATGCTCCGAGAAACCAGAGAGTGAACTGGTGGGGACTGCGTAATTGCGAGCCATCCTGGCTGAAGGTGCAGGACGAGATGCAGGCCGCTGCCACAACTCCAGGGCCGGGCCAACAATGGCTTCGGGCACAGGGAAGGCCTCTGTAGGGGAATCTCCTCGGTCCAGTATCTCCGTGAGGTGATACCTGGCCCACTTCTGTATGGGTTCGAACTGCATCCCAGTGGACTCTGAGATGAGCCGAAGTATTCCCAAGAATGAGGATGAGCTCTCATCCACCGACTAACCTCCTGCAGGTTCCAGGTCAAGGGGCCTGGAGTACAGGGAGCAGTTGTCAGACTCTGAGGAGTCCGCGAACAGCTGACGAGCACCTGAGCCACCCTCCACCTGCCGAGGCCGATCGGGAGTGAGGGTGACCAACAACCTGTGGGGCAAGCCCTGACCCAACCGAGAATCCTTGGTCGGGGCCCCATTCTTCAGTTGAGGAGGCGATGGTTGCACCTCAATGGGCAGAGCAGCCGGTTTCGGCCAAACAACTGGTGCCAGGGTCAGCTCCTCGACTACCACAAGGGGTTGCTTCAGTCGTTCAGGCGACAACCACTTAATGGCCGGAGAAGGCGATGGAGTCGGCTTATTACCGGCCAACAAGACTTGTTGCCACATCATGTCCTCATAGCGCTGGCGTAACTTCTGTCACAGCCTATCCTCCGAAGACGACGAAGAGGACGAGCGGTAATGCCGCTTTCCATGGTGCCGAGACAGAGACTGCCGATGTCGGCGAGATCCACCCGACATGGAAAAGGACTGAGACCTTCAGGGTCGCCGAAAGTGGGTCAAAGTGGGGGCAGGGAAAACCCACTCATCCCTCTGTTCAGGGTCCTTGACCGGGGACTTCGGCACAGGAGGCATGGGCAAGTCCTCAGTTACCACCGGGCGAACCGGTGAAGAAGGGTTGTTGGCTTCTCTAGTCGACAACCCGTCCAACTGGTCGAGAAAAATGAAAATTACGTACCTACCGTAATTCTTGATCTTTTCTTGTATCTTCACCATTCATTACTGCTTGGGTTAGTGCGGAGCCGCGCACCCTTCTGAAGTTTTTATTTATTTTGGGGGAGTTGGCTCCAACGGCACCGCCCCTTAGCGCGACGTACTGCGTCATGCACAAGGGGCGGCAGTTAGGTGCCGCGGACTCCTCCTCTATCTCAGTTCTGGTAGCCGGAGAGGCGAAAATAAAGGGTAAGAAAAAAGGAAAACGAGGCAAGAGAGCCGAGGGACAGAAAAAGGAAAGGATATAAACTGAAAAAGGTATAAGCCAGTAGAGAATAGACAGAGGAGAGAGAATTACTACCCTAAGGGACCGCAGGGCTTCCTTTCCGGGGTGGCTCTAGGGGAGGAACAGAGAGAGGGAAAGAGAAAGAAGAAGAAAAAGAGGCATGTTGAGAGGGAGAACAGTGTCCATCGAGCATTGGTTGAGAGGCTTATAGGCTCGAGACTAACAAGGGAGCAAGAATCCCAGTTGCTAGGACTGAGGGGAGGTTCAACCGAACCACCTGAACAGATTCGAATGAGGGCAACATCTCTGAACTCTCAACATACCAAGTCCCTACATCCTAGCTGAGGGCTCCTAGACTGCCCGGGCAGAACCTGTTCCGGGAAGAGTGCCCACCCAGGAAGGGGACTAAGTCCCTTAGCACCTTGTTAAGTGTTAACACAGCAGTGTATGGGAAAGATTATGCCTTTTCGAAGGCAGCTTTGTATGAAAGATAGAGTGGAACTCAATCAGACTCCCTAAGGCAAGGCAAGCAGACGCTCAAAGCTGACAAGTTAAAGTAGCAGCTAGAAGAGCTCAAAAATAATACCTGCCAGGGGGATTCTAAATTTTGCTGAGGCCAAGTCAGAGCACGGTCTCTTAAGCTGTGAAACTGCATAACCTGAAGAAGGCATTTAGAAGTCGCACCCTAAGGGCGGTCAGAAAGAGTTCCCTCAGAATAAGAGAAAAGTACAACCATGCTCGTTCCTCTTTACCTTGAGGAAAAAAGGAACCATTCATTAAGAATGGGAACAGAAAATTTTTTTTTTTTTTTTTGGCATAAAGGCCAAAGGAAGGAAGAGGAATGAGACGGGAAGGGGAGACACCACAGAAGGAGGCCACTGAGGGGAAGGTGGGCGGGTATCAGTAATGAATGGTGAAGATACAAGAGAAGATCAAGAATTACGGTGAGTGCGTGAATTTCTTATCTTCCTTGTCAATCTTCACCATTCATTACTACATAGTGATATAGCCCCCAAAAAGGGGTGGAAGAATCCTGAGGAACAAGACCCCAGCCTCCTGCTGGTGAGAAACAGAAGGGAAGACCCTGGGCTAATCTAGAGAGAAGCCAATGGAGGAGAAGAGCTAGGAGGTGCCCCCCGAGGATGGGGAGACGGAGGAAGCCCCTGCAGTAATCTCCTAGCTCTGGAGAAAAAGAGACGGGTCCCCTGGAAAGCAGAGCGAATCACCCTACACCGGGCCAGGGTGACAACCTTGATAGACGAAGCCATGCCGTCCGTCTAATGCAGATCGCTGTCCCCGCAAGCCTGGAAGCCACCTCACTGGCGTCATAAGATGCTGCTTGGTGTCTTGCCAGCTCCAGGCCTATAGCAGAGAGGGCAATAGCTTGTCTGGTTTGCTCCATATCAGGCATTGATGCTAAGATCTGAGAGAGCATCGACCACAAATGCCTACTGTAGGCAGCATGATGAGTCTGATGAGATGCAATGCAAGCCATCGCACGAGAGGAAGAGAACACTCTTCGCCCCCACCGGTCGAATTGTAGGGAATCCGAGTCCGGTGGATGGTCGTGCACCAGGCAGCAGCGCCCGGAGGGAGTCTCTAGGTATACCAAACCCGAGGGCGGGATGGGGAGAGTACCCAGGGATTCCGAAGGGGCACAATACCGTCGACAGTCTGCCGGGCTGGAAAGGGGCGGCTGGCTGCCAGGAAGGATAGACGCCTGGAAGGGGATAGGCCAGGAAGGTACCACCAGGTGCTGGGCACTGAATTCGCCAAGGAATTCACGCTGCCTCCCATTCGGTATTGTCTCGCCTAACGGGAGAGTCAAGATCCCTCACCGCCTCGAAAGGAATCGCTGATATTCAGTGAAATCAGCATCGGAAGAGATATGAGCAGAGGGTTCCTCTCCCTCAGAGGAGGGAGACGAGGATGATGGAGAGCTCGAGTGTCCAGAAGATTCTTGCAGCGGTGGGGATAGGCGAAAGAACCGCTCATTCATACACCTGACATATGAGGGGAAGGCCGCCGCAGAACCTCTGAACTGCTCCCAGGATAACGGGCCCGTAGGACCGACACGGCCTGGAAGAGCGCGGGGTGGCTGCAGAGGAACAGGAGATGGGCACCTACGAAGAGGCAACTGTCCTCTGCTAGGGCCCTGAAATCCGGAGAACGAAGCCCGAGCTGGCAGGATCCCGGACAACAGACCAGGTCGCAAAACGGAACCCTGGGGATGCGAAACCTGGAACAGCCCAGAAGGGGATCCTCCCCTGTGACGAACCTGGGACTGCATGGATCCAGAAGGGCAGCCCGCAGCATAGCCACGGAGGGACCCGGGGTCCAAGAGAAGGCGGGGCCCAGCGCTATGGCTCCTAGCCACCCCTGAGGGGTGTGACAAGGCTCGATGCCCAGCACCCAGCCTCGACCCCTCGGACTCGAGCACCCTCCTCTTCGACCCCAGCGTTCTCCCACCCCAAGTGGCTGCAACAGCACCAGGGAGGGTAGCTGCCACGAGCCCCCCAGGAGGGAGAGCCCCTCCCTCTGCCCCCACTCCATCACCCCCCAGGAACCCAGGACCACCCCTAGCCAGAGGGCCCTCAGGGGAGGACAGCAGTGGGGACAGCAGAAGAGGCCCGCTGAGCCGCCTAGCACCACGTGCCACCGGGGACCCTTACTCCAAAGAGTCAGGTTGCCAGGACAGGTCCACGTCTGAGTCATCGGCCTCCAAAGAGGAAGAGACCAGCTGGACCACAACACTAGCAACCTCGGGCGTCCCCGGTGAAACGGCACCGCAAACGGCGCCGGTGCCAGAGGCAGCGCTGGACGACCTCAGCCCACCCGCTAAGCCCGGTCCTGGCTCCCCACCAGCCCCAGCTAGGCCCACGGCGCCGGAACCCAACCCGGCGCTACCCGCCAAAAGCCAGAGCGGCGCCGCCAATGGCGCCGTCTCAATCACCGACGCCACTAGCGGTGCCGGGATCTGAAATGGCGCCAGAGGGCGGCATCGAGGGTCCACCGGTGCCAGGCCCAGCAGGCATGGGCCTCGACACTGGGGGAGCCTGCACTTCTGAGGAGGCGACTGCCGAGGCGGTGTCTCCGCCACGGCCCCGGAAGGGACCACGACGTTCCTCCAACACCACAAGAGAAGCTTCCTCTTCAGCAAGAGAAGATGAGGAGACCTCCTCCTCTCGGACCGTATAGGCCGGAGGGGACCCAGAGGAAGGTCTAGAGACCTTACCTGGGAATCTTTGGAGCGACGCCGTCCCCCGGAGGTCAGTGGGGCCTTCCTGATCTTGAACACGCGGACTTCGAGGATACGACGGTCCATGGAGAAACAGGCGTCGCACGCGTCCATATCGTGGTTGGGTCCCAGGCAACGGAGACAGACATCATGCCGATCCGTGATGGAGAAATGCCGGCCACGGAAGCACCGACGCATGGGGCACGGCCCGCCTTCGATTTACGTTTTGGCCCCGAACCTGACATGATGCGAACTAAATAAGGACAAAAAACAGCAACAGAGCACTCGGCGCTGTCGACAAAAATAAAAGAACGGTCTTGCCGGGAGACGGTGTCGAGCGAGTACCACTGGAGAAAACGAGGAGTCTTGTGACGCAGAAAAGCTTCAACTACCACGCAGCAGGTGCAGCCTCGACGGCGGGAGAAACAGAACTGAGATAGAGGAGGAGTCCGCGGCATCTAACCGCCCCTCGCGCATGACGCAATGCGTCGGCGCTGGACGCGTTGGAGCCGACTCCAAAAAAAAAAAAACTCCCGTATCAGGTGCACGCCTCCGGCACTAACCCAAGCAGTAATGAATGGTAAAGAGTGACAAGGGAAGATATCTCGACTGTGTCAATGGGTGTCTCAGCCGGCTGACCTGACGGGCACACCATGAAGCCAGCGGCCTTAGCCACAACCTCGACCGAAGTGGAGAGCCGACGGTCCGATGAAGGGGATCTCTCCCGCTCCCATGAACGTCGACGGTGGGACTTACCTTTCGGTTCTTTTTTCTTCGACCTACTCGTGTGTCCCGAGGGTCCTTCTCCCTTGGTGGAGAGGGACTAACAAAGCTCCTTGAAAGAAGCAGTGTAGGAGCCGCCCAAGGAGAGCGAGATAAATGCCGAGGCTGAGGAGGAAGATGATGCGGCCTGAGCCGTTTCCTCCTCGAGGGCGATCAACTGCTCCACGGAGCCCACAGCCGCGGACACCGCCCTACCGGGCCTCCTTCGACTTCACTGCCGGTGCCGTTTCTGGGGTGCCCAGTTGAAGTCTGGCAGCGTGGTTTTCCAGAACCGAAGCCGTGAAAGACTTGCAAAGATCGCAGGCCTGTGGATTGTGATCAAGACCCAGGCAATAAATGCAAGTGGAGTGCGGGTCGGTCCGGGACATTTTCTGCCCGCAGGGACACCGACGGAAGCCGGGAGTGGATTTGTCCATCGCAGCCACAAGGGAAGATGAAGACGCAAGTCTAGAGAATTTTAAAATGATTTTCCGAACTTCCAAATTAGGATCCAGGCCTAAAAGCGCGGAGTGCTAAGGAGGGAACCTGAGCTTCCAAGCGGTAAGAAGATCTGGCTTCATGTGGCGGAGCCAAGTATTTTACCACCTGGGTGGGTGGGAGGAGCCAGCTTGAAGACCTTCTGGCAAGATTTAAAGTGGCAAGGAACCTGCCACAAAGTGTGGATGAACAACATATCCACATCCCTAGAAAGGACCCTTTTTGACCCATTGAGTCTGCCCCTTACTCGTTACTCCCCCTCCCTACTTGTCCCACTCGTCCAGAGATCCCCCCTTCATCCCCCTTTCAACCCCTTGTGTCCGTCGCCCCACCACCTCCTCCAGCAAACTGTTCCAGGGCTCCACCACCCTCTCAGTGAATTAACACCCTCTCACATTACCCTTAAACCACCCCCCCCAACCTCAAACCATGGCCCCTGGTTCTAGCACCTCCTTTCCTCATGAATAAGCTCCCCCCTGCCTTATTAATCCTCTTCATGTACTTAAATGTTTCATTTATGTTCCCCCTCTCCCTTCTGATCTCCAGTGGGTACAGATCAAACTCTCTCAGCCTCTCCTCGTAGGGCTTCCCATTCAACCCATGCACTATCTTAGTGGCCCTTCTCTGAACCTTTTCAACCTCATCTATGTCCTTGCATGGGTGAGGTCTCCAGAACTGGACCCCCTAATCCAGGTGAGGCCTCACCATGGATTTGAAAAGTGGTATCAACGCCTCCCTCTTTCTCCTTGTTATACCCCCTTCTTATGCACACCAGCATTCTATTCGTTTTGCCCACTGAATTGCTACATTGGGTTCCCACTTTAAGGTTATCTGAAATTATAATTCCCAGATCCCTCCCATGATCATTTGTCCTGATTACATCCCCCCAGTGTGTAACTTCACTTGCGGGTTGTTCCTCTCCATGTGCATTGCTCTGCATTTTGTAGCACTGAATTGCAGCTGCCAGCTTTCCGACCACCCCTCCAGCAATCTTAGATCTTCCCTCATAGCCTCCACCCAGTCTGGGATGTCCACCCTATCACAGATCTTCGTGTCATCTGCAAATAGGCAGACCCTCCCCTGTAGCCCCTCCTCTATGTCGATGATTTAGATGTTGAACAGGATAGGCCTCAGCACCGACCCCTGGGGATCCCCGCTTGTCACCCCTTCCTCCCTGGAATGTACCCCATTTACCACCATCTTTTGGCTTCTTCTCATCAACCAGTTTTCTACCCACCTCATTATCTTCTGTCCCACCCTCAAACTCTCCAGCTTACTTACCAGTCTTCTGTGGGAGGCAGTATCAAAGGCCTTCCTGAAGTCCAGATAGGCCATGTCTACTGCCCCCCCCCCCGATCTACCACCCTCGTCACCCAATCAAAAAAGTCAATCAGGTTCATCAAGCATTACCTCCCTTGTGTGAAGTCATGCTGATGAACGTCCTGTAGGCCACTTTCCTCCAAGTAGCTGACCACCATTTCTTTTAATATTGTCTCCATCACTTTGCCCACCACCAAGGTGAGGCTGACTGGGAGATAACTGCTTGCCTCTTCCCTATTCTCACCCCTGTGTAATGGCACCACATCTGCCCTGTTCCAGTCCCTTGGCACCCACCCCGTATCCAGTGACAAGTTAAACAACCCCGCTACAGGTGCCGCCAGCTCCTCCCTTAGTTCTCGGAGTACCGTAGGATGCAGGGTGTCTGGACCCATAGCCTTGTTCACCCTCAATCTACCCAATTCCTCTCTTACCCTGTCCTCACTGACTGGACTAGGATCCACCCCTATGCCTTCCCTTCCCCTCTCCCTTAAAACCAGTCCCCTTCCTTCCTGTTCCACCGTGAAGACCAAGCAGAAGTACCTATTTAGCACCTCCGCCTTCTTGAAGTCCCCTTCTACTTGTACTCCTCCTTCCCCTTCACCCTTACTATCCTCTGCCGGTCTGCCTAGCAATTCCTTCCTCCATCCAGCTTTTGCCTTCTTAATCTTCTGCCCTGCCACCCTCCGCTTCTCCCTGTAAGTCTGCCTGTCCTCCTTCCCCTGTGTCTTCTTATATGCTCTGAACATCCTTTTTCTTTTTTCAATTGCACCCCCTCACTTAAGTGGTGAACAAGAGCAGCTTTCTTCTTTTTCTATTCTTCCTCACCTTCCTTATGTAGATTTCCATGACCTTTAGTAACCCCCCCAATCGAGTTCCATCATTTCTATACTTCCTCTAATCCCTCCTTCCCCTCCATTTCTTTCCTGAATATCTCCCTCATCTTGGCAAAATCCACCCACCTGAAGTCCAGGATCTCTGTGTTGGTTCGACTCGCTTCACTCTCACTCCTAATCTTGATGCTCACTGTATTATGGTCACTTGCACCTAAGCTGACCCCCACTGCAACTCCTTCCACACTATCCCCATTGGTGAGGACCACATCTAGTATGCTGCCACCCCTAGTGGGTTCCCTGACCAGCTGTTGCAGAAAGGCTCCCTGGAAGGACTCAAGGATCTTTCTGCTCCTGGCTGACCTAGTTGATGGGATATCCCAGTCAGCATACAGGAAGTTAAGGTCACCCACCAGCAGAATCTCCCCTGTGTGTCATCCTTTGAATCACCTGCAACATCTGCCTATCCACTTCCTCCCCCTGCGCTGGAGTTCTGTAAGTAACCCCCAGCCTTATTGATGCCCCAGTCTGTTTTTCTAGCATGACCCACAAGATTTCTGCCTCCTCTTTCTTCTCCTGCCCTTCTGTCACCCTAATGTCATCCCTGATGTACAATGCAATCCCCTCCCCCCCCCCAGCCACGAGCCCCGTCCTTCATGAAGAACCTGTATCCTGGGATGCCTACTTCCCATGTGTGATGCTCAGTCCACCCGGTCTCCATTACGGCTAAAATAACCAGGCCTTCCTCCACCATTAAGGCCTCTAAGTCCACCATTTTGTTCCCCAAGCTCCTGGCATTTGTATAAAGTCCCCTCCACCATATGGCCCCCTCCTCCCTGCCACCCCTCCCTTACATACTGTACCTGCTCTCTTCACTGCTCCCTTATGCAGGGAAGTACTAGCCAGTCCATTCACCCTTTCTGTCAAACTCTCCCACTTCCTAGCCGTGTACTCCCCCCTTACCAGTTTAATCCCCCCTTAAGACCCTGCACACTGTACTGCAAAGGATCTTCCTTCCTCTCCCAGTCTACTGTGAGATCGTCCTCAACATGATCCTCCCAAGGTCTGACTACTTGGATGTGGTGTATAGTACTGTATTTGCCTGGTTAGGCTGGATCCTCTTTTCCACTCCTACCACTCAGCTCTCAACTGCCCTCTCCACATAAAACACTGCTCCCTCTACTCCACCTTATTCTTTCCCTCTATCGAGACCCCGTGCCTTTTCCATTGTATCTCATTCTTCTCTAAAGTCTGGTTTAGCTCTCTTACCAGTTACTTCTCCTCCACCCATCTTCACCTCATCCCTCCTCGCCTCCAATTTCCACTCTTTTTCAGTCTCTGTCCTCAGTGTAAATTCTCTACTGGGCAAGCTGCTGTCTCTTCCCTGGAATAACCTCCCTCCTGATCTCTGATCCTCCTCCTCATCCATCTCCTTCAAAGCTTCCTCCATGCCCTCTTCACATACACCTGCTCCCACAAAAAGCCACCCTCCTCTCCTCTCTCTCTCTTTTAAACTGCTATTCCCCCTTTTGTTTTCCAGCCTTTGCCTTTGCCCCTTCTGCCCCCCCCAGGAACACCTACTTTGCTCAGAGTATTGATTTTAACATGCTTGCCTCCATTATCCTTGACATTTGCAGTTCAGCACTGCTTACATGTTGCATTTGCACCTTTCCTCCCGACATATATTCTTTTCCTTATATCGCTGCTGTATTCCCCATCTTTTGTAAATCTCCTCTCCAGGGTCACACCCAGAAAACAGCTTTGACTTGGTGTGCCTTTCTTAAATAAGAGTGAGCCATTTTATAAGCACATGAACCCACTCGTGTGTGTGTGTGTGTGTGTGTGTGTGTGTGTGCAGTATAGCTAAATGCATGTGCTTCCCAGGGGTGTAAAGCCACTTAGCATAAAAGCCTCATGCCTCATCACATCTGGGGCAAGCACTGATATAGCAATACAGCACACCTTGTTGTAGATTACTACTTACATACGATCAATAAAAAAAAACCAAAAACTGCCACACAGAGTGCAAATAAAACAAAATACCTGGTTTTGGTCTACTGTATGGTTCATATTCATGGTCAACAGCACATGCTACCATTTTCATTATCCTGTGGATTGCACTACTGTCTAATCGAAGATCCAGCGGACCTACAATAAGGCGTTTTGTAGACATCTCCTGAAGGTTGCCAATATCTTCACTTTTCATGGAAGAAACATCCTGCTGATTGCTGGAACCTGAAAATAATAAAGTAGTTATTGCGGCCAGCATTCTATCAACATCATCAATATATGTGCACAGGGTATGTCAGTAGATCTCCTGGAAACCAAATGCTCAAAGCGCGTATGTGTGTGTGTGTGTGTGTGTGTGCGCGCACGCGCATCTGTGTGCACTCGTACAATTTATTACACTGATAAAGTTATGAAAAGGTAAGAAATGGAAATTACGTACCTACCATAATTCTTGATCTTCTTGGACGAGTCTCCACCACTCATTTACACTAATGGGATCTGCGCCGGAGGCACTAGGACCCAGCGGGAGCAAACTTTTTTTGCTGGAGGGTCGGCACCAGAGATGGAGCCACGAGGAGCGACACCGCGAGCCTCAGCTCGTGCAGTAATGACTATCTTGGCATCGACCCTCCAACCACCTCAGTACCTTTTTTTCCGAGGAGCTGCAGCGTAACTAACCTAAAAGGATAGCCCAACTAAAACCCGGAAATAAGACAGTCCGGACAGCCCATATAAGAAGGGTCAACAAAGAAGTCTTCACAGCCTAAGATTGAGGGAGTGAAGACCAACAACAGAAGGAGTGAGCTCGGGGGATGGAGGGTGAAGAAATGAATCTTGAGGTGGAGACTCGTCAAGAAGATCAAGAATTTCGGTAGGTACGCAATTCCATATCTTCCTGGACATAAAGTCTCCGCCACTCATTCACACTAATGGGAGAGTACCGAGCTAATAATCCCCCGAGAGGGTGGCAGGAGAGACCAAGAGCTCACAGTTTTAGGACAGGAGTCCATTAAGGATGGTTCTGCCAAAAGAAAGATGTCGTCTGGCATGGATATCCAGGGCATAGTGTTTCACAGAAGTATGCACTGAGCTCCAGGTAGCCGCATTGCAAATATCTGCAATGGGCACGTTGCGGATTTTCACTTGGGATGCTCCGACCGCTCTAGCAGAGTGAGCATACACTCTGCCTTCCAGCTTAACCTGTGCCATGGAATAATAGTGGCGAAGGCATGCCACCAGCCATGCTGAAATATATCTGATAGCGACAGGTTGGCCCAGCTGGGTCTTGCTGAAGGAAACAAACAGTTGTTGAGCTTTGTGAAAGTCTTTTGTTCTATCTAGATAGAAATCCAAAGCTCTTTTGACGTCCAAGGAGTGAAGAGAACACTCTCCTTCATTTTGGAAGTTCGCGAAGTAAGTAGGAAGGACCAAGGGTTGGTTTAGATGGAATTCTGAAACAACCTTAGGGAGAAACTTAGGATGGATCCTAAGAACTACTTTGTCTTAATGAAACACAGTATACAGAAGGTCTGTGACCAAGACATGTATCTCAGAAACCCTGTGGGCCGAGATAATGGCCACTAGGAAGGCAGTTTTCCAAGCGAGAAATTTTAACTCACAGGTAGCTAGAGGCTCAAAAGGTTTTCGAGTGAGCATGTCTAGCACAAGATTAATGTCCCAGGCTGCGACTGGACATCTTACAGGAGGTCTCGTATGCAGAATTCCCTTAAGAAACCTCTTAACCACAGGTAACTGAGCCAGTGACAAGGAAAGTACCGGCTCATGATAAGCTGAAATGGCACAAAGGTGAACCTTAACTGTAGAGTATTGCAGACCTGAATTTGAGAGGTCTAAAGAGGTACTCTAAAAATTTATCTGGTGGGCCAGAAAAGGGATTCAAAGAGGACTTTGCACACCAGAGCGAAAAACGCTTCCATTTGGCCGTGTAAGTTTTCCTAGTGGCTGGCTTGCACGCAGCCAGAAGAATATCTGAAACCCTGCGAGAGACATTGAACTTGTTCACTTCTATCTCTTCAGGAGCCAAGTGTGAAGGTGAAGCGACCTCAGGTTGGGATGGACCACAGGTCCCTGAGTCAGAAGGTTCGTCTGAAGGAGAAGTGGTTTCGGAGGAGCTTCCGACATACTGTTGAGTAGTGGAAACCATATCTGTCGAGGCCAGAAAGGAGCAATGAGGACCATTTTGTCCCCCTGGGACTCGAACTTGAGAAGTACCCTCTGAATTAGAGGAAGAGGCAGAAAGGCGTATAGAAAGCGTTTTGTCCACTGCAGCCTGAACGCATCCTGACAGAAAAAACCAGGCCCTGGATTTCTGGAGCAGAAGAGAGGCAGTTTTGTGTTGAGTGAGGATGCAAAAAGGTCCAGGTCTGGAGTTCCCCACTCTGCGAATAGTGAGTGAACTATGGCTGAGTCGAGAGATCATTCGTGAGGATCCGTCTCTGTTCTGCTGAGACGGTCTGCCAGTTCGTTCTGCAATCCTGGCAGGTAGACCGCTTGAATTAGAGCCTTGTGCTCCAGGCACCATTCCCACACTCTCATCGCTTCTCTGCATAAGGGGTAAGAGCGAGCACCGCTCTGCTTGCTGATGTAATACCTCACTGCTTTGTTATCCGTTTGAAGGAGAATGTTCTTGTGACAGAGAATGTCCTTCAAAGCCCGGGCTGCATAAAGGACGGCTCTCATCTCTAAGACATTTATGTGAAGCTGGGACTTGTCCTGAATCCACGTACCTTAAGTGTGGAGCATCCATGGTAATGGAAATCTGATGATCCAGAGGAGCAAAGGGATACCCCTTCCAGAAGATTGTCCTCTTGCGACCACCAGGTGAGTGATCTCTTCAGAGGTTCTGTCACCTTGATGAGAAAGGACTGAGGGTGAGTGGTCGGGGACCACTGAGTACTGAGCATCCATTGAGAGGTTCTCATGTGGAGGCGTGCTAGGGGCACAGTGAACACTGCGGATGCCATGAGACCTAGCATCCGCTGCATCAAGAGAGCTGAAACCGAGCTGTTCTCTCGTATGTATGGGGCCATCTGAAGGATATCACGCCTCCTGTCCTCTGGAAGAAATGCTTTCACACAGGAGGTGTCCAGAAGGGTTCCTATGAAAAGGAGCCTTTGGGACGGCTGCAGCTGTGATTTCTTTAGGTTTAGCAGGACTCCCATGGACGTGAGAAAGAGTGAAGCCGTGGCTACGGCATCGATAGTTCCCTGTCTGGAAGGGCTTGCTAGAAGCCAATCGTTCAGATATGGGAACACCTGTATTCCGATTTTTCTGAGATGCGCTGCGAGAATTGCACAACACTTTGTAAAAACTTGTGGCACCGAGGATAGCCCAAAGGGCAGGACTCTGAACTGATAATGCTGTCCCAAAGCCATGAACCTTAGATATTTGTGACGCTTTGGGTGAATAGGAATGTACTGGTAAGCATCCTGCATGTCCAGGGAGGCTAACCAGTCGTGTTGATGAAGCAAAGGTAAAAGGGTTCCTAGTGATTTCATTTTGAATTTCTCTCTGGGAAGGAATTTGTTTAGCTTTCTGAGGTCCAAAATGGGGCGCGTGCCCCCGGTTTTCTTTGGAACCAGAAAGTAATGGGAGTAGAACCCTGTGTTCCATTGATCCAGCGGAACTACTTCCACTGCCCTGTTGTTCAGAAGGCCCTGTATCTCGAAGGCAAGAAGATTTGACTGAAGAGCTGACAGCCTGGGCTGTCGTCTGGTAGGACGATCTGGAGGGGTGTCCAAAAGATTGAGGGAATACCCCTCGTGGATTATCCGGAGGACCCATTTGTCCGAGGTTATGGACTTCCATTGATTGTAGATGTGAGTCAGATGACCTCCCACCGCTGAGGAAGAAACCTCCTCAGGCAGCTAAGGTGGGACTTGGGCCAACAACTCAGAAGGTGGCACTGGGCGCTTTGAGTCCTTGCGCCTTCTGCTGCGTTTTCTTTTGAGGCCGGGGGGCTTGGTTTTTATTAAAACTTCCTCTGCCTTTGCCTCGAAAGGACTGACGGTTATGAAACTGGCGTTTATTAACACCCCCTCGAGAGGGGACAGGAGGAGGTCGAGCCAATTTAATGGCTGACCTAGTCTTTTGTGCAGCCTCTAGAGCCTGTTCAACTTGAGGGTCGAAGAGATACACACCATCGAAAGGCAATGCCATTACCTGTTGCTGGGCATCATTCGTGAAACCTGAAGTGCGCAGCCAGGAGTGACAGCGGGTACAAATGCCTGCTGCCGCCGATCGTGGAGCAGTATTGAAAGCGTCCATAGCTGCTTTAACCTGTTGGTTTGAAGAAGCTCTGAATTTGTGTCCGACTCTGGCAGAGCTTCAACCATTTGTTTGAGTGAATGCCAAAGGATATACTCATATTGAAAGAAATAGCCTTGGTAGCTGGCAATACGCATACCTAGGGTGGATGCTGCAAAGACTCTCTTACCTAAAGTGTCTATCTTACGAGATTCTTTGTTAATAGGTCAAGCTGTAGTAGTCTGGGGCATGATGACCTTATCATTCTCTGCCAAGACTACAACAGGATCCACAAAGGCTTGGGATGCCAAAATGGGTCGATCCTTGGGAGCAGCATATTTCCTATCTAAGGACTTGGCCACCTGAGGAATGAGAGCAGGATTATTCCATACCATTTGAGACAGCGTCTCAAAGGAGGGCTGAACTGGAGTAGTCAAATCCATGGGGATCTCCGGAATATGAAGGTATTGGAGTTTTAACAGTTTCCCAGGATCGATATCTATAGTTTGGAGAGGAAGAGTGGAAATCAAATTTTTCAGCAGAGACTTAAAAGACAGGTCCTCAACCACAGGCTCTGCAGCAGGAATAGATCCTGTTCCTTCCACATCATCACCCAGCCTAAGGTCTGGGTCAGGCTCAATGTCATCTCCTGACAGTCCAAGAGGGACTGTATGGACAGGAAAGGAGTGAAAATCAGAAGGAAATGAGGAAGGGAAAGGGCTGAAGGAGAAGTCTTGAAGGCTGGAAGACATCCTGACAGGCCTCGGGGCCAAACGGTGCCGAAGATGGCACTGAGAAGCCGGATGGTGCCAAAGACAGCGCCAAGAGGCCGCATGGCACAGAGGAAGGTGCCGAAGCACACGGCGCCGATGAAGCACACGGTGCCGAGAAAGTCAATGGCGCCGAGGGCATCAAAAACATCCCAAGACACCGAAAAACAGGATTTGAGGAGAAAGAAGGATGAAAACCAGGAGATAAAGGCATCGGTGTGGCCCCCTGTGCTGCAGCCGTGTTGGGGGGGGACACCTAAGTGCGGAGTCGATGGCACTGAAGACGGCGCCGTCTGACTAGGGAGGCTCAACCGCCCTACCTGATCTCCCAAGAAGCCCTAAGGCCCCTGAGTGACCGGGCCAGGCAGCTGGACCAACCTCCAAGCCCATTGCTCCATAAGAGCAGCCCACTGATGAAACTGCTCATCTGAAGACCTACCAGAAGGCAGGGTAGGGCTCTCATGTCGAAGACATCCACTACCAGAAATAGAAACCGGCGACTCCCAAGGAGGAGACCAGCAACTAGACCTAATAACTGACCATCTACGTGCAGACATATCAGAGGGCGACCTCGAATGATGCCTTCTCTTTCTTGACCTGCGGGTGAAGAAACTCGAGGCGAATGGTGCCGAGAGTGCGACCGCTTATTTTATGCTTTCAGGGACCGCCACCCTCGGGCATTGGTCTGTCCGTTGTCAGACCCCCCCCCCCACCTTCAGAGAAGGCGGCAGACCGGACCCAGCCCGGCTGACTGAAGAGCTTTCATACGAAGTCTCCCTACCGTCACCTGGCCCGCTCATGGTCGACTCCGTCAACGTAGGCTGAGACTTCTTCTTAAACTGAGAATAAATAAACTAAGCGAAACTTATTCGAGATATTACTACAAAACAATAAAACTGAAAAACTAAGCTGCTAATTTGACTCCCAGCGGGCGAGTGACGTCGTCACTGAAGTGCACTCGACGGCAGGAAAAAAGGAACTGAGGCGGTTGGAGGGTCGACGCCTAGATAGTCATTACCGCATGAGCTGAGGCTCGCAGTGCTGCTCCTCGTGGCTCCATCTCTGGCACCGACCCTCCAGCAAAAAAAGTTTGCTCCTGCTGGATACTAGTGCCTCCGGTGCAGATCTCATTAGTGTGAATGAGTGGTGGAGACTTTATGTCCAGGAAGATCTACTTCACATTAGCATTCAACAAATTCAGAGATAGAGCACTCTTGAAAAATCAAAATTTTAGCAGCTGTTAAAATAGGCTTCATGTCAGATGAAACAGTCAAAAACAGAGAACAGGCATGCACAGGAACCCGGGCTGCCAGTGCTTCATAGGTGGCTAACCTAAGAGGGACTAAACAGAGGATGAAGGCACCTGAAGGAATACAACAAAAAATTAAAATTACGTACCTATCGTAATTCTTGCTCTTTCTGTGTATCTTCACCATTCATCACTATTTGGGTACTGGCCAGAGGCTAGGACCCCGCAGGAGATGTTCTTTTTTTGGGGGGTTGAGCCAATGAAGGAACAGCACCGCACTCAAGGCTGACATGTTACGTGGTGCTCGTAGGTTGGCCATTACCTGGCGTCGACGCCACCCTGGCTCCTGTTCTTCAAGCTGGCAAGAAGGATAGGAAGGGAAGGAGGGGAAGGGCAAGGGAGTCCAAGGGATAGAAAAAGGAAAGGATATAAAACTAAAAAGAGGAATAAAGACTGAGGGGACAGCAAACAGAGAGAGAGAGAAGCCTAAGGGATTGGGAAGGGAGGGGGCCCCAATTTCTGTGCGAAAGGAAAGGGTTGAGAAGGGAGGGTAGAAGAGGAAGAAAAGGGAAGACTAGGAGACACTGCCCACCCCTCAGGCAACGACCTAGGCCTTTTGAGGAAGCAGACTGAAACACAAAGCTGTAGAATTAAATTCAGAAGGATTACAGGGCATGAACACATGACCACGATGCAACATGGGTTGACTGCAGAAAGCAAGCTAGGGTTGAAGAGAACCTGTCACTTAGAGGTTGAAGCAGGCCACAGGATTAAAGTGGGTGGTGTCTTCCCCTCCTGCCAACCAACGAGACAGTAGAACTGAAGAGGGGAGTGTTAGAAAACACCTTGGGAACAAGAGAAACAGATCACCCCCAAGGGGGTTGCAAAATAAATTCTGGGGGAAAGCTAAGGGTTTGAGAGGTCCCCTTCTCCCCCCCACCACCACACTGGCTCCTCCCAAGAGGGAGCCAGAAGTTCAACTCACGAGGGAGAGGGAGAGGGAGAGGAGGGGAAACTCCAGGATTCCCAGAGCACAACCGTCCCTGTCTGCCTACCAGAGGAAACCCCCACCCGAGGAAAGGAGGAGGAGGAGGTGCTGACCAATAAAGGAGACAAACGAAGGAAGGGGAAATCGCTCAGAGATTGAGGCCACAGGGGGAAGGAGGGTGGGATTTAGTGATGAATGGTGAAGATACATAGAAAGATCAAGAATTACAGTAGGTATGCAATTCTCTTAACTTATCTGTGTCAATCTTTACCATTCATCACTATTTGGGTGAGTACCGAGCCTCCCGAAGGGGGCACAGCACCTTCCTAAGGGATAATGTCCCTTAGACTCCAGTGGGGGAGACACCAGAGGGGAGAACCCCTATGGGACTGGCTAGGCCTGGGACTGGTCTGGGTGAGGCAGGGATCTCCTCGCAGGAGATGGACGGCACC
This sequence comes from Neoceratodus forsteri, assembly GCA_016271365.2. NCBI lineage: Eukaryota > Metazoa > Chordata > Ceratodontiformes > Ceratodontidae > Neoceratodus > Neoceratodus forsteri. The sequence goes on along the minus strand of CM057455.1, from coordinate 1,680,673,252 downwards.
CCTGAAGCTCCCGCCTCACCCTATGGGGGTAAGGTGGATTCTCCGAAAGCAGAGATCACCTATACACCGGGCCAAGGATGACAACTGGGATAAACGAAACTATGCTGACCGCCTAATGCAGATCGCTGTCCCCACCAGCCTGAAAGTCACCTCACTGGCATCGTATGATGCCCTTGCTTGGTGCCTTGCAAGCTCCAGGCCCTGAGTGGAGAGGGCAATGGCTTGTCTGGTTTCCTCTGAATCAGGAAGGGAGGCTAGAATTTGTTCTAGCCATGACAACAAGTACCTGTTGTAGGTAGCATGATGGGCCTGATGTGCTGCCACGCACAGCAAAATACGTGCCAAGGAGAACGTCCTCCTGCCCCAGAAATCAAAGTCCAAAGAGTCTGAATCCGGGGGCCGGTCACGGCCTGGGCTTCTCTACCCAGAGGGGGTATCCAAGAGTGTCAAGCTCGAAGGGGGGGATAAGGCTGGAACTGAGGAGAAGGGACATCACCAGATGCAGTACGTTGTCTCCCGGAAGGGAACAGGCCAGGAGGGAACCAAGAAATTGACTGCACTGAACTCACCTAGGAAGGCTCGCACTGATCGGTCTGGACTGCACTCTTCAAGGGTGGAGATATGGAGCTCGTTGAACAACTCCAATAGGAAGCACTGATGGCTGGAAAGATCAGCCGCTGGGGAAAGCTGGACGGATGCTTCCTCTCCCTCAGAGAAGGAAGACAAGGAAGCCAACGAGTCTAGAGATTCAGGGTCAGGCTGTACTGGGGAGTGGTGAAATGCCTGCTCATACATGGCTCTAAAGTAGACAGGGAAAAGTGCAGCCGAGGCCCTGAACTGCTCCCAGGTAAGGGGCCCCACAGGACCGGAAACACCTGGGAGAGAAGGAGTTGGCAGAGGAACAGGGGGTAAGCACCTCTGAGGAGGAACATGCCTCTGCTTGGGAAGGAGGACCAAGCAATGATCCCAAAGGAGAGGGAGACCCGGTGGTCCCAGCAGACAAGAGCCGTTCAACCGGACTGGAACGTCCGGAGCTGTGTCCATTGGAAGAAATCCCCCTATGAGGTGACCGGGATCGTGTGGGTCCAAAAGGACGGCCCCTGACCTCCTGTGAAGATATGCCTCTCGGAGAGACATCAGGGCAGATGCACAGATCCACGCTACGACTCCTCTAAGCACTCAGCCAGGACCCAGGGAGAGGCCGCTGTGCTGAACCCTGGCAACTCAACCCTTCTCAGACTCCGACAAAGCCCTCTTCCTCACCACTAGCTGAGGCAGCTGATACCCCTGGCCAACTCCTGGGAGGCAGTCAGAGGTGCAGTGTCCTCCCCTGCCTGGGAAGCCCCAGCTGGCCCATAAGTCAGGCTAGCCAGGACAGCCACAGAAGGGGGTATGCCCACTGGAGGAGCAGACAGCCCTCTGGCTCCGGGTTTCCTTGTGGTGTCCACCTGGGCACCCAAAGGCTGGTCAGTACCACCAACCCCAGAAAGAGAGGAATCCACCCACTTCCCAGTAGGGGGTTGAGAAGGGGCCCAAGCGCTAGACCCTGAGGAATCAGTCAGCCAATTTGGGTCAGCCTCTGTGCCCTCCGAGGAGGAGGAGGACGGTGAAGTCCGGACCCAGACCCCCCCCCCAAAATCCCTACCAGTCTAAGGACTGCAACACGGCCACTCTCCCCCTGGCACTGCAAACGGCACCGATGACGCACCGCCCCCATCCCCCGCACTGCGAATGGCACTGGAGACAGAGGTAGCACTGCCCCATCCCCGGCATTGCAAGTGGCACCAGACACAGAAGCGGCACCACAGACAGGTCAACGCTGCCCATGGCACCGCGGACAGTGCCAGAGTTAGAAACGACACTGCAGGCTGGCCTGGCACCATCTGTGGTGCCACCCGGACCTGTGGTGCCGCAAGCGACACCAGAGTCAGGAGTGGCACCGACAGATGGCACCGAGGACAGCGGGTCCCAGAGCATGATGCAGAGGGAGACTTAACTTCCGAAGAAGCGACTACCGAATGGTGCCTATTGTCCAGCCCCCAAGGGGGCCAGACTGGGCCTCCTGCACCGTGGAAGAAGCCCCTGCTGTGGCAAGGCTAAAAGTGGCGAAGGTCCCCTCCTCCCTGGGCCATGTAGGACTGGGAGGAAGGCTCAAGAAACCTAACTTTGGCCTTCCGTGTGGAAGCCTGTCCTCTGAAAGTCAGCGGTGCACGTCCAACCTTAAACACGCGCATTTCCAACATTCGGCGGTCCATAGAAAAACAGACGTCAAAATGATCCATATCGTAGCTGCTGCCTAAGCAGGTTAAGCACTGGTCATGCTGGTCCCTGATGGAAAAAAGTCGGCCGCAGGGACACCGACACATTGGGGGCCGACCCGCCCTTGAAGATTTCTTTTTATCTCCCGAACGAGACATGACTGGATGATAAAGCAATAAAATAAAAGAAGGCACTCGGCGTCGACAGAAAAGGAAAGGTCTTACCAGGTACTCCAGGAGGCGGCACAGAGGACGAAGGAGAGCAGAACTGTGAACAGATGGACTAGGCCGCAATACACAGCAGAAATCGATGCTTCCACATGAGGTCCTTTATTGACGGTGGGAGAAGCAGAACTACAGCCAGGGCAGAATCAACGCCAGGTAACGGCCAACCTGCAAGCGCCACATAGCATGTCGACCTCGAGGGCAGCGCCGACCCTGCATCAGCTCCACCTCCAAAAAAAAACGAAAACAATTATGAACGACTCTCCCACGGGGTCCTAGCCTCCAGCCGGTACCCAAATAGTGATAAATGGTGAAGACTGACACAGATAAGTTCAAGGCAAAGCTGCTGCTGACAATTTAGTGAGAGACTAGTGGAGAACACCGACTGACAGCCCCAAATATAATCTCCATCCCTAAACTGCCACATAAAACGTATGAACTAAGGGCCAGAAGACATTATAAACAAAAAAAAAACACAGCAGGTAACCAATGCAGATACACTAATACACTAAATGAGTGTATTTACACTAGTTAGAGAGAAGCAACCACAGTCTCCACTCGCACCATACGTGGTTAAAGAGCTAATGGGGGGGGGGGGTTCACCATGAGCATGATGGCTGTTTGATTTAGCGAGGCTCATATCTCATGCTGGAGAATCTGGCTAAAATCTGTTAAAATGGTGGATGACTTAGTAATAAAACTGTGCACTGGACGGGGCTAACGTTCGCAATTCTCCACATAACCTTTTGTCACTCTTGGGTAAATCTCTGCTGTTCAGGCTGCATCTTCTAACTCGCAAGCAGACCGTATGGCAAGATCGGGTGAGGTCATGATGGACCCATGAGAGGTTGGGAGGATGGTCATGCATCTTGAGCAGAAAATGGAAGCAGTTACCCTCACCTCTCAGCAGAAAACCACAGTGATCCAGCACCTAGACAGCCACTTACAAGGAACTGAACGGCAGCTGGTGACGCATTAAACAGCCATCGCGGAGGTCCGGGCGGCTTCCAGAGAACAACACGACATCATCTAATGCTTGATGCAAAAGGTGGACGACCCAGAAAACCACAGCAGGTAGAACATTCTGCATCTGCTGGGGTTTCCAGAGAGGGCAGAAAACAGAGATGTGGCACAATTTCTGCAACAAGACCTCCCTGAAATGCTAGGTCTGACACAAAGGTTCCGCCTAGGCATAGAGCAGGCTCACAGAACACTTGCCCAGGCTCCAAAAAAAAACGGGACAAACCCCAACCCATGTTGATCAAATTGCTGAACTACAATGTGAGGCAACTTATCCTCACCAAAGCAAGGGAAAAGGGCTGTCTCCCTGGCAAGGACACTCAGTCTCAATTTACCAGGATTTCTCCAAAGAACTTTCCTCCAGATGGAGGGAATATACTGAGACCCAACGCCGAAAGCAGCCCCTGGGATGCCAATTCGCTCCGTTACCCAGCTACAATGAGGGTGCAGCATAATGAGACCCCTATGCAGTTTGACATACAAGCTGCCCTGGAGAGATTTCTTGAGAAAAATTAGCCCACAGACAAGGGGACCCCGAGGCAGGCAATGACGAAACAATTGAGCCCTCGGACATATGCCCAAGCAGTGTCACCCATGGACCGGGGCCAGGAAGACATGGATGCTGAGGAGGGGCGACAGAGAGAAACTGACTAGGCCAAGCCATGAAGAAATAGAAAGAGAATGGCCAAAACACAGCTACAACAAAGGGATTATCCGGCCAGGAGAATAGAAGAGCACCGTGACAACTGTCACACCCCTGAAACACAAAGGGCAGGAAACACAGCACTTGTTCGGTTCATGACGGACAAAAGGTACGAAGCGATCAGGCCCGGCTCATCAGAGACTCAGACTTTGCAGCACATGGATGCCACGGGCTGGGAAATGAACCTGGCAGCAGAGAAATCGACTGAGAGAAAGGCAAGAGAAGAGTTACCAATACCAGATACCACCCAGGCCTGAAGTCCAGTGGCGCAGGCCCCGATGTCGAAGAGAGACAAAATCAATCCAACTCGAGAACTGAGGATTTCCTACAGAGACACTGGCAATCTTTTGGATCTGGAGGACTAGATACGTGCCCTGCTGTCCTTACTTCTCGCTTTGGGAGGGTATCAGGGTGTGTGACACACTAAGAATGGGGACTAAATTACCTCGCTCCAGGCCTGTCTTTACTGTCATGTTGGTGGTAGATGGACCACAGACCTAAGTCTACCACACACTCCCAACCTCCTGACTGGTAAACACAGCAGGCTAAGGGGGAGGTATGAGAGGAACTGTAATGCATTTGCTGTGCCATAGGGCTTCATAGAGAAGAACAATATAAAGTGGGGTATGCGTTCACAGTATTTGTGCAGTCTGAGATGGGAGGAGGATGGCAGTGGCAAAGCTGTGATGCTGTGGAGAGAGGTACACAAGACAGAAGGGGAATACAGTGCATGCTAATTGTATAATGTACTTAGCAGCTCAAGAACCCTACCCCTTCTCTCTGTGGATGCGCTGGTGACCTACACCTCCTCCCCCCCCCCCCGCTCTGCCCTAAGCTTAGACAATCTCAGAATGTGGAACTTGAGCCCTGAAAGGGTGGACTGCGAGTGGCTCGTTACTCCCACAATAGCTCTAAGAGGCTTTGTTTCCACTGGATGTATACCAGTAATCTTACCCCCACCTCTCAGATCTCCATAACTTGACCAGCACCAGTATGACTCTGTTAGCACCTGCGCCAGTTCTAATTTGTCACCGCAGGAGTTACCCCATACAGAGCCAGCTACTGTCATGCAGCTGAGGGACTGGATAAGTAAGGATGGCTGGCCATCTGTCATGATCCACCTTCAAAACCCCCTACAAGGCACCGGGTGGGCCTTGAACTGTTCCTGCAGACAGTCGGTCATAGCCACTGAGTGCCCTCAACTTGGTGCCGTAGTACACATTGTATATAGTTGCTCAGGGTACATACACAGGAATGTTGAGGTGACACATGAGCCTCTCCAATGGGTCAGTTACCCAATGTCATGCCAGTGCTGGCTATATGCCTCAACCTCCAAGGGGATGGTAAGGTATGTGAGAATCACCCCTACTGGGCACTGAAATACAGGCTGGGGCTCAGGGCTAGCGCCCAAGTGTGAGCCTGCTGAACCTACACCCACCCTGTCAGATATCCCAAGACCACACCTGACAAGAACCACCCCCCCAGGCTCCTGGGAGAGAGGATGGGGCCCCCTGTAAATCATAAGAAGATGTGCACCCTGCGACCTGGGCATTGCTTGAAGTATCTTCCCCTTTCCTCTTGGCTTGTGTGTACCTGTATCCATCATATACTGCAGCTAGGGCGTACTATGGGGATTATGGCTGATCTTAACTGTTTCACATGGAACGTACAAGGTTTAAACACCCCAGTCAAGAGGAAAAAGGTGTTGTCATATTTAAAAAAGCAAAATGTTCAGGTGGCACTGCTGCAGGAGACAAAGATAAATAAAAGGGACCATGATCTCCTGACGAGAGACTGGGTGGGTCAGGTAATTCATGCATCTGCCCCAACCAAAAAATAGAGGGGTGGCAATACTCACCCATAGCCAACTATAGTGGTCTCTCATCAGGACAAAAGCAGATCCGCAAGGTCGGTGGATTTATGCCACTTTTCAAACTCCCACTGGACCTATCCTTATAGGGAATATATATGCCCCGAATGAGGAAGACCCCGAATTCTTCCATCAGACATCCCAAGACATTCTTAACTTGAGCATAGGAGGGATCCCCACTTTGGTAGGCGGTGATTTTAATCTGGTCCTATACTCACTGGTTGATAAGAACTCCGGGCGGGGGACACTCATGGGAGGAGTCGTATGGCACTACATGCTCTGATGACAGACCAGGGCCTCACGGATGTTTGGAAGGTACTGCACCCCAAGGGACGGGATTACATTTTCTACTCTATGGTACATGGGCCACATAGCCATTTAGATTTTATGTTTACCTCCCCTCAGCTAATGCAGACAGTAGTGGCGGCAGAGATCCTTCCTATAGTCATCTCAGATCATGAGGTTCTGTATTTTGCAAGGCCCCTCCCCCCAAATAAAACCCAACTCATGGAAACTGGACCCCCTGTTAATGAAAGACTCTGATGATTTTGTGGACTGGGCCCAAAAGAAAAAATTACTCACCTTAGTAATTGTGTTTCTTCTAATGGAGTCTTGCTGTATTCAGACATACTGCAGTGATCCCCAAACTTTAAACTGCCCCAGAGAACAAAGAGTTAACTTTCTATGCAGGGCATAGAATGCTGAGTTCGAGCTCGGTTAGAGTCTCTGTCTGGAGTGTTTCAAACTCAAACCGTCAGATTCTGACGAGCCCAACTAACTAAAAATTCTATGTGAAAATTGTAAAAATTTCTACTAGCCAACTGGCAGAAAAGTTTTGGATTCCAAGGAAGACTCAATTCAGAAACCCAAAAATCAAAACCAATCTAATACAAATAACAGTAACAAATCAGCACCCAAACAAAAGGAGGAGGTGTAAACAAAAAGCACCCCTTGGGTGCAACACTGCACCTGCCCACCCACTTCCCAAAACAGGTTCTGAGAGGGGAGGCAGGGAGGGAGGTCAGAATACAGCAAGACTCCATTAGAAGAAACACAGTTACTAAGGTAAGTAATTTTTTTCTTCAAACAACATGAAGTCTTGCTGAATTCTGACATATGCAGACTACCAAGCAGTACCTCCAGCGAGGAGGGACAGAACCTACTTTGGGAATAGGCTCCGAAGTACTGCTGTGCCAAACCTAGCATCACTCCTAGCCTGGATACCCAGAGAGTAATGCTTGGTGAAAGTATGGACCGTTTTCTAGGTGGCTGCATGACAAATTTCTAAGAGAGGAATATCCCTGGCAGAAGCCAGGGAAGCAGCTGTACCTCTAGTGGAATGAGTCCTCAGGCCTGAGGGTGGAGTTCTACCCAGTTTTTCATAGCAGAATTGTATACAAGAAACAATCCACCTGGCAATAGATCTCTTAGTGGCAGGTTTGCCCTTACCAACTTCTCCATACGTAAGGAACAACTGGAGGGATTCAAACCTGTGACCCTTGGTACGCTCTATGTAGTAGCTAAGGGCTCTTTTAACATCCAAGCTGTGTAGCCTCCTCTCTCCCGAGAAGGAATGGTCTGTGAAGAAAACAGGGAGAGATACAGACTGGTTGAGGTGGAAATCTGAAACCACTTTAGGTAAGAACTTTCTGTTAGTTCTAAGGACCACTTTATCTCTATGGAAAAAGATGAAATCAGATTGCACTGATAGGGCTTGCAATTCACTGATATGCCTGGCAGAAGTAATGGCTACCAAAAACACAGTTTTCCAAGTTAAGTACTTAAGCTCTGCTGAGGACAAACGCTCAAAGGGGGGTTGCATAAGCTGAGCAATGCAAACATTAAGGTCCCAAGCTGGAGCAGGATCCCTAAAGGGGGGGACTGGTGTGACGCAATCCCTTGAAAAACTTACAAAATACAGGATGGGATGACAGAGAGGAAGGCTTGCCTACTGACAGGAAAGTAGAAACAGCTGCCAAGTGTACTTTAAGGGTAGCTGGTCTGAGGCCTAGGCCATTAAGATGGACCATATAGTCCAGAACCGTAGGCAATTCAGCAGAGTCTGGAGAAATATTCTTCCTAGAACACCAAATGCTGAATCTTTTCCATTTGGAGTTGTAAGTCTTCCTGGTGGAAGGCTTTCGAGAAGCCTTAAGGATATCCAGAACCCCTTGGGAAAGATGCAGATCTGCAAACTCTAACTCTTCAAGAGCCAAACCTTGAGATTGAGAGACTGAAGATTCGGGTACCAAATCCTCCCCTGAGAGGATGTCAACAGGTTGTAATTCCTGGGAACAGACAGGGGAAGGTGGACTGCTAGGGACGGCAACAAGGGATACCATGGCTGCCTGGCCCAGTCTGGAGCAATCAGAATCACTTTGCATGGTTGTGACCTTATCTTGACTAACACTCTGAACAGGAGAGGGAAGGGGGGAAAAAGCATAAAGAAATTTCAGTTCCCAGTTCAGAATCAGAGCATCCAGGGGGACTGAGCCCAAGACTGGGGGTCTGCAACAAAAGAGAGGAAGTTGGTGATTGTCTGGGGCTGCAAAAAGATCTATCTCTGGTGTGCCCCATCTTGAGAAAATCACTTTCAAAACTAGAGGATCTAGGGCCCATTCGTGATGGCCCTGGGATATTCTGCTCAGTGCATCTGCTAGGACATTGTCCTTCCCTGGGAGGTGAACTGCTATCAGAGAGGTTGGCAAGGAATAGGCCAGGGACCACAACTTCATTGCTTCTGTGCACAAGGCCGTAGACAGAGTGCCTCCTTGCTTGTTGATGTACCATATGGTGGTGGTGTTGTCTGTTCTGACCTGAACCACCTTGTTCTGCACAGATTTGGAAAAAGTTTGCAGTGCCAGAAACACTGCTCTGAGTTCCAAGAGATTGATGTGAAGCAGAGATTCCTGAAGTGACCACAGTCCTTGGGTGGTAAGATCCCCCAAATGGGTCCCCCAGCCCAGCAGGGAAGCATCTGCGGTGAGTATCATTGAATGAGACTGAGTGACACATGGAACTCCTTGTCTCAAATTGTCCTGATCCTGCCACCATTGCAAAGCTTGGATTAGGGTTCGAGTCACTGGGACTAGTTTGGTAAAGGAATCCTTTCTCTGGGACCAGAAGGCTCTTAAGTGGAACTGAATGTCCCTCATCTGGATCTTGCCCATTGGACCACTGCTGTGGAAGCTGCCATGTGGCCTAGAAGCTGAAGGAAATGCCTTGCTGGTCGAGACACCTGAAGGGTAAATGAAGAGGCCAGTTCCATAAGGTTCCTTGCCCGTTCCAGGGGAAGGAAGGCTCTTGCCTTTACTGTATCCAGTTCTGCACCTATGAAGGTGAGGAGCTGTACTGGTTTGAGAACTGACTTCGGAAGGTTGAGAAGGAATCCTAAGGAAGTGAGCACTTGCTGGGTCACTTGCAGATGTGACTCGACTTGGTCTGGAGACTGACCTACTATGAGCCAGTCGTCCAACTATGGGAAGATGGAGATCTTTTTTCTTCTTAGGAAAGCAACAACTACTGCCAGGCACTTTGTGAAAACCCTTGGGGCTGATGTTAGGCCAAAGGGAATTGCTCTGAATTGATAGTGGCCTGAGGGCAACTCGAACCTCAGGTACTTTCTGTGGGAGCACCTGATGGGAATGTGAAAGTAGGCATCTCTGAGGTCCAGGGAGGCTAGTCAGTCCCCTGGCCTAAGAGAAGGAAGGATGATTCCCAGAGTTACCATTTTGAACTTTGACTTTAAAAGGTGTTTGTTCAGATATCTTAGGTCCAGGATGGGCCGCCATTCTTCTGTCTTTTTGGGGGTTAGGAAGTACCTGGAGTATAATCCTTTGCCCTTGTATAGGTTGGGAACCCTCTCTATAGCTTTGAGAGCTAGGAGAGAAGAAACCTCTGCCTCTAGGGCAAGGGTCTCTGAGAGATATGCACGTGGAAAGGATCTGGTTCTTATCTTGGGAAATTTTTTGAAGCTGAGAACCAGTCCCTCGCTTACTACTTCCAGGACCCACTTGTCTGATGTAAGAGACATCCAGTGCTGGACAAAGTAAGCCAGCCTGCCCCCTACTGGTATGGGAGAATCGGCTTGGGCAGACCCATCAGGGTGTCTGCTTGGCAGGGGCTTTAAGCTGAGGGGTGGATGCAGGCCTGCTCATCCCCCTTCTGCCACTCCCTCTAAAGAACGCCCTCTGTGAAAAGGAAGAAGAGGAGGCTTGAGCTTGGTAAAAAGGCCTTTGGAAAGGCCTGCCCCTGCCCCTGGACTGCTGCCTTTGAGGAGTTGCTTGCCTTTCTTTGGCTTGAGCACTCCTGTAAGTGGTCCTGGTACTCATCCATCTTTTCCATGTAGTTCTCTGTCTGCTCCCCAAACAGAGAATTACCAATGACAGGAAAGTCCATGGCCTTAGCCTGGGCACCCTGTGAGAGGCTAGTACATCTGAGCAAAGCCATCCTCCGAAGAGCCACAGATGTAGCCATGACTCTTGATGAAACATCACTGGAGTCCAAACAGACACTTCAACCGACTTTTTGAACCGAGCAGCAGGAGAAATCTCCGGAGCGACTGTTCAGTGAGGCGGAGTAAAGAATCTGATGGTTGCAGTTTAAACAACAGCAGATAGGGGCTTCAACCGAGCTCATGGTGAACATTCCATGCTGGCCATGGAAAGTTTAACTCTTTGTTCTCCGGGGCAGTTGAAAGGCAGGACCTAACGGCATATGTCCGAATACAGCAAGACTTCATGTTGTTTGAAACCCTGACTGTAAACAGTTGTGTTTGTTAGTAGTTTGTAGCAAGAATAGTGATTCTTTTTGTGCTCCTATTTTTAGGGTGACAGTTGCCTTGTAACTACATCAGTCCCTTATGGACGCGACACCACGTGGCTAGGAGTACTGAAGCCTTGCACCTCCGGCCTCCACTGAGAAAATAACATCTCATATACTGTATGTAGGTGAGTACCTACATACCGTCTAAATGGTGCCCAAGTGTCCGCAGCTTCATTTGGTCCTAGTGCCGCTGACAACAGATCCTTGTCCACCTGGTACACTGCTTCAAGAGGGAGAAACGGCTTTCCCCTCGGTGCCCCTACCCACGGTGGGGAAGGTGTGGCAGCTGGACCCAGGAAGAATCGGGGAGCACCAGGCCTGAACAGGGTACATCTCTGGGAACACAGACTATCCCTAGTGATCATAGCTAAAGGGAGAAAAAGCGCTATGAAAGAAAAAAAGAGCAAACACAGTGTGTACAGTACACTGGTTAGTGCCTGAATTTGCATGGTTACCGTTATAAAAACAGTGGTAGATTACAAAAACAGAAGATCACTGAAGCACAAGACTGCCTAGTCTATCAGGATAAATTTTGTTTTTTATAAAACCAAATATATATATATATGTGCCGCTGTCATGAGGATACAACATAAATAGGCTGGTGTGCTGCCAAATGACAGCCAAACCTGACAAGGTTAATACTGCCTATAAGGCAGTTGCTGTTTAACCTCTAAATCTACACTGCTGGAGGGGTAAAAAAAAAGACACTACATGTATAATGTATAATGCACAATCACAATGACAGTCAAAACAGACAACTATATCTAAAAGACCTTTAATATAGATGGTATCACTGTGTAATGGAAACGACTATTTTTCATAACAAGTAACAGTAAAAGAAAAGAAAAAATTACTCACCTTAGTAATGTTGTTTCTTCTAATGGAGTCTTGCTATATTATAGACATTAGCAGTTTGATCCAGCTCTAGAACTGCCCCGGAGTGAAATGGTTAAAACCATTCCAAAATAGAATTTTGGCACGAGAGCAGCTCTATCTGTGTCATTTCAAACTTGAACTGTCAGATCTTTACGAGCCAAACTCACTAAGGTCTGTGTGGAAGCTGTAACCTACACTAGCCAAATGGCTACCTAACTAATAACAACCATTGATGGTCCCAACACCCAAGACTCAAGTCAGGGGACCAGAAATACTAACACCATTCTAATAATATGAAAATGGAACATAAGTATAATAAAACACACACACGCTTACACATACACACCCCCAAAGTCCCAAAGGGGACAAAATGCTAACAGAACATAAGTAGTGCCCACACTAAGTTGCCCGCACCCACCAAGTAGAGGTTCTGAGAGGGCAGGTTGGGAGGAGGTCTATAATATAGCAAGACTCCATTAGAAAAACAACATTACTAAGGTGAGTAATTTTTCTTCAAACAACATGAAGTCTTGCTATATTATAGACATTAGCAGAATATACAGCAGTACCTCCATGGAGGAGGGCAGAACCTACTTAGGAATAGGCTCGGAAGAACAGCTGTGCCTAAAGCGAGCATTCTCCCTGCCTGGACATCCAGGGAGTAATGCTTGGTAAAAGTGTGTACTGTTTTCCAAGTAGCAGCCTGGCAAATCTCTAACAAAGGGATATCTCTGGCAGCAGCTAGAGAAGCAGCTGTACCCCTGGTAGAATGAGTTCTCAAACCGGGGATCTTGCCCACTTTCTGATAACAAAATTGGATACAAGAGACAATCCATCTGGCTATTGATCTCTTAGTGGCAGGTTTGCCTTTCCCAACTTCACCATAGGTAAGGAAAAGTTGAGGGATTCGAACCTGTGACCTTTGGTACGCCTATATAATAACTAAGAGCTCTCTTAACATCCAGGCTGTGCAACCTCCTCTCCCAAGAGGAGTGATCAGTGAAAATACTGAAGGAGATAGATTGATTAAGATGGAAATCTGAAACCACCTTGGGCAAAACTTCCTATTAGTCCTAAGGACTACCTTATCCCTGTGGAAAGAAATAAAGTCAGTCTCCACTGACAAGGCTTGCAATTCACTTATGTGTCTGGCAGAAGTGACAGCCACTAGAAAAACAGTTTTCCAAGTTGGTACTTAAGCTCTGCAGAAGACAGAGGTTCAAAGGGGTTGCATTAACTGGGCAATGCAAACATAAGGTCCCAAGCAGGGGCCGGTTCCCGAAAGGGAGGATTAGTATGGAGTAATCCCTTAAAAAACTTGGAAAACACAGGATGAGAGGAAAGAGGGGATGACTTTCCTGCTGACACAAAAGCAGACACAGCTGCCAAATGAACTCTCAGGGTAGCTGGTCTGAGACCCAAGGAGTTAAGATGTACCATGTAATCTAACAAAATGGGCAATTCAGCAGATTCTGGGAAATATTTTCCCAGCACACCAAATGGAAAACCTTTTCCATTTAGAACTATAAGTAGCCCTAGTGGAAGGCTTTCTGGAAGCCTTTAGGATCTCAAGAACACCCTGAGAGGTGTAAATCAGCAAACTCTAACTCCTCAAGAGCCAGGCCTTGAGGTTGAGGGATTTGAGGTCCGGATACCAAACCCTTCCCTGGGCACAAGTCGATGATTGTGATTCCTGGGGAGGCACAGGGAAGATGGACTGTCAGAGACAGAAGGAGGGGACCAGGGCTGCCTGGTCCATCCGGGCACATCAGAATCACCCTGCAAGGCTGAGATCTGATTTTGACTAGTACTTTGAATAGGAGAGGAAAGGGGGGGAAAGCATAGAGGAACTTCCCCTCCCAATCCAGAAGAAGGGCATCCAGGGGAACTGAGCCCAGCACTGGAGCCTGCAACAGAACAGAGGAAGTTTGTGATTGTCTGGGGCTGCAAAAAGATCTATCTGAGGGATGCCCCACCTGGCAAAAACTATCCCCAGCACTTGAGGATCCAGGGACTATTCGTGATGGCCCTGGGAAATCCTGCTGAGGGCATCCGCTAGGACATTGTCCTTCCCTGGAAGATGAACTGCTATGAGGAAGTGTTCAGGGAATAGGCCAGAGACCACAACTTCATTGCCTCGGTGCACAAAGCCGAAGACCGAGTGCCCCCCTGTTTGTTGATGTACCACATTGTTGTGGTGTTGTCTGTTCTGACTTGTATCACCTTGTCGTGGACAGATGCAGAAAAAGCTTGAAGAGCTAAAAGACAGCTCTGAGTTCCAGCAAATTGATGTGGAGCAGAGATTCCTGGGGACCAAACTCCTGAGTGGAAAGATCGCCCATGTGGGCTCCCCAACCCAGAAGGGAAGCATCTGTAGTGAGAGTCAAGTCGTGAGAAGGGGAAATGAGGGACCCCCACTCTTAAGTGCTCTGATCCTGCCACCACTGGAGAGCTAGGATCAAGGTTGAGTCACTGGGACCAACTTGGAAAGGGGTCTCTTCTCTGAGACCAAAAGGTTCTCAAGTGAAACTGAATGTCTCTCATCTGAAATCTGGCTCCCTGCACAACAGCTGTGGATGGAGCCATGTGCCCCAGGAGCTGCAGAAAGTGTCTTGCTGGTCGAGAGACCTGCAGAGTGAAGGAAGAGACCAGAGCCACTAAATTCCTTACCCTTTCTGGGGGAAGAAAGGCTCTGGCTAGCTTTGTGTCCAATTCTGCCCCTATAAAGGTGAGTACCTGGACTGGTTCCAGAACCCACTTTGGTAGGTTTAGCAGAAAACCCAGGGAGGTGAGAAGCTGCTAGGTGACCTGCAGGTGAGATTTTACCTGTTCTGGGGACTGGCCTACAATGAGCCAGTCATCTAGATAGGGAAAAACAGCAATCCTCTGCCTCCTTAAGTGGGCCACTGCCACTGCTAGACACTTTGTGAATACACTTGGAGCAGAGGTAAGGCCGAAGGGCATTGCTCTGAACTGGTAATGACCTGAGGGTAGTTCGAATCTGAGGTACTTTCGATGGGATCTTCTGATTAGGACATGGAAATAGGCATCCTTGAGGTCCAGGGAGGCTAGCCAGTCCCCTGGCCTTAGGGAAGGTAAAATCATTGCCAGAGTTACCATTTTGAACTTTGGATTCAAAAGATGCTTATTCAGATATCTGAGATCTAAAATGGGCCGCCATTCTCCTGTCTTTTTTGAGGTAAGGAAGTATCTGGAATACAGACCCCTGCCCTGATGCAGGGGAGGAACCCTTTCTACTGCTCTGAGGGCTAACAGGGATGAGACCTCTGTTTTCAGAGCGAGGGTCTCTGAAGCACTTGCAGGTAGAAAAAGTCTGCTTCTCAACTTGGGAAACTTTTTGAAGCTGAGAACCAGACCCTAGCTACTACTTCCAGAACCCACTTGTCTGAGGTTAAAAGCCCAATTCTGACTGAAGTAAGCCAGCCTGCCCCCACTGGTACAGGAGAATCGCCATGGGCACCCCATCAGGGTGCCTGTTTCGAAGGAGCTTTAGGCTGGGGGGTGGGAGCAGGTCTGCCCACCCCTCGTCTGCCCCTGCCTCTGAAGAAGCCCCTCTGAGCATAGGCAGAGGAGGCCTGAGTCTGGTAGAAAGGCCTGTGAAAAGGCCTACCCCTACCCCTGGGGGCATGCCTTTGAGGAGTGGCTTGCCGCTCCTTAGCCTGGGCACTCTTGTAAGTAGTCCTATATTCATCCATCTTCTTCATGTAATTCTCTGTCTGCTCTCCAAACAGAGAATTTCCCACACAGGAAAATCCATAGCCTTAGTCTGGGTATCCTGTGACAAACTAGTACACCTGAGCCAGGCCAACCTACGAAAGCTACAGATGTGGCCATGACCCTAGAGGAAACATCATTAACATCCACAGCAGCATGAAACTGAACCTTAGAGGCTTCAATGCCATCAGCAGCCACCTGTTCTAGTTCACTAGCCAGCTGGCCATGGGCCTGCTTGGCCAATTGCATAACAGTATCCCATCTAGATTTCTGATACCTAGCTACATAGTTCATATAATTTGCTTGCCTGAGTCCCAGAGGCTGCCATATACTGTTTTTTGCCATGGCATCAATCTTCCTGGAATCCTTGTCAGGAGGATGTGAAGCCAAGGAATATTAGCTTTATCACAGGCAGCGCCTGAACTACCCCAACATGACTGCATTGTTGAGAAAGGAATTCTGTATCAGGGCCTGACAATGTATACCTTCTGTCCATCTTTTATCTACAGGAGGCACAGAATTAGGAGCTTTTAAAATTTTAATTGTTTATTTCTAAAAGACTTATGTAAAGGAATAGACAATCTCCTAGACTCTGGAATATCCATCATTTCTACAAAATCAGGCTCCTCTTGCTCATCCACAGCCTCTTCTAAAGGAAGCTGGAGGTTTCAGCAACTTTTATAAAACATAAAATGAGATGGGGACTCAGACAGCATGGGGAGATTCTAAAGGTCTGTCTGGGAGATGTCCGGTTCAATGGGCACACCAGACCTTCCCAGCCACATTCATACTGTTCATAATCCTCCTCCCCTCCTCTGGTTCATAAAATTCCTCAATATCATAATCCTGAACCACTGGGACCGGACGAACTGACCTTTTACCAGATAGTGGTGGTCTGACGGACCCTGAGACAGTGACTGGACAATTTTATGGCTTTGCTATCTCTGCAGCAGTTGGAGAAGGAATTTTGGACTCAGACCTGCTGATTTTCTTGTTTTCTTTACTGCAAATTGGTTCCTCAGAACCAGCTTTTCTTTGCCGAGAAGTCTGGCCCTGGTCAGAGGCACTCCCTCTGGTTCGGTTGGCACCGAACCCGGGCTGGCCATCGGGTCAGCGGACTTTTGGCCTCTCGTCCCTGAGCCTGCCAATCTTTTTCCAGGGTGGCTGCAGGGAAATTCTTA
Source organism: Neoceratodus forsteri (assembly GCA_016271365.2). Taxonomy (NCBI): domain Eukaryota; kingdom Metazoa; phylum Chordata; order Ceratodontiformes; family Ceratodontidae; genus Neoceratodus; species Neoceratodus forsteri. The sequence goes on along the minus strand of CM057455.1, from coordinate 1,680,656,560 downwards.
CATACCTGGCAGTCTGACTGGAGGTGGTCAAACCCCAGACAATAAACATGTGGTGTGTGGGTCAGCCTTGGCAAAGACTTCCCCACAAACATCACAGTGTTGAAACCAATCAGGCCGGTTTTCTTTTGGGTTCCTCAGACATATGCCAGCCCTAACCAAAACTTGCCCTTTTAACGGCAGTGCCAGGCAAGACACCCTTATTGGTTCCTAACCGTGTCACGGGTATTGGAAAAAAACGTAATAAATCCGTTTTTTTTAGAACCGATAAGAACCGGGAACCGCACTCTAAAATAGTAACTTTTAGTTTTAAATGAGTTTTAAACCCACTGATCGGTTCAAAACCGAACCGATAACGTACAAGTTCCACACAGACAAAACCTTCATTTACTTACGGTTACCACAGATAGAGCTTGAACCGAACGGTTTTGCGGTTAAAATAAAACTATTCTCGGTTAAATCCAACCGAGAAAACACTTTTTAAACTGAGAAATGAACCGAGCAGAAGGAGAAATCTCCGGAGTGACTGTTCACTGAGGCAGAGTAAAGAATCTGACAGTTCAAGTTTGAAATGACACAGATAGAGCTGCTCTCGTGCCAAAATTCTATTTTGGAATGGTTTTAACCATTTCACTCCGGGGCAGTTCTAGAGCTGGATCAAACTGCTAATGCCTATAATATAGCAAGACTTCACGTTGTTTGAAAGAAAAAAACAGAAGCAATGTTGAGTTTACTTTGGATAATCTAGTCTTTTTTAACTGTTACAAAAAGCAACCCGTTATATCTGCACATGCATAATTCTGTCAGTCACACTTAGCTTTATCTTCTAAACATGAAGATCATCTTGAGGTGGTTATTTAATTTCTCTTATGATTATTTAATCACTTGTTCTCAAGAAGTGACCCTGGGTAATAGTCTGGTTAGCAGAAGAAAAAATACTTAGCACAAGATGATTATCCAGAAAACCAAACCCAGACACAGGAAACTATTACCTCTACTCTTTAAGACCTCTCTGATATGAGGTCAAAGTGTAACACCGGTCACTGACTTACAGCCCAATCCACAAAAGACTCAGGAGGCCTTCTGCACTCGTGTAGGGGTGTATAGGGAGGCTTCACATGTCCAGAGGCACTGTTCCACAAATACTGTATGAAAACATCAGTGTATGCACAGCTCCCAGTACATACCACCCCCCATGGAGGGCTGCTCTGGCCCTATCGGCTCCAGTACGGCTCTATGATGCCAGTTCGACAAATATTTTGTTGACCGACATCACAGAGATGGATTTATGTCAACCGCAGTTTGCGATCGACATAAATTCATCACAAAAACAGTTACTTTTAATCGGGGCTTCCCCAGGTTCTGTCACCTGCACCCCTGGACTTAAGGATAATGAACTCCGAGTCAGAGTTGATTCGGGGAGGGAGTGCGGGACCGGGGGAAAGAGTGTCGGGGTCCCGGGCTGACTTTGCAGCGAACTGTTGATGTTGTTGCCATCGACGTGTTCACTGTAAAGGTTTCACTGTCTGGAGGGCATATCTTCCAGTATATGGGTGGTCGATGGAGGCTTGGGGGGGTGAAAATGTGCATTCGTGAGAAACGCAGAAGAGTTTGTATGTCAGGGAGGTGGCGTAGAGGGCAGCAGCATTATGCAATGGAGGTGCAACAGTAACACTTGCCTGCCCCCTGCAAAAGTCTCCTCTGGCTTTTCCTGGGGTCTGGTCTGCCCCGGTGCTGCATGCCCGCAGCAGTCCAAGTTGGAATGGAGGGCTATAGGTCAATAAAATCAAAACAGGTTCCTGAAGGACAGGATACAGATGTCAGTAAAGGATTATATATCACAATCTCCTGCTCCATGCAGAACATGGATACATTCGACTGCCTACACGGGCATCCCACTGGATGTCCGCTGCCCAGCCCTGCCCCACAGCAGGTCCTTGGCCGCTCTGCCCTCATCTCTGTGTGCATAGTGGGGAAGTAGGAATGACACTAGTTGTGTGGCAATATATAAGTGCGGGAGGGTCTGCGCCCAGATACACACCTTCAGTGTATACCCAGGCAAGCTCTGTGGATCAGGCCCATAGAGCAGCACCTCATTTTAATCCTTTGAGCCACCTTCCTACAACATATATAACATTAATTAAAGCAGCAGAGCACATTATGGTGAAGATCCGGAAACTGTATCTTTTTATGCCATGCAGGACTGCCCTTCTTCTCCCATCTTCTAAGATGCCCTTTTCCTCATTTTCAGTATGTATAAGTATTTTTCTTTTAAAAATTTGAGAAAAGGAGTGCTTCTTCTATTCTGGCTATTCCCAGTTTTTTTTCAGTTGTTTAGGAACATCAATTGTTTAACATCACTTTTCTTGTGACTACGGTGAACAAGTGTGCAAAAGATACTACTCCCTCATCGTATGGGACACTGGGTGTTAAACAGCTGAGAATATTGCTATAGTCCTGGGGATAGCATTATTACACCAAGTACACCTTTTTATTGCATTAATTATTAAAAAAAAAAAAAAAAAAAAGAATGCTAAGGCACATTTAAAATGTGTCTGGGGGGCACCTTACAAGGCATAACAATGGTACTCTAAAACAGAATAAAAAAGTATAGCTCAAACTTTTCACCATAACCTGCACTACTACATTAATCTAATAATAAACAAAAACACTGCTACATTTGAAAAATCCAGCCATCCTATGGTGTAGCAAACATGAATAAAATTCAGAATTCAGTAAGCTGGTTGAGACAAGCTTGTGCCTGTACACAAGTTCGTAGTTCCTTTAAAAAGCTGATGTACAGGGTCAACTGTTGGCCCACTGACAGCGCAATATGCTGTCAAACCAGTGACCCAGGTTCCAGGGTGGACTCTGGGTTAAGCAATGTGGATGGTTAGGCTGGGAGTGTTTAGAAGATGACAGTGCCTCCCAGCCTGGCAGGGGTGTTTTTTTTTTTCCTGCCAAATGTTCATTTTTTAATTACTTATACAGTCTGAGTTCTGGAACCACTTGACATCACTTAAGTGGAAGCCTATGATGAAGCTGTCCGTGGAGGGGGCTCGTCAGCTCAACTGATTTTAATGGATTCCGGAACTGATAACTAATCAAAAAAGGAACAGCAGGTGGGAGAATGACAGTTTTAACAAGGGACCCTACAGGATATTTTTTATTATTATTATTCTTTGGTAACTGGGCAAGGCCCACTAGGCACATGCCTGTTTTCACGGGTAACCCAGAAGCATTGGGAAGGTTAAAAGCTTGCTCAGGGTTACACAGTATGTATGTGGAGGTTGTGGGACTCAAACCCTAGATATGCTGGATAGAGCAAGCTCACGCACAAACTGTTACACTATCCTCAAAGGCCATACTGCCAGCACAGTATATCAAAACAAACTCATGAAACAGTACACTGGGGATATCAAACAGACTTCACATTTCCAATTATATTTCAAAAGTTAGTAGAACCAAAAATAGCAGAGAGGAAAATGTTATACATTTTAAGAAATAGTTAGTTGTAACTTTTTTGTTCTAAAGTATTTTTCTTGTTCCTTTTGCTCATTACGCTCATCATTTTGCTCACCAGAGGCAGCTCCAATATAGGGGCTGCTCGCTGCACAATCGAGCAGACTTGATAGATCATAAGGCCTTTATTCTGCTACCAATTTCATATGTTCGTATTAGAAAGTTTTCTATGTGCTAGTACTATGCCGAATGTGTGGAATATGACTGTACCTTGGCAGCTGACCTTTCCAGTTCTATTCCTCCCATGACATCATTAGCACTGTGACCTTACTGACAGTGACATCACATGCGACTGACGTGGCAGCTGCTGAGTGGCTCTTCCTCACCAGCTGTGGTGTTACAGTCAGTGAGGTCACAATGCTAACGATGTAATGAGAGGAAAAGAACTATCTGTCAGCTGCCAGGCAGAATGCGGTTCTACACATCATATCTGCAAACAGCAGGTGACACATCTTCTAACTAACCAAGGTGGAGATGGGCAGCAAAAGTACCTCAGATACAAAAGGCAATCACTGTTTTTAAAATTGAATATTTATTTATTTAGCTTTTATTTACCAGGTAAGCATGCTAGACAGTCAAGTGCCTATTTTCAGGTGCGACCTGGGAGAATTACAAAGGTACAGGCAATAACAATTCAGAGACAAGGTAACAGCAATCAACAAAGTACAGACAGATACAGGCAGAGAACTCAGGCAATAACAAATTCGGAGACAAGGTAACAGCAATCAACAAGGTACAGACAGGTATAGGCAGAGAACTACAGTCAGGTACAGGCGGAGTACAAATACAAGGCAAGTACAGTGTTACGGCATGGCAACAGCGGGAGGCAGTCGAAGAAGAAAACATACTGTATATCAGCAGGACATTTTCGAAGTGTGCAATACAGACATATGCACACGCACACACACAGTCAAAAAGGGGCACAGGCGCACCATGGAAGGTAGGTCAGCTAAGAGCTAAGGCAGGCAGAAGCTTGTTTTAAGTTTTAAGCAGTACACTTAGTTCTTTAAAAAAACTGTAATAAAAATGAGATTTATGTTCCATTTGTTTTCAGCTTTTTAACTTTCTATGAGGTCCAAAACAAAACAACATACATAAACAAAAATCACACTGCATTACCCATAAACTCAAAGCATTTACATCTGAAGTACTCTTGTACCACATCTGTGGTCACAATAAATCAAAACAATGCACTTTTTATGTTAAAAAAGTAAGCAAGCACTGAATTTTGCTCTATAACGTTATTCAAAAAAAGGAAAAATATGTTCTGCACTGAAAAAGGTTTAATACGTCATAATACGCCAGGGGAGGTTGGTACTATACCTTTAAACCAAAAATTCAGTATTTGTATTGCCTGAAATCAAACTGAATACTAATAATAGAAAGGAGACCCTTCCATGTATGAATGAAAATGTAGATGCAATGTTGAGGGTTTTGGAAAACACTCCAATATGAGAAAGTGCAGGAAAAATATTTCCAATTGACTACTAAGAGGTAGTCTGGAGGTAAACTAAAGGACAACCGGTCAAGGACCAGGTGGGTCTGAAGAAGTCTTTTGTTTCTGTTGTTCAAAGGAGGGCAAACAAGAGGGGAAAATAAACCAGTACCTTTGCCACTGCTGCTGTCCATTGTGTACAGGTAATCCATGTAGAATGCTCCGAACCGTTGCATGCCGGCTATCTCTGTGTATGTCTCCTGCCAACAAAGAAAGGTAAACAGAAAGCAAGTTCCATAAGAAGGGAATTCTGAGATTACACCCTGATAGGCTGAGTAACAGCAACTCACTGCTTGTTTGAGTTTGTGTACCAACTCATAGAAAAGCTTATCATAAGAGGAGCACAGAGGTTATCAAAAGAATTCTCCCCTCAGATAGATAATGTGACTACTATTGCAGGTCACACAATGGCACATCCATAATTCAGCTAGACCCCTTGGTCACCGAGTGATACCTGGTTAATGAATACTCTAAATTAGGCAGATCTTGGTACATCAATCCATCAAATTGGAGGGCAACTGTGCACATCATTTAAAGGGAAACAAACACAGCGCATTCCCAGTTCATAATTACTAACCCTCTATTCTCTTTCCATACATCTTTTTTTTTGTTTTCTGCCTCCCATTAAAACCAGCTCCATATGTAGCCCCCTATTGCATTATTTGCTCCAACCAGTGAAATAATCGGCAGCAGTCAGTCAGTCGCACCTATTGTGATGCTGCAGCTTGCATGGGCTGCTACTTCAATGCAACGGTAACCGAGTACATTGAGGAGCTTCTCCATTTTCATTAATGTAGCAGCAGTCTTTGTTAGTCACTACATCATGGTTTTCCACAATAATGTTTCTGGCAAAAACATCAATATGCCCATTTTTCCTTTAATTTTTTTAATTCCTGAGAGATTTGATTTTGAAGGTTTTTTTTTTTTTTAAAGGTTCCTGCTCCCTTGCCATGCCCACCATTAAAAAAAATATATATATATATATATATATCTACAAATATATCTATCTTGGTGTATTAATATGCTGTTTCCCATTAGAAACATGTGCTAGAACCATCGTAATAAATGAATGGTATGACTCAAGTAAGTAACTTCAAAAGGTATCCTCAAAGGAAGAGGTTTTTAAGAATGGTTAGTGACAGCCATCTTTAATTACTTTAATAATTAATTAAAAAATTAGTAATAAAAGTTGTTTTAAAAATATTTGACAGAATAAAATACACTGATGATGGATCTAAGGATGTCAGAACTACACTTCTGCTTATAAAAAAATCCTCTAAATGATGAAAGTTTTTTTCAACTAACAAATACTGCTGCTATAACTTGCAACAAAGTCTGTACAACACAAATGATCCCAGTAAACCTGAATGCAACACTAATAATTTCTTCATAAACTTGCAGGCTTTTCTTTCTTTAACGAGGGACGCAACTTCCATAGGTATTAATATTTACACTCCACCATCAGGAATGAGACTTTTCCACCTCTGCTTATTATATATGAATATACACTACAGGCAAACCATTCCACCCGATCCTTTGAATTACACACTAAACTAAAACAGGAAAGTTAAACATATTCTCAGTAATCCAGTTTAAGTACTCCTGACATCCCAGTGACTTGTATATGCCTGCCACAAACGCAAATCTAAGACTGGATCAAAGTTGTATTAAAATGTCAAGATGTACTAAAAATGAATATAGAAGTAACTTGCCAAAATAATGTTCTATTTTCACAGGTTCTAGAAACCAACTCGCATCTAAAATACTTCATAAGCAAATTAATTTCTGTAGTTTTCACATTGCTACCTAGAATGGCAAATTTTTATGAAATTTCATTTTCTTACAATGGAAAAATAAAATGTAATACAAATAGAGCACTCTGAAAATGATAGCATTGTCTAATTAAACAGTGGCTGGTATTTGGGACCTATATAGCACTGACCAAATTCTTTGAACTCCAGGTCTAGAATAACGGCCCTAGCAATCTAACAAACTCTAAACATTGTGTGCACCATTGCATATTACAACACAAACAGTAGAGGCTGAACTCATGCCAGGCACAGATATCCCAGACCTTCAAATGGAAGATCTTGTTCCATGCCACCCAGATCATTACTATGCTGCAGAGAAACAGAATCTGTCAGCAGGACTTCTTGGCTCACCCAGTCTGCTAAGATGGTCACTGCCTAGTCTGCAGACATTAACTGTTCTCTGACGACCCTACCTCCTCCCTGCCTATTTACTAATATTCCATGTCTATCCTACGCATGCTTGAAGCCCCACCACCCCCTACTATTTTCATCTCATAATTTCAGCTGGCACTGTTCCAGGTGTCTAAAACTCTAGCACTAAAGTAGTACTTCCTCACATCCCTCTTAAACACCCCCTTTCTCATTTGAAAAAGAATCCCCTTCTGCACCTTCTTCACCCCTGTAAGGAACCTGAAGTTCTCTATCATGGTTCCTCTCATTCTCTCTTCCAGGATGTGCATGCCGAGATCCCTCAATCTCTTTTTATAGGGTTTTTGATGCAACCCCTGCACCATTTTGGTTGCCCTCCTCTGGACTGCCTTCACTCTATGTCCTTTCTGAGGTGTGTCCTCCAGGACTGGACACAATACTCCAGGTGTGGTCTCATCAGCGAGTGATACAGTGGTAACGGTACTTCCCTCCTCCTGCTGGAGACAGCTCTCCATATGCATCCCAGCATCCCACTGGCCCTACCAACTGTTTTGTCATATTGACCTGCCACTTCGAGGTCATCTGATACGATAACCCAGGGTTCCTTTCCTGCTTAGTGACTGTCAGTACCTTCCACTTCATACTACACTCAGCTCCTGGGTTCATATGCTCTAGGTGCATGATTTTGCACTTTTTGGCATTGAAACCCAACTGCCATACTTTGATCACTCTCCCAGTTTTCCAAGGCCCTTGTACATTATATCTCCCCCCCCCCCCCGAGTGTCCATCCTATTACAGATTTTGGTGTCATCTGCAAAAACGCATACCTTCCCATCCAGTTCTTCTGCAGTGTCGCTTATGGACACAGTGAAGAGGACCGGTCCTAGTACTGACTCCTGTGGCACCCCGTTAGTCACTCTTCTCTCAGAGTGAGTGCCCTTAACCACCTACCTCTGTTGCCTATCCGTTAACCAGTTCCTGACCCAATTCACCACTTAGGGTCCCAGTCCTAGGCCGCTTAAAATTTCTTTATCACTCTCCTGTTCAACACAGTGTCGAAGGCCTTACTAAGGTCCAGATGGACCACATCCACTGCCCTCCCCAGTCTACTTCCCTGGTCACTCAGTTGAAGAAGTCAATCAGACTCATCTGGCATGACCCCCACCCCACCCAATGAACCCATGCTGCCTTTGGTCTTGTATACCACTGGATTCAACATATTCTGCCAACCTTTCCTTTAACAGGGTTTCCATTAATTTCCTCACCACTGATGTGAGACTAACAGGTCTATAGTTGCTAGCCTCTTCCCTGCTGCTCTTATGGAAAGGGACCACATCTGCTCTTCTCCAGTCCTACAGCACTGTGCCAGTTTCCAAGGAGCTGTTGAATAAAGCTGTCAGTGGGGCGGTTAGCACCTCCCGAAGTTCCTTTAGTACCCTTGGGTGTATCCTATCCCATAGCTTTGTTCACTTTTCAGAGCTGCAAGTCCCTCCAGGACTCTTTCCTATAAAAATGGCCTTCTGTCTACCCCAACCCTTTTTTGTTCGTGCTGCTCCCTAGTGGTCTGTCCACCCTCAATCCACCGTGAAGACACAGCAAAAGTACCTATTCAGGATGTCTGCTTTTCTTGATCCTCTTCCATGCAGTCTCCCACTGCTGCCCTCCTAATGCTTACCATCCCTCCTCTTGCTTTCCTCTTCTCACTTAAATACCTGAAAAAAGTCTTATCCCCTTTAGCTACTCCTCTAGCTATCCTTTGTCTGTGCCTTTGCTCCACTTACTGCCTTTGCAGCTTCGCTCTGTTTTACTTAGTGTACCTCCCTGTCTTTCTCCCTCTGCATTTCCTTATACCTGCTCAATGCCGCCCTTCTTTCGCCTCACCACCTTGGCCACTTCCCTAGAGAACCACAACAATTTTTTTTTTCTTTATGCTTTTGTTCACTTACTTCACACAGAGGTTGGGTGCCTTAATAATGCCATTCTTTATTTTTCTCCACTGTGTCACTACCCCTCCCTGGCAATCCCCCCTACAAGGCGGTTTCTGAAGCAGTCTCATATCTTTTTTTTTTTTAAACTCCACCCTCATAAAATCCAGGACCCTTGTTCTCGTGTGATTTGCCTCTGTTCCTGTCTTAATGTTAAACCACACTATATAATAATCACTGGTACCTAGGGGACTGCCCACTATGACATCTGCAATAGCGACCCGGTTTGTAAGTGCCAGGTCCATTACTGCCCTGTCCCTAGCTGGCTGCTTGACTAGCTGCCTGAGAAAAGACCCTTGCAAGGAGTCAAGAATGGCCCTGTTCCTTGTCGATAATGCAGTTGGAAGGCTCCAATTTGCATTTGGCAGACTGAAGTCCCCACCTAGCAGCACCTCCTCCTTACCTGCCATCCTGATGATGGCTTCCCCAAGTGCCTTACCCAACTCCTCTCTCTGTTCTGCAGATCTGTATACCACCCCTGTATGGATAGCAACCCCAGTACCTGTCTCCATGACGACCCACAATACCTCCAACCCTTCTTTTCCCAGGTACTTGTGTGGCCTTGATTTCCTTTCTCACGTATAGTACAACCCCTCCTCCCTTCTCTGTCTCACCTGAAAAGAGGTGTAGCTCGGTATTGCCACACCCCAGTTGTGGCCTTTAGTTCACCATGACTACATTATGACCACCAAATCCAGGCTAGCCTCCACCATGATGGCCTCCACATCCGGAATTTTATTTCCTAGACTTCTTGCATTGGCGTACGTGGCTCTCGATACACTACTCCTTCCCTGCCTGCTTCTCTGCTTCCCCTCCTGCTTGTGCTGTTCCCTGAAGTGACCCTGACCCCCTCTTCCCTTGTTCCCTTCTCTATTATCTGTCTCCTTTACTCCTTTCTTCTTGCTTTCCTGATTTATAACCCCCTTGACCTCTGCCATGTCTCCACCCCTATCTTCCTGTGCCCCTGCCCTCGGGGAGCTTACTTCCCTCAGGCTCTCCTCCCTGCTTCTTCATCACCAGGGGGACTGTTGCCTCCTTTGGTTTTATAGCCTCCCCCCAGGCTAGTTTAAATGCTCATCCAAGTAGCATTTAAACCACCCACTAAGGACTGTGGTCCGCCTCCTGGGAAGATGCAGGCTTTCTCTCCCACAGAGGCCCATATCCTCCCAGGTTGGTCCACAGTCCCCAAAGTAGTCGAAACGCTCCTCCATGCACCATGCCTTCAACCAGTTTTGAGTGTCCTATCCTCTTCCCCAGTGATATACAGATAACACTTCGGCAAAAGCCACCATGTGTGCCAGCTGCTTGAGGCCCCTCCCCAGCTCCCTGAAATTTCCCTGCTCTACCCCTACCTTGTCCCTTGCCTGCTTATTTTCTCCCAGGTGGACAATGCTATCTAGCTCCCTCCCATCTCCTCCTGCTGCCCTAGCAATTCTCTGGATCCGCTCTCCATCCCTCCAAGCCGAAGCACCAGGAAGGCACTTCACCTCCTTCTCCCTTTCTCCCCATACTCCCAAGCCTATCTCCCTAACAACAGTGTCCCCCACCAGCAGGTGTTTTCTTCTCAGCTGGGAGCCTCTTCCTCCATCCTTGGGGGGCCTCCCCTTCGGAAGACCCTCACTTCCTCCCTTCCCAGTGCTATGGGTGCCTCCTCCAAGCTGCCCTGTCCCGCCAGTATGGCTAAGGAATTCTGAAGTGGTACAGGGCTGAAGAGTGTGTACCCATCCCACTTCCACCACCCTCCCAGTGCCCACCAAAGTCCAACTGCTCCGTCTTTGCCTGGGCATCTTCTAGGAGAGCAGCAGCAAACTTGGTGGCCCCTGGGTAGGACAGAAGCTTCTCTGCACCCTAGCCAGTATGGACCCGAATCCAGCAACCTTTGCCCTCAACCAAGAGAGGTGAGTGCAAACGAAAGAAACAATTCAGTCTCCACAGGAGATGCAGCATTCTGTTTTTAGTCCTATCGTTCAGATTCATCTTGAATGTCATTTTCTCCTTTACGAGAACCTGCCATATTTCCATTATGATTAAAAACGTAGTCTTACAAATTTACAACAAAATCATGTTAAAATAAGGCCTAGAAATGGTATGCTGAAATTATAGGAAGCATTCTTTTGTTTACTTCCGAAAAAAAGAGACAGACATTTAATTTAGGACGTTGCATAGCAGTTTATATGCTCCTTTCTTTTCAGGACTAACTATGCATTCTCCAGCAGGTCTATGCATCTGTTTCAGCCTTTCTGAACTGTGTGTGACTGCAGTAATATCCAGCTACCTGGTATATGTGATGTGTGCTATTTGTACTGCACAGATACTGTATGTAAAAAAAAAAAAAAAAAAAGTGGGCTAGCATGAAGAAAAAGGAGTGGGTGTGAGTGACACACACCCGGAGGTAAAACCCCCAATACAGAGGGGTAGACTTAATACCAAAACCTAAATATGGCATTCCGGCTCCAAAACTGAAAATTACATACTCAAAGTAATTGCTGATCACCCTGAATATCATCGGCATTAATTCTGACATACGGGTCTAGGGCTGGAGGCTTTAGAACCACGTAGGAACTTTTTTCCTCTAGGGAGAGAGCAGATATCAGCTACTGGCGCTGCTAGTGTGCAGCATGTACCCATGTGGTGCCACACACCAGCCAATAACGGTCATCGACTCCCTCATACACTTCAGTTCTGTTTGCCAGGAGAGAAACAAAGCGGGGAGAAAATAAGGATGGACTACAGAATTTCTAGCCCAAAGGGACAGTAAAAAGATACAGGATATGAAACAAACAAATAGTACCCAACTACCAATTTGAGACAAAGGGTTGGGCCTACAAGCTGACACAAGGGTAGTGGGTCTAAATAAGGAGCCAGAGCCTCTTATCACTAGACAGGAAGAGTGTGGGTAACATAGAAACATAGAATTTGACTGCAGATAGGGACCGCTTGGCCCACCTAGTCTGCCCATTACCCTACCTGGTGGATAAGCTGCAGATTCTAGTTAATCGACAGCTTACTTCCTCCTACCCCCACTAGAATTGCCTTATGCCTGTCCCATTCATTCTTGAATTCTCCCACTGTTCCTGACTCCACAACCTCCCCAGGAAGGCTGTTCCATGCATCCACAACCATCTCTATGAAGAAATACTTTCTAATATCACCTCTGAGCCGTCCCCCCTCTATCTTCAAATTGTGCCCCCTTGTTCTTGAATATCTCTTCTTCTGAAAAAGGAACTACACTCTTGTATTTTAATTCCCTTGAGATACTTGAAAGTTTCTATCATGTCTCCCCCCACCCTTTCCTCAAGGGTATACATGTTAAACTGCTTTAGTCTCTCCTCGTATGTCTTCTGGTGCAGACCCTGCACCATTTTGGTTGCCCTCTTCTGAACAGCCTCCACTCTGTCTATATCTTTGCGTAGATGGGATCTCCAGAATTGCATGCAGTACTCCAGCTGGGGTCTCACTAACTGTCTGTACAGAGGGATAACAACTTCCTGTTTTCTACTGTTGATGCCTCTCCCTATGCATCCCTGTATCCCCCAGCCCTCCTTACTGCCTTCTCACATTGCTTGCCCACCTTTAGGTCATCTGATATAATTACTCCTAGGTCTCTTTCGATTTTTGTTGTCGTTATTAACTCACCCCCCATTGTGTACTCTTCCCCTGGGTTTTTGTTTCCCAGATGCATTACCTTGCACTTCTTTGCATTGAATCTGGGCTGCCACATATTTGACCATTCCTCCAACCTTGTCAAGTCCCTTTTCATTCTTTCCACTCTACCTTGTGTATCAACCCTGTTGCAGATCTTTGTGTCATCTGCAAAGAGACATACCTTTCCTTCCAGGTGCTCTCCAATGTCACTTATAAAGACATTGAAGGGGACCGGTCACAGTTAGTTACCTTCCTTTCTTCACTGTGTACTCCGTTTACTATTACCCTTTGCGTCCTGTTGTCCAGCCAGTTATTTATCCAGGATACCACCTTGGGAACCACTCCGAGGCTGGCTAACTTATATATTAATCTTTTGTGTGAGACTGTGTCAAATGCCTTGCTAAAATCTAGGTAGGCCCTATCCACAGCCCCTCCCTGGTCTTCTACTTTGGTCACCCAGTCAAAGAAATCTATTAGGTTCGTCTGACATGACCTTCCTGCTGTGAAACCATGCTGCCCCACTGGCCTCTAGGTACTCAACAGTTCTTTCCTTAAGAAGTGATTCCATCATTTTCCCTACTACTGAAGTCAAACTAACTGGTCTATAGTTTCCTGCCTCTGCCCTGCTCCACTTTTATGAAGTGGAATCACATTTGCCCTCCTCCAGTCCTCAGGTACCACCCCATCCTCCCATGATTTATTAAAGAGAGTAGTCAGTGGTGTTACTAGTTCTACCCTTAGTTCTTTTAGAATTCTTGGGTGAAACCCATCAGGCCCCATTGCTTTGTCCACCTTCAGTTTCAAGAGTTCTTTTAAAACCCTTTCTTCTGTGAATGGACTGGTATCGACCCCCCTATTCAGTGTTTCTCCCTTGTTTGGTTTAGGAACTGCCGCCTCCTCTTCTGCTGTGAATACTGAGCAGAAATATTTGTTCAGTATCCCTGCTTTATCACTGTCACCCTCTGCCCACATTCCTTCCCCTTTATTAAGTCTCTGTATCCCTCCCTTGGTCTTTCTTCGCTCCCTAAAATACCTATAAAAGGTTTTATCCCCCTTCTTAACAGAGTTGGCTATCTTTTCCTCAGTTTATGCCTTTGCTATTTTGACTGCCTTCCCTGCCTCCTTCTGCTTTAACTGATAAAGTTCTCTGTCCTGCTCCTTCTGTGTTTCCTTATATTTTCTGAATGCTATCCTTTTCTCCTTAACCATCCCTGCCACCTCTTTTGAGAATCATAGTAGTTTAGTGGGTAGTAACAGGAAGAGAGGGCAGCAACCCTGAGCAAAAGGTTCTAGCAGAAGTAGCAAAAGGGGTATCTCAAACTGAGACCCCTGTGCAACTGAGATGACAAAAAGTGCCACATAACAGAAAATGACACCTGGACGTCCAAAAAGGTAATAACCCTATGCCACAGAATACGTCTGAGTAAACTAGAGAGTAAATCCCTAACCCTGTATTCTCTAGAATAGAGAAAAAGGGAAGTAGCATAGGAGTTGCAGGACTAGTAGCCATGTGAAATCGAGATGTGTGCATCTCCTCTGACATGGTGGAGTGGGCAACATCAACACACAGAGAAGAGAAGGAGATACCAACCAAAAAATTTAAACATGAGCAAGAACATGCCCTGCTTCTCCCCGCAACCACAAGGATGTACCCTGTGTGTTGTTAGTACACTCCACAGACAGAGTAATGTAATATATTTGTCCTCAATGTGACGAGGTACCTTTGGAAATGAGCCTCTGGCTCAAAGGTTGTAAACTGATGTACAAATAAATAAATAAGAGCTTCTGCTCAGTGGAGTTAGACTACATACTTTTAAGGGCACATGTTGCATGTAGCAACTAACAGGGATATACCCTCCAGGAGATATAACTTGGTAAGGGAGAAGGAGGGAGAAAAAGATGGAAGGAAGACGTCCACCTACCTATTCCTTAAAATAAAAGAAAAAAAAAAAAAGGAAAAAGAAAAACTAAAAAGCTCTCCTCTTTTTTTATTTTTTGGGTCGGCAGTGTGAACTAGGGGCCCCTCACTACCCTTTTTTTGATGAGGGTTGGCACCAGGGTGCCCAACCCCTTTTATAAAAAAAAAAAAAAAATCTGTCACCCATAAGGGCTATGGCAGAGGAGAGACAGAGAGGTAGTATTACTAGCAGCACCCACAGGGTGCACTGCCAGAGGCCCTGGCTCACAGCTGAGTGGGGCGATGGAGGGTGGGCATCTAAATCAATGGTGAAGATATTCAGGAAGATCAATAATTACGGTGAGTACAGAATTTTCATATCTTCCCTGAATCAGTCTTCACCACTGATTCATACACCAAGTACCAAGCTTCCCACCTTGGGAGGCGATGGCTCGCCCTAACACAAATAGTTACCTTCAGCACTCTGCGTGGGGGAGAACACCTGAGGACAGGGACTCCTCACAGGCCTGGCAAGGCCCGGGAACATTCCGAGTCTGTCAGGAGGTAACAGCATCTCCTGAGTTCCCACCTGACTCTCTGAGTGAAAAGGTAAGTCTTTAGCAACTTATGCTGGCTAGTCGAGAAAGGTGCGCAGAGTCAGCATCAGAGGGTTGGTCATACTATGGGTGACAAGTCCTATGTGGGATCTGCAGGACCAAAATCCCCAAAATGATTTGAGGTACTGTGCCAGCAGAGCCTGTGGGTGCACAATACAGCTGGTAGACATCCCTGGGGGCTGGAGGCAGAGGGAGGGATGTCTCCAAACTGTCCTGGAGCATTCCTTGAAGGCCCTTCACCAGGGAGTGATGACACTGTGGTCACTGCCAAAAGTTCCTAGGAGTCCCAAATGTGTGAACATTGTACTGCACATGGCAATGGTGCCAGTGTATAGCACCCCCAGCATATCTATCAAGAATCTCCAGTATAGAGATTACTTAAAGGCCAAGGACAAGTGTTGGGATGACTCCATGGCCTCTGAGAAGGATACAAGGAGGAGGTACTGGATTAGGAAGCGGGTGACAGCTGGGGGCCATACAGAAACTGTACATGGTCAGCACTGGTATGGTACTGGGATAGTATACCTAGCGTGTTTTCATACTGACACCAGGTGAGGAGTCAAAGATGACTGATGAAACTTGGGAGTTCAGGCAGAGGTGGCATACCCCAAGAGGAGGGTAGCTAGAGCTAGAAGCTCTAGGGTATATGCCTGGGCTGCAGGATCATTCAGCAGACCTCACTCTAAGGGAAGGCATGACGAAACCACCCAAGGATGGTCTACCTACAGAAAAGGAACAACTCAACCCTACCCATAGGGTAAATTCCCAGGTGAGGAGAGCGGAGCTGTTCAGTCTCTCTTGGGGCAGCTCCAGTTCTCACTAGGGACAGGGTCAGCCCCAAGTTGGTGCTGCCTCTGGCACCGAACTTGGGATCAGAAAAAGATCTAACGGCAGGACCCTTCCCGGCCACAGGCGGTACCGTCCTTGATGCTGGGCCCGTCATCAATCTGAGATCAGGAAGCAGGTCCAGAACTGGGAACAGATCTAAAGGCGATGTCACCGGCACATTGCACTGGATTTGTTGCAGGGCTTAACTCCGCCCTCCTCCTCAGAGCCACAAGGGCTACTTGAGTCAATGAGCAACACCTTTACCTACGCAACAGGTTGCCACCCAGCCCTGCTGCCAATCTCTCTCCTGGCACCACAAAAGGTACTGGGAGTGGGCCCTGCATCACAGCTGGCACCACCCCACTTAACAAAACCAAGAGTGGTGTCAGTAGCCGGAGTGGCACCAGGGTGCAACATGGAGGTGTCCTCCAGTGTAGCCAGAGTGTATATCTTTGGCCTTACCACAGGGAAGATCATGTATTCTGTGGACACACAGAAAAGGTGTGAACACTGTGAAGCAGTGTTAAAGAAGTGCATAGGCATACTGTAATGGAGCAGTAATCAAGTTGGAATACTGGTGTTAAGGCGTTCCACAATATATTCGAATATACAAACCAGGACCAAATACTATCAGTTTAAAACCTTGTTGCCAATAGAGCAGCTAACCAACCTGGACAACTCCATGTATAATGCTTAAAGGGGAACAGACACCACCAAGGGCCCACACACTCGACTGTGGGACTGGTCCCAATGTGCACTTTATCTGCAAAAACATTTTGGTTTACTTACTGTAGTGTAGTAGATTACATCAGACTAAATTTTGCTCAGTTGTAGACTGACATCTACTGTTACTGCATCACCTGTAGATGTTCTCAAACTCCTGCTCATGCTTGAGCCGACCTCTCCTTCACTATTCTATTTCCTGTTGCTGCTCTACCTACAGATAATGTGCCTTTTCAGCCCTCTATGTACTTACTTAAGACTGTTTCAGAAATTGCTTACTGTCTATTGCTTACCCTAGTTTTTACTTTCTCACTCACCTTTTGCAGTTGCGGATCTAGGGTGGAGCGAAGGTGACAGCTGCACCTACAATTTTTACTCGCTTGCTTGGTGCTGCTACATTTCACTTTGTTAAAGAAGTCTGATTTATTGACTGTAAGAACATATACATTCAAAACTATAGATTACATTTGTATTTTCCATCAGAAATATAATGAAAACAGAAAACAATATAAAGGATTTAAACATTTAAAGAAATGTTATTATCAAGCATCCCCCCACTTCAAAATCCTGGATCTGCCACTGATCTTTTTAACCCAATAGATTTGCTTATTTACTTATGCCTCCTGTATTTTTGTAACAGCTCATCTGTAAATCATGATTGGCTATAAAATTTGTATATTGTATGTTGTAACTTGGTTGAAAAACTCGCACTGTTTCCCTGTATATACTTCATTTTCCCCTTCCCCAGGTCAAACCTGAAAACGAGCCTCGGCTCAGTGTGCCTCTCCAAGTTATCAACTTTTAAATAAAATAAATAAATGACATCACAGCAGTGAGAAGATTCATTAGCCTGTAATGCACGTTAAGAGTTTACATAAGCTCTTATCTTTTGTTTGCTGGTTCTGCTGTCTTTCCTGAGCTAAGGACAGCCACACAGGACTATTCCTAACTCCTGGAGAAAACACCTGATCGGAGATTATAAAAGCTCTAACATGCACTACAGCCTATTGAATCTCCTACTGCTGATGTCAGCTGCAGGGATTCTGTGATTTGTAGTTAAAGAAGATGACAGCCTACAACCAAAAATAATTAGTCTGATATAATTTACTATACTACAGTATGTTAACCAAAATGTTTTGGCACACAAAGTGTGCATTAGGACCAGACCCACACTTCAGTGTGGGTCCCTTTGTGCCGACTGTTCCTCTTAAGGATTTACTAGACAAACCTCAAATTATAAACAAATAAATGTTAAGATGTGCATAAATCCTAACACTTTAAACATTTAAATGGATGCCAGTTTGATGATCTAGTGGTTAAGCACTTGCTTGCCACTCAGGGGCCACAGGTTCATGTCCTGAGCCCAGATCCCCAGTCAGACCAGCAGAACTGCCAGCACAGATCAAAGGGATGCAAAAAGCCTCCAGGTGCAGAGGTCAGTATCTGTTTCCACATGGTTATCCCAACAGCCAAGGCAGCTGGAGTAGTTCTTGCATGCCAATGTACTTTTTACTGTAGTATATAGTACATAGTATCAGACTTTGTAATCAATCCCAAAAACCCCTTTAGTTGACATCAGAGCAGTAGGAGATTCAATAGCCTGCAGAGCATGTTAGAGCTTTTATAATCTCAGATCAGATGTCTTCTGGGTCTGCTTTTCGCCAAGGGCTAACTACAGTCCTCTGTGACTATACCTAGCCCAGAGAGGACAGCGCAACCAGCAAACAAAAGATCAGATTTTTGGGTGGAGTCCTTGGTGTTGACTGTCCCTCTTCCAAGTTATGATGGAACTACCAGACAGAGCATCAAAAAACAGGTTACTCGCCTGTAACAGTAGTTCTAGGAGTGGTATATGTTGTTCATCCACACTTCTTGGCAGTGTCCCTTTCCCTTTAAATCAGCCGGAAAGTCTTCAAGCTGGCTCCTCCCACCCACCCTGGTGGTATAATCTTCAGCTCCGCCCCATGGCGCCAGATCTCAGTCCAATGGAAGCCAGGTTTGTGCATCCGCAGCTGGGAAGATCGGGTGGGTCCGTGTGGATGAACATATACCATTCCTAGAACTACTGTTACAGGTGAGTAACCGGTTTTTCTAGGATCGTGGATACGTTGTTCATCCACACTTCTTGGCAGACTCCTAGCAGTTCTTCAGGAGGAGGGAGGCAAGGCGCACACCCCCTACTTGGGAAACAGAGACTGGAGAACTGAGGCCCCAAAACCAGCATCCCGGCATGATTCAAGGTCGATGTGGTAATGGGTAATGAAGGTGTTTGCTGTTTTCCAGGTACCAGCTCGACAGATTTCCTGTATGGGGATGTTCCTGGAAGCAGCCACCGATGCAGCAGTATGGCAGGTAGAATGAGCTCTTACCCCTGTGGAAGGCTTCTTGTCCGCCAACTCGTAGTACAGACTAATGCATGATGTAATCCATCTTGTGATCGTCTGCTTTGCTGCAGGTCTGCCAGAAGCAGCTTCAGTGTGGGTGACAAACAGCTGGCGAACCTCTCACCAAATTTCCACCATCCTCTCCTTACAATAGGAGAAAGCTCATCTCAGGTCCAAAGTATGGAGCCTGTAATCTGCCTCCGAGGTGTATTTGGGGTCATACACCAGCAGAGTCAACACCTGGTTAAGGTGTAACTCTGACACCACCTTCAGAAGGAATTTTGGGTGGGGGTACAGGACAACCTCGTCCCTGTGGAAGACCAGATAAGGGGAGTCCACCGAGAGTGCCTGGAGCTCCCCTGTCCTAGCCACCAGGAAGGCCGTGTTCCATGCCAAGTGTGACAACTCACACTTGTGCACTGATTCGAATGGCTAGCCCATGAGCTTTGCCAGGACCAGCAGTAGATCCCCATGGAGGCACTGGTTCATGCACCGGAGGGGATATATGATCCAGGCCTTTGAAAAAGTGCCCAACCACTGTCTCCTACGCCAACATCCGCTGACTGACCCGTGCCCGATAAGCAGAGATGGCTACCAGGTGCACCCTAAGGGTCGATGACCAAAGATTCCCTTTAGACAGAGACTAAAGGTAGTCAAGAATGTTAGTCATTGGACAGGACAGAGGGTCCAGGCCCTTGTCCCGACACCAAATGGAAAACCTTTTCCATTTGAAGGCATAACACTTCCTGGTCGACTCCTTCCTGGATGCTTCCACTACTGTGAGGACATCCTTAGAGAGACCCAAAGCGTGGAACTCTAGCCACTCAGGTACCAGGCAGACAGGTGCAGGGATTGAAGGTCCAGATGAAATACCTTCCCCTGATTGAGTGAGATCAGGTCTGGGCATGCTGGAAGCCGCTCTGGGGGCCTGTTGCTGGGGAGATCTGGGTACCAGAACTGGCGTGGCCAGTCTGGGGCTGTTAGGATCACATGCGCCTTGTCCCTCCTCACCTTGAGGAGCACCCTGTGGATCAAGGGAAATGAAGGGAAGGTGTAGAAGAGGCCTGGGGTCCATGGCCTCGAGAAGGCATCCCCTGCAGTGAGCCCTGCTGGGCGAGCATGAAACAGCCTCAGCTTGGTTTGCCGAGTAGGAGAACAGACTGTAAGCTACCTCTAGATGGAGAGACCACTCATGGGCTGTCTCGCTTATGTGGCTGAGAGCATCCGCCAGTTGGTTTGAGGCTCCTGCCATGTGGATGGCTAGGAGATCCGCCTCCAGACGTCTCATGAGTGTCCAGATGCAGAGCGCTTCCCTGCACAGCAGACAGGAATGAGTGCCGCCCTGTTTGCTGAGGTAGTACACGGTCGTGGTATTGTCCGTCTGGATTTGAACCACTTGACCCCGGAGCTGAGGAGTGAGAGCTGATAGTGCCAATCTGACTGCTCTGAGCTGCAACAGGTTGATGTGATAATGGGACTCCTCAAGGGTCCAGAACCTGTGGGCCCTGTTGTCCTCTATGTGGGCTCCCCAGCCCATGAGAGAGGCATCAGTCGTGAGGATGGCCGTCAGCTCGGGGCGGACAAACGGGATCCCTTGCTGCAACCGGTCTGGGATGGTCCACCATTGGAGAGTGTCCCACATCTTCTGGGTCACAGTGATCAACTGGTCGAAATTACCGTGGCGCTGAGTCCACTGGACGACCAGTCCCCATTAGAGGGGGCACATGTGCCACCGAACCCAATGGACCATGGAGGTGCCCGCTGCCATGTAACCCAGAAGGCGCAGAAAGTCCCGGGCAGGGCGCAATTACCCAACCAGAAATGACTGGGCAAAGGAGGAGAGAACATCCACCCTGTCCACCAGGAGCCAAGCTCTGCCAACCGAGTCGAGCCCTGCCCGATGAAGCACATCACCTGAGAAGGCATGAGCTCCAACTTGGCCTCGCTGATCAGGAGGCAGAGTTGGGAGCAGGTCTGGAGGGCCAGATCCCTGGACTTCACCTCCTGCTGGGTGGAATCTGCTAAGAGCCAGTCGTCGCAGTAGGGGTAAATTCTGACCCCACCCACCCCCAACGTCTGAGGTGGGTTGCCACCACTGCAATGTATTTGGTGAAGACCCATGGGACCGATGACGGGCCGAATGGCATGGCTCGGAACTCGTATAGGGTTCTCTCAGCTCTGAAGCAGAGAAACCACTGGTGGGACGGATGGATTGGGATGTGAAAGAACGCATCCTGGAGATCCAGTGAGCAGATCCACATGTTTCGCTCCAGGGATGGTATGATCTGAGACAGAACGACCATCCGGAAGGTGTGTGACCTGACATACTGGCCCCCTGGTAGCATGAGGCAATCACCTTACACTGGGCAAGAGTGACAACCGTGAAAGGTGCAGCCACACCATCTGCCTAATGCAGACTGCAGTTCCTACCAGCCGGGAGGCTACCTCGTTGACGTCATAGGATGCCCTCACTTGGTGTCTCACCAGCTCCTGACCCTGAGCAAATAGGTGAATGGCCTGCCTGGTTGCCTCACAGTCTGGCGAGGATGCTGGGAGCTAAACCAGCATCGCCTACAGGTGCCTGCCATAGGATGTCTTGTATGCCTGATGTGCAGCGATGTACAACATGGTGCGTGCCGCTGAGAAAACCATACGACCCCAAATGTCAAACTTGGATGAGTCTGACTCCTAGAGACGGTTGCGCACTGGGCGCCTATGCCCAGAGGGAGTGTCCAGGAACTGGACCCCAGAACAGGGGTGAAGCATGGCTCCTGGAGATCCCAGGGGTGCACAATACCTGCACTGGGTGTATTGCAGAGCTGGGGGGATCAGAGCCAGACGTCTCTTGATGCCTCTGCAAATAGCAGAGTCCACGGAAGTATGACCGTGCAGTCATGATTGTACTCCCCAAGGAAGGGCAGCATCAGAGGTGCTGGACTGCAGCTAGTAAAATAGGATAATCCCATCTCCCTACTCATCTCCAAAAGGAACTGCTGATAATCGGTGTAGTCAGCATTGAAGGAGAGGTGGACTGAGGAATCCCTTTCCCCAGAGGAGGAAGACTAAGGTCAGAGGACCCAAGTCGGCACTACAACTCCTGCTAGAGCCTCCAGCCATTCTAGACAGAGCGCAGCACTGATCAGGACCTACCAACACCCAACTCACCTGAGAAGGCCCTGCCCCTTGGACAAAGCTTTGTAGTATCCCCAGCATCAGAAAGCTGGAGCAAAGGGGGGCCCAGCGCTACAAGCGACACCAGAACAACCTTCAGCACCACAAACAGCAGCAGAACGGATTCACCATCCCTTCCAGCACCGCAATTGGCACTGGAGATATCCCTGGTGCCACAAGTGGCACCGTGGGACACAGGGGATGTGGTGTCATGACCAGCACTGGGACGAGAACAACTCCCAGATGACAACGCGGACACAGAAGGCCTAGGGCTAGGCCCAAAGAGCTCTCTATCCTTGCCAGAACCGGGAATCCAGTTAAGATCATCTCAGTCCTCACTCTCTGGGTCATCTGACCACTCGGAGGGTGAGATCCAGAAGATCTCTGATGGCCAGCTGGCTCCAGAGACCTCCCCTCTCCCGGTGCTGCGTACAGCAACAAGAGAGGACCTGGCCGCACAGGTGGCACTGCCCCACTCACTGGCACCGGCCTTAATGCCAAGCGTCAAAGTCCCCAAGGGACCCACTGGCACGGACCCAGCAAATAGCTTCGCCGCTGCCACCAGGGGTGAACAGACCCCCAAGGGGGTAGCAGAATGGGAGGAGGGTACAACCAGCCACCTGTCTCACCAACCCCTCCCCCAGGCCTCCCATTTCAGCCAAATGAGGACTAGTGGAGGTCTGTTCTCCCTCAGTATGTATAGTACTGGGGAAGGGTTAAGGGGAAGAGACCACGGACCTTACCTTCAAATTCAGTGTATGACACCTACCTTCCAAGGTGGGGGGGGGGGGTCTTGTCCCCACCTCACTGCATGGATTTCAAGGGTGCACAGGACCATGGAAAAGTAGGCGTTGCTATGATCCATGTCGTGTTACGATCCAAGGCCAGTCAAATACTGATCATGGCGGTCCCGAACGGATGTTTTTCTGCCACAGGGGCACCAACACATGGGGAGAATTAGTTTTCTTTCTGGTCTTCTTCAGCTTCTTAGGCTCCTGGGAACTGGATATGATCAACTTGATGGAAAATAAAGAAAATAAGCAAAAACTGAACTTGGCGCTGTACTAAAGAGCTAGAGATGGAAAAGTGGAAATGGGACATTGAATAAACTGTATGGCATTGAGTTGGTGGTGACAAACAGAGCTGTGACACAGTGGAAAATGGCAGAACGCTCCCAGGGAGCACCTTCCTCGACAGCGGGAAGAACAGAACTGAGGAGCCGGCGTCGGTTACTGGCCAGTCCACGAGTGTCGCATCATACGTCTGCCTCATGGGCAGAGTCATCTCTGAAATTAGCCCCCTTCCTCCAAAACTTTAAAGGGATTCGCTCCTGCTGGGTCTTAGTACCTCCAGATTAAAACACAACAGTGATGCATGGTGAAGAATGATTTTTGGAAGATTTATGGTTACAGGTGAGTTACCTATTCTTCTAGGAGTGTTGATATGGTTCACCCACGGTCAGCCGGCACTCAGCCAGCCACCGACCAAGATCAGGACACCCACCTGCAGCTCCTTGGAAGTTGCCTTCCCTGAACAGGGCTGCTCAGCTCACCCACGGTCAGCCGGCACTCAGCCAGCCACCGACCAAGATCAGGACACCCACCTGCAGCTCCTTGGAAGTTGCCTGCCCCTGAACAGGGCTGCTCAGCTCACCCACGGTCAGCCGGCACTCAGCCAGCCACCGACCAAGATCAGGACACCCACCTGCAGCTCCTTGGAAGGTGCGGGACAGCGCAGCCAATCGGAACACGGGTGCTTCCAGCAAACCCACTCTGATTGGCCAGGACTTTCCCCTGCTATAGACACCTGGCACTTTGTTAGATTTTCAATAGAGCTAAGCACATTTTAACTGTGTTATTAGAAGTTTTTCAACTGTATTAGCTGGATTGTAATTTCTACTACTGTTTTAAAGTGCTTACACCTCTTCTGTCTGACTGCTATTCCTGCAGCGCCCCACCCCGCCCCCATCCAAGCACTCTGCCTTGGCTCCAATAAGTCTAACTACCTTTTTTTTTTTCCATTAGCAGGTTATACAGACCTGCCACTAGAAAGATTCTTGGTCTTCTATAAATCACTGTACTCACTAGATTGGCAATATGGCCTGCATTATCATTTTCTTGACCTCACACCCGATTGGTCCCCTACTCCATTCACTTGCATTGCTTGATTTTTCATGGCAAAAGTTGTTGTTGAGTTAAGTTTAATTTGTTAAATCCTGCCAAAAGAGCTGTTTTCATGTACTTGTGAAATCCTTGGGGCTTTTGTTAAGTGTAACTGTGGTTAAGTGATTACAGCATCCTGTTGTTAGCAAAGTGAGCCAGGCCTCTGCCGTAGCCCCCACAGCCTTTTGTTGTAATAATTTAAGTCTGAATTGCCCAGCAGAAACACTTGTTCCTGCCTAAATATTAACTCCTGTGCCATCCTCTGTCTCTTCCCAGTCGAAGCTCCCTGTCGGAAGCCCTCGTTGTGAGCCAGGGCTACGCTCTGCCAGCGGGTGGGCAGCAACCGCCTAGCCGTCTCCAGGGACCAGAAAACCGGGAGGGACAGCCAGGGAAGGTACAGGAAAGCCGCAAAATTTATGCCCACCCGCCCTGCCCCCTCCTCGGATGTTATTTTATAGGCATTTTCCCGCCAAATTACAATCCTGCCCCCAACGCCACGCTATCCAGTAATCTGTCTCATTGCCACTACTGTACTGCCAAATCAGCAACCCTTCCTTGTTGTTCTCCCTGCTACTACACTGTTGTTTCCTAGTTCCATTTAATCATCAACCTTGCTTTCATAATGGGGGGATCCCTTTGGATACTCCTGGCTAAGTTGTTCAGGGAAAAAGACATCCTCCCTGCCACTGTCACACTGAAAAGTGAGTCCCACCTTCCTAGTCTCGCTATTTCACCATTATTAAAGAAGGACCGGATCCTTATCTATGCACTACCTATGCCACACTTTAACCAGTGGGGTAACCTCCATGTAGGGACGAAAATTGCTCTATCAACATATCGCTCGGTACCCCATTATTGGGTATACAGTTCCCCATTATGCCTGACCACCAGATTGCTATTGAGTGTATTGGCACTAACCCATAACCCTGACTGGCTTATCTTAAAACAGAAGCCCCTGAATAGAAAAAGGAGGACCAAAGATAGTCTCCTCATTTTCTCTCTTGAAGCCCTTATGAAACTTTTAATTTTTTTCCTGATCTGTGTTGGAAATGTGGAAATTAACCCCAGACCTCCACAGTGCATTACCTCACCAGCAGACTTAGCCTCGACCAAAGGTCTAAACTTTCTACATATCAATGCCTGCAGTCTGCTAAAAAAGCTCACGTTGATACAATCCTGGGTTGCCCATACTTTGCCAGACTTTCTTGTGGTATCAGAGACATGGCTCAGACCCGACACAGCAGACAGAGATATAAACTTACCCAATTATCAAATATTCAGAGCGGATCGCCAGACAAGGGGTGGGGGAGTTGCTATATATGTCAAATCCAATATATCTGTAACTTGCTTAGATGCAACATCTATGCCCAAAGAATTCAAATGTCTATCCCTCAAAGTGGCTCTCTCCAACACTGCAGCATTTCGGCTAGTTGGCTGCTACAGGCCCCCTTCAGCGGATCATAAGCTTCTAGCCCACCTGGAGAATCAAATCAAGATGGATACTGAAGAGACCATAATCCTAGGTGATCTAAACCTTAATTGGCTATCCAGGCGCGGCTCCTTTAGTATCATTTGTGATACATATGGTTTTCACAACATATGAACCAACAAGAATCAACAAAAAAATCTGAGCAACAGCACATTTACTTGACATCATGCTGGTGAATCAACCCCACCTCTTCACGCACGCTGGAGTGCTGTTCAGCACATAAGTGACCACTGCCTTATTGCTGGAATAAGGTCATCCGGTAAACTAACACCCCAGCTAAATTCCTACTGAGGAGATCCAAGAAAACTTTCAACTCTGAGGCATATCTTCATGATCTAAATCACTCTACAAGATGGCAAGAGTTCTACCTAGCAGACTCAGTGGAAAAGCTCATCAGGTGTTAAATAGCATAATACTAGATGCCCTTAACACTCATGCACCAATTACTAGAGTTCGAATTAAAACAAATCTTGTCGTTGGTTTTCACCTGACCTTAAATCAGCCCTGCTTGAAAGAGATAAGCTTTGGAAAAAGGCAAGGAAGACTAAGCACAAATGACTGGTTGATATTTAAGAAAGCCAGGAATAGCTGTACCAAGAAATGCAGGGATGCTAAGGCTGCCTACTACATAACTGAACTCGACTCCTCATACCACAATCCTGCCAGGTTCTGGAGCACTATTAAGGGCATAACGGGACAAGATCCTAGCACTTCACTACCAGCTCAAATGCACCACAACAAGGTGACAATCTTGGACAGAATGGAAATGCTGGATGCATTCAATAATCATTTACAACCACTGGCCTTGCATTTGATACCTCTCCAGCCAATCTGCTACGTGCTCAGTTAAGCTCCCAGTATACAGGATCTCAGTTAGCTGAATCCTCCTTCTCCTTCAAACCGATTCTGTTGAAACAAGTGGAGGATCTAATCCTGCAATGGATATAAAAAAAGTGCAGGTGCTGACTCCCTTGACCCCTACTTTCTAAAGATTGCAATGCATGCACTTGCAGTTCCTTTAACACACCTTTTAACTTGTCCTTAAAATCTGGTTCTATTCCTGCAACTTGGAAAACAGGCCAAGTTTTCCCCTACTGAAATCAGGGGACCCCATGGACCTTAACAACTATAGGCCAATCTCTATCCTTCCAGTACTATCTAAGCTGCTAGAAAACTGGTAAGCATCCAATTAAGAGATTACCTTGAAGAATCTAATCTTTTAAATCCAGCACAATCGGGTTTCGGTCTAAGCATAGTACTATTTCTGCACTAGCTAAAGTTACAAGCGATTGGCAAACCAAACTGGATAAAAAGAATAGCGTTTGTGCTGTATTCCTTGATCTAAGCAAGGCATTTGATACGGTGGACCATGAGCTGCTACTCTCTTCCTTGCACTCCATAGCTTGGATCCATCCTCCCTTACATGGTTCAGGTGTTACCTAACAGGAAGAACACAGCAAGTGAAAGCTAAGGAGACCTATCTCCACTAAAACCACTTCTAAGAGGTTCCACAAGGATCTATCCTGGGCCCTATCCTTTTAGCCATTTATATTAACAATATTGATTGAATCTTACCAAAGCCACTGTACACTTGTTGCAGATGACTCTGTTTTATATGTCAGCAACCCCGCCTGCTACAGCTTGTAAGCTCTACAAACAGAATTCTCTATACTACAACATCAATTATTGGAAAAAAGCTTCTTTTAAATGCAAAGAAAACAAAAGCAATGTTTTCTCCACCCAAAACCATACATCCCTCATTACTAAACAACCTCCCCCAGCTATCCACTATCCTTGGTGAAAGCCTTGATTATGTAGAAAAATTCAAGTATTTGGGGGTGTGGATAGATAGCAAACTTGACTACATAGTTCATATTGAAGAACTTTTAAAATAGCTTCGCCAGAGACTTGGTCTATTTTTTAGAATAAGGCACTTTCTAAACAGAGATTCCAAAATGAGGTTGGTCCAGGCCACATTTCTCTTAGTAATTGACTATGCAGACTTCCTCTATAGTCACTGCCCTATCTCCTACCTATGCAAATTGGATACACTATACCACAAAGCTCTGAGGTTCATAACAGATCTACCATTTAACACTTCAGCCATTGCTCTCTCTATGCAGCAGTCGGTTGGACATCTCTACATCTCAGAAGAAACAGAAATGCTGCAGTGTGGACATACAGAATTTTTGACTAAGATGCTTCCAAACTATGTATTGAACTGCTTAGCACAGGCCACAGCTGGCACCTCGCCCTAAGAAGCTACAATTTCATTATGCTCAAAGTGCCTAAAGTCAACACCCGGCATGGGAGATCTGCTATCAGCTATAATCTACCTATATCATGGGACACGATTAAAAGTCTTGAAGCTGATCAACGGGTATCCTTAGCATCCTTCAAGCATCTATACTCAAGTCTCTTCCCTGAAAATGCAATTGCTTCCACAAGTTCTAGTTTATTCGCAGTTCTTTCCTTCCCCTCTCAGGCTGCCATCATATCATGGCAATTCACTTCCCTAGAATTCATCTCCACAGATACCTCACCCCTGGCTATAATCTTCTCCCATTAACTCCAGGCTCCTACCTTAGCCCTTATCACTGCCTTCACCTCCCAGTTCTAGCATCAACCCTGCTCTAGTCATGCACTCTTCCTACCATGTCACTTGTCTCAGTCTATGACCACTTCTTTCAGTCATCCAATCACTATTTCTCTTTGTCCACATTGACTTCCCTTGGATCTTTGGAATCTTGGGTATATCATGTTGAATGTATGCCATGTTTACTGCCAATGTTGATATGTATATACTGGTTTACCTAGAGTGCATCTCATGTGTTCCTACCATATCCTGTTACGTTTAAACAATTTCTGTTCTTGATTTCTGTATATAAGTGTTTTAATTATTCATGTACATATACCAATTATTGAA
Source organism: Neoceratodus forsteri (assembly GCA_016271365.2). Taxonomy (NCBI): domain Eukaryota; kingdom Metazoa; phylum Chordata; order Ceratodontiformes; family Ceratodontidae; genus Neoceratodus; species Neoceratodus forsteri. The sequence goes on along the minus strand of CM057455.1, from coordinate 1,680,627,539 downwards.
CCTTGATTACTGTATATAAGTATATACGTGTTTTAAATCTTCCTATACATGTACCAATTATTGAACCTTGACCTTATCAGGTCCATCTTGCAAATGAGCTGTGCTCAATGATGTTCGCCTGAATAAATAAAGATTTGATTGATTGATTGACTTATCCAGACACCTAGCAATTCCCTGGGATGAATGGGCAAGGTGCATCCCCCTACTTGGCAAACGAAAACTGTAAAACAGAGGTCCCAAAACTAGAATCCCTGCGTGATTCCAACTCAACACAGTTGTGGGAAATAAAGGTGTGTGCTGACTTCCAGGTAGCAGCCCTGTAGATCTCCTGGACAGAAACATCCCTGGAAGCAGTCATCAAGGCAGTAGTATATCCAGTGGAATGAGCCCTATGAGAGGCTCCCTACTAACCTACCTATAGCAGAGGTTGATGCAGGATATAATCCACCTGTCAACTGTCCGCTTTGCTGCCAGTCTGCCAGGCGTGGCTTCAGTGTATGTGACAAATGGGTGGTGTTCGCTCCATGTAAGAGAGTGCCCTCCGCAGGTCCAGGGTAAGGAGGCTGCAGTTGCCCTCCAAAGATGGGCTGATGAAATACACTAGTAAGTTAAACACCTGGTTAAGGTCAAACTCTGGTACCACCTTCAGGACAGCTTTGGGCTGGGGCAAAGGATGACTGTCCCTGCAGAAAAGCAGGTAAGGAGACTCCACCAAGAGCGCCTGGAGCTCACAAATCCTTCTAGCTGATAAAATAGCCACCAAAAAGGCCAACTTCCATGACAAGTGTGACATTTCAAACCTCTGCACTGGCTCAACAGACTTGCCCATGAACACTGCCAATACTAGCAGTAAGTCCGATGTTAGAGGTGGAACATGGATTGGAGGGGACAACAGGTCCAGGCCAATTGTCCTTGGCCACCATTGGTTTACCAGCCATGCCCAGTAGGCAGAGATGGCTGCCAGTCCCACCTGGGAAATGAACCAGAGACAGTCCAAGATACTAGCCACAGGATAAGCAAGGGGATCCAGCCCCGTACCCCACACCAAATGCAAAATCTCTTCCATCTGAAGACACAGCATCTGTAAGGCGGCTCTTTCCTGGAGGCCTCCACAATGTGGAGAACATCCTTCAGCAGATCCAAGGCCTGGAACTCTAGCTGCTCAGAACCAAGGCAATGAGGTGCAGGGACTGAAGATCCGGGTGCAGGACCATCCCCCGAGGTCTGGTCAACAGGTCTGAGCAGAGATGCAGTTTCCACAGAGGCCTGCTGCAGAGACTGAGGACAGCCGGGTATCAGAACTGCCATGGTCAGTCTGGAGCCATCAGGATTGTCCACACCTTTTCCTTCCAGGCCTTGACCATCACCTTGTGTATCGGGGGAAAGGAGGAAGGGTGTACACAAAGGTTGGGGTCCAGGGTCTCACGAAGGCATCCCCCAGCAATGTCCTGGACTAAGGGGGCAGGTGCAAAACAGCCTCAGTTTGGCATTCTACCAGGAGGCAAACAGATCCATCAAGGGTGTGCCCCACAAGGAGAAAAACTGGCTACTCACCTGTAACAGTAGTTCTAGGAGTGGTATATGTTGTTAGGAGATCTGCCTCTAGTCGGCTCACAAGGGTTCAGATGCAGAGAGCTTCCCTGCACAAAGGCCGGGAGTGCATGCTGCCCTGTTTGTTGAGACAGTACATGGTCCTGGTGTTGTCCATCTGGACCTGAACCACTTGACCCTGAAGGAATGGTGCAAATGCAGTCAGAGCCAGCCAGACTGCTCTGAGCTCAGCAGGTTGATGTGGCATCGGGATTCCTTGGGGGTCCAGAGCCCGTGGACTCTGTGATTCCCCACATGGGCACCCCAGCACATGAGAACAACCTTCGGGTCAGGGCAGACAAATGGGATCCCTCCCTGCAAATGTTCCAGGATGGTCCACCATTGGAGTGTGTCCCACATCTTCTGGGTTACAGTGACCAGCTGGTCGAAATGATCTAGATGCTAGGACCACTGGCTGGCCAGCTCCCACTGAAGGAGGAGCATATGCCACTGGGCCCATCGGACCACGGAGGTGCAGGCCACCATGTAACCCAGAAGTCGCAGGAAATCCAGGACAGGACGCAAGTGCCCAACAAGAAATGATCGGGCAAAGGAGGAGAGAACCTCCACTCTGTCCGCCGGGAGCTTAGCTCTGGCTCAGCAAGAGTCGAGCTCTGCCCCAATGAAGCATATCACCTGCGAGGGCACGAGTTCTGACTTAGCCTCGCTGATCAAGAGCCAAGGCTGAGATAGGTTTGGAGGAGGACCAGATCCCTGGACCTCTCCACCTCCCCTCTGGAGGGACCCACTATAAGCCAGTTGTCAAGATAAGAGCAGACTCTGATACCTCGATGCTGAAGGTAGGCCGCCACCACTGCTATGCATTTGGTGAAGACCCTGGGGGCTGATGATAGGCCGAATGGCAAGGCTTGTAACTCGTAAAGTACTTCTGCTCAGAAATGGAGGAACCATCGGAGTGACGGATGGATCAAGATGCGGAAGAAGGCATTCTGTAGATCCAAAGAGCAAAACCCTATGTTCTGATTGAGAGATGGTATGATTTGGGACAGAGTTTTCATCCTGAAGGTACGAGACCTGAGAAACTGATTCAGGTCATGCAGCTCTAGAATGGGGTGCCAGCCCCCCACCCCATCCGTTTCGGGACCAGGAAGCACCTGGAAACAAACTGTGGGCTGACTGGGGGAAACCGTGACTGACCACAACCAACTTGTGAAGGAGCTGGATTATGTCATCTCGAAGAGCTGACCAAGTGTCCGCAGACACCCTTCCCTCCCGTAGGGCGCAGGCTCAGCTTGGTGGATGCTGCTCGAATTCCAGAGGCAGACCCTGGCCGACCACCTCCAATATCCACCTGTCCGTTGTAACAGTGAACCAGGCGGAAAGGAAGTGGCGGAGCTGGCCCCCCACAGGAGGACCCAGAGTGGTCATGACAGGTGTGGAGCTGAACACCCCATTCCGTCACTAAGCAGGCTTGGAGGAGGAGGATCCGGTTGCGGGACTACCTGGACCCTTCCCTCCAGGATTACGGGCTGCCTGAGCCCCTGACTTGGGCCAAAGGTGCCAAGGCTGAGCCTGCTGCCCAGGTTGGTACTGGGGCTGATTGGCCGCAGGGACAGAAGGCCGAAAGGACATCTTCTTCTGTTTCTTGGGACCCTGGGAGTCCTTTTGGGCGGAAGTAATGGAGTCCAAGGTGGCACTGGACTTCTCCATATTTCTGAGGTGACCATCGACTCCTGGGCCAAACAAGTTGGTACCCAGGAAGGGAATGTCCACCAACTTATGCTGGGTGTCTGCTGTAAAGGTTGAGACCCGCAGCCAAATCCTGCAGCGCATGGCAACTGCAGCCACCACCGAACGGGCACAAGAATCCCCAATGTCCAGAGCGGTTTGGAGTTTTTGTCTGGCAACAGCCCGACCCTGGTCCTGGTACTGCTTGACCATAGTCTGAAGGTCCACGGGAAGATGAGGAGGCACCTCATTCCAGAGAGCCCAAGAGGGTATGGGAGAAGTGTGCCATGATTACGGCTGAACTCACCTGACTGAGACCAAGCAAAGAGGCAGCACAGACCTTTCTGGCTGAATGGTCCAATTTCTTGGACTCTTTGTTCAGGGGTCTATCAGTGTTCCCTGAATTCCACGAGCACCGAAACACAGACTCTGTCTCCACCCCCTCAGCCGAGGGGTGCTGTGTAAACCCTGAAAGGGAACTGATGGGAACCGCGTAGTTGCGGACCATCCAGGCTGAAAGCACAGGGCAGGAGGCTGGGTGCTACCAGAGATCCAGAGTCAGGCCAGGCCAACAATGGCTTCGGCGACTGGGAAGGCCTCTGTCAGAGAATCCCCTTTTCCGAGGATGTCAGTTAAGGGGTATTCATCACATTTCTCAATGGGCTCTAGTTTCATCCCCATAGACTCAGAGATGAGACGGAGGATGCCCATCGACAGACTCACTGCATCGTCGTCACAAGAACACAAAGTCAATTCCGAGTTCTCAGATTCCAAGGAGTCCGGATACAGTGGCCGACCACCAGGGTCATTATCGACCTGCCGTAGATAGTCAAGAGTGAGGGTGACTGACAGTCTGTGTGGGAGACCCTTCATGGGCTGAGACTCCGTGGAAGGAGCCCCCGAGGGAGGCTGCTTAGGTGGCAGCTCCACCAAGATCGGTGGAAAGGCCAGCTTCGGCCAAGTTGGGAGGGTCGTAACTGGCTCCGCAGGTGGAGGGGTGATGACGACCGACTCTGGCATGGTCGACAGCCAGGTGATGACCGGAGTGGAAGCCATAGAGGACTTCGGATTGGCCAGCATCAGCTATTGCCACATCAGGTCCTCATAGTGCTGATGCAATTTGTGTTGAAGCCTCCCCTCATCTGAGGAGGAAGAGGATGAATAGCGGCGTCACCGCTACTTGGAACGCCGCTTATGCGACTTCCTCAGCCTATCAGTCGAGGGTGTCCGAGACCTTGACCATTGGGCAGACTGACGGGGGTGCTCTGAAGGAGTAGGGAAAAATCTTGGCTCCTCTAGGGCAGGTACAGAAACCACCGGGGGATTCCCAGCAGGCTGGGTCTCCTCCTCAGCAAGGCCCGCCATGTCCAGAAACCTAACAGGGAATTGTCGGCCTCATCAGGCGACGACGGGGTCGAGAATGATCTTGACCAGCTCGTTGTCCTGTGTCTTAGCCGGCTGGACTGAAGGGATCACTGTGAGGTCAGTGGCCGAGGCCGCAATTTTGACCAAAGTTGAAGCAGGAGACTCCCGGGACTGAGATCACTCGTTGTACCAAGAGTGACATTGGTGAGATGTGGTTTCTCTCGACTCCTTGGAATCCTTTTTACAGGAGTGGGAGATGTGCAAACTGGGGCCCTCTCCTCTCGTCAGGAGGGATTGGCACAACTCCTTGAAGGAGCCGGAGATAGAAGGGCCCAGTTTGAGAGGAATGAAAAACAACATCAAAGATGATTGCTCAGTGGTGCAAGCCGCTTCTTCTTCAAAGGCCTTCATCTGTTACAGCTGTGCCACGAAGATTGCACGACGGACATCTTTAGATTTGACCAGCAGGTGCCATTTCTCCGGACATCCAAGCTGCAAACATGTGAGGCAGTCATCCAAAACCATAGGGTGGAAGGTGTGATATAGGTTGCAGGCCTGGGTATCGTGGTCATGGCCCAGGCAGTAAACGCATGTGGCATGCGAGTCAGTACGGGACATTTTCTGCCCGCAGGGACACTGGCGGAACCTGGGTGAGGACTTGTCCTCCATCACGGTCACGATCGCAAACTTGCGCAAAGAAATTTGAATGAGTTTAATCGTCGGTAGAACCGAAGGATTAAGCACCAGGGCCTATTCAACATGGAAGCGGTAAGGAAGGAACCTGAATCTTCCAGTGGAAAGGAAGATCTGGTGTCATGGGGTGGAGCCGAGGCATATACCACCCGGGTGGGAGGAGCCAGCTTTCAGACCATCCGGCAAGATTTAAAGGGAAAGGACACTGCCAACATGTGTGGACAGAACAATCCACGATCCTAGAACAGGTGGTTCACCACCTCCTGATGCAGGGCCCATTCGTGTGAAGTCTCTCCTACCCTACTGACAGCCTCCACCAGCTGACTGTCCTCCCCTGTAGCATGGATCGCCAGGAGATCTGCACACAAGATGCACATGAGCGTCCAGGTGTGGAGTGCCTCCCGACACAGAGAAAGAGGGTGAGTTCCACCCTGTCTGTTCATGTACAACATGGTCGTAGTGCTGTTTGTTTGGGTCTGCATGACCTGACCCCTGAATAGCAGAGTGAATTCCACCAGAGCTGAATGCACTGCACAGAGCTCCAGCAGGGTCTGGACCTGCACGACTTGACCCGACTAGTGGAGCAAATGCTATCTGAGCCAAATGCACTGCACAGAGCTCCAGTAGGCTTATGTGGTGACAGGACTCACTCAGTGGCCAGAACCCATGGTCTCTGTGGTACCCCAGGTGCACTCCCCACCCCACCAGAAACGTGTCCGTCATGAACACGATGATTGGTTCTGGGCGGATAAACAAGATTCCTTCCACCTTCTATGGGGTTGCTGTAGACCACATGCTTGCCCATGTTCAGCAACACATGTGTGGAAGCTCTGACCTCCGACAGAAGCTGCTCCTGGCGATGGCTGAATGGGGACACCAACTGGACAATGTCCTCCTGGGCGAGCACTGGGGTCTGCGAGACTGAGTCCTCATCCGACAGCTAGTCCACTGGCTCGAGAAAAATCTCGGTGACCTGCTCGACCAGAGTTTAGGTCGACTAGCTCAATGAGGGAACTGAAGAGCCCTCAACCTGCTCCCCAGCCAAGGAGCACTCTGCAGCAGTCAAGAGATTGGGTGAGTCGAGGGACAGGGAGGACCGCGATCACTCCTGGTCACATGACCAGCACTGGTCCACTGTGGGCAGGGCGCTCCCCCAAGGTCTTGAAGGCCAAACACATTTCATGGAATTCTCCTGTAAAAGACCCCGAGACCAAGGAGGTGTCTGTAGTGGGCGCTGCCACTGCTGCCTCAAGGGGCGCAAGCTGGTTAGCCAACTCGGATGCATCCAAAGCCTTCTTGTGGCCCTTTAGTTCCTGCTCCAAGACCGATCCAGTGAGAGCCAGAGCTTCCTGTTCTCAAGGGACTTAGGAAGTATGCTTTTACTGAGAACACAACCATCCATGTCATGTTGCCCACCCAGGGAGTACACGCAAATGTCATGTGGATTGGTTGCAGACATCTTTTGCTGACACCGCACACAAAATTTGAAACCTGCTCCGTCAGTCATTGGACAGAGTAGAAGAAACTGCAGAAATAGCTTAAAAAAACTTTGAAGAAAAGAGTTCACCAATGGCGCAGATAACCTAAGCAGGGAGCCGTGAAGGAGAGCACCTCTTCTTCCAGCAGAAAGAAAGATCTGACATCACGGGGGCGGAGTCTGAGGATATACCACCTGGGTGGTGGGAGCAGCTTAGTTTAAAGATGTCCGGCTAACATCATTCCAGTGGAACATCCAGTGTGTGAATAAGTGCATCATAGCCACATCCTAGAATATTTCTTCACAAAGCCTGTCAGAGGAAGTAGTGGGGGCAAAGACTGTGGGGAGCTTCAAGCATGCATGGAATAGGCATGGGGCAAACTGGGTAGTGGGGGACACCAGTGACCAAAGAGTCAGAGGTGTCAGAACAGGCATGGAAAAGGGACAAACTAGACAAACCTACCGGTCATTTTCTGCTGACAGAGTCTTATGTTTCTATGCTTGAAAAGAGGCACCTTCAGGGAGATCTTGGTGTCTTTTTCACATGCTCCTCTGAGCAAGAGGATAAGAGTGGAGCTTGAGCCAACCACATCTATTACCTATCCTTTCTAATCCATGGCCGCCTCCTCATCCTCCATGTATTCCCGGATTATATTCCAATTTGTCATAGACATCGACTGACACTGGCTGAGGGTCAATGTGATGAGGAGAAACTGATAATGGGAATCCAATCAACAGTGACCATTCTGGGCCCAGCACTGAGGCAGGGACAGAGAAGTGACCAGCTGAAGGTGCTGCAGAGCAGGTGTCAGTGGTGGCAGCAGTTGCTGAAACAACTCTGTCATTGTTTGGTACAGCATCTGAGTGTCAACAGGCCCAAAGGGGTCAACAACAGGACAGTGCCCAGCAGTGGAACAGGCTGAGAGTCTCTAGACAGGGAAGGGGGGGAGATGTGCTGACACTGGACCCTAAACTTGGTGTCTCGGAGACAGTCGGAGGAGTGGCAGGACCCACAGCCAGAGCAGTGCACCTGTCTATCAGTAAACTTATCCTGTCTAATAGGTGACTGGGAACTGTCTGGAGAAGCTTCCTTATCCTTCCAGTGTTTGTCCTTTCAGAATGGTAGTGTTTTTCTGCCAATTTTGAAGACTTATCCTTTTCCTTTGATGAGTCAATGACAGTAGCCATCAACCATGGGAATCGTCAGGCCATGGTTGATGATGGAGAAGCTGCCTTCACAGCAATCTGTTTCTCCATCTCTTTAAGCTTCAGAGAAACCTCCAAAGATCTGTTGTGACGTCTCTTGGTTGCCTGGTTAAAGCTCTGGCAAATTGAGCAGGCTTTAACACTGTGGTTTGTACAGAGGCAATGGATACAAGTGGAGGGTTGTCACCTTTATAAATCTTAACATTGCCAAAATGGCAGTAATGTAACAGTGGTTCCTTGCCTTTCTGCAGTGGCATAAAAGAAAGTTTAAAATAAACTTAAATAAGTAACAGCATTAGTGAATACTTGAAAAAGTTTGACGGCATTTTTCAGCAGCAGTTGTCCAATGAACATTTGATGGCGGGAGAAAGAACTGAGGCATGTTTGGGACGCCCACGTTATACAGACTCTGACAAGGCACATCAACAATGATGGCCCCAGCCTGAAAAAAAAAATAATAATTTCCAGGTTGTCCTGATGGCAACGGCTTACAGTTGTATGATGTGGCTCAATGGAGGCAGAGATCCCCGAAGAACATCTTCAGCTACACGTACTGTAAGCAACTCTTTCCTCTATGTCAACCGAGCACAGCTTCACATGCTAGCAGTCTACAAGAAGTACAAGAAAGGAGTGCACTACAGCTTTAAGGGGGGTTCACAATCTTCTGATGTGAAGACCCCCAAAAAATACACTAAAAGGGAAGCCCTAAAATAAATACACTTATTGGAAATGCATGTTAATGTATAGCAGCAATGGAACCTTAACATGTGTGAGTAAGCCCAAGAGTTGGGCTTACACAGTTCAGAGATCAGGATGTCCCAAATAGCAGCAGCTGCTGCATCCATATGCAGGGTGCACTGTGTGCACACAACCTTTTGGATGTCAGACTAGAGATTAGAACATAACAGTGTCTAATAAGGATACTATCCAATGGAACGAAGTCTGCCTTGATGCTGAATTACCTCAGGATGCTTTACCGAAAGTCATAAAGATTCCCTTATCACATCACAAACATGTTCATTAATTACTGACCTACTGACAATGACTCAGTATGAGTCGAAGTTCTGGGGCAACGGAGGGAGGTTTCCAGAGGTATTATCCGTATAAGTACTATTTGCTATTACTTCAATATTTTGCACTCCTTTTTTAACTCATGGTCTCTAATATTCAAATCTTTGGAAATGCAGTGTATTTTTATGAAATAAATACAAGCACTCTGGACTATCACTGGGTTCCAGTTTCTTTCTGCTTTGAGGCCAAGTGCTGCTACTTTGGTTTTGTCACTAATTAGTTTTGTCACCCTGCCTGAGGAAGGAAAATGGAGGACCATAAAAGGACCAAGCTCTCCTGCCCAAAGGCACTGGTGGAGTTTGTCATGTACCTGTGTGGATGACCTGGGTTCACACCACAGACCTATCCCACCACTCTAGGCAGATGAAGCACTGGGGACACTGCAGATTCAGTACTCCCATGCCTTTGGGGGTGGGCTGCAGCATTCTTGTTCCTGCAGTGCCTCCTATGGATGGTATGGGGCGGCAGAGGGTGTCATGGGTGACCACACAGTGTCTTGCCCCTCCCCACAGGTTGGATGCATGAGCACATTGACAACACTGTGTGGGTGGTGGAAGTGATGACAAAATGAGGGAAAAAACTGCCACTTGCATCAATGACACTCATCTGCAAGCCATGCCCCCACCCCACCCCAAAAGCACCCAAGGCTCCTCTCTGGACAGCTAAATTTGGTAATCCAGGGGGGGATTCTTTACCCCCTCCCCAAACTGGCTATTCCAGTGAGGGGCTATCAGCCAGCATCTGTTGCGTCAGAGCTGGTCCAGGCATCCTGTAAGGCAGGTAGGCAGAAGCTTACTTGGCTGAAGGTAAATATGGTGCAGGAGGCATAAAGAACAGCCATAGCACATTCGCACTAAACATGATTGTTTTATTATCTTCGTACGTCAACAGAACTATATGCAGAGAAATGCATCTTTCAGCAGGACATCTTGTCTCAGCATGCAAGCAGAGACTGCTACTCCTTAGATGCAAAACAAAACAAGCAAGCACATGAAGATGGTAAAGATGTGAAATCTAAAATTCCATAACTCTTTAACCTTGAGAACATTCTGTTAAACCAGTTTAAAGATCAATAGAAAGGGAAATAAATGATGATCTTTTCTATGGGGAACATAGAAAAGATCATCATTTATTTCCCTTTATATCTGTCACTACTCTAGCAATTAAAAGTATATACCTGCACTAATTAAATATTTACAGCTATATACCTACACTAATTAAAGCTATATATCCACACTAATCAAACAATTAAAATTATACAACAGGTGTGGGTCTGTATCAATGAAGAGATCACTGATATCTCATGGGCCACTAGTGAGATATCAGTGATATATTCACGCTAGTATGTCACAAAGGTTTGGAACTCATTTAGAATGTTCGACCTCTGTAGCAGTACTAACTGTATTAAAAGGCAAATAACTTTAGGGGGCTGTCGCTTGGGAGGACTACACTCCTGCAAACCTTACCCTCAATTTAGCTTTCAGAAAGTGCGCTTTATTTCTTTCCCGAAAGTCGCTTAGTTTAATAACGAAACCTACCTGGAAGTATGAGAACCATATGATTCTTCACCTGAAGGTGTGGCGCTGCACCGCAGGCTTCAGTGCATTTGGTATGCTACAGTGCAGCACCACACCTTACAGTTAATGAGCTGCCCACAGTCCCGGTTATATCCAGGTAGTGGACTTTTCATTATTAAAACTACTCTCTGAGAAAGAAAAGGCGCTTTTCTCAGAAAAGCTAAACCGAGGATAAGGTTTTGCAAGGGCAGGAGCCCCTGCAAACGACAGCTTCCCTTTAAAACAAAAAAAACAATAGCATGGTGCTGTGAGCATGAAAGTTGTTTAGCACAAAAATATCTACAAAATGAGTGACATTTCATTTACAGATAGCTTTTTAATAATTAGCAAAACGACAGCAGAAAATTCATTTTTTTTCACTTTTTCCACAAACGTGAATAATTTTAAAATGAAAAATGAAAGCATGGTACTGTAGGCATAAAATTGGTTCAGCACAAAAATAGCTACAAAATGAGTGATGTTTCATTTACAGGTACCTTTTAGTTTATTTTTTTATAATTAGCAAATAACAGCAGAAAATTCTATTTTTTTCACTTTTTGCAACAAATGCAAATAACTTTAAAACAGTAAAAAGAGACTTGCACTTTTACAAGTCGAATATGACATGGGTAAGAGCGAGATAGTAGAAATATCTCCTTTGCTTCCACTGAACTCTAGATATCCCACTTGCGGCTTCGCAACTCAGGGTATATCAAGAGTTCAATGGCAGCTTGTGGACATATTTCTACTATCCCACCCTCACCCATGTCATATCCCTTATGTATATACCTACATTAATAAAAAGTATTTACCTACACAACAATAAATCCTATGGGACAATACTAATAACACAACCTATACATGATTCGGAGGGTAGCCAAGCCAATTAGAAAGTTGTAAAAGAACCCTGAAAAAAGACACTCACACAAAACTCACCCAAACCCAGAAATCCCCCCAAACTCCACCTGCACTCACTATACACCATTCTCTCCTTGCTGCAAGAGACCTTCAGGTGCCATAACGTGATCATAAATGCGATCTCCATAACAATAACCATCATAATGTGTTATATTCAACAAACCATGGTAAGGGCGAGACCTTCAGGTGCCATAACGTGATCATAAATGCGATCTCCATAACAATAACCATCATAATGTGTTATATTCAACAAACCAGGGTAAGGGCGAAACACTTGGAAGTATACCCACCTCCGAGGCTAATTATGACAATAAAGCCCCAGTTAGCCCTCTTGATGGTATACATCCTTGTATACCACCACCCTTACCCATTACTTATTCTATATATAATTAAATTATTTCCTCCACAGCTTCCTTCAATAGCAGTGCAATAAAAATGAAACTTTAAAAAACCAAAAAATCATGATCGCAGGTAAATTCAAATATATCTCAAGCCTATATACACTATTACTCAATGCTAGGGGTATCTCGGTACAATCTCAAAAGAGATCTTGGGAACAGGAAGTGCAAATTACAATTCAAGAGCTAGATTGGCAGAGAAGACTAAAAATGGGGTGGCAGGTTACTTCCGCTCCAGTGTGGTGGGAGTTTTATTGGAAAATATTAATGAGATATTTCAGAGTCCCCACCATCACGAAACACTTTGGATTGCCACATACAGACAATTGCTGGAGACAGTGTGGGGGAGCACTGGCATATTTTTTGGGCCTGCCCCCACCTCACAACATTCTGGGCAGCTCTACAAGAAGCGCTACAGAGGATTCTGGGAATTCTTATTCCCCTGAAATTTGAGGGGTGGGTCCTTGGGATACCCACAGTGATGCATCTTAAGGGGGACGTCCATCGCGTGGGTCTGGTTCTATTGGCAGTAGGCCTAAAGTGCATTACAACGGTGGAAAACTAGCTGACCCACTGACGAAGCAAGGACTGGATTGGGAGAGTAAAGGAAGTTGTCACAATGGAGGCCTTGAGAGCAAAAATAAGACTTCCGTCGGAAAAACATGTCAGAGATGGCAAAACTGGGAGGCCTGGCTTATAGCAGAGGGACATAGTACTACCTGACATCTCCTTTTGGCAGGGTGGACTTCTGAGAAGGGGTTGAGAATGTTAATGCAGTAACCCACTGGGTTCTAGGTGGATGAAAATCATGCGGGAGAATATTAGTGTACCTACAGATAGATATTTAATATCTAATGTCTATTATACAGATGACGGGGGAAGAGGAGTACAGCGTTTTAATTGGGCATGTTGGCCCTTTTTAACTAGTTTACTGGTTGACCATATCAGAAATTGTAATAAATGTTCACAAGGATATTAATTGTTCTTGTTTAAGAGGTTCAACAAAATGAATACACCAAGTTCTACCTTCTAGTTTTATGTTTACTGGAAATGTATCCAAACAAGCTTTATTAATTAAGTCAGCTCTGTCTGGCTTCCAGAATGTGCAGCACACACTGTATGCTGTACTTTTTTTTTGCGTTTTTATTTAAAAAAAAAAAAAAAAAAAAAAAGGCAGCAAGAAAAAGAATCATGATACACTTCACATATCTGTATGAAACATGAATATCAATAGGCTAATACATTAATACTCTGCATGTACTTCTGTCTAGTGTAGCAATACAGCAGGCTTGTTGATTGCCTCCAGTCAATCGGTGATTTCACCAACAGCAACAATTTTATTTTTATTGACAGTTTTAGGTAATTCTTTCAAGTGCTGGCATTCTCAAAATCCACTGAACAAAACTCTTCTCAACAGCTGATTGTCACACAGCTGGCCCGCTGGCACAGGGCGCCCGTCTGTGACGCCGACAACCCGGGTACGGGAATGGACTCGGGATATCGGAGGGTCAGCCGGGGGAGAAGGATCGAGTGACCTAGGGACTGCTTCTCCTGGGGAGAGGAGAGTAGAGTGTCTGGCACAACGCGGACCCCTGGCGGAGGCTGGGAGTACCTCTGTGCAGGTGTCGCCACTTGTGGAGGGTGGGGCAGATGCAGGATGTCATTGCACTTCCCCATCCCCAAGAGAAAAAACAGCATAAAAAATTGCAGCCACCCGTTAATGATGCCCTCTTCTGCCTCCGGTCGCTTCCTCCAGCTGTCCCCCTGCCGACCGATTCCGTCATCTGCGGCTCCAGCCAGCCTCGAACCCGACCCTGTGAAGCCAGGAGGCAATATCGGTGGCACTCCCGCTGACACCTTTCTGTAAATCGTTAAGAGGTTCATCGGCTGAAGCCCTGCCCTGGGGGGTGTGAGCCAGGGGGTATCGACCAGGGGGAAGGTAAGTCCGAAGGAGTGAGGCGGGGGTCGCAAGTTCGGGCAGAAACGGGAGTAGTGGTGTGCAGGAAAAACAATTAAAAAAAATACAGCTAATTGTCACTCACAGTTTAAACTGAGTTTGTTTTGTTTCTTTTTTTTTGTTCTAGTTAATCCATTTTTTGTCACACATCCAAGTTTCTAACTCTGTTATATTCTGATATGCTGAATATTTTCCTTTGTTATATGCAGAACCTTGACATGGATCTTATTTAGCAAGTCTCTTCTGAGTGTTTGTCTGAGAAACTAAATATTAGGTATGTGAAACTGAACAGGTAATTATAATAGTTATAGGAACAGGGTATAGTTAATTATTGGCAATCAAGAATCAGGGTAACTCCACAGAGTCAGATACCAAAATGTTTAAATTAGATTAAATTCAGCAATGAGACTCTCTGTACTAGAAACTTGGATATGTGCCATAAAACCAATCAACTAGAACAAAAAAAAAAAGAAAACTCATTTTAAACTGTGAGTGCCTATCAGCTGTTGAGAGAGGATTTTGAGAATGCCAGCACTTCACAGAGTGACCTAAAACTGTTAAAAAAAAAAAAAAAATGCTGCCATCATGAAATCACTGACTGACTAGAGTCAATCAACAAGTCTGCTGTAGTGCAAATACTATATTATACTGAAGTACAAAACGTGCTGCACATTCTGGAAGTCAGATGTCACTCCTTCATTAACGTCACAAGTTGTCCCGAATAGAGCTAACTTGGGGGGGGTGTAGTTTGAACTGCCATTTCATATTAGGTACAGTTATGGAGACACAAGCATGTTATTTATATTAAGACCACAGTAGCCATACAATTTCTTTTAAAAAATTAATTTTTATTACACTGCTATTGAAGGAAGTTGTGGAGGAAATAATTTAATTATAATAAATAGAAAAAATTAACAGGTAAGGGTGGTATAAGGCTGTGTGCCAAGTTACCACAGAAACACTGCTTGGGCCTGATTTAGAAAAGTCAGATTATGGTATTATTATTATAAAAGACTATTTGAAATGGATCTCCAAGAGAAACTTGATCAAATGCAGAACCTCTCTGAAGACCCTGCCACCTCTTTTTTCAGACACTGTGAATGCATTTAATGTTCACTTTACTAACCTCAACATCTCTGCCAAGCAAATGTACAGTTACGCAAGAACTTACTGTAACACTGTTACTAACTGTAGATTGCATATCTGCTGGTATCAAAATATATGCAAATCATTTTGTGGAAATGTAACTGATATTGGGATCCCTTTGTTTATAAATTATATAGTGTTACTGCTGAACTGTATATAATTATAGTTTGAGATGATTGCAATAAGCTATTGGGAACTCAAGGGGTTAACCTGAGAGCAGTTTTTAAGCCCTTTGTCAGAAACTGTGGCGAAGGGGCCTCGGTCCTGGGACATTGTGTTCTTGCTGTACTTGCATGAAACTGACAAGAATATTTCAGGAAAAAAACAGGATGCTTGTTAAAATGGGGGGGTTGCAAAGTGAGAGAGAGAGATGCAATGTTTTGAGGGACACTCAGAGACTGAAGGAAAACTCAGATGGATCTTCTCTGTTTATTCTGCCTTTGTAAATGGTTATACTGAACACGTTTATTTTTTTATGTTACTGCTAGTACTAATAAATACTTTTTGCGAATTATACTGTACAACTGCTCCTGGTTTTTCCTATGCTTCCTGACCTGTGCCTCGATGACAAGACCACCCCCATGTCGGCCTGCCTCCAAAGTCACGTATGGTATAAAAGGAGCGGTCCCCCAGCCCATCCCCAGTTCTTCCACCAGAGACCCAGGCAAGTATAAAACCAAGGAGAAGAACAGAGGAACGAAGGTATCTGAGATGGAGAGGAGATCACCAAGGGGAAGGAGGGAGGGAGGGAAAATTGTACCTGCTGCAAGAGCTCCTCTCGAAGATCTACTGATATGGTAAGTTCTTGTGTAACTGTACTAACTTACTTCAAGATTCGCTCTTGCAGCAGGTAACACCTTAAACACAGAGCTCCAAGCAGTTGAGGAGAAATCCCAGACAGAAGGGTGGAGGTAGAAGACTCCCATGAAATTAGGACAGTAGGCCCTGAAGGACAGCAAGTCCAAAGACAGCCCTGCGATGAGAAGCAATGTCCAAGCTGTAGTTCTTTACAAAGGTGTGGACAGAAGTCCAAAGGTTTGTTGTAGTTGTTGTAGCAAAACACAGTGCAGTTAACCAACCATTTGGATAGACACTGTTTAGGAACTGTAGCTCCTGCCATTTGGGGGGGTGAGGGCAAAGGAAACAAACAACTGATCAGACTTTCAAACACAGCAGGTGCGTTCTAAATAATAACGAAGCATAGCTGGCCCAGTGGCGCTGGGGGTTGAGGCGCTGGATGCCACATCTGCGCTACGCCGGCGACCCGAGTTAGGGAGCGAGCTCGGGCGCTGGTGGGTCGGCAGGGGCAGGTTGAGGACAGTGTGCTCTAGTGGTGCTCTCCCCCCCCCAGGAGAATGGACTGGGTTGGCATGGCGTGCCGGTGACCCCTGGTGGAGACCAGGGGATGTCGCAGTAAGCCAGGCAGCACGAGATCAGCATGGCCGACGCCAGCAAGGGTTGCCATGCGCCAGAGCATCGAGGCGTGCCCATGCAGGGGTTGGGGAATCTGCACAGAACAAGGAAAAGACCGGCTCATGGGACAGGCAATGGCACCTGTCCCACATGCCCTCTGCCGGGTTCTCCTCGCCCCCGGGGCCCATATGCAGCGGAATCTGACTTACAAGAGAGCCCTAGAGGCGAGGGCTACTTCCCCGGGCAGTGGTGAAACCAGGGGAAGCATGTGGGGGAGAGGAGGCACAGACTGAGGGATCCAGAAGCGAGCAGGATAAAGGACCGGATGCCCAAGAGAAATTCCCACGAGCCGTGAACGGCACAAAATAGATTAAAAAAAATTAATAAATAATAACGAAGCACCCTGTGGGCATCCAGAGTATGTAACAAGGCCTTCCCACAGTTCGGGTACTCTGGATAATACACCGGAAGGTGGACGTCTTGATTCAATGTAAACTCTTGAGACAACCTTCGGTAGAAACTTAGGCTTAATTCTCAAGGACACCCTGTCTTTGTGGAAAACCAAATAAGGCTCCTTACACATCAGGGCCTGAAGCTTGGAAATCCTTCGAGCAGAAGTAATAGCAACTAAGAATAACGCTTTCCATGACAGAAAGTGCAGCTTGCAACTTGTGGCAGGTTCAAAGGGAAGCAATGTGAGCTTTTATAATATGAACAAAAGGTCCCAAGGCAAGACAGGATCCCAGATGGGAGGTTTCAAATGCAGAATACCCCACAAGAAGATGTGAGGAAGGTCCAGCTGGGCAATGTACTTGCCCTCGATAGACACATGGTAGGCCGAAACTGCAGACAAGTGCACCCTGAGCAGAGAGTAGCTAAGTCTAGCATGCTCTCAAGACAGAGTTTACTAGGCAGGTGAACGGGTCCAAATGCCGAGAGGAGGCCCAAACACAGAACCTCTTCCATTTCATAGTGTAGGTTGCCCTAGTGGAGGGTTTCCTTCCGGCCACTAAGAACTACACTACTCTGAGGGAGACCCCAAATCTGGAGACAGCTAGGTCTGCAGGAACTATGCATGGAGATGCAGAGATCTGAGGTCCGGGTGTACCAGGGTTCCCTGCTCCTGGGAGAGCAAGTCTGACTGAAGGGGCAGGGGCACTGGCAGTTCCACTGCCAGTTGCTGCAGTAGTGGGAATCAAATCTGGTGGGGCCAGAATTGTGCCACTAGGATCATTTCTGCACCCTCCTACTGCAACCTGAGGAGGACCCGTTGCAGTAGTGGAAAGGGAGGAAAAGCATAAAGGAACTTTCCCGTCCAGGAGACGGACAATGCATCTCGCCAGAAAACACAAGGCCCTGGATCTAGCGAGCAGAAACTGGGTAGTTTTGCATTGGATGGGGAGGCGAATAGATCCAGCTCTGGACGACCCCATTTGGTGAAAAGATCTTCTGCCACCAAGGGATGAAGTTCCCACTCGTGAGCTCTGGACCAAGACCGGCTGAGGCTGTCAGCCAGAGTGTTGTGAACACCCAGGACATGGACCCCAAAGAGTTCTAACTGATGGTCCATAGCCCAAGTAAACACATACATAGCATCTCTGCAGAGGGGGTAAGAGTGCGTCCCCCCCTTGCTTGTTGATATAAAAGACCACCAACATATTGTCGGTGTGTACCAGCAGAGGGCCTGGAAGCAGAACTGTCTAAAAGGCTTGCAGGGCATACAGTACAGCCCGCATCTCCAGAATACTGATGTGGAGATGAAGCTCCTGTTGATTCCAGGATCCTTGAGTCTGACAGTCTCCTAGGTGGGCTCCCCAGCCTTGGCCTG
Source organism: Neoceratodus forsteri (assembly GCA_016271365.2). Classification (NCBI taxonomy): domain Eukaryota; kingdom Metazoa; phylum Chordata; order Ceratodontiformes; family Ceratodontidae; genus Neoceratodus; species Neoceratodus forsteri. Next base: position 1,680,609,232 of record CM057455.1, on the reverse strand, counting down.
ACATATCTGAGGTCAGAATTTGGGTAGGGAGTTCTTTCTGGAGACAAATCCCGCGAAAAGGTTGGCAGTGTTCAACTGCCACTCCAAAGAATGCTTGACTGGACTGGCTATCAGGACTGGTAGATCCAGATCATTGGAGTGCTGGTCCCATTGAACCCTAAGGTTCCACTGCAACACCCTCATGTAAAGACGGGCCATGGGGACTGTGGCGATGGTGGCTGCCATGTGGCCTAGAAGTCTGAGGACAGTCTGGGCTGGGACCTGACTTGCAGAGAGGAGCTGCCGAGCATGAGACTGAAGGCGCTCTGCTCTGTCCTGGGGAAGGAAGGCTTTGCCTCAAACAGTGTCCAAAACTGCCCCTATGTACTGAAACCGTTGACTTGGGAAGAGTCAGACTGACCCCTAGGACCTGGAACAGAGAGAAAGTGTCTCGGATGATTTCCAGCAACCTGTCCCGAGAGGGAGCAGTTAGGAGCCAGTCGTTGAGGTAGGGAAAGATACAATGTCCCTGCCTCCTGAGACTTGTGGCTACTACAGCAAGGCAATTAGTAAACACCCTGGGTGCCGAGGAAAGGCTGATGGGCAAGCTCTGAACGGATAGCGGTTTCCCTGAAGTGGAAGTGCAGAAACCTCCTGTGTAACTGGAAAATCAGAATGTGGAGGTATGTATCCTGCACATCCAGGGAGCACAACCAGTCCTCTTGGTGAAGCAGAGGGAGAAGACCTGGCAAGAGTGACCATCCTGAACTTTTTGTACTCTATGTACTGGTTCAGGTGCCTGAGGTCTAAAATAGGACGCAGGTCTCCAGTCTTCTTGGGTATGAGGAAGAAGTGAGAGTAAAACCCCTTCCCCAGCTGCACCGGCTCTATGGCCTTCTTTTGGAGGAGAGCCTGGATTTCCTCTGCGATGAGAGTGCTGTGAGTCTGAGAGTAGTGAGACTGAACTGGAGGGCTGTCCGGAGGAACCTCTGTAAATTCAAGAGTGTGCCTTCTCTCTATAAGTTTCAGGACCCACCAGTCCGACGTTATCCACTGCCACCCTTCTAGGTATAAGGAAAATAGACCCCCCACTGCCTCCCCCAAGACATCGGCTGGGGTCAGGCAACGAGTCAGGCAGAGGGAGCACAGGCTGGGAGGTTATCGGAGCCTGGGGGGCAGAACCTCCTGAGGGAAGGGTTGGGGCCTTATATTTAAAACCAGCCCTTTTCTGTGGCTACTCTCTGGGTTGTTGACAAGCATTCCTACGAAAATACTGCTTTGGTTACTGCTTAGGTTTGTACATAGTGTAAACTGACCCAATAGCTTTCCCAGCCTCTTGTAATTGGGCAATGATATTCTGGGTATCTTCCCAAACAGAACTGGCCCTCTGAAAGGGGCATCCATGACCTAGGACTGAACATCCAGGGCAAACCCGGAAACCCCAAGCCAAGAATACCAGTGGATGCAGACTGCCAAGGCAGCAGACCTGCCCGCCGAATCCACAGTGTCGTAGGACACCCGCAGGACGTGATTGATGACATCCAAGCCCGACTTCAGGATGACCATGAGCTCCACCCGCCCAGGGCTATCTGGCATGGCCAAAGCAATCTCCAGCACCTTGTCTCACAGGGCATTTTGGTACTGGACCATGTGGGAGAGGAAATTTTGAGCACAAATGGAACAAGTGGCAGAGAAGTATACCCTTCTGGCCAGATAATCAAACTATTTACGAGTCCTTATCTAGGGTTGTATACTGAGGTGCCAGGGACACCTGGATCTGTCTTGGGCAGCATTTTACATAACTGAATCCTCCTCCAGCTGCTCCACGTAGAAGAGGTCATCTCTGGGAACAGAATGCAGATGGTCCAACTTCTTGGACACCGCTGGGGAAAGAAAGGACGTTTGCAGGTGAGCTTGTTGGCATCCTTATAAGACTCGATCATTGGAGGGGCGACCATAGGTAAGGTGTCCTTTCGCCTGAGGAAAATCGCTCAGGATCCAGCTCCTCAGAATCCCAGCTGTTAAGTTGCTGGATGTGACACATCACATCCATAAATGAGAGGTCGCAGGCTGGCCTGATGGCGTTGAGGGTTGAGGCACTGGACGCCACACCTTGCGCCACGCTGGCGACTCGGTTCGGACACGAGCCCAGGTTAGCAGGGGTGGGACTGAGCATCTGGAGGACTACTCTCCTATCCCGGGTAGGGATCCAAGGAGCCACTGCTCTGTAGTGGCCTCTAGTGACAACTGGAGGCACTACCTGAGCGGTGCCACAAGGGGGGACGGAGTGCGGCAGATGTCGGCACGCTCTGCCCCGACGCCATTGTGTGAAAGGCTATGGATTAAGAGATGGATCAAGGAGGCAATAATGGCTTTGACCAATAAAATAAAATGTGTTCTTTTCAACAGAACAAAAGAATAAGTGGACTGGTGTTTGGCAAAATAAAAGAGAAGCATAACTTAAACACAAAGCAAAGACATGGCTAGGAATGGACAGCTAGGACAAGGTGCTAAAAATCTCCACACCTCCCTACCGAATGACCACTGAACAAAACTGAGGTGCATATATACAGGGTAAACATCATGTGATGGTATAACTCCACCCCTTGTTACAAAATTTCAAAAAGATTTCTTTTAATATTTACATTTCTTTATATCTGTACTAAAGGATAACGTTAACACAAAAATAATTATGTGCACAGTAGTATAATTCATTTTTAACATCTGGATCCAGACTTTTGTCAAACTCTGTTCTCAATAAGCACCTCCTCTCTCAGTTGCAGCAAAAATAGAGAAAAAGTGTGGCCAGCCGGCTCTATAGCTGCCACTGAAGGAGAAGGAGCACTGAGAGCCGCTTCAAATAGTACAAGCTTCAAGCTTCACAAAATGGTACCTTAATCATAAAACAGCCAGAAGCAACAGCAAAGTAAGCGAGCATAAGCAAAACCAAAGTATAGAATATTCACACAAACTATTTGTTTTCCTGTAGCGCAAGGAAAGCACTTTGCAATGAAGTGGAATCCAGATGTCTGCACGATAGTGCGAATGTTCGAAACAGTAGCATTGGGAACAGTCCAAGAAGCCGCACCGCGTGGCGAAAGCATACCAAATACTAATTTGTCTAGGCGGTGGTTCTCTGGACAATAAATTCAACTTCTGTTTGCTAAATTTGGGCAAAGAAATAATGTCACAAAATGTAAGTGCAGGCAAGAGCCTAAAGTAGCTGTTTGTTTCAATTTCATACCAAGCGTGCCCATTTCTGAATCAGACAAAGACAAGCCTTACGCTGCATCCTACTGCAGCATATTTTACTTCATTGTGGCTAGCTAATTTAACAACTAACAATGTACTAAGCATTTTAATGCATGTCTGCATGTACATACAGTCGGGTTTGCCGCATAAGCTGTTTCCTGTCCTAATTTCCCAGCATACATGGCTTTGGGTTAAACGGAATTGCCTACAGGATACCTGCATCATATTCATGTTGTCCATGGAAGTACTATCCCAGACAAGACATCCTTTTATTACTGGCTGAATGTTCAGAGGCAAAATGCCTTTCAGAGAGCACCATAAACCTTCCCTTAGCATGCTCTAAAGTAGGAAGGTCAAGTGAAACCGGGATCAAGGAAGGTATTTGAAACTAATAAGACGCAACACAACATATGCACAAACAAAGTGGGTGGCCAGCCCAACGAACATGTACAAACATTCAACAACACAACGTTAATGAAAGGTTTAAGGGGCTTAAAGATACCCAGAATCACTGATCTCCTAACAAAACAAAACACACAAAGAGGGGAAGGGGCTCCCTTTCACACTCCTCCCCATCTAAAACAAATCTGTAGGGCTTTTGTTTAAGATCAGAGTTTATTTACACCTGTCATCAGATCTGCCTCCAAGGAGAGATGGAGCCATACCCACCCTCTCCTTAAGGCTCAACCTCAGGGTCCCAGAACACTTAAATTATCTACTATGAAGGAATTATCTCCGTCACAATAACTTCTTTCTTTACCCCGAGGTCTGATGACAGATATTCATTTTTCTTTACTGTGTCATCCATCCCATATCTGGACAGGAAATATGAAAATTACGTACCTACCGTAATTCTTGATCTTCTCTTGTATCTTCACCATTCATTACTGCTTGGGTTAAGCAGGAAACACGCTACGGGAGGTTTTTTGTTTTTTTTTGGAGTCGGCTCCAACTGGCGCTGCCCTCGGCCGACGTAGACAGTGCCATGAGGGGCGGCCGTTAGGGTGTCAGTAGACTCCTCCTCCTCTATCTCAGTTCTGCTATGGAGAGGCGAAAATAAAGAGTAGAAAAAGGAAAGCGAGGCAAGAGAGCCGAAGGATAGAAAAAGGAAAGGATATAAACTGAAAAGGATAAGCCGGTAGAGAATAGACAGAGGAGAAGAATTCCTACCTTAACAGACCGCTAGGGCCTCCTTCCGAGGCGGCTCTAAGGAGGAACAGAGAGAAGGAAAGAGAAAGTAGAAGGAGAAGGAGAAGAAGAAAAGGGGGCATGTTGAGAGGGAGAACAGTGCCCATCGAGCATTGGTTGAGAGGCTTATAGGCTCGAGACTAACAAGGGAGCAAGAATCCCAGTTGTTAGGACTGAGGGGAGGTTCAATCGAACCACCTGAACAGATCTGAATAAGGGCAGACTCTCTGGACTCTCAACATGCCCAGTCCCTTCATCCTAGTTGAGGGCTCCTAGACTGTCCCGGCAGAGCCCGTTCAAGTGATCGCCCAGCCAGAAAGGGGACTAAGTCCCTTCGCACCTTGTTAGGTGCTAACACAGCAGTGTATGGAAAAGACTATGCCTTCTCGAAGGCAGTTTTGTATGAAAAATAGAGTGGAACTCAATCAGACTCCCTAGGGCAAGGCATGCAGATGCTCAGAGCTGACAAGTTCAGTCAGAAGCTAGAAGCGCTAGAAATAATACCTGCCAGGAGGATTCTTGACCTTGCCGGGGCCAGGACAGACATGGCCACTTGGGCCGTGAAACTGTATGACCTGAAGAAGGCAAGGAATCGCACCGACAGGGTGGTCAGAAAATACAGGTTACTCACCTGTAACAGGAGTTCTAGGAATGGTATATGTTGTTCATCCACACTCATTGGCAGTATCCTTGCCGCTTTAAATCTTGCCGGAAGGTCTTCAAGCTTGCTCCTCCCACCCACCCGGGTGGTATAACTCTCGGCTCCGCCCCATGACGCCAGATCTGGCCCGCTGGAAGCTCAGGTGGTGCGTCAAGTCAAGGTCGGTGGGTTGCAGGGATGAACAACATATACCATTCCTAGAACTCCTGTTACAGGTGAGTAACCTGTATTTCTAGGGACATGGATATGTTGTTCATCCACACTCATTGGCAGACTCTAGCAGTTCTCCGGGAGGAGGAGGCAAGACGCACACCCCATATACTTACTTGGGAAGAGACTGGAGAACCGAGGCCCCAAAACCAGCATCCCGGCGTGACTCAAGGTCGATGTGGTAGTGGGTAATGAAGGTGTTTGCTGACTTCCAGGTAGCAGCCCTGCAGATTTCCTGGATAGGGACGTCCCTGGAAGCAGCCACCGTTGCAGCAGTATGGCGGGTAGAATGAGCTCTTATCCCTCTGGGAGGCTCCATGCCCGCCATACCTAGAGATCTATGCAGGAGGTTACCCACCTGCTTATCGTCCGCTTGGCTGCAGGTCTGCCAGATGCGGCTTCAGCGTAGGTGACAAACAGCTGGCGAACCTCTCCCGATTTCAGCCGTGCACTCCTTATAATAAGCGAGCCTTCTAGGATCCAGAGTATGGAGCCTATATTCGCCTCCGAGGTGATTGGGGTAGAACACCGCAGAGTCAACACTTGGTTAAGGTGAAACTCACACCACCTTCGGAAGGAATTTCGGTGGGGCGAGGACAACCTTGTCCCTGTGGAAGACCAGGTAAGGAGACTCAATGGAAGCGCCTGGAGCTCTCCCATCCTTCTGGCTGACGTGATAGCCACCAAGAAGGCGGTCTTCCACGACAGGTGAGAGAGAGCACACCTGTGCATAGGTTCGAATGGCTTGCCCATGAGCTTTGCCAGTACCAGCAGTAGATCCACGGAGGTGGGGTTCCCGCACTGGAGGAAATGTGATCAAGGCCTTTGAAAAGCGCCAGACCACCTTCTCCTGCGCCACCGACTGCTTCCGGCCCGCCGCCCGTAAGCAGAGATGGCTGCCAGGTGCACCCTTAGGGTCGCCGACCTAAGCCCTTGACTAGAAAAGGACCATAAATAGTCCAAGATGCTTGCCAAGGAACAGGAGGAAGGGTCCAAGCCCTTGCCTGACACCAAATGGAAAACCTTTTCCATTTGAAGGCATAGCATTTTCTGGTCGACTCTACGGACGCCTCAACTACATTGAGGACCTCGTCGGAAAGACCCAAAGCCTGGAACTCTAGCCGCTCAGGAACCAGGCCGTCAGGTGCAGGGATTGAAGGTCCGATGGAACACCTTCCCTGATTGACTGAGAGCAGGTCCGGCGAGCTGGAAGCTGCCAAGGAGTCCTGGAGCTGAGACTGAGGAGATCTGGTACCAGAACTGGCGAGGCCAGTCTGGGGCTATCAGAATCACCTGCGCCTTGTCCCTCCTCGCCTTGAGAAGCACCTTGTGGATCAAGGGAAATGGAAAGGCGTAAAGAGGCCGGGGTCCATTGCCTAGAAGGCATCCCCTGCAGCGAGCCCTGCTGAGGCGGGCATGGAACAGACTCAAGCCGCGTTCTCCATGGGCAAACAGGTCCACCTGAGGTGTGCCCCAAAGGGAGAACAGATGCTGTACTACCTCGGCAGGAGAGACCACTCGTGGGATGCAGCCCCTATCCGGCTCAGGGCATCGGCCAGGGTGTTGGAGGCTCCTGCCACGTGAATGGCTAGGAGATCCGCCTCCAGGCTGCTACAGTGACCAAATGCGGAGACTTCCTTGCATAGAAGCATGGGCGCGTCCCACCCTGGCGGTTTAGATAGTACATGGTCGTGGTATTGTCCGCCTGGACCGGACCACTTGACCCGGAGGAACGGAGCAAAGGCGGTGAGAGCTGGCGGACGCTCGGAGCTCCAGCAGGTTGATGTGGCATCGGACTCCCTGGGGACCAGAGGCCATGAGCCCGGTGTTCCCCAGATGGGCACCCAACCCATCAGAGAGGCATCGGTCGACAGAGAGACCGTCGGCTCGGGCGGACTGAACGGGATGCCCTCCTGCAAATGATCTGGAACGGTCCACCACTGGAGAGCATTCCACATCCCCTGTGTCACCGGCTGCCGCTGGTCCAAGGGATCGCAGCTGCCAGACCACTGGCTGGCCAGTCCCACTGAAGGGGACGATGTTCCAGCGGGCCCAACGGACCACGCTGGTACAGGCCGCCATGAGACCCAGGAGGCGCAGGAAGTCCGGGCAGGGCGCAGTGCCCAACCAGAAATGATCGGGCAAGGAGGAAAGAACCTCGGCCCTGTCCGCGGGAGCAGCTCTGGCTCGAAGAGTCGAGCTGCGCCCGATGAATAAATCACCTGCTTGGCTCGAGTTCCGACTTGGCCTCGTTGATAAGGAGGCCCAGTTGAGAGCAGACCTGGAGGCCAGATCTCTGACCACTCCGCCTCCTTCCTGGAGGGAGCTGCTATCAGCCAGTCGTCCAGGTAAGGGTACACCCGGACCCTCGGCGCCACAGAATGCTGTCACCACTGCCATGCATTTGGTGAAGACCCTGGGAGCTGGAGACAAGCCGAAGGGCATGGCTTGGAACTCAAGAGAGATCCTTCCGCTCGGGCGGAAGGAATCTCTGGTGAGACGGACGGATAGGGACGTGAACAGCGTCCTGCAAGTCCAGAGAGCAGAACCACACGCCGTTCCAAGGATGGTATTATCTGAGCCAGAGTGACCATCCTGAAGGTTTGAGACCTTAGGAACTTGTTTAGGTCGTAGGTCGAGAATGGGCGCCAGCCCCCGTCCGCTCGGAACCAGGAAGTACCTGGACACAAACCCTGGGTCTGAAGGAGGGTCCACCACCTCTCTTACCACCTCCTTCTGGAGGAGGAGAGTGATATAGCTCGACGAGCCGCCAGTGAGCTGGGGATCCCGAAGCCCCGAGGCGGCGGCTCCTGAAGGGTGGTGCCTGCTCGAATTCCAGAGGCAGGCCTCTTCCACCACCTCCAAGACCCACCTGTCCGTGGTAACAGCGGACCAGGCGGAACGGAAGTGCGGGCCGTCCCCAGGGGGACCCAGGGAGGTAGCGGGGATGGGGCGACACCCTCAGCCCGTCACTGGGCAGGCTTGGAGGAGGGACCGGCCGAGGGACCTCCTGGGCCCTTTCCTCCCTGCCTCCTGTTAGAGGAAGCCGGCGGCTTGGGTTTGGGATGCCAAGGCCGAGCCTGCTGGCCCTGACGTTGCTGGGCCGGGCGCGCCGGGGGCACAGAAGGACGAAAGGGCTTAGGCTGTGGTTTGCGGCCTTTGTCCTTCTGAGCGGAAGAGACCGAGTCCAAGGTGGCATTGGACTTCTCGATCCTCTGCAGGTGACCTTCCACCCCAGGGCCGAAGAGGTCAGTCCCCAAAAAGGGAACATCCGCCAACTTGTGCTGGGTATCCGAAGTAAAGGTGGATATCCTCAGCCAAGCCCGCCGACGCATAGCCACTGCGGCCGCCACCGATCTGGCACATGAGTCCCCTATATCCAAAGCAGTCTGGAGCTGCTGTTTGGCCACTGCCCCGTCCTGGTCCCGCACCTGCTTAACCGTAGTCTGCAGATCGGGCGGAAGATGAGGATGACCTCATCCAGGGGCCCAACAGGGCATGAGAAAAATGTGCCATGAGGACGGCCGAACTGGCCTGACGAAGGCGAGAGAGGACGCAGGCGTGAGACTTTTCGCCCGACATAGTCCAATTTCTTGGACTCCTTGTCAGGAGGTTTGTCCACATCCCTGGCGTTGCCGTGGCGAAAACGCTGTCGGTAACCAACCCCTCAGCAGAGGGTGTTCAAAAACGGACAAGGAACCGGTGGGGACCGCATACTTCCTGGCCATCCTGGCCGGGCGCAGGGCAGGAAGCAGGGCGCTGCCAAAGTTCCAGTGCCGGACCCACTATGGCCTCGGCCACGGAAAGGCCTCCGCGGAGAATCCTCGGTCCAGAATCTCCGTGAGGGGATACCTGCCCGCTTGGAACGGGTTCGAGCTCCATCCCGGTAGACTCCGAGATGAGCCAAGCAGTCCTAGGAAGGACGACGGGCTATCGCCCATTGACTGACCTCCTGAAGACTCCAAGTCCAGTCGCTGGAGAAGAAGGAGGAATCGTCTCGGACTCGGAAGAGTCCTCGAAGAGCTGCCTCTGGCCTGAGCCACCTTCACCTGCCGAGGTCGGTCGGGAGTGAGGGTAACTGACAGCCGATGGGGTAACCCTTAGCCGATCGAGAATCCTTGGTCGGAGCCCCAATTGGTGGCTGTGGAGGCGGAGGTTCCACCGAATCGTGGAGCAGCTGGTTTTACCTAACAACCGCCTGGTATAGGCCTCGGACAAGTCGAGGGGTTGTGTCGGCCGTTCCGTGACAGCCACTTAATGGCGGGAAGGCGCGGTAGGCTTATTCCAGCCAGGAGGCTGTTGCAACATAAGGTCCTCGCACTGGCCGATTTAATTTATCAAGCCTCCTCATCCGAGGAGGAGGACGAGACGAGCGCACGCCGCCACCGCGGTGCCGAGACCGACCGCCTATGACGGTGGGAGCGGCTGGACCGCGAAGAGGTCAGACCGAGACCGAGTCCCGGAATTTCGAGGGTCGGTGCGGGAGGTGTCGGCGGAACCGCACTCCCTTCGGCTCGGAAGGTCCATCCGAGGCTCCGGAACCGGAGGCACAGGCGACCACAGGATCCTCAACTCCTCCGGGGAACCGGGGAGAGGAATCTCGGCTGCTAAAGGCGACAGCCCGTCAATGGGTCGAGAAAAATCTGACTTCATCAGTGGAGTCTCGGTCAACTGACCTGGCGGGGACACCGTGAGGCCAGTGGCGAAGCAGCGCGATCGACAAGCCGGCGGTCGGACGGCCGGGAGAGGGACCTTTCCGCTCCCAAGAGCGTCCGACGGAGGACTTACCCTGTCCCTCTTTTTGGACCGAGAATAAGGTCCAGCAGCATGAAGCCCTTCCTTTAGTGGAGAGGGACAGACAAAGCTCCTTAAAGGAAGCCGTGTAGGAAGAACCCAGAGAGCGGGATAAATGCGCGGCCGAGGAAGATACGGCCCGCGCCGCCTCCTCTTGAGGCGACCATCCGCTCGAGCTGATCCCTTGGCTCCCGCCGCCCTGGTACACCGCCAACCGGGCCTCCTTGGACTTCACCGAGGGAACGCTCGGGACGGCCCAGTTGCAACCGGGCAGCACGGTCTTCGAGGACGAGGTCGAGAAAGATGAGCACAGGTCGCAAGCCTGCGGGTCGTGCTCAAGGCCTAAGCAGTAGACACCGTGGAGTGTGGATCCGTCCGAGACATCTTCTGCCCGCATGGGCATCTCAAATCCGAAGTCGATTTGTCCATCGCAGCCGCGAGGGATCGAAGACTGAAGTCTTTTTGCAAATATTATTTTTAAATCCGCAAACGGAGAATAGGAACCAGTCGCAAACGCAGAGCGTTAAGGAGGGAACCTGAGCTTCCAAGCGGTAAGGAAGATCTGGCGTCATGGGGCGGAGCCGAGAGTTATACCACCCGGGTGGGTGGGAGGAGCAAGCTTGAAGACCTTCCGGCAAGATTTAAAGCGGCAAGGATACTGCCAATGAGTGTGGATGAACAACATATCCATGTCCCTAGAACAGTTCCCTCAGAAGTAGAGAAAATTATAACAGTGCTCGTTCCTCTTACCTTGAGGAAAAAGGAAGATCCATTCACTAAGAATGGAAAAATAGAAAAGTTTTTTTTTTTTGGCATAAAGGCCAAGAAAAGTAAGAGGAACGAGACGGGAGGGGGACACGCCACAGAAGGAGGCCACTGAGGGGAAGGTGGGAGGGTATCAGTAATGAATGGTGAAGATACAAGAGAGGATCAAGAATTACGGTAGGTATGTAATTTTCATATCTTCCTTGTCAGTCTTCACCATTCATTACTACTGAGTGATACAAGCCCCCCTCCCCCCTTAAGAAAATAGGGGGGGGGGTAGAACCCTGAAGGAACAAGACCCCCAGCCTCCTGTTGGTGAAAAACAGAAGGGGAAGACCCTGGCTAATGCAGAGAGAAGTCTATGTGGAAGAAGAGCTAGGAGGTGCCCCCCGAGGACAGGGAGACGGAGGAAGCCCCTGCAGAAGTCTCCTAGCTCTGGAGGAAAAGAGACGGGTACCCCGGAAAGCGGAGTGAATCACCCTACGCCAGGCCAGGGGTGACAACCTTGATAGACAAAGCCATGCCGTCCGCCTAATGCAGATCGCTGTCCCCGCAAGCCTGGAAGCCACCTCATTAGCGTCATAAGATGCCCTTGCTTGGTGTCTTGCCAGCTTCAGGCCTATAGCGGAGAGGGCAATAGCCTGTCTGGTGTGCTCCGTATCAGGCATTGATGCCAAGAGCTGGGAGAGCATCGACCACTGATGCCGATTGTAGGCAGCGTGGTGAGCCTGATGTGATGCAATGCAGGCCACCGCACGAGAGGAAGAGAACACTCTCCGCCCCCAGCGGTCGAATTGTAGGGAATCCGAATACGGTGGACGGTCGTGCACCAGGCGGTGATGCCCGGAAGGAGTCTCTAGGTATACCAAACCCGAGGACGGGTTGGGAAGGGTACCCAAGGATTCCGAGGGGGCACAATACCTTCATCGACAGTCCACAGCAACGCCATCAGAGGTAGTCCCGGGGCCCAAGAGGGAAAGGTGGGGTTCGGCGCTACGGCTCCTAGACACCCCACAAGGTGTGGCCGGCCGAGACCGCGATGACCGTCCCCCGCCCCTTTACCCCTCGGACTCCGAGAGAGCCCTCCTCCTCGACTCCACGTTCCCCCACCCCAAGAGGTGGCAACAGCACGCAGAAAGGTAGCTGTCACAGACCCCCTAGGAGGGAGAGCCCCCCCTCAGTCCCCACCACATCACCCCTCCGGGACCCGGGGCCACCCTTAGCCAGAGGGTCCTCAGGGGAGGACGGGAGCGGAGACAGTGGGAGGGGCCCGCTGTGCCACCTAGCACCAAGTGTTACTGGGGACCCCGACCCCGAAGAGTCAGGATGCCAGGAAGGGTCCACGTCCGAGCTATCGACCTCCGAAGAGGATGAGACCAGCAGAACCTCCACGCTGGCAACCCTGGGGGTCCCCAGAGGAACGGCGCCGGACGACCCTAGCCAGCTCGCGACTGCTAGGCCCGGTCCCGGCTCCCCTGCTGCGCCAGTTAGGCCCACGGCGCCATCCCCGGAACCCAACCCGGCACCGCCAAGAGCGCAAACCGGGCCTGCAGCACCACGAGCGGCGCCGGCATCCGAAACGGCGCCAGAGGGCGGCGTCAAGGGTCCACCGGTGCCAGGCCTAACAGGCGCAGGCCTCGACACTGGGGGAGCCTGCACCTCCGAGGAGGTGACTGCCAAGGCAGTGTCCCCGTCGCGGCCCTGGGAGGGACCACGACGTTCCCCCGACACCACGAGAGAAGACGAGGAAGCCTCCTCCTCGGACCGTATAGGCCCGCGAGGGGACCCGGGGGAAGGGCCTAGAGACCTTACCTGGGAATCCCTGGAGCGACGCCGTCCCCCGAAGGTCGGCAGGGCCTTGCCGAGCTTGAATGCGCGGACTTCGAGAACACGACGGTCCATGGAGAAACAGGCGTCGCACACGTCCATGTTGTGGTTGGGTCCCAGGCAACGGAGACAGACATCATGCCGGTCCGAGACGGAAAAATGCCGGCCATAGGAGCACCGACACATAGGGGCGCGGCCGAACCTGACATGATGTGAACTAAACAAGAAAAAACAGCAATAAAGCACTCGGTGCCGTATTAAAGAAAAGAAAGGAACGGTCTTACCGGTACACGGCGTCGAGAGAGTCGTCTGAGAAACGAGGAGTCTTGAAGAACTAGGAAAACTGTTAAACTATTTCACTACCACGCAGCAGGTGCAGTCTCAATGGTGGGAGAAACAGAACTGAGATAGTGGAGGAGTCTGTGGCACCTAACGGCCGCCCCTCGCGCATAACGCAATACGTCGCGCTCAAGGGTAGCGCCGTTGGAGCCGACTCCAAAGAAAAAAAAAAAAAAACTCCCGTAGCGGGTGCGCGCCTCCGGCTTAACCCAAGCAGTAATGAATGGTGAAGACTGACAAGGGAAGATCTGCGTTATGTGCAGTACCTTCACGGTGTTTGATGGTAAAGCGGTATGGCTGCAATGAAAGATACCACCGCATGATGCAGAGATTTCTATCTTTCATGATGTGCAGCCAACACAAGGGGTTGTGGTCAGTCCACAGTTCAAATTCTACCCCCCACAGGTAAAAGTGTAGCGCTTCTATGGCCCATCTAACGGCCAAACACTCTTTTTCAATGGTGGAGTAACGTGTTTCTCTTTCATGTAACTTTCTGCTTACATAGATAATAGGATGTCCTTCCCCATCTAATATTTGTGTTAGCACAGCCCCTATACCATAATTGGATGCATCAGTTTGCAATATGAAGGGCTATGTAAAATCGGATGTCCGTAGAATGGGCAAGGAACATAATCTGGCTTTAATGGAGTGAAATGCGTCTTCACAGTTTGCTGTCCATACTATCTTATCTGGTTTCTTTTTCTTTGTCAAATCAGTCAAGGGACCGGCCAAAGTAGAAAAGTTAGGTATAAAGCACCGGTGATAGCCAGCTAGACCTAAAAATTATCTCACATACTTTTTTGTGATTGGTCCAGGGCTATTAGCTATAGCATCTACTTTACTTATCTCGGGTTTTAATAACCCATTTCCAATCTGAAATCCGAGGTATTTGGTTTCTTGCATGGCAAGGGCACATTTGGAAGGATTTATTGTTAACCCAGCCTCAGTGATGGCAGACAACACCAGCGCTAGATGATGGATATGTTCTTCCCAGGAGGAGCTGAAAATGATTATCACATCATCTAGACAGGCTGCGCTATATGCAGCACGTGAGGTTAGAATTTTGTCCATGACTCTTTGGAAGGTGGGAGGGGCACCATGTAAACCAAAGGGCATTACTGTAAATTGAAACAAGCCTACAGGAGTACTAAACGCTGTTTTGTCTCTGTCATTAGGGTCAAGGGGAATCTGCCAGTACTCTTTAGTTAGATCTAGTGTACCGATGTACTTGGCATTTCCTAGATGGTAGAGGATATCATCAATACGCGGCACTGGGTAGCTGTCAAATTTGGAAACAGCGTTTAAGTGTCTGAAGTCAAGACAAATATGGATGCCCCCCACCTTTTTCCCTACCACAACCATAGGAAAACTCCATTCACTATGGGATGGTTCAATTATACCTAACCCCTGCATTTTTGTTATTTCTTGTATAACATCCTTTCTGACTCTTTCAGGGAGTCTGTAAGCTTTCTGTCTTATGGGTATCTTTTAGGTTACAAAGATATGATGGCCAGCACCCTTCACCCTTCACCCTTCCAGGAGTCCCGGTGAATGCTTTCTGGAATATCTGTAACACCGTTTTTAATTCTGCAGCCTGTCCTGATGTTATCTCTGGGTTTATATGGATATCTGTAAGCTCTCCTGTACCCTCCAACCACTGATATGCTATGTCTAACTCACTTTCAGGAGGTTTGGGAAGAATATAGCCACATAAATGGGGAGGTCTTTCTACCCAGGGTTTTAACATATTAACCTCATAGATATGTTTCTTGTTTTTCTTTTCTGGCAGCTCTACCTCATACGTTACTGGGCCTGCTCGTTTCAAGACTATATAAGGGCCTTGACACTTCATGTAGCAATTTATTATCTGAAGATGGCAATAAAAGCAGCACTTTATCTCCTCCTGTGAATTCTTTATGTCCTGTTCCTCTATCACAATACCCTTTTTGTTTCATCTGTTGCTGTATATTGTTTTGGTGAGCTTTCTGTACATATGTAACCAGCAGTTGGTGAAGTTGTTGCCAATATTCTAGAGGGGGCATCTCTTTTTTTGATTTTCTGTCCTCCCATTCCTCTTTAATGATATCTAAAGGACCCCTAGGATTATGACCATGCAGTTGTTCAAACGGGGAGAAGCCTGTAGAGGCTTGGGGTCTTCCTTATATGCAAACATTAAATATGGTAAATAGGTTTCCCATTTACTCTCTTCTTCCTGGACATATTTTTTTTTTTTAACATCTTCTTCCGCGTTTGATTGCAACGCTCACCCAGCCCATCCGTTTGAGGATAGTATAGTGTGGTGAATATGGTTTCGATACCTGGAGCCTGGTATAAGCGTTTCAATAAACTAGAGCAGAAGTTAGCACCCATCAGTCAATATTTCTCTGGGAATTCCCATACGACTGAAGATCTTCACTAAGTCATCTGCTATTCTAGGGGCCATAATACTTCAAAGGGGAACAGACTCTGGATATTTTGTTGTATAATCAACCACCACCAAAATAAAATGGTTTCCTTTAGAACTCTTAGGCAGGGGACTAACAATATCCATGGCTATTTGTTCGAATGTATTAGTAACTAAAGGCACTGGTAGCAGGAGTACCTTGTTCTTACGGCCAATTGTTGCTACTTTCTGGCATTCACTACAGCCTTTACAATATTCTGTCACCTGCTCATGAATGCCAGGCCAGAAGAACCTATATAGTAGATGGCTAAGTGTGTGGTCCCTACTTAAGTGTCCGGCCAAGCGTATATCATGGGCTATGCCCAATAGCTTATTCCTATAGGGTTGGGGGACCATTACTTGCTCTACAGTTTCCCCAGTCCGGGGATTGGTACACACTCTGTATAATAATTCATTCTCAACCCTATAGATAGTTTGTTAGGACCCATTATTTGCTCCCACCTGTGAAAAAAAAGTTGCAAGTGTTAAATCTTTCTTTTGTGCTTCTTTAAAATCTTCAATTTCAAACCCCTGAACACATTTCACATCTATAGATTTTAACTCAACACATTGTACAACATCATTTTTGTGGTTATGAGCTCAGAGTTCCTTTTCTTTTCCGTCTTCTGGGCTTTCTCTCCTTCTCAATACTCCCATAAACATCATAATCAAAGGGGAATAATTGTCCCAATGGATCTTCTCTTTTGGCTTCTGCTCTGGTGGCAACAGCACTGACATTTCTAGTTAACAGGGTTTCGAAATGAGAGTAGTCATGGCCGATTACAACTGGTACAGATAAATGGGGAACTATTCCCACTTCCATTTTCTGAATCTGTCCATCCACATGCAGCACAGTCTCTTTTAATGGATATCGGTGAATGTCACCATGTATACATGTGACTTCAGTTGTTGGCCCTCCCGACTCAGATCTGTTTTCTAATAGGGAGGCATGTATTAAAGTCTGTTTGCTTTCAAAGTCTATTAGCCCCGATACCACTTTCTCCCCAATTTGTACGGGTACTATATAGTGTCCCCAGCTGTCAAGGGCCAAGTGTGTAGGCTCTGTTTTTCTTTTCAGACAGAATCTTGCAATGTGTTGTTTACCACTGCACTCATGACATATGTCAAAGTTATACCCCTTTCCAGTCTTAATAGCATGTCTAGCCCCGGGATTGCTATTATTCTGTGTATTAACGGCAGAATAATGTCTTACCGAAGATTGATGGACTATGAAGCTCCCTGAGCTCTTATGTCTATGTAGTCTGGCTGTTAAGTAATCTTCTGCCAGTCGTATGGCCACATCCGATGACTCTGGACGATGCTTCTTTACCCAGAGCTGTACAAGTTGAGGTAATACTTGGATGAACTGCTCCAAAGTGATAGCTTTCAGTATTTTATTGATGGTTCTAGTTGTAGGTTGTAGCCATTTAATACACAAGTCTTTTAGTTGGGTATAAACATCTTGGGGAGTATCTGCAGTTTGAAACTTATATGATCTAAACCTCTATCTTAGTCTCGGTACTTATGTTGTACCTTTTAAGGATACCTTGCTTTATTCTGTCATAGTTGTTAGCATGCATAATGTCCACGTCACTATAAGCTAGTTGGGATTTTCCAGTTAGATAGGGAGCCAACCGGATTACCCACTGGTCCCTCGGCCATGCATAGGTCGTGGCCACTCTTTCAAACGTCATGAGATATGCTTCGATGTCATCAGAATCTAACAGTTTCACCAACTTGATATCCTTCTGTCCACCCCCTGATGAAGGAGGGGGTCTGGCAGTGCCCAGTGCCTGAATGGCAGGCAGGGTGTCTGTCCAACAGGCCTCACTCTCCCTCCGGTCTCCTTCTCTCTGCTTTTCCATTTACGCCTATCGAATGCAGAGCCAACGTAGGAGTTTATGGGGATCATCAGGGGACCCTCGTCCTCCTCCGGTTCACCCCCACTGGTTTGGGCTATTTCTACCGGCTTCTTGTCCTCCATCAGCAGTTTGTCAGCTTCTCTTCTTGCCACCTTTCTCCGTATAGCTGGATCCAAACCAGACAACAATGGAATCTGAAACTTCTTTATAATGGACCTCGTAGCTACACCAAGGAACTAAGGTAGCATCCGCCACGTCCTGTTACATCAACAGTTCACCTAGATCTGACAGCACAGCCTCTTGCAGGTCACCAGTACCCACTTGATCCCACCACTACCACCATGTGTGAAAGGCTGTGGGTTAAGAGATGGATCAAGAAAGCAATAATGGCTTTGACCAATAAAATAACATTTATTCTTTTCAACAGAACAAAAGAATAAGCGGACTGGTGTTCGGCAAAATAAAAGAGAAGCATAACTTAAATACAAAGCAAAGACATAGCTAGGAATAGATAGCTAGGACAAGGTGTTATCTCCACGCCTCCCTACTGAATGACCACTGAACAAAACTGAGGTGCATATACATAGGGTTAACATCATGTGGTGGTATAACTCCACCCCTTGTTAAAAGATTTCATAAAGATTTCCTTCAATATCTACATTTCTTTATATCTGTACTAAAGCATAACTTTAACACAAAAATAATTATGTGCACAGTAGTATAATTCATTCTTAACATCTGGATCCAGACTTTTGTCAAACTCTGTTCTCAGTAAGCACCTCATCTTCTCAGTTACAGCATACTGTAAGTACAGAGAGTGTGTGGCTGGCCGGCTCTATAACTGCCGCTGAAGGAGAAGGAGCACTGAGAACTGCTTAGAATAATACAGGCTTCAAGCTTTGAAAAATCGTATCTTTATCATAAAACAGCCAAAAGCAACAGCAAAGTAAGTGAGCACAAGCAAAACCAAAGTAAAGAATATGCACGCAAACTATTTATTTTCTTGCAGTGCAAGGAAAGCGCTTTGCAATGAAGCAGAGCCCAGATGTCTGCATGACAGTGCGAACGTTTGAGCAGTAGCAGTGGAAACTTAGCCCGAGAAGCTGCACCACTGTGTGGAAAGCATACCAAATACTAATTTCTCCAGGCGGCGGCTCTCTGGACAGTAAATTCAACTTCTGTTTGCTAAATTTGGGCAAAGAAATAAAGTCACAGAAGGTGCACACAGGCAAGAGCCTAAAGCGGCTGTTTGTTTCAACTTTATACCGAGCGTGCCCATTTCTGAATCAGACAAAGACAAGCCTTACGCTGCATCCTACTGCAGCATATTTTACTTTATTGCGGCTAGCTAATTTAACTTAACAATGTACTAAGCATTTTAATGCATGTCTGCATGTACATATAATTGGGTTTGACACATAAGCTGTTTCCTGTCCTAATTTCCCAGCATAAACGGCTTTGGGGTATACAGAATTGCCTACAGGATACCTGCATCCTATTTATGTTGTCCATGGAAGTACTATCCCAGACAAAACATCCTTTTATTACTAGCTGATTGTTCAGAGGCAAAATGCCTTTCAGAGAGCACTATAAACCTTCCCTTAGCGTGCTCTAAAGTAGGAAGGTCAAGTGAAACCGGGATCAAGGAAATATTTGAAACTAATAAGATGAAACACAACAATGCACAAACAAAGTGGGTGTCCAGCCCAACGAACATGTACAAACATTCAACAACACAACGTTAATGAAACGTTTAAGGGGCTTAAATATACCCAGAATCACAGACATCCTAACAAAACAAATGGGGGGGGGGGGATTCCCTTTCACATATTGCATGCCCGCACTCCACAGGGACAAACCTCGGAGGAAACAACAGGCACAGGTTGGGCGGCATGATCTTCCGACCTCCACGACCCGATCCGAATGGTGCCTCCTCAAGCTGGATTCTCTATGGATGAGTTGAGCTGTGAGTAGCTCCAAGGCCCTCCCTCGCCACAGGGGGTAATCCAGGGGAGTTAGGAGGAGGTGGCCTGATCTCAGGTTGGGGCCGGGGGTCAGTCTGGATGACTTGCTGACCTTGCCTAGAAAGGAGAGAAAAATATATAAGAAAAAATAAATTAAATAAATAAATGAGGGGTCGTCGGGTGGAGAGCACGGGGTATCCTTGCCGCCCTCAGGCTCCGATGGAAGGTCCAACTCCCTCCGGCTGGAGGAAGAGGATGAGTCCACATCGGAGTCCCCAAAATTCAGAGAGGGGGAAGGTGACCATGGGTGTTTGCGTGGACATTTCTTGGGCAGAGGCGTAAGCTCCTTATCTGGCGTCGGCTTTCTAGAAGGTGAGGTAGGCGGACAGGGCTTGTCCGGAGGAGGTCCCCGGGGAACGAACTTGGCAGGAGCTTTGGGTGTCTCCTTGTCCTTAAAAAAAGGTCCACCATGCTACGAAGAGCTCATTCAGCCATTGCGAAGGATCCTGTGGCAGGGGCAGGGCTGCTGGTGTCAGGGAGTTAGGCTCTGAAGGTCCTGGCGTCAGGTCATCCAGCTGAGGTAGCCTGGGCATTGGGGTAACTAGATCCAGAGTACCAGGTGTTGGGGCACAGAGCAGTCCCCTCTGACATTGGATGGGCTGAATCCGGCATCCGACTGTAGGGCGTCGGGTCCTCAGGCATTGACTTGACAAGAGGCGTCATGGCCAGCTGGCGATGTCAGGTGGACTGGAGTTGACGGGCCCCCAGGGAACTCAAGGGAGGCTGCCGATTAAGGCTGGGTCGAGTTGGCGGAAGCCAGCGACTTCCTAGGTGGTGTTGCCTGAGCAGGAGACCTAGCTCCCGAACGGGACATACGCCCATTTTGTCTGGAGGACGAGGGCGACTGTTCTGGGTATCGTCTGTTGGCATCGGCCCTGGATGTCAGGGCAGACTCAGCGGATACCCTGGCCAAGGGGGGTGAAAGACAAGGCTTGCTGCCCGAAGAACTACCGGCCGCGATACCCGGGCTTAGAGCCTCCAGGGATGATGGGCCTAAGTTGAAGAGGTGGGGGAAGAGTTCCCGCGCCTTGAAAAGCCTTCTCCAGTGGTGGAAATAAGGGAGGGAGGCTTAGTCCCAGGGAGCCCGGAGGCAAGCCCGGAGAAGGAGGTGGACCCCCTGCGGGGGGATGAGCTGAAAACAGCCACCGACTGAGTCTGAGACCGGGAGCAGTCTTCTGCCTGGGACTTTTCCTTAAGCTTCTCCCAGTGCATATTTATAGCTGGATTTCTTCTCCTTCAGTGAAGGAGAGGAAGAGGAGGCCCCCAAGGCGGGAGAGGAAGAACTCTTGTGGTGAAACTCCTTCTCCATTTCAGATAGCTTCTTAGAAAGTAGGAAGGCTTTGAGAGTCTTTTGGCACCGAAGACGAGTGCACTGGTTAAAGTCTTGACAATGCTGGCAGGCCTTGGTGTTATGGTCTGGGCCTAGGCAGAAAAGGCAGGCCGAATGGCCTTCTTTATGTGGGATCTGCTTGCCGCTCGCACACTTCGATGGGTACCTCTCGATGAATGAGAATGGAGAAGAAGGTGACATGCAAGAATTCAAGGAAAAGGCACTGTTTTAGAAAGAAAATAAAGAGCGGGAAACACGACAAAGATGGCGGTCAACTAGCTGAAGGAGTCCATAGAGGTTCAACTTGTACGGTCGATGGCAGGAAAAGAACTGGGGATGGGCTTGGGACCACCCCTTTTATACTATACATGATGTATGGGGTGGGCCAATGTAGGGGGCAGTCCCCCACCAGACACTGCTAGCTGGAAGTTTTCCGTGGAGTCCTGGTGCCTGCCAGCTTCAGTCCTTAAGGTGTTACCTGCTGCAAGAACGAATCCTGAAGCGAGATCTCCTAGCTGCCACCCATGGTAAGTATCTCATCCAACAACCTAGAGCCTGACCCTCAAAAATCTGCCAAACTTTAACTTCTGACAAATCACTACAGCAGAGGTCCTCAAAGCACTAAAAAGACTCAACCTAGACAAGAGTGCTGGTGCTGACCCCTTGGCCCAAAGCGTCTCCATCTTGCAGCGCATCATATTTGTGCCCCAGTTACTGTGCTGTTGAATTTCTCCTTCACCTCTGGTGAGGTATCTACCATCTAGAAATGTGCCAATGTAGTTCCCCTTCACAAAAGAAGGGCTAAACAAGATCTGAATCAAGACAGACCCAATCTGGTCCTTCCTGCCCTCTCCAAGGTTCTCGAAAAGTATGTTCACTCACAGCTGACCAAGCATCTCAGTCCACACAACCTGCTCTATCTCAGGCAATTTGGCTTCAGGAAGGGCATTCCACCATATCTGCATTGCTCAAAGTCACCAAAGATCTCCACATAGCCATGGATAATGGTCTCCTCAACAGAGCCGTCTTTGTGGAACTTTTCTAAGGCCTTAGACTTGGTGGATCATGCAATACTCCTGCTCAACCTCAAGACTCTAGGTGTCAGGATCTGAAGAAACTGAAATACTTAGGGGTCTTTCTTTCCAGGACCTCAGCAATAGCCGACCGTAATAATTTGCCCCTTTTTCCTCACAACTATCACAAGATTTGGCCACATGGAATTTGTTGCCTTTGAATCTTTCCAGAAGGATTGAGGTGGTCAGCACGGTGGTACTACTACATGCGCTTTACCTGTCACAGAATATTCCAACTTAAATTGTCGTTCACAGTGTTCTGATAATGGAACAAATACATTATGAGATTTTTTATTTTTGGGCAGGTCAGCATCCCTAAATCAAACTCCAAACTCTGTTTCTGCCCAAAGGGAGAGGTGGATCAGCCCTACCAAAACTAAAACTTTATTACTGCATCCCTCACCTCCACTTCATGGCACTACAACACCTCAGACTCCATATACTTTGTGGCAGCAGCTGAAAGCAATGATACTCCCTTACTCAGTGTTTATTAGAGCCATGTACCATATAGGAACAAGGCCGCAATTCTTAGCAGATTTCAATTCATGACTTAAATATCAGGTCTTGTGACTGGAAATTCACTGCACACTCCACTTGGTGCCCTTCCTAAGCATACTATGCTTATCCTACTACTAGAACGTTTTTACCCGGTCTTAATAGACCATACTTTCAGCAGATGGGAGGTCCTCTCTTTACTGTACCTTAACGAATTACTTAGTGGGGATACCTTTAAATCCTTTACGGATGCCCAAGGGAAGTATGATTTATGACAAGTAGATTTTTACAGATTCCTACAGATCTGACATTATTATGATGCCCTCCCTATAGGAGTACGTAACCCTGAATCTCACCCTGCAATCAATACTTCTTTAATTACCATGATGCAAACCGGATGTTCTGACCACATGATTTTCCTATATATAAAGTTCGATGCCCTACAGGGGGAATGCCTCAGACAACTAGTGCTGGAACCCACTCGGGAGGGAGCAATCTTAGACCTTGTACTCTCAAATGGGGACAGTGACAGGATCTCAGATCTAGAAGTGGGTAACCATCTGGGAACAAGTGACCACCAAACAGTGTGGCTCACAATAAACTCAGCTGCAGAGTCAAGCCATACAAAAGTGAGGGTACTGGACTTCAGGAGGGCTGACTTTGTTAAAATGGGAGCATGCCTTAGAAAAGCACTAGCAAACAGGCAAGGAGGGGTGGAGCAACAATGGGGAAACATCAAAACTGCCATCACAGAGGCAACAAGCCTTTGTGCAAAGCAAATAAATCAAAATGAAAGAAAAAGCCACTATGGTTCTCAGGAGAGGTGGCAGGGAAGGTTAGGGAAAAAAAGATAGCATTTAGGGGGTACTGTATAAGGAAACACAGAAGGAGCAAGACAGAGAACTGTACTAGTTAAGGCAGAAGGAAGCTGGGAAGGCAATCAGAACAGCAAAGGCCCAAACTGAGGAAAAGATAGCCAACTCGGTTGAAAAGGGGGATAAAACCTAGAATGGATGATGGGTGGGCAGAGAGGAACAGTGAAAAAGCAGAGATACTGAACGAATATTTCTGCTCAGTATTCACAAAAGAGGAGGCGGGGGAGGTACCTAATCCAGTTAACAGAAGCACTCTGGATGGGGGGTGATCCCAGTCCTTTCACAGAAGAAAGGGTTCTGAAAGAACTCCAAAACTGAAGGTGGACAAAGCAACGGGGCCTGATGGGATTCACAACAGGATTCTAAAAGAATTAAGGAACAACTAGTGCCACCACTGACTACCCTTTTTAACAAATCATGGGAGGATGGTGTGGTACTGAAGGACTAGAACAGGGTGGATGCGATTTCCCCTTCACAAAAGTGGGAGCAAGACAGAGGCAGGAAACTACAGACCTGTCAGTTTGACCTCTGTGGTAGGGAAAATGATGGAATCACTTCTGAAGGAAAGAACTGTTGAGTACCTAGAGGCCAGTGGGGCACAGGGCCCAAGGCAGCATGGATTCACAGCGGGAAGGTCATGTCAGACGAATCTAATAGATTTCTTTGACTGGGTGACCAAAGTAGTAGACCAGGGAGGGGCTGTGGAAATGGCCTACCTAAACTTTAGCAAGGCATTTGACACAGTCCCACACAATAGATTAATAAACAAATTAGCTAGCCAGGCAGTAGGTCACATGGTGATAGCCTGGGTAAAACATTGGCTGGACAACAGCACACAGAAGGTAATAGTAAACGGAGTCCACTCTGAAGAAAGGGGGGTTACTAGTGGGGTACCGCAGGGTTGAGTCCTTTTTAATATCTTCATAAGCGAGACTGCAGAGGGACTGGAAGGAAAAGTATGCCTCTTTGCAGATGACACAAAGATCTGCAACAGGGTTGATACACAAGTGGGGGTGGAAAGAATGAGAAGGGACTTGGCAAGGTTGGAGGAATGGTCAGAAGTATGGCAGCTTGGATTTAATGGGAAGAAGTGCAAAATAATGCACCTGGGAAACAAAAACCCAGGGGGAAGAGTACACAGTTGGCGGAGGGGGGGTAGTAACAACAACAAAAATGGAAAGGGACCTCGGGTAATCATATCAGATGACCATAAGGTTAGCAAGCAATGTGAGAAGGCAGTAGCGAGGGCTGGGGGAATACTGGAATGTATAGGGAGAGGCATCACCAGCAGAAAACAGAAGTTGTTATCCCTCTGTACAGACAGTTGGTGAGACCCCATCTGAGTACTGCATCCAGTTCTGGAACCCCATCTCTGCAAGGACATAGACAGGATGGAGGCAGTCCAGAGGAGGGCAACTAAAATGGTGCAGGGTCTGCAAGGGAAGCCATATGAGGAGAGACTAAAGGAACTTAATATGTATACCC
The DNA here is from genome assembly GCA_016271365.2 of Neoceratodus forsteri. NCBI lineage: Eukaryota > Metazoa > Chordata > Ceratodontiformes > Ceratodontidae > Neoceratodus > Neoceratodus forsteri. Next base: position 1,680,584,630 of record CM057455.1, on the reverse strand, counting down.
TTGAGGAAAGGAAGGAGAGGGGGGACATGATTGAAACTTTTAAGTACCTCAGTGGCATCAACAAAGTACAAGAGGGTAGCATCTTTCAACAAAAAGAGATGTGCAAGAACAAGGGGACACAACTTGAAGATACAGTGGGGACGGCTCAAGGGCAATGTGAGGAAGTATTTTTTCAGAGAGGGTAGTGGACGCATGGAACCGCCTTCCTGAGGAGGCTGTTGGGTCAAACTGTGGGAGAATTCAAGAATGCATGGGACAGACACAAGGCAATTCTTGTGGGGGGGAGTAGGAAGAAATAGGCTGTTGGTTAACGAGGATCTGCAGCTTATTCAGTAGGTAGGGAAATGGGCAGACTAGGTGGGCCAAGCGGTCCTTACATGCCATCAAAGTCTATATTGCTATGTTTCTAGCTGACACAGTAAGAGGCAATATGGAATACATACTCCAGAGATGGCAGGAGGAACTGGGCGTCCCTATCATCACCACACAATGGTACCAGACATGCCAGATTACATCAAAACTCAACTCATCCCATCAATGGCATGAGTATGCTTGGAAGCATCTTGTATGCTATTTTGAACCCTGCAATAATGGCACACTATCATGCCATGTGACATGTCACTTGCTGGAGGAACTGCGATGAGCCACAGGCGCGCACACACGCGTCATGTGGGCATACCCACCTTTGCACCCTTTCCTTCACGCCCTACAAGATGAGTTTAAGAAACTCCTTGCTAAACATGTTCCTCTTAACACAGAGCTGTTCCTAGTGTTACAGCTCCCCTGAGGCATGCAAGACTTCTCCCCTCCCGATACTTGGTAGGTATCCTCCTTACTTCAGCAAAGAAAACCATCACAAGAGCATGGCTTGCTACTCAAATCCTGACTATTTTGGCTTGCTGAACAACAGTAAATACAGGTTACTCACCTGTAACAGGAGTTCTAGGAATGGTATATGTTGTTCATCCACACTGTCTGGCAGGTTCCTTGCTGCTTTAAATCTTGCCAGAAGGTCTTCAAGCTGGCTCCTCCTACCCACCCGGGTGGTAAACCTCTCGGCTCCACCCCATGATGCCAGACCTAGCCCACTGGAAGTCAGGTTGTGCGTCGAAGCCGGGGAGGCCAGGTGGGTCGTGTGGATGAACAACATGTACCATTCCTAGAACTCCTGTTACAGGTGAGGAACCTGTATTTCTAGAGAGATGGATATGTTGTTCATCTACACTGTCTGGCAGACTCCTAGCAGTTCTCCAGGAGGAGGGAGGTAAGGTGCACACCCCCTACTTAGGATATAAAGACTGGAGAACCGAGGCCCCAAAACCAGCATCCCAGCGTGACTCAAGGTCAATGTTGTGGCTGATGAAGGTGTGTGCTGACTTCCAGGTAGCAGCCCTGCAGATTTGCTAGATAGGGATGTCCCTGGAAGCAGCCACCGATGCAGTGGTATGGCGGGTAGAATGAGCACTTATCCCTCTGGGAGGCTCCATGCCCGCCAACCTATAGCAGAGATCTATGCAGGAGGTGACCCACCTGCCTATCGTCCGCTTGGCTGCAGGTCTGCCAGGTGTGGCTTCAGTGTAGGTGACAAACAGCTGGCGAACCTCTCCCCGAACTTCAGCCGTCCGCTCCTTGTAATAAGCGAGCGCTCTTCTAGGGTCCAAAGTATGGAGCCTATATTCGGCCTCCGAGGTGTGATTGGGGTAGAACACCGGCACAGTCAACACCTGGTTAAGGTGAAACTCCGACACCACCTTTGGAAGGAATTTCGGGTGGGGGCACAGGACAACCTTGTCCCTGTGGAAGACCAGATAAGGAGACTCGATGGAAAGCGCCTGGAGCTCTCCTATCCTTCTGGCTGACGTGATAGCCACCAAGAAGGTGGTCTTCCACGACAGGTGAGAGATGTCACACCTGTGCATCTGTTCGAATGGCTTGCCCATGAGCTTAGCCAATACCAGCAGTAGATCCCACAGAGGTGGAGGTTCTCGCACCGGAGGGGATACGAAATCAAGGCCTTTGAAAAAGCGCCCGACCACCTTCTCCTGCACCACCGACTGCTTCCCGGCCCACGCCCAGTAAGCAGAGATGGCTGCCAGGTGCACCTTAAGGGTCGTTGACCAAAGCCCTTGCTGAAAAAGGGACCACAGGTAGTCCAGGATGTTTGCCAAGGAACAGGAGGAAGGGTCCAGGCCCTTGCCCTGGCACCAAATGGAGAATCTCTTCCATTTGAAGGCATAGCATTTTCTGGTCGACTCCTTACGGGACGCCTCAATGACGTTGAGGACCTCGTCGGAAAGACCCAAGGCCTGGAACTCTAGCCGCTCAGGAACCAGGCCGTTAGGTGCAGGGACTGAAGGTCCGGATGGAATACCTTCCCTTGATTGACTGAGATCAGGTCTGGGCGGGCTGGAAGCCGCCTCGGGAGCCTGGAGCTGAGACTGAGGAGATCTGGATACCAGAACTGGCGGGAGCAGTCTGGAGCTACCAGAATCACCTGTACCTTGTCCCTCCTCACCCTGAGAAGCACCTTGTGGATCAAGGGAAATGGGGGAAAGGCGTAGAAGAGGCCCGGGGTCCACGGCCTTGAGAAGGCATCCCCCTGCAGCGAGCCCTGCTGAGGGGGGCAGGCATAAAACAGTCTCAGCTTCACATTCTCCCTGGAGATAAACAGGTCCACCTGAGGCATGCCCCAGTGGGAGAACAGATCTTGTACTACCTCCAGTAGGAGAGACCACTCGTGGGACGCAGCCCCTATCCGGCTTAGGGCATCGGCCAGAATGTTGGAGGCTCCTGCCACACGGATTGCAAGGTGATCCGCCTCCAGGCTGCGCATGAGTGACCAAATGCGGAGAGCTTCCCTGCACAGAGGCATGGAGCGCGTCCCGCCCTGGCGGTTTAGATAGTACATGGTCGTGGTATTGTCCGTCTGGACCCGGACCACTTGACCCCGTAGAAACAGAGCGAAGGCAGTGAGGGCTAGACGAACCGCTCGAAGCTCCAGCAGGCTGATGTGACATCGGGACTCCTGAGGAGACCAGAGGCCATGCACTCTGTGCTCCCCCAGATGGGCACCCCAACCCATCAGAGAGGCATCGGTCGATAGAGAGACCGTCGGCTCGGGGCGGACAAATGGGATGCCCTCCTGCAGATGTGCTGGAACGGTCCACCACTGGAGAGCATTCCACATCCCCTAGGTCACTGTCACTAGCTGATCTAAGGGATCAGAGTGCTGTGACAATTGGCTGGCCAGCCCCCATTAAGGGGACGCATGTACCAACGGACCACGCTGGTGCAGTCCGCCATGAGGCCCAGGAAGTCCCAGGCAGGGCGCAATTGCCCAACCTGAAATGATTGGGCAAAGGAGGAAAGAACTTCGGCCCTGTCCACCGGGAGCCATGCTCTGGCTGGTAGAGTGTCGAGCTCTGCCCCGATGAATTGTATCACCTGCTTTGGCACGAGTTCCAATTTGGCCTCGTTGATGAGGAGGCCAACCTGAGAGCAAACCCGGAGGGCCAGATCTCTGGATCGCTCCACCTCCGTTCTGGAGGAGGCTGCAATCAGCCGGTCATACAGGTAGGGGTACACCTGGACCCTTCGGAGCCGCAGGAATGCTGTCACCACTGCCATGCATTTGGTGAAGATCCTGGAAGCTAGGGAAAGGCCGAAGGGCATGGCCTGGAACTCGTAGAGGGATCCCTCTGCCCGGAAGTAGAGGAATCTCTGGTGGGACAGACGGACTGGGACGTGAAAGAACGTGTCCTGGAGTTCCAGAGAACAAAGCCACACGCCTCGTTCCAAGGATGGGATTATCTGAGCCAAAGTGACCATCCTGAAGGTCCGAGACCTTAGAAACCTGTTCAGGTTGTGCAGGTCTAGAATGGGGCGCCAGCTCCCCGTCCGTTTTGGGACCAGGAAGTACCTGGACACAAACCCCAGGTCTAGTGGACAATCCGCCACCTTCCTGATCACCTCTTTTTCGAGGAGCAGGGTGATATCAGCTCGGCGAGCCGACAGAGAGGCTGCAGACCCCAGGGCAACGGCTCGGAAGGGCAGGGCCTGCTCGAAGTCCAGGGGCAGGCCCTTTTCTACCACCTCCAACACCCAGCAGTCCATGGTGATAGTGGACCAGGTGGAAAGGAAGTGACGGAGCCGTCCCCCCACGGGGGAACTCAGGGGGAGTGACAATGCTGGGGGCGACACACCTCAACCCATCGCTGGGCAGACATGGAGGAGGGACCTCCTGGGCCTTTTCCTCCCTGCTTCCTGTTAGAGGAAGCCGCAGGCTTGGCTTTGGGGTGCCAAGCACGAGCCTGCTGGCCCCGATGCTGGTGCTGTTGGGTTGGATATGCCGCAGGAGCAGAAGGGCGTAAAGACTTATGTTGTTGTCGACGGCCCTTGTCCTTCTGGGCAGAGGTGACCGAGTCCAGAGTGGCATTGGACTTTTCGATCCGCTGGAGGTGACCTTCCACTCCAGGGCCGAAGAGGTCAGTCCCCAGGAAGGGGACATCTGCCAGTTTATGTTGGGTATCTGCCGTGAAGGTGGATATCCTCAGCCATGCTCTGCAGCGCATGGCCACTGTGGCCGCAACTGATCTGGCACAGGAGTCTCCAATGTCCAGAGCCATTTGAAGCTGCTGTTTTGCCACCGCCTTTCCCTGGTCCCGTACCTGCTTGACCATTGTCTGGAGGTCAGCCGGGAGATGAGGGACCACCTCATCCAGGGAGCCCATAAGGGCGTGGAAGAAGTGTGCCATCAGCACGGCCAAGCTAGCCTGATGAAGGCCTAGGGAGGAAGCAGCACAGACTTTCTGCCCAGAGTAGTCTAGTTTCTTGGACTCTTTATCGGGTGGCTTGTCCACATCCCGAGCATTTCCGGAGCGCTGGAAAACGCTGTCGGTCACTAGCCCCTCCGCAGAGGGGTGCTCTGAGAAACTGGAGAGTGAACCAGTGGGAACGGCATACTTTCGAGCCATCCTGGCTGAAGGTGCTGGACAAGAAGCTGGCCACTGCCATAGCTACAGGGCTGGGCCAACAATGGCTTCAGCCACTGGGGAGGCCTCCATGGGGGAATCCCCTCGGTCCAGTATCTCTGTGAGGGGATACTTGGCCCACTTTGAAACGGGTTCGAGTTTCATCCCAGTGGACTCTGGGATGAGCTGAAGCATTCCGAGGAACGAGGATGGGCTCTCGTCCACCGACTGACCCCCAGTGGACTCCAGGTCGAGGGGCCCGGAGAACAGGAAAGAGTCATCGTCAGACTCCGAGGAGTCTGCAAACAGCTGCCGAGGGCCTGAGCCACCCTCCACCTGCCAAGGCCGATCGGGAGTGAGGATGACCGACAACCAATGGGGCAAGCCCTGACCTGACCGAGAATCCTTGGTCAGGGCCCCAAATTTAGGTTGTGGAGGCAGGGGGTTCCACCACAATGGGTGGCGTAGCCGGTTTCGGCCGAACAACCAGTGCCGACTTCGGCTCCTCTATTACAATGAGGGGTTGTTTCGGATGCTCTGGTGACAACCACTTAATGGCTGAGGAAGGTGATGGAGTCGGCTTATTTCCACTTATAAGGAGCCGCTGCCACATCTGATCCCCGTAGCGCCGACGCAATTTGCACCAGAGCCTATCCTCCGAAGAGGACGAAGACGAGGATGAGTGGCGCCACCACTTTCCACGGTACAGAGACCGCCGATGTTGGCGGGATCGGCTGTACCGGGAAGAGGTCCGAGACCGAGACCTTTGGTGTTTCCGAGGGTGGGTCTGAGACGGGGCAGGAGAAATCCGCTCCTCCCTTAGTTCAGGGACCTTAACTGGGGACTCTGGCATGGGAGGCACAGGCAAGTCCTCGGTTTCCACTGGGGGAACTGGTGAAGAAGGGTTGTCGGCTTCTCTAGTCGACAGTCCATTAGACGAGTCGAGAAAAATCTCGACTGCGTCAACGGGTGTCTCGGACGGCTGACCTGATGGGGACACCGTGAAGCCAGCGGCCTTAGCCGCAACCTCGACCGAAGTAGAGTGTTGACTATCCAGGGAGGACCTCTCCGCTCCCCATTAATCGGCCAGATGGGACTTACCCTTAGAGTCCTTCTTTTGGACTGAGAGGAATGTCCCAAAGGTCCCTCTCCCTTGGTGGAGAGGGACTGACAAAGCTCCTTGAACGAAGCTGTGTAGGAGGAGCCCAAAGAGAGCAGGATAAATGCCGCGACCGAAGAAGATGATGCAGCCTGGGCCACTTCCTCCTCGAGGGTGATCAGTTGTTCGAGCTGTTCAGCCGAGCCCGCCACCGGACACCACTCAACGGGCCTCCTTCGACTTGACCGGAGGATAACGTTTCTCGGGGCACCCAAGTTGCAATCTGGCAGCGCAATCCTCTAAGACCATGGCCAAAAAGGACTTGCACAAGTCGCAGGCCTTTCGAATCATGCTCAAGCCCAAGGCAGTACACGCACGTGGAGTGCAGATCAGTCCGGGACACCTTCTGCCCACAGGGGCACCGACTAAATCCGGAAGTCGATTTGTCCATCGCAGCCACAAGGGAAGATAGAGACCGAAGTCTTGTAAATTTTAAAATTAGTTTCGGGTAAACCGAAGAGTTTGGATCCAGGCCTAAAACGCAGAGCGCAAAGGAGGGAAACTGAGCTTCCAAGAGGTAAGGAAGATTGGTGTCATGGGGCGGAGCCGAGAGTTTTATCACCTAGGTGGATGGGAGGAGCCAGCTTGAAGACTTTCCGGCAAGATATAAAGCAGCAAGGAACCTGCCAGTAAGTGTGGATTGAACAACATATCCATGTCCCTAGAAATCAAATTTACAGAATGGAAAAAATAACCCATACGCTAAATGATCAGTAGGAATTACCTTCCTCCAGATGGAATGGGTGGCTCCTGTACATAATGGTAAGGATAGGGAATTTGTCCCATTATTCTGCTTAGATTATTTAGGCCCCCCTCCCATTATTACTAACGGAGAGTCCAACAGATATATATATATACACACACACACACACACGCATATTAATTGTCCGTCCAAAGAAGAAGGCTACTTGGTACTGATGTACTCCCTACTGGACTGTTTGATCCCCGAGGGCATTGGGGCTTGTCATCCCCTCATTGCCTTCCCACCCTTCTACTGTACAGTCATTTTTTATATTATATAACAGGTTTCCTTACAAAGATTGGGAGATAGATTTTATAGATCTTACATCTGAACTCTCTCTCTCTCTCTCCCGTGCTGTAACTTAAGCGGCGGAGGGTATAGTTTCTTCCACCTTCTCATCTATTTAGTATACTCTGCTGAATGAGACTCATGACAAAGCACTGAATTATTGCTTACTGAATACTGGTATGGATATGTAGACATTGAAAACTTAATAAAGATTATATTTACAAAGAAAACAGACTCTAGGTCCCAGCCAACCAGCCATCAAATGGTTCGAAAGCAACCTGAATAACTGTATCCAGCTAATATCTATACAAGCATTAATTCAAACCTTGCTGTCTTAAATCTGAGTGGGGGGAGGCTCAAGACTCAATTCTTAGTCCTCTGCTGGTCTTCATTTTTGTCAACGACCTGCCAAAACACAGCGGGAGGTACCATCTACATATGCAAGTAGAAGACACCATACTCTACTACAGTGCAACAACAGGAGTTTAATGCTGTATTCCAAACTGATTTCAATACAGTCTTCTCCTCCTGCTTTGTCTACAACTGCCTGATCCTTAATGTAACCAAAACTACTGTAAGTCTATGTTATTTGGATCCCAGAACTTGCAAACTCATTTAGCTGATCCACTTGCAAATGTAACATCAGACAGCAACCCTACTGAGCAAGACTGTATTCAAATATCTAGGAATCAGGCTTGATGCATCACTTACATACAGAAGGTACATTGATTACATCTTAATCTTATGGCTAAGCTTAACTTTCACTACAGGTCTAAATGCTGCCTCAGTGCTAATGTGGTGAAGCAGGTCATTTCCCCACTTCATAGTCAATGAAAGGAACTAGGGAGACATTATATACTACAGTGAACAAATCACTCTGTCGCACCTGGATCATTTGTACAAGTAGTGCAGATTCATACGCTCCTGTGGATGGTCTATCTATCACTGCCTGCTATATGACCAGTCTAACTGGCTAAGTACCTCAATCAGGTGCGACTACCATAGCCTTTCTCTGCTGTATACCTGTGCACGAGGAAAAGCCCCCATCTCCTAACCCATCTCACAGAGCAAAGCAGTGCCTACTCGCTTCATTTGACAGCAGCATTTATCTTCTCAGTTCCTAGAATGAAGCATGAATTTGGTAGAAAGGCATCTGCAGCACCAACAAGTGGAACAAACTCCCTCTCCGGCTGAGGAATGCTTCTAGCTTGCAAGTGTTCAAGTCAGTCTTTCCAGCCAATTTAGAACTCCGTAGGCTGGATTTTCAAAGGGCCAGGAATGACGCATGGTGCTTGCATCAAAAACTTCAAAGCAAGTTGCAACTTGCATCAAAGTTTGTGTCAAGTTCGATTCTACAACGCACCATACGTCAAACCCGGGACTGCTAGTGCCAAAGAGGCTTGCATCACACTTGCAGCAAAAACCTGGGTGCACCATGTCGATATGGAGCTTGCGTCACAAAAATGACACAACGTCCCCTTTTCTGGGATTCTCAAAAGTGGAAACCCTGACACTGCGCCACTGATGGTAGACATCCGTAACACCAGGGTGGAACTGATCTATCTGATAGTGGCACACAGACTTGGGAGTATACTGCAGACAGGGACTGTGATAGAGTCCACAAACCCCCTGCATGAGATTTTGGGGAACACACATGCCATTGTCATGGCCATTTCAGCCGCCATATGGCTTGACTCAGGTCTTACCCCATGCAGCGGTTTTCGCCCACAGCATCTTCAGCTGGACATGGCTTGCATCAGTTCCCGCTCCATGCCTCCCTCCTCTAATCCCCCCCCCCAGCATTCCCTCCCCCTGCACTGTCTGTGTGCCTCAGTGTGAGCATTCAACCCCACCAATCATCCTTGCGGCTCACCTGGAGGCATTCTCACCGATGCTGCTGCACCTTGGCTTGCGGCATGCTCTCTTCATGCATCATATTTGTGATGCAGCGGACCTCCAATGTCACTATGGAGGATATTGCCATGGAGACTACTGTTCTTTCAAAATACGGCACACAGTATTTGGGGCACTTGACTTTGCCACAAGGTGGGTGTCTGACGCACCTTGCGTTGGTCTAAGGGCCTTTTTTTGTCAACTTTATTTAACCTCAGTAGGAGGTTCCCACTTCTCTATCTTCCGGACACTCTCTGGTGTGGTCGCACAATGATGCTTTCTCCTGCCTGTCTGCCTGAAGTCTGCCACCGCCGCTCCAGTGTGGCTTTCCTCTGCCTTCACTTGGTCCATCCGACTCCCTGGCTCTGGGCCTCACAGGGCGAGACCACCTTTACTCCCTGGCACTCTATCTGTGAATCTAGCGAGGTGGCCAGGCTTTGGCAGAACACCAGAGGCAGCACAGAGGACTCGGTACTGGGTGTGGTTGCATCATCCCCAGACCCACCGTTGCCTACCAGGAATAGAGCCTTTTTACCGCTTGTTCTGGACCCCAAGAGCATGAACAAGCAATGACGCCCTGCACGCGACGGGCACACTTCCGGGCCCATGCGCAAGGCGTTCACCGCTGCTCTACACCTGCAATCATGCCGCAAGTTACGGCATCCCCCAGCCACCGCTAGGAGTCATTCAAACTGCAACAAGCGAACACACCCTCTCCCAGGAAAGGAGAGCAGTCCTCCAGATGCTCCATCCTTTCCTGTTCCTGATGACTTGAGTCCATTCCCGAGCCCAGGTCACCGGCGTGATGTGGCATCCAGCGCCTCAACCCTCAGCACCACGGGACCGCAGGTCTAAGGGCCTTCTGAGAATCCGGACCCCTGTATTTGTTTTGGCCCTGAAACAGCCTCTCCCAAGCTATAATCATATATATCTAACACTGCTCATGTTTCTTTACTTGTCATGACCCCACTTTGTTAGCTTGCTGTGATTTCTGTTTGGATATAATTATCTTTACAGTTTTCCCTGTGTTTTTTTTAGCCTGTATGTACCTATTGCTATCACTGTATGTTAGCCCGTTGACTGCTGCTATCCTCCCTGGAACCCCCATGAAAATGAGATGCTGAATCTTATGGGGTTATCTCAACTGGAGTAATTTCAAATACATAAAACCCAAGCACCCCTTCCTATCAAAGCAGAAGTCTAAATTTCTACAGTGTATCAGGAGGTTAAATAAGATGTGGCAGCAGACTTTGCTTTCTCCAATATAGCTGTTGCTACCAGAACTTTAGGGAACAGCAGCCAAAAAATAATGAAACCATTTGTTAACTACGGCATACCTCTGGTATACTCGTTACTGCAGGCGGCCTGGAAGTGAACATGGTATTATAGGGCAACAACTGAAATGAGTTTAGTGGTCTAAATTCCAAGTAAAGCCCACATAAAAGTACAAGAAAAAAATATGCATAACTTCTATCTTTCCTGTACTAGACACTGTGTTCTATGATTCTGTCACTTCCACTACTAATCCGTCTGCTCAGTTCCAGGTGGACTTCCCCCAACATCCAGCTCTGGTTCAATGCCTATCAGCTGTCCTTCAACACCAAGGAAACTGTCTCTATAGCCGTCAGCAGCTAGGCAGCAGCTGGCCAAATTATCATCTATGCCGTCCTTCAAAACCTTTGATGGTGGTGCAGTCGAGGGGGTCTTCTCCTTAACATACTTCAGGGTCTGGTTGAATCGTAACCTCGATTTCTCTTACCACACGTTTGCCATTCAACAGCAACTCCATCCTAAATCTAGCACATTACACAGGAATAAAGTACACATCCCACTTCCTGCTCGTAGACAGTTTATCCTGAAGATGACGCTTCCTAGCTCTGTCTACAGTGATACTATGCATAGTACTACATCCAAATACACTGGACTAGATTGGACACCCTATTCCACTCATTTTGCCACCTCACCCTTGACAGTCCTCACCCCACATATCCACTACTGCTCCCCTTATTAGTCTCTTGCTCCCCCTCTCTCAGAGCCAGATGCCTCTACCATTTTGCCTTTTATCTCTACATTCTGTTTTTGTCCCATCCCCCCCGCCTCATTTCACTCTTCACTTGCCCCATTTCTCCCACTTACTCCCTTCAAAACCCTGACATTCGGTCAATCTCCCTCCCTCTTGCTGTATCTTCTGCAGGTCAAGCTGAACTCTCTTTCAGATTCTTCAAGCTCTGATCTAGTCCCCAACCCCACCCCAAAATCCATTCCGCCTCCTCTCACTTTTCTCTCAAAACCCTCCTCCATGACTTCACAACTCACTCTTGCAAATGCTCCTGACCCCCTCCTAGTTCTTCTGTACTAGGACCCCCCCAAATGCCCTTATTACAGGCCACATCACTGTAAGGACATTATTGACTGCTTCACCAATGTATTTACCAATGCATTTACTGCATACCACCAATGCATTTACTGCATTATATTGCACCTCTGTATAGTAACTACTCGTCACTCACTGCTTTTTGAACTGCCCCCTCACTAGCGCACCTTTTGTATTGGTAATATCATTGTTCAGAAATTATGTCTGCTCTGCACCTATGTACCTCCCTGTACGTTTATTGTGTTATTGCACCTGCCGCATAATTGTTTATTTTCACAGCTACTACTTACTTTCTACATCTCAAATATATTTACGTTTAATTACACATGCACCTTATGAGGCTGTATATTTTTTGTGCAGTTACTTCTTGCTCTCCTTTCCACCAGGACAGATCTGGAAATGAGCTGGTAAAACATTTGATATAAATAAAATTACTCAAAAGAGGCTTTAGAGACCGAATCACATTCTTGCCCGTTGTCCCTTCAAAGTCAGTACTGCGCTGCATCAACAAGTAAGTGTGGGAGAGCCGTCAATACACACACTGCGTTAGAGGTCACTTTCCAGTCACATCAGTCCTGTGGGAGAGCCGTCAATACACACACTGCATTAGAGGTCACTTTCCAGTCACATCAGTCCTGTGGGAGAGCCGTCAATACACACACTGCACTAGAGGTCACTTTCCAGTCACATCAGTCCTGTGGGAGAGCCGTCAATACACACACTGCGTTAGAGGTCACTTTCCAGTCACATCAGTCCTGTGGGAGAGCCGTCAATACACACACTGCGTTAGAGGTCACTTTCCAGTCACATCAGTCCTGTGGGAGAGCCGTCAATACACACACTGCATTAGAGGTCACTTTCCAGTCACATCAGTCCTGTGGGAGAGCCGTCAATACACACACTGCGTTAGAGGTCACTTTCCAGTCACATCAGTCCTGTGGGAGAGCCGTCAATACACACACTGCGTTAGAGGTCACTTTCCAGTCACATCAGTCCTGTGGGAGAGCCGTCAATACACACACTGCGTTAGAGGTCACTTTCCAGTCACATCGGTCCTGCGGGAGAGCCGTCAATACACACACTGCGTTAGAGGTCACTTTCCAGTCACATCGGTCCTGCGGAGAGCGCACAATACACACACAGCGTTAGGAGGTCACTTTCCAGTCACATCGGTCCTTGTGGAGAGCCACAACACACACACTGCATTAGAGGTCACTTTCCAGTCACATCAGTCCTGTGGGAGAGCCGTCAATACACACACTGCATTAGAGGTCACTTTCCAGTCACATCAGTCCTGTGGGAGAGCCGTCAATACACGCACTGCATTAGAGGTCACTTTCCAGTCACATCAGCCCTGTGGGAGAGCCGTCAATACACACACTGCATTAGAGGTCACTTTCCAGTCACATCAGTCCCTCATCTTTTATGGACACAAACTGTCAACAATAAGCAAGGCAAAAAATGAAAACAAAAAACCCTGAGCTTTGAAACAAACAAAAAAGGAAAAGTCAAAATATTATCGATCAAAGTTACTTACTTTAATCTGAAAGGCCACTATGACTTAAACATTAAATCTTTTTGCTTATTCTGAGAGTGATCCTCATTAATAACCAATGACCAAGTAAGATTACGGAAGTTTTTGAATAAAAGCAATTACACAAAACTCTAGAATGAAATCTATGAAATAATATATCAAGAGCCATTTCTTGTCAAGTTTATAGGATTTCATTCTATATACAGCACAACAGTGTATATAATGGGTTAAGAACAGGAGGAAAAAAAGATAGTTTATAAATCCTCTGACCTTATGATGAGCTGCATCCAAAATAAATTCTGCACGAACACCATTATTTTCTGGGCTTCGGTAATCGAACAGGGAATTGGTGAGATATGTCATCCCTTTACTGCTCAAACTTTCCCCACAGCTGAAGAAACAGGCCTCCTCAAGAGTGAAAGAAGATACCTTGATCAGTTTTTAATGCAGAATGATGGTTTAAAAGCAAATGACATTATTTCCAGTTGTACAGCTCGAACTGAAAAGTATTTCTGACAGATAAATTAAAATCTTACCATTTACAAAATGTACTTAGCAAGCAGGAATAGTGTTATTATACACTGGTGGTGAAAGACCCTCCAGGCCAGGACTCATACTCACTTAATATTAAAGGGCTAGTTGTACACGAGGATTTCAAAGACTATACTCAAGGGACGGATCTTACACACTGCAAACATATTCTCGTTTGCTTTGCTAAACTTAGGTTTAACATGAATTAAAAATTAAATCATGTCTAGTGTAAAACAAGTAACCAGAGGAAATGCTGTACAGTTTTGCTCTAAAGTTATACTTAGAACAAAGCTGAATTAAGCAGCTTAGTTGTCATTTTTAATTTGCCGAACAGCACAGAAAGCTGTTACTGGATATGCAGAACTTTTTTTTTTTTTTTTTCCCCACTTTGTTTTAGCTTCTCCGTCAAGTGGGGCAGATGTACCACCTCATGACCATACTGGTTCCATTTGCCAATGCCCTCTGGAAGGGATGTTGGCACCAGGACAGTTGTACTGGCAGAATCACACACATGCATGCACCCTGCCACATGCTACACAAGTCCCCCGCCAAAATACGCTGTACTACCGCATCCACTCCTGTAGGCAATGGTGGCAGAGCGAGGTAATGCAGCTCCTCCTGCAGGAACAGAAAGTCCACTGCCACGCTAGATTCTCTTCCCTTCTATCTACCCCCCCGTCTCCTGACATTCCAGGCTCAATCCCGAACCCAGGTGGCAACAAATAACTTTTTAGAAACGAAAAGCTATTGCTTGTAGATTTTCCAGCATATATTATGTTGTATTTGGATAACTATTACATAGGATTTTTACTCACTAAAAAGAGAACCATATCAAAAAGGTTCTACCCATTGTATCTGTTTGGAATAAATGAGAAATTTCTAAAAATGTATTAATTACATAGGTACTCGGGCAAAATAAATTTTTTCTCTCCTTTACCACTTCAGAGTCAAGTCACAAACAGTTCCCCCTCTAATAACAGAAAGAAGACAAATTGCACACTTGCTTGTAATTGTCGGTTGCTCTCAATCTTTTTGCAAAACTGCAATGTTTCTTTTAATCTAGCATTCAAAACAAACTTAACACAAATGGTACTACTACTAGTAACTAGAGTCACTCTCCTCTAATGCTTCTGCCGTAACACAACCAACCTGTCATCTTCTGGGACTGGGATACATGTGTCAGAAAAATAAAAATATTTTTCAGCAGAACTGTGGGCAGTTGAAAGGAAAGCAACACTGTTGCAAGTGAGTGCATAGTGTATTATCTAGTTCCACTTCTTAGAATGGGGGCTATCTGTGACTGTACAAACCTTTCCAAACCAGCGCCTTTATATAGACTAAGTTGTAAGTCTGAGAAGAACAGCAGAAAAGCAGCACTCACCTTTTCATCCCTGCAACCCTTGCTCCAATACTAGAGTTTCATTCATCACAACCTACTGTATTTAATGCACCCCCACCCCAATAAATCTCCTCTTCCAGGGCAAGGTGGCTTCCTTCAGCTCTGTCCCCACCACCCCCCACCGGCAACCACCTCCCCAGAATTTACCTGTCAGCCATATTCCCCATGGACTGCCCCTCATGATGGTGCCAGAACGGGGAAGGCCATCCTCCTTCCCCCGAAGATGCAAATCTAGATGCTGCTGACAGGGGTCCTGGTGGTGGCGCAGGTAAGGTGTTGGCAAGCACACCACCACTCACACCTGCCTTCCAGTCCATTTTCCTTCTCTTTTCATGTGAAGGCATGCATGCGCTGCAGAGTCTTGCAAATCGCTCTCTTTGTCCTGCTCCTGACCTACATAACCACCAGGCCTCCAACTGGTGGAAGTCTTGTGGAAGAGCCAACAAGCCCTCCTTCCCTGGGAGAGGAGAGCAGTTCAGTGGATACTCAATCCCCACCCCCACCAACCTGAGACTGCTCCCGATCTTCAGTCACTGACGTGGCAAGAGATAACTCTACCATTGCACCACTGGGCCAGCATAACCTCTATTCTTCCATGTAGCAGTCAGCTGTTCCATCTGGCAGACAGGGAGCTACTCCAGTGGCCATTTCCTAGAGGATCACAACTACAAGTGCAGTTAGTCAAATTGCACTGTTCATGATCCAGCATTCAGGGAGACTTCAGTGGCAGCCATCCAAATCTTCTGCTTTACCACAAAACAGTAACAGCATTTCCCTCTTATCACAGTATCCTCAAGGTACCACATTAGCTGAAGTGTTACCTTATTGTGCTGACTGTATAACTTAGTTCAGAATCAAACAGGGAGATTACTCTGGGCCCGGTGGTACTTTGCTTCAAACTATATATGCTTTTCCTTTCAGTATCATGTTG
Source organism: Neoceratodus forsteri (assembly GCA_016271365.2). Lineage (NCBI taxonomy): Eukaryota > Metazoa > Chordata > Ceratodontiformes > Ceratodontidae > Neoceratodus > Neoceratodus forsteri. The sequence continues at coordinate 1,680,568,809 of CM057455.1, read as the reverse complement.
ATCCAAGAAAGATGTTTTGCACCCATGCACATTATATAATCATTTTGGGAAGAGGTTATTGCTAGGAAGGATTTTAGCTTGCACTACTGCACTTTTTCTGTGTGTTACCACTCTCTTTTTTTTGCTCAGTAGCATGCTGCATCCTTAGGTGATTTTCATACTATCAGGAGAAGCCCGCACATGGAGAAATCATCTCTGACGAAGCCCATACACGAGAAACAATGGTTCAGCTGGCATGCTGAGTGGTATCTTGGTCTGTGTCACTGAGTTTCACAAAGCTGTATTTTGCACCAGTCGGAAGAATAGAGAGGTTATGATGAACTGAACTCAAGTGTCTGCAGTGTCTCTACAGACAAAGAGGTAATTGCTGCTTACCTGCTGTTCTCTACATATAATCTGAAGTAAAGCACCACCATGTCCAAGCAATTTCCCTGTTTGTTTCTGAATTAAGTTATACAGTACGTCTCCCTGACTGCTGGGTCGTGCACAGTGCAATCTGACTGGCTACACTTGCCATTGTGATCCTCTGAAATTACCGCTAGAGCAGATCCCCAGTCTTCCAGATAGGGCAGGTGGACGATACATGTAGCATGAGGAAAGAGGGAAACAAGAGTTATTTTAAAACTACTGATTTATAATAGCAAAATTCCCTCTCAAGAGTATTTTCTGGGGAGTTAACCGGCTGGGATCAACTCTTCCAGTAGGTCGTTAACCATCTGCAAATGCCTCTTCACCGAGCAGTACAGTTTAGCTGGATTGTGACTGATGTGTGCTTGAGTTCTGAACTGCTTGAATGCCACTCATAAATCCCAAGGTAATTTCAATTTCTTGGAACATGCAGAAACAATTTAAATCCTGCACAGCAGCAGTGAAGGATGCACTTTCTTATGCTTCTTTATCGAGTCCTCTTTTTAAGTGCCACAATTACGAGATCAACCTTTAATTATTAAAGCAGCACCAGTATGAGGTAGTGTGGTTTTATTTTAATTTAAACAAAATTGTTTAAAAAAAAAAAAAAAAGGTTATGGATGAATTTAGTCATATTTTACCAAGGCAACCAAACTGACTGAGGTAGGAAATACTGCTTTTACAAGCGTGCCCTGGGGGGCAATAGCAGCAGTACACAATTACAGATCATTAGCAGGCCAATATATAAAGTATGTTAACATTTCAAGTTGCAGGATCCAAAGCAGTTACACAGATTCACCAGCCATTCAGATACAATTTAATTTTTAATTAATTCATTATTATTTTTAATAAATGTTTAACTGAATTTTTAATTCAGACTTAAATTTGTCTTATTTATTTAAGAGTTTTACCAGGAAGGCATATTGAGTGGAGAAACCGCTCGATTCCAGATGCGTCCTGGGGGAAGAGGGAAGAGGAGCAGAATACAGACAATAAATATTATACAAATATACAGACTGTACAAGTGACATAGATCCTGTATCTACAGATTTACAGAGCTCCCATGACAGAGCTTATGTGAGACATACATAATTATCTTAGTTTGGTAGCGGGTTCCAAGTGTAAGGAGTCCTGTGTGAAAAAGCGATTTTCCTGCTCACAGTTAGTTTTATACCTGGGGCCCCGGGGATGCAATGCAGTCTTTTGAACTCAAAGATATGCCAGACATTTGTTAAGCATTGTAGTTTGAATACCAAGACTCTGAAAAAGTTCTCAGCTGCAATGATAGTTTTACTTCAGTTCATTAGTTACTTACTGTCTCATTTCCATTCACGTTCTCCTCAAAGTCTTTAATTCCCATGATTCCTTTAAGACAGAAAGCTTGGCATCCCACAAAGCCAACTTGACAATCAAAGAACGGCTCTCCCATCATAAGGACCTATAATAAAGGAAACCATGAAGCAAATTCCTTTTGCATTATTAACAATGATTCAACCCTTAATGACATCTAGTTACAGTACACAGGAACCAGTAGCAAATGGAGATCTCAGGCCATCTACCTACAGATCGCCACCTCCACCACTCAGTGCTTCTATAAATGCCTGTGATGATTCAGTGTTCAGTTGTTGTACCCTCCAATGCCTTTTTCCTCCATGTGCCTGGAGTGGAATACAACCAATAACTTGTTTTTTGCCAACTCCTTCCACATCTGTATTTTATTTAAACAAGGATGATAGAATTATGTATGGGGGCTGTGTGTAAAAGGAAGTATATTAGTTTTTTTTAACCGCAAGATCTATTTGGACTCAGCTTTGCTTGAGTGGGTTACAAGGAATTCACAAGCCAAAAGGGTGTTAAAAAAGATTGTTTATGTAGTCTCTCATATTTTAATGATATACAAAATGCTAGCATTAAAGCTGAGATAAGTGCCAAGTGACCATCATAATACACAGGTATGATGACACACCCATGTATTACAGTGATCTAACACTCCTGAAATCAGGCTGCAATCAAAGCAAATCAGCTACTATACAGAAGATAATATATGTGTAGCAATACACAACAAGCCTGTGTTTGCTTTAAGAGGTTTTTATGGCAACCAAGAACCTCGAAAGCAAAGTTCTAGAGGTTCATGGGCTGCCACAGAAAACCAGAGATGATGACATAGGCTTGTCTGTGAATGGACGCCCATACATCATCTGTTATAGTGAATGGGCATCCCTGCCCATTTCAGACACTCCACTTCCTTTCAGTGACTTGGGGGGGTGGGGAGCTCCTTGAGGGTTGTTGGCAGGCTCAAATTTCAAATTCAATGTGCTACAGCTTTTTCGCTAAGTTTAAGTTCTAAAAACATACTGCTTCCAGGTCGACTGGATAGAGGAAGGCAGCTGTGTGGCAGCATTCTAAGTTGCTGTGCTGCAGTAGTGACATTACTACTGTAGCACAACAACATAATGATGTAACTACTGCAGCACAACATGCATATTCCAGGCATGGAATTCCATGCATAACAGAATTTCACCATATAGTATATTACCTATCAGTGAGTTAAGGTCCTTGAAACTCTAGCAGGAAAGTTCCGAAGAGACACTTTCAACTTCATAGGCCAATGTGGGCCTTTTAAAATGAGGATAACATCACAGAGTTCTAAATGCATTATAAAGCAGTGTGCTACACTTAAAAGAATAAAATGTACTTTAAAAGTGAAAAAAAAAAAAATCAGTGTGCTAAATTGGGGTAGCAACACCAAAACACACCAACCTATCTAAATGCATTCTACATGTTCCATGCGTATAAACAAAGTCAGAAGTATGCTGTACTGCTGTTGCACTGTTTCTTGCTATTTCTTTGTTTTTATTTTTCAAAAGATGAGGTCCTTTATCTAAAAAAAACCAAAACAAAGAATTTTTAAGAACAATATCAACCTCCATTTTAGTTTACAAAGGGCCAACCAAGATCAGGCCATGGAAGAAGTTGAGAATGTCCTTTTAAATTATTTCAAGTAAAATCTAAACAATGCAAAGCACGCAAAACAAAGGTGAATGTTCTTGGTTCCAACTTCTGAGACTGTAAAACCACTGTATGAACTGGATCGAAACTCTTTTATTGAAGGAATAATTACTAAGCCTCAATTTGCCAAGAGTATTACCGTAAAACAAAGGTATTTTCTATTATTGAGATCTCTTTGGTGGAAAATTACCTCAATTGTAGTTCCTTCTTGCTCCCAGCACAGGACTTCTTTGGACTTCACTTTCTGAGGGCTGTAGTAACTGCTCTCAGCTTGCATTTCAGTGAGCTGTGAAACAATATGATAAACATCTTAAATGCAGTGAATATTAGCATTAAATAGCAGCAATCTGTCATTACCATACAGAACTGATGAAGACAAATTAAACATTACTATTGGCCAAATTTTATTATCAGGCAGGAAACAGGTGCAGTACAACAGCTGGAACTTATTACTGTGTGAGCCTGTAGCTGCATATGTGCATATAAACTTATACACGACCTGCACACCTTTGTTACTTATCAGCAGTGTAATATTTAAATCTAGCCTCTCATACAGATGCTAAGTAAAACAGTGGGATGATTCATAACCTCTCACATTCCACCACCTATGTATCACAAGCAGAGTGACATTAACAGCATGCACATGGGCAACAGATGAGCTTACAATAACCACACTTCCTCTAAAATTCTTGCTACCATTCAGATTCATCCACTACCTGTATAAACAAACACGGTTTATCTGTTCCCTTGAAATTTCCATGACTAAGTACAACCAGTGACGTAAGTTCACCAAGTAAAGTTTAATTCTTGAAAAGTTATATTGTTGGTACAAGAAAACCTAACTGTATGTCTCTTTTGATATGTAGGTACTAAACAGTATTGGGTGTATGTTCCTACTGTGGTTAGAGGACACTAAGGATGTGTTGGCATGAGGCACAGCCCTGTGCCTAAAACACACTCGAGGTAGCCACATATGCATTACGAATGTACGCCCCAAGCCATATATTACTACTAGTGCTACTATACCTTTGTCACAGAAGTCATGAGTTACGTGATTGTTCCCATTTTTAAGAAAATGCAACGATTTTTGACCTACAACATTTGAGGAAAACCCCATGATTTTGGCCATTTTCCAAGACAACACCATGATCTTTAGCATTTTCTATGAAAACACCACAGTTTTTGGTGTTTGCAAATAACAGACTCATAATTTTGTGCCTCACCACTGCAATGTGCTTGGTTCACAGTCGGCCCCAGTGTGGGATTCATATGAAGCCTGGCCCCATTCCCAGTTCCAAGCTACTACCCAGGCTAAGCGAACCTAGATGAGTGTAGCCGGTTGGGGTTGGACCTCCCTTCCTGGCCCTGACATGGGGGTACTCCACTGGGGGACTCGTACCAGAAAGTCCTGGGGGAGGAATGTGCCAACCGGGGGTGGGTTGGGGCTAACAGCAGACCAACACAAAGGGCAGAAAAGGCTTTGCTGAAAGAATGAAAACATCTTACCTGAAGTGCTTGTATAAAAATATGTAAAAAGTGTGGTAACTTGCTTAGTACATAATGGATCTAAGTCCTTTATATAAGTTCCAGGATTTCAGTCCTTTTGACCATGACAACGCCAGGATTTTCTACAAAATGTTCCATGACAAAACTGCAGCTCTGGCCAGCCAGGAAGGGCATTTGCTCACTACTCTAGTGATCCAAGCTCAGAAATTAGCTTTGGTCAGGGCTGGTTGGGAGAAGGAGTGACGAGTATCCCACTGGACAGCTCTCCTCCTTCAGGGGGGGAGCAGAGGCTGGGTGGCAGCACACACCTGATGCAGCTTCAGTGTCAGAGATTGCTGCACATGCATGCTTGTGCACAACAAGGTTTGCAAATGCCACGTCCTTACAAACTGGCAGTCCGCTGGGAAGAAAATGGTGGAAAAACCACCACAGCAGCAGGAGGACGACGGACTCCTTCAGGCCCTGCACTGAACAAGCACACTGTATTCCCTACAGAAAACCATGACCCCACCATGAGGGACAAGCTGGGGGGTTGGGGCTGGAGGTTGGGATACATACCTGGGGATGGTGAATGACGGGGCAGCAGGACAGATGAGGACCACCCAATATTTGGGAGGAGAAACAATAGACTGAAGAAAAAAAGTGCTGCCTTAGTTATTGCACTTACAAAACAGCACCTAAAAACGATATTAGAAACATTTTGCAAACGAAACTCGTAACATTTAAGAAAGAGACAAAGATTCAGAATGGGGGATTAGTGGGTATGTTGTTACAGTAAGTGTAATTAGGGGTTTGAGGGGCAGAAATGAAAGTAAAACTAGCCTGTTTAAACAATGAATTTGCTAGAAAAATCTTACCTGTTAAAAAGCACAATCCAGAGCCCAATCCTGAAAGGTCCTGCATGAAGCAAATTAGGACTAAGATCCCATTTCGGGCCTTGCATGAATTAGGTTAGGAGTTAGGAGTCTGATCCTGCTTCCCAAAGCAAGCTACGACACTACTTTTTTCAAAAGTAGGGAAATGAACATTAGGATATAGCATTCACTAAGCCTTGCTGAATCTGTGGCGAACAATTCCTCAGGGTATGAACAATCATGTAATGCTGCTTTAGTGTTGCCCTAAACTCAGCATAATTTCTCCAAGCACTGGTGTGCGACAGTTATTACTCTGCCTGGACAGACATGGACTTTTTACCCAAACTCTGCAGTTATGATTATTATTATTAGTTTTTATTGACCAGGTAAGAACACTAGATAATTAAATGCCTATCTTCAGCTACGACCTGAAAGGTTACAATAGGGTAATACAAACGTACGAGTTAAAGTACAAAAGTTAATCACAGGAACAATTAATAGGAATACATAGAAGCAATAGCAAAGTACATAAAATAATGACAACAGGAACAGCATAACAGTAATACGAAGGAAGTAAGATCACGGTACATAATATTACTCAGTACAGTTAGAAAAGACAGTATTAACAATTTGGTTCAGTCATAGCAATCTCTTCCTGAAGGCCCTCAACATACGAACATATGAATGTGCCAGCAGAAACAGACCTCCTGGTCTATCAACATCTGCTCAAGTGTGCAGCTAGCGGCCCTGAGTTGCAGCTGCCCCACCCCTTCCCCTTTTGTCCGCCCTCGGCTGTTCTCAGCCTCACCCACCCGTAATCTCCCGTTCTCTGTCCCATGCCCTTTTAAAGCTACCCACAGTTTTGCATGATATCACCCTCTCTGATAGGGCATTCCACTTCGACACCAGTCTCTGTGTGCAGTAATGCCTCCCCATCTCCCTCCTAAATCTTCCCCCCTCTATTCTTAGCCTGTGCCCTCTACTGCCCCTTACCTTCCTCAGTTTAAAAACCCTGTTGGAGCCTTCCCTGTTGATTCCCCTCAGATACTTGAAAGTTTGGATCATGTCTCCCCCATCCCTCCTCTCCTCCAGGGTGTACATATTCAGTTCCCCCAGCCTGTTCTCGTAGACTCTCCCCTCCATTCTCTTTATCATCCTCACTGCCCTCCGCTGCACTCCCTCCAGCAGCTTGAAATCCTGCCTCAGGTATGGCCTCCAGAACTGCACACAGTACTCCAAGTGCAGCCTGACCAGTGACCTGTAGAGGGGCAAGATCACCTCCCTCTGCCTAGATGAGAACCCCCTCACTACACACCCCAATATCTTGTTCGCGTTCGCTGTCACTTTCCTGCATTGGGCAGAATTGTTCATATTCCCTGTTATCATCACCTCTAGGTCCTTCTCTTCCTCAGTAATCCTCAGCTCACCCCCCCACCCCAAACCAGTATTCTCACCTTGGGTTCTCTGCCCCGAGTGCATAACTTCAGAGTTCTTCGCACTGAACCCCAGCTGTCACCTCTCCAAACACTCCTCCAGTTTGGTTGGGTCCCCCTGCAGCTGCTTCCATCCTCTTCCTCATCCACTACTGCACCCATTTTGTATCGGGCCATGATCAGATTCTACCTGCTCACCACTCCATGCGCCGATGTCTGAGATGAAGAGCCCAAATAGCACCGGGCCCAGTACTGAGCCCTGCAGCACCCTGCTCGTCACTGGTCTAGGTGTTGAGAATTCTCCCACCACCACCACCCATTGCAGCCTCGCATGCAGCCAGTTTGTAATCCAGTTTGCCATCTTCACCCCCACTCCCACGCCAGTTGGCTTCCCCCCAAGCCACCCATGAGGTACTAAATCAAAGGCCTTGCTAAAATCCAAGTAGAGGACATCCACTGCATGGCCCTTATCCAGCTCTCTTGTTACCCAGTCGTAATACTGTATTAGGTTAGTTTGACAAGACATCCCTGATATGAACCCATGTTGCCGCATATCCTGGAGGTAATTGCCCTCTAGAAATGACACCAGCCTCTACTTCAGCATCATCTCCATAAGCTTGCCCACTATGGAAGTGAGACTGACTGGCCACTAATTGCCCGGTTCGTCTCTTGGGCCACTCTTTTGTATTGGCACCACATGGGCCATCCTCCAGTCCTGAGGCATACCCCCCCCATCCAGGGAGGTTCTGAACAAATCCACCAGCGCCTCTGCCATATCATCCGGCCCTGGTGCCTTGTCCACTTTTAGCGCCCTCAGTCCCACTAATACTCTACTTCCCGCAATCATTCCATCTGCCACCCCCCCCCAGTCCAAGGTGGTAGTGGTCCCCCCTTCTCCTGCATGAACACCCGAGCCAAAGTATTCATTTAGTGCTTACGCCTGTTCCTCTCCCTTTTCCGCCCACTCCCCACCCCTCTTTATCCTCACTATGTTATACCTGCATTTCCTTTTCTCTCTAATGTATCTGAAGAAGTCCCCCCCACCTCCAATTCCCTGTGCTATTCTTAGCTCCCTTGAGGCCTTAGCTTCCCTCACCCTCTTGGTCACTTCCTTGGACCACCTTGCATACTTCTCCCTGTCCTCCTCCTTCCCCGTCCTTCTGAACCTCTGGTATGCAGCTCTCTTTGCCCTCACCCCCTCCATCACCTCGCTGTTCAACCAGCATGGTTTCCTTGCTCTGCTCTTCTTACTCTGCAACTTGGTACAAGCTTCCATCACCTCTGTAGTCCCCCATTTAATAATGTCCTATTTCTAATCCGCTTTCATTCCTGGCTCTAAGCCCTCAAGTTTCCCTTTCAGTATCTCCTGCATCCTCCCAACGTCCGCCCTCCTGAAGTCCACCACCTTTGTTAGTGAGTCCCCTGACTCCCTGCTCATCGTGATAGTAAACCACACCATTTGGTGATCGTTATCAGCTAGTGGGTCCTCCACTCTTATTTCCCTCACTGCCTCACCATTTCACAGTACCAGATCTAGTGTGTTACTTAGCCTAATAGGTACAGTGACCAGCTGTGTCAGGAGTCCCTCCTGGATCACGTCCAGGAGCACCTGCTCCCTAGCAGTGGAGGTGACCAGAATGCTCCAGTCAACCCCCGGCAGACTGAAGTACCCAACAATGACCATGTTCCCCTTCCTACATACCCTCCTGATTTGTTCTGCTAACTCACTGTCCAGCTCCTCTGCCTGGGACGGCAGTCTGTACACCACCCCGAACCTCAGCTTCCTACCCTTGGAGTTCATGAGCTGCATCGAAATTACCTCCATTCTCCTTTCCTTCCCCTCGTCCCTTGTATACTTGATCCCATCCCTCACATAGACTGCCACCCATCCCACCCCATGGTTCTTCCTGCACAATTTATACCCTAGAATTGCCAGATCCCAGTCCTGGTACTTGGTGGCCCACATTTCCATGATGGCTGCAACATCCACCCTCCTCACTGTCAAGAGTACCTGTAACTCAGCTGATATGCTACCAAGCTTATCGCATTCAGTGAGACCACCCTCCATCCTGCCTCCTTCCTTTCCATGCTTCTCCTCCTATCCCCGGTGCATCTCCCAAAACCTTCCCTGCTAGCTTGATGGGTAAGCTCATTTGGCTCCTCGCCAGGATTCCAGCCTACCAGCTGTCCACTCGCCACCCCCTCTAGCTAGTTTAAATCCACCTTTGTCACTATATACCCCTCTAACTTCTGCTTTTATACTCCCTTCCCCATCCCACTCAAGTGCAGCCTATCGCTTGCATATAGATAGTTACTGTCCCAGGTTATGCCCCATCCACCCACTACCCTGTACCCCTTGGGCAGGCACCACCCCCCCAACCATGTGTTGAACTCCCCAATCCTCCCTTTCCTCACTGTACTCGCACAGGGTACTGGGAGCACTTCCGAGAAGGCTACCAACTCCCCTATCACCTTGCACAGCCTTCCCATACCCTCAAGTCTCTCCCACCAGGTCGTTCGTCCCCACATGCACTACTATATGCGATTTCCCCCTACCCCTCCTTGCACACTTTAGAACTGACTGCCCCACCATGTCTGCCACTAACCTCGGTATGGACTCCACCCATATGCGACTCTGCCATTCCCCCCTGCTGCCCCATCTGATCCCCTTAAGTATGAAGTCCCCCAATGCACCCCCTTCTTCATTTCTCGCTCTCATCTCCGACCTTCTGCCCAGGTTCCCATATCTCAAGAGTCTTGTTAATTGAACGGTGGCCTTGATTAATCCGAATCGGAACCCTGAAGTATTAGAAAAACTACTTTAAGTCCAGTCCCTATAGTAGTTTATGGAGCACGCCCCTGCACTCTCCATATAATGACAAAACATGCTAGTATGGGGGTGTCAGTCAGAACAGGGAAGTGGAAGGTATTAGCAGCTTGGCTTCATGGAATCAAAAATATGATCCCTTCCCTCTCAAAATCTTGCATCTAGAAATTATAATTTGCCTATCGTTGAACTCCAGGTGAGGTAAAGGTTCATACTAATATAGCAAAAATATGCCAGGAAAGATGCTCTTTTATGCCTTTTTTTTAGATTTTAAATTAACTTCATTAAAACTCAAACACAGAGTATTAGTTGAGCAACCACTCTTGCCAGAACTGTACACTAGATATTGGTCAATAATAGGTATTTCATGGTATCAAAAATTTACAGTACTGATACAATGGCCAATTTCAGATACTCATAGTTAATGGTATACTGTGGTTTTCAGACCATTCAACACATTTTTATGTTATTTCAGTGACTATGATCCCTTCTGCAAAACTCTGCCTGACACAAGAATTTGAGTAGGCTTCCTTTTTGCACAAAAACTGTTACTCCTGTAATACTGAGGTATTATAATAACCAAGGTATTACATGCAACAGTTATCATACTATCAAAATTTTATACCATAAGGCTAGATCTCTGGTACTGAGTGCTGGAGGACCACTCCAGCCCACTAGTGACCCGGGTTTGCATCCCAAGCCCTGGCTATTGGGAATGAAGACCAGTAGGAAGGGTGAGAGTGTTCGTCTGGACACTCTCCTCCTGAGGGATGGGTTCAGTGCTGCATATCTCAGAGAGCCACACTTTGTGGGGTTTAGCAGAGACATTGTTAGCGACATAGGTAACTGAATATTGCCTCGCGGCTCCCCTCCCAGGAAGGTCGTGGGCAAGTATACAAATGCTGGGGAGGGAGGGTAGACAAAAAAAGGAGAGAAAAGCCTCCACTGGACAAATAACAACATTGGGCCTGACACCACTCATGTCTGCCAGGCATGTTGAAAGGATGGCTCTTCCTTACAGACCACAGCACAGTGATCCAGAACCTCCCTTGGAGTACACTGTAAAGAGAGATAGCTAGAAACAGGGACCATGCCAGGGGTGACAAAAGCCATGGCCACCAGGGAGCCCAAGATGATTAGGATGGAGATCCCAGTTGGGAAATGGAGGAAGTCACCAGTGAAGCAAGAACAATGGAGAATAAAGCAAGTAAAGAACAGTTACACAAGAACTTGCCATAACAGTAGATCTTCAAGAGAATCTCCTCCATTAGACCACACCCTTGGAACTACAAGCTATCAACGTCAAGACCACATGGAAACTTTTTGCTAGCAGTGGGTTGCCCACAATGACGTCGAGGATTGATGAGTATATAACATGGGTGGTCCCATCACTACTCAGTTCCCTGCTGTAAATTAGCCTCGAAGGGCCTTCAACCGTGAAGAACCTGAAGACTAGAGCAGTACCAGGCAAAAAAGGAGAGACACAGGTCTGAAAACAGGATGCATGAAGTAAGGCTTTAGGCACAGCATCTGATATAACCCTTAGTACTGTATACCAAAAGGGGGTACAGCATGGCCTAATGGAAGAGATTCTCTTGGAGATCTGTTATGTAAGTTCTTATGTAAGTATTCTATCTTCATCGAGGATATCTCTCATATCTTTGGAACAACTCACAAGCAGTACAAAGTAACATGGGAGGCTGGCACAGTCAGGCCTTGCAGTACAGCAACCCAAAACTCAGCATGTCTATGAGAGACGATGTCTAGACTGTACTGTTTCATGAAAGGGAGAATAGTGCTCCAAGTGGCTGTAGCACATGTCAACAGTAGGGACATTTTTGAAACAAGCAACAGAAGTGGCCATACTCCTTGTGGAGTGACCACAAACAGCACCAGGAAGTTCATTACCGTACTTCCTATAACAAAATGTAATACAATGAGCCAGCCATTTGAATAGGCAGGGGGCAAATGAAACAAAAGTATGAGAGGATTTTCTGAAGTCCTTGGTGTAAGTAATACATTGTCTTAAGTGATCTATGTACATCTAAAGTAGGAGCAGTTCCTCAACCTGGTTGGCATGCTTGAGATACATCCTTTGATTCAACATAAATTCTGACACCACATTTGGTAGAAACTTAGAATTCGTATGCAAAGAGACTCTGTCTTTGTGAAAAAATCAAATAAAGAGGCTCATATATTAGAGCCTGAAGCTTGGGAATCCTCTAAGTAGAAGTCATAGTAACTAAAAACATAAGCCGTAACTCATGGAAGGCTCAAAAGGAGCAAACGTCAATTACTCAAGTATGAAATTCAAGTCCCAAGGTGGGACTGGATTACAGAGAGAAGGTTTCATATGAAAGATACTCTCAGAAAGATAACGGACACCCCTAATTGGGCAACTGTACAGCCATCAATAAGGGCATGGAGAGCTGATATAGCAGCCAAATGCACCTTAACAAAGGAATACTGCAGGCCTGAGTCAGTTAGGGAAAGCAAGTATTCCAATACAAAACTCGTAGGCCATGTAAAAGAATCCACATTCCGGGAAGCAGACCACAGAGTGAAGTGCCTCCATTTCAGGGAATAAGTAAACTGGCATAGAAAATAAGCAAAAAGCAATGTCTTTGTCGATGTTGTTTCCTTTAGCAGGTCCAAAGAGCATGATTGAGGGTGAGAGAAAGAACTGAGGAGTGATGGGGAGGGTCACATTATATACACGTCCACGTTGCATGTCACTGTGGGCGGCCCCCAGCTAGCAAAAAGTCTCCATGTGGTTCTGATGCTGACGGCTTACAGTTCCAAAGGTGTGGCCTAATGGGGGAAATATCCTCAAAGATGATCAAAAATACCATACTGTGACACTCAGAGTCAATAACTTACAAGATCAATAGGGTTTAAAGATGGTCTTCATGAGCAGGGTTCTCACCACTGTCCCCTTCAAGGGATCACAGAGAAGACCCCTGCTCAAAGATGTGATGAAACCTGCAAAGACTGGGGCTAAAGTCATCACCTCAGCCATAAGAAGCTGAGAAGGGGCAGTTTATGTTCCATCCCCATGTCCCCTCCTGCCACCACTCCCTGATCATTGAATCTGTCAAATCCAGCTGTGAATCCAGCTACAGCTTTAATACGAACTACACTGCTAGGCAAATTGTTCCATTTGGTCACCATTTGCTCAGTGAAGTAGTACTTCCTAATGTCCCTCCTAAAACTGCTCTCAACCTCCCAACCAACTTGTAGTTGTCCCCCTGGTGTACGAGCTCTCATACTGTGTGAACAGTTTAAAGGACTCCACCTGGCTGACTACCATGAAGAAACCTGAAGGTTTCTATCATATCACTCCTGGCCTCCAAGGAGTACGTGTTCAGGGTTAGCAACATTTATTCGCATGAATTTAATTCCCGTATCACTTCAGTCACCCTTCTTTGGACAGTCTGTCCCAGTCTTTCATCAGATGCGAGTTTCAAAACTGCAAAGTATGCTAGGTGTGGCCTCACCGGAGACCTGTACAGTGGAAGGACCATCTCTTTTCTCCTGCTGGTAAAACCTCTACATACACTCCAACACTCTGCTGGCTTCCCCACAGGCCTTACTACACTGCAAGACGGAATTTAGGGTTATCACTAATAACAATCCTCAATCTCATTCTTCTGTAGTTTGTCCTAACCTCACTCCATCAATAAGTAGCCTATACTAGGATTATTTTCCCTATGTGCATTACCTTGTACTTCTTGGCGCTGAATTTCAACTATCAGATGCCTGAAAATGTTCCTAAGCTTTCCACATCTTTTTGCATATTGGCAAGCTCTTTTGAAGTATCCACCCTCTCGCAGAGTTTAGTAAAGGGGCACACCTTCCCCTTTACTCCCTCCCCTATATCACTGATGTACATCTTGACAAGTTTGGATCCCAGGACTCATCCCTGAGGGAACCCCCTCATGACATCCCTGACTTCAGAGAATTTGTCATTTAGAACCACTCACTGAGTCCTCACATATAGCAAGATACCTGTCTAATCTGTAACTTGCCCAAGCTGTGCTCCTGACACATATATTTGAGGAAGTAGAGAAAACACAGTCATGGGCACAGACATTTTTCCTCTTGAACCCATTCAGATGCTTGCACTTCTCCTAGGTAGCAGTCTCCCTACACTGTAGATAGACCCGATGAGAAGACTGTCCATAGTGCTGAAAAGGGAGTTTGGCCTATTCCTCCTGGCAGCAATAAGCCCCGAGAGATATTTATTTCTCTCCGACTGAACTGCTTCCTGACAGCCCTCACTGTGGGCTAACACATCAAGCTGTCAGCATGCATCCGTGACTGCATCTACTTGCATACTAGATGTCAGCCTAGTCACTTTTTGACACTGAAGCTCATGATTAAAACAGGAAGTGCTTCAGCGAGAAGTCTCCAGGTGAGAAATGATTTGCACTACTGCCCGCTTTTGAGGACAAGCCTGTGTTATAAACCTCAACTGTGCTGAGGCACCCTCTGGAGATGGTAGCTACCAGCCACCAGAATATTTGATAGTTTTTCTATATTTCACTAACATGGAAACAGGATCCTTGTCCCTTACAGCTGATCCGCTGCTGCTGTTCAATCCACTGATTAAGTCACAATCCTCTGTTTGTGGCATCATAATCATTTCCACAGCAATAAACTTATGTCACAAACTGAGGATTAGGATTTCAGCAAAGAATTAAGCATCTGACGCAGACGGTACTCTAGAGGACAAAGATCCTGTTTACAAGCAAATCAGCCTAATAATGAAGAAAAAAAAAGAACAGAAATAAAGACAATCCTGTATATATAAAATATAAGTTAAATTGTGTCTAAATATTCTGTTTTTCAAAATGTCTGCAAAGTGAGCAATTTAAGATCCCTAGTCATATGTTATCAAATATAAACTGTAGCAGCAATGTTCCCCCTGATGTCAACCTGATGGGCAGTAGGGCTGAACTTAGCAGAAATGGATACAGGACTTCTTGAACAAGGTATTTAGCTGGTGCTAGGACACCACTGTGACTATACAGTGCACTAGAACCATGTGAGAAAAGCTGAAACTACAGCAGGTAAGTCTGAAGCGCCTCTCAGCAGTTTCACCATCTTAAGAGCCCTAATGCTTTTTTATGATTATCAGTTAAGACTTGCCCCAGCTATGAAGAAAGGTGACAACTGTTTGTTAAAACCCCATAGAAAACCTTGATTATAATTTAGCTTGGACCCCTAGAATTCTAAACTAGCACTAGCTAGGGGCCAACATCTTGCAGAAGTGAGGTTCTCCATTCGTGTGTGTGTGTGTGGGGGACTCACTTGGACTTTACATACTTCCTGTCACAGAATACATTTATCCCACACTACAGCTGTGATGACCATTGCTCACCCTATCAGAGCCAAAGGAATGATGTAGCCATGCCAGCTCTGATTGTCAGGGTTGAAGAGGCAGCTATCTGTGACGAGCAATAAACATGGGGGTGGGGGGACTTGTTTTTGACTGAGGCCAACTTATTCATATAACTCATAACTTATGATACTGTAGAATACAATTATATAATGTTTTCCATTTCTAATTGTGATAAACTTCATAGTTTGTATTTACAGTTTATTTAACGACAGTAGACTACCTGAGATTCTACATCCTTTAAAGTAGGATCTGGCTTCTACCCATTTCCGCAGTTAGGAGAACAGAGCGGTTAAGCGATTTGCTCAGGTTGACACAATGAGTATCTGGCTCTAGTGGGCACTGAAGCTGTGATATCCTGGTTATCAACCAGTGCACTGCTAGACATGCAGATACAAATATTTCCAGGCCGAACTGGAACAATCCACGGCTCCAACCTCACTTACCTCTATTTGAGAGCAGAGAAGTTAAAATGAAGGGGGGTCAATACAACAGCTGTCATCCTACATTCCATCCCATTAAATGTCAGTGTCCACCCATTCACCGTTTGTTAAATAAAAATCTAATAACCACATTAAAAGGTAGACCTAGCAGGCTCTATTGCTCAGAGGCAAAGAGTTGCACTGCAACCAAAGAGTCCTATATTCAAGAGCCACCTCACATCTCTCACTGGCTGAGCTGGTGGACAGTGGACATATCACTTAGGTACCATGCTTCCTTTCCAGGGAGGGAGTAACAAAGGTCAGCATTTGTTCCCCCACCGCAGTCTGACTTGGAAATGCTCCATGGAGACCACTGCCTGTACCAACAGTCACTGGGGTTAAGAGGAATAGTTGGGCGGGGGGGGGTCAAGTAAAACAAAAACAGGAACCCCAATGAAGAAATATTCTTGGTTATCTGGAAAACGTCTGTGGGTAAAGCATTCCAGTTTTAATTTGGTTTAACTGTATTCTATGCCTTGCATGAAGATTTTTTTGTTAAGATATCCAGTGCTGGCCCGGTGGTGCTGAGGGTTGAGGCACTGGATGTCACAATTCGCGCCACGCCAGCGACCGGGTTCGGGAGCGAGCCCAGATACTGGGGTCAACAGGGGAGAGAGGATCGAGCATCCGGAGGACTGCTCTTCTCTCGGGAGAGATCCAGAATAGCCCAGCATCGCAGTGGCCCCTGGTGGAGACCGGAGGCACTGCAATGCTCAGGGCCAAAGTAGTGGGACGCAGAGCCATGACAGATGTTCCTGATGTCATTGCACGCTTGGGCTCTGATGGGAGGGAGGAAGGAGGCGCTAAGAAAAGCCCTTTCCTCCAATAGGCGACAGCTCCTTACAGGACTGGCCGCCACACGCCCAATACCGGGTCTCCTCTCTGCCCCTTCGGCCTCTTGTCGTCCCAGCCAGGCAATCTGGATTACAGACAGAGCACCGAAAGTGGCTGGCAGCCCTGCCCCAAGGGGCTCAGAGTCGGGGAGCTGGTCTAGTGTGGGTTCGATGAGAGGCAGTAACATATATAAAGAAGAGAGGACCACGGTGGGCAGTAGAGCGGTCCAACGAGCTAGGGCAGCCCGAGAGAGTTCGGGGGAGTAGGAGACAAAAATAGAGTTTGAAATAAAAAAAGAAAGATATCCAATGAATAGTAACATATTTGACTCAAAACATTGTGTTTTTTTTTCCTTTGACAACAGTACAAAGTGTATATGACTGAATAGATTTGTGAACTTTTAATGTTATTTTCGAAATGACTGATCAACAAACAAAACTTTCATAAGTCTGCTACTTATAAAGTGATACTGACTTATGAATACTGTGATTTGACCTTGGAAGCAAGGATGGATAAAACTAGACTGTGTGCATATCACCCCCTCCATTAGTAAGGTCCAGAGTTACTAATGGAACCTTAGCCATTAAAATAGAAAGGAAGAGGCAAAAATGGCAGAAAAATATACCCTAAAGCCTAGTCCCACATCTGTTTAAAAGATCACCTTCCCCCCGGAAGGTTACTAGTGGGGTCCCACAAGGATTGGTTTTGGGTCCACTGCTATTTAATGCTTTCATAGCGGACACAGCAGAGGGAGTTGAGAGCAAGATGAGTATGTTCACCGATGACTCCAAATGAAGCGCAGTGACGGACAGTGAGGAAGGGAGGAGGGTACTCCAGGAGGATCTGGAAAGACGGACAGTGGTCAAACACGTGGCAGCTAGAATTCAATACTAGGAAGTGCAGTGTACTGCATTTAGGGGCCAGGAACCAAGGGTACAGTTAACCACTTGGGGAGAGATATCCGTATCTGAGGAGGAAAAGATCTGGGTGTGGTGATCACAGGGAATATGAATCACTCAGTACAGTGTAGAAAAGCAGTGGCAAAGGCAAACAGAATGCTTTGGGTATTGCTGGGGCAACACTTCAAGGAGAGAGGAGGTTTCTGCCACTGTACAGATCATTGGTAAGGCCGCACTTGGAGTACTGTGTGCAGTTCTGTTTTACAGAGGTATCAGAGCTCATGTATCGCTGAAGGATAGAAGGACAGATGAGATATGATCAAGACCTTCAGTACCGAAGGGCATAAACAAAGTTAGTACTGAGGGTATGTTTAGACTGAAGGGGGATGGGATCACTAAGGGACACAGACTGAAACTGGTTAGGGGGGTTCAGGAGGGAGCTGAGTAAGCATTACTTCATGGAAAGGGTGGTGGCGTCTTGGAACATGCTGCCTGAAAAGGTGATCTCGCTGGATTCAGTGGGGAATTTTAAGAAGGGAATGGATAGGTTCATGGGTAAGGTACAAGTAGGATGAAAACTGACCAGGGTGGGAACTCAGGGAGGGAAAATTTGGCGAGAGCAATGGAAAGATGAGGGAGGCAGCAGCAGTTGTTTGAACTGTGAGCTGCGTATTTGAGCAGACGAAATAGACCTTGACGCCTAATTCTGCTGGCATTGTCGTATGTTCGTATCACATGAAGTCTTGAAAGGACAGTCACAAAAAGCACTCTAGTGAAGCAAATGGGGTGGGGTAAAGGGGGGGATGTGAAAAAAAGGTTTTGTCTGCAATGTTCTAAAGACTGTTCCGATACAAATAATTGATGAAACATCTTTGGACTCTGAACATTTTATAACATCAGGTAACACAGAAGCTTGACTATTAACTGAACATGGACAACAGGTTAATTCTCCTTGACAACAAACACAAATGGCTCCACACTCGCAGGTGCTAGGCAGGTGCAGTCCCAGGGGATGCCAACCCCAAAACTCAACAAGAACCAACCCAGATGGGGCTGCATTCCCAATGGTCACAGGTACATGAGGCTAAAATCCAGAAAACAGGATGTCCGTGAATGCTGTTGACTACAAAGTATTTTAATTTCTCCAAAATAACAGACATGACTGCTGCCACACAAACAGAATCTGACCAAAGTCACAGCTTAGTGTGTTTTTGTTTTTGTTTATACAGTTTTGGGGAACCAAACCAGAACCAGAAATTGTTGGCTCATCCCTCAACCTAGCATAAAATGGCTAGTCCCATAGACAGAGCAAGTTTTTAGGCGTATTCCATTGAGCATGCTCAGTCATCAGAACGGTCTTCAAGCTTGACTCCTCCCACCACTCGTGGTACTGTTTTCTGACTTTGCCACGACTAATGTCACATCTGCATGCTAGAAGCAGGAATACAAGCAAGTATTACCAGGGAAGGTCAGGTGTATCAGGTGGCTGTAATCTGAATACTAGCAGCAGAACTATGGTAACAGGTAAGTTAACTCTATTTCTGCTACCTAGATTCAGTTCACTACTCACACGTAGGCAGACTCCGAGCAGTAATCAGGAAGGAGGTGGCAAGGCCTGCACCCTAGCAACTATAGATGAAAATAAACTGGAGGACTGAGTTCCCAAATGCAGCACTGCAACAACTCAGCATGCTGATGCTATACTGGAATATGAACGTCTGCGCACCGGAGCATGTGGCAGCCCTGCAGATCTCCTTGATCGGGATGTACCTGACAGCAACAACAGAGGCAGTAGTATGCCTGGTGGAGTAAGCCTTCAACCTCATGGGAAGCTCCTTCCCAGCCAATCTGTAACATAGAATGATGCAGGAGGTTATCAACCTGTAACATAGAACGATGCAGGAGGTGATCAACCTGTAACATAGAACGGTGCAGGAGGTTATCAACCTGTAACATAGAACGGTGCAGGAGGTTATCAACCTGTAACATAGAACGATGCAGGAGGTTATCAACCTGTAACATAGAACGGTGCAGGAGGTTATCAACCTGTAACATAGAACGATGCAGGAGGTTATCAACCTGTAACATAGAACGATGCAGGAGGTTATTTCATTTCATTTTATTTTGTTAACCAGGTTAGAACACTGGAACTAACCCTTTTTCAGGTTCGACCCAGAAAAAACATATAACAATAATCACATACAAACATATAATAAATAAGAACAAACATACAATAAAATTAAAGCAGCGGCAAATCTCAGATGATTTTAAATACTTCTTGAAATGTAATTTAAAATTGTGCAATTATCCTTATCCACTGACCAATCATCTGCTTGGCTGTTGGCCTGCCCGGCCCAGTTCCAGGATGTGTGAGGAACAGATGATGCGTCTTACTGTAAACCCCACAGTGTGCTCCCTGTAATACAGGAGTACCCAGCATACACCCAAATCATGGGGCACATGCTTAGCACCCAAAGCATGTGGTTTCTGGGAAAAGATGGGAAGATAAGTCACCTGGTTAAGTTGAAATTCTGACACCACCTTCAGCAGGAACTTCGTGTGGGGGCAATGGACAACACTGTCCTTTGCCCTACAGGGGGCATGCCTCAGACAGCCAGTGTTGGAACCCACTCGGGAGGGAGCAATCTTAGACCTGGTACTCTCAAATGGGGACAGAGAGAGGATCTCAGATTTACCCCCAAACAGAGTGGTTCACAATAAACACAGCTGTAGAGTCAAACCATACAAATGTGAGGGTACTGGACTTTAGGAGGCCATACTTTGGCAAAATGGGAGAGTGCCTCAGAAAAGCACCAGCAAACGGGCAAGGAGGAGGGGTCTATAGGAACAATGGGGAAAAATCAAAACTGCCATCACAGAGGCAACAAGTCTTTGTGTGAAACAAACAAACAAATCAAATCAAAGGAGAAAAACACTATGGTTCTCAAAAGAGGTGACGGGGAAGGTTAGAGAGAAAAAGATAGCATTCAGAAGTACAAGGAAACACAGAAGGAGCAGGACAGAGGACTGTACAAGTTAAAGCAGAAGGAAGTGGGGAAGACAGTCAGAATAGCAAAGGCCCAAAGCAAGGAAAAGATAGCCAACTCGGTTAAGAAGGAGGATAAAACCTTTTATACATACATTAGGGAGCGAAGAAAGGCCAATGGAGGAATAGTGAGGCTTAATGGGGGGGGGGGGTGACTGTGAAAAAGAAGGGATATGGAATGAATACTTCTGCTCAGTATGAGGGGGAGATACCTAATCCAATCAACAGAAGCCCCCTAGATAGGGGGGACGATACCAGTCCATTCACAGAAGAAAGGGTCCTGAAAGAACTTCTGAAACTGTAGGTGCACAAAGCAATGGGAACTGAGGGATTCACCCCATAATTCTAAAAGAACTAAGGGGAGAACTAGTGACACACCACTGACTACCCTTTTTAACAAATCATGAGAAAATGGTGTGGTACCCGAGGACTGGAGGAGGGTGGATGTGATTCCCTTTCACAAAATTGGGAGCAAAGCAGAGGCAGGAAACCATAGACCTGTTAGTTTGACCTCAGTGGTAGGAAAAATGATGGAATCACTACTGAAAAAAAAAAAACAACTTTTGAATATCTAGAGGCCAGCGGGGCACAGGACCTAAGGCAGCATGGATTCACAGCAGGAAGATCATGTCAGACAACAGACAAATCTAACAGATTTCTTTGACTGGGTGACCAAAGTAGTAGACCAGGGAATGGCTGTGGACATGGCCTACCTAGACTTTGGCAAGGCATTTGACACAGTCCCACACAAAAGATTAATAAACAAGTTAGCCAGCCTGGGAGTGAATCCCGGGGTGGTACCCTGGGTAAAAACACTGGCTGGACAACAGGACACAGAGGGTAATAGTAAACAGAGTCCACTCCGAAGAAATGGGGATTAATAGCGGGCTACCGCAGGGTTCAGTACTGGAACCGGTCTTTTTTAATGTCTTTATAAGTGACATTGCAGAGGGCTGGAAGGAAAAGTATGCCTCTTTGCCGATGACACAAAGATCTGCAACAGGGCTGATACACAAGGTGGGGGGGTGGAAAGGATGAGAAGGGACTTGTCAAGGTTGGAGGAATGGTCAAAAGTATGGCAGCTTAAATTCAAGGCTAAGAAGTGCAGACTAATGCACCTGGGAAACAAAAACCCAGGGGAAGAGTACACAATTTGGGGGGATATACTAACAACAACAAAAATGGAAAGGGACCTGGGGGTAGTCATAGCAGATGACTTAAAGTTAAGCAAGCAATGTTAGAAGGCAGTAACGAGGGCTGAGGGGATACTGGGTTGTATAGGGAGAGGTATCACCAGTAGAAAACAGGAAGTTGTTATCCCTCTGTACAGACAGTTGGTGAGACCCCATCTGGAGTACTGCATGCAGTTTTGGAGACCCCATCTACGCAATGACATAGACAGGATAGAGGCAGTCCAGAGGAGTGCAACTAAAATAGTGCAGGGTCTGCACCAGAAGCCATACAAAGAGAGACTAAAGGAGCTTAATATGTACCCTCGAGGGAAGGAGGGAGAGGGGGGACATAATAAAAACTTTCAAATACCTCAAGGGAATCAACAAAGTCCAAGAGGGTAACACCTTTCAGAAAAAGAGATGTGCAAGAACAAGGGGGCACAATTTGAAGACAGAGGGGGGACGGCTCAGGGGCAATGTGAGGAAGTATTTTTTCACGGAGAGGGTGGTGGACACATGGAACAGCCTTCCTGAAGAGGTTGTAGGATCAAAAACAGTGGAGGAATTCAAAAATGCATGGGACAAACACAAGGCAATTCTGGTGGGGGTTAGGAAGAAATAGGCTGTTGGTTAACTAGGATCTGCAGCTTATCCAGTAGGTAAGGAAATGAGCAAACTGGGTGTGGACCAAACGGTCCTTATCTGCCGTCAGAGTCTATATTTCTATGTCCTTGTGGAAAAAGTGCCAGGAGCTCATTTACCAGTCTGGCCAAGGTGACAACTAAAAACATGGTTTTCAACAGCAGGTTTGACATCTCACAGCTGTTCATGGGCTTGAACGATTTTTCCATCAACTTCGCAGGCACCAGCAGTAGTTCCCAAAGTAGCAGAGGCTCTTGCACTGGAGGAACAGGTGATGCAGGCCTTTCAAAAAGCACCCAACTGCTTTCTCCTAGGACATGTTGGCATATAAGCCTGCATTCTGTATGCAGAGATGGCAAAACAGGTGAGTCTTGAGGGATGTGGCTTGTAATCCTGATTAAGACAGGGCCAGAGGTAGCCGAGGATGAAGCCCCACAGGGCAGGTGAGAGGATCTAACTTTCTGCTACCCATACCAGTGCGAAGACCTCACCCACTTGAAGGAGTTTTACATGACGACTCCCTCCAGTACACCTCCAGAACAAAGGGGAGGTCTTCTGAAAGGCCCAGAGCCTAAAACTCTAAACTGTTCAGGAACCACGTGGACAGGGGCAGGGACTGCTGGTCTGAATATCTAATAATCCCCCGATCTCATCAGCAGATCCAAACACAGAGGACTCTGCCATTAGGGCATGCTGATGAGGCAGAGGAGATCCTGATACCAGGACTGCCTTGGCCAGTCTGGAGCTATCAAGTTCACCTTGTCCTTGAGCACCTCATTATGGATCAAGGGGAACAGAGAGAAGGACAGGGAAGCCCGGGGACCCAGAACCAAGAGAAGGTATCCTCAGTGTTCATGTCTGGGGAGCAGGCACAAAACAGCCTCCATTATTCTGTTCTCAGGACCACCAGAGGCAAGCCACACTGAGAAAACAGTTGTATTACTACATCCTGGTGGAAGGACCAATTGTGCAACGTCTCTCCCACCCAAATGAGAGCATCCACCAGCTGGCTGTCCTCCCCTGCGACATGGACTGCTAGCAGGTCCGCCTGCAGACTGTGCATCAAGGACCAGGTGCAGAGTGCCTCTTGACACTGAGCTGTGGAAAAGAAGTTCAGGGTGTTGCATGGGGGTATGGACCACTTACTCTGACAAGGTGATGACCACTGAAAGAAGCTTTGGTAGCTCCAACTCAGGCCTTGAGTCCTCCTTCACAGCACCCTCCCTGGACTGCGGAGGGAGCAGTTCCACAATAATCAGCCACTGTTATACTGCCAGAACCACTGGGTGTTTGCCCACCGGACACTGCACTATTGGCATCGAAAGAAGCAGCCAAAAAGGGGTCAAAGTGGCCGGTAGCACTGGTCGACCACGACCCTGGCCGATCGTTCCAAAGACCCAATGTTGCCACACTGCCTTTTCATATGTGCAGCGCAGTAACTAAGGTTCAGGTTATCAATGCCTGCCCAATGAAGAGGATGAGTTGAACGACTGCATACCATGATGGTGATAGCATCAACTTGAATGAGACTCAGACCATGGCTGGGACCCTGATCTCGAGGAATAATAATACAAAGGTTGACGACAGACCAACGGTGGTGGAGCAACATGCACCACCTGTCTGGGTACGTGGGTAACTACGGGCTTCACTGGAGTGGTACTGGAGTAGGGATCACCAGTGGAAGCCGCATAGGGATGGGCCTGACTGAAGGCTCTGTCTTGCTCACTCCTCGATAAGAGAATAATTGGTGCACCATTGTCCCAGTGAAGGACAAAGCTTCATGTCCCTTGGACTCTGAGTCGACCGGGTCATCCACCGGGGTCAGCCAGGCCATCAACTCCTTTGTGCATACCATTGGTGTACCGAACGGTTCGTGAGTGGAGCAACCAGGACCAAGGTTGAGTGCTCCAAGGAACCCACAGATTGTGAACAGCAGGAATCCTCCCGCTCCCACCATCAGCAGTACATGGTTTTAAATAAGCTGAAAAAATTGGTTAGCAGTTTGACGTGAGAAATTGCTAATCAGTTGTGAAAATGCATAGCACTGGCACAGAATGAGTAGCAAAATTTATAAAAATAATACATAGTTTTGTTAATGTTGTCTGTTGTGCCATGGATTCACTCAAAAAATGGCTAGCAATTTATCGTGCTAAGCATTTCTGGAACTGGTTAGGATTACCCACTGTTTTGTGTAGCATTTTGCTATGCTATGCCATAGAAACATAGACTTTGATGGCAGATAAGGACTGCTTGGTCCACCCAGTCTGCCCATTTCCCCACCTATTGGATAAGCTGCAGATCCTAGTTAACCAACAGCCTACTTCTTCCTAACCCCCACCAGAATGGTCTTAAGTTTGTCCCATGCATTCTTGAATTCCCCCACTGTTTTTGACCCCACGACTTCCTCAGGAAAACTGTTCCATGAGGAACTATTTAATATCCTGCATTAGTTGCATTTCTTGTGCTTCTTTTGATAGTCTGATTGTTTTATGCTGTACACTGTTTGAACTGTCAATTTTTGTTATTCTCCTGGATTGTACCTGAAAAAAGGCAGTTTCTACGAAGTATACTTACCTGGGTAACAAAAACAGATAGACAGAGAGATAGATAGATAGATAGATAGATAGATAGATAGATAGACAGACAGACAGACAGACAGACAGACGGATGGATGGATAGTGGAGCCTTTCATTGAAATTCTTCATCAACAGAAAAAGTTCCCAGAACTCAGGGTGTTCTTGAAACGACATCTGTTCCATAGTTGGTCCCACCAAAACCAGTGCCAGAAAGGACAAGGCCCCAGTAGCTGCCTCTACCTTTATTACCTGAAGCTACGCTGCTGAACCCATGGCCAGCGAGGCCTTTCATGATGAAAGTGCACCCTCCTCTCATCAATGGGCAAAGGTTGCAGAGCCTGGCAATATGAGCAATTTTCAACATCCTGTTGCGCCCCTAGATGGTAGACAAATGTTATCATACCCATCTATGGCAGACATTTTCTATCTGCACCAAACGTACAGTTTGAAACCCATTTTTTTCTGTTCCATGCTGATGTTGATGGAGCAGTAACCAGAAGACAAGGCCCACACAATCAGCTGGAAACTAAGACAAAATAGTGAAAAAACAGTGACTAAATGATTGAATACTTTTAGAATCTCCTCACACTGCACAAAGCTGTGAGGGAGAAGACCTGTCCCTTCCAGCGGAAAGGAAGAAAGACTGGACATCAGTCAGAGCACAGCCAGAGGATAACACCACAGGTAGTGGGAGAAGTCTAAACTGAATTCTGTTCCAGTGACTGAGAATGCTCAGTGGAATCTGCTTAAGTGTGCATAGTGAACTGAATCTAGGTAGTTAGAAGATATTTTTCAAAGTTTTCCCAAAAGAGACAAATTAACTTAAAGAGCCACCCTAATTTGCAACCAAGTATAAACATCAGTGTTCATACATCTTGAAATACTCTACCTCATGTACATGGCATTTTCAAATGTAAAAAAAAAAAAAAAAACGTTTTCTTAAAACTGTAAAGTATGGCTGCTTTCTTGATATCAAGTAGCAACACACTGCGTTTGCTGGACGAACAAAACCTGAAGACACAATTACTAAAACTAAACCTAAAACTATGTATCACAATGCTGAGAATGTACTGAGATCTAGCTGGATGTGCTGAAATTCCTAACCTTGGTGGTCTTCACTGAACAGTTTGAAAATGATATTACACCCTGACAGCAAGCACACGTGTCCATTTTTATTCTACTTGTAACTTCCACCCCCGCCTCCAAATCTGTATTGTTTCCCAGCACCCCACCTCAAACTACTAGTTACATGAATGCTCTCCTTAGGAAATTCCCCTTTTTGCAACCAGCACCCACCATCATTTTTTTATTTCCCAGCAACGTTTTGATCTTCTTCAACTGGATGCCCTCACCTACATTTTTGGCTGGCGAACACTTCCCCAAACCTTTCTTGCCTGCTCCTATCCCACAATGGCCTGCCCTTCCATGCTGGGGCATCTGTGAGGTGCTTCATCTTCCCTGGTGGTACATAGATCTAGAGCAAAGCAGCAGGGAATGCAGAGCCCAAGTGTGCACAGCTGTGCCGTTTTTCTAAATTATTATTATTCCTGACTCCAATTTTACCCACAGCCCATGGGTCTGTAGTAGGGAAGTAAACTCCATGACCCTCCATCAGGAGCTGCCATGGCAACAGACCAATGCATCACACCTTCCCTGCCTGGGACACCCTGTCATGGAAAGCATCTCCCCAACCCAAACCCTATTACTGCAATCTAACCCCCCACAAATCATATTATTTTTTCAGTTTCACTTTCTGTCCCAACCCCGACCTGCTCAGGGACTAAATGAAAAAAAATCTCATGGTATTCCATAACAGGGTGCCGATTATTAGACCCCCACACACCTCCCAAAAACACCACACACTAAGCAGTTTCCATCCTTCCTAGCAGCCTTCAAAGTCTGTGCACAGCACATTCAGTAAGACACAGTGGAAATGGAGCAGCCCAGCTGATACGGGAATGACTCATGTTTCGTTATTTTCATCAAGAGCCTGGGTGGGTGGACTATCCTGTGGCACAAGGAGTGGGGAAAACAATTTAAAAATATGATGGTGATGTGTGCTTCTGTAATTGGGGGGGGATTTCTTGAGCACAGTAAGAACCACAAGATTTAAGGAGAGTGGGTTTGCTGAGCTAGGGGAGAAGGAGATTCTGTTCATAATTATGCTAACATTATGTAGTAAAAGATTTATTTTTATTCAGGAAAACCTCTTGCCTCACATCTTTAGGCCGAAGCCTTTTTTCAAGATGGTCCTGAAAATAGAACTTTAAAATTACGCCAAATACAAACACATTTGCAACAATCACTTTCAGTCTCCAAAAATGTTAAACATTCAATAAATATACTTGTATTCCAACAAAATTCATGCAACTCATTTTACTACTTGGGATACAAATTTAAAAACTTGGATGTTTCTTCTTCACCTATTGCACATACATCTAACTTTCAATTCCTCTGTCAAATATTTGGTAACCAACAACGATTTATAACCTGGTTTCTTTTTTTATAGAATTTAACAGTTGACAGTTTGAGACATATTCAGCTTTAAATGTCATTTGAGTGAAGCGATTTTTTTACCTTAGGCTTGTAGGGGATCACCCCATTGTCTTTTAGCTTATAATCATGTTTAACACTTTTCTCCTCTATTTTGTCCTCGAGATATTTTGGTTCCCCTGTCTTCAGTAATCTATGTGTTTGTAAGACCCTTATTAATTTTCTCCTATTTTTGAGTGTTAACCAGTCGAATGTTAAATACAATTATACAATGGCAAGAAATAATCTTGGACTATGATTGCTCAGTCTGAAGCTGGACCCATAGCGTTATCCCAACATAACACCACAGGTCAAGCTGCTGTGATGCAGTATTTCATTGCAGATCCCTCAGCTGAAGAAACAAAAATATTTTTCCTCACAAAAACATTCTTTAAAATAAGTTTTTTTTTTAATTCTGCATATAACAAGACGACACTGTATAACAGGAATAATGCCCTCCAGGGTGTGTGTCGTGCTGGGATAACGCCACGCCTGGGACATTGGGCGCACTCTGCCTGCGGCCTCGTGCTACCCCTCCAGACGTGGCGTTATCCCAGCACCAACACACACCCTGTCATGCATTATTCCTTTATTCATAGTGATGAGTTTTATAATCACACTGTAAAATAAACCTAGCTAAATTGTTATAGGTAACCTCAACCTTTCTTAAAAGAATGTTTGAGGCCCCATATATATGACTACCATAATCCGGCCACAAAGGTATTTTTTTTCAGGTAGGGAAAGGAAACCTTCGAACATATAACTGAAAATTATTTAAAATACATTTTTAGACTTTTATTTAAAGTAATTTTATTATATGAAGGGGCCCGTTTTATAATTGCAATAAGGCACTTCAGGGAGTGTTTCATTGTGGGATTTACTAACTGTGCATATACACGAATACATGTGGGGTAGTAGTACCTTCCACACAACTGCAATAATCAAAATCAACAAGAGAACAACATACTGTATTGTTTCTTAAAATAAAACAAGTTTAAACTTAGAACATGAAAGATAAACCTGCACTTGTCATCTTGCCAGAAGAGATGCCAATATCAAATCAAACTGTTCAAAGTCATTTTTAAAAAACAAGTGTTTATCACTGCTGATTAGAATCAAATATAGTGAGAGTATTTATACATGAGAGCAGTCAGGACTTTGCAGTAGTTCAGTGCCATCATTTTACAGGTGTGCATGGTTTGTGTTCTTGTTCTATATAGATTGTTTTACTGAAATGGTTATAAAATAATTAACATCAACAATTCTTATACACAGAATGCTATGCTGTGCTGTGGTTATGATGCACCTCCACTGGCTCTGAGGTGTGTGGATTGTTATGCAAATGTGTGTGTCCTTTTATTTGTTTGTTTACGTCTTGATATTAGGCAATGTATAGATTTGGCCAGAAAGCTGGATTATTCTCTTGCATCTACTTTACGTGTTTTACCTTTTCAGGTTCTGGACTTGGAAGTCACATAAGGTGATGTGCTCAGTGCGAGCTGCATTACATTTAAGACTCTTGTTTAACTATGGATTTTCGGAAGCAGTCCACTGCTTTTGCTGCAAGGGGTTTTTCTTTAAAAACTGGTGGGTTTTCCTATCGTTTCCTGGTATACCCTCACATCGTTGTATCTCAGGGAGAGGAGTCTAGCAATATAACATTACTGTTAGTCTAATTTTGTACTCTAAACCAAATTTTCATACCTATACATAGTAAGTGCATATCTAGAGTGAATAAACACAAAATTAAAAAAAAAAAAGTTAGGATCGAAATGATAAAATGTTACCACCATATAAACTGCCAATTATTTCAATTTGTTTTTACCATGGTACAAGATGGACTTCATACTTAAAAGTATAGAAATGCTCTTAGCTCTCGATACATAGTCATTTCCATCAGGGTGTACACATGGTTGCTGTTTCAAACTAAAAATTCCATAACCTAAATGCTTGAGTAAAACAAGAGTATTTTTTTAAAACCTGATCAGCCTTCAGCTGTCTGCAATTATTCTGGAGGAAAAGCAATTAATTGATTAAAAGAACTCAAACACTACAAGAACAATTTTCAACATTATTAAAAAAATGCTAGGTTTAATTTGGCATGATTTTTACTTGGAATGCAACCAACTGTTCAGAATGTTAATGTAGAAACCTGACCTTATTTTTTTTTGTTAACCAAAACTGAATCATAAATTAATTCCATACATTCTTAGCAGGCAAGAAGAACAATGCACTTTAATGTGTTCTTCTTAAATGTCACCATGAACCGTACATAGGCCATTCCAATTGCTAGAAAGAGAAATGTGGGAATTTATGAATTCTGAATACCAAAACAAATGCATTTATGTAATCTTCTACCTTAATTAAAAAACTTATTATTCATGGGCTCTTCATTTTAACAAAACAATCTCAACAAACGTTGGTTAGTACCATCAAAAGCTGGTCCTGCACTGCAACTGCAGACATGAGAGATGACTGGTGGCTATGCCTAGAACAGGCATTATTGCATGAGTAGCAAACAAGCCAGTGAACTTCTAGAGGATCCCTTCCTCAGCTCTCTGGTTGTACACAGACAAAAATAGGGCAGCAGCAAACAGCAATCATGTCACAGCCACTAGGGGGTCTCCAACATACAGTAACTGGCAAATAAAAGGGTCATAATATGGGATGAGTGTACATATGCAAGTTAAATTTCCAGTCACTAACCTTAAACAATAACAGGTAGCACAGGTTATTTGTCCAAAGAAAAAAGCTACATTAAACACCGAATCTGACAAACATGTTTTAAAACAAAACATACTGAAACACACACACCCTCCAAGAGAAGTGTTAAAAGATTGTTAAATGGGACGGCCCGGTGGTGCTGAGGGTTGAGGCGCTGGAACACCACACCTCGTGCCACACTAGCGACCCGGGTTCGGGAATGAGCAAGGGCCATCGGTGGTCGGCAGGGGCGAGAGAGGATTGAGCGTCTGAAGGACTGCTCTCCTCTCTCAAGGAATGAGGGATCGTCATTCACCCTTTAACTGCCCTCTAGTGGGGGCTGGGCAGTGATGCAGGCAGGGAGACGAGCAGCCGGTGGGCGTGGCGTGTGTGTGCTTCCACATGCGCACGCTATACCTTGTGCACTGGAGCGGCACAGAATGTGGAAAATGGCAGCTGGGGGTTCTATGAGATTCCACCCCTGTTCCGTCGGTCTGCCGTCGTGGCCTCCCCAGATTTGGACTGTGCTCAAGTGAGGTAGCTTCCTTCCTGGCCCTGCCACGGGAGGTAATCCGTGGGGGGCCTTAGGGATGGTCAGGCTGATGGATGGGAGGCGCGAGATGGAGTTCCTCTCCCCAGTGCTCCCGGGAGGAAAAAGTATGTATAGAAAAAAAAAAAATTGTTAAACATTGCCAGTTTGGCAGCTCATCTGATGCAGAGATCCAAATTCAGGAGCAAACTCGTGGGCAAGGATGGTAGGCCGATGGAGCTGGGGTGGTGCTGCCATGCAGCAGCACTCCCTGCTGGGGTGGAACCAGTGTCAAGTACATCCGCATCAACCCCTGTGGTGGGCCAGGGAACCTGCCTCCTCCACAGGACGTTGATGCTTGTGCAGAGACCTAGTGCTCAGTGCCATGAGGGAAGACAAGCTAGGGTAGAAAACGGTGGCCATCTAAATGACAGTGAAGACCCATGGGTCCCGGGCTGGACACCTCCACTCCCAAACCAGACTGTGCTTTGAAAGTGAAGGTGGGAATGCCTCCCTTCCTCCAAAACCCCAGTGTTGGTGGTAATCCACAAGGGACTTGGAGCAGGGAGTGGTCTAGCTGTGGAGCTGAGTGATCACCAATTTGACACATGGAAATGCCTGATCCAAGTGGAAAAAACTCTAAACTGCAAAAAAACAAACCAAAAAAAACCTGGTAATTTCAATGGGAGTTGAGGTGAGAGAACAATCTCTGAAACATCTGACAAGCCTCATCCGATGCGGCACTCATCAACATAATACAGTTTCTGACAATCAGCCGTAGTTGTATTATTGGTCTAAATAACAGGGTGTACCATTTTCATGAGCATCTCGTAATGCTTACTCAACCTCACCTACTAGGATGATGGCTGGACAAAACACAGGTCTCCTCAACATACTACCATCAGCAGCATGAGTTGGCAGCATTTTCCACATCTTGACTGCCTCTCTTCAAACCTTAATTCAATTCTTATTAACTTCTTGTCATAATTATTCTTACTCTAGCCTCACTGTCCTTTACAGTTTCTTGCTTGCAAAACCCCAGCATGTATTAAACTTCACTGCTCACCTCCTACCTTGGGATTGAAAAGGCATTATGAACTACGCCAAACAGAAACCACATGCTACTACAATATTCAGACTGAAAACTGAAGCAATTCAAACTAACCAACATAACAGCACCATGACAAGACAGTGGAGTGTCTGTTATTTGGCTAGACAGAAACTGTTCTGTCTTGCCACCACTAGGAGCAAAAACAGAAGTTAAAATCTCTTCTGCTGAAGGAAGATGAAGTGTGAAGATTATTCTTACTGTGGATTTATTTTAATGTGCACTAATTATTCTGTCACCAGTTTAACAATTGGACTTTCTGAAAGCACCAGTGCATCAACCTATCTGGAAGGACCTTCGCCAGCTCCTGATTCCATGAAATGATTATAATACAGAAAGGAAAGTTACTTATAGTACCTGAAAACTATTGATCTTCTAGAGCAACACTCCTTGGTTTTATAACCAGAGTCACTTGGACCTCCAAGAGCAAAAACGTTTGGGGCCAGTGACATCAGCGCATGGCAACAATGTACAGCACCACGTGTGCTCTGTCAGCATATAAAGCAACACTGGCCCCAACCATTTCAGCACCTTTTTTACCAAAAGAAAATTTGACCAAACTACTACAAATTTTTAAATTCAAATTTTTATAAAAAACACGAAGCATAGCATGAGAAAAACATCAGATAGCATAATTGCTCTTATAATGGCCTATGCAGACCACACACACTGATGAATAAAAGGGGATGACAGATAATACACATACAATAAGTCAATAAGTATCAACACACTATATGTATGTATATGTGAATATATATAACATTCCTATGCATCTGGGGGATGGTAGAAGGGTGAGTGTTGCTCTGTGGAGGAGTGAATGTTGCTCTGTGGAGGAGGTACTCTAGGAGATCAAGAGTTACAAGTACTGTAAATAACTTTTCCTGTCTTCTAATAGTCAATCTCCTCCAAAGAGCAGCAAACTTGGGTTGAGTGGCAAGCAGTAAAGATTCCCCAGATAGTGATGATTCTTAATGCAATACGATTCATAAAGAGAGCAAAACACAGAGGATAATGTATGGCAGCCATACACAACAAGCCGGTGTCTACATCGAGAGGTTTCTATGGCAACCAGTAACCTCAAAAAAACAAAGTTCGAAAGGCTCACTGGTTGCCACAGAAAACTCGACAAGAAGACACAAGCTTGTTGATGTATGGATGCCCATAAATTATCTTCTACAGTGTATAAGGATTCATGCCCATTTCAAGCACTCCGCTTCCTTTCAGTGAACTGACGGTTATGGGGGTGGCACTCCAGGGTTGGTGGCAAACTCAAATTACTGACTCAATGTGCTGCAACTGTTCCTGTAAGTTCAAGATCTTAAAAAAAAAAAAAAACAGCTTCCAGCTCGATTGGACAGAGGAAAGCAGCTGTGCGGCACCATTTTAACTTGTGCTACAGTAGTACAAAAATTTAATTTAATATCTTGATTCCCTATCTCACCTAACAATACTAAACAAGCTATGAGACGTCTGAAGGGTCCTGCCAGAGGTGCAGGACAGAACGTGGCACAGCAGACGCCACAGGCCCAACATGGAGCTCCAGACCAAGCAGCAGGCTCAAGTGGAGCAGGGGATCCCCCATCATAGGACTCTGTTTTACAGAGGGTCAGGAATATGGATTGAAAGGAGGAACAGTACGCAACAGATTGGGAGCTCAGGATGTTAAACTTGATATAACAGTGAAAACAGCTAAAGATGCTGATGATCACTCACAAAAAACCCAAGCTGCCTTCACTAAAATGACTCTTGAGAATCATCACCTGCGTGCCGGCCTCAACACCACTGAAAACGTGAACAGGGCCATGAACTTATGCCTAGTTGTGGTTCCAGAGAATACAGAAGGAGACAATCTCATTACTTTTTTATGGCAGTGGATCCATACTTCCATGCCCTGGAGGCACAGCCTGATCTGGAAACACAGAAACATCGACTTTGACGGCAGATAAGGACCGCCTGGCCCACCTAATCTGCCCATTTCCCTACCTACAGGATAGGCCGCAGATCCCAGTTAACCAACAGCCTATTTCTTCCTACCCCCCACAAGAATTGCCTTATGTCTGTCCCATGCATTCTTGAATTCTCCAACAGTTTTAGACCCCACAACCTCCTGAGGAAGGCTGTTCCATGCATCTACTACCCTCTCTGTGAAAAAATACTTACTCACATTGCCCCTGAACCGCCCCCCCATCTTTAAATTGTGTCCCCTTGTTCTTGCATGTCTCTTTTTCTGAAAGATGCTACCCACTTGGTCTTTGTTGATTCCACTGAGGTACTTAAAAGTTTCTATCATGTCCCTCCTCTCCTTTCTTTCCTCAAAGGTATACATATTAAGCTCCTTTAGTCTCTCCTCGTATGGCTTCTTTTGCAGACCCTGCACCATTTTAGTTGCCCTCCTCTGGACTGCCTCTATCCTGTCTATGTCCTTGCGGAGATGGGGTCTCCAGAACTGGATGCAGTACTCCAGATGGGGTTTCACCAACTGTCTGTACAGAGGGATAACAACTTCCTGTTTTCTGCTGGTCATGCCTCTCCCTATGCATCCCAGCATACCCCCAGACCTCCCTACTGCCTTCTCACATTGCTTGCTAACCTTAAGGTCATCTGATATGATTAACTCCAGGTCCTTTTCCTTTTTTGTTGCTATTACTACTGCGCCCCCAATTGTGTAATCTTCCCCTGGGTTCTTGTTTCCCAGGTGCATGATTTTGCACTTCTTTGCATTGAATCCTAGCTGCCATACTTCTGACCATTCCTCCAACATTGCCAAGTCCCTTCTCATCCTTGCTATGCCTCCTTGTGTATCAACCCTGTTGCAGATCTTTGTGTCATCTGCAAAGAGGCATACTTTTCCTTCCAGTCCCTCTGCAACGTCACTTATAAAGACATTAAAAAGGACTGGACCCAGTACTGAACCCTGCGGTACCCCACTAGTAACCCCTCTTTCTTCAGAGTGGACTCCATTTACAATTACCTTCTGTGTCCTGTTGCCCAGCCAATGTTTTTCCCAGGCTACCACCCTGGGACCCACTCCCAGGATGGTTAATTTGACTATTAATCTTTTGTGTGGGACTGTGTCAAATGCCTTGCTAAAGTCTAAGTAGGCCATGTATGTCCACAACCCCTCCCTGGTCTACTACTTTGGTCACCCAGTCAAAGAAATCTATTAGATTTGTCTGACGTCACCTTCCCGCTGTGAAGCCATACTGCCTTGGGTCCTGAGCCCCACTGGCCTCTGGGTACTCAACAATTCTTTCCTTCAGAAGTGACTCCATCACTTTCCCTACCACAGAGATCAAACTGACAGGTCTGTAGTTTCCTGCCTCTGTCTTGGTCCCACTTTTGTGAAGGGGAATCACATCCGCCTTCCTCCAGTCCTCGGGTACCACAACATCCTCCCATGATTTGTTAAAAAGAGTAGTCAGTGATTTCACTAGTTCCCCCCTTAATTCTTTTAGAATTCTGGGGTGAATTCCATCAGGCCCCATTACTTTGTCCACCTTCAGTTTTAGGGGTTCTTGCAGAACCCTTTCTTCTGTGAAAGGACTGAGATTGACCCCACTATCAAGAGTGCTTCTGTTAATTGGATTAGGCACTTCCCCTTCCTCTTTTGTGAATACTGAGCAGAAATATTCGTTCAGTATCCCTGTTTTTCACTGCCCCC
Source organism: Neoceratodus forsteri (assembly GCA_016271365.2). Lineage (NCBI taxonomy): Eukaryota > Metazoa > Chordata > Ceratodontiformes > Ceratodontidae > Neoceratodus > Neoceratodus forsteri. The sequence goes on along the minus strand of CM057455.1, from coordinate 1,680,533,187 downwards.
TCTGCCCACCCACCGCTCATTCTATTCAGCCTCACTATCCCTCCCTTTGTCTTTCCACGCCCCTGATGTACCTATAAAAGGTTTTATCCCTTCTTAACTGAGTTGGCTATCTTTTCCTCAGTTTGGGCCTTTGCTATTCTGACCTCCCTCCTGCTTTCTTCTGCCTTAACTGGTACAGCTCTGTCCTGCTCCTTCTGTGTTTCTTATACTTCCTGAATGCTATCTTTTTCTCCCTGACTTTTCCAGCCACCTCTTTTGAGAACCACAGTGGCTTTTTTGTTCGTTTTGATTTGTTTATTTGCTGCACACAAAGGCTTGTTGCCTCTGTGATGGCAGTTTTGATGATTCCCCATTGTTGCTCCACCCCTCCTTCTAACCTGTTTGCTAGTGCTTTTCTGAGGCAATCTCTCATCTTGCCAAAGTCAGCCCTCCTGAAATCCTGTACCCTCACTTTTGTATGGCTCGACTCTGTAGCTGAGTTTAACGTGAACCACATTGTTTGATGGTCACTTGTTCCCAGATGGCTACCTACTTCTAGATCCGAGATCCTCTCACTGTCTCCATTTGCGAGTACGAGGTCTAAGACTGCTCCCTCACGAGTGGGTTCTGAAACTAGCTGTCTGAGGCCTGCCACCTGTACGGCATTGAGAATGGCCCTGCTCTTGGATGTGGCTGCAGCAAATGTGCTCCAGTTAATATCTGGCATATTCAGGTCTCCCATCAACAGTATCTCCCCTTTCTCTGCCATCCTAAAAATGCCTTCTATCATATCCTTGTCCATTCCCTCCCGACATGGGGGGCCTGTAAACAACCCCTGTGTGGATTGTGGTGCCCTTTCCAGTCTCCAAGGTGACCCACAGTGCCTCCTCTCCTCCCTGTTTACTCTTTTGTTCCATTGCCTTTACCCCTTCCTTTATATAGAGAGCTACTCCTCCTCCTCTTCTCCCCTGCATGTCTCTCCTGTAGGTTATGTACCCAGTCATGGTTCTCTGTGTACCATGTTTCTGTGACTGCTACGATATCCAGGCATCCCTCTTCCATCAAGGCCACCAGTTCAGGGAGCTTGTTGCCCAGACTACGGGCATTGGTACTCATTACCCTCCATTTCCTGATGGCCTTACTCCTTTTTGCCTCATCCCTGTCCTTCCTGCCTTTGTCACGTTCCCCATTTACCCCTGCCCTTCTCCCTATCGACACATCTATGTTGGTGTTTACCGCACTTACTACTGTGATTTTTTTGGGGGCTAGGATTTCCTGCTCCTTTCCAGTGCCTCCCCCCTAGATGAGTTTAAATGCTTGCCAATGAAGCATTTAAACCTATCACCTAGGATCCTGGCTCCCCTCCCGGACAGATGCAGCCCATCATGCCAGTATAGGCTCGCATCACTCCAGGTGGACCCCCAGTCCCCAGTGAAGCCAAATCCCTGAGCTCTGCACCAGTTTTTCAACCACTGATTAAATCCCACGGTGCAGAACACCCTAGCCTCTCCTACACCATAGATGGGTGGCACCTCCGAGAAGGTTACCGTGCATGCTACTTGTCTAAGGCCCCTCCCCAATTCCATAAACTCTTCCTGCACTGCTCTAATCCATTTCTTAGCCAGGTCATTTGTCCCTAGGAGGACAATGACATCCAGCTCCCTCCCCTGTGCAGCTGCTCCGGCAATCCTGAGGATTCGCTCCCTGTCCCTATAAGCAATGGCGCCAGGCAGGCATTTTACCTCCCTCTCCCCCTTCCTCCCCCAGTTCTACCTTCCTAACAATGGAGTCCCCCACCAGGAGATGTTTCCTTCCTCTGTGGGGTCCCATGCCACCCTTCTGTGGGTCTCCTCTGTGGAAGTTCCCAGCATCCTCCTTGGTCTCCACTGCGGGTGCCTCCATAGAGGAACCACACTTTGCCAGACTGGCATAGGAATTGTGGAGAGGTACAACTGGAGGGATGCGCCGCTGTTCCACCACCCTCACCCTCCCTGAGCCTACTGTGGTCCAACCTCTGAGGCAACAGCAGTGGCACTGGTGGTCCCTGGATGGAAGAGGAGGTCCCACAAATCCTGGCCAACTCAGCCTGGAGATGAGCAACCTCCTCCCTCAGCCCAGAGAGGTGCCTGCAGATGGGACAACACCGCATCCTCCAGAACGTCTCCTGGAAGACTGCTGCTCCACAGCCACTGCACTGCACCACTCCCATCATGTCTTATTTCTGGCCCCTTAACTGTTGTTTGAATCCTTACTCTTTCCTGTTTTTTTTTTTTTTATTTCCTTCTCTCTCTCTTTCTCTCTCTATTTACTTTCTGCCTCAGTGCCCTTTAAGCTCCTGACTGTCCTGTTCTGAGACAAGAAGATCCTATATTTCTCAGTAGACCCCTTACTTGCTCAGAAGCAGACCTCCAGCAGCTAGAGGGGACCGGAGAGCTACTCTTGCCCTTCTAGGATGATGGGTCTTTGGTGGCACTATGATCACTCACTTCCTGCTCCCAAACAGGAAGTTCCTGTTGTCAGTCAAATCCTGTGCCTATAAAAGTCAAACTAGCTTTTGGTGGGAGGGTGAAGGGGAGGGGAGGGGAGGAGGGCAATATAGTCCCAGTAGAGAAGTCCAATCACACAGCACTCCTTCCTCCTGGTATCTTTTGCCAAGCTTCTAGCAGAATCTTTCTTAGGCAGTCTTTAAATTTAGCTTCCTTCTAGCTAAGCCACTCCACCTACTTACTAGATCGTTCTACAAGTAATTTAAACTGCACAGCTATCAAGCCCTTTCAGTCACCTGAGATTTACACCTAGATAACTGTTCGGATAACCATTCAGTTCAGTTAACTCAGACAAACACACTAATTTTTTTTTTGTTTTGTTTGTTAGTTTGTTTTTTTAATGTAAATTAAAGGTCCAAATACAAGAGTTCTACTTCTTTAGTCCCAGTGGAGAACCCTTCAAATGTGCCTATCGAGTCAACTTCAGGAGGGCACAAGACAACTGAGAGGCCTCCAGAACAATACTGCTTACCACTATGGGACCTAAAATTCAGGATTTAATTCTGAACTGGGCAAGAGTAAACTATCCTCTCAGCATTAAAGGACAAGAGATAAACATTTTTCCTGATTGGTCTTATGCCACCTGAAGCCAATGTAAATAGTTTGATCCTCTACACAGGCAAATGAGAGGTTTGGCAGTGGCCCACTCACTGTTGGCCCCACCTCATCTCCGAATCACCTACGGTGGACATACATACCAATTTAATGATCCAGAGGCACGGAAGAAAGTGGATGCCATTGTGGCAGACTTTTCTACTACAGCACCTCCAGGGCAAAATCAGCTGATTGATTCGGATGAAGGGGAATGATTTCCTGCTAAATTGTTGAACTACTGAACCAGGTGCCAGTTTTTATGAACAATGTATAGCTGGATGGTGGAATTTCCTTTCTTTTTTTAGACTTTATATTTGAACTACTTTCTTTTGCCATTGATTTTTTTCTCTCTGTAAAAGTTATGCCTCACGATTCCTATATACAATAATATGGATGGGTCTTTTATAGAATTAAGAATGGCTCAGACTACACAGTTTTAATTAGGGCTGCCTTGTCTTGTCTGGTTAGACAAGGGGAAGGGGTTCTGTTAACTTGTCGGAGTCTTTATACCTTCTTTTGATTGCTGGAGTCATCATGTGTAAGTAATATTAAACCACAGTTCCACTGTATTACAATCAATGTTCACTGGTACTGGTTATACTTCTATTTATTGATTTATTTATTTCAAAGTTCAGGAATACACCTTTGAGCAGAAATGCTCATTTACAAAGGTTCCTCATCAGAATATCTATTTGTTTACACCATGTCAAAGACAGTATTAAAAACTGATTAACAAAAGCTGGACGCTATTGATTTAGTGACATAAAACAGAATGAGTAACATAAGTACCATTTCAGCAACACAGAGTGAACAAAAGTTAACATTCAACAGGTCAAATAATACAAAGCATAACACAGGCACTAGGAGCTATACGAAGGTAGCAGCCCATCTGGACATAGTCAGAGGTTAAGTCTGTGTGCTTTTACGGCACATTGGAACGAAGGAGAGGCACATGCGTGAGGAGACCATGCGGTGGGTAAGGTGTCGGCATCATGTACATGTAAGAGGGGACCGTAGAGGGCAGAAGCACCACAATCAGATGGTGCAAGGGATGGGAAGGGGTGCAGTTGGCAAGTGACAGTGCATGGCATGGGGTTTCATTGGGAGAAGCAGCTACATTTGGAGCCAGGTAGGAGTAAATTTAGAAGTTCTGATTTGAAAGGACCCAGCTTAGTTGGTGTCTTTTGTATTACCTGAAGTTCATTAAGCCAGCTTGGCACCCTGACTACAAAGGAGCGTTTGGCTAGAGCTGTTCAGTTGAATGGTGTTGGTTCACCTAATTTTGTACAATGTTTCTCCAGAGATTGTGGAGTGTTCAGTGCATATGTTAGGAGCCTTTTCATGTCTTTAACATGTGTGTAAGGAATGTGGGAACAATGGCTGTACGGGTCATATATTACTTTTTTTCCCTTGTATAATACTACATTTTGCTATATCCCACAGGTTTTAGCGTGGCTGGCTATCCGGAGAATCCTGCCTGGAGGTGCTGGACTTTACAGCACATCCACAAGTGTCAGTGGCTCAGTAGGTAGCACACTCGCCTCTGAGGCCGGGAGATCAGAGGGCTGTGGGTTCAGTTCCCACATCTGGCACTTGGGTTAATATCCCAGTACTGACACTGTAGTGCAGCTTGAGAGGGGTGCTGCACTTCTGAGGTGCCGTCTTTCGTATGAGACAGTAAACTGAGGTCCCAGCTGCCTGGATTGATGGCAGTTCAGGTGGATGTTAAAGATCCCATGGCACTTATCGAAAAGAGTAGGGGAAGTTTTTATTGAACATCAACTGAACAGAAAAAGGAAAATGAAAATGATACAGAGAAAAATATAAAACACAAAATAATTAAGTAACAGGAAAATCAGAATCAGTTATCCAACGTAATAGTGTCCATAATTCCAGCAAAGAGTCAGACGGCAAATGCTCTGCCTCTGAAAAATATATGGCCTTCAAATCATGTTCGATCCTTCGAATAATGGTAAGAAGAGGCACATCCTGATTCTGTAAATTAAACAGACATTGAGCATTCCACACATGCCATTTGATTACTACAAAAATCAAATTTAACGTATTAATATTCCAATGAGACCAAGTGAGGGGAAAAAACATGCATCAAATTGTCATAAGTAATGAGAGCAAACAAGGGTTCACGCCATCTGGCAGCTAATAGAGTCCAAAAAGAAACAATAAATGTACATGAAAAAAAGGTGTGAAATAGTTTCTTCTTGTTGCTGACATTCAGGTCTGGAACAAAATCTGTCCTGTAGTGATTTGTGTTTATGGTTACATTTGACGTTGATACGTTCATGGCAGCAAAGCCAATGCAAGTCCCACATCTTTTGGGGAACCCTAGAATTATGAAGTAAAGTGAGCAAAGCAGGGAGATGTTGCGTAGGACATTTGGGAAAAACAACAATCTCCAAACATACACGGCCCACTAAATACTTATACAATGATTTTCTAGAGACAGTGATTAGCATATGGCTAGTAATCTGCCAGTGTTTCAAACGAAAAAAACTATCCCTAACATAAGCACAAATCTGGGGGGAATGTGTTAAAACCGTCAATTTGTTAAGTTCCCATTTATGAAACCAAGGACCACAGGATTCAAGAAGAAAAAATTACTCACCTTAGTAATGTTGTTTCTTCTAATGGAGTCTTGCTATATTATGACATACGCAGTGAGTTCCAACCTTCGAACTGCTCCGGAGGTGAAAGAGTTAACTTTCCATGCCAGGCATGGAACTTTGAGTGCGAGCTCGGTTGAAAACTAGTCTGTTGTTAATCAAACTCAAACTGTCAGATCTTTACGAGCAAAACTCACTAAAGTTCTGTGTGGAAGCTGTAAACCTACACTAGCCAACTGGCTACTAAATATAAGAACACATTTTTAAAACAAAGACTCAAGTCAGGGGATCCAAAAACTTAAAAACATAACACCCAAACACCCCAAAAAGGAGGGGTGAAAAATAAGGTGGGCATCTACTAAGTGCCAACACTACACTGCCCACCCACATCCCAAAAGTAGAGGTTCTGAGAGGGCAGGCGGAGGGAGGTCATAATATAGCAAGACTCCATTAGAAGAAACAACATTACTAAGGTAATTTTTTCTTCAAATAACATGAAGTCTTGCTATATTATGACATATGCAGACTACACAGCAGTACCTTCATGGAGGAGGGACAGAACCTACTTCGGAAACAGGCTCTGAAGCACAGCTGTGCCAAACCGAGCATCACTCCTAGCCTGGATGTCCAGGGAGTAATGCTTGGTAAAAGTGTGAACTGTTTTCCAGGTAGCTGCTTGACATATCTCTAGGATAGTGATGTCCCTGGCAGCAGCCAGAGACACAGCTGTACTTCTGGTAGAGTGAGCCCTCAGGCCTGAGGGAGGAACCTTACCCAGTTTTTCATAGCAAAATTGGATACAAGAGACAATCCACCTGGCAATGGATCTTTTAGTGGCAGGTTTCCCTTTACCAACCTCACCATAAGTGAGGAACAGTTGGAGGGAGTCAAACCTCTGACCCTTGACTGCGTTCTATGTAGTAACTAAGGGCTCGTTTGACATCTAAACTGTGCAGTCTCCTCTCGCCAGAGGAGGAATGGTCAGTGAAGTACACAGGGAGAGACAAAGATTGATTAAGGTGGAAGTCTGAAACCACCTTAGGCAAGAACTTTCTGTTAGTCCTGAGGACCACCTTATCTCTATGAAAGGAGATAAAAATCAGGTTCCACTGACAATGCTTGTAATTCACTTATGTGCCTGGCAGAAGTGATGGCTACCAAAAAATGAAAATTACGTACCTACCGTAATTGTTGATCTTCTCTTGTATCTTCACCATTCATTACTTCCTGGGTGTAAGCGGAGGCGCACCCCGTCAGGAGTTTTTTTAAAAAACTTTGGCTACGGCACCGCCCTCGAGTGGCGTCATGCGAGGGCGCCATTAGTAGCTTTTAATCGACTCCTCTCCAACTCAGTTCTGTGAGCCGGAGAGGCAAAGCGAAAGCAGAGAATAGAGATAGCGGCAAGACAGCCAAGGGATAGCAAAGCAAGGAAGAATGAACTGAAAAAAGGAATAAGCCGATGGAGGAAGGACAGAGGAGATAAGAGTATCCCTAACCTAGGGACTGCAGGGCCTCCTTACCTGGGCGACTCTAGGAGGAGAGAAAGGAAGGAAATGAGACAGATGAAGAAGAAGAAGAAGAGAAGAGAGAGATGGGATGTTGAAGGGACCAGAATGCCCAACGAGCATAGTTAGCTTATAGCTGAAGGCTCGACTAATAGGGAAGCAAGAATCCCCAGAGATAGAGCTGAAGAGAAGGTTCACCAAACCCGCTAGACAGACTCAGGAGGGCATAGTCCTCATCTTCAACATGCCATTGTTGTTGATACCCCCTTCGGGGTCCTGGCCGCGAAGGCCTTTAACCGGAGGACACCCGAGGAGGGAAGAATAAACCCCAGGCAGTAAGAGTGCTGCTCAGGGGTTTAGAAATGGAAAATGTAAGCCTTTCAGGCGGTAGCATAGAAGAGGGACTCAGGCAGACTCGCCAAGGCAGGCCAGAGGCTTAGGCTGGCTGGGATTGGTTACGGTCAGCACTGCTGTTCTGTAAAATTGTCCAGGAGGACACTTGAAAGGAAAAACCAATCATCAAAATCTCACGAGAAGGGTTGCCTGCCCTCTCATCTCCCTTGTTTGTTTTCCTTTTTTTTTTTTTTTAACAGATAATCACTTGCAGGCTAGGAGCATGACCCCAATACCAAGAATGCCTATAGCAGTCGAAGAGAGTTCCCTCAGCATTTTTTCTGAGAAAAAGAAAAACAGACGTGTCCGTTCCTCCGCTCTGCAAGGCAAGAATTAGAGAAGGGGGAAGGGTTCTTGATTCTAGGGCGCAACAGCTGGAGCACGGGATTGCAGGATCAAAACTGAATAGCCTGAGCCAGGCTAAAACCCCAGAGGTATCTACCCGAGGATGGCAAAATATAGTTGTGCAGTTTGATCAGCAATGCAAACCCACGAGATGGCCCAAGAATCTTAAGTAAATAATTTTCTGGAAATAAGAACCCTCCCCAAGAAATAAGATTTTTTTTTGGAAAAGTTGAGCAACTCTTCTATCTTTTGAAGTTTTTTTTTTTATATTGCAGAGAGAGGAAGGAGACGGGAGGTGGAGAAGCCACAGGAAGAGGCCACTGAGGGGATGGTGGGCGGGTGTAAGTAATGAATGGTGAAGATACAAGAGAAGATCAACAATTACGGTAGGTACGTAATTTTCATATCTTCCCTTGTCAATCTTCACCATTCATTACTTCCTCGGTGAGTACCAAGCTCCTCTTCCCCCGGAAGGGGGAAGAGGCCATACCCTGAGGGAACAAGACCCCCAGCCTTCTGCTGGTGAGAAACAGAAGGAGAAGACCCTGGCTTATTCAGAAAGCCTAAGTGGGGAAAGAGCTAGAGGTGCCTCCGAGGGACGAGGAGGCGGAGGGAACCCCTGTAAAGTCTCCTAGCTCTAGGGAGAAAAGCGGGTCCCGGAGGCGGAGGCCGAATCACCCTCGCCCGGGCCAGGGGTGACAATCTGGAAGGCAAGCCATGCCGTCTGCCTGATGCAGATCGCTGTCCCACAAGCCTGGAAGCCATCTCATTGGCATCATAAGATGCCCTTGCTTCAGTGTCTTGCCAGCTCCAGGCCTACCGCAGAGAGGCAACGGCTTGTCTGGTTTGCTTAATGTCGAGGCATTGATGCCAGCAGCTGGGACATCATAGACCACAAATGCCAGTTGTAGGCAGCGTGGTGAGCCTGATGTGATGCAATACAGGCACTCGCACGAGAAGAAGAACACTCTTAAGCTGAAGGTCGAACTGGAAAGTCCATCCGGTTGGCGGTCGTCATGAGCTGCAGCCAGAAAGAGTATCTAGGTAAACCAAACCAGATGGCGGGTTGGGAAGGAACCTAGAGACTCTGAGGGGCACAATACCCACGCTGACAGTCAGCCAGGGCTGGAGAAAAGCGGCTGGGGACTGCCAGGACCGGATAGGCACCTCCTGGAGGGATAGCCAGGAAGGTACCACCAAATGCTGGGCACTAGATTCACCAAGGAATTCTGGCGTCTCCTGTTGGGTATTGTCTCTCCGAACATAGGAAATCAGATCCTCACCATCCTCGGAGGAAGCGCTGATATTCCGTGAAATCAGCATCGGAGGAAAGATGAGCAGGGGTTCCTCTCCCTCAGAGGAAGGAGACGAGGATGATGGGGAGCTGGAAGTCAGAGATTCCCTGCGGCAGTGGGGAGAAGTCGAAGACCGGCTCATGCATGTATCTAACATATGAGGGAGGCCACCGCAGAACCCTGAACTGCTCCCAGGATAACGGACCGTGGGACCGACATGGCCTGGGAGGCGGGGTAGTGAGAGCAGAGAAGATGGGAGGGGCACCTCCGAGGAGCAACTGCTCTCTGCGAGGGCTCTGAAATCCGGGAAAGGAGGCCTAGTAGGAGGGATCCCGGATATCAGACCAGGCCGCAGAACGGAACTCTGGGGAAGCGGAACCTGGAAGAGCCCTGGGGGAGAACCTCCCCTGTGGCAGCTGGGACTGCATGGATCCAGAAGGGCAGTCCGCACAAACGCCGCCGGAGGACACCCTAGAACCCTGGAGGGAGGGGCGAGGCTCACACTACGGCTCCTGGCCACCCCCCCTGAGGTGGCCAAAGAAGACCGAGTGGCAGACCCGCTGCCCCTCAACCCCTCGGACTCCGAGAGGGCCCTCCTCCTCGACCACAGCGTCCCCCTGTCCCTAGAGGGGGCAACAGCACCTGGGGTAGCTGTCACGGGCCTCAGAGGAGGCCTCCCCTCCATCACCCCACGCCTGCCCCTGGGGCTCCGGCCACCCCAGCCAGGAACCCTCAGGAGACAACAGGGGAGGACAGAGAGGGCCCGCTGCACCGCCTGGCACCTCTAACCACCAGGGACACAGACCCGAAGAGTGGGGTGCCAGGATGGGTCACGTCCGAGTCATCACCCTCCGAGGAGGGCGAGACCAGCTGGACCTGATGCTGGACCCAGGGGTCCCGAGGCCGGGGCATGACAGCCCAGTACCAAGGAGGCGCCGCTTCCTTCGCCGGTAGCAGCCAGGCTAATTCCAGACCCCCAGCAGGCGCGGCAGGCCTGCACCGCCTGCAGGAAGGACAAGGCCCATGGTGCCCGCCCGGCGTCGGGAGGCGGCGGCACCCCAGCCCGGCGCCGCCATGTCCACGGCGCCCGCGAGCAGCGCCCGAGGCCGACGGCACGGCAGCCCAGCGCCGCCTCGATCACAGCGCCCGCGAACAGCGCCGGGATCAAGCGCCCGCCGCCGCGCCGCCTCGATCACGGCGCCAGGCGGTCACCGGGATCCAAAAGCGAGCGCGCCTCGATCACCCGCTGTGACGCGCGCCGGGATCTGAAACAGCGCCCGGCGGCGTCGAGGTCCACCAGGCCAGGCCCAAAAAGTGAGGGCCTCGACATGGGGAGCCTGCACCTCGAGTGACTGCCGGCGGTGTCCGCGTCGCGGCCCAGGAGGACTCTGACGCTCCCCAACACCACAGAGGGCCTCCTCCTCGACAAGAATGAGCGAGGCCCCTCCTCCTCGGACCGTATAGGCGGGAGGGACCCGGGGAAGAACCTAACGACCTTGCCGAGAATCCATGACGAGCGCCATCCCAGTCGGTGCAGGGGCCTTCCCGAGCTGCATGGCCGGTTCGAGGACGGCGGTCCATGTCGAAAACAAGTAGCATGAATCCATATCATGGTTGGGTCCCAGGCAAGCGAAGACAAAGCGTCATGCCGGTCCGAGGGCGGAGAAATGCAGGCCAGGAGCACCGGCCCAGCATAGGCGTGACCCACGTCGTGAAAAGCGCTTAGCTCCCGAACCGGACATAGCGAAATAAACAAGACTAAAACAAATAGGAAACACACCGGTAGCCGTAGATAGAAAAAGGGAACAGTCTTACGGTCGGCGTCGAGTGCTGGAAAACCAGAATTGAGACACTGCAAGCAGTTAACTTCACATGACAGGTGCTGCCTCGGCGCGAGAGAAACAGAACTGAGTTGGAGAAGGAGTCGGTCGCTACTAACGACCGCCCCTCGCGCTAGCGTCACTCGGGCGGTGCCGTTGTCAAAGTTTTTAAAAAAAAGCTCCCGTGACGTGTGGTCGCCTCGCTTACAGGAAGTAATGAATGGTGAAGATTGACAAGGGAAGATCACACTTTTCCAAGTCAAGTACTTAAGCTCTGCTGATGACAAGGGCTCAAAAGGGGGTTGCATAAGCTGAGCAATGCAAATATTAAGATCCCAGGCAGGGGCAGGGTCCCTGAATGGAGGGTTGGTGTGAAGCAACCCCTTGAAAAAACTGGAGAATCAGGATGAGCCAAAAGAAAAGAGGTTTACCTGCTGATAAGAAAGCAAACACGGCTGCCAGGTGCACTTTAAGGGTAGCTGGCCTCAGCTAAAGTATTCAAATGCACCATATAATCCAGGACTGTAGGTAGTCAGCAGATTCTGGGGAAATATGCTGCAGAGCACCAAATGGAAAATCTCTTCCATTTGGAATTATAAAATAACTCTGGTGGATGGCTTCCTAAACCCAATATATCAATACACCTTGGAGAGGTGTAGGTCACAAACTCTAACTCTTCAAGAGGCCAGGCCTTGAAATTGAGAGATTTGAGATTTGGGTACCAAACCCTCCCTGAGCACAGGTTAACAGGTTGTGATTCCTGGGAAGACACGGAAGGTGGACTGCTAAGGACAGTAGGAGTGGATACCAGGGTTGTCTGGCCAATCTGGAGCAATCAGGATCATCTTGCAGGGTTGAGATCTGATTCTGACTAGCACCTTGAACAGAAGAGGAAGGGGGAAAGCATAGAAACTTCCCTTCCAACTGAGAAGGAAGGCATCCAGAGGACTGAGCCCAACACAGGGCCTGCAGCAAAGAGAAGTTGGTGATAGTCTGGGGCTGCAAAGATCTATCTGCGGGGTGCCCCATCTGGCAAATACTACCTCCAATACTGGGATCCAGTGACCGTCGTGATGGCCTGGGAAATCCTGCTGAGAGCATCTTCAGGACATTGTCCTTGCCTGGGAGGTGAACTGCCGTGAGGGAGGTGTTCAGGAGTCGCCAGAGACCACAACTTCATTGCTTTGGTGCACAAGGCCGTGAGCCAGTGCCTCCTTGCCTATGCGATGTACCACATATGTGGTGTTGTCTGTTCTGATCTGTTCAACTTTGTTCTGAACAGAGGTGGAAAAAGCAGCGTGCTAGAAAAACTGCTCTGAGTTCCAACAGATTGATGTGGAGCAGAGATTCCTGAGGGACCACAATCCCTGGGTAGTGAGATCGCCCATGTGAGCTCCCACCCCAAGAGGAATGCATCTGTAGTAAGGATTAGAGGTGAGACTGAGGGGTGAAGGACCCCCTGTCTCGATTACTCTGGTCCTGCCACCACTGAAGGGCTTGGATCAGGGTTCAAGTCACTGGGATCAATTTGGTCAGAGGGTCTCTCCTTTGAGACCAAAAGGCTCTCAAATGGAACTGGATGTCCTTCATCTGAAATCTTGCTCCCTGCACAACTGTTGTATAAGCAGCCATGTGCCCCAGGAGCTGCAGAAAATGCCTTGCTGGTCGAGAGACCTGCAGGGTGAAAGAGGAGACCAGAGAGGCCAAGATCCTTGCTCTTTCCAGAGGAAGAAAGGCTCTGGCCTCTTTGTGTTCAGTTCTGCACCTATGAAGGTGAGAAGCTGGACAGGCTCTAGAACTGACTTTGGAAGATTGAGAAGGAAAGCTAGAGATGTGAGCAGTTGCTGAGTTACCTGAAGGTGCAGTTTGACTTGGTCTGGAGACTGCCTACTATGAGCCAGTCGGGTCCAGGAAGGAAAGATGGCACTCTGCCTCTTAAGTGGGCCACTGCTGCTGCCCAGGCATTTTGTGAATACCCTCGGGGCAGAGGTGAGGCCGAAGGGCATTGCTCTGAACTGGTAATGGCCTGAGGGCAGTTCGAATCTGAGGTACTTTCTGGAGGGAGCTTCTGATAAGAACATGGAAGTAAGCATCCTTGAGGTCCAGGGATGCTAGCCAGTCCGTGGCCTTAGAGAGTAAAATAATTCCCAGAGTCACCATTTTGAATTTTGGTTTTAAAAGGTGCTTGTTTAGGTATCTGAGATCCAGGATGGGCTGCCATTCTCCTGTCTTTTTGGGGTGAGGAAGTACCTGGGTACAACCCTTTGCCCTGGTGTGGGAGAGACCCTTCCACAGCTCTGAGAGCCAGGAGGGTAGAAACTTCTGTTTCTAGGGCAAGTGCCTCTGATGGATTTGCAGGTGGAAAGGACCTGGCTCTCATCTTTGGAAATTTTTGAGGCGGAGAACCAGTCCCTGGCTTACTACTTCAGGACCCACTTGTCTGATGTTAAAGACTTCCAGTCCTGGACAAAGTAAAGCCAGCCTGCCTGAGGTAGTGGAGAATCGGCCCTGGCCACCCCATCAGGGTGCCTGCTTGGCAGGGCTTTGGGCTGGAGGGTGAGAAGCAGACTTGCTTGTGCCCGTCTGCCTCTCCTCTAAAGAACCCTCCTGGGCATAAGCAGAAGGAGGCCTGGACTTGGTAAAAAGACCTATGAAAAGGCCTGCCCCTGACCCTGGGATGCTGCCTTTGAGGAGTGGCCTGCCTTTCCTTGGCCTGTGCACTCCTATAGTTGGTCCTATATTCATCCATTTTCTTCATGTAATTCTCTGTCTGCTCCCCAAACAGAGAATTACCCACAACAGGAAAATCCATGGCCTTAGACTGGGTATCCTGTGACAGGGTAGTACATCTGAGCCAAGCCATTCTGCGAAGTGCCACAGATGTAGCCATGACCCTTGATGACACATCATTAGAGTCTACTGCAGCATGAAATTGCACGTTTGGATGCCTCAATCCCATCCGCGAGCCACCTGTTCCAGCTCCCTGGCAAGCTGGTCAGGGACCTGTTTTGCCAGGCCAGCACAGTATCCCATCTGAATTTCTGGTACCTAGCATCACAAGCCATATAATTTGCCTGTCTCTGAGTCCCAAAGATGCTGCCATGTACTGTTTCTTTGCCATGGCATCAATCCTCCTGGAGTCCTTTTCAGGGGTGCGAAGCTAGAGGAATATTGCCTTGTCACAGGCTGCAGCCTGCACTACCCCACATGGCTGCACTGCTGTGTGAGGAACTCCCGTATCAGAGCCTGACAATGTATACCTCTTGTCCATCCTTTTTATCAACAGGAGGTATAGTGTGAGGAGTTTTAAATTTTACTGTCTGTTTCGAAAAGATTTATGCAAAGGAATAGACAGTCTCCTAGACTCTGGAATATCCATCATTTCTACATAATCAGGCTCCTCTTGGTCATCAACAGCTTCCTCAACAGGGAGCTGGAGAGTTTCAGCAGCTTTCTTATAGAACATAAAATGAGAAGGGACTCAGATAGCCTGGGGGGAGAAACCCCTGACGGTCTGTCTGGAGAGATGTCCAGTTCAATGGGCATATCCAGACCTTCAAAACCACATTCACTCTCCTCATACTCCTCTTCCCCCTCCTCCGGTTCATAAAAATCCTCAAAATCATAATCTTGAACCGGTCGAACCGACCGCTTCCCTGATGGTGTTAGTTCGGTCGGAACCGGGGAAAGTGACTGGACAATTTGAATTGCTTTAGCTATTTCCTCAGCGGTTGGAGAAAGAACTTTAGGCTCCACACTAGCTGACTTTCTAGTCCTTTTAGTTGGAACCGGCTCCTCAGAGCTGGCTCTTCGTTTGCCCGAGGAAGTATCGCCCTGGTCAGAGGGCACTCCCTCCGGTTTGGCTGGAACCGAACCAGGCTGGCCATCCAGGTCAGCTGACTTTTTGGCCTCCCTTTCCCTGAGCCTACCAACTCTCTTTTCTATGGTGGCAGCAGGAAAATTCTTACAAATCTGGCAGTCTGCACTGAGCTGGTCAAACCCCAGACAATACACACAGGTGGTGTGTGGGTCAGCCTTAGCAAAGGCTTCCCCACAAACACTACAGTGCTGAAACCCAGTGGGCCCGATTTTTCTTTTGGGTTTCTCAGACATAGTGCCAGCCTAACCAAGCTTGCCCGTTTATGGCAATCCGCTAAGCAAGACTCTCTTATCGGTTCCCAACCGTGTCATGGGTTGTGGAAAAAAATGTAATGAAATCCGTGTTTTTTTAGAACCGATAAGAACCGGGAACCGCACTCTAAATAAGGACTAGTAAAGTTTGAGAATAACCTGATCAGTTCAAACCGAAAGGCGTTTACAAGTTCCACACAGAATAAAATAAATGTAAGTCTATCTATTACTTACAATACCACAGACAGAGCTTGACCCGACCGGTTGCAGTTTAATTTCGGTCAAAAAACCGATAAAATAATACTTTTTAACCGACAAACAAACCGAGCAGAAGGAGAAATCTCCAGAGAGACTGTTCAGTGAGGCGAAGTAAAGAATCTGACAGTTTGAGTTTGATTAACAACAGACAGAGTTTTCAACCGAGTTCGCGCTCAAAGTTCCATGCCTGGCATGGAAAATTAACTCTTTCACCTCCGGAGCAGTTCGAAGGTTGGGACTCACTGCACATGTCATAATATAGCAAGACTTCATGTTGTTTGAAACCAAGGTTCCCAACCTCGATCTTGGTTAACCAGCAGGGATCTAATATTATAAAACAAGAAAAAACTATAAAAAAAAACAAAAAAAAAAAAACAGGTTGGACCATAGCTAGGCCTCCATCCCGAATAGGGAGCTAGGTGATCTGACGTTTAATGGGGTTCAGGCGGCTACCCCATAAGGCTTGAAAAAAGAGACTACGCAATCTGGTTTCAAGTTAGCGGGGAGGGGAAAAAATATAGCAGAGAAGAGAAAAGGGAAGCGAAAAGGTTTAATCATATAAATCCTTTTTCTTACTCATCTACCATGAATTCCAACGTGCAACCATAGTCTGAGCATAATCTAATTTGGGAGACCAGTTAAGGACATCTAAAGGACCAGTACAGTATAAAATGCCCCCAAATCCTAATAGGGTCATCACAAAGTCTAATGTCAACAGAAGACTCATCTACAAAGGGAACCTAATCTCGGCCTACATTTATCAAGATTAGAGGCTGGCAGAAACGGCCCCAAACTTGGAACAATGCCATAATGCAGAATGCATGGAGGCAACATTAGCCACCATGAGACTCATATCATCTGCATAGGCCAACACGGAATATGGGGCTGAGGGAAGTGGCATAATAGCTGGGGCCGAATTAATAGAATGAAGTAAGAGATCAAAAAAAAAAAAACATATAAAAGTGGACTAAGGGGACAGCCCTGTCTAACCCCTCTGCGTAGAAGAAGCATAGGGCCCTTCCATCCATTGACCAGTGGGTCAACAGTTGCAGACCGGTATAGCAACCAGAGTCTAGTCAGGGTATAATCAGGTACTTTATAATATCGAAGAGTAGACCACATAAAAAATCATGATGTACAGAATCAAAAAAAGCCTGCGTTGGTCCAGTGAGAATATGAAACCATGTAAAACATTAAATTTCACGTTCAATCATTTCTCTAAGTAAAATTAAATGGTCTGAATACATCTCCCAGGACACTGCAAGATTGTGCAGTAGAAATCACATATATAGCCAATTTAGAAAGTCTGAGGCCAAAATTTTGGTCAATATTTTAAAATCAGTATTTAAGAGGCATAAGGTCTCCAATTGGAAGCAATCTTCTATCCTTTTTAGTAAGTAAAATAAACAACCCATGTTAAAGTCTAAAGGAAGATGTTCGCTTCCTGTAGGATAGAATTATAAACTGTAGCCAATTAGAACTCAGGTCAGCAGAAAACAATTTATACAGCTCACTGGAAAGACCATCCAGGCCGGTGTCACTCTTCAACGTAAGACTTGATTACTGCTTCAATTTCATGTGCTTGTATCTCAGTATCTAACATATCTACAACAGAAGAAGGTACATCAGGAAGTTGTAAAAGGAAAAGTAGTCCATTATGGATGCAGATTGGGGGGGGGGGGGCATGGGACCAAACATTTTTTGTGTATAACAGGTAACACGGTGCCTGAAATCCAAAATATCAGTGAGCTCGGTGGAACTATCACCAAACAGCGTAGTGAAGGTTTTATTCTCTACTGTTCGCCGAATAGAAGCATATGAACATACTGCGTCACGGGTACTAGAGGTCCCAAAACGCTGTTGATGCTGAACAGATGTAGCCTTCAGAAGGTGATAATCCATCATGCGCTCCTTAAGAGTACTTATTTGGGTGGAAAAATCATGGCCAGTTTCATGAGATAAAGTAAGTATAATTTTGAAGTGGGCAGTCTGTTAGTGTGATAAAAGAAATACAATGAATCATGATGATGTTTACTAAAATTTTTAAATAAAGTTCAGAGTCCAGATTTAGTATCCCCACACCAATCCCAGGGGCATCATATAAGAAAAATGCAGTCTTTCGATTATGAATATACTCAGTTAAGTGACTTAACAAACGTGAATCAGATAACAGGGAAGCATTCAGTTTCCAAATCCCAGGGCCAAAACGAGATGTCAAGGAAGGGCCTAAAGAAATAGATAATAAATCATGATCTGAAAATTCCGCAACTTGAATTACAGCATCAGAAAGTTGGAGGTGGGAAGAAAAAAAAAAAAAATCAATACGGGTTGCAAGGGGGCCTTTGTGAAAAGTAGGAGTATGCCGACCCGTAAAAGATAAATATGCATCCTGTAAACCTGTGGAATGGAGCAATTGTTTCAGAAAATTTGTGTCACAAAACAACTTAGTAGTCTTTAGTAGAAGACTTATCTTTAGTGGATAACCCACAATTGAAATCACCCCCAAAAATCACATGCATTGATGTGTATAAATAGGGTTGAATCAGTTTCAGTAATTCAGTTCTGTTGGATTTCAATTGAGGGGCGTAAATATTAATAATCCAGAAAGGGACAGAAGAAATCAAAATATCCAACAACAGAAGCCGACCCGGGTAGACATCCAACAGTTTAACAACAGTAACATCAGGTATACTAAATAAAATACCCAAACCAGAACAAGAATCCTGTCAAAGGACCAAAAGACCCACAGGTCCAGGCACGAGTGGCCCTGGAAACTTCTGGAAGAGCATGAAATATACATCTTGCAAAAGATGAGACCAGCTGTCAAGCCAGATAAAGGAAAAAACTGCATCTCTTAGCATGCTTCTTTATACTGTTAACATTAGCAGTATGCACTGAGAAAGCAGAAGACATGAAATGGGAAAGTGAAAACAAAAACACGAAAGTCACCTTAGCCTACCTTTCCTAGGGGTACCTTCCCTATGTTTCAGCCTTGCCTTAGCTTTCCTTTTTTGAGAAAGAATATTATCAATGGGTACTTCAGTGTCCGTAGTCACATCAGGGTGGGAGGAAAGAACAGAGGACGTATCAGAGTCCGGGTTGTCCTGAGAGTGGCGTAAAACCTCAAATTTATTCATATGAGTCACAGTAGAGGATTTCAGGGCATTAGGAGAGGGAGAAGTCCCCTTCTTAGATCCTCGTGTAACTCTAACAAAAGGTTCGGGGGGTCCATGGAAGACCCAGAAATACTAGTCAAGACAGGAATAGGGACCTCTTCCGAGGTAGAAATAGCAAGATCAGAGGAAGGGGGAGGGAGAGCTGTAGTAAAGGTCTGTGGTTCCAAAACAGGAGCAGACCATTCGTGTAAAGTAGAAGAGGGGTCAACAGCAGGTACAACAGGGTGAGGAAGGGGTACACATTGAGGTCTAGAAAGAGTGTCAGATAAACGAGAACGTTGTGCGACAGTAATAATCAAACGTTGTTCTTCCCCATCAGCAAGAGTCGGGGAGTTGTGAGCTGCCCAAGTACAAGTCTGGAAAGTGTGCTGCAATTCATCACAAAGGACGCAAAGAGGTTCATCCACACACTGGGAACCTGCATGGCCAATGTTACTACAAACAGAGCATTTAATCTTGTCACAGACACTACTGATATGATTCTGAGAATCACATCTGTAGCACGCTTTAGGCTGGCTGGGGTAAAAAAGAACTCCCCTGTCTTTCCCAAGCATAAAGCTGTTCGGGAGATGCTGTATTCCAACCTCCAAAGTGCGAAGCATAACCCTCGCTCTCCACCCACCCATCCAGATATTCTCAGAATCAACGATAGCCTCTGGGTCAGAAAGAACAGTACATCTTTGCTTTAACCAGACAGTAATATCATTAAGACTGACACCTTCGTTACGAAACAATATAGTAACAGTTTTCTGAGTAGGTTTAGTTAAGGGAATGGCATTAAACGGTGACCATAAAGGAGAAGTTTTAAGCTCCTGATATTTTCTCCAAAACTTTTCTAAACCAGTGATGGTTTTAAAACTAATATCAAAATGAGACTCTGAAGAAACATGAATTAAGGCATGAATCTCAAAAGCAGTAAATTGCACAGAATCCTTCAAAAGAGTGCGACCTACAAAAAAAAAAATCGGTCAGGAAAGTCAGGTAAGCCCCCCAAATAATGCAGCCAAACAGCATTGTGTCTTTTAGCTTGATGTACAGGGGGTTGAAAGCATGCAGCATAAGTTTTAGGGGACGAAGCAGTAGAAGCAGCAGGAACTGGACGAGAGACAGGGTCCAGAAGAGTCCGTTGTTCTTGAGGCGTAGGGGAAGCAGGACCAAATTGCAAAGTCGGGTTCTGAGTCAGAAGAAGTTCAGTTGGCAGAGAAAGATCAAGAGAAGCAGCAGAGTCTTTCAAAACAGGAGAGACCAGCAGTTTGTCAGGTAGCCTAGTACAGATCGGGGAAGAACCAGAACGCCAAGTCCCAATGGTAGGATCCTTCTCCCGCCCAGCCGCTTCCAGGGTCGACTCAACAGACCAGTCCGTCGTGTGCAAGGCATCAGGGAGAGCAGAAGCAGGCACCTGTACAGAAGAAATTTCTGGAGAAAGCTGAGCAAGAGGTGCAGTCAGTACAGGCGGCAGGGAGTGAGGAGGGTCCATAGCAACAGGCAAAGAATGTGGAAGTGTCAGAATCGGTGAAGACACAGTAAAACAATCTTTCCCAGACGGTGAGTCAGTAGCAGCAGGTGCAAAACCAGACTGAGG
Organism: Neoceratodus forsteri; assembly: GCA_016271365.2. Taxonomy (NCBI): domain Eukaryota; kingdom Metazoa; phylum Chordata; order Ceratodontiformes; family Ceratodontidae; genus Neoceratodus; species Neoceratodus forsteri. The sequence goes on along the minus strand of CM057455.1, from coordinate 1,680,512,942 downwards.
CTTAAGGGCTAACAAATGCTGTCTAGCAGTGAAATAATGCTGTTCCTCGATTTTAAGTAACATATCTACATCCATAGAAACAGGAGGAGAAGACTCACGTATATCCATTGTAGCAGGGCTAGAAGACGTTGTAAGCACAGTTTGAGGAATAAATGAAGGATCCACAGGCAAACACTGCACACAAGTATACACAACAGCAGCAGGGGAAGTATCCAAAGGCACAGAAGAACCATATTCAGTAGATTGCAGCACAATAGGCATAGAAAATGGGGTCTCTCTCAGAACAGAGACAGGGGAAGAGACCAGCTCCACTGCCTCCAACACCTCCATGTCCTCCACAGCATGTCCAGCGGCAGCCATCTTGGTCCCACATGAAAATGGGACCCCTCTGCTTACAGGAAGCAGAGTAGGGGAATTTCCCTAGTGTCTTGGCCAAATTTCCCTCCTTTCACTAAAAATACCACCAATAGCTTAATATGGTTCAAGGTCAGTTGGCATTCATCTGTATCCCCCTCCCCCGGGTCGTGCCTGAAAATAGGCAGGATTTGTCTAGTGCACTTAACCGGTCAACAAAAATGAAATACATAAATAAATAAATTTTGTATGCTGGCTCATATTACCAAATGCTAACAAATGTCTGTTGTCAGCGTATGAAGTAATGTTTAATTTCTGACTCTATTAATTATACTATAACTTGTTCATTTTATAAAACAAATAAAAATAAGTTTTAAAAAAAATCTTATGGTAGATAGAAAGCCTAACGGATAAACCACTCACCAATGAGAACTGCAGATCTGATTTTGTCAAATCCAGCAGTGCCGTCCACAAGGATAGGTGCACTGCACAAAAGGAGTGCTGGCACATCATAAAGGAAACTATTCTGAACCTATCCCACCAGCTCTTCCTGGTTGGAGGGTTTCTTGTTGCTAAAAATGCTTTACTTACACAATCCGATACAGTGAACCTGAAGACTTCTAAGCATATCTTTCAGAGCCCACCTTGTAGATGCAGAGGCTGAAGGCTCAGATGAAACCACTGGCCCTGGAACTATGGCAGCAGGTTACAAGGGAAGTGTGTAGGGCAGTGGTGGGCAACCTGGAATTGACTGAGGTTCGCAAGTGTGGCTCTCGAACCACCTCGCGGGCCACATAAGCACATGTAACCTTTATGGGGCCCATTTTACTACAAAATTGACGCATTTTAGACCTTTTAACAAAAAAAACTTTTACTTAATGGACTAATATTAACATTGTAAAACAGTATATAAATACAGTATGTTATATTAATGTGACAGAGGAGTTGGGCTTGGATGTGGTGTTGTATTGATTCACCTTTATATGTTAATGCTGATTAACTAACAATCCTACTGATGAAACATAATTACCAGCATCTAACATTCATTAACTCTGCTCACATACCTTGCTGAATCTGAATTTTGGGGGTGGGGGGGTGGAACACGAACAAAGCTTAAACAACAATGATTGAATTAAAAGCATTTCTCACTCCAACTTAGTTTTCACACCTGGCTGACCATTTCTAAAATGCTTACTTTGCACCTCTTTACCCATAACTGCCGGAATGATTTTGCCATCAAAACCACTTAGCTAGGAAAATTAAAAAGAGAATTAACAAGTAGCAGAAGTTCGCTACCTTAAAAAACGTCACCTACCAACCAGATTCAACTGCATGTTCAGTCTTGCAGCAGCCCAATATAAAAAAAATTAAAAAAGCACCAACAAAAAGGGATTTAACCTCTGGTCCCAAAGTACATTCCATCAGTACGCACGGTAATGATCAGGCAGTGCAAAGTAAAACATTAAATATTTATTTTATGGACCTGTATTAAAATATCCATTTTAATTAAGTGCCATGACTGGGAATGGAAACCGTACTTACAGAAACAGACAGTGCTCATAGTGCAGCCAGAAAAAGTCTTACTACTTGCAGCCCACAGTACATTCCCAAAGTACGTCCAGTACCAGAGTACCTTCCCTCAGTACACCCATTTCCACAGTACCCCCAGTCCATTCCCTCAGTACATCTGGTCGGGATCCGGAAGCGCAAAGTGCAATGCGGAACGAAAGAGGAGATAATGTAAAGGAAAAACCAAGCAAGCAAACAAAACAATTTTTTTTTTACTGAATGATCTTGGGGGCTGCAAATAATCACGTCAAGGGCTGCAGGTGTAGGGGGACACGGGTCACCCCTTACTAAAGCATTAGTTAACAGATTTGCTTCAGCCAGCCAGAGGTTGTACTTATCTGGAGGGATGCAAAAGTGGAACATGAAATATTTACTAATAATAAGTTGGGTTTTTTTTTTTTTAGTGAATGGGGGAAATTTGGCCAGGATACCAGGGAAAAGAGGAACACAATATAGTGACTTTGACACAGAGTTCAGTGACTTGGCACCAAGTATCACCAAAATTGCTAACAAACATTGGCAAATTTTGAGGGGTGACAGGGAACTGCATCAAGCAGTATGGGATAAACCAAGGATCACATATAGTCGGGGACACATTTACCAGTTCGAGGTACAAACCAGCTAACATACACAGAAACTGGCTGCCACCTTTGCCCACTGGTTTTCATAGGTGTGGCAGGTGTAATATTTGCAAATTTGGGATGACTGAAAATCTGTTTATTCATCCAACAGATGGTAACACTGTACAGATTTTACATGTGACTGATCTTGTCATTTACATTTTGACTTGTTCATGTGATATGCCCTATGTGTGACGAACTGTAAGAAATCTTCAAACAAGAATCCAGGAGCACGTTTGGTCTGTAACATCAGGCACTCCCATTACCCCTGCTGGATTGCACTTTGCACAATTTCATAATATGAACATATGAAAATGCCAGCAGATACAGGCCATATGGTCTATCAAGTCTGCTCAAGTGCACAGCTCCCAGTCTAATCTACTGCAGCTGCTCCCCCCCCCACCCATCCATCTGATTTATCGCTCCTTTCTGCTGAATCCCCCTGTCCCCAGTTTCCCCCCAGTTTTGACTTTAGCTTTGACCCTGTCCCTACCCCTCTTAAAACTGCCCACAGATTTCAATGATATCACCTCTCCTGGCAGTGTGTTCCACCTCGCTACAACCCTTTCCAAGAAGTAGTGCCTCCTCATTTCCCTCTTGAATCTTCCACCCTCCAGTTTCAGACTGTCCCCTTGTGCCCCCCCCAATCTAAACATTCCCTCAGTACTAACCCAATTCATGCACTTTAAGTATTTGAAGGTCTCAATCATAACTTCTCTCTCTCTCTCTCTCCCCCTCCCTTCTATCCTCCAAGGAAGACATGTTGAGTTCCCCCAGTCTTTCCTAATATGGTTTGTCCCCCAGTCCAATGATCATCTTTGTTGCCCTGCACTGGACCCCCTCCTGCAGTCTGACATCCTTCTTTTTTTTTTTTGTTACTGATTTTTTTTATTAAGATTTTAAGACATCAGGACTGCATCACAATACAATCTCTGTAGTTCAATAGAGGGGATAAAAAGAAAAACAATTACTTATGTAGCACTGGTACTGTTTTAGCCACACCTATTACAGAATGTTGATACACGTATGTACCATCTGCAAAATTACAGTGTGTATTAAGTTGGCGTAGTTTGAATTCTAAAGTTATGAGAGGAGGAGGCTTATCCAGACAGTATAGAAGACACCAAATGGAAAACCCCTTCCATTTGAAGTCATAACAATTCCTGGTCGATTCATTTCTAGATGCCTCCACCACAGTGTAGACATCTTCGGAAAGACCCAAAGCCTGGAACTCTAGTCGCTCAGGTACCAGGCTGTGAGGTGCAGGGATTGAAGGTCCAGATAGTATACCTTCCCCTGATTGAGTGATATCAGGTCCGGGCATGTACAAAGCCACTTGAGGGCCTGCAGCTGAGGCTAAGGAGATCTGGGTACCAGAACTGCACGGCCAGTCTGGGGCTACCAGGATCACCTTCAGCCTTGACCCTCCTCACCTTGAGGAGCCCTTGTGGATCAAGGAAAATGGAGGAAGGCGTGGGGAGGCCTGGGGTCTGACCTTGAGAGGGTATTTCCTGCAGCGTGCCATGCTGGGGGCATGAAACAGCCTCAGCTTGGTGTTTTCCCTGGAGGTAAACAGGTCCACCATCGGTTTGCCCCATCAAGAGAACAGGCTGTAAGCTACCTCTGGGTGAAGAGACCACTCATGAGATGTCTGGCCTAGATGGATGACAGCATCCGCCAGATGGTTTGAGACCCCTGCCACATGGATGGTTAGGAGATCTGCCTCCAACCGGCCCAAGAGGGTCCAGATGCAAAGTGCCTCCTTGCACAGCAGATGGGAGTGCGTGCCGCCCTGTTTGTTGAAGTAGTACATGGTTGTGGTATTGTCCATCTGGACTTGAACCACTTGACCCTGGAGCTGAGGAGCAAAAGCTGACAGGGCCAGTCTGACTGCTCTGAGCTCCAACAGGCTAATGTGGCATCAAGACTCCTCGGGGGTCCACAGCCCGTGGGCCCTTTCGTTCCCTATGTAGGCTCCCCAGCCCATGAGAGAAGCATTGGTCGTGAGGATGACCATCGTCTCGAGGTGGACAAACAGGATCCCTTCCTGCAACCGGTCTGGGGTGGTCCACCATTGGAGAGCATCCCACATCTTCTGGGTTACAGTGACCAGCCGGTCGAATTGACCATGGCGCTGAGTCCACTGGGCAGCCAGCTCCCATTGAAGGGGGCACATGTGTCACTGGGCCCAACGGACCACTGAGGTGCACGCCGCCATGTAACCCAGAAGGCACAGAAAGTCCCGGGCAGGGCTCAACTGCCCAGCCAGAAATGACTGGGCAAAGGAGAAAGAACCTCCGCCCTGTCTGCCGGGAGCCAAGCTCTAGCTTGACAAGAGTCGAGCTCTGCCCCGATGAAGCCCATCACCTGAGAAGGCATGAGTTGTGACTTGGCCTTGTTGATTAGGAGACTGAATTAGGAGCAGGTCTGGAAGGCCAGATCCCTGGATCTCTCCACCTCCTGTAGGGAGTGACCTGCTAGAAGCCAGTCGTCGAGGTAGGGGTAAATTCTGCACCCCCCGCCGTAGATGGACTGCCACCACTGCAATGCATTTGGTGAAGACCCGTGGGGCCGATGACAGGCCAAACTGTATGGCTCAGAGCTCATGCAGGGTCCCCTCAACCCTGAAGTGGAGATACCGATGATGGGATGGACGGATTGGGATGTGAAAGAATGCATCCTGCAGATCCAGTGAACACCACCACATGTTTCGCTCCAAGGATGGTAAGATCTGGGACAGAGTGACCATCTGAAAGGTGCAAGACCTGAAATATTGATTCAGGTCATGGAGATCTAGAATAGGGCACCAGCCCCCCATCCTCTTGGGCACCTGGAAGTACCTGGAGACAAAGCCTGGGTCTGCTGGAGGATCCGCCACGGGAGCTACTGCCTCCTTGAGGAGGAGCTGAGCAATGTTGTCTCGAAGAGACGACTGGGTGTGAGTGGATATCCGTTCCTCCAGAGAGGTGTGGACTTGGCTGGGAGGGTACTGCTCGAACTCTAGAGGCAATCCCTGACCGACCACTTCGAGGACCCACCTGTCCGAAGTGACAGCGGACCAGGTGCAAAGAAAATGGTGGAGCCGGCCCCCCATGGGAGGACCCAGAGCCGTCATGATGGGAGAAGTGGTGGCAGCCCCCACTCCATCACTGAGCAGGCTTGGAGGAGGATGAGGATGAGGAGGAGGAGGAGTCTCCAGGACCCGAGCCTCAGCCTCCTTTACAGGCCTGTTGGGGTCCAGGCTTAGGCCAAGGGTGCCAAGCTTGAGCCTGCTGCTGATGCTGCTGCTGTCCCCCTTGGAAGGAGGAATGTTGAACCACAGGGGAAGAGTGCCAAAAGGTCTTCTTCTTCTTCTTCTTCTTCTGCTGGTTCTTGCCCGAAGAACTCTTAGCAGAAGTAGCGTCCAAGGTGGCACTGAACTGTTCTATGTGCTGGAGGTGACCGGCCACTCCCGGGCCGAACAAGTCGGTCCAAAGGAAGGGCACATCAGCTAACTTATGTTGAGTATCTGCCGGGAAGGAGGAGAGCTTCAGCCAAGCCCTGCGGCGAGAGGAAACTGTGGCAGCCATCGAGCAGGCACAAGAGTCCCCAATGTCCAGGGCCATATGAAGCTGCTGCTTAGCCACAGCTCGGCCCTGGTCTCGGACCTGCTTGACCGTGGTCTGCATGTCCACAGGGAGGTGTGGAAGGACTTCATCCAACGACCCAAGAAGGGCATAAGAGAAGTGTGCCATGATGACAGACGAACTTGCCTGACGAAGGCCCAAGGTGGAAGCCACATAGACCTACCTCGCCGAATGATCCAAGAGCTTGGACTCTTTGTCGGGAGGTCAGTCAGTGTCAGCTGAATTGTCAGTACGCCTGAACACAGAAGCGGTCACCAGGCTCTCGGCCGAAGGGTGCTCTGTGAACACCACGGGAACCGTGTACTTGCAGGCCACGCGGGCAGACAGTGCTGGACAAGAGGCAGGACACTGCCAGAGTTTGAGTGCCAGACCAACAATGGCCTTGGAAACAGGAAAGGCCTCCAACAGGGTATCCCCTCTTTTAAGGACGTCCGTAAGAGGGTACTCCGCCTTTTTCTGGATGGGTTCCAGGGGCATCCCTATGGACTCAGAGATGAGGCGAAGGATCCCTTAGAAGGAGGAAGGACCTTCCTCCATCCCCAGGCCAACGGACGACTCATCATCCCCAGGATGAGAGTGAAGCCCGGTGACATCCGAATCTGAAGAGTCGGGATACAGCGGCCTGCTGCCCAAATCACCCTCAACACGCCGAGGGCGGTTCGGGGTGACTGTGACCGACAAACGCCAGGGAAGCCCGGTGTCTGGTCAGCCTTCTTTGGAAGGAGCCCCTCCCATAGGCTGTTTAGGCGGTGGTTCCACTATGATGGGTGAAGAGACTGGTTTAGGCCTAACAGGTAGTGGTGCTGGCCCCACAGGCGGAGGAACCAAAGGTTTCGGCTTCTGAGGGGTCAGCTTCGGCATAGGAGACAAAAGTCAAGTAATGGCCAGGGTAGGAGTCGAAGTTGGCTTGTACCCGGACAAGATCAGCTGTTGCCACATGAGGTCTTCGTAGCACCGGAGTTTCCGCTGGAGTCTCTCCTCATCCGAGGAGGATGAGGACGACCGATAGCATGCCTCTTTTAGGAGCGCTTATGGCTCTTCCTCGGCCTTCCGGACGAGGGGATTCTAGACCTAGACTGAGATCAGCCTGGCCGACTCGGTCGCTCGGGAGACACTGGTAGGACCAGTGATTTCCGGGGGTCCAGAACCGGGTCCTCGATGGGGACACCAGTGGGCTGGGCTTCCTCATCGGGAAAGACAAGGACCGGAGTCCTCTCTAAGGAGTCGTCGACCGGGGTCGGAGACAGCGGGTCGATTGGGTCGAGTACAATCTCAACCTCATCGGCAGCATCCTTGGACAGCTGGCCCGATGGAAGATGTGTGAAGCCGGCGGCCGAAGAAGCGATCTCGACCAAGGTTGAGACTGCATGCTCCTAGGACTGAGACCTCTCCCGGTCCCAAGAGTGCCTTTGTCGAGACGAAGACTTGCTCAGTTCCTTCTCCCGCTTATGGGATTGGGAGGAGTGTGAGCCCACGGGCGCCTCTCCCCGGGTGGGAAGAGACTGGCATAACTCCTTGAAGGAGCCCGAGAAGGTGGAGCCTAAGGTTGAGCGGAACAAAGAAGCCTTGAGTGTCCAAACCATGAGCGGCTTCTTCCTCGAATGCTTGCATGCATTCCAATTGTTCGGCGGATTCTGCAGCCGTGGGAACCGCCCACCTAGCCTCCTTGAACTTCACTGGAGGGTTCCTCTTTTTTCAATCTCCCCAGTTTCAATCGTGCAAGACGGTCGTCCAGGACGTTGGGATGCAAGGCCAAGCAGAAGCTGCAGGACAAGAGGTCATGGTCGACACCGAGACAGTAGACGCACGTGAGGTGGAGATCGGTGCGCAACATCTTCTGGCTGCAAGGACACCAGCGAAATCCAGGGGAAGATTTGACTTCCATGATCGAAGGCACAAAAGCACGATCGATAACGCAAACAATTTTTAATCTCAGTAAAACCAAAGTTTTTAAAGTCAGGGCCTACGAAATGCATGAGCACGAGGGAGGCAACCTGAATCTTCTAGCGGAAAGGAAGATTTGGCGTCACGGGGCGCAGCCAAGGTATATACCACCTGGGTGAGTGGGAGGAGCCAGCTTGAAGACTTCCGGCGATTCTTAAAGGGGAAAGGAACATGCCAGTAAGTGTGTATGAACAACATATCCACGATCCTAGAATATGACTTTTTAACCTGAGTCGCATGAGGGTGTTCTCCTTTTCCGGTTATCCTCCTCCTCCAATTCTCTCTAAGGGGTAAGATCTGGCCTTGAAGAGGCTATATAAAGGAACCACCTAGTCCATTTATTAGTTAAGGATTGTATTGTATTTTGAAGTCTAGCTGTCATATGTTCCATCTGGTATATCTCACAGATTAAATTTTCCCAGTTAGATAAGAATGATTGATCTGGTTTTAACCAGAGTATGGTTATTAATTTCTTAGCCGCACAAAATATTTAATAAATAAACTGAATGTTTATCTCTGACATTTGGTGGGTAATGGAGTAAGAGGGCCATCTGCAGAGTGATCTCTCCCAGATATACCTCTCAACTGTCCCTGATTTTCAGGAATGTCCCTGATTTTTGCCTCAAAATGTTCCTCGGTCTCTCATAAAATTTCTATTTTTGTAACAGAACAGTGTGGATTGTAAGCAAAAATTAATGTTAAACATTAAAGTTACAGACTAGCTCTTCATCAGAAAATGCTTCTTACACTAATTCCCTTATTCTGTCAGCTTTCTGAGGCAATATGACCAATTTTTAAGATGTGTCCCTGATTTGGGGTCTTTGACCCTGATTTCTTTAAGCCTTGTCCCTGATTTATGAGATAAGAGGTTGAGAGGTATGCTCCCAGAGAGGGGAATATTTCCCGTATCTGCTGGTTCACCACCCTCCAGAATCCCATCACTATAGTGCAGGACCAGAAGACATGGGTCTGTGTAGCCACTTCCCCTCCACAGCCCCTCCAACAAGAAGAGTCTCCTCCTGACACATATTTTGCTGTGACCTTTGGGGTACGGAAGTAGCGTGCTGCCACCTTCCAGGAAAACTCCCTCCAGGTATATGAGCAGGTGGTTGTGTTGTAGTCTCCATAATCTTAGCCAGTCTTTGGCACTGAAAGTTACTAACATCTCTGCTTCCCAGCTAGTTTGAATCCCTTCATTAGCTATATGAGAAAGTTGGCGAAGTGCCTTGTACATATGGGAAATAAAGTGTTGCTGGTTTTCTGGGGTAGACAACTTCTTCAATAAGGTGATTAAGGGGTGGGATTGAAAATCTACAAAAACTGATCCCATTATGGACAACAAATAGTGTCTGATTTGTAGATACCTAAAAAAATTCCTGTGGGGAAGGGCATACTCCTCCTCCTGTAATTGCTGGAAGGTTTTAGATAGGCCTGATTGGTAAAATTGAAAGGGATGAGCTAGTTCTTTTTCTCTCCACTGCTGAAATGTGTATTCCAATCTACTTGGGAGAAACTAAGGGTCCCTTGATGGTATTCACATCCATCTAGCCAGGGGGCAGAACTCCTTACTGTTAAGCACTTTTTTCCAATGTGTAATAAGGAGTTTAGTATATTCTGAAATTTCCACTCCCTCTTGTATATGACTGGGTTGATAAATTAGATCACCATCCAGCAGTATATCTGATAAGCTTCTTTCTATTGTTATCCACATCGGGGTCTGATCTGGGGGGAGTAGTCATTTTGACATGTGAGTTAGGACTGTTGCAGTAAGGAATCTGAATAAATTAGGTACAGCCAAGCCTCCTCCCTCCTTCAGTAGATAGAGACGGCCTGAGGCCATGCGTGAATTAGCATCCTTCTAGATAAATCTTATAATTATCTTTGTCCATTTGTTCGTCATTTTAAAAGTAGAGGGGATGGGATATTTTGCATTAAATAGAGTATTCTGGAGGGAACGTTCATTTGGATGGATTGTTTCCTATAGATAAGTGATATGGGAAGTTGTCACCATCTGTGAAGATCTGACTCTACAGTGAGAAAGAAGGGATTATAATTTAACTCCAGGACCGTTGGGGGATATTTTTACTCCCAATATGTCAAAAAGGGTCTGCCCCACCTTAGGGGAAATTTTTGCATAACTTCTGAGGGGGGGACTGTATTGAATGGCCAAGACTTCTGACTTATCCTGGTTTATTCTGTATCTGGAGATTTGTTCTATTTAGTGTAATATTCGTGTTAGTGCCCCAAGAGATCTCTCTGGGTCAGTAACATAAAGGAGAAAATCATCGGAGTAGTATGCCAGTTTATGTTGTGTCCCATTTATGGCGTATCCTGCTATGTCCTCTGGTTGCCTAAGAAACTGAGCAATGGGCTCAACATAAAGAGCAAACAGGTAGGGCGATAGGGGGCAGCCCTGATGAGTTCCCCGTTGCAGAGGGAATCTAGATGAATGGGAGCCATTAATTTTCACTACTGCTTCCGGGTAGGAATAAAGACCCTTTATTGTGTCTAGGAAACCCTGCGGGAAATCAAATTTGATAAGTGCAGAGTGTAAGAATTCCCAAAAGACCCTGTCAAATGCTTTTTGGACATCAAGGCCCAACAGGAGAAGGGGGGGGGGATTTAGAGCACTGAGCATGACTGATCAAGAACAGAGTACGCTTAATATTATCTGTAGTCTGCTTGATTTTATGAAACCGGCGTAGTCGGGGTAAATAAGTTCAGGAAGTATATTATCCAATCTGTGACCGATAATATTGGTGTACATTTTGTAATCACGATTGAGAACGGAGATTGGGCAGTATGAGTCACATAACTGAGGGGGTTTATTGGGCTTCAGTATGGTTGAGATTGTAGCTTGCCTCCAAGAAATTGGGAGTGTTGTTTTTGTGGCTGGCTTGCATAGCCTCTAATAAGGGGAGCTGAATAGAGTCCCATAACCCCTTATAAAATTTTGCCCCAAAGCCGTCCGGGCCTGGGCTGTTGTCATTCTTAAGGTTTCTGATAGTGTGGTATAATTCTGTAGAAGTAATCTGGGAAGTTAAGAATTCTCTCTCGGTTTGGATCAAAGTGGGTAGTTTAATTGTAGCTAAAATTTCTGTAACCTTGACTGGATCTGGGGGATTTAGATTAGAGTATAACGCTCTGTAGTACTCCCTAAAGATCTCCAATATGTCTTGCGTATTATACCTACGTTGATTAGTTTTAGTGTCTTTTATTTTATTTAGCATTATCTGTTGTGTCTGTTGTCGTAGTCTGTAGGCGAGTAATAGAGATGCCTTAGCCCCACCCTCATAATATTTTTGCCGTAGCCACATGAGTGCCTGTTCTGTTTTGGCCATTAGTAATTTCTACTTGAGTGTGACTTAGCTGATCTTGAACATTCTCCTCCCCATTCATATGCCTCTCTTGTAAGAATTGCAACTGTTGCTGTAATGCTTTAAGTTTGCTGCCTCTCTGTTTTTTCTGTTGTTTTTTTTTTTTTTATGAGAGGCGTAGGCAATAATATAACCCCTAAGTACCACCTTAACTGTATCCCACAATAGTTGTGGAGTAATTTGTGGGGAGGCATTATTTCAGGGATTTTACTTTTCAGAAGTTCTATGAATTCCGTATCTCTTAGGAGGGTAGGGTTAAATCGCCATTATGAAGTTTTTTTCTCTTAAAGGATACCTAGCTCAAGTTCAACTGGAGCGTGGTCCGATAAGAAAAAATTACTCACCTTAGTAATGTTGCTTCTTCTAATGGAGTCTTGCTATATTATGACAGTAGCAGTTTGTCCCACCACTAGAACTGCTCCGGAGGTGAAATGGTTAATACCATTCCAAAATAGAACTTTGAGCACGAACTCTAAGAAGCAGCTCTATCTGTGTAATTTCAAACCTGAACTGTCAGATCTTTCTGAGCAAAAACTCACTAAGGTCTGTGTGGAAGCTGTAACCTACACTAGCCAAATGGCTACCTAAATATTAACAACCATTGCTGGTCCCAACACCCAAGACTCAAGTCAGGGATCAGAACTACTAACACAATTCTAACAACATGAGACTAAAACAACAGTATAATAAAACACACACACAAACTCCCAAAGGGAGAAAGCTAAAAGGGCATAAACTAGTGCCACACTAAGTTGCCGCACCCACTAGTATAAGTTCTGAGAGGGGCAGGCTGGGGAGGTCATAATATAGCAAGACTCCATTAGAAAAACAACATTACTAAGGTGAGTAATTTTTCTTCAAACAACATGAAGTCTTGCTATATTATGACAGTAGCAGACTACACAGCAGTACCTCCATGGAGGAGAGGCAGAACCTACTTAGGGAATAGGCTCTGAAGAACAGCTGTGCCAAACTGAGCATCTCTCCTGGCCTGGACATCCAGGGAGTAATGCTTGGTAAAAGTGTGTACCGTTTTCCAAGTAGCAGCCTGGCATATCTCTAATATAGGGATGTCTCTGGCAGCAGCTAGAGGCAGCAGCTGTACCCCTGGTAGAATGAGCCCTCAAGCCAGAGGGGATCTCTGCCCACTTTCTGATAACAAAATTGGATACAGAGACAATCCACCTGGCAACTGATCTCTTAGTGGCAGGTTTCGTTTCCCAACTTCACCATAGGCAAGGAAAAGTTGGAGGGATTCGAACCTGTGACCTTTGGTACGCTCTATATAGTAACTAAGAGCTCTCTTAACATCCAGGCTGTGCAACCTCCTTTCACCAAAAGAGGAGCGATCAGCGAAAAATACTGGAAGGGAGACAGATTGGTTAAGATGGAAATCTGAAACCACCTTAGGTAAAAACTTCCTATTAGTCCTAAGGACTACCTTATCCCTGTGGAAAGAAATAAAGTCAGTTTCCACTGACAAGGCTTGCAATTCACTTATGCGTCTAGCAGAAGTGATAGCCACCAGAAAAACAGTTTTCCAAGTTAGATACTTAAGCTCTGCAGAAAACAGAGGTTCAAAAGGGGGTTGCACTAACTGGGCAATACAAACATTAAGGTCCCAGGCAGGGGCCGGTTCCCGAAAGGGTGGATTAGTATGGAGTAATCCCTTAAAAAACTTGGAAAACACAGGGTGAATGGAAAGAGGGGATGACTTTCCTGCTGACACAATAGCAGATACAGCTGCCAAATGGACTCTCAGGGTAGCTGGTCTGAGACCCAAGGAATTAAGATGGACCATGTAATCTAATACAATGGGCAAATCAGCAGATTCTGGGAAATATTTTTCCCAGCACACCAAATAGAAAACCTTTTCCATTTAGAACTATAAGTAGCCCTAGTGGAAGGCTTTCTGGAAGCCTTTAGGATTTCAAGAACACCTTGAGAGAAGTGTAAATCAGCAAACTCTAACTCCTCAAGAGCCAGGCCTTGAGGTTGAGGATTTGAGGTCCTGATACCAAACCCTTCCCTGGGCACAAGTTAACAGGTTGTGAATCCTGGGGAGGCAAAGGGGAAGATGGATTGTCAGTGACAGAAGGAGTGGGTACCAGGGCTGCCTGGCCCAGTCCGGGGCAATCAGAATCACCCTGCAAGGCTGAGATCTGATTTTGACTAATACTTTGAATAGGAGAGGGAAGGAGGGAAAGCATAAAGAAACTTCCCCTCCCAATCCAGGAGAAGGGCATCCAGGGGAACTGAGCCCAACACTGGAGGCCTGCAACAGAACAGAGGAAGTTTGTGATTGTCTGGGGCTGCAAAAAGATCTATCGGAGGGGTGCCCCATCTGGCAAAGACTCTCCCCAGCACTTGAGGATCCAGGGACCATTCGTGATGGCCCTGGGAAATCCTACTGAGAGCATCCGCTAGGACATTGTCCTTCCCTGGAAGATGAACTGCTATGAGGGAAGTGTTCAGGGAATAGGCCAGAGACCACAACTTCATTGCCTCGGTGCACAAGGCCGAAGACCGAGTGCCCCCCTGTTTGTTGATGTACCACATTGTTGTGGTGTTGTCTGTTCTGACTTGTATCACCTTGTTGTGGACAGATGCAGAAAATGCTTGAAGAGCTAAAAAGACAGCTCTGAGTTCCAGCAAACTGATGTGGAGCAGAGATTTCGGGGGGACCACACTCCCTGAGTGGAAAGGTCGCCCATGTGGGCTCCCCAACCCAGAAGGAAAGCATCTGTAGTGAGAGTCAAATTGTGAGCAGGGGGAATGAAGGGGACCCCCAATCTTAAATTGCTCTGATTCTGCCACCACTGGAGGGCCTGGATCAAGGTTCGAGTCACTGGGACCAACTTGGAAAGGGGGTCTCTTCTCTGAGACCAATAGGTCCTCAAGTGAAACTGAATGTCTCTCATCTGAAATCTTGCTCCCTGCACAACAGCTGTGGATGCAGCCATGTGTCCCAGGAGCTGCAGAAAGTGTCTTGCTGGTCGAGAGACCTGCAAGGTGAAGGAGGAGGCCAGAGTCACTAAATTCGTCACCCTTTCTAAGGGAAGAAAAGCTCTGGCTAGCTTTGTGTCCAACTCTGCCCCTATAAAGGTGAGTACCTGGACTGGTTCCAGAACCGACTTTGGTAGATTTAGCAGAAAGCCCAGGGAGGTGAGAAGCTGCTGGGTAACTTGCAGGTGAGATTTTACCTGTTCTGGGGACTGGTCTACAATGAGCCAATCGTCTAGATAGGAAAAAACAGTAATCCTTTGGCTCCTTAAGTGAGCCACTGCTAGACACTTTGTGAATACCCTTGGGGCAGAGGTAAGGCTGAAGGGCATTGCTCTGAACTGGTAATGACCTGAGGGTAGTTCGAATCTGAGGTACTTTCGATGGGAGCTTCTGATTAGGACGTAGAAATAGGCATCCTTGAGGTCCAGGGAGGCTAACCAGTCCCCTGGCCTTAGGGAGGGTAAAATCATTGCCAGAGTTACCATTTTGAACTTTGGTTTCAAAAGATGCTTGTTCAGATATCTGAGGTCTAATATGGGCCGCCATTCTCCTGTCTTTTTTGGGGTAAGGAAGTATCTGGAATACAGACCCCTGCCCTGGTGCAGGGGAGGAACCCTTTCCACTGCTCTGAGAGCCAACAGGGTTGAGACCTCTGCTTCCACAGCAAAGGTCTCTGAAGCACTTGCAGGTAGAAAAAGTCTGGTTCTCAACTTGGGAAACTTTTTGAAGCTGAGAACCAGACCCTGGCTTACTACTTCCAGAACCCACTTGTCTGAGGTTAAAGAAGCCCAGTTCTGACTGAAGTAAGCCAGCCTGCCCCCTACCGATAAAGGAGAATCGGCCCTGGGCACCCCATCAGGGTGCCTGCTTAGCAGGAGCTTTAGGCTGAGGAGTGGGAGCAGGCCTGCCCACCCCTCGTCTGCCTCTGCCTCTGAAGAAGCCCCTCTGAGCATAGGCAGAGGAGGCCTGAGTCTGGTAAAAAGGCCTGTGAAAAGGCCTACCCCTACCTCTGGGGGTATGCCTCTGAGGAGTGGCTTGCCGCTCCTTAGCTTGGGCACTTTTGTAAGTAGTCCTATATTCATCCATCTTTTTCATGTAATTCTCTGTCTGCTCCCCAAACAGAGAATTTCCCACCTAGGAAAATCCATAGCCTTAGTCTGGGTATCCTGTGACAGACTAGTACACCTGAGCCAGGCCAACCTACGAAAGCTACAGATGTGGCCATGACCCTAGAGGAAACATCATTAACATCCACAGCAGCATGAAACTGTACCTTAGAAGCCTCAATGCCATCAGCAGCCACTGTTCTAGTTAGCTAGCCAGCTGGCCATGGGCTTGCTTGGCTAATTCCATAACAGTATCCCATCTAGATTTCTGATACCTAGCTACATAAGCCATATAATTTGCTTGCCTGAGTCCCAGAGAGGCTGCCATATACTGTTTTTAGCCATGTCATCAATCTTCCTGGAATCCTTGTCAGGAGGATGTGAAGCCAGGATATTAGCTTTATCTGAGCTGCAGCCTGAACTACTAACATGACTGCATTGCTGAGAGAATTCTGTATCAGGACCTGACAATGTGTACCTTCTGTCCATCTTTTTATCTACAGGAGGCACAGAATTGGGAGCTTTACAATTTTATTGTTTGCTTCCTAAAAGACTTATGCAAAGGAATAGACAATCTCCTAGACTCTGGAATATCCATCATTTCTACAAAATCAGGCTCCTCTTGCTCATCCACAGCTTCTTCCAAGGAAGCTGGAGGGTTTCAACAACTTTTGTAAAACATAAAATGAGATGGGGACTCAGATAGCATAGGGAGATTCTAGAAGGTCTGTTTGAGGAAATGTCCGGTTCAATGGGCACACCCAGACCTTCCCAGCCACATTCATACTGTTCATAATCATCCTCCCCTCCTCTGGTTCATAAATTCCTCAACATCATATTCCTGAACCACTGGAACCCGGAGAGCCGACCTTTTGCCAGATAGTGGCGGTTCGGGCGGAACCTGAACAGTGACTGGACAATTTGTATGGCTTTTACTATCTCTGCAGCAGTTGGAGAAAGGGTTTTGGACTCCAAACCTGCTGACTTTCTTGTTTTCTTTACTGGAATTGGTTCCTCAGAACCAGCTTTTCTTTGCGAGGAAGTCTCGCCCTGGTCAGAGACACTCCCTCCGGTTCGATTAGCACCGAACCGGGCTGGCCATCCAGGTCAGCGGACTTTTTGGCCTCTCGTTCCCTGAGCCTGCCCAATCTCTTTTCCAGGGTGGCTGCAGGGAAATTCTTACATATCTGGCAGTCTGACTGGAGGTGGTCAAACCCCAGACAATAGACACATGTGGTGTGTGGGTCAGCCTTGACAAAGACTTCCCCACAGACATCACAGTGTTGAAACCCAGTGGGCCCGTTTTTTCTTTTGGGTTTCTCAGACATAATGCCAGCCTAACCAGAAAAACTTGCCCTTTAAACGGCAGTGCCAGGCAAGACACCCTTATCGGTTCCTAACCGTGTCACGGGTATTGGAAAAAACCGTAATAAAATCCGTTTTTTTTTTTAGAACTGATAAGAACCGGGAACCGCACTCTAAAATGTAAACTTTAAAGTTAATAAGTTTTAAACCCAGCTGATCGGTTCAAAACCGAACCGATAAACTTACAAGTTCCACACAGACAAAACCTTTAATTACTTACGATTACCACAGAGAGAGCTTGAACCGAACGGTTTTGCGGTTAAAATAAAACTATTCTCGGTTGAATCAAACCGAGAAAACACTGTTTAAACCAAGAAATGAACCGAGCAGTAGGAGAAATCTCGGAGCGACTGTTCACTGAGGCGGAGTAAAGAATCTGACAGTTCAGGTTTGAAATTACACAGATAGAGCTGCTTCTTAGAGCTCGTGCTCAAAGTTCTATTTTGGAATGGTATTAACCATTTCACCTCCGGAGCAGTTCTAGTGGTGGGACAAACTGCTACTGTCATAATATAGCAAGACTTCGTGTTGTTTGAAATACATGTTCTTAATATCTGCCCTTTGTACTAGGTATTTGTGTTCTTGACTGATGCATAAATAATCTAAACGTGAGTAGTGTTTGTGGGCCGTGGAATAATAGGTACATTTTCTTTGGGCAGGGTGTAGTTGACGCCATGAATCCACTAGGCCCACATCTTTCAAAAGTAGCCTTAGGTGTCTTTGACATTCTTCTTTAAATAGAGGCACCAGATATGAAAATTACGTACCTACTGTAATTCTTGATCTTGTCTTGCATCTTCACCATTCATTACTGATGGGTGTAAGCCAGAGGCGCGCATCTGCTCTTTTTTGGGGGGGAACTGGCACCAAAAACACTGCCCACGAGGCTGACGCACTGAGGGGTACTCAAGGATTGGCCGTTAGGCGCCACAGACTCCTCCTCCATCCCAGTTCTGTTCTGCCAGAGAGAAATGAAAAAGGGGGGGGGACAGAGAAATTTAAAGATGAGGGAAGAGAGCCGAGGGATACGAAAAAGGAAGGGATATAAACTGAAAAAGGAATAAGCTACCAGAGGACAGAGGGAATAGAGTTTTCTAACTGGCCTTAGGACCCCAGCCCCTGGACGGCAGCACAGGAAAGACAGAGCGAAAGAGAGAGAAAGGAATGAGAAAAGAAATATATAAGATACAGGGGAAGAAGGAGAGACCTCCGCCATGCTGAGGTGGAAGACCAATGGCTTATTTTTAGCCTCCAAACCTGAGAGGTAAGAAGACACGGGTGCAAGGATCCCGTCAACTTCAGGGACCACTGGACGAAGATCCAGAACAAGAGAATTTGAGATGGTCTTGGAGAATATAAGCATGGCGGACAGTGACCTTCCCTACCCCTAAACCCACATTCGGGATGAAAGTCCTGGCGCATGGCCCCCTCAAGCTTACCAGCTGGGGGCTTAATCAAGGGGGGAAAAAGCCCTAAAAAAGGAGAGGATTCTGTCCAGAAATAACCCTTAAAAATAGGGGACAGCGAGAAAGGAAAATGGGGGGGGGGGGAGAGTCCCCTCGGGTCATCCCACGGGATGCACTGATGTAGTCACCACCC
The DNA here is from genome assembly GCA_016271365.2 of Neoceratodus forsteri. Lineage (NCBI taxonomy): Eukaryota > Metazoa > Chordata > Ceratodontiformes > Ceratodontidae > Neoceratodus > Neoceratodus forsteri. Next base: position 1,680,494,376 of record CM057455.1, on the reverse strand, counting down.
TAAACGAGTTGACAGTGGACCAACAGATCCATGCCAAGTTATGGATGGACCCCACTGTGTACCCCACTGAGAACCCTAGGGAGTTCACTCCAAGGCAAGGGAGAAGACCCTACTTGCCACTCTCCTAGGCTGGGTGCTCTGTGACTTTAGAGAAGGAAACAGAGGGGCCCTGAGGTACCGAGGGACTCTGCCCCCAACTGGTCTCAAAGAGGGGAAGGGCGAGCAGAGTGGAAGCGGTGCCCAGGAGCAGAGGCCCAAGAGAGGAAGGTGGGTGGGAATCAGTAATAAATGGTGCAGATACAAGAAAAGATCAAGAATTAATGGTAGGTACGTAATTTTCATATCTTCTCCTTGTCAATCTTCATCATTCATTACTGCTGGGTGAGTACCAAGCCCCCCCGGAGGGGACCTGGTACTGCCCTGAGGAAATAGTTTCCCTCAGCCTCCAGCGGGGAAGATGCAAGCGGGGGACACCCTGTTGCCATACTAGGTCATACATGGCCTAAGGCTGGTAAGGCCGTGGAGGTGTCCCCATGGCTGGGGTGGGGGACAGAAGTAAATTCCTCCTCGCCCTGCGAGAAAATACAGGTTCCCCAGAAGGCAGTGGAAATCACCCTATACAGGGCCACATGTGACAATCTAGACAGGCATAGCCATGCCGTCCGCCTAATGCAGATCGCTGTCCCTACCAGTCTGGAAGCCACCTCATTGGCGTCATACGATGCCCTTGCCTGGTGCCTTGCAAGCTCCAGACCCTGTGCAGAGAGGGCAATGCCTTTCCTAGATTCCTCCGAATCAGGCAATGATGCTAACACTTGTGCCAGCATCGACCACAGATGACTACTGTAGGCAACGTGGTGAGTCCGATGTGATATGATGCAAAGCAGCACACGACCTGAAGAGAAAACTCTTCTTCCCCACCGGTCGAACTCAGTGGAATCCGGATCCGGTGGTTGGCCATGTGCCAGGTGTTGAAGCCCGGAAGGAAACATAGACTTTGACAGCAGATAAAGACCACTTGGCCCAGCTAGTCTGTCCATTTCCCTACCTACAGGATAAGCTCGCAGATCCTAGTTAACCAACAGCCTATTTCTTCCTACCCCCCACAAGAATTGCCTTATGTCTGTCCCAAATGTATTTGTATTCTTGAATTCTCCCGCAGTTTTGGACCCCACAACCTCCTCAAGAAGGCTGTTCTATGCATCCACTACCCTCTCTGTGAAAAAATACTTCCTCACATTGACCCTGAACCGCCCCCCCCCCTCTATCTTTAAAGGAAAAGCAAGCTGCTGCTGTTGTGAGAAAGGAGTATCTAGAGCAGTCAGCCCCAAGGGTGGGTAAGGCAGAGAACCAAGAGACTCCCGGGGAATGCTATACCTCCTCCTGCAGTCCGCTGGGGCTAGGGATGAGGCGGCTGATGACTGTCGGCTCTGTGCTGGACCTGCTCAATAACTTAAACATCCTTTCTGTACTGTAGTGAGAATTAGACATAGTATTCCAAGTATGGTGTAGCCTTGTACAGGGGAAGATCACCCTCCCTGACCTGCTCTTACCTAACTATCTGATCAGATCATAGGCTTTCATAAAAAAATTAAGTAAAACAGAAGTTCCTAGCCCTAACTGTACCAAAGTTATCCCTTGCTAAAGATAATTTATTTTAGAAAAGGGATACCTTTGGTAGAGTTATGGCAAAAAAGTTTCAAGTGAAAGCTTAAGAATAGTCAGCTGTGATGAGCAGCCATGCTAATACAACGTTCATGTCCTTTCATACTGCACTCTTGGGTTCCTCTTCCTAATGTACATCACCCTACATTATTAAATACTTCAGCTCAATTGAAATACAGACTGATCAGTGATTTTAGTGACCTGATCAGCCAAGGAGACCTGAACAGCAATGATATAATTAGTTTAAGCTGCACTGTTATTTTTTTGTGTGCATTTTTTAAAATATTTGTTTAAAAGGTTTTTTTTGTTTGTTTTGTTTTTACAGGAAAAGCCTACTGAGCTGTGAATAGTTCATGTCGGGGGGGAGGTAGAAAAATGCAATAAACAATACAATATAAAATGCTGCATAAAAAGTATAAAATAGTAGGCGTAACAAAGTAGCACATGCGTGTACTATGGGAAAGTATATACCAGACGTCAGAGGCAATAAAGTATAAGGGACAATAATCCTTTTTCCATGTTAATGTTAAAAGAGGGGAAGCTGGGTACAGAAAGAGATAGGTTAGTTACCTGTAACCATTGTTCTAAGTAAGAGTAGTATAAAGTTCACATGCACAATCTGGCAGTTCCACTGGAAGTGATGATTCGTCAGACGTCTAAGTTAAGCTCCTCCCACCACCCAGACATTATATCCTCCACCTCTGCCCTTTGTCATCAGATCTTCATATGATGAAAGAAGAAATCCAGGTGCCACACTGCCATGGGAGGCCGAGTGGGTTGTGTGGATGTGAACAGTGTGCCACTCATAGAGCAATGGTTATAGGTTAACAACCTATCTTTCTAGAGGCGTGGATACAATTCACTATACACATTCTGGCAGACTCCCAGCAATGGGAGGAGGGGACAGATGTGTACCCCTACTTGGCGAACAGAGATTGGAAAACCGAGGTCCCAAACGCAATATCCCAACGGGACTACCTTGATACTGTAGTGGGAAACAAAGGCGTGTGTACTGCCTTCCAGGTAGCAGCCCTACATATCTCCTGTATTGGGATGTCTCTAGAAGCAGTCTCTGAGGCAGCTGTACGTCAGGTGGAATAAGCCCTAAGCACCTTGGAAGGCTCCCTATCAGCCATCCTACAGCAGAGGTCAATGCAGCATGTTGTCCACTTCCCAATCATCTGCTTTACTGCCAGTCTGTCAGGTATGGCTTCAGTGTATGCTATAAACACCTAACGAGCCTCACCCTGAACTCCCGCCCTGTACTCCTTATAATAAGACAACGCCCTCTGTAGGTCCACAGTTTGGAGTATGCAATCAGCCTCCAAAGATGGGTTATTAAAATAGACAAGAAAGTTCATCACATGGGTTGAGGTGGAACTCGGAAGCTCCCTTCGGACAGAATTTCAGGTGGGGGCAAAAGACAACTCTGTCCCTGTGGAAGACCAGATAAGGAGACTTCCACTGAGAGCACCTGGAGCTCACCGATTCTTCTGCCTGACATAATGGCCACCAAGAAGTCCATCTTCCATGACAGGTGTGACATCTCACAACTATGCACAGATTCAAATGGCTTGCCCATGAGCATAGCTAACACAAGCAGAAGGTCCCATGGTGATGGTGGTTCACGCACCAGAGGGGATGGTGGTTAAGGCCCTTGAAGAAACGCCCAATAACCTTCTCTTGGGCCACCGTTGGCATACCAGCCTATGTTAGGTATGCAGACATGGCTGCCAGGTGCACCTTAAGGGTGTGGCTTGCCAGCTGAAAGAGGGACCAGAGGTACTCAAGGATACTAGCAAGAGGATCAGTCTCCTTACCCTGACACGAAATGGAACATTTCTTCCATTTAAAGGCATACCACCATTGCGTCAACTCCTTCCAGGAGGCCTCCACAACATGGAGCACAGCATCCGAAAGGTCCAAGGCCTGGAACTGTAGTCGCTCAGGATCCAGGCTGTGAGGTAAAGGGACTGAAGGTCCGGGTTTAGGATCATCCCCTGTAGTCTGGTCAGCAAGTCAGGGAGAAACCGCAACTGCCAAGGAAGATTGCTGTTGATGCTGAGGAGATCCAGATACCAGTACTGTCTGGGCCAGGCTGGTGCTATCAGAACCATCTATGCCTTGTCTTTTCAGCCCTGACCACCACCTTGTGGATCAAGGGGAAGGGAGGGAAGGCATATACGACAAAAGACCGAAATGCAAAAGACCGACTGTTAGGAGCCTGAGACTGATTGCCCAAAACTCAGTATCCCAACACTGCAATTGCCCACAGCAGTTTTTTTTTTTTTTTTTTATGTTTAGGGGCTTTGCCCCACTACCCCCACTAGACAAACTCCACCACAGACAATTACCAACAGTTGGGATAACGAGTTTCGGGCAATCAGTCTCGGGCTCCTGACACTGGGTCTTTTGCATTTCAGCCTTTCAAAATACTCCCGAGGGAAGGTATATACAAGGCCCGGGGTCCATGGCCTTACAAAAGCATCCCCCAAAAGTGTCCTGGTCTGTGGGGGTGGACATAAAACAGCCTCAGCCTTCTGTTTTCCCAGGTGGCAAACAGATCCACCAGAGGGGTGCACCACTAAAACAGGTGGCTTACCACCTAATGATACAGGAACATTGATGCAACGTCTCTCCCACCTAGTTAAAAGTGTCTGCCAGCTGACTGTTCACTCCTGCGACATGTATCATCAGGAGATCTGCACCCAGGCCATGCACGAGAGTCCAGGTGCAGAGGGCCTCCCAATGCATGGGAAGAGAGTAAGTTCCACCCTGCCTGTTCAGAAAAACATGGTTGCGATGTTGTGCTTCTGGATCTGTATGACCTGACCAGAGGAGCAAATTCCGTGAGGGCCAGCTGCATCACATGGAGACCCTCCCAACAGGGAGCGACCAAAGCTAACTATCATGACAGATGCAAACCCAAGGAGGAGGCAACGCAGACCTTTTAGTCACATGGTCAAGCTATTTTGACTCCTTGACTGGGGGACTTGTCCACATTCCCTTGGCCTCCAGATTTATGGAAGGCTGAGTCCGTGACCAGCCCCTTGACGGAGGGGTGGTCCAAGAACCTTAAAAGGGACACAGTTGGGACTGCATACATTTGGACCATGTGGATGAAAGGTCCCAGGCAGGATATTGGATGCTGCCAGAGCTCCGGGGTCAGTCCTATGATGGCCTCAGCCATGGGAAAAGCAACACCAGGGGAGTTGTCCTTGTACAAAATGTCTGTGAAGGGATATTTAGCCCTCTTTTGGACTGGCTCCAAGGACACATTCAGAGAGTGGACGGTGTGAGCATCACCGGCACCTGCCAGTTGACCGTAGGTCCAAGGGGTAGAGCCATACCCCACCCTGCAATGCTCCACTGCTGCCAGATGAGTTCCTTGTAGTGCTTGCCTATCCTCACTCAAGGATGAGGAGATCAAGGAACATTAATGTCGGCACCTCCCAGTCCAGCGGGATCTAGAATGCAAAAGGTACCTCAACCACAACTGCTGACCCAATTGCCGATTGCCAGAGAATCTGCTAGAGGTTCAGAATAACCCACATGCTGAGCCACATTCATGAGTACCAGCTTTGGTGGCATGACCACCGGTGGAGGCTGGTCCCGAGTGGAACTGGTCAGGAACACCAACTGATCCATGTCCGTCTAGGAGAGGACCAGGAGAACTGGGGTCTAGGAGATATGAAAATGACATACCTATTGTAATTTTTGATCTTTCTGTGTATCTTCACCATTCATCACCTTTGGGTTCTGGCTGGAGGTCACGGCCCTGCAGGAGCTTTATTTTTTTGGGGGATGGGCGAAGGCGACGCACCGACAGCGCCGCCCTCGAGGCCGACGCACTGCATGGCACTCACGGGTTGGCCATTAGACGTCGTCAACCCTGCCCTCCTACCAGTTCCAAGTCGCTGTAGAGTAAGAAAGGGTTGGGAGGGAGGGAGGGGCAAGGAAGTCCAAGGGACAGACAAAGGAAAAGATATACAAACTAAAAGGAGAAATAAACGACAGAGAGGACAGAAGGAGAGTTAGAAATCTAAGGGGATTGGGAGGGGGGCCCCAATCTCTGGAAGCAGAAAGAAGAGGGAAGAAGGGAAGGAAAAACTAGAAATGGAGAGGGGGAGGACATACCCTGAATCTCTGACTTTCTCCAGACTGTACAGGAACTGCGAAGGAGTAGCCAGAAGGCTGAACTGCCAGAATTCAAGGCACAGAATCACTGGTAATAAACTCCAACATGAGCAGAAGTGGCTATTCTAAAAGAAAAGACAGGATACAGGGTTGTCCTGCCTCTGAAGCCACATATCTGGAGGAAAGAAACAAAAAGTTTCCTTAATTAATTCGAGGGATGAATCCCTAAGGACAAGAACGGAGGAGAATAGAGAAAGAAAGAGAGAGAGAGAGAAAAGAAGAGAGTGCAACCACCAACTCCCACCTCAAAGGGGTGGAGCTGAGGCGTTGAGGAGAGAAGTGCCCTCTCCCCCTCCTGTCAGAAGGTAAAAATTCCCCTGTGTGCCCAAGGTCACTCCGCTCCTGACCAGCGGAAAGGAAGTGGGGGAGGGGGCACATAGAGGGAGGGGGACCCAGAGACTGAGGCTTGGGGGATGGAGGGTGGGATTGTGATGAATGGTGAAGATACACAGAAAGATCAGGAATTACAGTAGGTACATAATTTTCATATCTTATCTGTGTCAATCTTCACCATTGGTCACCTTTGGGTGAGTACCGAGACCCTCGAAGGGGGCCCTAAACTCTAAAGGACTAAGTCCCTTAGCTCTCAGTGGGTGAGACACTGGGAGGGAGAACCTTTACAGGCCTGGTGAGGCCCGAGACTGGGGAGAGTGAAACGGGGACCCCTCCCCCTCTGGAAGGGGCAGGAGGTTGCCCCGACAGATGCCGCCTCACCCTACAGGAGAAAAGATAGGTTCTTCGGGACGCAGATGAAATCACCCAACGCTGGGCCAAGGATGACAACTGATAAAGATGCAGCCATGCCGTTCGCCTACTGCAGACTGCTGTCCCTACGACCCTGGAAGCTACCTTGTTGGCGTCCTAAGATGCCCTCGCTTGGTGCCTTGCTAGCTCCAGGCCATGTGCAGAGAGTGCAATGGCTTGTCTGGTTACCTCCGAATCAGGCATAGAGGCTAGGAGTTGACCAAGCCTGGACCACAGAAACCTATCATAGGTAGCATAGTGGGCCTGATGAGCAGAAACTGAAAGAAGCAACTGTGCCGAGTAGAAGGTCCTCCTCCCCCAGAAATCAAAATCCGAGGAATCTTGATCTGGGGGCCAATCACAGTGGAGGGCACGAAGCCCATCGGGAGTGTCCAGCTGCATCAGTCCTGACTCAGGAAGAGGGATACGACCTGGAGACTCTGAGGGGGGGGCCAAATACCTCTGGCTCAGATCCCTAGGGGCTGGGACTCCAGAAAAGATTCTTTGCCAGAATCGCAACAACACCTCCTGGAAAGGAGCAGGCCAGGCGGGCACCACAAGGGTGTCCGCACTCAAATCGCCTAGGAAGGCGCGCGTCGAAAGCTCCGGATTGTGCTGAGTGGGTGGGGTGACATGGAGATCCTCCATCATCCTCACAAGGAAACGCTGATACTCTGCGAGATCAGCAGCAGGGGAGATGTGGACAGAGGGCTCCTCTCCTCCTGAAGAGGAGGGTAAGGGAGCAGAAGACCTCGGAGATCCAGAGGTTGGCTGCTCAGGGGGAGGGGGAGGGTGGAACACCTGCTTGTCCATGGCTGTGACGTACGCAGGGAAGTGAGCAGTCGCACCCCTGAATTGCTCCCAGGAGGGAGGTCCCATAGGTCCAAAAATGCCTGGGAGAGCAGGAGATGGTGACAGAGGAGTGGGGGCAAAGCCATCAACAGAAGGCGACCATCCTCTGTCCGGGCAAGAGAGCACACCAGGAGCCTCAAGGGAAGAAGGGGCTCCGGAAAACCCAAGAGCCGACAGCTGATCAACCATGTTGAAGCTGCCTAGGCTGTGCCCTGAAGAATCCCCCCCGTGAGGTGACCGGGACCATGGAATTCCAAAAGGATGGTCCCTACCCTCCAAAGACCACGGCCCTCTCGAGGAGACCAAGAAGGAAGGATGGGGGTCTGCGCTACGACTCCTTCCCAAACCCAGGTGGGTCCCGGAAAAGGGTCGCTGCATTGAACCCTGATATCTCGACCCTTCAGAATCCGAAAGAGCCCTCCTTGTCACAAACACCAGCCTAGGCAGCTGAAAGCCCTGGTCAGTCCATGAGGGGATCACCCAGGGAGTAGCACCCTCCCCTCCCGTGGGTGCTCCGGTCGGCCTTAAAGTTGGGTGATCCAGGCACACCACCTGAGGGGGTACCCCAAATGAGGGGGCAGAAAACCTTTCAAGCACAGGTTGCAGGGCAACAGTGGCCTGCATTACCGCCTGCTGGTCAGCACCCCTGACCCTAGACTCTGGGGTTACCACCCGCTCCTCAGAGGAAGGCTGGCTCCGGTCAGCCGAGGAAACTACCAGGGTGTCCACATGGAGTGCCAACTCCAAAGAGGCAGAGACCGAAGTCCGGTGCCAGACCATACACAGATGCTCGCTCCTGTGTGGACCGAAGGAGGTGCCAGTCCAGGTGTCCGCACCAGAGCCGACGCCAAACTCCCCAACGGCACTGTGAACAGTGCCTGAAGAGACGGCACTGAGAGCGGTAGCAGAACCGGAGTCGATGCCTGCCACGGCGCCATCCTGACCTATGGTGAGTGGCAATGGAGTCAGGGACGGCGCCGACAGTGGCACCAACAGCTCCCTTGGCACCAAGGGCGATACCTCCCACAGCGCATTGTCCTCGCTCGGTGCCACAAGCATACCAGAGTCAGACATGGCGCCGTCCCCAGCTTCGGCGCCGCAAATGGCACAGAGGCAAGAACTGGTCAAAGACAGCACCGTAGAACCTCCCACGGTGCTATCACGGCCCACAGCGCTGCAAATGGAGCCATGGTCCAAGACGGCACCAACAGCGTCGAGGACGATGCCAACCCAGGCTTCCCAGCCCGAGGAAATGACACCAGGGAGCCACCCCGAAGGGCGCTTGCCAGAGCGGTTCCTCCCATTCACTTCAGGGGAATGGACTGGCCTCCTGCATCAGCGGAAGGAGCTTCTGCCATGGCGAGGCTACCAGGAAGCAGAAGCCCCTCCCTCCGCGGTCCGTAACAGAACCAGGAGGGGACTCAGAGGAAAGGGCTAGAGGCCGCTGGCCTGACGCAGCGCGCCGCCCGCCCCCCAAAAGTCGTCCACCTTTCCACACATGTTGCTCGATGACACGACGGTCCATGGAGAAGCAGGCAGTGCACGAATCCGTGTCGTGAAGCGGGACAAGACACGCAAGACAACTATCATGCTGGTCGGTAACGGAGTACTTGTGGCCGCATGGACACTGACGCATAGGGGCCGCCCCATTTTCAACGATTTCTGGCTCCCCAACCGAGACACGATCAACAGAAAAATAATTCAAAGACTCGACGTGGCTGAAAATTAAAACATGGAACAGTCTTACCACAGCGGCGTCGAGTAGTGGCGAAAACGGAACCGGCACAAAACTATTTGAGGCGTCGAAGACTCGGAGTCAAGACACGAGAAGGCCTGTTGATAGCAGCTACTACATGTGGTGCGTAATCTTCATGGGAGACGCAAGAACTGTGGGAGGGCGGGTCGTCGATGCTTAACAGCCAACCCGCGAACGCCACGCACGTGTTGGTCTCCCAAGGCAGTGCCATCGTGCGCTGACTCCACCCATCCAAAAAAAAAAAAGCTCCTCCAGGTTCGTGACCCCCGGCCAGAACACAAAGGTGATGAATGGTGAAGACTGACACAGTTAAGATCAACTCCTTGTTGATCTCCTCCGGCAGCTGGCAACAGGTCGAGAAAAACTGCTGCCTGCTTGACTGTTATTGAGGCTGAGATGCCCAACAGGCCACCAAGGAGCTGTTGACTAACCCCTCAACTGAAGGAAACTTTACCGGAGCTGAGGGAATGGGAGGACCGTGATCGCTCTTGATCTCATAACTGGTGACGGTGGCACTTATGCTTCTTACTATGGTGGACAAGGTTCCCCCTGAAGGCCTGAAAGGCCCAACACATGTTCTGGAACCCATCCGAGAAGGGCCCTCCGATGCTGGCCCCAGCCAGAAGCAGCACCGAGGCTGATGAGGTGCCCAACATGGCAGCCACTGCTGCTTCTTCCAGGGCTGCAAGCTGAGCAGCCAACCCCACTGCAGCCAAGGCCTTCCTACGACCTTGAGGGTTGGGGTTTCAGATCCCTGTTTGCCAGCCCACCGAGAAGAAACTGGGCTGCTCGATCTTCCAAAGACAATGGAAGCATCACCTGCCATAGGCCACGACAAATGATATCATGTTGAGCCCCAGACCAGTACAGGCAAGACACATGTGGGTCCATGTTCAACATTTTCTGCCAATATGTGACACAGAACTTGAAGCTGTGGTATGGCTTCACTTCCTCAAAGTTCATCTTCCGTCGACAGAAACAGGGCCAAGGCGAAGAAGTGAAGAAATAATTGAGGAACAAACTTTGAAAAGAATTCTCCTAATAAGTTTACCAAATGCACAATAGTAGCCTGCAATGCTGTAGAGCTACAAAGGAGGAAACCTGACTCTTCCAGCAGAAAAAAAGATCTGATATCACAGGGTGGAGCCAGAGGATATACTGATTGGGTAGTGGAAGGAACTTAGCTTAAAGATATCAGATGAATCAGTACTTTCAGTGGACTGCTAGAGTGTGGACAGTGAACTGTATCCACACCTCTAGAAAATGTACATTATAATCAGAACTATATATGAGGATTGTTTTCCAGTGTTTCCCATGAGACATCATGGTCTCTCATAGGGACACGGGATCAATACCGCAAATGGCAGAATGTTGTGCGAAATAATCGCGCTGTGTGATTCATTGATCTTTTTTTCTGTAGGCTCTGCCCCCATAACCCCTGCTACGGGGTCTGCGCTACTCTCCTCCCCACTAAGGATTCTAACTCCAGGGGAGGGTCCAACACTCTAAAGTGCATAGGTCTGAGAGCTTCGCATAATGCTGTGCGCTTATTGCCGTATAACATTATGACCCGGTATGTCTCTTAGGACCAACTGATTATATTATGCCCACTGACAAAATTTACTTTAATAATGACATTATGGTAACACCACTTTACCAGCTTTTTAAATAACTGGTCACATATATTGCAATGTATACAAAAATACTGTACCTTAAAGGTGATGGTTGCTTTTGTGCAGTAGAACCCTACAGAAATAATGGGATCCTTGGGAGGTCTGGATTTTTGACTATGCAGATGAGCAACATCATCCTCCTCTGTGAAATACTCCTCTCCTTCATAGCCATCGCCTGAACTCACAATAGCAGGAACAAAGGACCAAGCCCACGATACCCAGCCTTGCTGATCTTCATCTGCAGAGGAGCCCTCCAGGTTCGGAAACTGCATAGAATACTGTGCATGGGTCCTGGAATCCCCTTCATCACCTGACAACAGAAACATGTAGCGTACACCTGTCACATATACACACCATATAACCACATACAGCTATTGAAAATGAATGAAAACTAAAACAGATAAATGTAGCTTGTCTGTGTGAAAAAGAATGGAGGATGAAATTTCCAAAACGCATACAATATAGAACAAACATAAGAATATTTAAAATAAAAAATGAAAAATAAGCACTTTAATACATTTTCTGAACTGCTAATTAATTAGCACCTGCCTGCACACATGCAGGGAAAAGTCCCCACCACCAACAAGTTTGCATGTGCAGGCTCTACACATAGTGGACAGTACAGTTACGTAAGAACTTACCGTAACAGTAGATGACCGCAACGTAGGGAAACAGTGTGACAAGGCAGCAGGTAAAGCAAAAGGATGCTGGGATGTATAGGCAGGGCATTACCAGCAGGAAAAGGGAGGTCATAATTTCGCTATACAAGACACTAGTGAGGCCCCACCTGGAGTACAGTGTACAGTTCTGGAGACCATACCTACGTAAAGACATAGACAGGGTAGAGAAGGTTCAGAGGAGGGCAACAAAGATGGTGCATGCATTGCATCACAAGTCCTATGAAGACAGGTTGAAGGAACTGAACACGACTCCTGGAGGAGAGGAGGGAGAAAGGGATATGATAGAGACATACAAGTATCTTACAGGGAGGAACAGGGTGCAGGAAAACCACTATTTTTAAGCGAAAAAGATGTTCCAGGACTAGAGGGCATGGGATGAAGTTGGAGGAGGACGATTCAGAGGAAACATGAGAAAGAATTTCTTCACAGAACGGGTGGTGGACAAGTGGAACACCCTGCCAGAGGAAGTGGTGGGGCTGAAACAATCAAGAGATTTAAGAATGCATGGATAGACATAAAGGAATTCTGGAGGTCAGGGGTAAGGTGCAACAGACTTCTAGGAAAACAAACTGAACTTACAAGCTCAAATGGGCAGACTGGGTGGGCCATAGGCCCTTATCTGCCGACACTGTCTATGTAACTATGTATCTTCGAGAACAGCTCTTGCAGCAGGTAACACCATTAGGATTGAAGCCGGCAGGTGGCAGGACCCCACAGAATTCTTCTAGCTAGCTATCTTCAGTGGGGACCGCCCCCGACGTCAGGCGTAGTACATAAGGGGGCGGTCCCGGCAGATTCCCCAGTTCTTCCACCGGAGACTTCCGGCCACAGGACGATATCAGAAGGGGAGACAGAGGATCCACCATCAGAAGGTAAAAGGGCATAAACCCCTGCCAAAGGCTCGGAAAGCCATGCCTCCTCCAAGGGGGAAGGTGGGCGGGAAGGTACCTGCTTCAAGAGCTGTTCTCGAAGATCTACTGTTACGGTAAGTTCTTGCGTAACTGTACATCTTACTTCAAGATACAGCTCTTGCAGCAGGTAACACCATTAGGACTGATTTCCAAGCAATAACGCTTGTAAGCATTCTGGGAGGAGGAAACTAGGAAAGTTCATACCAAGTCCTGACTCTAGGACAGGAGACCCTGTAGCACGGCCAGGCCGAAACCGGCTCTTCACCGTGAAGCAATGTCCAGGCTATAATGCCTGATAAGAGTATGCACAGAGCTCCAAGTGGCTGCAGCACATATGGCAGAGGAGGAGACGTTACGAAGTGTTGCAAAGGAGGTAGCCACCCCTCTAGTGGAATGGCCCCAGACTGTACCCGGGAGGGGTTTCTGCTTTGTATCATAGCAGTACGATATACACTGGACAAGCCAGCAAGAAAGGGACTGCTTCGATACTGGTTGGCCCATCATCCTGTCAGCGAAGCAAACGAAGAGTTGCTCCGACTTGCGAAGCTGTTTAGTCCTGTTCAGGTAATTCCTAAGACAGCGGTGAACATCCAGGGTGTGGAGCAGCGCTTCTCCTCTGTTAGAATATTTAGGGAAATATACAGGCAGGTCAATGTCCTGATTGAGAGTGAGTGCAGAGACCACCTTAGGCAAGAACTTAGGATTCGTCCTCAGGGACACTCTGTCCTGGTGGAAAATCAAATAAGGTTCCTTACACATGAGAGCGTGAAGCTCGGAAATTCTCCTTGCTGACGTTAACAGCAACTAAAAATAATGTTTTCCATGACAGGAAACGCAGCTCGCAATCCGCGGCAGGTTCAAAAGGGGGAAGCGTGAGTTGTTCCAGGACAAAGAGTAAATCCCATGGAGGAACAGGGTCCTTAATGGGTGGCCTAAGGTGTAACACCCCTCTCTCAGAAAGTCTCAAGAGGCATCAAGTTGTGCCACTGTGCGCTGTCCCACCGGGAAGTGTTAAGCAGAAATAGCGCAGAGGTGCACCTTAATAGAGGAGCAGGCGAGACCCGAATGGAAAAGGGAGAGCAGGTATTCAAACACCGCTTTCACCGGGCAACCTAGAGGGGAAAGGCCACGTGCTTGCGACCACAGGCAAAAACGATGCCATTTCATGGCATACGTCGCATGCGCTACCGGCTTTCTGGCCGTGGAAAGAACTTCCGCCACCTCTTGCGAGACCCTGTGTCGCAAAATGGCTATGTCTCTAGGAGCCAAGCATGCAGGTTCAGTGAGCATTAGTCCAGGTGGACTAGAGAACCTTCCTCCTGAGACAAGAGATGGGAGCTGAAAGGCAACGGAATTGGAGGTTCCCGGGACAGCTGCGTTAGCAAGGGGAACCAAATCTGCCTGGGCCAGAATGGGGCTACCAGGATCATTGTTGCATGCTCCCTGCGCAGTTTGAGAAGAACTCTCTGGATCAACGGGAAGGGAGGGAAAGTGTAGAGGAATCTGTCCGCCCATGAAGAGGGACAACGCGTCTCGCCAGAAAACACCAGGCCCTGAATCTAGCGAGCAAAAATTGGGCAGTTTTGTGTTGGATGGGGAAGCGAATAGGTCCAGTTCTGGAGTGCCCCATTGAAGAAACAGATCCTCTGCTACCCCTTGAAGAAGTTCCCACTCGTGGACTCTGGCCTGGGAACGACTCAGGCCATCTGGCGATATTGATTGTCCACTCCAGGAACGTGAACTGCAATCAGGCTCGCGTCGTGTCGAATTACCCAATCCCACACTCTCATCGCTTCCCTGCAAAGGGGGTAAGAGTGTGCGCCTCCTTGTTTGTTGAGGTAATACATCACCGCCGTATTGTCTGTTTGGAGCAAGAGAGTATTTGACGGGATCTCTGACTGAAAGGCCTGCAGGGTGTAAAGGACCACCCTCATCTCCAGAATGTTGATGTGGAGATGAGCTTCTTGAGGGGTCCACGTTCCCTGGGACCTCACCCCATTCAGGTGTGCTCCCCACCCCAGCCCTGAGGTGTCTGTGGAGAGGATTACCTCCGGGGACGGCGCTGTAAATGGGACACCCGCAGAAAGTGTCCCTGGGTCTAGCCACCATTGCCAGTCTTGAATCACGGCGTTCGTGATCCTGACCCGATGCTGCATGTGGTCTTGCCTTTGGTCCCAGTGCACCTTGAGCATCCACTGAGTTACCCGCATGTGGAGCCTTGCCAAAGGGATGGTCGGAATGGCTGCAGCTATGTCTCCGAGCAGACGAAGGACCAGCCTGGCAGGGACAGTCTTCTTCACCGAGAGATCCCTGATGAGGGGATCTGATGCATTCCGCTCTGTCGTCTGGAAGAAATGCTCTCCCCTGAACGGTGTCCAGAACTGCGCCTATGAACTGCAGCTTCTGCGATGGTACAAGGAGAGACTTCTCGTAATTGATTATGATGCCCAGAGACTTAAACAGAGTCTGGGTGCTCTGGATAGCCATCAACAACGCCTCTCTGGAGGCGGCCATGAGAAGCCAATCGTCCAAGTACGGAAACACATAGTGGCCCTGTCTCCTTAGAGACGCTGCCACGACTGCCATGCATTTGGTAAAGACCCTGGGGGCTGATGACAGTCCGAACGGGAGAGCTCGGAACTGGAAGTGGTGGCCGAGAAACTCGGAAGCGCAGGAACCTCCTGTGCGCTTGAGCTACGGGTATATGCAGGTATGCGTCCTGCATGTCCAGGGACGCTAAGAAGGCGTCCTTCTTTAGCATGGGAATAAGACCCTGCAGGGTCACCATGCGAAATCATTTGTAGGCGACCGACATATTGAGGTCGCTGAGGTCCAGGATTGGACGGAGGTCCCCTGTTTTCTTCGGAACCAGAAAGAAGTGGGAATAGTATCCGTACCCTCTCTGGTTCTCTGGAACATACTCTACCGCTTCCTTTTGCAGGAGCGCAAGTATTTCTTGCCTGATAAGCAATTTGTGCTGACCCGAGTAACAGGAGAGCAGAGGAGACCTCGAGGGTGGCTTGTCTGCGAATTCTATAAAGTGGCCTTTTGACCAACTGAAGAACCCACCTGTCGGTGGTTATGGACTGCCATCCTGGCAGGTAATTCGCAATACAACCCCGACCTTGATATCCCATTGATCCTGAGGGGCGGGGGCCAGGAAGGAGTCAGGCTGTGGCGGCGGAGGGGCCCGCGAGCTGAGCCAGTTTAGCTGGACGCTGACCTCGGCCCGCGGCTGTCTTCCCTGGGCTCTGCGGGAACCGGAGCCCCTCTGCCGTGGACCGGTGCGGGACTGTTGTCACTGTGTCCATCCACGACAACGGCTTTGGTTCCTACGAAAGGAACTAAGCCTTGGTCGGTACATTGCTTGGACCGACCTCACCGCCTTCCCGGCCTCTTGGAGCTTGGTGAGAACCTTCTCAGAGGGTGCACCAAGGAGAACTTCTCCTTCGAAAGAGGCGTCCATGATGTTTTTCTGGACATCCGGGGTAAATCCAGAGACACGAAGCCATGAGTGTCTCCGGAGGCATTCGCCTGAAGCTGCCGCTCTGGCCGAGGAGTCCACGGAATCATACGCGGCACGCAGCACCTGGGTTCCCACGTCCGAACCTGTACGGAGGAGCTGCAACATCTCTTCCTTCTGCTCACCTTCTGGCAATTTCTCTGCCAGATCCAGTCCCTGTTCCCACAAAGCATTTTGGAACTGTACCATGTGGGTCAAGTAGTTATAGAAACATAGAAACACAGAATTTGATGGCAGATAAGGACCGCTTGGCCCACCCAGTCTGCCCATTTCCCTACCTACTGGATAAGCTGCAGATCCTAGTTAACCAGCAGCCTACTTCTTCCGACCCCCAGCCCTCAGAATTGCCTTATGACTATCCCATGCATGCTTGAATTCCACCACTGATTTTGACTCCACAACCTCCTCCGGAAGGCCGTTCCATGCATCTACAACACTCTCTGTGAAAAAATACTTTCTTAAATTACCTCTGAGGCGCCCCCCCCATCTTCAAATTGTGCCCTCTTGTTCTTGCACACCTCTTTTTTTGAAAGATGCTACCCTCTTGGACTTTGTTGATTCCCTTGAGGTACTTGAAAGTTTCTATCATGTCCCCCCTCTCCCTCCTTTCCTCGAGGCTATACATATTAAGCTCCTTAAGTCTCTCTTCATATGTCTTCCGGTGCAGACCCTGCACCATTTTAGTTGCCCTCCTCTGGACAGCTTCCATCCTGTCTATGTCTTTCTGTGGAGATTGGGTCTCCAGAACTGCACGCAGTACTCAGATGGGGTCTCACCAGCTGTCTGTACAGAGGATAATAGCTTCCTGTTTTCTACTGGTGATGCCTCTCCCTATGCATCCCAGTATCCCCCAACCCTCCTTGCTGCCCTCTCACATTGCTTGCCCACCTTTAGGTCATCTGATATGACTACACCCAGGTCCCTTTCCATTTTTGTTGTTGTTAGTATCTCACCCCCCATTGTGTACTCTTCCCCTGGGTTTTTGTTTCCCAGGTGCATTACCTTGCGCTTCTTAACACTGAATCTAAGCTGCCATACATTTGACCATTCCTCTAACCTTGCCAAGTCCCTTCTCATCCTTTCCACCCCACCCTGTGCATCAAAAGTTCAGGGACCTGATGGCGCAAGTAGCGGAACCATACGTGTGCCTGCCCATAGCGTCCAGCTGTTTGGACTCCGGGTCCAGTGGCAGGGTGCACAAATGTTGCGGTCTCTGGGACCGGTCATGAGAGGCTGTTATGACCAGAGAGTCGGCCAGAGGATGTTGAGCCAAGTACTGGTCCTCCTTAGGGGCCTTGTACAGGCGGTCAGCTTTCTTCGGCATCACTGGGAGCGAGTGTGGATGCTTCCACGCTGCCTTGGTGATGTCCACAAAAGTGTCCACCAAGGGTGGTACCACCACAGGCTTAGGATCCTTCTGCCGAAGATACCGAGCAAGGCGAAGTCTCTCGGGGTCTAATTCTTCCGCATCCCATCCCATGTTCTCTTGAATATGTCTCATGATTTCAGAGAATGATGGGTCATCTGGAGGAGATCTAGGAAGCTCACGTGGGTCCGGAGAGGGGATGTGAAGAAGAGAGGGGGATCTGGATCCTGTTGAGAACTCCGATCCCGTAACCTCCGTCGAAGGTGAACGACGGCATCTTCTGGGTCTCTTAGGACTGGGTGACCCTGAAGAAGATCTAGACGGAGGTCTCCTTTTATCAGGTTGTCCCCTTGGAGGGTCCGTAGGCTCCTGGGGGAGAGGTACTCGGCCTGCAGCCCCAGACAGAGAAGGGGGCGCAGGAGCCGGAGGGGTCGCAGGTGGTGGAGGAGGAAGAGGAGACGGTGTGGGAACCATATCCCTTTTAATGGTATCCCACCAGTGAGAAAAGAGCTCCTTAACCTCGGAAAGGGAAAGGCCCAACGACGGACCGGGCGCCAGTGGCCAGTCGTCAGGTTCCGGCGTCGGCTCCTCAGGTGCCTCAGGTTGTGGAGAGGGTTCCCTGGGAGGTGTGACAGGACCAGGTTCGCCCGTCTGGTCCTCGGGCTGCGTCAACTCCTCCTCTGTGATAGTCTCCTGACCGATGTCGGTAGGAGGCGTCGGGGTCCTCTTCTCTACACGTACGGATACAGACGTCAGCCCTCCTGCCGACGACTGAGAGGGCGAAGACCTGACCAGCGACGGGCGGTCGACGGCTCCTGGGACCTGTGATGAGGGGCCGACGTCGGGTCTGACAGCTTCTTAAGAGAGGTGAGCTCCTTGGTCTTTCGCTGGGGAGGAGGAGGCAAGGAGACAGACCTGACATCAGGTTCGGAATGGCAGGAACCCGACTTGTGATGATGATGATGATGGTCCCCAGACCTGACCAGGGCTTTGGAGGAAGACGACAAAGAGGGCCTTGAGGTCTTGGCCTGTGAAGAGGAAGAGGAGCCCGAAGGTTTCTTCACCGCAGCGGAGGGAGGCTGAGAATGGGCCCGGGAGGGTGAACAGTTGGACCGGGAGCCGGAACCACGGGAGTCAGAGGCCCTAGACGGGGACTTGGAAGGAACCCTCTCCCTGTGCTTCTCAGAGTGTTTCCGGGCCTTTTCTGCTGAATCCCCCTTGGAGATGTCCATGGCCTTAATCTTCTCCTCGAGCAGGAACGCCTGCAGAGCCTTCTGGCAACAGATCCGGGTCCGGCTGTTGAACCCCTGGCAGAAATTGCAGGACCGGGTGTCGTGGTCTGGGCCTAGGCACCGGACGCAGGCCGAATGCGGATCCTTAAACGGGATTTGCTTCCCACAGGCACACTTCGAGGGATGGCCTTCAACGGAGGTTGAGAGGACATCAGACAGCAACTAAGCGAAGAAAAGAATGTTTTCCCGAAGGAAGAACTTAACCAGGTCGCGCCGTAGCGAAACGATCCAAAGGGTCGCAGACATGCAAGTCGACAGCTGTGGAAAGAACTGGGAAATCTGACGGGACTGCCCCCTTATGTACTACGCCTGACGTTGGAGGTGGGACCGACGTCGGGGGCGGTTCCCGCTGAAGATAGCTAGCTAGAAGAATTCCGTGGGGTCCTGACGCCTGCCGGCTTCAGTCCTAATGGTGTTACCTGCTGCAAGAGCTGTATCTCAAAGTAAGATCCATAGTTACAAGCAATGATTGGGACTGTTTATTTTGAATGCATTTTCTACAGTTCTTGAAAAACAATATTGCTACAGTATTAAACTAACTACCGATGTGCACTTCCAATAAATGTCCCTAATTGTATTTCCTAGCTATATATACAATCCTTGCAAAAAACTTCATTAATGCACTAGTTAGTGTCGAAGCAACAAAAGTAAGGGAATGTGGCATTAGGGTTAACCCACCACCACCACCCTGCAGGCAGCAACAGGCGTAGGGAGTGCCTTGGGGTTCCTGAACTTACCCAGCCTAAAAAAACTGCTGCCTATACTCTTTTTTTTTTTTTTTTTTGTGCAAATAAATCAGGCAGTTTTATGGGCACCCACACTGACTGACATTTAAACCAAAAGCGTTTTTGACAAAGCTTCGACAAAGATCACTTCTGGTTGACACGTCAGTCGGTGTGGATGCCCTCGGGTGGAGGAGCCCAGCTTTTTACTCTTGTTCTTGAAACTAAAACTGCTTGATTTATTTGCACAAAAAAAAAAAAAAAAAAAAGAGTGTGGACAGCAGTTTTTTCAGGCTGGGTGAGTTCAGTGACCTACTTTTTCTCGACTGCGTAACTCTGGTCACGCTGAACCAGGCCCCTGCAGGCGGCTCTTACTGTTCCTGTGCCTTGGGGTTGTCAGCTTTGGCGCTCACCCCATTTCATGAGTAAATAAGCTGAGATGGGTGCATTATTTGAGAATGGGGTGCGCGTCAGGGTTGACAACTCCAAGGCACACCCCACACCTGTTGCTGTCTGCTGGGTGGGGTGTTAGGGTAGAAAACCGTGATGCCACATTTCCCTACTTTTGTTGCGTCAACCCTAACTAGTGCATTAACAAAGCTTTTTGCAATGAATTTCCTTACTTTCTGAGATAGAATCATCACATCCTCATTTGCCTGTGGGAGCGCAAGGTCTCCTGGGCCCTGCGCTCCCATGCATGCATACTTTCTGAGGTAATGTAATCGTATCCTTATTTGCCTGTGTTAGCGCAGAGATGCATAAATGTATGTTGCTGTGGAGGGCCCTGCGCCTTCAGTTTTAGTAAAACCGCAACCAAATTGTTACCACAGCCTTCTTATGACCCCACCCATAGATCCCGATACTGAAAATTTGCAAATCCTATAAAAAATGTCATTTCATGCCACTGCAGCATCATTCCATACCACCATACCTCTCAACTGTCCCTGATTTTCAGGGATGTCCCTGATTTTGCCTCAAAAATGTACTCTGTCCCTCGTAAAATTTATGTTTTTGTGACTGAACAGTGGAGATTTTTTTTTTTGCAGACTATGTTTATGCTCCCCCTGGGCCAGGCATCCTTCCGGGGTGCACATGCGGCAAGGACTGCTACTCCCTGCCTGAACCCTGCAGTCCGAATGGAACTCCCCCGACAACCAGGTAGCCCTAGCACACTGGATCACCCCCCAAGCTGGGCCTGCTCACCCTCAGTGGCCTAACTGAAATTAGAGAGGGCTTACCGTAGTTGCCGGGTCAGCCAGGAGTCCATCGGAGATCGGGCCAGTGGTGGATTGTGCGTCCTGCCTCTGGTGCCCCCATCTTCTCCGCGGTCCCAGGTGTTTTTTTTTTTTCCATAGTTGCCCCCTCGGGAGTGCGACATGCAATAATGTCCATGAGCGGCTCACTTGCTGGCGTCTGCCGCGCTCCGCCCCTACTGGCTGGCGTGCATGCTGCACCCAATCTCTGTTGGGGTGGCTAGGATGCTGAGCAGCCCTGGAACCCTACCCAGAGAGAGAGGGCAGCAGTCCTCCGGATGCTCAATCCTCTCCCTCCCCTGCCGACCCCTTGCGGCCTGGGCACGTTCCCGAACTCGGGTCACCAGCGTGGTGCAAGGTATGGCATCCAGCGCCTCAACCCTCACCATCACCAGGCTGGCTGAACAGTGGGGATTTTAAGCAGAAAATAATGTTAAACATTAAAGTTACAGATTTGTTCTTCAGAAAATGTTTTTTACACTATTTTCCTTATTCTATCAGCTTGCTGAGAAAATATTACCAATTTTTAAGATGTGTCCCTGCTTTCGGGTCTTTGTCAATGATTTTTTTTAAGCCTTGTCCCTGATTTATGAGATAAGATGTTGAGAGGTATGCATGCCACAGGTGCGAAAAGACAGTTTGTCGAGGATTTGGAAAACAACAGCTGTCACGTTCATGAGGTGGTGTAAAAATATGGCTATGTTGAAAATATGCGGTCAAAATACTGAAACTTACCAAAGTTACGAGCAAGTGTAGCAAAATTTCAATGCATGCACATTACTTTCCCATTTTTACAGATTTTGATTTCAAATTTTCAACACAGCTTTACCTCATAAACAAGAGCAGTGAAAATTGTCAAATCCCACCTGAAAGGTGATTTCGCCAATCAACCGTGAAATTACCTTTTGAGACATAACACATTTTGACCAGGATTTGAAAAATTACAGCTGTCACATTTATGAGGAGATGTGAAGAATTGCCTATGTTGAAAATTTGGTGTCAAACTAATGAAAATTACAAAAGCTACACGCCTGCATTCACAAATTTCAACGTGGACTCATAACTAGGGTTGTCACAGTATTATGGTATATCACAGTATCGGAAGTCAGGGTATTGATACAGTGGGCAACTTCCAATACTGCGATATCCATGATTCATGGTCTACCGCAGTATTGAGACCTTTCAACTAGTATTTTTTTTTTTTTTTTCCCGCATTTTAAGGGGCAACTGTCCCTTCCACTTCGACTCTCCCTGATGCAAGAGTTCAAAGAGGCTTTTTTGTTCAAATACTACTTGTTCTGCAATAACCGCAGTATTAAATGTGAGTGTTATCACATCGTCAGAATTTCATACCATGACAAGCCTACTCATAACTTTGTTGTTTTTTAATATTTTTACACCAAATTTTCAACATAGCCTTCTTATGACCTCATCTCATAAACAACGGCAGAGAAAATGTTCAGGTCCTGCCCAAAATGTGATGTAATGTAGCAACTGCAAAATCACCTTTCGGGACAGAGCTGCCTAATTTCACTGACACTGTTCATGAGGCGAGGCCCCAAAAAAAGGCATGTTGAAAATCTGGGGCCAAAATGTTAAAAAATGGCCAAGATATGCCACCAAGTTCAAAACCCCACTGAAATACACTGAACTGCATACTTGATTTCCTCAGTTTGTGGTCCAGCTTTGAAAAGTGAAGATATGTCTGTGGTCCAGACAGGATTACAGCACTGGACCCCCGAGGGGTAAGTAAGGGCTTGTGGTGTGTGGGTGCTGAGTGGGGGGGGACTAACGGCGGTGCAACAGACATCGATGGATGTTTTTTCCTTTTACAGAGTTTGTTAAAAATAAACAGAGATGTTTTTTTTCAGACTGGGATGACAATCAGAGGGTGGGGGGTTACACTAGACATCAGGGAAAATATAAAAGTCGTTGGGGGATGGTGATCAGAAGTTGGAGGATGCCACTAGACCACCAACAAAATCAGAAATTACAGGGACGGCGACTGCAGGGTGGGGGTGCCACTAGGCACCAGGGAAAATATACAGAACAGAGACGGCAACTGGAGGGTGGGGTGGGGGGAGCCAATAGATAATACCAGGGGAAATATAGAGAACAATGAGGATGGCAAACGGAGAGTTGGGGGGGTGTGACTAGACACCTGGGAAAATATACAGAACAACTGGGACAGTGATTGGAGGGTGGGGGTGCTAACAGACACCAGGGAATTAAACACATAATTATGGGAGCAATGATCAGAGGGGTGGGGGAGTACCACTAGACACCAGGAAAAGATGTTGGTTGATGAAAAAGGAGTTCTCCCGCACACAAAAAAAAATCTTTTTTCGTAACTAGTCATATGAAAAAGAATCTTTTTTTGTACCATGAGCCATGAAAAAAATTTATAAACTTGAGAAACAGATAAATAACTTTGGAAGGCATTAATATTTTTTCCCCAAACCAGCAAAAGGCATATCTGTCCCCCAAACCCTTTTTAACCCGATAATTTCAGACCAAACATCCAAACAGTCTGGGTGCTAGCCTAGTTGATATAAAAGGAACACAATAAGGGGGTCAGGAAGCATGGGGTAAATATGACAAAGGAATCTTTTTTTTTGTGCTAAGCCAGTCATAAAAACATTTTTTAAATGTTAACAAAAAAAAAAAAAATTTTTCAGGCCATTTATCCGACAGTTAAGTGCAGAATCTAGCTAATGGAGTCTAGATAAGCAACATACATGTGTTGCTTGCACTCCAGAATGTCATTTTGGAGGCTTTTTAAATTTGAGGTAAAAACTGAAAACAAGATGGTGGCCAAACAAAAAAGGATTTTCCCCTCACAAAAACGGATGATGTCAATATGAAAAAATTATTCTATTTTCATTTCATACAGCTATTTTTTGGTGCTTACTGAGCATGCTCAGAGTGAGTTACTCAGCATTTCAAAATTAAATAACTTTAGACTGGATTAATATTTTTTCACCAAACAAGCAAAAGGCACATCTGTGGGCCAGCCACTTTCAACCCAGAAAATGCCTGACCAAATTTCCAAATTGTCTGGGCACTAGCCAAGCTGACAGAAAACCTGTTCAAACCAATGGGAAAAAATACTGAAAAATTCACTTTTTCCACCATCTGTACCTCGGAATCCACACATTCACCGAAAAACACTTGGTACATCCAAAGATCTACCATGCAAGACCGCACATGCACAATTTCATGCAAATCCAATGAATGGTTGCCAAGATATTAAAGTGCAAAAACTGGGGTTTAAGACTGAAGTGCCCATACAACTTTAACTACAGGTGTGTGACCACACCCCTATAATATATTAATATACAGAAACACACACGTACGCACTTGCACTCGCACATTTTCTCGCTCTCACTCTCTCCTTCCCCCAGGAGAAAATATATTATCTTGGCTAGTGACATCAGTGACAACAACATATCAAAAATATGTTCTTGCTACTGTTGTCACAATGGATATTTTTTAGCGTAATTTTATTATTTTACAAGTGTTGAGAATAACAACCCATTCGTGACAGGACATTAAACACATAAAGTAAACCATATGTAGTTACTTCCCTACAACTGTGATATACGTATTGGTCTTCTGCAATCTGCTATATAAGGAGGTGGAGGAAAAGCAACATACATTTTCAAAGGAGAAATGCAACAGTCAAGGCCAGCCCAGACTCTTCAATGAAGGTAACTGTCATCATCGTGGAATACTGAACCAAAGAGCAGCTTTCACAATCCCGAAAACATCACAATGCCTAGTGTAGCACTGAAACAAGCTATTAAAATTCAAATAGAAACAGAAAAATATTCAAACTGCAGATTTAAAAGCTATAACTTGTAAACTACTGGTCTATATATTGAATATACAATAGCCTGACTTAAAAAAGGCAATTAAGCATCACTTGTCTGAGTTGTCAGGACTTTCTTAACTCACTCGTGGCTCTGCCTCTCATGAATTATGGTACTGGTCCTTACACTTGAAGAGAAACAGCATATTTTGTGTCAGTCCATTGCATATCCCCATATATTCTTTGCAAAAAGCTACATTAATGCACCAGTTAGGGTTCAACTTAACACAAAAAAAGTAGGGAAATGTGGCATCAAGGTTTCCAATCCAAACTCCCCACTCCCACCCTGCAAGCAGCAAAAGGAAACAAAAATTAGACTTTTAAGTGTCCTGACTCTTGGCGAATGAGTGGTGTGGTCTTCCTTGGGGCTGTCAACCCTAATGCTCCCCCCTTCCCCCAGCCCATAGCCTCCTGTCCGAAGCAAACGATACAGCTACAAGCCAGTACCCCATACTAAGACACTCTTCAAAGGTACAGAAGTATGTCTCGCCACATGTTGCTAATAAACTCTGTCACAGCTTTCTTCACACAGGGCCCTGCAGGCCTTGTCTGAAGAAAAGAGATCACATCTGACCTTGTTTGCTCGGGGGTGATTAGGGTTGACCACCGCAGAAAGACCCCACCACTGATTTGTAAGACTCAGAAGACCCAAAACCGTAATGTTTGTTTTCCTTTTGCTACTTGAGGGGTTGGGGAGGTTAGCGCTGGAAACCCTAATGCTACATTTCCTTACCTTTGGTGCATTAACACAATTTTTTTTTTTTTTTTTTAAAGAATTTACTTTCGTTTTGAAATAGTGGAATTGTATCCTCATTCACGCAGGTCCCAACAGCTGCAGATGTACAGGGTTGCCCGGGCACTGCGCCAAGGAAGATTCCATCTACCTGTGGGGGCCTTGCTGGTCCTGCATGTCCATGCAGTGACGGATATCAAATATATACCAAAATGTCACCGTACCTTCATAACTTTGTTTTAAATCTTTTGACCCCACATTTTCAACATAGCCTTCTTAGGAACTCACCTCATTAGCCTGGTAGGTGACAATTTTCATATTTCAGCTGAAATGTCATTTTGCACCACAAGTTTGTAAACATGTTTAAGCCAGGAGTTTGAAAAACAGCTGCCACATTCATGACGAGGTGTAAAAAAAATGGCTACACTGAAAATCTGGGGTCAAAATAGTAAAAAGTTACAAAAGTTATGAGTGTGTACTGAAAATGTTCAGCGTACGCTTATAACTTTGTTTTTTAAATATTTTTACCCCATATTTTCAACACAGCTTTATTATGACCCTACCTCATGAACAAGGATGGCAAACATTTTCAAATCCCACCCAAAAGGTGACTTTACGTAGCAACTGCAAAACCTCTTTCAGGATGAATTTCCATGATTTTGTTGTCTTTGTTCATGAAGCGGGGACCCCAAAAAGCCCATGTTGAAAATCTGGTGTAAAAATGTAAAAAAAATGGCAAACTTATGAATATAAGTTCAAACCCCACTGAAATATATTAAACCACAATTACACTTATGTTCTCATATTGCAGTTGCCAGTTGCAGCAGCAAGATACATTTTCAGAGTGAATGTACGTTATGGCACATGTTCAGATAAGTGAGGGTTTGTGGTGTGGTGGCGCAGATAGGGAGTGCAGGGTGGGGGGGATCACCGATGGACCATTATCTTTTTTTCAGGTATTTAAAAAAAAGGATCAATGAGGGATGCTTTTCTTTATTGTAGGGGGACAGATGCAGACACTTGGGAGTGGGCACCCCGGTGTCGGAATGGTGTTCGGCGGCACCAGGGGTGGACATCCTGATGCCATCACATATATTAAACAAGGAGGGGAAGGGCAAGAGAAGCGGTACCAGGGGTGGGCATTCTGGTCCAGTTACAGTATTAACAAATAAAACATGGGAAAAAGGGGTCGGGCAACCTGGAGGTGAGGGTGGAGAAAGGGCACCCTGGTCTGCGTAACAAACACGAAAACATAGACAGATAGATAGATAGACAGGCAGACCGACCATCTCAGTCACAGACAGTTCTTTTGTGAGATCATACGAAAGAACAATGGTTCTTTCATTTGACCTCATGAACGAACTGTAGAAAACAAAAAAAGTTCTACTCTCTTCTTTCATAACCTGACTTCCTCCTTTCATGAGTCACAAAAGAAATCACGCAAAAAGAATCTTAGCTCATGAAAGAGGATGGTGAGACTCAGGTGTTTTCTCATACTTTTTTCATGAGCTAACCTTCTTTCATGAGACTGCAAACACTTCTTTTGTGACACAACACAAGAAATTTGGCTCATGAAAGAAGCATCAGTAAGGATTTTTGGAATGTCCAAAAAACATATTTCGGGGCTGTTTTCCAGAAACAAGCTAAATGGTTCCATTTAGCTAGATTCATGTGTTTGTTTTCCTCCAGGGCATCATTTTTATGGGTTTACAAATTTTTTTTTTTTTTTTTTAATTTTTTTAAGAGGAAAACAAAAAAACACAGAAGCAAGATGGCTGCAATATGTAAGAAGATTTTTCCCCATCACAAAAGAAGAATTTCAGCTCACAAAAGAAGAGACTTCTTTTGTGAGCCAGAAATTCTTCATTCCTTTCAAACATCTACTCAGCATGCTAGGAACCGAAATTCCAAATCCTTGTAACTCAGGAATGGATTAATATTTTTTCACCAAACCAATGAAAGGCATCATTCTAGGTGAAGTCCTTACTACCCTGAAATTTTCAGAAAACAAAAACTCCAATCCATTTGGGCTGTAGGTGAGAGCAAAAAGACAGCAAAAAAACCCCAACATTTTCCACTTTTTGCACTATTCAGGTCTTGGAATCCAGACATCTGACTAGCACAAAACGGGAGAAAAACCAGAGGAAAAAAGGCAGTCGGTCGTGGCGGCTTGATGGCTGTGCCTCGGCACTCATGGACCCAGAGAAGCTGCGCTCGGGTACTGGATCCAGACCCAGCGGGGAGGTAGGGGGCCACCCCACAGGTACTGCGTGCCAGCCCGAGCAGGATGGGCCTGATTGGGGTTCGGTGGGGGTCGCAGGAGGACGATGGACGGACGATTGGCGACCAAGCTGCGGGGGGAAGGGTAGAAAGAATGTTATGAAAAAGAAAGTAAATAACTTAGATGCTGTTTGACAAAACAGCACACAATTTGGCATGCGTGGTCAGGCTGTCAGTCTCAAGATGTGAAAACTTTCGTGAAAGCATCTGGTCCAGTTTCAAGATACAAAGCACCAAAACAATGAAAAAAAAAAAACCTATACTTAACACTACATATTTTTTTGCTCTCACTTATAGCCTAGATGGTGTGGAATTTATTTTTCATGAAATCTTCAGGTTTGAAGGGTTCTGTGCCAAGGGTGTGCCTTTCTAAAGGTTGGTGAAAAAACATTATACCATTTTAGAGTTATGATGATTTCTGAGTTAACGTTCAAGTTCAACTGGTTAAAAAAAAAAACTTTCGCAAGTGCTTATTGTCTTGATTTCCCCCTCATGCTCAAAAAATAGCAATCATGACAGCTGGCATGCTTTTTTCTACCTTTAAACTCATAAACATTGAAAATATATAAAACTTATCTGCATTTAAAAAGCAAATGCCTGAACTTAGCTAAACGGGACCTGTTTAGATAGATTCTGCTGCTTTGTTGTTTTATTGTTCTTTAAATGCCAGAAATACCTTTTCTGGGCACCACAAAATCCAGGCTGCCCAGCTTAGGGACAGGAGTCATTTACCCACGTTCTCCGTATGAGAACAGCGGGACTTTCTTGAAATCTGCAGCCACAGATGAAGACGTGCTGTGGGCTGCAGTATGAGCGGTGAGAAGCCAATCCCCAGTTCTGTCTGTCTCTCTCTCTCTCTCTTTCTCTGTGTGTCTACCTAATTTTTTTTATTAAGTGGACCAGGATGCCCACCCCCAGTACTGCTTCTTTCTCCCCCATTCCTTACGGTTGCCTACGCTTCCCTTTTTTGTTTGTACTAAAAGTGGACCAGGGTGCCCGCCCCAGTATTGCTTCTCTGGACAACCCCTCCTCTCTAGGTCACCCTCCCACATTCCCCAAAGTGTGTGGGCCAACACTAAGGTGCCCAATCCCCAGTGTCAGAAAATCTGCTGAAAATGAAAATTACGTTCTTACCATAATTCTTGATCTTCTTTGACAAGTCTTCACCATTTATTCACACTTCTGGGTTATAGTTGGAGGCACTAGGACCCTGTGGAAGCCAAAAATCTTCAGGTGGGCCGGCACCAGAATAGGACCGAGCATGTGTGGTGCCACAAGACTGGCTCGCGCCATACTGACTGGCTCAGCGTTGACCCATCAACCATCTCAGTATCTTTTTGACCGATGAGGTGCAGCATAAAACAAGTACATAAACACCTAACTTAGGAAGGGCATAAGATAGCCCTTCTGACTCATGTAAGAAGGGTCAAATCAAAGGATGTCTTCACAGCCCAAACCAACTGAGGGAGTGAAGACCAGAAACAGACCAAGTGAGCCAGAGGGATGGCGTTTGGGCATGTGAATAAATCATGAAGACCTGTCCAAGAAGATCGAGAATTACAGTATGAGGCCTGGTGATGCTGAGGGTTGAGGCACTGAACGCTACACCTTGCGCGACACAGCGACCCGTGTTCGGAAACGAGCATGGGCTGCCAGGGGTCGGCAGGGGCAGGGTAGGATCGAGCGTCCGGAGGACTGCTCTCCTTCCCCGGGGAGAGGGGATCTGTAACTTAATCTCAGAAATGGAATAGCAATGGGGCATGCCACAATCCAAGCCAAGATGCATCTGATGGATACTGGCTGACCCATACAGGCTGCACTGAAGGACACAAAGAGTTGCTTTTCTTTGCAG
The DNA here is from genome assembly GCA_016271365.2 of Neoceratodus forsteri. Classification (NCBI taxonomy): domain Eukaryota; kingdom Metazoa; phylum Chordata; order Ceratodontiformes; family Ceratodontidae; genus Neoceratodus; species Neoceratodus forsteri. Next base: position 1,680,465,006 of record CM057455.1, on the reverse strand, counting down.
ATATCCTCTGTTCTACTGATGTAGAATCGGAGAGCCCTTTTAACATCCAGGGAATTAAGGGTGCGTTCACCTTCATTTTGAAAGTTAGTGAAATAAGTGGGGAGAACTAAGGGTTGGTTGAGGTGGAAGTCCGAGACCACCTTAGGTAAGAATTTAGGGCGAGTATGGAAAACCACCTTGTCTTTGTGAAAGACAATATATATGTGTGTGTGTGTGGGGTAGGTGACCAAGTATGTCATGTATTTCAGACACCCTCCGAGTGGAAGTAATGGTCACCAGGGAGGCAGTCTTCCAGGTCAGAAACTTCAGGTCACACGTAGCTAGAGGCTCAAAAGGTTTACGAGTGAGCATGTCTAGCACGAGATCGATATCCCATGCGGCAACTGGCTTCCTCAATGGAGGACTTGTGTGTAGAATGCCTTTTAGGAACCATATGAAGAAGGGTAACTGAGCCAGAGTCATGTACTAGATGGGCTCATGGCATGCGGAAAGCACACAGAGGTGTACTATGAACGATGAGTGTTGCAATTCTGCATCTGAAAGGTCCAACAAGCACTCTAATACCTTGTGTGGAGGACACTGAAAAGGATCTATATAGACCTTAGCACACCATTCCGAAAAGCGTCTCCATTTGGCAGTGTAAGTCTTCCTGGTGGAAGGTTTATGGGCTGCTAAAAGGATGTTCGCAATCCTCTGAGAAACTTTAAACCTGTTTACCTCCATCTCCTCAGGAGCTAGGCATGGAGGTGAAGGGAGTGTAGGTTGGGGTGGACAAGGAATCCCTGGGTCAGGAGATCCATTCGCAGAAGCAGTTGTCTCAGGGGGACCTTCGATAACTTGCTGAGTAATGGAAATCAAATCTGTCAAGGCCAATAAGGGATAATTAGAATCATCTTGCCCCTCGTGCCTCCAGTTTGAGCAGCACCCTCTGAATCAGCGGTAGAGGGGGAAATGCGTACAGAAAGAGTCTTCTCCACCACAGTCTGAATGCATCCTGACAGAAAATGCCAGGTTCTAGATTTCTGGAGCACAACAGAGGCAGTTTTGCATTGAGTGGGGACGGCAAAAGGTTCAGGTCCAGAGTGCCCCACTCATCGAAGAGTGACTGCACATCTGGTGCAAGTGACTACTCATGAGGATCTGCTTCTGTCCTGTTGAGTTGGTCCACCAGGTCATTCTGGGTCCCCAGAAGGTAAGCTGCTTGGTTCAGAACCTTGTGCTTGAGGTACCATTCCCATACCCTCAAGGCTTTTCTACCCAGAGGGTAGGAATGTGCTCTGCTTTGTTTGTTGATGTAGTACATCATGCTTTGTTGTCCATCTGAAGAAGGATTAACTTCTGATTGACGACATCCTCCAGGACTCTGAGAGCATACAGAACTGCTCTCATCTCTAGGACATTTATGTGGAGATGAGACTCCTCTTGGGTCCACACTCCCTGGGTGTGCAGATCCTGGCAGTGAGCACCCCAGCTGAGTAGGGATACATCCGTGGTGATGGTGATGGTGATCTGAGATTCCAGTGGGTCAGATAGGAACCCTTGCAGTAGGTTGTCCTCTTGTATCGACCATCCCAGTGACCTCCACAGTGGCTCTGTTACCCTAATGGGATAAGACTGCAGGTCTGTCATATGGGTTCCATTGCATACTGAGAATTCACTGAGTGGTCCTCGTGCAATCACGCTAGAGGTACTGTGAAGACAGAGGAAGCCATGAGGCCTAACATCCATTGCACGGAGTGAGCTCGTACAACATTGGTCTACCTGATGAAGCGAGCCATCGGAAGAACGTTGTTCCTCCTGTCCTCCATAGAAACATAGACTTTGACGGCAGATAAGGACCACTAAGCCCATCTAGTCTGCCCATTTCCCTACCTACAGGATAGGCTGCAGATCCTAGTTAACCAACAGCCTATTTCTTCCTACCCCCCACAAGAATTGCCTTATGTCTGTCCCATGCATTCTTGAATTCTCCCACAGTTTTAGACCCCTAACCTCCTCAGGAAGGCTGTTCCCATCCACTACCCTCTCTGTGAAATAATACTTCCTCACATTGCCCTGAACCGCCCTCCTTCTATCTTTAAATTGTGTCCCCTTGTTCTTGCAAGTCTCTTTTCTGAAAAATGCTACCCTCTTGGACTTTGTTGATTCCACTGAGGTACTTAAAAGTTTCTATCATGTCCCCCTCTCCCTTCTATCCTCAAGGGTATACATATTAAGCTCCTTTAGTCTCTCTTCATATGCCTTCTGGTGCAGACCCTGCACCATTTTAGTTGCCCTCCTCTGGACTGCCTCTATCCTGTCTATGTCCTTGCGGAGATGGGCTCTCAAAACTGGACACAGTACTCCAGATGGGGTCTCACCAACTGTCTGTACAGAGGATAACAACTTCCTGTTTTCTGCTGATGATGCCTCTCCTATACATCCCAGTATACCCCAGCCCTCCCTACTGCCTTCTCACATTGCTTGCTAACCTTAAGGTCATCTGATATGATTACCCCAGGTCCCTTTCCTTTTTGTTCTTGTTACTACCTCCCACCCATTGTGTATTCTTCCCTGGGTTCTTGTTTCCAGGTGCATTATTTTGCACTTCTTTGCATTGAATCCTAGCTGCCATACTTCTGACCATTCCTCCAACCTTGCCAAGTCCCTTTTCATCCTTTCCACGCCTCCTTGTGTATCAACCCTGTTGCAGATTTTTGTGTCATCTGCAAAAGGCATACTTTTCCTTCCAGTCCTCTGCAATGTCACTGATGAAGACATTAAAAGGACTGGACCCAATACTGAACCCTACGGTACCCACTAGTAACCCCTTTCTTCAGAATGGACTCCATTTACAATTACCTTCTGTGTCCTGTTGTCCAGCCAATGTTTTACCCAGGCTACCACCCTGGGTCCCACTCCAGCTGGTTAATTTGACTATTAATCTTTTGTGTGGGACTGTGTCAAATGCCTTGCTAAAGTCTAGGTAGGCCATGTCCACAGCCCCTCCCTGGTCTACTACTTTGGTCACCCAGTCAAAGAAATCTATTAGATTCGTCTGACATGACCTTCCCGCTGTGAACCCATGCTACCTTGGGTCCTGTGCTCCACTGGCCTCTAGGTACTCGATTATTCTTTCCTTCAGAAGTGACTCCATCACTTTCCCTACCACAGAGGTCAGACTGACAGGTCTATAGCTTCCTGCCTCTGTCTTGGACCCACTTTTGTGAAGGGAATCACATCCACCTTCCTCCAGTCCTCGGTACCACCATCCTCCCATGATTTATTAAAAGAGTAGCCAGTGGTTTCACTAGTTCCTCCTTAATTCTTTTAGAATTCTGGGGTGAATTCCATCAGGACCCATTGCTTTGTCCACCTTCAGTTTTAGGAGTTCTTGCAGAACCCTTTCTTCTGTGAAAGGACTGGGATCGACCCCCCTATCAAGAGTGCTTCTGTTAATTGGATTACGCACTTCCCCCTCCTCTTTTGTGAATACTGAGCAGAACTATTCGTTCAGTATTCCTGCTTTTTCACTGTCCCCCTCTGCCCACCCATTGTTCATTCTATTCAGCCTCACTATCCCTCCCTTTGTCTTTCTACGCTCGCTGATGTACCTATAAAAGGTTTTATCCCCATTCTTAACTGAGTTGGCTATCTTTTCCTCAGTTTGGGCCTTTGCTATTCTGACTTCCCTCCCTGCTTCCTTCTGCCTTAACTGGTACAGCTCTCTGTCCTGCTCCTTCTGTGTTTCCTTATACTTCCGGAATGCTATCTTTTTCTTCCTGACTTTCACAGCCACCTCTTTGAGAACCATAGTGGTTTTTCTTTTGTTTTGATTTGTTCATTTGCTTCACACAAAGGCTTGTTGCCTCTGTGATGGCAGTTTTGATAATTCCCAATTTTGCTCCTCACCTCCTTCTAGCCTGTTTGCTTGTGCTTTTCTGAGGCACTCTCCCATCTTGCCAAAGTCAGCCCTCCTAAAGTCCAGTACCCTCACTTTTGTATGGCTTGACTCTGTAGCTGAGTTTAACGTGAACCACACTGTTTGATGGTCACTTGTCCCCAGATGGCAACCTACTTCTAGATCTGAGATCCTCTCACTGCCCCCGTTTGAGAGTACGAGGTCTAAGATTGCTCCCTCACGAGTGGGTTCCGAAACTAGCTGTCTAATGCCACCTGTAGGGCATCAAGAATGGCCCTGCTCTTGGATGTGGCTGCAGCAAATGTGCTCAGATAACATCTGGCATATTCAGGTCTCCCATCAACAGTATCTCCTTTCTCTGCCATTCTAAGAATGCCTTCATCATATCCTTGTCCATTCCTTCCCCTGACATGGGGGTCTGTCACAACCCCTATGCGGATTGTGGTGCCCTTTCCAGTCTCCAGTTGACCCACAGTGCCTCCTCTCCTCCCTGTTTACTCTTTTGTTCAGTTGCTTTTATCCCTTCCTTTACATGAGAGCTACTCCTCCCTGTCTCTCCTGTAGGTTATGTACCCTGGTATGTTAACATCCCAGTCATGGTTCTCTGTGTACCATGTTTCTGTGACTGCTATGATATCCAGGCATCCCTCTTCCATTAAAGCCATCGCTCAGAGAGCTTGTTGCCCCAGACTTCACGGGCATTGGTACTCATTACCCTCCATTCCGGATAGCTTACTCCTTTTGCCCCATCCCTGTCCTTCTTGCCTTTGTCACTTTCTCCATTTACCCCTGCCCTTCTCCCTATCGACACCTCCATGTTGGTGTTTGCTGCACTTACTACCGTGATTATTTGGGGGGCTAGGATTTTCCTGCTCCTTTCCAGTGCCTCCCCCCTTGGCTAGTTTAAAAGCTTGCCAGTGAAGCAATTAAACCTATCACCTAGGGTCCTGGTTCCCCTCCCGGACAGATGCAGCCCATCATGCCAGTATAGGCTTGCATCACTCCAGGTGGACCCCCAGTCCCCAATGAAGCCAAATCCCTGAGCTCCACACCAGTTTTTCAACCACTGATTGAATCCCATGGTGCGGAACACCTTAGCCTCTCCTATGCCATAGATGGGTAGCACCTCCGAGAAGGTTACCGTGCGTGCTACTTGACTAAGGCCCCTCCCCAATTCCACAAACTCTTCCTGCACTTCTCTAATCCCTTTCTTAGCCAGGTCATTTGTCCCTAGGTGGACAATGACATCCAGCTCCCTCCCCTGTGCAGCTGCTCCGGCAATCCTGAGGATTCGCTTCCTGTCCCTGCAAGCCATGGCACCAGGCAGGCACCTTACCTCCCTCTCCCCTTCCTCCCCCAGTTCTACCTTCCTAACAATGGAGTCCCCCACCAGGAGTTGTTTCCTTCCCCTGCAGGGTCCCCTGCCACCCTCCTGTGGGTCTCCTTTGTGGAGGTTCCCAGCATCCTCCTTGGTCTCCACCATGGGTGCCTCCATAGAGGAACCACACTTTGCCAGAATGGCATAGGAATTGTGGAGAGGTACAATGGGAGGGATGCACCTCTGTTCCACCACCCTCACCCTCCCTGAGCCCACTGTGGTCCAACTGCTCCTCTTTCTTGGCAACCTCTGAGGCAACAGCAGTGGCACTGGTGGTCCCTGGATGGAAGAGGAGGTCCCACAAATCCTGGCCAACTCAGCCTGGAGATGAACAACCTCCTCCCTCAGCCCAGAGAAGTGCCTGCAGATGGGACAACACCGCATCCTCCAGAACATCTCCCAGAAGACTGCTGCTCCACAGCCACTGCACTGCACTGCACTGCACCACTCCAATCATGTCTTATTTCTGGCCCCTTAACTGTTTGCAATCCTTACTCTTTCCTCTGTTTTTTTTTCTCTCTCTCTCCTTACTTTATGCCTGTGTGCCCTTTAAGCTCCTGATTGTCCTGTACTGAGACAAGAATATCCTATACTTCGCGGTAGACCACTTACTTGCTCAGAGGCAGACCTCCAGCAGCTAGAGGGGGCCGGAGAGCTACTCTTGCCCTTCTAGGAGGGTGGGTCCTTGGTGGTTCTGTGATCACTCACTTCCTGCCCCTAAACAGGAAGTTCCTGTTGTCAGGAGAAGGGAAGCCCTTGCTTTCACAGTATCCAGAAGGGCTCCTATGAAGAGGAGTTGCTGGGAGGGCCGGAGCTGCGATTTTTTCCAGATTCAGCAAGACCCCCATGGAAGTGAGGAACTGTGATGCTGTGGACACTGCTTCCTGCGTCTCCTGTTTTGCAATGCCATCTTGCATGTCTAGAGATGCCAACCAGTCGTGTTGCTGGAGAAGTGACAGAAGTATCCCCAAGGAGACCATTTTGAACTTCTCCCGAAACAGGAATTTGTTCAGTTTTCTTTTCTAGAATGAGGAGCATGCCCCCTGATTTCTTTGGAACCAGAAAGTACTGGGAGTACAACCCTGTGTTCCACTCTGACCAGGGAACTACCTCCACTGCACCGTTTTTGAGAAGGCCCGTAATCTCGGTAGCGAGAAGGTTTGACTGAGCCGATGACAGGTTGAGCTGCCACTTAGGTGGAAGGTCTGGAGGGGTTACTGCCAAATTGAGAGGGTATCACTCTCGAACAATCCAGAGGACCCATTTGTCTGTGGTGACAGACTTCTAATGATCATACAACCAAGTCCAACAACCTCCCACTGCCAGAGAGAAATCTACCTTGGGTAGGTGAGGTGAGATTGGGGCCGATTTTTCAGAGGGCGGCAATGGGCGCTTTCAGGCCCTGTGCCTTCTGCTGTGTTTTCTTTTGTGGCAGAGCAGGCTGGTTTTAAATTGGGGCTGCTCGATATCTGCCTCGAAAGGGATGTCTGTTACAAAAAGGCTGGTGGTTTCTGCCTCTCTGAGGTGCAGAAGAAGCTGGCCTGGCTGTTTTGAGGGCAGTCCTGGTTTTCTGAGCAGCCTCCAGTGCATGTTCCACTTGGGTGCCAAACAAGTACTGTATGTACCGTCAAAGGGGACATTCATAACCTGCTGTAGCGCATCGGGAGAAAACTCCGAAGTCCTAAGCCTGGAATGGCTCCTAATGCAGACCCCAGCAGCTGCCACTCAGGATGTTGTGTCGTAAGCATCCATGGCAGCTTTAAGCTGGTGTCTATTGCTTTCTATACCTCTGGTGACTGTCTGCAAGAGATCCAGCTTGGAATCAACAGTCTAGAAGGCCTCCACTAAAGCCTTAAGGGAGGTCCAAAGGGCATATTTGTATTGCGCGAAATACCCCTAATAGCTGGCGATATGCATGCCTAGGGTTGCCGCAGCGAACACTCTTTTCCCCATGGTATCAATCTTATGGGAGTCCTTACTGATAAGATGAGCCAATACTTCTTGAGGAATGACAAACTTGTTTTTCTTTACCAGGACAACTAGTGCATCTGCTAAGAGTTCAGAGGCTAGAATTGGTCTGTCCTTAGGAGGACTATACTTCCAATCTATGGACTTGCAAATGGAAAGAATAAGAGCGGGTCTGGCCGACAGAGTCTCAACGGGTGAGGGAACTGGTGGCGTCAAGTTCAATGGAATACTAGGAATGTGGAGCCACTCCAGATGCATAAGTCTACCTGGAACAACAGACGACGTCTCTAAATCCAGGGCTGTCCTCATATTTCTAAGCAGAGATTGGAAAGAGAGGTCCTCTAGAGGAGTCTCAGCTGGGAGAGGCATTTTCTCATCCAAACTGTAAAAGGAGTACTCATCTTGTTCTGAAAGTAACAGATCGGTGTCAGACTCATCTTGTTCTGTGAACCCATCAGAGGGAGCAGGAGCTGACCCAAAAAGTCCCCAACCTGGTTTGGGCAATGGATATACAGGGGACACCGCAACAGGCAACAGACCTGGTGCTGTGGATCCTGGCCCCAAACTCGGCTCTGAAGATCCCAGCACTGCACCTAAAACCACCCCTGGCACCACAGGCCATGGCACCAAATGCCTCCAGGCGCATCAGAACCCAGCGCTGCCCCGGAAAAGACAGTGCGACACTGGCGTCACCCATGAAACCAAAGCCAAGTGAGAGGAAAGAGATGAGGAGAGGAGAGGTACCTATGCCGGCCCCTGCGAGGAAAAAGCAAGGGGGTGGGCACGTGGAACTGGCATCGGTGGTGTCGACACCAGCAAGAGGAACATCCGTTGCCAGCGCAGCAGGTTCACTGAGTCGTGAAGACCCCAACTGCGAGCCCGAGGCTCCTAGGCCTGAAGGCCCTGGAACCAGATCAGCGGGGAGAGGCAATTTGAACAGATGCTGTACCCACCGCTCCACAAGAGCAGCCAACTGATGAAACTGCTCACCAGAAACCCCATCAGAGGACAGAGGGGGCCTCTGGTGTTGAGAGTCAGGTGCAGAGGCTGCAGGGGTACCGGGCTCATCGTGCTTGACCACAGATCCCTGAGCAGACGTACCAGTGGGTGACTTCAAACAATACCATTTTTTCTTCTTCCAAAAGGAAGAAGAAGAACTCAAGGTGGAACAGAACCAGGTCCTCAACCGGGTTCAGGAAAAGGCCTGCATCTTTTTGTGCCTACGGGAAGACTGTCCTACCTTCCTCCTGAGCACTGGACTCTCCGTGGTCAGACCCCTCCCCCCCCGGAGAGGGTGGTGGACCAAACCAAGCCCAGCTGCCAGAGCAGCCTTCCAACGAAGAGTCCCCACCGTCACCGTCTCCATCCAGGGTCGATTCTTCTGAAGAAGAAAATAATAAAAGTCATCTTTTTTTTTTTTTTGAATAACTACTAAACTTAAAACAATAAAACGAAATGCTGCCGTCGTATAGATTTTGAGATTTTGCTCCCAGTGGGAGAGCGAAGTCATCACTGACGCACACTCAACGGCGGGGGAAAAAAGGAACCGAGGTAGTTGGTAGGTTGATGCTGAGATAGCCTATATGGCGCGAGCCAGTCTCACGGTGCTGCACATGCGCAGTCCTATCCCAGCGCTGGACCATCTGAAGATGTTTGACTCCTGCAGGGTCCTAGCACCTCTGGCTAGAACCCAGAAGTGTGAATAAATGGTAAAGACTTACAGCCCAGGCTGATTAAAGAAAACCATGCTTTGATTTATTTTTTTTCTTAAACACCTGTAAAAGAAAACAATCCCTTGCCGATCTGCCCCCCACCCCAATCTCCCACTCAGCACCCACCACCCCACATCCTCCCCCACATATCCTCTCTCATCTTAACATGTCCCACAGTGAAGATCCATCCTCCCATTAGAAGATATGTCTTGCTGCTAGAACCAGCAACTGCAATATGAGAAACTAAGGTAAGCATGGTTCAATGTATTTCAATGAGACTTTGAACTTTGATGCATAACTGTCATTTTTGCATATTTTGACCTCCGAATTTCAGCATGGCCTTTTGGGACCCAAGCTCATGACCAATGGCAGTGGAATTATGCAACTCGGGCCCAAAAGGCAATTTTGTGGTTGCTTGGCAAAATTACCTTTTGAGCGGGATGTGAAAATGTTCACTGCCTTTGCTTATGAGGTGGGGTCATAAGAAGGCTATATTGAAAATTTGAGGTCAAAATATTTAAAACTGGCAGAGTAATGAGTGTACACTGAAATTTTACAATGGTAAATTTAAATATTTTGACACATTTTCAACGTTGCCATTTTTTCACATCACTTCATGAGCGTAATAACTGTAATTTTTCAAAACCTGACCTGTACCATGGAATTACATTTTGGCTGAGATTTGAAAATGTTCACATACTGAGTTCATGAGGTGGGTTCGTAACAAGGCCATGTTGAAAATATAGGGTCAAAATATTAAAAACTCAAGACAGTTACGAAGGGACGTTGACATTTTTCTACACACGTTTCTAAGTTTGACAACTTTTGACATCCAACGCTGCACAGAAGGGCATGATCAGCAGGGCCCTGCACTTCTGTAAGCAGACAGTGTTCCCTTCACACACGGCCCAGATCGCCCTGCATGTCTGCATCTGTTCATGCAATTCCCGAAGGGATCTGTGTGAATGAGGATACGATTCCACTATCTGAAAAAGAAGGGAAATTCTTGACATAAAACTTCGTAAATGCACCAGTTAGGGTATCCTACCACCACAAAAGTAGAGAAATGTGGCATTAGGGTTTCATCCCTAACTCCCCACCCCAAGCAGCAAAAGGAAAAACATCAGAGTTTAGGTCTCCAGAGCCTTGGCGAATCAGTGTTCCTTGGGGTTGTGCTCTACTCACCCCGTAGCCTCAGTCTGAAGCTCAAGGTACAGGTCCAAGCAACTGCCTCACAGTGATACACTCTACAAAGGCAGAGAAGCATGTCCCGTCACACGCTGCCAACACAATTTGTTGTAGCTTTCTTCATGTAGGGCCCTGAGTGAAGAAAGGAGAGCACGTGTGACACTGTTTGCACAAGGAACAGGTGGGCAATAGGGTTCACAATCCCAAGAAAGACCCCACCACTGATTCACTATGACTCCAGAGACCCCAAATCCTAATAAACTCTAATGTTTTTTCCTTTTGTTGCTTGGTGGTGGGGGGAGTAAACCTAATACCACATTTCCTAGTTTTGCGGTGTTCAGTTATCCTAACTGCTGCATTAACAAACTAATAAGAATAATTTATACATAGTTGTACACCCACATTTATAAAGTGATGTTAGGGTTTGCAAACCAAGATGAAAAAATAACTAAATTCAAAGCTGGTGTTCAAAGACTTGTCACCTAAAGACACACCACTGCTTGCAAACTTAACTTCACATTATGCTAATACACAATAGTTCACTATTATTACAAAATAATTACATACAGTAGGCATAACACAATATGTGGAGATTAGTTCCCAAGCAATGGTGTTTTGAACATGATTTGCAAATATCTGAAGCTCAGCTCTGAATTTATTTTCTTCTTCAACCTTGTCCATAAACCCTTACACTACTTTTTCACAGAAATTCTTTTTTTATTTGTTTTTGTTTGGCGGTCACATTTCATAATTGAAGCTATTGTTTAATGGCTAGTGGTACCAGTAAATAGAAGAGTTTAAGTGTTCGTATTAATGTAGTTTGGAGTGTTACAGGTAAGGAAGAGAACTCAGGGGCCCTATACATAATCACAATTTGGTGCCAGCTCATGTCTGGATTGCACCCACTTGTGCTATACACAAAGGAGAAAGGCTTTCCCTGCACTGCTGCACAGGTCAGGCCACAGCACAGAGAAAGAGGCAGGTGCCACTGAAGAACTATTACATGCAGTTCTTTGGTGGTGGGGGGGGTCACACCATTGTGATCTGCAACTCCTGTTCTGGCAAGGGGATGGACAGTGCATATTATAGTGATGGCGTTGGGGAAGGGGTCCACTGGACCAGGAAACAGATTTATTTACAATGAGACTATTCGCTGCCACTAGACCACCAAGGTAGATCATCAAGGAAAGGACGGTTACATAAGAACTTACCGTAACAGCAGATCTTCGAGAGGAGCTCTTGCAGCAGAGAATACCATTAGGACTAATGCCGCCAGGCATTAGGACCCCACGGAAATCTTGTAGCTAGCAGTCTGCAGTGGGGGACCGCCCCGATGTCAGCTCTGTCCGACGTCAGACGTGGTATAAAGGGGGCGGTCCCCCGGTGCCATCTCAATTCTCCTGCTGGAGACCCGGCTCAAAAGGAATGGAGAACCGAACAGAAACTCCCCAACCCTGCATAAGGGTAACAATACAGATTCCTGGGGGATGGAGGGCCGGAAAGCCACCTGCTACAAGAGCTCCTCTCGAAGATCTACTGTTACAGTAAGTTCTTACGTAACTGTACTATCTGACTTCGAGGGGGAGCTCTTGCAGCAGGTAATACCATTAGGACTGAGTCCCAAGCAGAAATAAGTAACAGAGCAGCCTCATGAGAGTAGGCCTTGCAAGACGACCAGTCAAAAACCTGCTCTCCTCCGAGAAGCAATGTCTAGGCTGTAATGCCTGATGAAGGTGTGGATCGTGCTCCAGGTCGCAGCAGCACAAATATCTGCCGAGGACACATTTTTTAAAGAGGCAAATGAGGCAGCCACAGCCCTGGTGGAGTGACCCTTGATGAGCCCCGGCAGGGGTTTACCATGGTGTTGGTAACAAAAACAGATGCAGTGCACCAGCCAACTGTCTAGTGACCACTTGGAAACCAGAGCCCGTTATCCATTTTACAAAGGAGACTAACAACTGGCCCATCTTTCTAGGGAGACTAATCCTGTGGAGATAATACCTCAGGATTCTGTGAACATCCAGGGTATGCAACAAAGCCTCTCCTTGCTTTTTGAATTCAGGATAGTAAACAGGAAGGTTGATGTCCTGGTTCAGAGTCAGTATTGACATCACCTTCGGTAAGAAATTAGGGTTTGTACACAGGGTCACCCTGTCCCTGTGGAAAACATAAGGCTCCTTACACATCAGGGCCTGAAGCTCGGAAACCCTTTGAGTGGAAGTAATAGCACCTAAAAGAAGCAATTTCTAAGAGAGAAAGCATAGCTTGCATGTCGTGGCTGGTTCGAAGGGAGGCAGGGCGAGCTTTTTGAGAACAAAAAGATACCAAGGAGGGACAGGATCTCTCCTGGGAGGTCTGACGTGTAGGACACCTCTGAGGAAAGTCTTGTGGACAGTAAGCTGTGCTACAGTTCTCTCCCTAAATGGTGCATGGTATGCAGAAACTGCACACGTGTGCACCTTAACAGATGAGCACCTTAGCCCCAGGTCCAAGAGGTAGGAGAAGATAGTCTAGCACGTGCCCTTCCCTGACACTTCCTGGTTTACTACCCACACACTGTTGAGCCTTTTTTTTTCAGAAGCATAGCAAACTAGAAACTTTGAGACACAGTTTGTAGTACTACAGCCTTCCTAAAAGCTATTTTTAACACTTTTATTGACAGCTTTAGACCGGCGCAAAACTGGAAGTCGCGTTACGACATACTTCCGGTTTCCATTCCATAAAACACTCGCACTAGCGAGCGGGCAGCAGATAAAGCACTTGCTGCTAAACTTGTGACAACTAAACTGATAAACCTTGAAAGCTTTTGAATTGTGTGAAATTGTGCATACTACTTGTGTTGTAACTCTTAAAATTGTCAGGGCTACCTTCCTGATTTAGGTACTTCCTTGCTGGAACACCTAAGCACTGTGGGATACTGGAGGTCAGTGGCCAGTCCCAGACACTTCCTGGTATACTACCCACACACTGTTGAGCCTCTTTTTTTCAGAAGCATAGCAAACTAGAAACTTTGAGACACAGTTTGTAGTACTACAGCCTTCCTAAAGGCTATTTTTAACACTTTTATTGACAGCTTTAGACCAGCGCGAAACCGGAAGTCGCGTTACGACGTACTTCCAGTTTCCATTCCATAAAACACTCCGCACTAGCAAGCCGGGTGTGTGCTGGTCTGCTACAAGGAGATCAAGATCAAGAGATTATCGCCAGATCGGCGCTGTCCACTGGGGCTAACGGGCATTGGGGCCATAACTAGGACTACTACAAGATAAACCAAGTAAATTATAACTCATCCTCCTTTCTCTCTTCTTCCAAAAACCTGTGTTATACTAAAAAAATCACGAAGAAAGCAAATAAAATGTGCACATCTTGTCAAATGTATACTTTAGGAAAACAAACAGCGAACTTTGTATGTGACAGATGCATACTGTTAGAAAATTTACAGGAAGAAGTAAAACGTTTGCAGCCTAAAGATACCCTTCAATCTGATATTAAAGCACTAGAGGACTACATAGATCAGATGTCACTTCTAGTTGAATCTAATGTGTCCATCACAAAGCACTCAGATGACTCACTCCACCATGACAAATCTCCAAACACTTAGTATAACAACCAGTTACATCATCCACTCCTTCAAATCACACCACAGACGATAACTGGACAAAAATACCCTATAAAAAACACACTAAAAAAAAGTAACTATCTGGACAAAAAACAGGAGTTACCCTTACAAAGTTCTTTTGAAACCCTTTCCTTAAAAACAGACAGCAATGTAGACACTACTCCAGGAGAATGTAGCATCACTATATCTAAAGATGATGAATCCAATTACTCATGTAAATCTCTTAACACAATAAAAATAAATCACCTAAACACAAACAAACTGCCCAACAAACCAAATAAGGAACCAAAATGCCAGGCCATCACAGAATTAGATCATGAGCCAGAAATAAATTCTGTCTTAACTACAAATCCTTGATAAAAACTGCAGAAACACACACACTAGCTGAATTACAAACCAAACAGCAACAGGAAATTGTACTAGGTGATTCAATTATTAAATACTTAGAGCAATATGCAACCCAGATAAACAACACAGAATGTGCTCTAGCTTTAGAGGGGCGAAAATTGCAGATATATTAACAATGGTAAAACCTATACTGTCCACTGCAGGGGAAAACCCTTTGGTAATTGTTCATGCAGGAACAAATGACATAAGAGGTTCGCAACTCTCGAAAATTAAACAAGATTTTGTAGCGTTAAATAACATAATATGTGAACGTGGCTGCACCGTCTGCATCTCCAAGGTACTACCCATCCCAAGAGTCACCAGTTATATCACTTCAAAAATCAAAGCTTTAAATGAATGGCTCTGCAAATGGTGCTATCGACAGGGAATCAAGTGTTTAACACACTGGGAAGAGTTTGAGGATAGACCATCATTATACTGTTGGGACGGATGGCATCTTAGTAGAAGAGGCAGTACCATCCTGGGACAAAAAATGACTACATACATAAATGCACATTTAAACTAAGATATAGGGGGGAGACTGGGAAATCATCCCGGCCTCTTATTAATAATATTGGCTCAATATCTAATCCTAAATTAAATATTCTTACCTTCAACGCTCGATCTCTAAATATGCAGAACTAGAAATACTATCTCAGACCCTAGATTTGGCAATAATTGCAATCACAGAAACATGGGGAAACGCAAACAAAGATTGGACAGCTGAACTTCCTGGTTATAGACATTACCACAAATATAGAGAGAATACAAAAAAAGAAGGAGGGGTCAGCCTTTATATAAGAAATGATATTCATTCATATGGAAAAGAAACTATTTCGCAACTGGAAAGTGTTTGGGCCTATATCCAACCCACTAGCTCCCACAAACTACTTGTCGGAACTTGTTATAGACCACCATCTTCAGATTTAAATGCCACCAGGCAGCTAGCAGAAGAAATACAGAAATTAGCTAACAAGGACACTGTACTAATATTGGGGGATTTTAATTTACCAACTATAAACTGGGACACCCTTTCTGGAACAAACCACCATGAAGAACAACTTCTTTCAGTAGTAATAAACCTAGGTCTTAAACAAATTGTAAGGGAACCCACCAGGGGAAAAAAACATTCCTGACCTTGCTATAACAAATTTAGAAACCCCAGCATTCGATGTCAAGATCTTGCCCCCCATGGGAAATAATGATTACGTCTATATTCTTCTCTATGCAATTTCCTTTTCAACCCAAAACAAACAAAATTAAAATAAAACAATATCACAAAGCCAATTTTAACTGCATTAATCAAGCCCTAGAAGAAATTAGCTGGGAACAGGCCCTTCTCCTCTTAAATACAAACGAAGCATGGGATCTCTTAAAAAACAAAATATTTCAACTTGAAAAACAACACATACCTGAGAAATATAAATATAACAATAAAGGAAAAATACCACAATGGTTTAATAAAAATATTAAATCATTAATTACTCGTAAAAAGAAGCTCTTCTCTAAACTTAAAAAAGCATCATCATCTCAAGTTAATAAAATATTGGTGACTTATAGAGAGACAGTCAAAATGCTAAAAAAACATAGTTACAGCTAAACGTAACCTAGAATTCAAGATTGCTCATACAAAAGATTGTCACAAGGCCTTATATTCATACTTAAACGAAAAAAAGGGTTGTAACAACCTAATTGGGCCACTAATTATCAACACACAAACAATAACCTCAGACACTGACAACGTAAATGAACTAAACAACTACTTTTCATCCGTTTATGCACAAAAATCAGTTCCCTCATCTGCTATTGTATCCTCAAAGATAGAAATAAACATGATCACAGAGCAAGATACCCTGACTGTACTAAACACCTTAAAAAAACACACCAGCCCAGGTCCAGATGGGGTTACTTCAAGGTTTTTAATGGAAACAAGAAATACTATCATCCAACCTCTAAAAATAATTTACAATAAATCTCTCTCTGAATCAGTGGTACCAAAGGATTGGCGCTCTGCCACAGTCACACCTATCTTTAAAAAAGGTTCTCATTCAAAAACCGAAAACTATCGACCTATCAGTTTAACATCTATACCATGCAAACTTATGGAAAAAATAATCAAACAAAAACTCGAAAATGAAATGTCAATTTTAAATATTAATGATATGTACCAGCATGGGTTCAAACAAGGTTTTTCACGTATCACAAATTTGATTTCTTTCTATGAATACATTAATTACAACTTGGATTGCAATATACCTATGGATATTATCCTGTTGGACTACAGTAAGGCATTTGATAAAGTTTCCCACTCGATACTGATTAACAAACTTAGTAAAATGGGGTTCTCATCCATACTGGTCTCATGGATAAACCAGTGGCTGGATGATAGAACTCAAAGAGTCAGGGTAAACGATGCAATGTCTGGTGTGAGAAGGGTGACTAGTGGAGTCCCCCAGGGCTCAGTGCTCGGGCCAACTTTATTCAATTTATTTATAAGTGACATGTACACATCTACCAGTAACATAATGGTCAAATTTGAGGATGACACAAAACTTGGGGGAAGGCCATAAAATGCAATAACAAATCTGGACTACAAGCTGATTTATCACTAGTAGAACAATGGGCATGTACTAACAAGATGCATTTTAACATAGCTAAATGTGCAGTATTACACCTGGAAAAAAATAATCTGGCTCGTACAAACTGTATTATCTGAATAATACTATCATCAGAACTTTCAAAACAGAAAAAGACCTAGGAATATTAGTTAACGACAAATTATCTTCAAGTACCCATTGCACCAAGATAGCAAATCAAACAAACGGCATACTTCGTAGAATTAGCAAAACATTTGTATCTAGATCAGAACAATGTCTTCTGCCCCTCTATAGATCCCATGTTAGGCCACTCTTGGACTATGGCTCTCCATTTTAGAGCCCTTATTTGACCTCAGATATTAACAGGACTGAAAATATTCAGCGTAAAGTCACTAAGCTCATCCCACACTTAAACTTGAATTACAGCACTAGATTAGCCAAAACAGGACTTCACACTCTGTCCCAAAGAAGACTCAGAGGTGACTTGTTACAATTATTTAAAATACTAGGTAGCCAGGAACAGATGCAGATTTGTGGCATTAAATTTTCCACCAGAAAAACTGCAGCCAGACTACATAATAGACAGTTAGAAATCGTGAGAGTAAAGAGCAATAAAAGAATCAACTATTTTACCATTAGAACACCAAGAATTTGGAATAAACTACCACAGGATTTGGTTGATTCGCCTAACATCTTAACATTCAAGAACAAACTAGATAAATGGATGTCTGGGTAGGGACTCAGTAAATGATCCATGTATATGGAGGACAATCGTGATGGACAATTCGCCTTCTTTTGTCCAAAAATACCAAAGTACCAAAGTGCCAAACCGGACAATCCAGGGGATTTAGGGCACGAGCCATTGCCCAAAGGCAGAAACGCTTCCACTTCATAGCGTAAGTAGCTCTTGTGGAAGGCTTTCTCGCTGCCACCAGAACTTCTGCCACCCTGCCTGACACTCCTAATCTCCCCTCTGTTAAGACTGCAGGAGTCAGGCATGCAGGTGAAGGCAATGCAGAGCAGGATGGACGAGCGTTCCCCCGCTCCTGTGAGAGCAAGTGTGTGGAGAGAGGCAACTGAACTGGAGGTTCCACTGACAGTTGCTGGAGCAGCGGACACCAAATCTGACGAGGCCACAGAGAGGCTACCAGGATAGAAACATAGAAACACAGAATTTGACAGCAGATAAGGACCGCTTGGCCCACTTAGTCTGCCTATTTTCCTACCTAACGGATAAGCTGCAGATCCTAGTTAACCAACAGCCTACTTCTTCCTACCCCCCACTAGGACTGCCTTATGTCTGTCCCATGCATGCTTGAATTCCCCCACTGTTCTTGACTCCACGACCTCCTCAGGAAGGTTGTTCCATGCATCCACAACCCTCTCAGTGAAAAAATACTTCCTCACATTACCTCTGAGCCATGCCCACTCCATCTTCAAATTGTATCCCCTTGTTCTTGCACATCTCTTTTTCTGAAAGATACTGCCCTCTTGGACTTTGTTGACTCCCTTGAGGTACTTGAAAGTTTCTATCATGTCCCTCCTCTCCCTTCTTTACTCAAGGGTATACATATTAAGCTCCTTTAGTTTCTCTTCGTATGTCTTCTGATGCAGACCCTGCACCATTTTTGTTTCCCTCCTCTGGACAGCCTCCACTCTGTCTATGTCTTTGCGGAGATGGGTTCTCCAGAACTGCAGACAGTACTCCAGATGGGGTCTCACCAACTGTCTGTACAAAGGGATGACAACTTCCTGTTTTCTATTGTCGTTGCCTCTCCCTGTGCATCCCAGTATCCTCCCAGCCTTCCTTACTGCCTTCTCACATTGCTTGCCCACCTTTAGGTCAGCTGATATAATTACCCCCAGGTCCCTTTCCACTTTTATTGTTGTCAGCGTCTCACACACCATTGTGTACTCTTCCCCTGGGTTTTTGTTTCCAAGGTGTATTACCTTGCACTTCTTTGCGTTGAATCTAAGCTGCCATACATTTGACCATTCCTCCAACCTTGTCAAGTCTCTTCTCATCCTTTCCACTCCATCTTGTGCATCAACCCTGTTGCAGATCTTTCTGTCGTCTGCAAAGAGACATACTTTTCCTTCCAGTTCCTCTGAAATGTCACTTATAAAGACATTAAAAAGGACCGGTCCCAGTACTGAACCCTGCAGTACCCCGCTAGTAACCCTCCTTTCTTCACTCTGGACTCCGTTTACTACTACCCTTTGCGTCCTGTTGTCCAGCCAATTTTTTATCCAGGCTACCACCTTGGGGCCCACTCCAAGGCTGTCTAACTTGTTTACTAATCTTATGTGTGGGACTGTATCAAATGCCTTGCTAAAATCTAGGCAGGTCATGTCCACAGCCCCTCCCTGGTCTACTACTTTGGTCACCCAGTCAACAGAAACACAGAATCCTGGCTCCCTCTAACTGCAATTTGAGCAGTACTCTCTGAATGAGAGGGACAGAAGGGAAAGCGTACAGGAACCTCCCTGTCTAGGAGAGGGACAATGCATCTCGCCAAAAGACACCAGGCCCTGGATCGAGCAAGCAAAAGTTTGCAGTTTGGCGTTGCATGAGGACACAAAGATGTCCAGCTCTGGATAGCCCCAGCGACCGAAGAGGTCGTCTGTGACTTCCTGGAGCAATTCCCACTCATGAATCAGAGAGCAAGAGAGGCTGAGACATTCTGGATACCTGGCAGGTGTACTGCTGTCAGGTCTAGAAGGTGTTCTACTGCACAGTCCCACACTCTCATGGCCTCCCTGCAAAGGGGATAAGAGCGGGTGCCCCCTTGCCTGTTGATGTAAGACAACTGAAGTGTCTGTCTGCACCAGGAGAGGACCCGAAGACAGTTGGTCTCAAAATGCCTCGAGGGCATTCAGGACTGCTCTCATTTCCAGAACACTGATGTGCAGAGAGTATTCTATGGGAGATCAAGAACCTCGAGTCCTGTGTTCCCCTAGATGAGCCTCCCAACCTGACAAAGAGGCATCCATCGTCAGAATTTGAGATGGGGGTGATCTCTGAAAGGAGACCCCTCCTTCTAGGTGTGGGAGGCAGAGCCACCAGTCGAGGGAGTAACGGACCACCAGAGAAACCCAGACCAGCTGATCCAGATCATCCACCGCTTAGTCCCATTGGACCCTGAGGTGCCACTGAAGGACCCTCATATGCAATCTGGCGTGGGGCACCGTAGCTATGGTGGCTGCCATATGGCCCAGAAGCTGAAAAATTACCCATGCAGGGACTGAAGAGGCTATCTGAACTCAAGCGATCTGCCCTGTCCAAGGGCAGGAAAGCCTTTCCCTGAACAGTATCCAGGATCACGCCTATGTATTGCAAACTCTGGGAGGGCCAGGGTTGCGATTTTGGCCAGTTTACTGTTATCCCTAAGGAGTGGAAATGCTCTTCTGTTTCCTTTAGGGTGACTTGTAGTTGCCCCTCTGATGGAGCGGAGATGAGCCAGTCGTCCAGGTAAGGATAAACAAAGTGGCCCCTTCTTCGCAGGGCCACTGCCACCACTGCCAGACATTTGGTAAAAACTCTGGGGGCAGATGAGAGGCCGAAGGGTAGAACCCAAAACTAGTAATGTTGGTCCTGGAACCCGAACCGGAGAAACCTCCTGTGAGAGCGCAGTACTTTGATATGCATGTAAACGTCCTGCATATCTAGGAAGCATAACCAGTCTTCTTGATGATGCAAGGGAAACAGACTTGCCAGAGTTACCAACCAAAATCTCTGGTATTTGACGGAGAGACTGAGCTGACTTAAGTCCAGCATAGGGCAAAGGTCTCCTGTTTTCTTTGGGACCAGAAAAAAATGGGAGTAAAACCCCTTGCCCCTCTGGGCTTAAGGTACCGGCTGGATGGCATTCTTCTCCAGAAGCTGTTGGGATTTCTTCCGCCAAAAGCTGGGCATGGATCGGTGGACAACGTACAGGAGGGGGGGGATTGTCCAGTGGAATAGACAAAAATTCTATTGCATAACCCTTGCGAATGGTGTCCAACACCCACCGGTCTGATGTTATGCTGGACCATTCGGCAGGGTAAAGGGAAAATCTCCCTCTGACTTTCTCATTCTGTGACTCGAGATAGAGAAAAGAGGGAGAGGCAGTGAGTCAGGCGGTGAGAGTGGAGGGGCCCTGTGCCCAAGGAGCTTTGAGCTGCTTAGGCCTTGGGAGGCGGGTGACCCCACCTCTTGAACCCCTTGCCCTGGGGATTTTTACCTCCCTATCCCTGTCCTTTGTGAAAGGGATGGCGAAGGGGTCCTTGAGGCTCTGATTTATACATGTGATGGACATCCGCCACGGCCTTCCCTGGGAGGTAGGACCAAAGGGGCCAGTACCAGGGATGAAAGGGGGCATAAAAATTATAAGGAATACTTTACCAACAAACTGCCAGAAACCCAACAGGAAAGCACTGGTATTTTAACAATTTCAGTGTCTGCACTACAGACTATTTTAAATTGCCAATAAATGGCTCACTGGCCTAGGAATGGCTTGTTGGTCCAGGGGTATGTTTCTCACTTAGGTGCAAGAGATCCCGGGTTCAAATCCCGGACGAGCCCTTAATTTATGTAATCTGAACAATCTCAGTTTAAGCTGCTCCCATGGTGTGGAAGGCTAATGCATGGAGCAGCTGGCTGGGTGGTAGTGGAGACCAGGTTTCTAATCCTTGTCTCCCTAGATTTTCAAGCCGCTGCCGTGGTGGAATGGCTAAGGTGTTTTCTTGAGCTTAATATGTATACCCTTGAGGAAACAAGGGAAGAGGGGGACAGGATAGAAATTTTCTAGTACCTCAAGGGAATCAACAAAGTCCAAGAGGGTAGCATCTTTCAGAAAAAGAGATGTGTGTGCGTGGGGGGGTATTTTTTCACAGAGAGGGTGGATACATGGAATGGCCTCCCTGAGGAGGTTGTGGGGTCAAAAACAGTGGGGGTAATTCAAGAATGCATGGGACAGACATAAGGCAATTATAGTGGGGGTTAAGAGGACGTAGGCTGTTGGTTAAGTAGGATCTGCACCTTATTCAGTAGGTAGGGACATGGGCAGACTGGGTGGGCCAAGCAGTCCTTATCTGCCGTCAAAGTCTATGTTTCTATGTAACTAACAGACCAAACCCTAACAAACTGCCAAACTTCATAATACAATTAAGCTCTTTAGTTTTTGAGAAACTTTCAGCTGATATTTTAAGTGGAACAGAAAATACCATATTTCACCATTTAGAAGCCACCCCCAATTTAAAATTACTGCTAAACAAAAATTAGTTGAAAGAACCCACCCTGCTTTAAAGCCACGGCTTTTAAACCAGCTTCGAAAGGGTGAGATACAAAATACTAAATGCTGGTCCAGTTATCTAAACAATTATCCCGCAGCTAATCCCATAGTAGCAGGTTGCAGAGCACCACGCTCTAATATTCGGCCTCTTCTCTCTTTCCCCAGCAACCCTTCCTCAGTTTGGTTCCCACCCGAGCAGCCTGCATGGTCGAGAGGGCTACTAGGCTCACAGTCCTCTCCAGTGGAACTACAGCAACCCTTCCACAGTTTGGATACCGCCTGAGCAGCTCGCAGGGTCAAGAAGACTATTAGGGTCACAGCACTCCTCAGCAGAACTACAGGTACAGCAGCAGCACCTGCGTTTGGCACAAAACGCCATTACTACACAATGAATGGGACACTGACCTACATGTTACATTATAGTTTACTCAAGCATTGCTGCTCAACCTCATTTTCTCTGCTGTTTGGTTATTTCTCTCTGACTGTATATATATATGTATATATATATACATATATATATATATATATATATATATATGCATGCAGCATTTTCAGCAGTTTTGCTCGGTGATGAATTGAAGCACTGTGGCTTTCTGTAGCAGCACCATAAGAGTCTGTCTGCCTGCCAGACGCTGCTTTAGAATTGTGATGTACCTTAAAGTTTTAGCCAGACGCCGCTGACTGATTTTTGTCTGCTCTGCTCACTGGAGTGCTGGAACCACTATTAGTCCTGCAGGTATCAGGTTGCAGAGCACTGCCCTCTAACATTCGGTCTCTTCTCTCTTTCCTCAGCAGCTCTTCCTCAGTTTGGATCCCACCTGACCAGCTTGCAGGGTCAAGAGGGCTACTAGGCTCACAGCCCTCCGCAGCAGAACTACAGGTACAGCAACAGCAACTGCATTTGGCAAGCACCGCCCACCCAAGGGAGTGCTGCTTTTATACCGGACACGACACATTCAGAACCAATCAGCTCATTTCCTTTTTCCCCCGCTCCCAAATAGTTGCTTGGTTTGAACCTCTCATCCCAGCTCAACCTGGCACCTCCCATACATACATACTCGACCGAAGTCCCACCTCTCATTAGTGCAGCTCTACATTCTCAACATAGACTGTAGCAAGTAAAGCTGCACAGTGTTTCCACATCTCAGGTACCCCTACCAAATCTCTACAGTCACTTTTCTCACCCCTGATTACTGAGTCACTCTGAGCAATCAAAGTACCCCTTGTACCCATAGCAGGATAACTACTGTGGGGGACTCAATACATACACAGCTACCGAATGGGACATACAGGCGGCTCAGCATGCCACACAACTAGAAGGAACTCTTTAGTGTGCTAGAGAACCGCACAGTCACACAAATAAAAGGAACTGGCCATGCCCACCCCCCACCCCATCCACAGGAGACCCGAGCACTCTGCCTCACTCTCATTTAAGGGTCTCTGTAACACAGCTACCTCCCTGTCAACCCTCACCCCTCAGCATTCCCCATTCTGCCAGCAATATGCTAGCACCTGGCCTCTTTTTAACCTCCCCCCAGGGTTACTGTCCCTTTGATATTATTTGTTCTACTTTATATAGCTTACTACCTTCCTGCAGATAGTCCGCTCACAGTACTGTTTGGGAGATTCTAATTACGCCTACACCTAGAACCCTTTCACATGCACCGTTCAAACCTCTGCCCCTGATAAAGTGTTACCCAACTCACTGGTACAATCTTACCCTCCTCAGCTTTAATGGCACACCTTTCTACCCCTCCCTCCTGAGCTTGCTGGTTGCAAACGCCCAGCTGTAAATCTTAAACTGGGCCCTAAAATGGATTAACATTTTAACCTAATTGCTGCCTACATCACTCCCAAAACTGTGATTGATGGCTTCAACAGTTTCATCAACACCATCTCTGGTCTCCCCCAGCATCACGAAAAGATTATGCTTGGTGACTTTAACTGTAATTGGCTATCTGGCAATTGCAAGACTTATGCTGACAAACTAGCTAGCATATTCATCACCCAGGTCATCTCCTCCCCAACCAGGGTGAACTATAACACAGGCACCTCCGCCCTACTGGACTGGATCCTGGTCACCCATCCAAACAGGGCCATCTCCACTGCTGTCCTCCCTGATTTCCTCAGTGACCACTCCCCAGTCACCTGCAGGTGGTCCGCTAAGGTAGCCAAAGGTGAACCATCATCTATCAAAGCCCAAGTCTTTTGCTCCCATCAACCTCCATACTTCCGGTCACTCCTCCAGCAGCTTGACTGGTCCTTCCTGTTTCACACTAAGGACGTCAATGCTGCACTAGAGTACTTCACCCTCCAATTCAACAGAATGTGTGACATTATGGCCCCTTTCAAGACCTTGCAACTACCAAGCATGGTATACCCCTGCCATTGAGGCACCATCACGGGAGAGGAACAGATCATGGACCCTATACAAAAAGTTTGGGCACCCAAGATTTCTTCAAAGGAACAAGGAGCTGCATAACACTGTTAAAGCCCACATCAAAACAGCCAACGCCAACTTCCACAAACCCCGGCAGAAAAACCTACTTCACAATCTAAGCAGCTCTGGGGTAGCATCAATGAAATGCTTGGTAATACAATGGAGCAGGGCAAAGGTTTGTTTGTAACAGACAACTCCACAGTAGAGGATGATGAAAACATTGCTAATTCCTTTAATAAAATGTTTTGTGACCTCTCATCTTACATACCTGGCCCCCCTATCCACCTCACCATATACACCAAGTCTCCTGACTCCCCACCAAGGCCCAAATTCTACTTCAAACAGCTCACTCAGAAGGAAGTATTCACCTACTTCACTAAGACTAGAATGTCTACCTGGGTTGGTCTTGGTAACATTGACATGAAGCTCCTCAAACTTGTCCTGCAGGAGGTCACCTGTCCCTTGCAGATTATCTTTAACCTGTTCCTATCCACTGGCAAAGTCCCTCAGCTGTGGAAAAAAGCGCACATCACTTCTGTACATAAAGGTTGCGGAAACAACCTTCCCTCTAACTATCGCCCTATCTCCATCTCATCTCCGCTGTCCAAAATCCTGGAGAAAGCCATCAATAATCAGCTCACTCACTACCTGAATACTCATGGGATACTCACCAGAGAGCAACATGATTTCAGGAAAAGCCACAGCACAGAAAAGGCTCTACTGGATTTCACCGATGCACTGCACTGTGCCCTTGACAGAGGTGAAATCACTGGGTCCATATTTACTGATCTCACCAAGGCATTTGATCTTGTGAACCATGTCCTCCTCTGCCAGAAACTTCATTCCCTGGGCCTTTCCTCAGATGTTGTGTTCTGCTTCAGGAACTACTCTGATGACCGAACCCAAGCAGTTAAATGTTGTAGAGCACTTTCCGTCACCCAACCTGTTACATAGGAGTTCCCCAGGGGTCTGTCCTCAGTCCCCTTTTATTCAGTCTTTTTGTTAATGAACTGCCTTCTGTCCACAAATCCACCAATGTTCTGCTTTATGCAGATGATGCTGCAGTGATTTTTACCAGCGGTAAGAACCTTGGGATCCAGCAGCAGAAACTCCAATCTGACTTCAGAGTGATACAGGACTGGTTCTCCTCTAACCTCCTGGTGTTGAACACTCAGAAGACCAAAAGTACGGTCTTCACCACTCACAATAAATCCCCTTCCTCACTTACGCTCTCAATAACCACCTCATCTGGCACTCCCCTGAAGCAGGTCTCTATATTCAGGTATCTCAGTGTCACCTGGACCCAACCCTCTCTTTTTCCGCACACATTGACACCCTAGTCAAAACTGTCAACCTGAGGCTAGGACTTCTCTTTCACATAGAAACAACTTCCTTCCTGAAATCAAAAAGCTGCATGTTAGGTCCTACATCACTAGTGTTACAGACTACAAAATTACTGTTTATGGCTCTGCAAATGATGGTGAGCTATCTAGAGTACAGAGTCTCCTCAACAGAGCCTGCCGATTGACCCTTGGCCTAAAAAGTGACACACACGCATGTGTTCTGTACAGCGCTTAAATTAGCTTAACCTTGAATCACGTCTGTATTTCTATACACTAGTCATAGGATGAAAAGCTCTTTACAGCTCTCTGTCCCCTGGCCTTCAAGCTATGTTCAGCTATGTGGACCAAACGTACACCACCAGGAGAGTAGTGCAACACTCGCTGCTTCTCCCCCGAAGAAAAACCTTACTAGGCCAAGCTGGCTTCTCCTACGGATTTGCCAAATTCTGGAATGAGATGCCTCCCTCCTTAAAAGCTGACTGCTCCCTGAACCAGCTGCAATCTCTGCTCTTCTCCTCCCTTTCCCTATCTGGACCTGCTGATGCTATATTTATTTATTTATATAAGACTCTCTTTACCGGGTAAGTGCGCTGATTCAAGGACTGTTTTCAGGCACAAACAATGGCACAGAATCAAACAGTTAAAATAATTTACAATCCAATAAGAGTAGCAAATTACAAGCTGTACAGACAAGTCCGAACGGAAACATACATAACATAATAAGCAATGGTACAAAGAAGTAACTTAACAGTGTACAGCTGCAAGTCCGATGAGAGCAGATAACTAGCTGTACAACAATAGACTGACACAGGGTAGTGGAAAAATCAGTTACAAGCAGTAACACTAATTTGAAACAAGATAAACAGACTGCACCACAGTAACCTAGTAGGATAAACAGTTTAACAAGCAACAATACCTAGAGGGAGGTGAATAGGGAGGAAGCAGGGAAGTTAGGTGCCGGATGTAGTAAACAGAGGCATACACCAAGGGTGTTGGGGAGGGGATGGAGAAAAGAAGAGAAACTAAGTGCCAGTGGTGAAAAGGAGGCACACACCAAGGTCACTACGTATTAGAGTAAGGAGGAGGGAAAGTAGAGCAGGAGTACAAGGGTAGGACAAATAGGTAAAAGATCTAGGGAGAGGAGGAGGAGGCGAAGACACAGGGGAAAACAAGGTAAGTAGTAGGGATGGGGAGAGGGAGCTAGTACATAAAGGTGAGGGGGGAAATGAGAAAAAAGATGAGGCAAAACTGTTAAGATCTGTTTTTATTGAAGCCCATGTCTCGCTCGTGGTAGCACTAAAACATAAAGGTATTTAGCTTGTGAATATTATGTACTTACTCCCTGGGTAAACATTCGTTGTACCAATGTTGTTTATTGACCGAAAGGTTGTAAGTACTGCCCTGCCTCAGTGCTGCACTGAGTTGTACTGTATTCATGTTACTCTGCCACTTCCCCTCACTTGTTATCGTTTCTGTTGTTGCTGACTCTAAGCCCTTTGTAAACAGACCCTGCCTAAAGGGTTGCATGTATAATAAATAAATAAATAAATAAATAATGCACTTCCTGAGCTTGGTAAAGTTTGTATGCACATTAAGAGTATACGGCAGTTGTTTTTATAACATCTTTATTAGACAAAGGACATCATTCCATAACAGCAAATACACAAAACAGAAAACATGATTTATAAGAAAAATATACACCACTTCAACAAGTAATGAACAATAAGGAATGAGCTACGAGCTATTATCAGTAACCTAAAATACTTCAAGCAAGGGGGTAATACTAATAAAGCTAGTAGGCAGCTTGTAAGGCACTAAAGTGAACAGCATAATCCCAATAATACAATAAACAGTTCTTAATAATTAATGAAATACCGAAAAATTTAGCTAACAACCACAGAATAACACTACAAAGAGAGAATCCAGGATGGGACAGGCAACTAACCAACAAGGCTGAAATCAAATACATGAAACATTCCATAGGCCAAGCAGGAAACAAATCCATCAATAAACAGGAATACCACCTAAAAACAAAAATGAATCTATTCATGGGGCAAAAGTCAGCTCAGACTGCAACCTATATAATACCCATTTCTGTCCAATTAGCTGAAAGGACGCTAAACATTGAAATATTGGTAAGAACATCTCTCATAATAATAATAAAAAGAATCAACCAACTTCATCCAATGAGCAAAAGAAGGAGGACATGAACCATAACTAAGTAATCTTCTTAGCACAAACCAGAAGAATTAACAACAATGTTAACTGCTGAGTACCAATCTGAGTATGCCAAGGAGGGATATGTAAAAGAACAAAATGCGAGAAAAGTAGATTGAGGGTATCAAATAAAGACAGAATAACTTTTGAAATTTCCTTCCAATAGGGCCCCAGAAGAGGGCATGACCAAAAAATATGAATGTGGTCCATTGCAGATGCCTCCAGCACTCTCCTAATGAACTACCCCGAGACCTCGCCGTGATGACTGGTGTCCTAAAGAAACGGATTTGGCATTTCCAAGCAAACTATTTTAAATACAAAGAGCACGTTAGCTTAACTGTTGGGAGAGAATATTTTTCCCAAACAGAAAAACAGCAAGTAGAATTCAGATCTGAATTCCACTGGGCTAAAACAGAATACGGTAGTTGTTACACAAAGCCAAGATGCTGCCTGAAATCATGCAGTCTCACTTGCTCCCTTCTCTCTACTGACGAGTTAAATTGTTTTCATTCCTTAGGTCAGGAGCAATATCTTGTACAAACAGGCACAGATAATTAACTTGATTCTTCAAATAAACGTCTATTAAAGACTTGTTTGCCACTCACCTACATAACTTGCATTCTCCAAAAAGGCATGGACGATGTGGTCAGAGGAAACACTTTAGCAAGTTAAACTGTTTTAGGTTCGTAGGTCAACAGAAAACAAAAAGAGCTGGTCTCTGCCCTTTTTCTGCTTGCTAACATGTTAGTTTTCAGAAATGGGAGAGTAGCAGATGGCTTGGTATGGTTGCTAGTAATTAAAGCTGCCCCCATTTTGAAGCCGCGGCCAAAAACAGAAAAATGCAGTAGAAGCCACAGCTTCTTAACAGTGAAATATGGTAGATGGTTTTGCCCTTCAAAATCTCAAAAACCACTTGGCCAAATTTTGTCAACTTTGTCACATTAGGAAAGAACAGTTACGTAGGAACTTACCATGACAGCAGATCTTCGAGGGGATCTCAGTCCTCAGGTAACACCGTAGGATCCTTCGCGATCAGAGAGAGGGAATCCACATGGAAGATTTTCAGCAGTACAGCTGGGGCCGCCCACGCTGTCGACGTCTGCTGATGTCACCAACCAGGGCTTGAAATACAGCCTTTACGTATTTCCATGGAAATGCGGTTAGGCTGCAGGAAATGTTAATTTCAGTTCAGCATTTCCATCTGGAAATGCTGTTGCTGTAGCAGTGTACCTCAGTTTTCAGCCAGTTGGGAGAGTGCGCAAGCAAGTGTTCTGGCTCGCAAATCTTCAGGTCCCAAGTGAGTGGGTGGAGCGCGACTGTGATTGCTTGGGACTGACTTTTTTTTTTTTTTTTAAATAATTGGGCGCTCCTTTGATAGCCAGGTAGGTCTTTTCACCAGCGCGACCCATGTGATCACAAAATAAATGCACACGTGATCACCATTTAGCTGGCTTCAGTGATTGGTTGCCCAGGAGCCTTCCCGCTGAAGTGACCGCGAGAGGCATCAGAAGTCAGTTGGCGGCGGGAGAGGAAGAGTTTGCAGCACTTCAGCTAAAGTGGGCGGAGTTTGTTTTTTCTTTCGGAGCTAAAAATAAAAAAGTAAATGCACAAATCCTGCACTGATTGACTGCATTGCAGTCAATGAGAGCTGCAGCACTCATAGAACTGAAATTTTCCAAAGGGGAGTAGCCATGGGTCGTGACTCAGTATAAGGAGGGAGAAATAAAATAGTCAGGACGTTGATCGATCTCTGAGTGCACAGCTGTCAATGAGAGCTGCAGCACTTGGAGAACACATCAGAAGTTGCTGTGTTAAATTTTGCTGAAGACAGGAGTGGAGGAGGAGGAGTAGACTGGGGCATGGGAAGAAGTAAACAAGAACACACTTAATTTAATTTGAGCTTCACTGTGCAAAGAGAGGTCTGTCTAGTAGGGGGTACATGCAGTAGGCAGATCAGCAGCTTTCTAAGTTGAGTGCACAGGCAGACCTTTTTGATTTAAAATAAGGGACTCTGCTGTGGTAAAAAAAATAAATAAATAAGTCAGAAAGGGGTACAAGGTGACTGTGAAAACTAGACTGCTGCAGTGTGAAATAAAACACTCATTTGGATTGCCATAAGGGGGAAAAGACAAGTGTCCTGAGAATTTTGATCTGTACTACTGGCTTAGCCCTAGTACAGCAGAGAGACCCCTTTGAGGAAATGATTCTGTAAACTTCAGTGTAAAACAAGCAAAAAAAAAAAAAAAAACATTTTGGGTGCTTACTGAGCTCTGAATTCACTGCCCTAGGTACATTTCAGGGAAAGCCCTGTGAGGATTATTAATCTGAGTTTCAGTGACAGGTCTAACAGCCCTTCAACTGTGTCTGCTCCCTGAGTGCCCTGCCTACAGTAAGGGGGATTTTGGGGAGGTTCTCTCTGGAGCTAGTGTGTGTTAAACAGAAATACTAGTTCCTACTTCCTGCCCTACACCAGGGGATCCTATAGTAGGAAATCTAGTAGGAGCTTTCAGTGTTGTTTAAAAAAAAAATCTATAATTCCTGCATTCTAAACTACTCTCTGCCCTACCATAAGGGGATCCTTGTGGTGATATCTCTGTCGAAGACTGTGTGTGTGTGTCAAAAAAAAATAAAACATAATTCCTGCATCCTAAATTACTCCTGCCCTATACTAAGGGATCCCCATCCTAGTTGTGTGGAAATCTATCTCTGAGCTTTCTGTGTTGTTTAAAAAATAAATCTATAATTCCTGCATTCTAAGCTGCTCCCTGCCCTACACTAAGAGGATCATTTGGAAAAGTCTTCTGTTGGAGCTATTGTCTGGATTTAAAAAAAAAAAATGTCGTTCTGTGCCACCTCATTGCAATAAAGGGAAGTCCCTGTGAGAGGTGATTGCTGTCTGACTGACCCATTTGTGACTCACTAAAAGAAAGTGACAGAGACTCACACAAGTCAGTTTAAGAATAATCTTTATTAAAAAGCCAAGTATTTCGCATATCAAAGCATGTCTTCTTAGATTTGGTTTTACAAAAAAAAAAAAATGTTGTGGAACAATTACCACAGCCAGGTCCATCTTCCTCCACTGAACCTGAAAGCATCCGTGACAGTAGTTCCAGGCCTTTTGTGGAGGCAAGTGCAGTGGAAACACCTCCACCCACCAAAAAAATAATGCTTGGGTGCCCAAACCAAGGAAAAATGACACAAAAAGAAAAAGAGTATGAAAAACAAAGAACCAGACACTTTCAAAAGTCATGGAAAAAAGATAGAGAATGGCTTTTAGTAAATAATGACTGAACGGAGATGTACTGCGAGTACTGCAGAAAAATATTTCCAAATGACAAAGGTTCATTTGTGGTAGGCTGCAAAACCATGATGCTTGGCACAATAAAAACACACGAAACTAGTCACATGTATCGCAAGTCAAGCAGCCGTATTGCTGCTCAACGTCACCCTAGCAAAAGCCCAATTGTCAGGGGGTTACTGTCAATGGATAAAGAGACAACAGAAATCACGACCCATAGGTTCCTGACCACTTTTAAGGTTGCTAAAGCAGGGCAACCATTCACAAGTTTCGTACAAGACATGGAACTACTGTCACGGATAGGGAAACAGGAAAAGATTGGGTTGAGGTACACCAGTAACAAGGCCTGTGCCAGTTTTATTAATTTCATCAGTAAGGATATTAATGCACAAGTTACAGAGGAGGTCAGGCAGTCCACATATTTTTCAGTGTTGTGTGATGGTAGTACCAACTGAGCTATAATAGAGGAAGAGCTAATTTATATATGCTGTGTGAAGGATGGTGAACCTGTGACAACATTTCTCACCATCGTAGACATAGGCAGGCCTACTTCTGATAATATTTTCTATGCAGTTATGAACAGTATAAAAGAAATTGGAAAAGTCACAGATTACTCCTGCATTGTAGGATTCTGCGCTGATGGTGCAGCAGTAAATATTGGTCTTAATAATGGGGTTGCCAAAAAAGTTCATGATCAGGTTCCTCACGCTGTCTCAGTCCACTGCTCAGCCCATCGCTTTGAACTGGCATTGCGAGATGCACCAAGCCTTGCTCTTTAGTACAGCAAATTGATGACGTATTACAACTGATTTTCCGGTACTACCATTCATCAGCAGTGATGCGTAATGGACTAAAACAAACATCTTCTGTTCTGGGTCTCCAGTACCTTGCACCTGTGAATGTGTTGGGAACCAGATGGCTAGCCCACAGAGTTCGAGCATTAAATGTGCTCATTAAAATGTGGAAAAACATTGTTGTGCATGTGACACAGGTTAGTGATGGTCAGGTCAGTACTAGTGGTCATATGGACACCCGAATGAAAGCTGCTAAGCTGAGAAAAGGTCTCGTCTCACTTAAATACCTCATTGCAATACATCTAATTCACAAACTTTTACAGATGATTGTGTCTGTAACTTTGGCATTTCAACAAGAAAAGCACTTAATTTTCCAAATTGCAGTAGGAAGAAAGAATTGAGGCTGCTGTTCTTTGATTAGAACAATATGATATACAGCAGGCCTGTGAGCGCTTCCTTGCTGTCAACAACATTTCTGCTGACAGAATGGAATTCAAAGATGAGGTACTTGTGTTAGAATGGGGGCAAGAGTTCACTGGCACTATACGTACTATTACAAAGGAGGTGACCCATTTCAGAGATGAAGTTGTGAAGTCCATGAAACAGCGCTTCAGTAACATGATAAGTCCGTCACCAGGGGACGACTGTGACAAACAGCTTAATGTTGTACAAGCTGTCAAATTTTCAATCCAAACAACTGGCCAGCAGTGCATCCTGACAGTAATGATGATGTTACATATGGCAGAAAAGATATGACATTCCTGGCAGAACACTTTTCTAAGGCACTTGAAGGCCAAAGCCTTAACCCAACATTATGTTTTGGGGAATTCTGCCTGCTAATAAAATATGCCCTCCAACTGCTTGCTCTTGAACCAGTACTGGCTAACAATCCTCATGCACTACTTAAAAAGCTGTTTAGAAAACAGGATGACCTGCCCAACATCATAGCTCTGTTGAGCATTGTGTTAGTTTTAAGTTCCAGTTCGAGCATTGTTGAGTCTGAATTTTCAGTCATGAAATGCATTAAAACTGACTGGAGATCATGCTTGACTTCAGAGATGCTAGGGCATTTATTGAATGTCAAACTAAGTCCAATACCAATTAAAGAGTTCGATCCAACTGGTGCATTATCCCTGTGGGCACTGGAGAAAGAGGCAACCAGAGACTGCAAAGTACAAAAGAAAAGACAAAGTGCTACAAAACACATGGAATGCAACTTATCAAGCAGTTCCTCTGAGGGAGACAGTGAATGGGAGGCATAAATTATGTTCCCTGGACAACCCTGTTTTCACTGCTAATTTATTTTAATTTTCTTTTATTTTGAATGTGGAAATGTACAATTTGGACAGGAAATGTATGTCGAACCATCCACATTTCCAGGGAAATGTACCCTTTCGGTCACTATTTCAACCACTGCCAACCCCATACGGGCGTCGGTAGCCCCACTCCCTCCTCAGTTCTTTCCCTCCAGAGATGAAGGGAGCAAGGCTGATGCCCTGGGGAACCGAGGAGAGACCAAGGGACCCGGCTCTACATAAAAATGACAGAATACAGCAGACAACCAGGTCCTGAACAGAAGCCCCAAGAAGGGGGACGGTGAGAAGGAAATCGTACCTGATGACTGAGATCCCCTTGAAGATCTACTGTTATGGTAAGTTCTTACGCAACTGTTCTATCTTCTTTGGGAGTATCTCAGTCATCAGGTAACACTGCAGGAACGAATAACAAGCAGTGACAAGTGAAAAACAGACAGTCTGAGAGGTTGAATCTCCATTAACTTAAGACAGGAGTCCTTTTAGCACAGCCCTGCCAAATCCTGCATGGGCTCGAGGCAATGTCCAGACTGTAATGCTTGGTAAAAATGTGGACTGTACTCCATGTCACAGCAGCGCAGATATCAGCAGCTGAGATCCCCTAAAAACAAGCCACAAAGGTAGCCATACCTCTGGTGGAATGAGCTTTGACAGCACCAGGCAATTCTTTGCCATACTTGTAGCAGAACACAATGCAATTTGTCAACCATTTGGATAAACATTGCTTAGATACAGAAGTAGCCTCTCTACCTGGGGTGAAGCAAACTGCTTAGACTTTCTGGACCCCTTAGTTCTGGGCAGATAATATTTCAAAGTTCTGTACACATCTGGTGTATGAAGCAGTGCTTCCCCTGGATTGGCATGCTCAGGAATATAAACGGGAAGGTGGATAGACTGGTTGCGTGTAAACTCTGAAATCACCTTAAGCAAAGTTGGGATTTGCGAGCAAAGATACCATCTTTGTGAAAATTCAAATAAGGCTCCTCGCACTAGAGGGCCTGAAGCTCTGAAATTCTTCGAGCAGAAGTAATGGCAACTAAAAACAATGCTTTCCAAGAGAGAAGGCACAAATTGCAAGTCGCGATTGGCTCAAAATGAGAGAGGGTCAACTTCTCCAAAATAAAATTCTAGTCCCAAGCCAGGACAAGGGAGCTGATTGAGGGTTTCAGATGCAGGATGCTCCCAAGGATGGTACAAGAAACATCCAGCTGAGCAATCGTGCGGTCACCCACGGGCTCATGAAAGGCAGAAAACAGCCGAAAGGTGGACCCTGAGGGAGGACTACTGGAGGTCTGAGTCAGACAAAGAAATCAGGTAGCCTAGAACATGCTTCATAGGACAGGTGAAAGGGTCTAGGGGATGCTTGGCAGTCCAGATGGCAAACTGCTTCCACTTCATGGCATCAGTGATAGGGAAAATGATGGAATCACTTCTGAAGGAAAGAATTGTTGAGTACCTAGAGGCCAGAGGGGCACTGGACCCAAGGCAGCATGGATTCACAGCAGGAAGGTCATGCCAGACAAATCTAATACATTTCTTTAACTGGGTGACCAAAGTAGTAGATCAGGGAGGGGCTGTGGATATGGCCTACCTAGACTTTAGCAAGGCATTTGACTCAGTCCCACACAAAAGATTAATATACAGTTAGCCAGCCTGGGAGTGGGTCCCAAGATGATAGCCTGTAAAGAATTGGCTGGAGAATAGGACACAGAGGGTAACAGTAAATGGAGTCCAATTTCTGAAGAAAGAGGTTTTAGTGGGCACCAAGAGGTTCAGATATATTCAGTCCTCTTCAATGTCTTTTATAAGCTTACATTGCAGAGGGACTGAAGAGAAAGTATGTCTCTTTGCAGATGACATAAAGATCTGCAACAGAGTTGATGCACAAGGTGGGGTGGAAAGGATGAGAAGGAACTTGGCAAGGTTAGAGGAATGGTCAAATGTATGGCAGCTCGACTAATGCTAAGAAGTGCAAGGTAATGCACCTGGGAAACAAAACCAAGGGAAGAGTACACAATGGGGGGTGAGATACTAACAACAACAAAATTGAAAGGGACCGGGAGTAGTCATATCAGATGACTTAAAGGTGGGCAAGCAATGTGAGAGGGCAGTAAGGAGGGCTGGGGGATACTGGATGCATAGGGAGAGGTATCACCAGTAGAAAACAGGAAGTTGTTATCCTCTGTACAGACAGCTGGTGAGACCCCATCTAGAGTACTGTGTGCAGTTCTGGAGACCCAATCTCGTAAAAACATAGACAAGATGGAAGCTGTCCAGAGGAGGGCAACTAAATGGTGCAGGGTCTGCACCAGAAGACATATGAAGAGAGACTAAAGGAGCTCAATATGTATAGCCTTGAGGAAAGGAGGAGAGGGGGTCATGATAGAAACTTTTAAGTACCTCAAGGGAATCAACAAAGTCCAAGAGGGTAGCATCTTTCAAAAAAGATGTGTGCAAGAACAAGGGGCACAATTTGAAGATGGGAGGGCGGCTCAGAGGTAATGTAGAAGTATTTTTCACAGAGAGGTTGTGGATGCATGGAGCGGCCTTCCAGGGGAGGCTGTGGAGTCAAAAACAGTGGCTGAATTCAAGCATGCATGGGAGAGTCATAAGGCAATTCTAAGGGGTGCGGGTAGAAAGAAGCAGGCTGCTGGTTAACTAGGATCTGCAGCTTATCCATTAGGTAGGGAAATGGGCAGACTGGGTGGGCCAAGCGGTCCTTATCTGCTGTCAAATTCTATGTTTCTATGTGGCACGGGAGGAAGGCTTGTGGGTAGCCACCAGAATGTCTGCCACCCTCTTAGAGACCCCAAACCTGGTGATGGCTATATCCTCAGGAGCCATGCATGCAGATGGAGGGACCTGAGGTTGGGATGGACCAGGGTCCCTCGATTGTGGGTCAGCAGATTCCTGCAGAGGGACCGGAGGTTCCTCTGGCAGCTGCTGAAGCAGAGTGAGCCATATCTGGCAAGGCCAGAATGGAGCTACCAGAATCATGCTGGCCCCCTCCATCTGTAGCTTGATCAGCACCCTCTGTATTAGTGGAAACAGAGGAAATGCATAAAGAAATCTACCACTCCAAGAGAGGGAAAACATGTCTCGCCAGAAAATTCAAGGCCCTGGGTCTAGCAAGCAGAAATTGGGCAGTTTTGCATTGAGTGGGGATGCAAAAAGGTCCAACTCTATATGACCCCATCTGTTGAAGAGATCTTCTGCTATGGATGAGAGAAGCTCTCATTTGTGCATGCTGGACTGAGTCCTGCTGAGACTGTCCGCCTGGCACATGGACCACTGAGAGTGTCAGACTGTGCCCTAGTGACCAATACCACACTCTCATGGCCTCCCTGCAAAGGTCCATGTGCCAGGCGGACACTGCTGATGTAAAGAGGAGATCTGAAAGGGGACTCTATGAAAAAGGTTCGAGAGGTCCATTTACCACTGCTGTACCTTGCAAACTGGGAATAAGACCAAGACCTGATGGTCTAACTCATCTGTATGCTGGTCCCACTGCACTCTGTGGGTCCACTGAAGGATGTCCATATGAAGCCTGGCCAGTGGAATGGTGGGAATGGCCACAGCCATGAAACCCAATAGTCTGTGGTACAGTCCGGCAGGAATGTACTGACTCTGGGCAACTTCTTGAGCCTGGGCCATATGGCATTCCACCCCATTTTGGGGCAGAAAGGCCTTAGCCCGCTCAGAATCCAGAATCACCCCGATGTACTGCTGCCTTTGGGATGGAATTAGCACTGACTTGGGAAGGCTGACCATTATGCCCAGAGATTGAAAGAGCTGTAGAACACACTCAAAGAGTCAGAAAGAGCTGCTCCCTGGATGAGGCCTTGAGAAGCCAATCGTCCAGGTAAGGAAGACATAGAGTACCTATCTACTGAGAGCTGCTGTGACCGCTGCTAAAGCATTTGGTAAAGACACTCGGTACAGAGGATAAGCCAAAGGGCAGCACTTTTAACTGGCAATGCTCACCCTGAAAGGCACAGCGAAGAAACCTCCCGTGAGGAGGAAAGATCGAGATGTGCAGGTATGTGTCCTGCATGTCCAGTACATACAGCCAGTCCCCGGTCTTGAGAAGGGGCATGAGGCCTGGCAAAGTTACCATCCGGAACTTTTTGTACTGGACAAAGAGACCGAGGTCCTCCAGATCTAAAATGAGCCTCAGATCTCCGGTCTTTTTGAGGACCAGGAAGAACCTGGAATAAAATCTCTGGTTCCTCTGCCACCCTGCCACCAATTTGACTGCCTGCTTGCGCAGAAGAGACTGTACTTCCTCCAGGAGAACAGACAAGTGAGCCGGGGGATAGTTGGAAGGAGGGGAGGGGTATCTGGAAGCTACTGGATAAGCTCCAGGGTATGACCTGATTCTATGATCTGCAGGATCCATGTGTCTGAAGTTGCGTTTCTCCACTGATTCAGATGGAGGGAGAACCGACTGCCGACCACCACCTCCTGGGTCTGGACCAGAGGCGGGGGCGAGTCCAGCAAGAAGTTAAGCTGAAGAGGGACTAGTAGAGGAGGCTGGCCCATCATTTCTGGGATGCACAGCCGCTACTCCAGCATTGGAGGGGTCAGGCAAGGAGGCCTGGGCTCTGCGCTTACTCAGGGTGCGGGAGCCCAAGCCTGGCCTATTGGCTTGTCTATGAAAAGTAGGCCACCCTCTACCACAGGGCTGAGTGTGGTAGAGAGAATGTACAGACTTCATGGTTGTGCCAGAGGCTTGCAGATCACTGATGAGGTCTTGGACATCAGAGCCGAAGAGCTTAGTGCCATTAAAAGGAGCATTAAGCACCTTATTTTGCACATCGGCTGCAAGTCCACAGATCCTGAGCCATGAGTGCCTACGAAGGCATATGCCCTAGCCACTGTGTCAGCCATGTCATACAGGGCCCTGAGGAGATGTTTACTGACATCTTCCGCAGTCTGCAAACATTGGAGCAATTCCTCCTTCAAGGAACCATCTGGAAGGGCCTCAGTGGCAGCTTTGTCCTTTCTCCAGTTGGCATTTTGAAATTTAACCATGTGTGACAGGTAGTTTACAATCCTTAGACCCACAGTAGAGGAGACGTAAACTCTTTTACCCCAGAGGTCAATCCTGCAGGATTCCTTATCTGGGGGAAGGGAACCAAGGTGCTTAGGCACATTAGATCTGTCATGGGCTGCCGTGATGACCACCGAGTCGGTTTTGGCCGAGGCAGCAAAATAAGAATAACGGTGCTTTGTTCTAAAACAAATTTTGTAAAGCTAATGTTTTACTCTCTTACTGCTTACATAAGTTGCTCTTTCAGTTATGTTTTTCCTTAATTGTGACAAATTTTTGGTCGTATACTCAAATGGCATTTCCTTAAAGTGGAACTTTCAGCTCCCAAGAAGGAAAGCACTGGGACCTATGGATCTTGTTTAGCAAAACCACAATTACAGTGAACATTTTTTATAACGCACTTGTCTGATCTCTGTTTGTCTGGCTGATCCTGCACTCCCCTTCCCCGCTGGCCATTATTCTGCCAGAGTCCTCATAATCTGCCCCACTTGAGCTTTACTGATGAACTTCCTGAGTGGCTGAAGACACTCTGCCTTCTCAACTGATATCATTTCTGGCAGGTTGCATTTTTTATTGAGTTAAACCACTGAAATACAGATTTGTGAGACCCAATGCTGCCAAACCTAGTACAGAAATAGCTTTAGCCTGCAGCCCCAGACCTTGCTGAATGAAAGGATACTGGAGTCAGAGACACTGCTGACTTGAAACAGGAGACAGAAGCTAACAGCAAAAAAATGCTTTGCTGGCCATCCAATCTGCCCAGCTCTACAGCATGTGAGGGACCAAGTGACAAGTCACTTCTCTTTTTTCCCATTCCCTGTTCCTGGTGTCCTTACCACTCATATGGGTCTGTTCCACCCATGTTTGAATCCCTCAGCTGATGTCACACATACTTCCCTTAGTAGTTTGTTCAACCTCTCTACCACTTTTCGTGAAAACATTTTTCCTGACATCTTTCCTAAATCTCCCCCCCCTCCCCACCCACCAGCTTCACTGAGTTCCCCCTGGTGTCTGTTTCCACTCAGTGTGACTAGCCCCCTATCTATTCTGTTTATACCATGAAGGTATCTGTACATCTCTAAGCCACCCCCCTCTCCCTTCTTGCCACATGTATGTGTATATTGAGATCCTGCAACCTCTCACTAAGACTTCTGCTTTTCCCAAATCATTTTGGTTACCCTGCTCTGCACTGCCTCCACACTGTCAGTGTCCTTCCACATGTCTGAGCTCCAGAACTGTACATCGTACTCCAGGTGAGGTTGTACCAAGGATCTCTACAAGGCAGAATCACCTCCCTCTTCCTATTGCTGATCCTTCATCCTTTACATTCCAGCATCCCCACCCTTCCACTGCTCTACTGCACTGGTGTTTTTAAATTGTGCATAATTATCACCCCAAGTCCCTCTCCTTAGATGGTCTCTCTACCGCCACCCACCCCCTCCTTCATCCTGTATTCTGTTTTTGGGTCTAACAAACTCCTTGCTTCTGAACCTTCCCTTACAGAGTGGTATGTTTCTGTGCAAACTGTGGGGAGACAGTGATCTCAACGTGCAA
The DNA here is from genome assembly GCA_016271365.2 of Neoceratodus forsteri. Classification (NCBI taxonomy): domain Eukaryota; kingdom Metazoa; phylum Chordata; order Ceratodontiformes; family Ceratodontidae; genus Neoceratodus; species Neoceratodus forsteri. The sequence continues at coordinate 1,680,424,971 of CM057455.1, read as the reverse complement.
GAATGAGAAATTCCATATCCAACAAGAAGAACATTGCCACAAAACAGCAAAAGCGTCAGTGATGTCAGGTTTGAAGCATTTGACAGTTTTGACACACCACTGCAGTGACCATATTTAAGAGCTACTGAAAGCTTTTCTACAAGACTGTAGTTGCTTTAGTCCATTAGTTCTCAAACACTGACATAGTGAACCTCCATCAGTACATGGAAAAAATCTGTCCTCCCCTAATTTATTTACAAACATCTCCACATTGAAACAATACCATATATAATACTTTGCCCCGTACACGAGAAAGAAAATGAAATGCCATTAAATAAGTGACTGAGTTTATTCACTCGGAACTATTTACAGTCTGTGTTCCCAGTCTCTTCATACCAAACATTAACTACTCAAAATGTAAAGCAGCAGTGCATGTTACGGTGAACATATTGAACCTATTCCTTTTTATGCCATTTTAGATCACCATTTTCTTCAGTCATGTAAGAGCCATTTTTTGACTCTTGGCTTCAACATTTTGGAGATTAGAAACAATAAAATGAAAACTCCTTTTAAAATGGCCATCCCGACTGGCCCGATGGCACTGAGGTTTGAGGCGCTGGACGCCACACCTCGCACCACATCAGCGACCAGGGTTCGGGAACGGACTTGGGTCACCGTGGGTCGGAGGGGAGGAGAAGGACTGAGCATCCCAATGGCTGCTCTCCTCCTCCTGGGGTGGGATCCTGGGGTGCTCTTGGGCACCCGATGCCCCTGTACCTGTGAAAGCACAGGCATGGAGGCACCAGGCGGCTCATGGAGACGGGTGGGAGGACGCTAGGGGTACTGGCGATGTGGCCAGCACGTAGTCTGTCTGGATGTCAGTCCTGCATGCCGACGTCCTCAGGGGAAGGAGGGGTTATGGGAAGTGAAAGGGGAGAAAATGGAAAAATCTCCCCTCAGTCCTAGATGAGGACCGATCCGCACCTCCGCTCACCCACTCACGGGCAGACCCCGCTATGTGCAGGCACTCCTAGGTAGAGGAGTCAGAAAGGGGAAAGAACTGGAGATAGCTTGACACTCTAGCGGCAGACTTCGTGAGGGGTGCTCTTGGGGGATTGATCAGAGATCTGAAGGAGTGGAAGGAGAGGGTAGCTGAAGCGTATATATAAAAAAAAAAGGCCACCCTCAGGTTTTCAGTACTATCCTCACCTTTTTTTAAACACCCATACTGTAACATCACTTTTCTTGTGAGTCTGGTAAACTAGCATGTAATGCACTGCTCCCTGACCTTACCTGAATGGGTGTTCAAAGACAGCTGTAATACTAATAAAAACCTGGGACTGGCTGTATTACAATGAACACTCCTTTTAATTACTGCAAATCTTAAAACAGATGCTAAAGCAGACTTCACCTGTGGAACAAATAGCATCTTACAAGACAGCAGAAAAAAGGTGCTCTATGTAATGAGCACTGCTGCCAGCCAACCTCCTGACACAGTGGCAGTGCTACTGCTTGTGACACTGATGACTCAGGTTCGGGAACAAGCCGGAAGCGTCACTGGACCAACTGTGGGGAGGAGGATAGAGCTGCCTGGTGGACAGCTCACCTCCTCTGGGGAGGAAGGGAGATAGGACCTGCAATAGGGTGCCTCCTGGTGGCAGCTGGGAGGCACTGAGCTGGGGACCTCGCTACTGCAGGGACTGGTGGGATGCGCGGGTGTTAATGAGTCACGCATTGGAGTAATGACACTCCATGACGCCATCGCCATTGCATATACACTTCTTTCAGGGTTAACACAGGAAAAACGTACAAAGTGCCACCAGCTTGGTAGATGAAGCCTCTCCCTGCCTGCCACGTCTAGCTCTGGACTCTGCCCACCTGGACCCTGGGGACTCCAGCCTTCACCTCTGTCTGCAGTTTACTGGACTGTACAGGGAGTTGCTGGATTAGCAGAATGGCACCCCCCTCGTGGAGGTAAGCTGATGGGGTCAACCTTGCAGATAAGATACGGGTTGAATGGGGATGTAGGTGGGGTTTTTCCGAAGGATGAGACAAGGGTGCTGCAGTGTGGTTGAAGGAGGTCCTGGCCGGCTGCATCTGGAGGATAAAAAGAGTTAAAAACTTGCTTTCATACAGTACACTATTAAACTTAACTAGGCCTCCCTGGAACTGGTTGGGGCCTCCTCTTGGAGGCTGGCCTCACCATTTGAAAAACTCTGGACAAGGGAAATAGATAAGGGTGGGGAGGTGGATTTGGCCTACTTAGATTTCAGTAAGGCTTTCAACACTGTTCCACATAGAAGGCTCATAAGGAAACAGGGCAGCTTAGAGGTGGGTCCAAAAATGGTAAACTGGGTAACAAATTGGTTAAGGGACTAGGCAACAGAGGAAGGCAGTAAATGGAGTTCACTCTGGAGAAGGGAGGGTGACCACCCAGCGGGGTTCCACAGGGCTCATTACTGGGACCAGTCCTCTCTAATGTCTTTATAAATGACATTGCAGATGAGCTGGAAGGCCTGCCTCTTTGCGGATGACATCAAAATCTGCAACAAGGTGGACACTCCAGAAGAGTGAAAAGAATCTGCAGAGACCTGACAAAATTCAAGGAGTGGTCCAGGGCATGGCAGCTGGATTTCAATGCCATAAGGTGCAAAATCATGCATTTAGGGCACAGAAACCCAGAGGTGGAGTACAATATAGGAGAAGAAGTACTGACAATCACCAAACAGGAAAGGGACCTGGGAGTAATCATATCTGATGATCTCAAGGTGGCAAGGTAATGTGACAAGGCAGTGGGTAGGGACATTGAGATGCTGGGGTACACAGGTAGGGGTATCAGTAGCAGAAGGAAGGAAGTGGTGTTGCCACTGTATAAATCGCTGGTGAGACCCCACCTGGAGTACTGTGTCCAATTCTGGAGTTTACGGGCCCGATTTTCAAAGGGGCAATGCTGGGCCCCATGTCAGCTGCGTCAAACCCTTTTTTTGAGCGCGGCTACACTAAACACCTTTGCCAACTGCGCTCGATTCTGGTAGATTTGGCACAGCTGCAATATTTTACCCGATTTAGAGCAGCTTGCACCAAATACCTGGTGCAAGCCCTGTGAGAAGGACAAGGCAAACCAGAAAAAATTAGTCTAACTTGCAGCAACTGGCACATGGAACACTGTGTACGAGCGTGTTACTGAACACCAGGTACATTTCCGGGCTTACAGGCAGTATAAAATATGCCCTACTGTGAGCGGGCATCCTAACCTTCACAGCAGCTCTGTAATTTGCTTACAGCAGGCATTGTGCTGTGTTTTTTGTATGCATCAAAACTGTGCTAAATATAAATGAAACTTTGTATGTTGCTGACTAACTGAATTAAAAGCACTCCTTCCCAAGTGGCATTGAGCCCTGTTTTTTCTGCTGCCATGCAAAGACAGGAAGAGGGGTTACATCCTGTTAATCAGGATCTGAAACATAACCCATTATTACTGGCCGCTTTTTTTACATTACTGGGGTCCTTGAATCTTGTCTGTGTGTATGGTGCATCTTAAATTACAGCGAGACACAAAAAGAGCTCCAGCTTTTACTTTTATTTCTGTGCCTAATCAGTGGGGCTGTGTAAGAGCTTGTTAGCAAACACCAGGTACACTTCCGGGTTTACAAGCAGTATAAAACATGCCCTGCCGTGAGCAGGGTGAGCGCAAATAAGTGCGTGAAGACGTGCTCGTCCTCGCATGTGTCCAGCAAGCATAGCGAGTTGCAGAGCAAAAAGGAAAAGACTTCTATAATCAGGTAATAAGGGTCATAATCTTATGGTGTAACTTGGCATAACAGGCACAACTGTGTAATACTAACCGCTCATTAAAAATAAATTCAGCATTCTGTACAGTAGAACAGGTAATACAACATTGCTGTCACTATTATAAATACTACAAATACACTGCTGCAACCACAATTTTCTTTTGTTTTGCACAATGGCTTCCATCCTACTGACTGACACCGGAATCCAATTACTTCAGTGTGTATCTTGTCTTATGTACCAGATAATGGAGCCTGAGGACCCTAACTGCGTGTTTACATGTGGCAAATGTAAACAGAATATAGATATGTTTAGAGAAATAAATACATTTAATGATAGACTCCAAGCGTTAGAACCGAGTCAACAACAAATGGCATTTAGGTATAACGAGTTACAAAAAGACCAGTCTACTGAAATAGAAAAAGTCTTAAGAGGTCCCTGAAAATTGAACATCAAACTCCTCTCCCCTAACTAAAAAAGTGGGTAATAACATGACCTGTAACCAAGTAACCACTAAAAGAGTAAGTAAAAAAAGAAATAAAGAAGCAGGGAATTGGATAATAATGAAAACACAGAGTATGAGTGGTACCTTGTTCAGACTGCTAAAATGGCCAAAAGGGGAAGAAAAGCCACTCAAAACCCAACTCCCCTTTTAAACCACTTTGATCCCCTCACTACTCTAAATGAAGATATTTCTGATACTAACATAAATGTAGCACACGACACTACCTAGGATGGTTTAAATACTAATATGAAAACTCTTTCTAAGGATGGAGACTTAACTAATGATGTATGGCCAAATAATGGTGATGGCCAACCTCCAATGCACTTTGATGATGGAATAACAAATAACACTATGATAACTGATCAGGAAAGCAGTAAAGACATTTTTGTCGTAGGAGACTCAATAATAAAACATCTGGATCATGCAATATGTGAACCCAACAAAGCCACCAGAACCTAATCCAGCTTTGAAGGAGCTAGGATACAAGATATCGCCTACATGTTGGATAACCTATTAAAGAATGCAACACCAAATTCCCTGGTGATAACACATGTGGGCACTGATGACACATTTTGGGAGTCTGTGCAAAAAATAAAACAAGAACATGTAAACTTAACCAACAAATTAATCCATCCTGGATATATCCCAGTAATATCAGAGATTCTCCCCATTCCCAGAATCACAGAGGAACAATATAAAAAACTGAAAGAAATGAACAACTGGATCAGGGAATGGTGCTTGAAACAAAATATCCTTTGCTTAACACACTGGGAATCATTTGCTGACAATGACAGGTTTTATTGTTGGGACAGACTGCATTTAAGCATAATTGAAATAAACATTTAGCAGAACATATTACGCATGCTTTAATAAAATTTAAACTACTAAATGGGGGTGGGGGAGTTTTCTGTCCACAAAATGTGTCCAAACATCTAATTACCTCTGTAAAATCTAACTGTTTAGTGGACTCTAATCTAATAATAATAAAACAAGGCAGTCATCAGGAAATATAGAAACACGCTCTAAAAAAGAACTTAAGATATTGTTTCTCAGCGCTAGAAGTTTGAGAAATAAAACAGAAGAACTGGGATACACATTAACTCAATATGAAGTTGACATATGTGCTGTAACTGAAACCTGGTTCAATAACGGTGACTGGAACATTGACATTCCTGGATATAATATAATAAATAAAAATAGAAAGGCAACAGGAGGTGGGATAGCCCTTTACACAAAAAACAACATTAAAGTGTTAGAAACAGACAATAACAGACACCAATCTTGAACTGTGTTGGTACCAGCTAAGAACATTCACTAAGGTACTTAAGTTAGGAGTGGTGTACCGCCCCCCCCCCCCCAACCATTATACTTCAACTGAAAACTATGTATTATTATCTACATTAGAGAATACAGATACGATTGGTGAGAACATCCTAATAATGGGTTATTTTAATTTTTCTGGAATCTGCTGGAAATCACTACTAGGACAAACTTCAGTTGAAAAGAGATTTCTTTAAATCCTGGTATTGTTGAGTTTAGATCAACTAATCACCATGCCCTCTAGAGGTAATAATACATTAGACTTGGTATTTACGAATATGCCTGAAAATATAAAAGTGTTGCCACCTTTGGCCGACAGTGATCATAACGATTTATTATGAGAATGTTATCATACAGCAAATAAAAGGTAAAACTCTTTTTAAAGATTTCAAAAATGCAGACTACTATAGTATAAAGCAGTACCTTAACTGGAATGGGACAACAGAATGAAATGGGAGGGATTTAATATCAACATGGGATATGTGTCAAAAACAAATTATTGCATTAAAAAATGGGTACCTAATAGATTTAAATATCAAAAATCTAAAAGAATCCCTTTATGGTGGTCTACTAGAATTGGCAAATTAATAAGGAAAAAACTAAAATATAATAAATACAAACATATACCAACTAATACAAATTGGATGAACTTTAAGTTATTAGCTAAAGAAACTAAAAACAGGATTAAAAAATCCAAATCCAATCTAGAACAGAACTTGGTTAAATGTGTCAAATATTATAAAAAACAATTCTTTAGTTATGAAGGATCTGTGAAGGGGAAGCAACCATCAGTAGGCCCACTGCAAACCTCGGCTGGAGGCATTACTGATAAAACAGACATGGCAAATGCTCTTAATGATTATTTTCTGAGTGTTTATAATACTAAAGATAATGGTACAACGCAGATCCCTGAAATAAATACCTCCTATGCATTATTTACACAAAAAGAAATGACAGGCTGTACCCTTAAATTGAAATCATCCAGTACCCCAGGCCCTGATGGCATAGCACATTTTTTCATTAAAAAGTTGGTCCATGAACTAGCTGGGCCACTAACTTATATTTTTAATACCTCTTTACAAGAAGGTAAAACATTAGAGGAATGAAGGATGGCTACTGTAACCCCTATATATAAAAAAGGAAATAGAGCACATGAAGCTAATTATAGACCAATTAGCCTCACATCGGCACTGGGCAAACTTATGGAAAGGTTACTTGCTATAAGGTTAAAATCACATATAGAAGAGTCGGGAGTAATGGACACTACACAGCATGGCTTTATCTCAGGCAGGTCCTGTTCGACTAATCTACTTCATTTTTTTCCAACCAGCGAGTGCAGCATTGTACAGTGGTATTCCAGTTGATGTGGTCTGTCTTGACTATGCTAAAAGCCTTTGATAAAGTGTCTCATTCAATATTACTTGAACAACTTTGCAAAATAAAAGTTCATACTAACATAATCCATTGGGATGCGTCCTGGTTAAACAACAGAACCCAGACAATGTCCATAAAAGGTCACTGCTCTAGACCTGGCCATGTAACTAGTGGAGATCCCCAGGGCTCAGTTTTTGGCCCCATTCTTTTTAACATTCTGATATCTACCCTGCAACCTACAGATAAAATCTGGATCTGCAAATATGCAGGGGGTTATGTACCAACAATTAATGATGCAAGGCTGCTTCAAATGAGCATTGATAAATTACTCTTATGGGCCGAGGCAAATAAAATGGAATTTAATATAGCAAAATGCAAAGTAATATACTTGGCGAAAAGAAACCCCGGGTGGGATATTCAGACTGAGCCAGGCTGTGGCACAAGCCTGGGCGCAGCGCAATTGGGATGTGTCAGGGTGCTGATATTCAACGGTGCTGCGCCATGGCTCAGCATCGCTGAATATCGCTCTGTGGCCACCCGCATTGTGCATGGCGCAGTGGCACTGCACCAGCGCAAGTGGCCAGAGATCAACTGCAATATTCAAAGGTGCACATGCAAATGGGGCCATAATCACGAGCATAGCGCAAATGGGGCCATTTGCATGTCATGGCCCCATTTGCATGCAGGTGCACCATCCCACGCGACTTATGCCTGGCGCCCGCCAGGTTGCAGCTGTCAGACCAACGCCTCTGCACAAGCTGCAAGTGCCCCACTGCCCGATCAAGTGGCATAAGTGTAAATATATGAACTCCTATATCTTGATGATCCAGTGGACCACTCAGCAGATCATGTGCAGAAGCTCAAATAAATAATAGATCCCATCCCTGGTGGTCTAGCGTATCCCTCCCCATCCTCCCACTGAGCCACACACTCTGTCCCCCCGGCCAGTGGCAGCTCTCCTCCCAAGCCGCCCACCAACTGACTGCATACAGTACAGCTGTACGCCCATACCGTACTACACAGTCCAGATATGTGAATGAATCCATTCACATATCTGAACTGTGCAGTACAGTATGGTCTGCACGCCCATTGGCCACATTGTGGACCAATGGGCTTACAGCTGTACTGTACGCAGTCAGTCGGCATGCGGGCAGGCAGCTTGCGGGTGAGGAACTGCCACCCGCCGCTGACCGGGGGGGGGGCTCAGTGGAAGGCGGGTACCGCTGGACCACCAGGGATGGGATCTATTATTTATTTTAGACTTATGCCCACGATTGGGCTGCAAGCGGTCCACTGGACCACCAGGGATATAGGAGTTTCTTATATCTATACTTATGCCCGCGATCGGGCTGGGGGGGCGCTACCTGAAGGTGGTGCCGCCGAGCTGGTGGCCACCCACAGCTGGCAGCTGCCGTATTTCCTGCACGGCAGCTCGCCTGTGGTGTACGGGGTTATTGCTCCTTTATTTTTTGAACAACTGTATGCGACGCATGCAGGGGTTATGCGCCTGCATGGCTCCGCACATCCCGGGCTGAATATCGGGATGTGCAAGGGTATTCATGGGCACGCCCCCTACTTACACCGCAGATAATTACTGATGCGCCGGCGCATTGAGATTTGTGCCACACTTTCCCTTTTGAATATCGCTGACCGAGCGGATCAGTGGTTGCGATGGCGAACTGTGTTGCGCCATGCGCAACCCTTCTGAATATCCCACCCACCATGTACAAATATAATATCAACAATAACCCATTAACAGAGGTAAGAGAGGAACAGGGTCTCGGGGTTTTTAATTCCAAATGACCTAACCTTTACCAGACATAACTAGGAAATTATAAAGAAATACCAAAAACTAACAGGGTGTATACTTAGAAACATCAAAAGCAGGGACAGAGATGTTATAGTGCCACTTTATACCTCTCTTGTGCATCCCCACTTGGAATGTTGTACCCATTTCTGTGCCCCACAATATATTAAATCCAGGAAAATAGTGGAAAAGGTATAGAGAAGACTAACTAAAAAAAAAAATCAGGACATTCCAACATCTGGGATACAGTAACAGACTGAAAAAACTAAACTTGTACTTAACCCCCTACACAAGTACAAGGGGAGAAATGTGTTTCATTTATAGATATATAAAAGAACCTTATGGACTAAACACTATTGGCCTGACTAGACATTCGGGGAGAGAGAGATATCGAGAAACCATGCCCTAAAATTAATAGGAGAAAAACCCATTACAGTAAGGAGGAGTAAATTCTTCACACAGTGAGTTATCACCAAATGGAACACCTTACCAAGAAATATAGTTAATAGTGAAACCTTGGATACTTTTAAAAAAAGACTGGATAAATTCATGGGTTCAAAAAAAATTTTTTTCCAAAGGGCCCTGGCTCACTGAACTTGTATCCAATCTATGAAACTATGAAATTATGAAATTATGAAAATCCCGATCGCTGGTCGGGAGAATGCACATGCCTTGTATGCCATATGACTAGCGCGCCTGGAGCTTTCAGCATTTGGGGCCATCTGAAAATCCAGCCCCACATCTCAGGAAGGACATAAACCGAGTGGAGGCAGCCCAGACGAGGGCAACTAAAATGGTACAGGGTCTGCATCAGAAGCCCTATGAGGAAAGACTGAAGGACCTCAATATGTATATATGTAGAGTGAGGGGGGGATATGACAAAGACCTATAAATACCTCACGGGGGTAAATAAGGTACAGGAAGGGAATACTTTTCATGGGAAAAGATGCATCAGAACAAGGGGACATGCAATGAAGCTGAAAGGGGGAAATTCAAGAGAGATGTGAATAACTTATTTCTTCACTAAGTGGTGGATGCCAGGGACAGTCTTCCAGTGGAAGTAGTGGAGGCGACAATAGTGAAGAGCTCCAAGCATACGTGGGAATAGGCACATGGGAATTTCAGTGGGAAGCAGAGAGTGAGCCAGAGATCAAGTAGGGTCTGTGGTGACAGTACAGGCAGAAGGGGAAACAAATGGGCAGAATGGGTTGGCTAAGAGGTCCTTATCTGCCATCAAACCCTGTTTCTCTGTTTCTACTTAATCCTACTGTAAACAGAAATCTCTGTGAAATTGCTCCTGTTCTGTACAGTAGCTTAAATTGGCTTAACCTTGAATCACGGCTGCGTTTCCATATGTTAGTCATTGGATGAAAAGCTCTTTACAGCTCACTGTCCCCTGGTCTTCAAGTCATGTTCAGCTATGTGGACCAAACATACACCACCAGGGGAGTAGTGCAGCACTCCCTGCTTCTCCCCGAAGGAAAACCTCACTAGGCCAAGCTGGCTTCTCCTACAGATTTGCCAAATTCTGGAATCATCTGCCTCCCTCCTTAAAAGCTGACTGCTCCCTGAACCAACTGAAATCTCGGCCCTTCTCCCTTTCCCTATCTGGACCTGCTGATGCTAGAAGAGGCAAAACTGTTAAGATCTGTTTTTATTAATGCCCACGTCTCGCTCGTGGTAGCAGTAAAACATAAAGTTTTTTTAACTTGTGAATATTATGTACTTACTCTGTCTGGGTAAACACTCATTGTACCAGTTTTGTTTATTTACTAAAGGGTTATAAGTACTTCCCTGTCTCAGTGCTGTACCTCAGTACTGTACTGAGTTGTATTGTATTCATGTTACTCTGCCATTTCCCCTCACTTGGTATCGGTTCTGTGGTTGCTGACTAAGCCCTTTGTAAATAGGCCCTGCCTAAAGGGTTTTATGTGGAATAAATAAATAGTGCACTTACTGAGCTTGGTAAAGTTTGTATGCACTTTAAGAGTATATGGTAGTTGTTTTCATATCATCTTTATTAGACAATGAACAAAGGACATCATTCCAAAACAGCAAACACACAAAATAGAAAACATACTCTTTATAAGAAAAATATACACCACTTCAACTACTAGTGAACAATAAGGAAAGAGCCAAGAGCTATTAGCAGTAAACACAGGATACTCACCTGTAGCAGTAGTTGTCAGAGTGGTATATGTTGTTCATCCACACTATTGGCATCGCCCTTTCCCTTTAAGAAGTGCCAGCAAGTCTTCACCTGGCTCCTCCCACCCACCCGGATGGTATATTCCTCAATTCCACCCCATGATGCCAGATGTTGCCCGCTGGAAGACGAGGTTGTGCGCCTAAGCCAGGGGAGGTCAGTGGGTCCGTGTGGATGAACAACACATACCACTAGTAGAACTACTGTTACAGGTGAGTAACCCATGTTTCTAGGGATGTGGATATGTTGTTCTATTCACACTATCTGGCAGACTCCTAGCAGTTCTGAGGGGGGAGGGAGACAAGGCGCACACTCCTTATTTAGGGAACAGAGACAGGAGAACTGAGGACCCAAAACAAGCATCCTGGCGTGACTCAAGGTCAATGTGGTAATGGGAAATGAAGGTGTGTGCCGACTTCCAGGTAGCAGCCCCACAGATTTCCTGGATAGGGACATCCGTAGAAGCAGCCACCGACGCAGCGATATGATGGGTGGAATGAGCCCTTAGCCCTCTGGGAGGCTCCCTACGCACCAACCTACAGCAGAGATCAATGCAGGAAGTAATCCACCTGCCAATCGTCCACTTGGCTGCAGGTCTGCAAGGTGCAGCTTCAGCGTAGGTGAGACACAGCTGGCGAACCTCTCCCCAAATTCCAACTGTGCGCTCTTTGTAATAAGCAAGTGCTTGCCTCAGGTCCAGAGTATGAAGCCTGTTTTCGGCCTCAGAGATGTGACTCGGGAAGAACACTGGAAGACTCATCACCTCATTAAGGTGAAACTCCGACACAACCTTAGGGAGGAACTTCCAGTTGGGGTGCAGAACAACCTTGTCCCTGTGGAAGACCAGGTAAGGAGACTCCACTGAAAGCACCTGGAGATCACTGATCCTTCAGGCTGGCATGATAGCCACCAAAAAGACGGTCTTCCACGACAGGTGAGACATCTCACACCTGTGCATCGGTTCGAATGGCTTGCCCGTGAGTTTTACCAAAACCAGCAGCAAGTCCCACTGTGGTGGTGGTTCACGCACTGGTGAGGAAATGTGATCCAAGCCTTTGAAAAAAGAGCCAGACCACCTTCTACTGCGCCGACTGCTGACCAGCCCACGCTCAGTAAGCAGAGATGGCAGCCAGGTGCACCTTAACGGTTGTCGACCGAAGTCCCCCTTTGGAGAGGGACCACAGGTAGTCCAAAATGCTGGCCACTGGACAGGTCAAAAGGTCCAGCTCTCTGCCCTAACATCAAATGGAGACTCTCTTCCATTTGAAGGCATAGCAAAGTTTTTTTAAAGCAATCCAAACGGATCAAAAGTGCTAGGGCTTACAACGCAGGAGTGCGAAGGAGGGAACCCACTTCTTCCAGCAGAAAGGAAGATCTGGCGTCATGGGGCAGAGCCTAGAGATACACCAGCCGGGTGGGTGGAAGGAGCCAGCTTGAAGACTTTCCGGCACTTCTTAAAGGGGAAAGGACCAAGCCAAATAGTGTGGATATAACAACATATCCATGTCCCTAGAAGTTAAAATACTTCAAGCAAGGGAGTAATACTACTAAAGCTAGTAGGCAGCATGTAAGGTACTGAAGTAAATAGCATAATCCCAATAATACAATAAACACAGTTCTTAAAAATTAACAAAACACTGAAAAATTAAGTCAACCACAGAATAACACTAACAAGAGAGAATCCAAGATGCGACAGTGCAACTAACCAAGGCAGAAATCAAATACATGAAACATTCCATAAACTAAGCAAGAAACAAATCCATCAATAAACAGAAATACCACCTAAAAACAAAAATGAATCCATTTATGGGACAAAAGTTAGTTGTTTAACCAGGTATAGCACACTAAGCTGAAAGCTTTTTTACAGGAGCAACCTGGGAGCACAAGGAGGTTAAGTGACTTGCTCAGGGTCACACAGTATGCAAGTGGAAGCTGTGGGATTCAAACCCAGGTCTGGTCTGCTGGATGTCACCAGATTTGCAGCTCAGAGCCTTAGACCACTGCACTATACTGCCTCCCAATGTCAAATTTCTGAATGTCAAATTAACTGAAAGGACACAAAACAATTCAAATATTGGTAGGAACATCTCTATAATAATAAATAGAATCAATCAACTTTGCCAAATGGGCAAGGGGAGGAGGACATGGAGTGAACCATAACTTAGTAATAATCTTCTTAGCACAAACCAGAAGAATTAACAACAATTTTAACTGCTGAGTACCAATCTGAGTATGCCAAGGAGGGATATGTAAAAGAACAAAATGCAAGGAAAGTAGATTGAGGGTATCAAACAAAGACAGAATAACTTTTGAAATTTCCTCCCAACAGGGCCCCAGAAGAGGGCATGACCAAAAAATATGAATGTGGTCCATTGCAGATGCCTCCAGCACTCTCCTAATGAACTACCCCGAGACCTCGCCGTGATGACTGGTGTCCTAAAGAAACGCATTCGGCATTTCCAAGCAAACTCTTTTAAATACAAACAGAATGTCAATTCAACTGCTGGGAGAGAATATTCTTCCCAAACGGAAAAATCACAAGTAGAATGCTTATCCGAATTCCACTGGGCTAAATACTTAATAATCCCCCCACCCCCACCCACCCAACTGTTCATTTTAAAAGCTTCCGTGAGGTATTTCTTGGGTCATTCTGTAAACAGAAATTCTCAATAAAGCTCTGTATTCTTTCTACCACATTGGGGAGCTAAAATATCTAGTTATTACAGTGTAATTTGGGGGGGTACAATGCATAGTAGGTTTGACACGTTATAATCACTGAAATATGGTCAGAAAAATATGGTGGGATAGATTTCCACATGGTTTATCCCATGAACAACCCCCTTAGGCACAAATAGAGTATAAAATCAATTCCTGATCTGGACAGGTGACAATTAGAATGGAAGGTACATTCCATTTCTTTAGGATGCATGGTTCGCCAAGTGTCTGTCAAGGCAATGTGTATTTTTTTCAATACTTTATTACATAAAAGCAACAGCATTATAGACTTTACATTATAGGTGTCACAGGAATAGCAGATTATCTCCGTACTGAAGGTACAGTACAGTCAGACAATAGTATTGGCATAAACAAAGTTTATATTAGTTTTGATATTACTGTAAAAAAGAAAACAACAAAAACCTAACAACAGTTAACAAGGAGGTATGGAGTGGCTGGGTGGTTTTATGTTCATTAACAGAAACTGTGGGTCCTAGGGTGTGTAGAGGATGAGAACATTAGCTCTATATTGTTAGATGGGGAGGTTACATCCCTTCACCCGAGTCCACCCACCCCACAGTAAAAATGGCCCCTCCAGGCACTGCATCCATGTGTCTAAGCTAATAAGTGCCAATGCCAACCTTTGGAACAGAGGCTCTGGGGTTCAACCTATTAATAGAGGGATTAAAGTCCACGTTCAAGTCACCCCTATGAACAGGAACCTGTTCAAAAAATTGACAATGTACCATTTGGAACTGGGAGAAAATTTTGAGGTTATCTGCATTTGGCTCATAAATTTTAACCAAAACAATATCCATAAGATCTAACTGGCTAGCCACTGTTACAAACTGGTCCCATTTATCTGCAAATGTTTACTTATAGACAAAATTAATGGTTTTATAAATAAGTGTCAATACCCTCACTTTTTGTGTATCTACCTGACCCATAAAAGTGCCCCACCAAATATTGTCTAATAAGTAAAACATTTCATTTTTTAAGGTGGCGCTGTTGTATGAATGCAATGTGGGTACAGATTTTTATTTTATTTCCAAGAATATGGAGGGTCTCAATTTGGTTATTCAACCTGCATACATTCCAAGGCACAATATGTACCATTTTAGTACTCAGTGTTATACCTCAAAGTTGAAAAAAAAAAAAGAGTTCACTTACATAAACTGGAAAAATCTAGGCATAAATTCATAGATATAGGAACACAGAAGTTGATGGCAGATAAGGACCACAAGGCCCATCCAGTCCGCCTATTTCTTTTTCTACCTTATGAATGTGCCATAGGCCTTTGCTCTGTTAATGGCCTATCTATTCATACTCATCTGTATTGCTCCCTTATGCCTATCCCATGCCTGTTTGAAGCCCTGCCCTGTATTCATATCCACCACTTCCTGAGGTAGGCCATTCCATGCATCCACCACCCTTTCTGTGAAAAATAACTTCCTCACATTACCCCTTAATCGGCCTCCCTCTAATATCATGCTGTGTCCTCTTGCCCTATTTTTCTTATATTGAAACGTTAGACTCTTTTTACCCTGTTAATGCCCTTAAGGTGTTTGAATGTTTCAATCATATCACCTCTCTCCCTTCTTTGCTCTAGGGTATACATATTGAGTTCAGTTAATCTGTCCTCATATGTTTTCTGATGCAGTCCCTGCACCATTTTGATTGCCCTTCTCTGGACTGCCTCAGTTTGGTTAATGTCCTTGTGAAGGTGTGGCCTCCAGTACTGCACGCAGTACTCCAGATGGGGCCTAACCAGTGTCTTGTAAAGAAGGATTATAACCTCCCTCTTCCAACTTGTGATACCCCTACTAATACACCCCAGCATCCCCCTAGCCTTACCTACTACGTTAGAGGTCTGCTTGGATGATTTCAGGTCATCAGTAATGATGATGCCCAAGTCTCTCTTCCCTTGTGACTGCCAGCAACTCCCCTCCCAGCCTATAGGTGGCTTCAGGGTTTCTCTTCCTTATGTGCATGATCTTGCACTTCTTTGCGTTAAACACCAGTTGCCACTCTTCTGACCATTTTGCAAGTTTATCCAGATCTCTTCTCATTCTGCCCACCCCATCTGGATCATCTACTCTGTTGCAGATCTTGGTGTCATCTGCAAACAGACAAACCTTACCCTCCAGTTCATCTGCAATGTCACCGATGAAGATATTGAAGAGGACTGGCCCCAGGACTGATCCCTGAGGCACCCCACTTGTGACCTGCATCTCTTCTGACTGTTTACAGCGTTACCACCACACTGTTTTCCACCAACCAGTTTGCCACCCAGTTGACCAACGCCTGACCCACCCCAGCCTACCCAGCTTATTAATCAATCTTCTATTTGAACAGTAGCGAAAGCTTTGCTGAAGTCAAGGTAGGCAACATCAACTGCTCCCCTTGGTCCACCACTCTGGTTACCCAGTCAAAGAAATCTATGAGATTAGTTTGACAGGACCTTCCTTTTGTAAACCTATGCTGTCTTGGATCCTGTGCTCCTATGGATTCCAGGTGTTGCACTAGCCTTTCCTTAAGGAATGTCTCCATAATCTTGCCCACTACTGAGGTAAGACTGACTGGTCTGTAGTTCCCTGCCTCTCTCTGCTACCACTCTTGTGGAGCGGGATCACATCAGCCCTTCTCCAGTCTTCTGGGACTTCTCCTGTGCTCAGAGACTCACTAAACAGTTCTGATAATGGCTCTGCTAGTTCCACCCTTAGCTCCTTTAGTACCCTGGGATGTATGCCATCAGGTCCCATTGCCTTGTCCACCCTGAGCTTATCGAGCCTTTGTAGGACCCTTTCTTTTGTGAAGGGACTAGTGCATACCTCCCTCCCCTCTGTGTCCATGGTGCTGAGCTGTGGGCCCTGCCCTACCTTCTCGTCAGTAAATACTGAGCAGAAGTATCTATTTAGGATAGATGCTTTTACATGGCCCTCCCTCTCACACGCCCCCTTATCCCCTCTGATCTTAGCAATACCCCCTCTGGACTTTCTTCTTTCACTAATGTATCTATAGAAAGTCTTGTCACCTTATACCCCAAATATACTCCACATAACCACCAACATTTTTGATATTTGATACAGTCCAGGTCACAAGAACCACACAGAAACTGGAGATAACATTTAACTTGTTACCCTACTCGGTGTCCGATATGCACCACTCCTACTGCACATAAACTTAGAATAACAGTACATACAAGCATCCGTGAGGGCAAACTGCACTCCCCCATTCCCAATCACTCTTGGTGTGTATATTTTATATATTTATACCACGGGGATGAGAGCTTTCTCAGTAGGTTAACCTGTGTTATTTCCAATGAAGCTGCAACTTACTCAATTAGCTTTGCAAAAGATTCTCACCTATGTCCCATTGAGTTTCTAACATTGCTAGCCCATTACTGTGCTGATCTCAGCTTCAAAACAACCTGAATTCTAAATGAACATCTTTTACAAAGCAGGTTCTGTTTCTCAGTGCTACCTGCAGCAGTTTGTCTTTCTCACTGAGCCTCTGACTCATTCAATTAGCTTTGCAAAACACACTCACCTGTGTTTCTGACTCCCAGTCCATTCAGAACACACACACACACACACACACGACAGCACACACAGAATGAGCAGGAAACACACAGACTCAGAAAAAATGTTCCTGCAGCTCTCACCCCTGTGGTATAAATTGCACACATGATGGGTAGATCATGGCATATGGAATATATTCTCACTCCTGCCTCATGAGCTGTGTATTTTCACCATGATAATATTTTCCATATCCACCTCTACCATCATGTATCTCCAGCATCTAGGATACATGATAGTTGGGTGAAGGAGTGTGGTATGGAAATATCTTCCGTAGAGGCCCGGATACCTCACGGCACAAGTGAGAGTATCCAGGGCTCACGATGCAGGAGTGAAGATATTTTCCAAAACACATGATCTGTACATCATGTGTTCGATTTATACAATAGGGGTATGAGTTTCAGAAGTTATGATTTTTTGTGTTCTGTTGCTGTTTCTGTGTGTGACATTTTCTGAATGGGCTGGCAGTGTTACAAACTCTATGGGAAATGCTGAGTGTTTTGCAATGCTAAGTAAGTTATCTTCAGGCAGCAGTGAGAAAGAAACTGTTTTGTGAAGCTGTGTGCTTTAGAATTTTGGCTGCAGTCAGCTGAGAGTATCACAGTGATGGGCTGGGAGTGAGAGTGTGTCGGAAGCAGGTGATAATGTTTTGCCATGGTAATTAAGTTAGCTGCAGGCAGCAGTGAGTCATCTCACTCTGGGACATGAAATAAATGTAAGCTCTTACATTTATCACACTCTGAGCCGTGAAGTAAATGTCAGCCCTTAAATTTATCTCACTCTGGTGAAGATACATGTTTTTATCACACTCATTTATCCTTCACCCCTATTGTAGAAATATATTATCTTAAACAGATTAACATTATACTACATATTTCTGAGTCAGTTGAACACTTCCCATCCCAGTCCCAGGAAGGTGGCATCCTTTGTAACAAATAACAATGATTTAGTATATACTGGCGTCAATCTCTCAGAAGCCACACGATAACAGTGAACCAGCCTTAACATTTCTACAATTTAGATAAAATCTCTCACATTAGGCTGCACAATACCCCTCCCCTGAGCCAAAGTCAGCTAAACCTCATACACCTCCCAAGCCTGGAACTTAGTGAAAAGATTCACACCAGAGAATGAACAGCTCTTGTTAAGTGCATAAGAGACCTGAGGATAAAAAAAAAGAAAGAAAATCATATTTGCAGTCCACATGACCATAAGGCACTATACCCGACAACATATGCTACAGTAAATGGTGTAAAGCCATGCAAGGCAAGGTCAGTCCACTGGGTTATACTCACAGTTTGCCTAAGGAAAACTGGATATACTATCTCCAAACATCCGTAAGGAAAAAGTCCTTTGATGTGGGATACATACGATAGTAAAGTCTGGTGAATCCTATCGTTGTTAGGCCAACGACTGACCCAAGGCTTTGCAGTTATTCACCAGTACACTGTGGGCTTAATAACACTACAACAGGAAGAGAAGGAAAAATTCCACTAATGTGCACTCCCCTACATCAGAATTAATGTTGCAGGCTTCTCTGTTCCTTCATCTGTTGCAAGTCAGGAAAACAGATTTGCCAAGTCTCTCTGTAGTGCTTGTGGCGCTGTATCAGGCATCTTGAACGGAGTAACACTGAATGGTAGTCTTCATTACTGATGCTCCATGCTCCAGATAACCTTGACAATCAACAGTAATGTACTTATTTTTGACATTAGATGACTAGAATATAATTTTGTGAGTAAAAGTGCTTTAAACTTGGAAAAATACCTCTTCCTTGAAGTATTTATGGAGCATTTCCAGGGGTTGGGATAAGTACTGGTACTCACAAAAAAAATTACAAAGACTATTCCTTAAAAATTGGCGGGTAAAATAGTCCAGTACTCACCTTATCTGGAGCACTGCCAATGGTATTTTATAACAGAATGACAGTCTGGCTCTACAAAGTTCATTTTTTATATCATTCAAAAGCACCCTCTCTTTCAAAAGTTCATTGCTAACGTTATTATATACTGTAGAGGACAACGAATTCGGCTTCAGGAATTAGTGCACGCACCTTGGCATAACATCTGCCTAGTTAACATGTAGCCCCATCTTAGACGTGTTCAGAATCAGTCTGCAGCTTGCTAGTACTGTTACTATTACTGCGTGTTACTTACTGGATGTGTTCTTAGCTGATCTGCAATAATATCTTTGCTGTCCTGGTTGAAGGTTAAGCCTGAGAAGCCCAAAAGCCCAGCAAAGCAGAGTTACCCACTTGATGTTGCTGAAATTGACCATGACAGTCTAGCGCAGACATCTGGTATTGCTGCACCAGTTGCTTCATCAGGGAGGTCGGGTGGGTCGTGAGGATGAACAACATATACCATTCCTAGAACTCCTGTTACAGGTGAGTAACCTGTATTTCTAGGGACAGGGATATGTTGTTCATCCACACTTATTGGCAGACTCCTAGCAGTTCTCCGGGAGGAGGGAGGCAAGTCGCACACCCCCTACTTAGGGAATAAAGACTGGAGAACCGAGGCCCCCAAACCAGCATCCCGGCGTGACTCAAGGTCGATGTGGTATTGGGTAATGAAGGTGTGTGCTGACTTCCAGGTAGCAGCCCTGCAGATTTCCTGGATAGGGACATCCCTGGAAGCAGCCACCGATGCAGCAGTATGACGGGTAGAATGAGCTCTTATCCCTCTGGGAGGCTCCATGCCCGCCAACTTATAGCAGAGATCTCTGCAGGAGGTGACCCACCTGCTTATCGTCCGCTTGGCTGCAGGTCTGCCAGGTGCGCTTTCAGCGAGGGTGACAATAGCTGCTTAACCTCTCCTGAATTTCAGCCGCGCTCCTTATAATAAGCGAGCCTTCTAGGGTCCAAAGAATGGAGCCTGTATTCGGCTCCGAGGTGTGATTGGGGTAGAACACTGGCAGAGTCAACACCTGGTTAAGGTGAAACCCGACATCACCTTCGGAAGGAATTTCGGGTGGGGGCGCAGGACAACCTTGTCCCTGTGGAAGACCAGGTAAGGAGACTCGATGCAGAGCGCCTGGAGTTCTCCCATCCTTCTGGCTGACGTGATAGCCACCAAGAAGGCGGTCTTCCACAACAGGTGAGAGAGTTCACACCTGTGCATTGGTTCGAATGGCTTGCCCATGAGCTTTGCCAGTACCAGCAGTAAATACCATGGAGGTGGAGGTTCTCGCACCGGAGGGGAAATGTGATCAAGGCCTTTGAAAAAGCACCAGACCACCTTCTCCTGCGCCACCGACTGCTCCCCGGCCCGCGCCCGGTAAGCAGAGATGGCTGTCAGGTGCACCCTTAGGGTCGCCGACCTAAGCCCTTGACTAGAAAGGGACCATAAATAGTCAAGATGCTTGCCAAAGGACAGGAGGAAGGGTCCAGCCCTTGCCTGACACCAAATGGAAAATCTCTTCCATTTGAAGGCATAGCATTTCCTGGTCGACTCACGGACGCCTCAACAACATTGAGGACCTCGTCGGAAAGACCCAAGGCCTGAACTCTAGCCGCTCAGGAACCAGGCCGTCAGGTGCAGGGATTGAAGGTCCGGATGGAACACCTTCCCCTGATTGACTGAGAGCAGGTCCGGGCGAGCTGGAAGCTGCCTCGGGAGCCTGGAGCTGAGCCTGAGAAGATCTGGGTACCAGAACCGGCGAGGCCAGTCTGGGGCTATCAGAATCACCTGCGCCTTGTCCCTCCTTGCTTTGAGAAGCACCTTGTGAATCAAGGGAAATGGGGGAAAGGCGTAGAAGAGGCCCGGGGTCCACAGCCTCGAGAAGGCATCCTCCTGCAGCGAGCCCTGCTGAGGGGGGCGGGCATGAAACAGCCTCAGCTTCGCATTCTCCCTGGAGGCAAACAGGTCCACCTGAGGTGTGCCCCAGTGGGAGAACAGATCTTGTACTACCTCCGGCAGGAGAGACCACTGTGAGATGCAGCCCCATCCGCCCAGGGCATCGGCCAGGGTGTTGGAGGCCCTGCCACATGAATGGCTAGGAGATCCGCCCCAGGCTGCGCACGAGTGACCAATGCGGAGAGCTTCTTGCATAGAAGCATGGAACGTGTCCCGCCTCGGGCGGTTTAGGTAGTACATGGTCGTGGTATTGTCTGTCTGGACTGGACCACTTGACCCCAGAGAAACGGAGCAAAGGGCGGTGAGAGCTAGCGGACCGCCGGAGCTCCAGCAGGTTGGATGTGGCATCGACCCCGCGGGACCGGCCAGAGGCCGCGCGCCGTTGTTCCCCAGATGGGCACCCCAACCCATCAGAGAGGCATCGGGTCGACAGAGAGACCGCCGGCTCAAGCGCATAAAGGATGCCCGCCTGCAGATGAGATGGAACGGTCCACCACCAGAGAGGCCCCACATCTCCTGGTCACCATCACTAGCTGGTCCAATGGATCTCAGCTGCCAGACCACTGGCTGGCCAGTCCCCACTGAAGGGGGCGATGTGCCAGCGTGTCCAACGGACCACGCTGGTACAGGCCGCCATGAGACCCAGGAGGCGATGAAGTCCCGGTGGATGCCATTGCCCAACCAGAAATGATTGGGCAAAAGGAGGTAAGAACTCGACCCTGTCCGCCGGAGCCGTGCTCTGGCTCAAAGAGAGTCAAGCTCTGCCCCGATAAACAGAATCACCTACTGCCCGAGTCTGACTTGGCCTCGCTGATGAGAAGGCCGACTTGAGAGCAAACCTGAGGGCCAGATCTCTGGACCGCCCACCTCCTGTCTGGAGGGGCTGCTATCAGCCAATCGCCCAGGTAAGGGGTACACCGGACCCTCGCGCAGAGGGAAAGCTGTCACCATTGCAATGCATTTGGTGAAGACCCTGGGAGCTGGAGACAGGCCGAAGGGCATGGCTCGAACTGGAGGGATCCTCCGCCGAAAGCGAAGGAATCTCCGATGTGACGGACGGATAGGGACGTGAAAGAACGCGTCCTGCAGGTCCAGAGAGCAGAACCACATGCCGTGTTCCAGAGATGGTATTATCTGAGCCAGAGTGACCATCCTGAAGGTTCGAGATCTTAGGAACTTGTTCAGGTCGTGTAGGTCGAGAATGGGGCGCCAGACCCCCGTCCGTTTCGGAACCAGGAAGTACCTGGACACAAACCTCGGGTCTGAGGGAGGGTCTGCTACCTCCTGATCACCTCCTTGGAGGAGGAGAGCGATGTCGGCCCGACGAGCGATAGTGAGGCTGCGACCCCGAGACCCCTGAGGTGCGATAGTTTCGAAGGCGGGCCTGCTCGAATTCTAGAGGCAGGCTTTTTCCACCACTCTCCAATACCCACCTGTCCATGGTAATAACAGACCAGGCGGAAAGGAAGTGCTGAGCCGCTTCTCCACGGGGAACCTGGGGTGAGGTGATGGGTTGGGGCAACAACCTCAGCTCGCGCACTGGGCAGGCTTGGAGGAGGGACCGGCCGAGGGACCTCCTGGGCCTTTACCTCCCTGCTTCCTGTTGGAGGAAGCTCCGGGCTTGGGTTTGGGATGCCAAGCCCGAGCCTGCTGGCCCTGACGTTGCTGGGCCGGACGCGCCGTGGGCGCAGAAGGACGAAAGGGCTTATGCTGTGGTTTGCGGCCTTTGTCCTTCTGAGAGGAAGAGAAAAGTCCAAGGTAGCACTGGACTTTTCGATCCTCTGCAGGTGACCTTCCACCCCAGGGCCGAAGAGGTCAGTCCCCAAAAAGGGAACATCCGCCAACTTGTGCTGGGTATCCAAAGTAAAGGTGGATATCCTCAGCCAAGCCCGACGACGCATAGCTACTGCGGCCACCACAGACCTGGCACATGAGTCCCCAATGTCTAAAGCAGTCTGGTGCTGCTGTTTGGCCACTGCCCTGCCCTGGTCCCGCACCTGCCTGACCATAGTCTGCAGATCCGCAGGAAGATGAGGGACGACCTCATCCAGGGAGCCCAACTGGGCATGAGAAAAATGTGCCATGAGGACGGCCGAACTGGCCTGGCGAAGGCCGAGAGAGGACGCAGCATAGACTTTTCGCCCGGCATAGTCCAATTTCTTGGATTCCTTGTCGGGAGGTTTGTCCACATCCCTAGAGTTCCCGGCACGCCGGAAAACGCTGTCGGTAACCAACCCCTCAGCCAAGGGGTGTTCCAAAAACCGGACAGGGAACCGTAGGGACCGTGATACTTTCTGGCCATCCTGGTCAAGGCACAGGACAGGAAGCAGGGCGCTGCAGAGCTCCAAGGCCGACCCACTATGGCCTCGCCACCAGAAAGGCCTCCTGAATCCTCGTCCAGAATCTCCGTGAGGATACCTGGACCGCTTAGAACGGGTTCGAGCTTCATCCCGTGGACTCCGAGATGAGCCGAAGCAATCCTAGGAAGGACGTAAGGCTATCGCCCACCGACTGTCCTCCTGAGGACTCCACGCCCATTCGCTGAGAAAAGGGAGGAATCATCCTCGACTCGGAAGAGTCCTCAAAGAGCTGCTCGGCCTGAGCCACCTCCACCTGCCGAGGTCTATCGGGAGTGAGGGTGACAGACAGCCTATGGGGCAGTCCCTGAGCCGACCGAATTTTGGTCGGAGCCCCAACTAACGGCTGTGGAGGCGGAGGTTCCACTGGAATCGGGGCAGCTGGAATTGGCCGAACACCGCCTGGGAACAGGCTCTCGGCAAAACGAGGGGTTGTTTCAGCCGCCCGTGACAGCCACTTAATGGCCGGAAGACGATGGCGCCGGCTTATTCCCGGTCAGAAGGAGTTGTTGCCACATGAGTACCTCATACCTTATACCAGCTTCCTCGTCCGAGGAGGAGGAAGAGAGGGCGGCTTGCGTCGCGTGCCGATCGAGACCGCTGGCGACGGCGGGATCGGGCTGGACCGTGAAGACGTTTGAGATCGAGAACTCGGGCGAAGCCGAGGACGGTGTGGAGGTGTCGCGGAATTGGCACTCCCCTCGGTTCGGACGATTCAACCAAAGGCTCCGGAACCGGAGGCACAGATGAGCCGACGGGATCCTCAACTCCCACCGGGGGAACCGGGGAGAGGAGATTCTCAACTTCTCCAGTCGACAACCCGTCCAACGGGTCGAGAAAAATCTCTACCGCGTCGACGGGAGTCTCGGTCAACTGGCCTGACAGGGACACCATGAAACGAGTGGCCGAAGCCGAGAGGTCGACCAAAGTCGACGGCCGACTACTAGGAGGGGATCTTCCCACTCCCAAGAGCCGCCAACGGTGAGACTTACATTTGTCTTCTTTTGGACCGAGAAAACGGTCCAGAAGAAGTTGGACCCTCACCTTTGTCGAGAGGGTCAGACAAAGCTCCTTAAAGGAAGCTGAATAAGAGGTACCGAGAGATAGCGGGACAAATGCCACAGCCGAGGTAGAAGCGGCCCACGCCGCCTCCTCTTCGAGGGCGATCATCTGCTCGAGCTGATCCGCCGAGCCCGCCACCGCGGACACCGCCGACCGGGCCTCTTTTGACTTTACCGGAGGAAATCTCTTCTCGGGACACCCCAGTTGTAAACGGGCAGCACGGTCTTCGAGGACGTAGGCCGAAAAGGAAGAGCACAGGTCGCAGGCCTGCGGGTCGTGCTCAAGGCCCAAGCAGTAGACGCACGTGGAGTGCGGATCCGTCCGAGACATCTTCTGCCCGCAAGGGCATCTCCGGAAACCGGGAGTCGATTTGTCCATCGCAGCCGCGAGGGAGAGAAGACCGAAGTCTTTTTAGCAAAACTTTTTAATTTCGAAAATTCTAAGCATTAGGAACCAGTCTTATATGCAGAGCGTTAAGGAGGGAACCTGAGCTTCCAAGCGGTAAGGAAGATCTGGCGACATGGGGCGGAGCCGAGAGTTTTACCACCCGGGTGGGTGGGAGGAGCCAGCTTGAAGACCTTCCGGCAAGATTTAAAGCGGCAAGGAACCTGCCAGACAGTGTGGATGAACAACATATCCATGTCCTAGAACTCAGATTTACCACCCCATATCCAGCCTGATTAACCATCATGTTTCCAGATGGCCCCCAAACCTTCCAGTCACCAGAAGCCACAAAAGCGCTCCAAATCAAGGGACTTGCCCAATCTATTCAGCAGGACCCCTCAACCAGGAAAACTCAGCACGGCCTATGCAAAGCTGTTTGGGACACTGCTCGAGATTCTAATTCCAGAAAGAGACAGAACCAAGCGACCTTAGAGGATGTGAAAAAACTTCTGCAAAGATTTCAACGACCTACACCAGAGTGATCGGTGAGAAGAACCCTGCAGAGACTTTAAATATGGTTACTTGCTGCAGAGGTGACTCTGCTTACTGAGGGTACGCAATGTTATTCGGAGGATCCTTTTTGAGGTGGGGGTAATCGGGAAATAGAGATTAATTTAGCATTCACAGGCTCATAGATGGGAAGAAGGTCTGAGACCCAGAGAAATACTCTTAAAGTTTCCCAAACACCATCCCCCCCACGAGACCTGTAGATAGTCCTCTAACTATCACTGATTTAATAAAATATAGCCCAGGAAAGGAGGCATGAATCAATGCAACCTTTAAAGTGCTACATGCCCACTTGACCACTGCTAGGTCAGAGCTCCATCCCTATGCGGCTGACATATTCACATGGGCCTACTGGAGATGAGTTATTCGGGGACCATTTCCTGGGGGTCTCTGCTCCTCATTTTTATTTCCAGTGTGGCCTACTACACCACTAGGTTCCAGGGAAACCGTGGTGCTGGGGGCCCTTGGCGTTGCCTTCAGACTACCCCACAGGGTGACTTCATCTGCCCCTCTTTAGGAGAGGTATATTTCCTTTCCCCTACCTTGGGAGCTGTTTAAAAGTTTTGAAATGCTTAGAGAAATGTTATGTCAGGTTCATCTAACTGGTATAAATCAGTTGATGCACCGCTGGCATCCGGTTATTTTAGCAGGCCTTGAAGCTCTAGGAGACACGGGTAGAGCCAATTCACAAAAGGCTTGCAAATGGTTGACTGTTTTGGCCTAGTGCCGAGTTTATTAGATCCATGTGTAGTTATAGGCACTTGGGACTGGTTTATGTTTTTTACATAACAAAGCAGGCAGCCAACATAAACTGTTTAAGTTAGTGACAGCACACAAGGCAGTTAATTATATAACTATATTGAATGTAGGGGTGACATGGCATGGTGGGGAGGGGATGAACTGCACCATTTATAAACAGGGAATTTCTATTCAAGGTTTGTCCAGAGGCAAAAATGGTTAGGTCATCTCTGATTTTATCCCTAAATGTAAATGGGATTGGCAACCCGAATAAGCGCTCTCGCCTATTCCAACTTTTCAGAAAGGAAAGGCCGAGGATCATTTTATTAAAGGAAACACACGTCCTCGGATGAACATAAGAAATTTCAGCAGTATGGGTATTCAGTAGCAGCTGAATCAGCCTACAGAGGTGGGAAAAGGAGATGGGTTATGATATTGCTCTCTCAGGAAGTGCCTTTTGAAAAACAAAATGAGATCATTGACCAGGAGGGGCGCTATGCCATAGTGACATGCACACTGTACTCAAGACCCGTTACCTTGGCATCGGTCTATTTCCCTCCCGGGTCAAGAAAACCACTGGCAGTAACATTTTTTGCAGACTTAACTGTCCCTAATGGAGGAACAGCTGTTCTTGGGGGGAGTGACTTGAATATTACTTTAAATCTCTCTTTGGATGCTGCTACTCCCCTGGTCCACAGAACAAATGCACTCCAAAAATATACAAAACAAACCATCACTTCTCTGGGTCTAGTGGACACCTGGAAACCTTTTTTCCCTAAGACAAAAGAGCATACCCACCAGGCCCCACACACAGGGAGTGGGGCTCAACTGGATTATTTTATTACAATGGTGGAACATTAAGAGTCCATCTGTGATGTGTGGCATGGAGCCACCTTCCTCTTGGACCATGCACCCCTATATCTTAAAATTGAGTTGGGGGCACAATATAAGCAAACCAATTAGCGTTTGAACCTTGTACATCTCAGGGATCCAGAATTCCTTGAACTGATTCAGGAGGCTGTACCTAGCATCAAACAAGGCAACACACAACAGGATGTTGCCCCCACAATCTTGTGGGATACTTTAAAAATAGTTTTAAGGGGGAGATTATATGATTCTCAGCAAAAAAAAAGGGGGAGACATACAAGGACCTACAGGAGGAGCTACTACACTTGCAGCATTGGTCAGATCAGAATGACTGCATAATACGGCAACGCTTAAGAATTATAAAACAAAAGTTGCAAAAAATAACAGATCAGTCTATCGAACAAAAATTGTTTTACTTAAAACTAAGATATCATGAAGGGGGGCCCAAAGTTTCAAGAAATCTAGCACGAAAACTGAGAGAGCAGAGATCCAGAGTGAACATAATGGGCATGGAAAACCCTAAAACAGGGAGACTAGCAAAGAGACCTCAGGAAATTAGATTTATTTTACAGCAGTTTTATCATAAGCTGTATACCAAAGAACAGGAAACTCCCCTGGACACCCTCAGATCTTATTTAGAGAGTTTACCAACACCACATATCAGCCCACAACAGGCTGAGGCCTTGCTGGCACCAACTGGAGAGGGAGAATTACTTCAAGTACTCAAAAAAAGCCCAGACCCTCAAGGCACCAGGCCCAGAAGGGTATCCCTCCATATTTTATTATAAATTCAAGAAGCTTCTCCTCCCCATACTGATCCCAGCCTTACATGCTGTCCAGGAGGGACAGCCCCTCCCCCCCAACATGGCCATATGCAACCATATCGGCCATACCCAAACCCCAGAAGGATCTTAAATACCCTTCCTCATATCGTCCCTTCTCAATGCTAAATTATGACTACAAGTTGTTTATGTCGGCCATGGTCTCTAGAACAGACCACTTACTCCCAGCCATTCTAGACCCAGACCAGGTGGGCTTTATTAAGGGGAGACAGGCTCACAATGCTATACGGCGTGCCCATCTCTTAGTAGATTATGCCATAGAAAGGAAAATCCCATTCCTGCTACTAGGACTAGACTCTGAGAAGGCGTTTGACCAGGTCAGCTGGTCATTCTTATGGCACACCTTGGGGCACTTTGGATTCCCGGAACAATTTATAAACAATTACAAAACATATATGCTTCCCCCAAAGCAAATGTTAAGGTGGATGGGGCCCTCTCGGACGTGTTCCAGCTCTCCAAGGGAACCCGCCAGGGATGCCCAATGTCCCCTATGTTATTTGCTTTATACCTCGAACCCCTGGCCACAACCATCAGATCCTCACAGGGAATAGACGGCATTCTTTTGGGGGTCGTCAGCAGAAGATTTCACTCTTTGCGGACAACATCCTGTTAGCACTCATAGAACCCGAACAATCCATCCCAGAGGTCTGGAAACAATTACAAAAATTTGGTAATTTAGCCGGGTATAAAATAAATAAAGCAAAAACTGAGGTATTAACTTACAATTATTCCACACCCACCTTAAAAAAGACTTCCCCTTTAAGTGGCATAGACAAGAGATGGGATACCTGGGAATAAAGCTTACAAGAAACCCCATCCATGCAGAATTATTGAATTTAGAACCTCTAACTCTAAAATTAGTGGAAGACTTGTCCCGCTGGTCACGCCTCCCTTTAAGTTTTCTGAGTAAGCTAGACACAATCAAGAAGCAGAATGTGTTCCCCTGCATATTGTTTTTCCTCCAGACACTACCCTTTACCCCGACTAAACCATATTTCCAGGCATGGGACAGAATGATCTCTCGCTTTGTTTGGAGTGGAAAGCCCCCCAGAATTAGATACTCTGTTCTGCAGCTGTTTGGAGAAAGAGGTGGGCTTAACCTCTCTGACCTCAGAAAATATGCGATGGCGGCACAGTTAAAGGTGGTCCTAAACTGGATAAACATACAATATGATGCCCACTGGAAACAATTAGAATTAACATGGGGAGATTTATTCAGTACACAGGAGCTCCTCTTTGGGGTCCCTCCCAAGTGTTGAATGGTAAACTATCCAAAATTCACTAGGGAACCCCTAAAAATATGGCTTAAGGTCAGTAATGATTATTTAACATTTCCAGAAAAAATGCTCTTGGGAACACTGAAGTACAATGCCGACCTTAAGGCAGGTCCTTTAGGCCCATATTTAGCCTAATGGCAGAGATATGGAATTTCCGTCATTTTTCAGCTAGTGGGCAGGACAGACTTCTTCCCTTTGTTTCCCTACAGAGGGAATACCACTTGCCCCATAAGTGCTTTATTTCCTATCTATATCTTAAATCCCACCTTCAGCCGTTTGAAGAGCCACTTGCGGCGTTGATTGAGAACCCCCTTCAAATACTACAGCTTCTGCAAGCACATATCAGGGGAACTACCTCAGATCACTTAATCAGTAAAATATATAAGGCCTTAAATGAAAGACAGGGAGATTTGACTAATTCGATCAGGCTTAGATGGGCAAAGGAACTGCAGGTATTAATAACCGAGTCAGCCTGGAGTGACTCCACATTACCACCCTTTAAAATCTTTTCTTCTCCATACTGGAGGGAATACACAGGGAAACTCTGGACTTGTTTCTTTCGTACCCCAGCTATATTGGCTAGCATGGGAGAACTGGGGGAGGGAAAGTGCTGGAGGGGTTGAGGGTACAATAAAGCAAACCAGAGTCATGTTCTTTGGTCTTGCCCAAAGATATCCAAGTTTTGGATGGAGATCCTCAAGGAACTGAGGGCAATATGTGACATTACTGATTTATTCACCCCCAGTTTTGTCCTGACCTTTATTAAACCAGAAGGTCTGCGAATTGACAAGAAATTATTAAAACAAATCTCAAAATTTATAACAGCAGCCCACAACATTATCACCAGACTATGGTTCACAAATAAAATACCCACCAAAGAAGTATGGCTAACCCTATCCAGGGAGACATATGCCCTTGAGCGACTCTCCGCCAAACTGACAGATAAAGTAGAGAAATTTGATGTTCAATGGCAAAATTGGGTATCCTACCAGCTAGATCATTTTGCTGACGTTGTCTCTTAAGCTGTTAACTGATCCTGTAGTCCCTTCTCTCTCCCAGGAGAGTCACTTGGGCCCTGACCAGAGCAACTATTTGATTCCCAGCACTACTAAGACATGGGGAGACCCATCATGCCATGTTTTATTTGAATAGTCCAGAGACAGTGTTTTAAACTAAGCAATAGTGATATCCTGGAAATTGATGCATCAAGCTATTAATTTATTTTCCTTCATCCTACCTGCTAAGGTCCATATGTAATGCACTGTGATGTAATTAACTAGTATTAATTTGTAATATAATGCAGCCTGTAGAGTTGTTGAACTCGCATATCAAATAAAAGATTGAATTTAAAAAAAACGTTTCTGTAGCTGGGCTAGGGGACAAGCGGCAGCTATCGATGCTACTGGAGTGCACACTATCCGGTGATTTTCTCCCCCCTCAGGTGATATACAAGGGGAAGACGAAGTCATACCACCCTACCCATAAATTTCCACCTAGTTGGTCCATTACACACTCTACCACACTGGGCCAATGAGTTTACGATAGTACAGTACATCAAAGATTTCATAATACCATACTTCTCAGCAATGAAAAACAAATTGGATTTGCCAAGTGAACAAAAAGCTCTGCTGCTGATGGATTTTTTCAGAGCCCACACCACCAGCTCTGTTTTAAATCTTTTACAGGAGGCAAGCATCGTTCCTATCTTCATACCTGCCTCCTGCACTGATCTTTGGAGCCCCTCGATATTAGCATGAATAAACTGATTAAAGACAGCCTGCAGCTATGTTTTGCGAAATGGTATGCTGGGCTGGTGGCACAGACTGTTGCCAAAGGGCGTCAGGAGTTTAAAATAGACTTTAAACAACACCATTTAAAAGAAAGGCACGCAACGTGGTTAGAGCAGAGTTTTGTTGAATTGTGTGGATGGAGGAACGACTGCATTAGAGGTTTTGTCCAGGCTGGCATTCTAGACGCTCACACCAACTGTTTAGTGTGAGTAAGTAACATACAGTATTGTGTGTACCTGTTGTCAGTTGTGTATAACATTGTCCACCTTTTTGTAGGATGAAAGAAAAGCAACATGCACAACATCTGGAGTATCGGGGGTGAGCGTGACATCAGATGCTGACAAGGAGGACCATGTGGTCGGGAATGCAGAAGCCCCTGGGACTGCCAACAATTCTGATGATTTCGACGAGTCCGACTGAAAGGGTTACTTGAAATTCTACTTTGGACATTAATTTTTTCAGTTCAGGTCTTGTGTCTTTTGCACCAGTAAGTTTTTTGGCATCACACACAATGTCGTCGACTTTTTGACTCTACTCTCCGCTACTCAATCGTGGCATGCTGTTCATCCTGGAGGATAAAGTACGGTCATAAAGTTTAATGAAACTACTAAAACAATTGTCATACTGCAGTTACTGTTATATTAATGAGTCTAATAGAATACTACACAGCAGTTGTGGTAATTATGGTATTTTAAGTGTAGCCTCATTCAAAACTCAAGTCTCATAATATTCACTGGCCCTTAATTTTCGCTGATCAATCAGAATAGTGAATATAGTGAAAATAAAGGGTCAGCGAATATTTTGTCCTCTACAGTAGATCAGCCCAATGGCCCCAATATACAATTTGGTCTTTCTGGGAAGTGGCAGCATAGCACATTTGGTAGCATATCCACCTCTGGGCCTGAAGGTTGTGGGTTCTTGCCCCACATCAAGATTGGGCTCATACCATCCATGATGGCATCAGAGTGCACTACTATGGGGGTGCTGTACTGTCGGGTGCTCCATCCTTCAGATGAGATGTTACAACGGAGGTCCCTTCTACCCATCTCTCGTGCTGTCCTGGTGGGTGTCCAGACAGAAGTAAAAGAACCCAGGACACCTTTTGCAAGAGTTGGGGAATTTTCTATTAGCAAAATTAAAGTATTATACAACATACACACAACCAACATCAAACAAAACTTTCATGAAGACATAACACAAATAGAAAAATGATTTCTTTATATCATTATAAAGAACTGCACCCCCCCATTTGTCCCCCCTCCCCCCGGTGTTCTGACAAACACTCCCCTTCCCATAGTACCGATTAAAGCAATTGTCTAATGCTGTGTGTAGGTGTAGATGAGCAAAATGGCTGCCACTACACATTCAGTCATTTCACTACCCATCTGTCATTGCTTGTAAAGCGCTTTGGAATACAACATGGGTGAAAATCACTATATAAATGCTGCTTCTTCTTTCTCTCTCATTTTCCTCTGGACATAAATTTCATCTTAATACTGGAGCAAACAAATGGCTATAGCTCTCGGTCTTTTTCTTCATGTTGGGCATTCTATGAGGATTCTGTGCCCACGTTCCAAATCACATATAACATCTCAGATAGAAGGTTCTGAGAGTTTCATCAGCAGGTGTTTTTTGGGGGGAGTTGTTTACATAAAGGACAACATTCTTGCCTTTCTATTTTCTCAGGCAGCCCCAGTATTCGAATATTATTGTTTGCCATAGTCTTCCAGCTTATCTATTTTTTCATCAAGCAGTGCAATCTGTGGCAAGTTTCAGATCTTTTCAGGGTATTATTTTTCAGTGCTGTCTTCGTACCACTAATTCATGTATCCACATTACCTATTCTTTGTTTCGGGCCCTCCACATCTTGCTTCATGATCTTGAGGTCCTCTGCAAATGTCTTCCTGATGGACGCCAGTTCCCATAAACCTTTTTTCAAACTGCTGCTCAAGTCCACCATTTTGGCCTTGTTCTATTGTTGTACTAAGTTTCGGCTGCTTTGCTGGCTAAGAACTGTTCATTGCCTCCATTTTATCTCAGACTAGGTCTTCCGTCATGTATCCCATACCTTCTGCCAACAACAGATTGTTTTTTGAAATAAAACACTGTAGTTTGTCTATTGTAAATATGCAATAACGCATTAAGAAAAAAGATGGAGTCCTTCAGCAGTGCGGCTCACCATATGGACGTCATTTATGTCACTTCCATGTTGATGTTCCCATTCAGCCTATATCATTATATTTTCCTATCTTATTTCAAAGGTCAGAAAAGTCTCAAGTTTCAGCTTTGTTTTTACTCTGTTATTGATTTCTTTCATCTTTTACATTTCCTCTGTGACCAGGCATGGGAAAACACTTATTCTTCATCTTTTGCAGTGCATTAGTCATCCAAATTTCCAACCACTGTTTTTTTTCTCTTTTTATAAGAAAACTTCAATACACTTATTTAGTTGAACAATAATACTGCCTGATTGAAACCTATAATAAATGACACACATTTATCTACTGTGGTGTATTGGCCATATGTTTTTAAGGAAAAGCAGCTAAAGAAACCCAAAAACAAATCCAACAAAAATTTGCCTGTTTCTAGTTTAATAACTCAAGGAACCACCTTGCAAATGTCATATTTATATGCCTTTTAAAACTTTCACTGCATTCCGGTTAGCAATTAAAAGAAAATATTCACCAGTGACATTTACTGCGACTTCTATTGAGGACAAACTGGATTCAGCTATGAATTTAGCCATTTTCACAACAGCAAAAACTGTGCTATCTTATCAGGATATCTGGAATGTTTTCTCATATTTCATTATTCAGAACTAAAGTATAAAAAGCTTACTTACATGTAACCGTAGTTCTAGGAGTGGTACATAGTTCACATCCACACTCTGGCAGTTCCACCGGAATATCTGGATTTGCCGGATGTCTTAAAGCTAAGCTCCTCCCACCACCCGGGAGGAATATCCCTCTACTCCGCCTCATGACATCAGATCTTGCACAATGAAAACAGGGATCTGTGTGCCACTTGCCAGGTGAGGCTGGGTGGGTTCTGTAAATGCGAGCTATATAGGAATCCTAGAAAGTACAGTTACATAAAAACTTACCATAACAGTAGATCTTTGAGGAGTGTCTCTTGCAGTAGGCAATACTTTTGGATTTCCAGTAGAGGTCACTGTGGTGCACGGCAGCTCTTCTAGCAGTTTTTCATCAGGGACCACCCACACATGACATCAGCTTCCTGTTTCCTATATAAGTGTGAGTGGTTCCTGGTATCCTCAGTTCCCCCGCCTCCCCCGCCAGATTCAACTTGCAAAGCAAGGACCGAGGGGAAGCCAAGGTACCAAAGGAATCCCAACCCTAGTCACTGGACCAGAACTTACTCTCTTACAGAAGGAGGGGGATGGAGGGTGGGAACAAACCTATTGCAAGAGACACTCCTCAAAGATCTACTGCTGCGGTAAGTTTATACACAACTGTACTATCTTCCACGAAGTGGTCTCTTGCAGTAGGTCATACTTTTGGGATGAATCCCAAGCAGTAATGCCTATGTGGGAGGACAGTTATGATAGACCTTATAGGACTGCACGGCCGAAGGCCATCCTACATCGTGAGGCAATATCCAGATTGTACTGCCTTGTGAATGTATGGATCGTGGACCAGGTAGCTGCACTGCAGATATCTGAAATGGAAGCTCCTTTAAAGCAAGCCACAGTAGTAGCCATACAGTAGCTCTAGTGGAGTGGGCTGGGATGGGTCCAGGTAAAGGTTTTTTGTAACAAAATGAAATACAATGTGCCAACCAGGATGAAAGAGTATGTGTTGCAACCGGGAGGCCCTCACAGCACGGGGGCAAAAGAGACAAACAGTTGAGAGGTCTTTCTAATCTATTGAGTCCGATTAGTATAGCAGCACAGTATACGATGGACATCTAAAGTATGTAGTAGATGTTCACCCTGACTGAAGTAATCAGGACAGTAGACTGGAAGCTCCAAAAACTGATTTAAAGTATGTTCGGAGACTACTTTAGGAAGGAAAGAAGGGCTGGTACGAAGGACCACCCGGTCTTTGTGGAAAATCAAGTACGGTTCCCTACACATGAGGGCATGGAGCTCGGAGATACATCAAGTGGAAGTGACAGCCACCAAAAATAGGGTTTTTCATGAAAGAAAATGGAGTTCACAAGTGGCAGCTGGCTCAAAAGTCTCAAGGGTCAATTTTTCTATCATAAAATTGAGATCCCACGGAGGAGTGGGTCTTCTAATAGGAGGTCTAATATGTAACATTCCTTTCAAAAACATCTTAGCTAGATGATGTTGGTACAGTAACCTGCCATCCAGTGATTCACGGAAAGCCGAGATGACGGCCAAGTGGACTCTGATGGAAGAATAACTTAAACCGGACTCAGATAGTGAAGCCAGGCAGTTCAGAACCTTCATCAGTGGACAAGAATAAGGGTCCAAAGATCGAGAGGCTGACCATATGGAAAAGCGTTTCCATTTGGAATTGTATGTTGCTCTAGTTTCAGGCTTACGGGAGGCCAAGAGAATATTGGCAACAGGAGAGGATATTTGTAATCGAGTTATGAAAGCGGCCTCAGGAGCCAAGCGTGAAGGTGTAGAGCCTTCAGGCTGGGGTGTAGGAGAGACCTGTGACACTGAGTCAAGAGGTCTGGTCTGATCGGCAATAGGACAGGGTCCTGTACTGACAGTTGTAGGAGTAGGGAAACCACGTCTGGCGAGGCCACAGTGGGGCTATGAGAATCACTGTGCCTGGCTCCAACTGTAGTTTCAGTACTGTCCATTGCAGGAGAGGGACGGGGGGAAGCATATAAGAAGAGACCTGTCCAGGGTTGGGACAGGGCATCTATAGAGAGTCCCTTTCCATTCGGGATAATTGAAAAATACCTGGTTAGATGTAATTTTCTGAGGAGGCAAACAGATCCATCTGTGGAGTGCCCCATAACTCACTGCCTCCACAGGAGCTCTCTGAAAAGTTGCACCACTTGTCTCCTGTATACTGTTAACAGTAAATCCTGGGTCTTTCTAAGCAAAATCAAGTTATAGTCAGCATGCCACAAACAAATCCTAATAGCTCAAGAACCATAAGTGCTGCACACAATGTATGAGTGGCAAAGTTATTCAGCACAAAATTACCTTTCTAATGGTGGTATGCAAATAACAATATGTAATTTTGTTGTTTTTCTATGCTGGTTGAAACAGCAAAAAATATATTTGTTTTCACTAAAACAGTCAACATAAGCCATACACACCATACCATAAACAAATGCGCATAACTCCTAAAGTATACATGATATACACAAAATATCAGTGGCAAAGTTATTCAGCACAAAATTACCTTTCCAATGGTGGTATGCAAACAATAATAGGTAATTTTGTGTTTTTTTCTATGCTGGTTAAAACCGCAAAAAAAAAAAAAATTTTTTTCACTAAAATACGCAACATAAGTCATACACACCATATCATAAACAAATGCGAATATCTCCTAAAGTATACATGATATACACAAAATATCAGTGGCAAAGTTGTTCAGCATAAGATTACCTTTCCAACAGTGCTATGCAGTCAAATATATATTATATTCTGCTATACTATATATTAAAATATATAAGTGACTTCTCCAGACATTGCAAGAGCACACTGGGAGTCAGTAGCCGACTTCTGCAGGCATCCTCAGGACACACCAGTGTATTTTACTGACGACTACAGGCATCAGCTAGGAGACAATGAGATAACTTGAAGATTTCTTGGAGCACTTGCTTGTGAAGTGCCCATTTGTGAGTTGCGGACTGGCGACTCAGCCAGTCGGCTAACTGGTTCCAATGTCCCGGTAGGTGGACAGCTGTTAGCGTCAATTGTTGCCATATGGCTTCTTGCCAAACTGCAAGGGTTTCTCTGCATAGGGTGCGAGACTTCGTACCCCCTTGCTTGTTGAGGCAGAACACCACTGCAGTGTTGTCCGATTAGATCAGTAACTATCCTGGCTCAAGGTAGGGCCCGAATGTCTGGAGGGCTAGAGGGACCGCTCTCATCTCTAAGAGACTGATATGAGACAGATGGGGAGAAGCGGGCCACTGGCCTTGGGTCCGATAAGGACCGAGGTGTGCTCCCCAGCCCTGTAGGAAAGCATCTGTGGTCAACGTTTGAATGGGAGGGGGGAACCGAAAGGCATTCCTTGATTGAGATTGATTCTGATTGCCCATGTCAGGGTAGACT
Source organism: Neoceratodus forsteri (assembly GCA_016271365.2). Classification (NCBI taxonomy): domain Eukaryota; kingdom Metazoa; phylum Chordata; order Ceratodontiformes; family Ceratodontidae; genus Neoceratodus; species Neoceratodus forsteri. The sequence goes on along the minus strand of CM057455.1, from coordinate 1,680,387,725 downwards.
TCAGAGAGGGAGTGACCCTGATTTTGTCTTCGAACTGTCCTGTTTTTTGGGATCATTGATTCTGGACGGTCCACTGGACAGGTCTCGTGGAGACAGGTGAATGCCACCGTAGGGACAGCAGCGGACATGTAACCCAGAAGGCGCAGCATTTATCTGGCTATGATTATTTTCTGAGTCTGTATATGTAATGCCAGAGCTATAAGCATGTCCTGCGGGGCAGGTATGCCCTGGCAGTAACTGTACCTAGAACAGCTCCAATGTTTTGGAGAGACTCTGTCGAATTTGGACTGGACTTTGGCCAAATGACAGTGATTCCCAGAGCTGCAAACAGTTTTAAGGTAGCATCTCGAGAGGCAAGCAGAGCTATTTTGGAGTCTGCTTTTATTAGCCAGTCATCTAGATACGGAAAGATGAAGTGCCTTCTCTTCATAAGGCTACTGCTACCACCGCTAGGCACTTGGTGAACACCCCGGGGGCTGATGAGAGGCTGAAAGGGAGTGTTCGAAACTGGTCATTTTGACCCAGTAGGTGGAAGTGCAAATCTGTGATGGGCAGGGTGGATGGGAATATGAAGGTAAGCATCCTTTATGTCTAAGACATAAAGCCAATTGCCCTGTTTCAGGATCAGCATGATGGCAGGTACAGTGATCATGAAGAAAAGTTTGTACTGAATGTAAAGATTTGGTTGTCTGCGATCCAGTATTGGTCTGAGGTCTCCCATTTGTTTGGGCACCAGAAAGAAGTGGGAGTAAAATCCCGTTTGATGTTCCAGAGGTACAATGGCCTGTTTCGACAAAACAGCTGGTAATTCCTCCTGTAGGACAGGTATATGATCTGGAAGATAATGAATCTTCTGTGGAGGGCAAGGGCGTGGGATGGAGAGGAACTCCAGAAAATTACCCTTCTGTATAACCTGAAGTACCCAATTGTCAGAAGTGCCAGGCCTCCAGATGGAGGGCAAAACGAACCTCTACAGCCTCCGAGGCCTGGTTGAGGAGGCAGGGGGAAAGCCCTAGTGGGTCACTGAGAGGTGGGCTGGCAGCTCCACCTGAAAGGTGGGAGCGGGCACCCCAGGTGGGCAGAGGTGCTGCCTCTGTTGGATGGAGCATGACCTCTGAAGCTGCCTTTATTATTACCTCTGTATCTTCCACCTCTTTTGGAATAAGAGAAGTGTTAAGCATGGTAGGTTGTAGCTGGAGTATGATACATGCCATTAACCACACGGAGGGTTCTGCCGGATGCCTATAAGTCATCCAGTAAGGTTTGAATGCCTGGCCCGAACAGCTTGGACCTGTTAAAGGGGCATTAGCTACTCCATGTTATATATCAGGTGCAAAGCCTGAAACGCAAAGCCAGGCATGGCGATGCAGAGCGATACCAGTGGCTGATAGTCAGGCTGAGGTGTCTACGGCATCATATCCCGACCTGGGAAAGTGATGGAAGACAGAATTACTGGTTGTCGCTGTAACCAACAAGCATTTGTCAATGCCGAATGCTTGCTTGCTGGCATTGGCAGTGGTAGTGTAGAAGTTACAGAGCTGTGTAATAGGAATGGCAGTGAAGTACTGAACTGAAGCCAACCCCACCACCACCCTGCAGAGAGTGACAGGCATTGGGGTGTGCGTTTGGGTCATCAGGCATAACGGCCACGCCATTTCACTACACCCCACCCTGCAGACACTGACAAGTGCCACGGTGTTCCTTGTGGTCTTTGGCTCTTATGCGCACCCCATTTCATTAGGAAATATGGTGAGATGGGTGCGATATAGGAGAATGGGGTGAACTTTGGGGCCGAAGAGTCCAAGGCATACCTCGATGCCTCTCAGTGACTGCAGGGTGTGGAATGGTATGAGCATCACAGGCAAGAATCCCAAGGCACCCCTGATTCCTGTCATTCTCTATAGGGTTGGCGTTATAGTTGAAAACCCTAATACCTCAGGCATTCGTTGGTATTTTCACTCCAAATTTTCAACATGTTTGTTTTGTGACCCCACCTCATGAACAGGGGAATATCAGTTTGTTAGCTTAAAAGCTGCTTATGCACAGTGACTATGGCATTTAGCACCACAGGTGCAAAAATATTCGAACAGGATGTAAAAATTACAGCTGTACTTTTCATGGGGAGGTGTAAAAAATGGCTATGTTGCAAATGTGTAGTAAAAATATTTAAAAAAAATGGTGAAGTCACGAGCGTACATAGAAACTGTGCAACGCACAACCGTAATATAATTAGGTTGGGGATTTCTTACAGCACATTGTCAACTCAGGCATTTTGGTGCCTCCGATCATGAACAGTGTCACTGTAATTTTCTTTATCTGTGCCGAACAATGATTTCCCACAGTGACCACGCATCTCTGCACTGAAAGTGTGAAAACACACTTTGGCCATGTTGTGAAAAATGGCAGCTGTACTGTTCATAAGGAAGTGTGGAAAAATGCCACTGGTGAAAATCTGGACTTAAAATATTACAAAGTCATGAACTAACGAGGGTGCGTGGAAACTGTGCAATGCTCACTCGTAACACAGTCATTTCATGGAATTTTGTCACCAAATTTTCAGCATAGCCATTTTAAGACCTCTGCTCATGAACAGTGTAACTGTGATTTTCTTAATCTGTCCTAAACATTGCTTTCGCACACCAACAGCACCATTGTGCGCTACATGTCGTGCAAAACACATTTTGGGCGACATATGAAAAATTGCAGCTGTACTATTCATAAGGAAGTTTAATAAAATGGACATGTTGAAAATCTGGAGTGAAAATATTAAATTTGCAAACTTACGAGCATGCATAGTAACTGTGCAACGCACGCACGTAAAAGTCATTTTTAGGAATTTTTTCACCAAATTTTCAACATAGCCATTTTAAGACATCTGCTCATGAACAGTGTCACTGTGATTTTCTTAATTTGTCCCGTACATTGATTTCGCACACCGACTGCGCCATTGTGCGCTACATGGGCGGAAACACGTTTTGGGTGAGATGTGAAAAATGACAGCTGTACTACTCATAAGAAGGTGTGGTACAATGGCAATGTTGAAAATCTGGAGTGAAAATATTGAAAATTTGCAAACTAATGCGCGTGCGTAGGAACTGTACAACGCACGCTCGTAAAACAGTCATTTTTTGGAATTTTTTCACCAAATTTTCAACATAGCCATTTTAATACCTTACCTCATGAACAGTGTCACTGTGATTTTCTTAATTTGTCCCATACATTGATCTCACACACCAACTGCGCCATTGTGCGCTACATGGGCGGAAACACGTTTTGGGTGAGATGTGAACAATGGCAGCTGTACTACTCATAAGAAGGTGTGGTAAAATGGCAATGTTGAAAATCTGGAGTGAAAATATTGAAAATTCACGACCTTACGAAATGTAGGAACCGCGCACGCACGCCGTAAAACAGTCATTTTTAGACTTTTCACCAAATTTCAACATAGCCATTTTAAGATGCCTGCTCATGAACTGTGTCACTGTGATTTTCTTAATTTGTCCCGAACATTGATTTCGCACACCGACTGCGCCATTGTGCGCTACATGGGCGGAAACACGTTTTGGGTGAGATGTGAAAAATGACAGCTGTACTGCTCATAAGAAGGTGTGGTAAAATGGCAATGTTGAAAATCTGGAGTGAAAATACTGAAAAGTCACGACCTTACGAGCCTGCGTAGGAACTGCGCAATGCACGCTCGTAAAACAGTCATTTTTAGGACTTTTTTCACTAAATTTTCAACATAGTCATTTTAGGATGCCTGCTCATGAACCGTGTCACTGTGATTTTCTTAATTTTTCCGAGACATTGATTTACAAGAACCGATCATGCCATTGTGTGCTACATGGAGGAAACACGCTTTGGGTGAGATGTGAAAATGACAGCTGTACTACTCATAAGAAGGTGTGATAAAATGGCAATGTTGAAAATCTGGAGTGAAAATATTGAAAATTACGAACTTACGCAGCCCGCGAGAACTGCGCAACGCACGCCAGAAATAAATATTTTATACTTCTTACGCAGGTGAGACTCTTCATGATGATTCACCGCGCGCGTTATTCGGCCCGGGGCGATTTCGCTGCAGGCCCGGCAACGCCATGACAGTGACATCATTCGCGAGAAGGGGTCCCAAAACCCCACGCTGAAAATTTGGTGCCAAAATTCCAAAAATGCCTGAGATATGCACAAAGTTGAACCCTCCTATTTATCCCATGATACAGCCTTACCGCATTCCTCAGTTCGCGGTCGCTTGAAGAGTGCAGACGTGTTCCCGGTCCATCAAGATCGCCGCGACGAGTCTGGAGGTGAGTATGGGTGAGGGGTGGGGAAGCTGCTGAGGCGAGTGGTGGATGCGGTTGTGGGGGTCGTGGGAGACGCGCCGCTGTGGGACAGTTTTCGCTTTTCAGGTAAAAATAAAAAAAGACGACGTGGATTGCTTTGCCACGCTGCGGGCCTCAGCGTGGCACAAGGACATTGGGGCCTTCAGCCGACTGGATTGGGCACTTATCGCCTACGAACTGCTTGCCACGCTGGGTGTGCTTCAGCGTGGCACTCAGTACGCCGGGGACAGTGCAGCCGATGGGGATTGGGTGTCTCTCTGGCCGGCTATATGATTAGCTGCCACGTGGGGTGGGCACCCAGCGGGCATTTTGGAATCCTTTGGGGAGGCGGGGAACGGAGCAGCTGACGGGATTGGGCACCCTGGCTGTACAGTGCGCGGCGTGTGGGGGCGCATACACCTGCGTGCTCTGTGGAGCTGACGTGAGCAGCCTTATCTTATCGCTGCTCACTCAAGCGTAGCTCCCCCTTTGAACTGTATGCCACTGCATTTTGGAGCTTGTCATAGACAGCTCCAAAATGCATTGGCTTACAGGGGCCGCGCCTGCCAGCACACTGACTGAATTGGAGGAGGAGGTGACACACCTCCGAAATCTCCGATGATGGCACTATGTTTCTTTCACATGCGTGCAAGCAAACATAAAAATGTATCCCTGTCTTGTGAGGGAGGGTGTTTACTGATAAGCTCAATGGCAGAGGACCCAAGGGTATGCTGATATTTAATCATATAACCTATATAATTCAGGATTCTGATATTCATAGCATCTAAGGAAAATACCTTTATCTCCAGATAGTCAATTCTTCGGGATTCCTTATCAAGGAGTAAGAAGCTCATGTGCTTGGGTTTTTTGGTATGGTCATGAGCAGCAGTAATGACCACAGAATCTGCCTCTGGAATAGTAGACAGAAAGGGGTGGTCCAGAGAAGCCCGATATAAATGATCCGCTTTGAGGGGAACAACTGTAATACCTGAAGGCTGATGCCAAGCGGCCAGCATGGCATTCTGGTAAGTTGGTATTAGTGGGGGAACCACTAAAACAGGCTCCTCAGGTAATTAAAGATATTCTGCCATACTCTTACGTTGCTTGTCATGTTCAGTAGTGGAGAATCCCATGACCTTTTGGATTTGAGCCATCATCTCACTAAAGGTTGGGTCGTCTGGGGGTGAGGTTGCCAAAGAGAGAGGCAGATCCTTATCCAGGGAAGAGATTTCTGAATAGGGGGATTCAGGATTAGAAAAATCAAAATCTTGAAACTCTTCACCCTCAAGATCACTGGCGAAATCAGGCAGCAAATCTTGGTCATCTGACAAACAGTCCTCTATAAATGGAGGAGACCACCAGGGGTGGCATGGTATCCTTGTCACTACGAAATCTTTTAAGCGGAGGAGGGAGAGGAGATCGGGTAGGATCACCCAGCTCTTCAGAAGGCTGAGAATGCCACACGGCATGCAAGACCTGTCGGACTACGTTGGCAAGGTACCTTTCCTGGGAAGGAGGTGGGTGAGAAGGGGGACATGCTGGGAAACAAGGGGGGGTGACAGAGGGAATGGGACACATAGTATGAGCAGGTCTTGCCATTGGGTGGTAAAGACCAAGGTCCCAATCTTGGTCCGCCTGACCCCTATAAGAAGCCACATGTTTAAGCGGAGGAGCAGTCAATAAAGTATAAGCCATGGGTTTCCCCTGAGGAATGTGGGGTCTCGTCGATGGGCCTGCAGGGGAAAATGAGTTACTTTCACTTAAATTGTCAGATGCTGTCGACGGGAGAGGAGCCCCCGTCGATGGAGCAGCCGTATATTTAGCTGCATGTAGAGCACTGGAAAGCACTGTCGACGAGAGGGAATAAGCCTCTGTCGACGGAGCAGTTACTATTTGAACTACATTCAAAGCACTGGAAAGCGCTGTCAACACGAGGATATTAGCCCCCATTGACGAACAAGTGTTTAAAGGATGCCCCGTCGACGGAGGGTCACCAGAAGTGGTGACCATCAACGGGCAACGAGGCAGGGAGTGTAGGAGGGTTTCTCCTCCTCCTTTTTCTGCCTGGAACGAGAACCAGCAGAGAGGGAGCCCTTGGTACGAGCCCCCTGGTTCCCCAAGAGAGACATTTTCTGCTCTGTCAAAAGGAGTTGAATTTCAAGCAACCGCTGTCGACGAGTTGCCGGATTAAATTCCCTGACATAAACTACAGCAATCGGTGTCATGTGTGGGTCCCAGACACCTTACACAAAGTGAGTGATTGTAAAGGCAGTATATCTTCCTACTGCAATGGCAAGAATGAAATAAAGCTTGTTGCTTTGAAGAATCTGTAGACATTCGTCTTAGTTCCAAATTTCTCATTGATGACTGCTACACAGAAGTTGCACTAGCTGAAGACGGCAGGAAAATCAACTGAGGATACCAGGGACTGCCCACACTTATACAGGAAACAGGAAGCTGATGTCATGTGTGGGCGGTCCATGGTGAGACACTGCTAGAAGAGCTGCCGTGCACCACAGTGACCTCTGCTGGATACCCAACAGTATTACCTACAGCAAGGGACCACTCCGTGGAAGATCTACAATTACAGATGAGAAACCTATTTTTCTGGGGGCGTGGATATAGTTCACTACCCACACTCTGGCAGACCCCTAACAGTTCCCAGGGAGGAGGAGGCATGGTGAAGACCACTACTTGGTGAACAAAGACTGGAGAATCGAGGTCCCAAAATCAGTATCCCAGCATGACTCAAGGTCAATGTGGTAGTGGGTAGCAGCCCTGAAGATTTCCTGGACAGAGACTTCCCTGGAAGCAGCAACTGAGGCAGCAGTATGTCCGGAGGAATGAGCGCTAAGCCCTACAGGAGACTCCCTACCAGCCAACCTGTAGCAGAGGTTGATGCAGGATGTGATCCACCTGCCAACCATCTGCTTTGCTGCACGTCTGCCAGACACACCCTTCAGTGTAAGTTACAAACAGCTAGCGAGCCTCTCCCCGAATTCCAGCCATTCACTCTACATAAAAACAGGACGCCATCCTCAAGTCCAGGGTATGGAGCCTGCAGTCTGCCTCTGAAAATGGGTAACTAAAGTATACTGGTAAGTTAATCACAACAATACAACCTTCGGGAAAGGCTTCACGTTGGGGCAAAGAACGACTGTGTCCCTGTGGAAGACGAGGTAGAGAGACTCCACCAAGAGCGCCTGGAGCCTCCCAATACTTCTGGCTGAAATGATGGCTACCAGAAAGGCCATCCTCCATGACAGGTGTGATATTTCACAATTGTGCACAGGCTCAAATAGCCTAGCCATGAGCACAGCCAACACAGTCATCAAGTCCCACGGTGGAGCTGGTTCACGCATCGGAGGGGAGAGGTGGTTTAAGCCCTAGAAGAAGTTCTGAACCACCTTTTTTTTGGCCACCGTTGGCTTACCAGCTCACATCTGGTAAGCAGAGATGGCTGCCAGATGCACCTTAATGGTCGTTGCTCACAGTCCCAGCTGACAGAGGGACCAGAGGCAGTCCAAGATGCTCACCAGAGGGAAGGCAAGGGATCAAGTTCTTTGCCCTGACACCATATGGGGAGCCTCTTCCATTTAAAGGTATAACACCAGTAAGTTGACCGTTTCCAGAAGGCCTCCACAACATGCAGTGCTTCATCCGAAAGATCCAAGGCCTGCAACTCTTAACTGCTCGGGAATGAGACTGTCAGGTGTGTCTGGTCAGCAGATCTGGGCAAAGGAGCAGCCACCACAGAGGTACGCTTCTGAGGCTGAGGAGATCTGGGTACCAGAACTGTCTGGGCCAGTCTGGAGCTATCAGGATCATCTGTGCTCCCCACCGGGCGAAAACAGATAATGTTAGGACAGCCAAATCTTCACAGCCAGAGGTTAAAACGTTAAAATGTTAATTAGGAATAGAGTTGTAGTGTTTTGTTAACATGAAAAAGGGAGTGTAGAGTGAGAATGTAATAGAAAAAAAGAAACAAGTATGCATTAGTATATGCCTAACATGTGTGATGAACTATGTATTTGTATTTACGAAAAGCGCACAGTTGTAAAATTTAAAAATAAATTTTAAAAAAAGTGTGCTATATGTATGGATGATCTGGCACTCCAACAAATTTTACAAAGGATCATTCATGCCTTGTCGTTCCGGGCCTTGACCACTACCTTGTGGATAGGGAGGGTGTATACAAGGCCTGGGGTCCAGGGCCTTGTGAAGGCATACCCCAACATTTTTCTGGACCGAGGTGGCAGGCACAAAACAGCTTCAGTATGGTGTTCTTCGAGGAGGCAAACCGGTCCATGTAGTAGTGCTCCACCGGGAGAGCAGGTGGTTTCACCACTTCTTGATTCAGGGAACACTCTCGTACAATGTCTCTCCTACCCAACTGAGAGCATCCCCCAGCAGACTGTTCTTTCCTGTGACATGGATCACCAGGACATCTGTGCACGAGGTGCACCCCAGGTGCAAAAGGCATGCCAACACAAGGAAAGGGAGTGAGGTCTGCCCTGCCTGTTCAGGTAGAACATGGTTGTGGTGTTGTCCGTCTGGACCTGCATGACATGAGCCCTGACTAGAGGACTGAATTCCATCAGTGCAAGCCACGCTGTATAGTGCTCCAGCAGGTTTATGTAGTGAACGGATTCCCAGGGTGACCAGAACCCATGGGCTTTGTGGTTTCCCAGGTGTGCTCCCAACCCCACCTGTAATGCATCTGTCACGAGCATGATAGTTGGCTCTGAAAAACAAATGGGATTCCTAACTCCAGGTGTTCAGGGATCAGCCACCACTGGATGGAATCCCACATCGGCTGGGTCACCGTGACTGGCTGCTCCAAGAGACCTAGACACTGGGACTAGTGGCGGCCCAACTCCAAATGAAGGTGGTGCATCCGCCAGTGTGCAAATGGACCATGATGGTGCAGGACATCACGCATCCCAGCAGCCTCAGGAAATCCGCAGCAGGGTGTGAGAGCCCAACCTGATATGATCGGGCAAAGGAGGTAAGATTCAGTGTCTGGTCCACAAGGAGACAGGCCTTGGCCCACAGGGAGTCTAGTTCTGCCCCATTGCACTTGATCACCTACATGACTACCATTATGGACTTGCCCAGGTTGACCAACAGGCACAAGTCTTGGCAGGTCTGGATAGCCAGATCTCTGGACCTCTCTACAACCTCTCTGGATGAACTGGCTAGCAGCCAGTCATCCAGATAGAGATAAACCTTGACACCTAGATGACTCTCATATGCTATTGCTATGCACTTGGTGAAGACCCTGGGTGCAGATAACAGGCTGAAGGGCATGACCTGGAACTGCTACAGGACCTCTTCTGCTCAGAACCAAAGGTACCGGTGGTGGGATGGACGGATGCACTGGGATGTGGCAGTACACATCCTGCAGGTCTAGGAAGCAAAACCACGTGTTCTGCTACAGCACCGGAATGATCCGATTCAGAATGACTATCCAGAACTTGCATTTCTGGATGAACTGGTTCAGATCGTGCAGATCCAATATTGGGCACCAGCATCCCATCCGTTTCGGGACCAGGAAGTACCTGGACATGTAACCCTGGCTGACCAGGGCATCCAGGATACAGGCTATTGCCCCTTCTGCAAGGAGCTTAGCAATATCCTCCTGAAGGACAGACAGCGTGTCCAGTGACACTCTGGATTACGAGGCATGTGGAGGCAGTAAGGCAAGCGAGCCTCCAGATCCAAAGGCAAGCCTCTGCCCACTACATCCAGCACCCAATTGTCCAATGTGATAGTGGATAAACATGGCAAAAAGTGACACAGCTGATCCTCTACAGGGAGTGCAGACAGGGACAGGATGGGTGGAGAAATGACCTCCTCCCCAACTCATCAATGGGCAGCTTTTGCAGGGGCACCAGTGGCTGTAGCCCTGCCTCCTTTTTCTTAAGACCCTGCTCCCTGGACTTTGGATTGGGGCACCAGACCTGAAATTGCCACTGCTTGGGCCACTGCCAAGCAGGCTATGGCTGAAAGGATCGGTATTGGAAGGCCTGTTTTTTAGGCTTCTTTTTCGGGTCCTTGTGGCATGATGCCACAGAATCCTGGAGGACACTGGACTTCTCGGGTGAGATATCCTTCCACTCCAGGGCCAGATAGGTCAGTGCCCAAGAAAGGGACACTGGCCAGCTTGTACTAGGTGTCTGCCGGGAAGGTGGACTGATGCAGTCAGGCCCTGCGATACATGGAGATGGCTGGCGCCATGGCATGAGCACATGAATTACCCACATCCAAGGCTATCTGGAGCTGGTATTTAGCCAGCGATGGATCCTGGTCTCTGCTGGCCATCACCAACAACTGTTGCTCGGCAGGAAGGTGATGGAGGATGGAATCAAACTTTCCCATCAGGGAGTGACCAAAACTGGCCATCATCATGGCATAGCTAGCCCGACAGATACACCAGGACACCGCAGCATACAACTTTTTGGTGGCATGGTCAGTCTTACGGGACTCCTTGTCCGGAGGCTGGTCACATCCTAATCCCAAAATGGCCTAAGCCACAGGAAAAGCAACCCTTGGGGATTCATCACAATCCAGAATGTCAGTAAAGGGATAGTTGGCCCTTTTCTGAACTGGCTACAACTAGACTGACATGGACTATGAAATACACTGGAGAACCATCTTGAAAGACATTGGGCTTTGTTTGCTGGAGAACTCTTCGACTGATCCCCGATCAAGGAGGACAGTCCCAGAGGATGCCATGGACTTATGAGCCCAGTCATCCCGTGGATTCCTTGAAAATGGTTCTCAATTTTTTCCCACCACAGACCACCCAGGTATGCTCCCCTGGAGTGATCTGCACTGATAACTGGCTTGGCAAGTTGGTGGCCGAATAGGCCACCTCAGATAAAGCGCCCACCTGCGGCTGCAGTGGTGGCGGCTCCACCCAAAGTGGTGAAGAAGCAGTTATGGGTAGCACCTACATAGCGTGGGCCGGCAGGAACATCACTGGCAGCTGCAAGGTGACTGGAGGTCCAGTGGGTAGAGCCCTATCCTGGTCAAAGGAGCTCCTCATAGCACTTGCACAGCTTGTGACAGTGCCTCTCCTAGCCCGAGGCTGCGGAGGTTGAGAAGCACTGACGGAGAAACTTCCTGGTCAAGTGGAGATCGGGAGTGAGAACTCTTCGACAGACTTCGACCATGACCAGACGGGCAATGGCAAGGGAAGCCTTCCGGCTGGCTGTGGTATACCACATTCCTGCCCACATTAAGTTGCACAGACATAGAGAGCTCAACCATTAGTGGAGGCTGCTCCCAAGGACAGGAGAGGGACACAGACCAATCCATGCCCTCCTGAGTGAGAACCAGGAGTAGCAGAGTCCATGTGAAAAATTCCTCCACCTTGTCTAACAGACAGTCGACAGACTCAAGGAAAATATCCACGGCCTGCTCAGAGTCAAAGTCAACTGGCTTGACGATGGTACCAAAGGGTCCTCTACCTGCTCAGCCTGTCCCTCAACTGAAGGACGCTTGACCACCGTTAAGTGATAGGGTAAGTCGAGGGACCAGGAGGACCTCGACCTCTCCTGGTATCACCAACAGTGCCAGCGGCGCTTGTGCTTGGAACCATGGTGGACAGGGCTCTTCCCCAGGGTCTGAAGCACCAAACTCATGTCCCAGAAGCCTCCGGTGAATAACTTTCCAACGCTGGCCCCAGCTGGGAGCAATGTTGAGACTGAGAAGGTACCTGCCACAGCAGTCACTGCTTCTGCCTCAAGGGCCGCACAGCAGCTGAGCAATCCCAGCCACAGCCAAAGCCTTTCTACGGCCCTTCAGGTGGATCTTCAGATCCTGTTCTGAAGGCAGACCCAGCAAGAGCTGGAGATTCCTGTTCTTGAGGGATTCAGGAAGCATGCTGAGACAAAGGCCCCAACCGGCCACGTTATGCTGCCTGTCCAGCCAGTACATGCATGGCTCATGCCAGCTGGTGATGATAGTTTCTTTTTTTCTTTGCATTATCTGTTTATCGCCCCTGCATCCAACCAGCCTCTCCTTCAGGCCCTGCCAAGGAATCCCCACCTCGCCCTAGGACCCTGTCACCAACTCCCTGCTTCATACTGCAGCCGGCCCAGAGTAACCCAATGTATCCTTTCATCGGACAGGTTCTCTCCTTTTGGGAAGAAGGTGCCTTCTGGCTTACCGTTTCTTGGCCCTGGGTGCTGCTGAGGTCAGTCCCAGCTTGTTCAGGGGCTCCGTGGAGGTGAGGGTCCGGGTGGCTGTCATCTGGTTGATCAGGACGCCATTTTCGTGTTTTTCCTGGCTCTCCTGGCATCGCACCACATCTGTAGTGCTCACGGTCTCCACCAGGGGCCGCTAAAGAGCAAGGCAATCTCCCTAGCCCACCCCAGGAGAGGAGAGCAGTCCTTCGGACGCTCAATCCTCTCCTTCCCCTGTCGACACCCAGCTCCCCGATTCCATTCCTGAACCCGGGTCGCCGGTGTGGGGTGAGGTAAGGCGCCAGTGCCTCAGCCCTCTGCACCACCGAGCCGGCTCAATGACATCTTCTGCTGCCACCAAATAAAAAATTTGAACCCTGGCTTTGGTTGCTCCATCAATGATCTGCAAGGGGAGTCAAAGTAACCGACGAAATAAAGCTGAAGAACATGAAAATCTTTGAAGACAAAGTTTGCCTATGTCACACTAAATCCTAAGTGACAGCCTCAAAGGAGGTAACCTGTTCTTCAAGCAGAAAGAAAGATCGGGCATCAAGAGGTGGAGGCGGGGGATATACCACCTGGGTGGTGTGAGGAGTTAGCTTGAAGAGCGTCCTGCAAATCAGACTATTCCAGTGAAACCGCCAGAGTGTGGATAGTGAACTATATCCATGCCCCAGACTAGAAATTGCCTTTTATGAGTACCATTTTTGATCAATAAATATCCATATTCTGACAAAATAAACAATTAACATTATGTAAAGGAAAGTACAAATATGTAGGAGCTTACCGTAACAGTAGATCTTCGAGAAAGGTTCCTTCAGTAGGTCATCACTTATGGGACTGGCGCCACCTGGCATTGGGCCGCATGGCAGACTTTTCTAGCAATCTCTGATGGGGGACCACCCACCCGATGTCGGCGTGACTATATATAGCGGGCGGTCCCCATGCCCGCCCTCCAGTTCTCCTGCCAGAGCCAGGAAGAGGGCTGACAGAAGAAGCAAACAGGATTTGGAGACCCTGTAAAACATAAAATGAGGGGAAGGAGGGAGGGAAAAATATGACCTACTGAAGGAACCTCTCTCAAAGATCTACTGTTATGGTGAGTTTCTACGTAACTGTACTATCTTACTTTGAGAGGGTTCCTTCAGTAGGTCATCACTTATAGGACAGAGTCCCAAGCAGTCCCTCCAAGGAGAGACCAAGAGAAACCAGGGAGGAGGAAAAATAACTCCAACAGACAAACTGGAATCCAGAATGGACCCAGTCTAGGACAGAAGGCCCTGTAACACAGCTAGGCCGAAACCAGCCCTCTGCCTAGAAGCAATGTCCAGACTGTAGTGCTTAGTAAAGGTATGGAGAGAACTCCAAGTGGCTGCAGAAAAGATATCAACCGCAGAGACATTTCGCAAAAAGGCGGCAGAAGCAGCCATGCCCCTAGTAGAATGACTTCTGATGGTACGTGCATGGCCACAAGGATCAGATGGGGCTGGACTGCCCAGTTCCACACCTGCATCGCTTCTCTGTACAAGGGATATGATCAGGTTCCTCCTTGTTTGCTGAGGTACCAAACTACTGACATGTTGTCCGCTTGGACCAGCAATAATCCCTTGGGAAGGAGGGTCTGGAAGGCCTTTAGGGCATACAGCACAGCCCTCATCTTCAGAACGCTGATATGTAGTGTAGACTCCAAGCTGGATCATAGTCCTTGGGCTTGGTGCTCCCCTAGATGTGCTCCCCATCCCATGTTCGAGGCATCTGTGGTGAGGGATGCTGAGGGGGCTGGGTTCCTGAAGGGGAGACCCAGGAAAAGACTGTAGAGATCCCTCCACCAACGCAATTCTTTCTGAACCACTGAGAAGACCAGTACCAGATGGTCTAGGTCGTCCAGGAGTTGATCCCACTGCACGCGCAAGGACCACTAAGTGACTCTCATGTGAAGCCTCGCAAGGGGAACAGTGGTGATAGAGGTCGCCATCAGGCCAAGAAGGCACAGGATCTCCCGGGCTAGAATATTCCTGGAAGAAGCCACTTTAGAGGCCTGACAGAACAGGGTCTCCACCCTGTCTGGAGGGAGGAAGGCTCTGCACTGGACCGCATCCAAAACTGCCTCAATAAACTGTAGTTTCTGGGCAGGAGTCATAGAGGACTTGGGAACGTTGACCATAATCCCTAGCCTGTTGAACAGATTCAAAGTGAAGGAAAGAGCCTCTAGTAAAGAGTCCCTGGATGGAGCTGAAATCAGCCAGTCGTCCAGGCAAGGGAAAACCACAATACCCCTGCGGCTAAGAGGGTCACAACCACTGCCAAGCACTTGGTAAACACCTGTGGTGCCAAAGACAGGCCAAAGGGGAGTGCTCGGAACTGGAAGTGCTCCCCCTGGAGCTGAAACCGCAGGAATCGGTGGTGGCTGGTGAAAATGGGGATGTGCAGGTAAGCATCCTGCATGTCCAGAGCGTACAACCAATGGTTCTCCAGAAGGAGTGGAAGGAGGCTCTGGAGGGCCAGCATCCCAAATCTTTCGTACTCGACAAACTGGTTTATAGGTTGCTTAAGAAGAGTATGGGTCTGAAATCCCCCCTTTTTTGCAACCAGGAAAAAATGGGAGTAAAACCCCTTTCCCGGAGGGGAACGTGCTCTATTGCTTCCTTGAGCAAGAGAGTGTTTACCTCTTCTCGGACGAGAAGAGCCTGATACCTTGAGTAGGAGGATCTTTTTGGTGCAGTTTCCGGAGGAAATTCCAGAAACTCTATTGTGTGTCCAACAGACACTAACTGCAGGACCCATTCGTCGGAGGTGATCGCCCTCCACTCCTGTTCATGGCAGGTGAACCTCCCCCCACCTGCTGCCCATTGGGAGACTGGGGAGGCAGTGAGGATGGGAAGTCAGGAAGTGGCAGGATGTTCAGGGGGAGGACCCCCTGCACGTCTCTGGTTCTTGGAGGCAGGAGGGGTGGCTGTACCCGTGGCCTTACGCTTTCCCTGGTGGTGTGTCGGGGCTTGCTTTCTCTGCCTCCAGGTCCTTTTCCGAAAGGACTGCTGCTGGGTGCCCGATCGGTACATGGACCTCATGGACTTGAGGACAAGGCCTCTGTCCTGCAAGTCCATGATAATGTCCTTGGTGTCCCCACCAAAGAGTACCAAGCCTCGAAAGGGGGCATCTTGAATCACCGACTGAACTTCATTAGCAAGTCCAGAAAGGCGAAGTCAGGAGTGCCATCTAAGGGCAACGGCAGTTGCCGAGGTGCATGCCACAGAATCGACAGAGTCGTATGTGGCCCATAAAGCATGCCTACATGAGACCTTGGAGAGGCGAAGATCCTTGACCAGCTCCTCCTTTAAGGCCTAGAGATCCATGGCCTCGAGCCTCTAACCTGGCCAAGGTAGCTTTTTGATGAGACACCATATGAGCCACATAGTTAAGGGACCAAAGAGCGCATGTAGCCGAAGAATAGATCTTTCTCCCGAACTGGTCCATCTGCCTCAACTCTTTGTCCGGAGGAGAGGTGCTCATGTGCTTTGGTGCTGCAGAGCGCTCAAGAGCAGCAGAAATGACCACAGAGTCAGCCTTAGGATGTGTCTTCAAGAACGGAGCAGCCTTCGGCACCCAGTAAAGCCTGTCCGCCCATTTGGGGACAGCCGGCAGGGAAGGAGGCATCTGCCAGACAGTAGTTGTGAGGTCTTGGTGAGGTGCAATCCATGGAGGAATGGGGACCAGAGACAGCAACTCTAGGTCTGGATGTTCTGCGAGCCTCTGCCTCCAAGGGTCCTGATCCTCAGACTCCCAGTCGAAGAAATCCTCCATGGACCTCAGAAGGTCCGAAAAGGTAGGTATCGGGTTCTCAGGTTCCTCCAGGACCTCCTCCAAAGAATCATTAGCCCCCTCATCATCGTCTGCCTCTTTGACAGGACGGTGACGGATATCGGGAAGGGAGACGTCCGGACTAGTCTTCCCCGAGACATGTACGGTAGTTACGGAAGAACTGCTGGGGGAAGGGGACCTGGGAGACCATGGGAGAGGGAGTCTCATCTCCAGGTCCGACACCAACTCAGACCGAGCCCCCTGCCACCAAGACTGAATCAAGGTCTTGAAATCCGGGGCAACCGGATGAGGTGGAGGGGGTGGCGGAGTTGGCTGAGGCTGAAGAGGAGGAGGTGGGGGAGGCAGCATTACCGGTGGGGAAGGGTAATGACAGCCCTGGAATCCCTGGTAATGAGAGTAGGGATTAAACCCAGGGTAAAACTGCCCGTAATGACTCCAGTCTGGAGGGGGGCCAGCCGGGTAGTGGTCACCAGGAAACCCCTGCAGGTAGTACGAGGTAGTCCGGGGTCTGGAATAGATCCCAGTCGTCAGGTCTGGCGGCGGGGGTACCCATATCAGACCTGCTGTGGTGTATGTAGGTAGGGGGTCCATCGTCGGAACAGCCCACATCAGGGGGACTGAAGGACCAGCACCACCCGATATGGTGCCGGAAAGGGGTCCGGTGTCTGAACCGGACAAAGGGGCCCTGACGGCAGGACCGGATCTGGTGTCAGGGCCAACGGCTGAGGCCAACTGATAGGACCACGCTGCAGTACTGTTGTTGGGACATCAGGAGTCTGAGCCAGCGGCTGGGGCCGATCGCTAGGTCCCAGGTGAACCACATTCGTCGGGACATCTGGCGTCGGGGTAAGGTTCGCCGGTCCTCTGGCAGTATATCAGATGGAATTGGCACAACTGGAATCCCGCCGGAAGTGGAGGAGGGGCCTCCAAATTAAGGCCTGCAGGCTTCGGTGAAGTCTCCTTCCCCTTGACCCCGGGAGGAGAACGCGGATTTGACCTCGTGGAATCGACTACGTCGAGGGGTTCTGCGCAGTCTTCGCCAGTGGTACCAGCCAATGAAGTGGAGGGTACGGGTGAAGGAAGAGGAGGGAGAGGGACTTTCTCCCTCTGGTTCCGGCGGACGTTGGGTGAGGCGCCGTCAGACCCCAACAGGGGAACCACACCAGGGTGGCAGTCAGGGACGGTCGTCTTATCCAGTGGCGTTGGGCAGGAGAAGAGCCCCCGGCCGACTTATCGACGGGTGCCGGGCAGGTCCCCACTGACTTGGGAGCCGGATTACCAGCTGTCGCAACGATCCCGAGGAGCCGGGGTCGACTCATCAAGGGCCTCAGAGACGCCAACGAGCCGACTGACCTGCTGCGGTCTTACCAGATTTACCGTCCAATTTTCTGGGTGGCGGCTGGGCCTTGCTCGTTGAGGGCCGCGTGTCGTCCGCAGAGCACTCCCGCTCCCTAGACTTCTCCTTGTGCTTGCTCGATGGAGAAGATTTATCTGCCGAGGACTCTCTCAAACGGTCCATCTTCTTTTCCAGAGAAGCCAGACGGGCTTTTAAGAGATGGGCATCCAAACCCTGCGGTCTCCTTTTCTTCATGGCCTGGTTGAAGGTCTGGCACTCAGGGCAGGAGGAAACAGGATGGTCTGGGCCTAGACAGAGGATGCACTTGAGGTGACCGTCTTTGTGCGGGATCTGCATGCCACAAGACGAACACCACTTCTTCGGTGAAGACATCAAGTTTGTCAAAACGGAACAGAATCTTTGGCGAGGGAAAAATCTGATGCAAGATACTTTCACGACGATCATTATATGGAAGTCTGCAATGCGACTGACACGCAGCGACGGCGGGAAACAACTGGAGAACGGGCGTGGGGACCGCCCACTATATACAATCACGCTGACGTCGGTCATGTGACATCAGGTGGGCAGTTCCCCTTCAGGGATTGCTAGAAAAGTCTGCCGTGCAGCCCAACGCCAGGTGGCACCAGTCCCGTAAGTGATGACCTACTCTGAAGGAACCCTCTCAAAGTAAGATAGTTACCTGTAACTCTTGATCTTCTACAGAACCTCCTGCATAGAGCAACACTCTATGGTCTCAGAAATGGAGGCACTAGGAGCCTCCAGTAACCAGAACAATTGTGGTCAGTGATGTAAGTGCATGGCACTGAGGTATGGCACCATGAAAATTTCCTGTCTTCCAAGAGTCCATGTTCTCCATAGAACACCACTCTTTGATCAAGTGGCAAGCAGAAAGTATCCCATAAATAGGGGTGGTTGGTAATACAACAGGACTCATGAGGAAAGCAAAACACTGTAGCACTGCCAACCTAGAATCTGCATGTCTTCTAGCTTGAAACCCCAAAAGTAGTGCTCAGAGGAAATGTGAACGCTACTCCACAATGCAGCTCTGTGGACATCTGCAATAGGATCCAAACTCAGTGAGACAACAGATGTAACTACTTCTCACAAGGAACAGGCTCAAACTAAGCCTTTTTGATGTTTCCCTGAGAAAGAGTAGCAATGCTGACTGCAGCCAACAATCCAGTTGGGCAGGAACTGTCTGGCGATAGGTCTCTCGTCACCATTAGGATCACAAGACATACAGTAAACCGACTGCTTACGACGGTCTAGTGAAGTAAAAACCTAGAACTATATGTCACAAAGATCAAATGTAGTATATCGCAACTCTAACACACATTAGGCTGAGTTGCTGACCCCTATGAAGAACTATTTCTGGGTGAAGAACTTTAATTCACATGTGGCTGCCTTTCTGAATAGTGGGCATGTCCTCCTACTCAGCACCAGATTAAGAACCCAGCTCATCACTGTGTCTGTAATCAGTGCTGGACGTGGTGAATTCCTCTATTGAATTTCATGACGAGAGAAAAGTGTGTGATGGGGGTATTTTTGAACATTTCATGGTAAACAAAGTCATGAAAGATGAACGTTCACTGATGAAAACTGCAGACCAGAGTCTGACAAATTCAACCGGTACTCCAGGATTGGCTCACAAGGTCCAGCGCACAGCTCAAAACAAATGCTGTAACCTCGTAAAGGAAAATGCAAAGTGAGCCTGCAGGCTCTAGCTGGAGGAAATGTTTCCCGTTTCTAATAAGACTTAGACTACACAATCCAATACTCTGAATATGGTGACTTTTATCTCTTCCGGCGCCCAATTTGTACATGCACAGAATGAAGCTTGAATACAACAGATGGCACTAAAACTATGGCACCAAAGGAGGCCACTGGAGACGTCTGCTGTGCCCTGGGTCGCCCTCCACTAAAGCACTGGGTTTTCAGATTTGCTTCGGCCAGCACAACGTTGTACGGATCCGGGTGGATGCAAAATTGGTCCATTTCTCACTTTGTCAAAAAATGTTCTTGCCCAGCAATTCACATGCCGGTGTAATCACTAAACATACCCTACAGACTACGTCTCTTTGCGGTGCCCCATGAAATAAAGAATAATTGCTGACAAAGTTGCTTTCTGCTCCTGCTCAAAGATCTAACAATGGACAAGGTAATACCCGCTGCTCCTATACTCCTGTATCATACAGTACATGTATATAGAAACTCTAAGTAATTGTTGTAACTTCTATACATTGTACATATACCTGGGACCTTGTATGGTTCCACCTATTACTGTACAAATGTATTCTGTACCCTACCTGTTTCATCTTGTTTTCTGTACCTTTTGATGTGGAACCTTTGTAAACGAGCTCCGCTTAAAGGTATACCCGGACATTCAAATAAATAAATACAAAGACTGTACAGCACAGTCTATTACAGATCACTCATAAGGATCTGGTGCTGTGCAAAGAAAGCTGTCAGCTAGAACACTGTTCACTCCAAGACATGAATGACCTGGACCTAAACGTTGTTGCTCAGCTGTAGTAGAGCTAACTAGGTTCACATTGCTTCCTCTAGGACATGAAAATGGGAACAGTGCTGCTTACATCACAAGCAGGTTTATCTGTTAACTGTGCTCTCAGGGAGGACAGCCCCTTGAGGTTGAGCCCCTAGCAGTGGGCTTTCCACCCCATGAAGGACAATCCATTGACACTGGCACTAAAGGACACAGAGTACCAATAGAGAAGGGGAAACCCCCTGCAGAGATATTGCTTCTATCACAATAGAAATTTGCTGCCACTCGCATGGGGTGATCCAGAGATTTTGATGCTTACAAGTAGTTATCACTGAGAGTTCACCAGGTATCTTTCGGTGAAGCCTCCAAAGAAGAAGAACTAAAAAGCTGCCCTAAGGCTCTCCAAAACCGCAGTCTTTGAGCTGAGACTAGCTGAGGCTTTACAAACTCAGAAATATTCCCCAGCTCCCGAAGTGTCACCATGAGAACAAAGAAAAAAAGTGTGTACTTACAGTAAGTTGTGGAGTGCTCAGGTACCCACAAACTTTAGTCTGTTTTCACTGTTGCCATTCTTCAAAGAGTTGTGCATCAAAACAGTGCTAGCAGGCTCAGCACAACACAGCTTAAATTATCTGTCAGCACCATAACCACGGTATGGCTGTGTCTTTATGCACAACTCTTTAGCTAGGCAGTAAGGAGGGCTGGGAGGATGCTGGGATGCATAGGTAGAGGCATCACCATTAGAAAAGAGGAAGTTGCTATCCCTCTGTACAGACAGTTGGTGAGACCCCATCTGGAGTACTGTGTGCAGTTCTGGAGACCCCATCTCTACAAAGACATAGACAGGGTGAAGGCTGTCCAGAAGAGGGCATCCAAAATGGTGCAGGGTCTGCACCAGAAGACATACAAAGAGAGACTAAAGGAGCTTAATATGTATACCCTTGAGGAAAGGAGGGAGGGGGGATATGACAGAAACTTTCATATATCTCAAGAGAATCAAAGTCCAAGAGGGTAGCATCTTCCAGAAAACAAGATGTG
Organism: Neoceratodus forsteri; assembly: GCA_016271365.2. NCBI lineage: Eukaryota > Metazoa > Chordata > Ceratodontiformes > Ceratodontidae > Neoceratodus > Neoceratodus forsteri. The sequence continues at coordinate 1,680,366,497 of CM057455.1, read as the reverse complement.
CAAGAACAAGGGGGCACAATTTGAAGATAGAGGGGGAATGGCTTAGAGCTAATGTGAGGAAGTATTTTTTCACAGAGAGGGTTGTGGACGGGGGGGAATTCAAGAATGCATGGGACAGACATAAGGCAATTCTAGTGGGGGGGTAGGAAGAAATAGGCTGTTGGTGAACTAGGATCTGTAGCTTATCCATACGTAGGGAAATGGGCAGACTAGGTGGGCCAAGCAGTCCTCATCTGCCATCAAATTCTATGTTTCTATGTTTTTAGTGGATACCTGAGCACTCCACAACTTCAGTACACTCGTTTTGCTTTATTCTCATGTTGGCAGTTGCACTTTATTGTCTCTGTTATTTGCAAATATTAAGTTTATCCGAACAGTCAGGTAAATCTAGACGGTTGGAAGGTATATCCTCTCCTTCCCCACTGTCATTCATGGCGGCTTTCCAACTACCTATAACTTACAGCAATCAGTATTCCACTGATTAGAGACAGTTACCTAGAATTTATAAATAATTGTTTATTTGCTGGTTGAAGTTATAGCTACCAGTATTTGCAATGTCAACCTGTTTGCACAATAAATACTCAGACAAGCATTTTAAACTTGCGACCCTACACATAAAACAGTTACCTAAGAACTTACCATAACAGCAGATCTTTGAGAGAATCTCTTTCATCAGGCCACAACTTTGGAACTATACCTGCATCAGCACTAGGACCACACAGAAACCTTTGCTTGCAAGCAGTCAGCCAGGGGCCACCCATGACGATGTCACACATCAGTGACTACATAAACATAGATGGCCCCTCCTGTTTTTAGTTCCCTGCCAGAGATCATGCTTGGAGCACCTCCCTCTAGTGAACCAGGAGAGCCCCCAGCACTCCGGCATACCACGTGAGACAGAGTGCTGGAAAAGACAGCAATGGACATTGCAGTACAAAGATCCTTTATTACAACCAAAGAGGGAAGGAGCGTGCGACAGCATGGTGTGATGAAAAGAGATTCTCTTGAAGATCTACTGTTATGGTAATTTTTTATATAACTAGTCTAGCTTCTTCGAAGATATCTCTTTTGTCAGGCCACAACTTTGGAACAAGTCCCAAGCAGTACCAAATGCTAGCAGTCTGAGCAGCTGAAGCCTATAAGCTTATGACAGTAGGCCTTGTAGCACAGCTAGGTCAAATTCAATGTCCAGACTGTAATGCTTACTGATGGTGTGAACAGTATTGCATGTGGCGGCTGCACAGATTTCTGCAGCAGAAACATTCTGAAAAGAAGCTACAGACGTGGTCGTAACTCTTGCAGAATGACCAGAAACCACACCAGGAAGTTCCTCACCATACTTCCAGTAACAGAAAATAATATGGTGTGCTAGCCTTTTGGACAAGCACTGTTTAGTAACTGGGGTACCCTCTTTCCCAGTGTGAACAAAAACCTGTGAGGACTTTCTGCAATCCTGAGTACGATGGCTACAGTACCTGAGCATTCTATGCACATCTAAGGTATGGAGCAATGTTTCTCCTGAATTGGCATACTCTGGGTAGTACACTGGGAAGCGGATGGTTCGATTCAAAGTAAACTCAGACACCACCATTGGTAGAAACTTAGGATTAATGCACAAAGACATCCTGTCTTTGTGGAAAATCAAATAAAGAGGCTCACATATTAGAGCCTGCATTTCTGAAATCCTTTGCGCAAAAGTGACTGCAACTAAAAATAACGTTTTCCAAGAAAGAAAGCATAAGTCACAGCTCGTGGCTGGCTCAAATGGAGCCAAATTTAGCTTTCCCAAATTAAAGTCAGATCCCAGGCCAGAACTAGGTTTCTAATGGGAGGCTTTATGTGTAAAACGCCTCTCAAGAACTAACGGGCTACCTCCAAACAAGTAACCATATGGCCATCCAGAGGCACATGTAAAGCTGATACTGCAGCCAAGTGCACTTTCATTGAGGAATATTGCAGGCCTGAATCCGGCAAAGACAGCAGATAGTCTGGAACTTGGTTTACCGGGCAGATAAACAGAGACAGGTCATGTGAAGCGGCCCACAAAGTAAACCGCTTCCATTTCACTGAAGAAGTATGTCAGGTGGACGGTTTTCTAGCAGTCACCAGAACATCTGCCACTTTTTTGAGGTACCCCAAAGTAAGCAACAGCTATGTCTTCAGGAGCCACGTATGCAGATGTAGGGAATTCAGGTCCGAATGGACCAGGAATCCTTGCTCCTGCGATAGTAGACCCTTGCACAGGGGCAGAAGCACTGAGGGCTCCACTGCCGGCTGTTGCAGCAGAGGATACTGTATCTGCCGAGGCCATAGGGAAGCAATGAGTGTTAAGAGTTGCTGCCTCCATCTTCACCTTGAGTAATACTCTGAATTAGAGGAAAGGGAGGGAAGGCATATAGAAACCTTCCTTTCAAGGGGAAGGATAATGTGTCTCACCAGAAAATTCCACGCTCTGGAGCGAGTGTGCAAAACTGCGGCAGTTTTGTTTCATGTGAGGAACACAAAAAGGTCCAACTCTGGACAATCCCATCTTCCAAACAGGTCGTCGACCACCAAGGTCAGCAGTTCCCACTCATACACCCTGAACTGTGACCTGCTTAGCTTGTCTGCCAAGACGTTTTGAGCACCTGCAGCACGTATTGCTGATAGTTCTAGACCATGTTCCAGAGCCCAGTACCAAACTCTCATTGCTTCCCTGCAAAGCGGGTAAGAATGAGTTCATCCCATGTTTGTTGATGTAATGCACCACACAGACGTTGTCCATCTGTATTAACAGAGGACTGGGGGCCAAGTGATCCTGAAATACATGGAGCCTGTACAGGACTGCTCTCATTTCTAGGAGACTGATATGCAAAGTGCACTCCTCTTGGTTCCAATGTGCCTTGTGTCTGAAAAGACCCCAGGTAGGCTCCCACCCGGATCCCGGGGCATCCATAGTGAGTAGGTTAGGTTAGGTTAAAGTTTATTGATAGCATGTATAAAACAATGTTTGTTACACACGATATTCATAAAAATAATTAAAATACATATTTTAATAAGTTTCTCAACACCAGTCATTAAGAATACATTCTTATAAAACATAATTCCCCACATCACTTATAGTTTTTCTTGGTCTTCGAACTTATACAGTACTCTTTGTGCAAAACTAGCTAGTGCAAAAATATCTACCATTTCAGTTGGATCAAGAATCCTTTCCAATTTCTTATTAGTTTCCATCCTCTTAAATTTATTTAGCTTTGAAGATAGGAACAACTCTCTTTCTCTCTCAAAGGCAGGACATTCCAGCATAACATGTCTAGTTACAAGATTTGTCATCTCCTTGCAAATACATGGATAGACTGGATTGCCTGGGATTAAAATTCCATTATTTGATAATAATCCTAGTCTTAATTTTGTTATGGCTTTTCTTTGTTTCGCATTCTCACAAACCCTTAAATGTTTCTCTTCATTAAAAGTATGTTTTATGCCGGCCCAGTGGCGCTGAGGGTTGAGGCGCTGGTCGCTACACCTCACGCCACGCCGGCGACCCGTGTTTGGGAACGAGCACAGGTTGCCGGGGGTCGGCGGGGAGGAGATGGATTGAGCATCCAGAGGACTGCTCTCAATCTCCGGGGTGGGGGGAATTAGGCGGCCGGTGCTTGCCTGACCCCTAGCGGAGGCTGGGGATCAACAGCACGCAGCCGGAAAGAGGGAGGCGGACATGGCAGACGCTGACTAGTGCTGCCGTACGCCAGTCGCTGGTGTCACTGCACGCTATGCCCGGCCTGGGAAGAAAATTGAGAAAATGGAGCCCAGCAGCACGACATCGCTTCCCGCGCCATTCCCGAGGACGCTTCCTGGCATGGACCCGCTCGGGTTTGAGTCATCCCTCACCACCCTGCCACTGTAAGGGTAAGTCGCGGGTGCAAAGGGAGGGGTCTCATGTCCAGGGATGGTGCCGGAGGAACGGAGCGGAGGCGGCGTCGAGCTCCTGTGGAGAGAAATAATATCCGCGAAAAAAAAAAAAAAAAAAAGTATGTTTTATTTTCTTGTACGTTATATACTGCCATGAGTCCCTTATACTGCTCATGTCTCGTTGTTTAGCAGTATCTTCAAGTCTCTGAGTAACTATATCTCTAAATTTGTTAGGGTCACGTGATTCGGTATACATGTTGTTATACAATATTCCATTCTTGTTAAATTCATCATTTAGTATCTTAAACCACCCTTTCTTAATTAAATGATCATCAGTTTTTTCAATGTTTTCAGTTTTTTCTTCTACCCAGCAATGATGAAGTCAACTATCATCTGGTGTTTCCATGATTTTTTTTTTTTTTTTTTTAGAAAATTTAAACTCCTTTTTTCAATTACTGTTGAAATTGGCAATATTCCTGTTTCTGCCCTTATCGACGCATTTAGGGTAGACCTAGGGACCCCAAGTAGTTTCTTTAAATATGCATTTTGCATTATCTCCATAGATTTGAGATTAGTGCCAGGGCCCCATACTTCTGCACCATATAACATTTGTGCATTTATCTTAGCTTCATAGCACCTTTTCTGTGCAATAAAGGAATTATTTGCAATTATATTTGCAAATCTTGTAACTGCTAACATTGTCTTGGTAGCACTAGTTATTGTTTTCTTTACACGTGTGTTCCAGCTTAAATTTCTATTCATTATAACCCCCAGATATTGGAACTCTTTAATTTCTTCAATAGAATCTGACCCTATTTTCCATTCTTTTACATTTCTCCTTCCCTCACCACAAACCATTATTTTAGTTTTTTCTATATTTAATTGAAGTTCACGTTTTACAAGGATTTCCTTCACTTTAATCAATGCTCTTTTTAGACCCAATGGGGTCTGGGATATTAACACAGCATCATCTGCAATTAACAGAATTTTTACTTTCTGTTTATTTACATTTGGAGGGAACGTGTCTATCTCTTCTAGCTTATCCACTAATATATCTATATATAAATTAAATAAGGTCGGAGCTAGTAAACAGCCTTGTTTAACTCCGGCTTCTACTCTTATATTACCCGTCATTTTACCTTGTTTACTATACCTTACTATTACTTTATTATTAAAATGCAAAGTTTTTACAATTTCTAAAAGATCTTTATTAATCCCTTTCTTAATAAGAATTTCCCATAGAATTTGTCTATTAATTGAATCAAATGCGGCTTTTATATCAAGAAAAGCCATAAAGATTTTCCCTTTGTTTCTAACCACGTATTTCTCCATAATATAGCGAAGGATAAAAATGTGTTCAATAGTTGATCTCCCTTTACCAAACCCAGCTTGATTTCTGGATAGTATTTTTTCTTCTTCTATCCAAGTTTGCATTCTAGCAAGAAGTATTCTAGTAAATAATTTTGCACTTATATTCAATAAAGTTATTGGTCTATAATTTTCTGGTAATGTTAGTGAGTATCTGATGTGGGGTGGGAATCAGGAATGGGACATCTTTGAGCATGTTGCTATGTTCCATCCACCTCTGCAACGCTTTGCGCAAGGGAGTCTTAACTAGAACTTTTTGTTCTAGATTGTCTGTGAGTTGGTCCCACTACACTCTCAGAGTCCACTGTAGGATCCACATGTGCAGCCTGGCCAGTAGCACTATAACAGTGGCTGCAGCCATAAGGCCCAGAAGGTGTACAAAAGTCCTTGCTGAGACATAACCTTTGTTGTGTACCAACTGTGCTTCTGCAGTCAGGCGTCTTGCCCTGTCCAGCGGCAGAAAAGCAGAAACCTGGGTTGTATCTAGAACTGCCCCTATGTACTGCAAGCACTGGCAGGGTCTAACCTTGGGATGCTGACCATCACCCCCAGAGCATCAAACATCTACCTGGTTCGGGCTAAGGACTGCAGTAACTGGTCCCTCGAAATGGGCTTTTAATAGCCAGTTGTCCAGGTAAGGGAAGACATACAGGTGTTCTCTGTAAAGGCTACTGCCACCACTGCCAAGCATTTGAGAAAGACTCGTGGCACAGAAGAAAAGGCAAAGGGCAACACTCTGAACTGGTAATGCTCCCCCGGAAGAGAAACTTCAGATATTTCAGACCTTCAGCGCCTCCTGATACAGAGGGCATGAAAGGCTCCCCATTCTGTTTGCTGATGTAGTGTACTACACTGATGATGTCTGTCTGCACCAGCAGATAGCCCAGGGACAGATGGGTCTGAAATAGCAAGGATCTGCTGAGGGGAGGGGTGAGGAAGAGAACCTCTTACAACAGGGTGTTGGGTTACATCCACTGTAGCAGCATCTTTTTGACCAGGGAGGAAACCAGAAATACAGGTTACTCACCTGTAACAGGAGTTCTAGGAATGGTATATGTTGTTCACCCACACTGTCTGGCAGGTTCCTTGCCGCTTTAAATCTTGCCGGAAGGTCTTCAAGCTGACTCCTCCCACCCACCCGGGTGGTAAAACTCTCGGCTCCGCCCCATGATGTCAGATCTAGCCCACAGGAAGCTGTAGGTTGTGCATCGAAGCCGGGAGGCAGGGGATGAACAACATATACCATTCCTAGAACTCCTGTTACAGGTGAGTAACCTGTATTTCTAGGGACATGGATATGTTGTTCATCCACACTGTCTGGCAGATTCCTAGCAGTTCCTCGGGAGGAGGGAGGCAAGGCACCCCTACTTAGGGAATAAAGACTGGAGAACCGAGGCCCCAAAATCAGCATCCCGGCATGACCCAAGGTCGATGTGGTAGTGGGTAATTAAGGTATGTGTCGACTTCCAGGTAGCAGCCCTGCAGATATGCTGGATAGGGACATCCCTGGAAGCAGCCACCGATGCAGCGGTATGGTGGGTAAAATAAGCTCTTATCCCTCTGGGAGGCTCCATGTCCGCCAACCTATAGCAGAGATCTATGCAGGAGGTGACCCACCCGCTCATAGTCCGCTTGGCTGCAGGTCTGCCAGGTGCAGCTTCAGCATAGGTGACAAACAGCTGGCGAACCTCTCCCCAAACTTCAGCCGTACGCTCCTTAAGAAAGCGAGCGCTCAACTAGGGTCCAATATGGAGCCTATATTTGGCCTCCGAGATGTGAATGGGGTAGAACACCAGCAGAGTCAACACCTGGTTAAGGTGAAACTCTGACACCACCTTCGGAAGGAATTTCGGGTTGGGGTGCAGGACAACCTTGTCCCTGTGGAAGACCTGATAGGGAGACTCAAAGGAAGTGCCTGGAGCTCTCCCGTCCTTCTGGTTGACATGATAGCCACCAAGAAGGCGGTCTTCCACAACAGGTGGGAGATATCACACCTGTACATTGGTTCGAATGGCTTGCCCGTGAGCTTGGCCAATACCAGCAGTAGATCCCACAGAGGTGGAGGTTCTCGCATCAGAGGGGGAAATGTGATCAAGGCCTTAGAAAAGCGCCAGACCACCTTCTCCTGCACCACCGACCGCTTTCCGGTCTGCACCCGGAGGGCAGAGATGGCTGTCAGGTGCACCTTAAGGGTCGTCGACCGAAGCCCTTGCTGAGAAAAGGACCAAGGTAGTCCGGAATGCTTGCCGAGGAACAGGAGGAAGGGTCCAGGCCCTTTCCCTGACCCCAAACGGAAAATCTCTTCCATTTGAAGGCATAGCATTATCTGGTCGACTCCTTACGGGACGCCTCAACTACGTTGAGGACCTTGTTGGAAGACCCAAGGCCTGGAATCTAGCCGCTCAGGAACCAGGCCGTCAGGTGCAGGGATTGAAGGTCCGGATGGAATACCTTCCCCTAATGACAGAGATCAGGTCCGGGTGGGCTGGAAACCGCCTTGGGAGCCTGGAGCCGAGACTGAGGAGAAATGGATACCAGAGCTGGTGGAGCCAATCTGGGGCTACCAGTATCACCTGCACCTTGTTCCTCCTCGCCTTGAGAAGCACCTTGTGGATCAAGGGAATGGGGGAAAGGCGTAGAAGAGGCCCGGGGTCCACGGCCTCGAAAGGTATCCCCCTGCAGCAAGCCCTCCTGAGGGGGGCAGGCATGAAACAGTCTCAGCTTCACAGTCTCCCTGGAGGCAAAAAGGTCCGCCTGAGGCGTGACCCAGTGGGAGAACAGATCTTGTGCTACCTCTGGCAGGAGAGAACCCCTCGTGAGACGCAGCCTCCGTCCGGCTTAGGGCATCGGCCAGGGTGTTGAAGGCTCTTGCCACCTGAATGGCTAGGAGATCCGCCTCCAGGCTGTGCACGAGACCATATGCGGAGAGCTTCCTTGCATAACAGCAAGGAACGCGTCCGGCCCTGGCAGTTTAGGTAGCACATGGTTGTGGTATTGTCCGTCTGGACCTGAACCTCCTGACCCTGTAGAAACGGAGCAAAGGCGGTGAGAGCTAGGCGGACCGCACGGAGCTCCAGCAGGTTGATATAGCATCGGGACTCCGGAGGGGACCAGAAGCCATGCGCTCTATGCTCCCCCAGTGGGCATCCCAACCCATCAGAGATGTGTCGGTCGGCGGAGAGACCGTCAGCCCGAGGCGGACGAACGGGATGCCCTGCTGCAAATGTGCCGGAACGGTCCACCACTGGAGAGCGTCCCACCTCTCCTGGGCCACCGTCACCAACTGATCCAAAGGATCAAGCATTGTGACCACTGACTGACCCGTCCCTGATGAAGGGGACGCATGTACCAACAGGCCCAAAGGACCACGCTGGTGCAGGCCGCCGTGAGTCCCAGGAGGCGCAGGAGTCCCGGGCAGGGCACAACTGCCCAACGAGGAATGATTGGGCAGGGAGGAAAATTTCCGGCCCTGTCCGCCGGGAGCCAAGCTCTGGCTCTGAAGAAAGTCGAGCTCTGCCCCGATGAGGGGAATCATCTGCTTCGGCACAAGTTCCGGCTCGGCCTCATTGATGAGGAGGCCAATCTGAGAGCAAACCTGGAGGGCCAGGTCTCTGGACCACTCCACCTCCACTCTGGAGGGGGCTGCCAAGAGCCAGTCATCCGGGTAGGGGTACACCCGGACCCTTCGGCGCCGCAGGAATGCCGTCACCACTGCCATGCATTGGTGAAGACCCTGGGAGCTAGAGAAGCCGAAGGGCATGGCCCGGAACTCGTAAGAGATCCCTCCGCTCTGAAGTGGAGAAATTTCTGACAAAACAGATGGATCAGGATGAGGAGAACACGTCCTGGAGGTCCAGGGAACAGAACCCCATGCCCTAATTCCAGGGATGGGATATCTGAACCAGAGTGACCATACTGAAGGTCCGAGACCTTGGGGACCTGCTCAAGTCATGCAGGTTGAGAATGGGGCGCCAGCCCCCATCCGTTTTGGAACCAGGATTTCCTGGACACAGACCCGGGTCTGGAGGAGGATCCGCCACCTTCCTGATCACCTCTATCTCGAGGCGCAGGGCAACATCGGCTCGCCGGGCTGACAGCGAGGCCGATCTTCAGGCCCCTGCAAGTGACAGTCGAAGGAAGGGCCTGCTCGAGAACCAGAGGCAGGCCTTTACCTACCACTTCCCACACCCAATGGTCCGTAGTGATAGCGGACCAGGCGGAAGAGAAATGGCGGAGCCGTCCCCCCACATGGGGGGACCCAGGGAAGGGTGGCGAGGTCGAGGGCGGCGCCCCTCAACCCATCACTGGGCAGGCTTGGAGGAGGGACCGGCCGAGGGAGCTCCTGGGCCTTTACCTCCTAGCTTCCCATTAGAGGAAGTCGCTGGCTTGGGTTTGGGATGCCAAGCGCAAGCCTGCTGGCCCTCGTGCTGGTGCTGATGGGCCAGTCGTGCCGCAGGGGCCGAAGGACAAAAGGACTTACGCTGATGTTGCCAGCGGCCCTTGTCCCTCTGGGCGGAGGTGACCAAGTCCAGAGTGGCGTTGGACTTTTCGATCCGCTGGAGGTGTCCCTCCACTCCAGGGCCGAAGAGGTCAGTCCCCAAGAAGAGGATGTCCACCAACTTGTGCGGGTATCTGCCGAGAAGGAGGATACCCTCAGCCACGCCCTGCGGCGCATGGCCACCACGGCCGCTACTGACCTGGCACAGGAATCACCTATGTCCAGAGCAGTCTGAAGCTGCTGCTTAGCCACCGCCCTTCCCTGGTCCCACACCTGCCGGGCCGTGGTCTGCAGGTCGGCCGGGAGATGAGGGATCACCTCATCCAGGGAGCCCATGAGGGCGTGGGAGAAGTGTGCCATCAGCGCGGCCGAGCTGGCCTGCCGGAGGCCAAAGGAGGATGCAGCATATACCTTCCGACCAACATAGTCCAGCCTTTTGGACTCCTAGTCGGGGGGCCCACCCATGTCCCGAGCGTTTCCGGAATGCTGGAAGATGTTATCGGTGACTTGCCCCTCAGCAGAGGGATGCTCTGGAAAACCGGGCAAAGAGCCAATAGGGACCGCATACTTCCTGGCCATCCTGGCCGAGGGCGTAGGACAGGAAGCAGGCCGCTGCCAAAGCTCCAAGGCTGGGCCGATAATGGCCTCAGCCACAGGGAAGCCTTCCGTGGGTGAATCCCCTCGGTCTAGAATCTCTGTCAGGGGATAATAGGCCCATTTGGACACGGGTTTGAGCTGCAGCATGGTAAACTCCGAGATGAGCCTAAGCAGACCCAAGAAGGACGATGGGCTGTCGTCCAGAGACTGGCCCTGGGAGGACTCCAGGCCAACCAGCCTGGGGAACACGGAGGAGTCATCATCGGACTCCGAACAGTCTGCAAAGAGCTGCCTCAGACCTGAGCCACCCTTCACCTGCCGAGGGCGGCCGGGAGTGAGGGTGACCGACAACCTGTGGGGCAGGCTGTGACCAGACCGAGGTTCCACCACAATCGGTGGGGCAGCTAGATTTGGTCGAACAACCTGCCCAGAAAAGGGCATCTCGACTATGGCGAGAGGTTGCTTCTGCCATTCGGGCGGCAGCCACTCGATAGCCGGGGAATGAATCGGAGTCGATCTACTCCCGGGCAACAGCAACTGTTGCCACATGAGCTCCTCATAACATCGACGTAATCTGCGTCGAAGCCTCTCCTCATCCGAGGAGGATGACGAGGAGGAATGGTGTCGCCACTTAATCTGGTGCCCAGACCGAGACCGCCGAAGTCGGCAGAAGCGACTTGACTGAGATGAACTCCGACACAGAGACCCTCGGTGAAACTGAGAGCGGGCCTGGGAAGGGGCCGGGGACACCCGCTCTTCCCTCGACTCGGACACCTTGACCGGGGACTGCCGCCCCGAAGGTGCGGGCAGATCCTCGGTCTCCACCGGGGGAAATGGTGGAGAGGGGTTGATGGCTCTACCAGTCGACCACCCGGCTGACGGGTCAAGAGATAACTCGACTACGTCGACGGGAGTCTCGGCAGGCTGGCCTGACGGGGACACCGTGAAGCCAGCGGCTCGAGCCGCAACCTCGACCGAAGTCGACGGTCGGCTGTCCGGGGAAGGAGACCTCTCCCGCTCCCACAAACGCTGACGATGGGACTTACCCTTTGACTCCCTCGTCTTGGGCCGAAAGGAATGTCCCGATGGCCCTTCTCCCTTCGTGGAAAGGGACTGGCGAAGCTCCTTGAATGAAGCCGAATGAGAGGAACTCAGAGAGAGCGGGATAAACGCTGCAACTGAGGAGGAGGGAGATGCGGCCTGGGCCGCCTCCTCCTCGAGGGCGATCGAGTGCTCGAGCTGCTCAGCCAAGCTAGCCACCGCGGACACCGCCCAATGAGCCTCTCTGGGTTTTACCAGTGGGGAAAACTCCTCGGGGCACCTGAGCCTCAATCGGGCAGCATAATCCGACAGGACGTTGGCCGAAAAAACACGGCACATCTCGTAGACCTGTGGGTCATGGTCTAAGTCGAGGCAGAATACGCACGTGGAGTGCGGAGCAGTCCTGGATAAACTCTGCCCACCAGGGCGCCTCCAAGAGCCGGGAAACAAATTGTCCATCGCAGTCACGAGGGAAAAGAAGACCGAAGTTTAGAAAACTTCAAAAGTAAATTCGGACGAACCGAAGAATCAGGAACCAGTCAAAAACGCAGAGTGCTAAGGAGGGAACCCTGAGCTTCCAAGCGGTAAGGAAGATCTGGCATCATGGGGCGGAGCCGAGAGTTTTACCACTCGAGTGGGTGGGAAGAGCCAGCTTGAAGACCTTCCAGCAAGAATTAAAGCGGCAAGGAACCTGCCAGACAGTGTAGATGAACAACATATCCATGTCCCTAGAACTTGCTGTTCTAGTGCCACAGTGTAGAGCTCATTGGACTCATTGTTCACTGGGGGATCCACAGGTGCAGCCTGGCTAGGGGTACCATGAATATGGCTGCAGCCAGCAGGCCTAAGAGACTCAGAAAGGTTCTGGCAGTGACATATCTGCTGTTATAAAGCAGCTGGGCCTGAGCCATCAGGCAGTCCGCCTTGTCCTGCAGTAGGAAAGTAAAGTCCTGAGCTGTGTCCAGTACTGCTCCTATGTACTGTAGGCGCTGACAAGTGGTCAAGACTAACTTGGGTAGATGGACCATGATCCCAGGGGCATGGAACAACTGCCTTGTCCATGCTACAGTCTAGAACAGTTGCTCCTTGGACTCTGCATTAAAAAAAACAGTTGTCCAGGTAAACGAAGACACACAGTCCCCCCTCCTGCATGCTGCTGAGCTAAGAGGCAGTTTGTCCTGTTCTGAAGCAGGAAGGAGAGCCATGGCAGTGTCCAGAACTACCCCTATGTGCTGCAAGCACTGACAAGGGTCCATAACGGACTAGGACAGGTTGCCAAACATCCCTACAGCATGGAACAACTGTCCGGCACGCACTAGGGTTTAAGACATTCACTGCTCGGAGAGGACTGTGAGCATCCAGATGGGGGTAGACATAAAGTCCCTCATCCTGAGGGCTGCTGTCAGCCCACTGGGGCAGCTGGTCACCACCACAGGGAGAAAGAACCAGTCTGAACTGGTAACCATGCCTGTAGAACAGAAGTCCAAGGGGGCGCTGGCAAGGGAACCCAGTGTGGTGAGCAGGCAAGCAGCCAGCAGGAACAAGGGGACACCCCTTCTCCCTTGTGTCAGGAGTGACAGAGGATCCTGCAAAATAGCCATGCTGAACCCCCTTACAGTGAATAGATGGGGTTCAGAGCTCAAAGATGGAGCGTGACTCTCATTTCTGCCCCCGTGGGTGCTGGAGGAGGGAGGGAGAAAGAAGAGTACCCCCACTGTATGTCTATGTACCCAAGGAATTGGTGCTGTGGTCCTCGTCCCATAGGCACTGTGGGCCCCAAAAACAGGGAACCGCCAAGGGTCCGGTCAGAAACAAGTCAGATGTGGTCCAAACCTTCACCACCGCCCTGGAGTCAGTAGTCCCCTCCACCAGAGTGAAGAGAGTGGAGTGGAGAGGAAGGCCTAGAGGATGAACCTCCTACTCCAGGGGACAATGCGCCTAGTGGCACAGCCCCAGCAAACCGAGAAAGAAGCGGGGTGCAGAAAGGGGCAGAAGGGATCTGGTAGGGTTGTTGCCCCCATGCTGCCCCTGGCAGGAATGGGAAAACCTAGGAGGGGACGGCACACACTGCCTGGAGGAGAACGGCAACCTGCCCTACCATAAGCAGCCAGGGCAGTGCAGAGAAGACCAGGGCCCGGTCTCCCCTCATAGGCTGCCCAAGCCAGGTGGGAGAAAGGGGGCTTCCTCACCAGCAGTTGAGGAAAAAGTGAGAGAGATGAAGAAGGTGAGGTTAAGCTTCAAATCCCTGACATCGCCACTGACATGAAATAGAAACACAGAAACAATATAGAAACACAGACTTTGATGGCAGATAAGGACCGCTTGGCCCACCCAGTCTGCTCATTTCCCTACCTACTGGATAAGCTGCAGATCCTAGTTTTACCAACAGCCTACTTCCTCCAACCTTCCACTAGAATTGCCTTATGTCTGTCCCATAAATTCTTAAATTCCCTCCACTGTTTTTACCCCACAACCACCTCAGGAAGGCCGTTTCGTGCATCCACCACCCTCCTTGTGAAAAAATACTTCCTCAAGTTGCCAGAGTCACCCCTCCACTATCTTCAAACTGTGCCCCCTTGTTCTTGCACATAATTTTTCCTGAAAGATGCTACCCTCTTGGACTTTGTTGATTCCTTTGAGGTACTTGAAAGATTCTATCAAGTCCCCCCCCCCTTTCCTTGAGGGTATAGATAGTAAGCACTTTTAGTCTCTGTATGGCTTCTGGTGCAGACCCTGTACCATTTTAGTTGCCCTCCTCTGCACTGCCTCCATCCTGTCTATATCCTTGCGAAGATGGGGTCTCCAGAACTGGACGCAGTACTCCAAATGGGGTCTCACCAACTGTCTGTATAGAGGGATAACAACTTCCTGATTTCTACTGGTGATGCCTATCCCTATGCATCCCAGTATCCCCCAGCCCTCCTTACTGCCTTCTCACATTGCTTGCCTACTTTTAGGTCATTTGATATGACAATCCCCAGGTCCCTTTCCATTACTGTTGTCATTAATACCCCCCCCCCACCTCGTATACTCTTCCTTTGGGTTTTTGTTTCCCAGGTGCATTAGTTTGTACTGAATCTACAGCTGCCATACTTTTGACCATTCCACCAACCTTGCAAAGTCCCTTCTTATCCTTTCCACCCCTCCTTGTGTATCAACCCTGTTGCAGATCTTTGAGTTGTCTGCAAAGAGGCATACTTTTCCTTCCAGTCCCTCAGCAATGTCACCTATAAAGACATAAAAGAGGACCGATCCCAGTACTGAAACATGTGGTACCCCACTAGTAACCCCCCTTTTCTTCAGAGTGGACTTAGTTTACTATTACCCTCTGCGTCCTGTTGTCCAACTAATTTTTTACCTAGGTTACAACCCAGGGACCCACTCCCAAGCTGGCTAACTTGTTTATTAATCTTATGTGTGAGACTGTGTCAAATGCCTTGCTAAAGTCTAGGCAGACCACGTCCACGGCCCCTCCCTGGTCTACTACTTTAGTCACCCAGTCAAAGAAATCTATTAGATTCATCTGACATGACCTTCCCACTGTGAATCCATACTGCCTTGGGTCCTGTGCCATGCTGGCCTCTAGGTACTTGACAATTCTTTCAGAAGTGATTCCATCATTTCCCTACCACTGAGGTCAAACTGACAGGTTTTTAGTTTCCTGCCTCTGCCTTGCTCCCACTTTTGTGAAGGGGAATCACATCCGCCTCCTCCAGCCCTCAGCACCACACCGTCCTCCCATGATTTGTTAAAAAGGGTAGTCAGTGGTGCCACTAGTTCTCCCCTTAATTCTTTTAGAATTCTGTGGTGAATACCATCAAGCCCCATTATTTTGTTCACCTTCAGTTTTAGGAGTTCTTTCAGGACCATTTCTTCCGTGAATGGACTGGTATTGACCCCCTATCCAGCGCACTTCTATTATTTCATTTAGGTACCTCCTCTTCCTCTTCTTTTGTGAATACTGAGCAGAAGTATTCATTCAGTATCTCTGCCCACCGCCCTCTCACCTTTATTAAGCCTCACTATCCCTCCCCTGGTCTTTCTTTGCTCCCTAATGTACCTATAAAAGGTTTTATCCCCTTGTTTAACTAAGCTGGCTATCTTTTCCTCAGTTTGGGCCTTTGCTATTCTGACTGCCCTTCCCACTTCCTTCTGCTTTAACTGGTACAACTCTCTGTCCTGCTCCTTCTGTGTTTCCTTATACTTCCTGAATGCTATCTTTTTCTCCGTTACCTTCCCCACCACCTCTTTTGAGGATCATAGTGTTTTTTTTTCCTTTGTTTTGTTTTGTTTATTTGCTTCACACAAAGGCTTCTCGCCTCTGTGATGGCAGCTTTGATTTTTCCCCATTGTTCCTCCACCCCACCTTCTTGCCTGTTTGCTTGTGCTTTTCTGAGGCACTCCCCCATTTTGCCAAAGTCTGCCCCCCTGAAGTCCAATACTCTCACCTTTGTGTGATTTGACTCTACAGCTATGTTTATCATGAACCACACTGTTTGGTGGTAGTTTGTTCCCAGATGGATACCCACTTCTAAATCCGAGATCCTGTCTCCATCCCTGTTTGAGAGTACCAGGTCTAACATTGCTCCCTCCTGAGTGGGTTCCAACACTAGCTGTCTGAGGCATGACCCCTGTAGGGCATCGAGAATTACCTTACTCTTGGATGTGGCTGCAGCAAAGGTGCTCCAGTTAACATCTGGCATATTTAGGTCCCCCATCAACAATATCACCCCCTTTTCTGCCATTCTAAGGATGTCTTCTATCATTTCCTTGTCCATTTCCTTCCCCTGAGACAGGGGTCTGTATATAACCCCTGTACGGATTACGGTGCCATTTCCTGTCTCCAGGGTGACACACAGTGCCTCCTCTCCTCCCCATGTACCCTTTAGTTCCATTGCACTGATCCCTTCCCTTACATAGACAGCTACTCCTCCTCCTCCTCCTCTTCTTCCTCTTTTACCCTCCATATCCCTCCTGTAGATTGTGTACCCTGGTACGTTGACATCCCAGTCATGGTTCTCTGTGTACCATTTTTCTGTGACTGCAATGATGTCCAGGTGTTCCTCTTCCATCAAGGCCACTAATTCAGGGAGCTTGTTACCAGACTACATGCACTGGTACTCATCGCCCTCCATTTTATGATAGCCTTACCCCTTTTAGCCCCATCCCTGTCCTTACTGTCTTTGCCTTTTTCTCCACTGACCCCTGTCCTGCTTCCTATCGACTTCTCTACCTTAGTGTTTACCTCACTAACTACCCTGTTTTGTTGGGGGGAGCTGGGATTTCAATGCTTCTTTTCAGTGCCTCCCCCCATGGCTACTTTAAATGCTTGCCAACGAAGCATTTAAACCTATCATCTAGGAATCTGGTTCCCCTCCAGGATGATGGGCCCAAGAAACATCTGGCAGGGGAGGCCGAGGAGGGCCTCCAATTACCTGGGTGGGGCATGGAGCAGAAAGTCCCAGTCTTAGCAGAGAAACGGAAGAAAAAATTACCATAGTAATGTTGTTTAGTCTAATGGAGTCTTGCTGTATTTTGACTATATGCAGTTAACCCCAGCACTTGAACTGCTCCGGAGAGGAAAGGGTTAACTATATGCAAGAGCATAGAACGCTGAGCTTGAGCTCGGTTTTCAGACCTCTGTCTCTGGTACATATCAGTGTAACCGTCAGATTCTTACAAGCACTATACTAACTAACAGCTATAGAAATTGTTTTAAATTTTATGCCATAGGCAACAAATGCTTGGGTCCAAAAATACTCAAGTCGAGAACCCAAGAAGAACCATATGTAGACAGTGAAAAATGCAATGAGAGGGGAGGCAGGGAGAGAGGTCAGAATACAGCAAGATTCTATGAGATGAAACTACATTACTATGGTAAGTAATTTTTTCTTCAAACAACATGAAGTCTTGCTGTATTTTGACTATATGCAGACTACCAAGCAGTTCCCCCCTTGGAGGAGGGGATAACAGAACCTTACTTTGGGAACAGGCTCTGCAGTACTGCTGTGCTAAACTTAGCATCACTCCTGGTCTGGGCGTCCAGAGAGTAATGCTTGGTGAATGTATATACAGGTTACTCACCTGTAACAGGAGTTCTAGGAATGGTATATGTTGTTCATCCACACTGTCTGGCAGGTTCCTTGCTGCTTTAAATCTTGCCGGAAGGTCTTCAAGCTGGCTCCTCCCACCCACCCAGGTGGTAAAACTCTCGGCTCCGCCCCATGATGCCAGATCAAGCCCGCTGGAAACCAGGTTGTGCGTCGAAGCCGGAGAGGTCGGGTGGGTCGTGTGGATGAACAACATATACCATTCCTAGAACTCCTGTTACAGGTGAGTAACCTGTATTTCTAGGGACATGGATATGTTGTTCATCCACACTGTCTGGCAGACTCCTAGCAGCTCTCCAGGAGGAGGGAAGCAAGACGCACACCCCCTACTTGGGAAATAAAGACTGGAGAACAGAGGCCCCAAACCCAGCATCCCGGCGTGACTCAAGGTCGATGTGGTAGTGGGTGATGAAGGTATGTGCTGACTTCCAGGTAACAGCCCTGCAGATTTCCTGGATAGGGACATCCCTGGAAGCAGCCACCGATGCAGCAGTATGGTGGGTAGAATCAGCTCTTATCCCTCTGGGAGGCTCCATGCCCGCCAACCTATAGCAGAGATCTATGCAGGAGGTGACCCACCTGCCTATCGTCCGCTCGGGTGCAGGTCTGTCAGGTGCAGCTTCAGCATAGGTGACAAACAGCTGGCAAACCTTTCCCCGAACTTCAGCCGTCCGCTCCTTGTAATAAGCGAGCGCTCTTCTAGGGTCCAAAGTATGGAGCCTATATTCAGCCTCCGAGGTGTGATTGGGGTAGAACACCGGCAGAGTCAACACCTGGTTAAGGTGAAACTCCAACACCACCTTCGGAAGTAATTTCAGGTGGGGGCGCAGGACAACCTTGTCCCTGTGAAAGACCAGATAAGGAGACTCAATGGAAAGCGCCTGGAGATCTCCCATCCTTCTGGCTGACGTGATAGCCACCAAGGAGGCGGTCCTCCACGACAGGTGAGAGATGTCACACCCGTGCATCGGTTCGAATGGCTTGCCCATGAGCTTTGCCAGTACCAGCAGTAGATCCCATGGAGGTGGAGGTTCTCGCACTGGAGGGGGATATGTGATCAAGGCCTTTGAAAAAGCGCCCGACCATCTTCTCCTGCGCCACCGACTGCTTCCTGGCCCATGCCCAGTAAGCAGAGATTGCTGCCAGGTGCACCTTAAGGGTCGTCGACCGAAGCCCTTGCTGAGAAAGGGACCACAGGTAGTCCAGAATGCTTGCCAAGGAACAGGAGGAAGGGTCCAGGCCCTTGCCCTGACACCAAATGGAGAATCTCTTCCATTTGAAAGCATAGCATTTTCTGGTCGACTCCTTACGGGACACCTCAACGATGTTGAGGACCTCGCTGGAAAGACCCAAGGCCTGGAACTCCAGCCGCTCAGGAACCAGGCCATCAGGTGCAGGGATTGAAGGTCCGGATGGAATACCTTCCCCTGATTGAATGAGATCAGGTCCGGGCGGGCTGGAAGCCGCCTCAGGAGCCTGGAGCTGAGACTGAGGAGATCTGGATACCAGAACTGATGTGGCCAGTCTGGGGCTATCAGAATCACCTGCGCCTTGTCCCTCCTCGCCTTGAGAAGCACCTTACGGATCAAGGGAAATGGGGGAAAGGCGTAGAAGAGGCCCGGGGTCCACGGCCTCGAGAAGGCATCCCCCAGCAGCGAGCACTGCTGAGGGGGGTGGGCATGAAACAGTCTCAGCTTCACATTCTCCCTGGAGGCAAACAGGTCCACCTGAAGCGTGCCCCAATGGGAGAAGAGATCTTGTACTACCTCCGGCAGGACAGACCACTCATGAGACGCAGCCCCATCCAGCTTAGGGCATCGCCCAGGGTGTTGGAGGCTCTTGCCACATGAATGGCAAGGAGATCCGCCTCCAGGCTGCGCACGAGTGACCAAATGCGGAGAGCTTCCCTGCACAGAGGTATGGAGCGCGTCCCACCCTGGCAGTTTAGGTAGTACATGGTCGTGGTATTGTCCGTCTGGACCTGAACCACTTGACCCCGTAGAAACGGAGCGCAGGCGGTGAGGGCTAGACGAACTGCTCCAAGCTCCAGCAGGTTGATGTGGCATCGGGACTCCTGAGGGGACCAGAGGCCGTGCGCTCTGTGCTCCCCCAGATGGGCACCCCAACCCATCAGAGAGGCATCGGTCGATAGAGAGACCGTCGGCTCGGGGCGGACAAACCGGATGCCCTCCTGCAGATGTGCTGGAACGGTCCACCACTGGAGAGTGTTCCACATCCCCTGGGTCACTAGCTGATCCAGAGGATCGAAGTGCTGTGACCATTGGCTGGCCAGCCCCATTGAAGAGACGCATGTACGGCCATTTGTGGACCACGCTGGTGCAGGCTGCCGAGGAGCCCAGGAGGTGCAGGAAGTCCCGGGCAGGGCAGTTGCCCAACCTGAAATGATTGGGCAAAGGAGGAAAGAACCTCGGCCCTGTCCACGGGAGCGACTCTGGCTCGTGAAAGTCGAGCTCTGCCCGAGATGCATCACCTGCTTTGGCACGAGTTCCGACTTGGCCTCGTTGATGAGGAGGCCAACCTGAGAGCAAACCTGAAGGGCCAGATCCCTGGACCACTCCACCTCCGCTCTGGAGGGGCTGCAATCAGCCAGTCATCCAGGTTGGGGTACATACGGACCTTTCGGCGCTGCAGAAATGCTGTCACCACTTCCATGCATTTGGTGAAGACCCTGGGAGCTAGGGAAAGGCCAAAGGGCATGGCCCGGAACTCGTAAAGGGATCCCTCCGCTCTGAAGCGGAGGAATCTCTGGTGGGATGGACGGATTGGGACGTGAAAGAACACGTCCTGAAGGTCCAGAGAACACAACCACATGCCTCGTTCCAAGTATGGGATTATCTGAGCCAGAGTGACCATCCTGAAGGTCCGAGACCTTAGGAACCTGTTCAGGTCGTGCAGGTCGAGAATGGGGCACCAGCCACCCCGTCCGTTTTGGGACCAGGAAGTACCTGGACACAAACCCTGGGTCTGGAGGAGGATCCGCCGCCTTCCTGATCACCTCTTTTTCGAGGAGCAGGGCAATATCGGCTCGGCGAGCCAACAAAGAGGCTGCGGACCCCGTAGTCCCTCGAGGGGCGACGGCTCGGAAGGCGGGGCCTGCTCGAACTCCAGGGGCAGGCCCTTTCCTACCACCTCCAAAACCCAACGGTCCATGGTGATAACGGACCAAGCTGAAAGGAAGTGGCGGAGCCGTTCCCCCATGGGGGGAACCCAGGGGGGAGAGACAAGGCTGGGGGCGACACCCCTCAACCAGTCACTGGGCAGGCTTAGAGGAGGGACCGGCTGACGGACCTCCTGGGCCTTTACCTCCCTGCTTCCTGTTGGAGGAAGCCGTGGGCTTGGGTTTGGGATGCCAAGCGCGAGCCTGCTGGCCCTGGTGCTGGTGCTGTTGGGCCGGACGTGCCGAAGGCGCAGAAGAACGAAAGACTTGTGCTGCTGCTGTTGGCAGCCTTTGTCCTTCTGGGAGGAGGTGACCGAGTCCGGAGTGGCATTGGACTTTTTAATCCGCTGGAGGTGACCTTCCACTCCAGGGCCGAAGAGGTCGGTCCCCAAGAAGGGGACATCCGCCAGCTTGTGCTGGGTATCCGCCGTGAAGGTGGATATCCTCAGCCATGCTCTGCGGTGCATGGCCACCGTGGCCGCAACCGATCTGGCACAGGAGTCTCCAATGTCCAGAGCCGTTTGGAGCTGCTGCTTAGCCACTGCCCTACCCTGGTCCCGTACCTGCCGGACTGTGGTCTGCAGGTCGGCCAGAAGATGAGGGATCTCCTCATCCAGGGAGCCCATGAGGGCGTGGGAGAAGTGTGCCATCAGCACGGCCGAGCTGGCCTGGCGGAGGCCAAGAGAGGACGCAGCGTACACCTTGCGCCCGGCATAGTCCAGCTTTTTGGACTCCTTGTCGGGGGGCTTGTCCACATTCCTGGTGTTCCCGGAACACCGGAAAACGCTGTCGGTGACCAACCCCTCGGCAGAGGGGTGTTCCGAAAAACCGCGCAAAGAGCTGGTAGGGACCTCATACTTCCTGGCCATCCTGGCCGAAAGCGCAGGACAGGAAGCAGGCCACTGCCAGAGCTCCAAGGCTGGGCCAACAATGGCTTCAGCCACCAGAAAGGCCTCCATGGGTGAATCCCCTCAGTCCAGCATCTCCGTCAGGGGATACTTGGCCCGCTTGGATACCGGCTCGAGTTGCATCCCGGTGGACTCCGAGATGAGCCGAAGCAAACCCATGAAGGACGATGGGCTTTCATCCATCGACTGGCCCC
This sequence comes from Neoceratodus forsteri, assembly GCA_016271365.2. Taxonomy (NCBI): domain Eukaryota; kingdom Metazoa; phylum Chordata; order Ceratodontiformes; family Ceratodontidae; genus Neoceratodus; species Neoceratodus forsteri. Next base: position 1,680,344,709 of record CM057455.1, on the reverse strand, counting down.
CGGAGGACTCCAGGTCAATGGGCCTGGAGAACAGGGAGGAGTCGTCGTCAGACTCCGAGGAGTCCAAGAAGAGCTGCCTGGGGTCTCAGCCACCCTCCACCTGCTGAGGACGGTCGGGAGTGAGGGTGACCGACAACCTGTGGGGCAGGCCCTGACCCGACCGAGAGTCCTTGGTCGGCGCCCCCGATTTCGGTTGTGGAGGCGGAGGTTCCACCACAATCGGTGGGGCAGCTGGTTTTGGCCGAACAACCGCCCAGACTTGGGCACTCTCGGCTACAGCGGGTTGTTTCCACCGCCAGGTGACAGCCACTTGATGGCCGGATAGACGGCGCCGGCTTGTTCCCCGGACAGAAGTAACTGCTGCCACATCAGGTCCTCGGAGCATCAACGCAACTTGCGCTGAAGCCTCTCCTCTTCTGAGGAGGAAGACAAGGACGAGCGGCAGCGCCGCTTACTTCGGTGACGAGACCAAGACCGCCGATGTCGGTGGGATCGGCTGGACCGAGACAATGTCCAAGACCGAGACCAAGATCCTCTGCGTTTCTGAGGACGGGTCTGGGAAGGGGCAGGGTACATCCGCTCTTCCCTCGGCTTGGAAGCCTTAACTGGGGACTGCGGCACCAGAGGCGCAGGCAAGTCCTCGGTCTCCACCGGGGAAACTGGTGAAGAAGGGTTGTTGGCTTCACTGGTCAAGAAAAATCTCGACCGCGTCGACGGGTGTCTCGGCCAGCTGGCCTGACGGGGACACCATGAAGCCAGTGACCTTAGTCGCAACCTCGACCGAAGTCGAGTGTCGACTGTCAGGGAAGGGGACCTCTCCCGCTCCCACGAACGCCGACAATGGGACTTACCTTTTGGGTTCTTCTTTCTGGACCGAGAGGAATGTCCCGATGGCCCCTCTCCCTTCGTGGAAAGGGATTGGCAAAGCTCCTTAAAAGAAGCTGAATACAAGGTACCCAGAGAGAGCAGGATAAATGCCGCGACCGAGGAAGAGGACGATGCGGCTCCTCCTCGAGGGCGGTCATCTGCTAGAGTTGCTCAGCCGAGCCAGCCACCGCGGTAACCGCCCAACGGGCCTCCTTCGACTTTACCGGCGGGTAGCGCTTCTCGGGGCACCCAAGCTGTAACCAGGCAGCGCGGTCTTCCAGGACGTTGGCTGAAAACGAAGGTCATAACTCGCAGGCCGGCGGGTCATGTTCTAGGCTAAGGCAGTAGACGCACGTGGAGTGCGGGTCCGTCCTGGACATTTTCTGCCCAAAAGGGCACCGCCGAAATCCGGGAGTCGATTTGTCCATTGCAGCCGTGAGGGAGAAACTTGACCGAAGTCTTGAAATTTTAAAATAAGTTTCGGGCTAACCGAAGAATTAGGATCCAGTCTAGATGCAGAGCGTTAAAGAGGGAACCTGATCCTCCACGTGGTAAGGAAGATCTGGCGTCATGGGGCGGAGCCGAGAGTTTTACCACCCGGGTGGGTGGGAGGAGCCAGCTTAAAGACCTTCCGGCAAGATTTAAGGCGGCAAGGAACCTGCCAGACAGTGTGGATGAACAACATAGTCATGTCCCTAGAAGAACTGTTTTCCAGGTGGCTGCTTTACAAATTTCCACCAAGGGAATATCCCCAGCTGCTGCCAGAGAGGCGGCTGTACCTCTGGTTGAGTGAGTCCTCAGACCTGAGGAGGGCTCTTTCCCCAGTTTTGAATAGCAGAATTGGATACAGGAGATAATCCACCTGGCAACAGATATTTTAGTGGCAGGTCTACCTTTTCCTGCTTCTCCATAAGTAAGAAATAACTGGGTACAGTCATTCCTATGGGCCTCAGTATGCTCTATATAATAGCTAAGTGCCCTCTTCACATCCAGACTGTGGAACCTTCTCTCCCCTGAGGAAGAATGGTCAGTGAAAAACACAAGCAGAGACATAGAATGATTCAGATGAAAATCCGAAACCACTTTAGGAAGAAACTTTCTGTTTGTCCTAAGGACCACCTTAGCCCTATGGAAGGTTCAACTGACAGACCCTGCAATTCACTGATACGCCTGGCAGAAGTAATGGCTACCAGGAAGACAGTCTTCCAAGTCAAGTACTTGAGGTCAGCTGAGGATAAAGGTTCAAACGGGGGCTGCATAAGCTGTACAATGCAGACATTCAAGTTCCATGCATGAGTAGGCTCTCTGAAGGGAGGATTGATGTGAACCAGACCTTTGAAAAACTTACTAAAAACAGGATGAGATGCCAGAGAAGATCTCTTCCCTGCAGAAAGAAAAGCAGAGACAGCTGCCAAATGCAGTTTAAGGGTAGCATGCCTGAGGCCTAAGCTATTAAGATGAACCAGATAATCCAGGGCTGTGGCAATGCTCACAGAGCCTGGTTATATGTCTCTCTCAGAACACCAAATACTGAATCCTTTCCATCTAGAATTGTAAGTTTTTCTGGTGGAAGGTTTTCTGGAAACCTTAAGCATATCCATTACCCCTTGTGAAAGATGCAGACCTGCATACTCTAACTCTTCAAGAGCCAAGCCTCGAGTCTGAGAGAATGAAGGTTGGGATACCAAATTCTCCCCTGAGAAGACGTCAGAAGGTCGTGCCTCCTGGGTAGAAATAGGGGAACTGAGACTGTCAGGGACAGCAGCAGAGGGTACCATGGTTATCTGGCACAATCTGGAGCCACTAGGATCACTGTGCAGGGTTGAGACCTGATCTTGATCAGTAGTCTGAATATCAGTGGAAAAGGAGGGAAAGCATAAAGAAACCTGCTTGTCCAGTTTAACAGGAGAGCATCTAGAGGAACAGTCCCTAGGACTGGGGGTCTGCAACAGAACAGATGATTGTCTGGGGCCACACAGATATCCATCTTTGGAGTGCCCCATCTCCTGAAAATTACCTGAAGGACATGAGAATTCAGGGCCCACTCGTGATGACCTTGAGATATTCTGCTTAAAGCATCTGCCAACACACTGTCCTTCCCTGGAAGGTGAACTGCTGTTAGAGAAGTTTGAAGAGAATAGGCTAGTGACCATACCTTCATAGCTTCCGTGCACAAGGCCGTGTACCGAGTGTCCCGTGCTTGTTTGTGTACTACATTATAGTGGTGTTGTCTGTCCTGATCTGCACCACTTTTCCTTTGACTGATTCTGAGAATGCCTGAAGGGCCAGATACACAGCTCTGAGCTCCAGAAGACTGATGTGAAGGACAGACTCCTGCTGCAACCAAGTACCCTGTGCAGTGAGAGTCCCTAGGTGGGCTCCCCACCCCAGGAGAGAGGCATTTGTGGTCAGTAACACTGAGGGTGCTTGACTGAGAAATGGGACATCCTGTCTGAGATTGTCCTGATCCAACCACCACTGGAGGGCTTGGACAAGAGTCTGAGTCACTGGAATCAGTTTGGTGACAGAATCATTTTTCTGAGAGCAAAAAAGACCTTAAATGGAATTGAATATCCCTCATCTGGAACCTGGCTCCCTGAACCACTGCAGTGGAAGCTGCCATGTAGCCTAAGAGCTGAAGAAAATGTCTGGCTGGACAAGACACCAGAGGTTGGAAAGAAGAAGCCAGATCTTTAAGGGCCTTTATCCTTGAGCATGGGAGGAAGTCCCTTACCTGAACAGTATCCAGCTCTACTCCTATAAAGGTAAGGAGCTGTACTGGTTCGAGAACTGACTTGGATAGACTGAGAAGGAATCCCAGAGAACTTAGAAGATTCTGGGTGACCTCTAGAGCCGACTTGATGCCCTGCCTTCTGAGGAAGGCTACCACCACTGCTAGACATTTTGTGAATACCCTTGGGGTACGTCAGGCCAAAGGGCATGGCTCTAAACTGGTAATGACCTGAGGGCAACTCAAACCAGAGTTACTTTCTGTGGGAGCACCTGATAGGAATATGAAAATAGGCATCCTTGAGGTCCAGAGAAGCTAGCCAGTTTCCTGGCCTCAGAGAGGGAAGAATTATTCTCAGAGTCACCATTCTGAATTTTGGCTTTGTGATATGTTTGTTCAGATATCTCAGGTCTAGGATGGGTCGCCACTCCCGTCTTTTTTGGGGTCAGGAAGTATCTTGAATACAGTCCTTTCCCCATGTGCTGTGGAGGAACCTTCTCCACCGCTTTTAAGAGTAGTAGGGAAGAAACATCTGCCTCTCAAGCAACTGTTTCCAGGGGTGTTGCAGGTAGAAAAGACCTGGCTCTCAATCTGGGGAATCTTCTGAAGCTGAGAGCAAGTCCTGAGGCAGTATAGCGCAGTGGTTTAAGGCTCTGGGCTTCAAATCTGGAGATTTGGGTTTCAATCCCATAGCCCCCACTTGCATACTGTGTGACCCTGAGCAAGTCACTTAACTTCCCTTTGCTCCCAGGTTGCACTTGTAAACAAGCTTTCAGCTTAGTGTGTCTTACCTGGTTAAATAATTGGAAAAATAAATAAAATAAAAATAAGTCCCTGGCTTACTATATCCAGGACCCATTTGTCTGAAGTGATAGGACTTCCAGGCCTGGATGTAGTAAGCCAGTCTGCCCCCTACTGGAATTGAGGAGGCAACCTGGTCTAACACATCAGGGTGTCTGTTTGGCAGGAGCTTTAGACTGAGAAGAGGATGCAGCCCTGTTCATCCCTCTTCTACCTGTCCCTCTAAAGAACCCCCTCTGCTGGAAGGAAGAGGAAGCCTGAGCTTGGTAAAAAGGCCTATGAAAAGGCCTGCCCCTGTCAGCTCTAGACTGTTGCTTCTGAGGAGTAGCTTGCTTTTCCTTGGCCACTGTACTCCTGTAGGTGGTCCTGTACTCATCCATCTTCTTCATGTAAGACTCTGTCTGCTCCCCGAACAGAGAATTACCAGTGACAGGAAAATCCATGGCCTTAGCCTGGGTATCCTGCAAAAAGGCTAGTACACCTGAGCCAAGTGAATCTCCTTAAGGAGACAGATGTAGCCATGACTCTAAATGCCACATCATTAGAGTCCACAGCACCATGGAACTGCACCTTGGATGCCTCAATACCATCAGCAGCCACCACCTCCAGCTCCTTGACTAGCTAGGGGGAAGCCTTCTTAGCCAGCTCCAGAACCGTATCCCACCTGGACTTCTGGTACCTGGCTGTACAGGCCATATAGGCAGCCTGTCTGATTTCCAAGAAGGATCCCAAATATTGCTTTTTGGCCATGGCATCCACCTTCCTGGAATCCTTATCTGGGGGGTTGTGAAGCCAAAGGAATATTAGCCTTGTCACAGGCTGCAACCTGCACTACCCCAACATGGTTGCAATGATTGTACAAGGAATCCGTACCAGAACCTGACAGTATATACCTCCTGTTCATCTTTTTATCCACAGGAGTTGCAGAAGTGGGCACTTGCAAGATTTGTTGGGTCTGTTGCCCTAAGGACTTGTGTAGTGGGCAAGACAGCCTCCTGGACTCTGGGATGTCCATTATTTCCACATAGTCAGGTTCTTCCTCCTCTTCAGCAGCTTCCACAACTGGGAGCTGGAGAGTTTCAGCCACTTTTCCGTAGAACAAAAAGTGGGAAGGGGACTCAGGAAGTCTGGGAGGGGAGACATTGGAAGGCCTGTCTGGGGAGATGTCAAGCTCTACAGGCTCATCTAGGCCTCCACAATCATCATCATCATCATCATCATGAAACTCTTCTCCCTCCCACTCAACAGCATAAAAAGCCTCTGGATCATAATTTGTTGGGGCTGGAACCATCCGAACCAACCGCCTGCCTGAGGGCGTCGGTTCAGATGGAACCAGGCGAAGCGACTGTACAATACTTATCGCTTTCGCAATCTCCTCAGCGGTTTGGGATCTGCAGTGTTGGATTTGAACTGGCTAATTTTCTCTTTTTCGTAGACGGAACCAATCCCTCAGAATCAGGTCTCCTTTTGCCCGAGGAGGTATCGCCCATGTTAGCAGGCACCTCCTCAGGTTCAGTCAGAAACAAACCAGGCTGGCCATCTGGATATGGAAATTACGTACCTACCATAATTCTGATCTTTCCGTGTATCTTCACCGTTCATCACCTTTGGGTACTTGGCCGGAGGTCATGACCCCCACGGGAGCATTTCTGGATGGGCGAAGTCAACGCACCATCGGCGCCGCCCCCGAGGCCTACGAACTGCGTGGCGCTCACGGGTTGGCCATTAGGTGTTGTCGACTCCGCCCTCCCGCCAGTTATAAGTCGCCACAGAGGTCAGAAAAGGAGTTGGGAGAGTGGGACAAGGAAGTCCAAGGGACAGACAAAGGAAAAGATAAAACCAAAAGGAGAAATAAACGACTGAGAGAACAGAGGAAGTTTGAAGACTAAGGGGGACTGGGTAGGGGCCCCAATCTCTGGAAGTAGGAAGGAGGGAGGATTGAGGTTTTAGAAGTAAGGAAAAATTGAGAGGAGGGGGAGACAGGAGAAACATACCCTGCAACCTTGACCTGTCTCCAGTTAAATAGGAACCGAGAAGGAGTAGCCAAGAGGCTAACTGCCAGAATTGCAGGCAATAATTACTGGCAAAACTCCCTATAAGCAGAAAACGGCTATTCTGGAAGAAAAGACAGGAAGCAGAAATATCCCCCACAAAGGAGATTTTGGTGCAGGAAACTTAGTTTCTTAAATTAATTGAGGTTATGCCCACAGGGTAAGGAAATCAAGGACTGACGGGAAGAAGGAAAGAAAAGGGGGCAACTGCCAACCCCCACCCCACAGGGGTGGAGCTGAAGCACTGAAGAAGGAGTGCCCCCAATCCTGACCACTCTACCCCTAAAGAAAAACTATCCCCCATGTGCCCCAGTTTACCCCATTCCCGACTAGCAGAAAGGAGGGGGGGCAAGAGGGAGGGGGACCCGGAGACTGAGGCAACAGGGGGATGGAGGGTGGGATTGTGATGAATGGTGAAGATACACAGAAAGATCAGAATTACGGTAGGTACATAATTTTCCATATCTTACATGTGTCAATCTTCACTATTCATCACCTTTGGGTGAGTGCCAAGCCACCCCCCCAAATGGGTTTTTAGCCCTAAGGGACTGAGTCCCTTGGCTCTCAGTGGATGACACAATAAGAGGGAGCACCTTCAGACCCTGGTAGCTACATCATTGGCATCATAGGGTGCCCTTGCTTGGCGCCTTGCTAGCTCCAGACCATGTACAGAGAGTGCAATGGCTTGTCTGGTTTGCTCTGTGTCAGGCATGAAGGCTATTAGCTGACCCAGCCTGGACTACAGGAACCTGTCATAGGTTACACAGTGGGCCTGATGTGCTGCAATAGAGAGCAGCAACCGTGCCGAGTAGAAAGTCCTCCTCCCCCAGAAGTCAAAATCCGAAGAATCTTGATCTGGGGGCCGGTCACGGTGAGGGGCGTGAAGCCCATCAGGAGTGTCCAGTTGAGTCAATCCTGACTGAGGATGAGGCATGGAACCTGGAGACTCTGGGGGCACAATATCACTGGCAGAGATCCCTAGGGGCAGGAATTCCAGAAAAGGGTCTCTGCCAGGAACACAACGACGCCTCCTGAAAGGGAGCAGGCCAGGGGGGCACCACAAAGGTGTCCTCACGGAAATCGCCTAGAAAGGAGTGTGCCGAGTGCTCTTGATTGTGTTGAGTGGGAGGGGTGATGTGCAGGTCCTCTAACATCCTCACGAGGAACTGCTAATACTCAGAGAGATCGGCAGCTGGAGAGATGTGAACAGACTGCTCCTCTCCCCCACAAGAGGGGGATGAAGAGTCAGAGGACTGCGAAGGTTCAGAAGCTGTCTGCTCAGGGGGAGGCTGAAAAACCTGTCTGTCCATAGCCCTAACGTAAGAGGGAAACTGAGCAGCCTGAGCTCTTAACTGCTCCCAGAAGACAGGCCCACTAGGACCACGAATGCCTGGAAGCACAGGAGAATGTGGCAGAAGAATAGTGGCAGAACCAACAACGGGGATTGGTTGACCTCCGCCTGGGCTAGGGAGCACACCAGGAGCCCTAGGGAAAGGAGGAGCTCTGGAAGACTCCACAGCCAACAGCTGAACAACCAAACTGGTACTGCCTAGGCTGCACCCTGAAGAATCCCCCCCTGTGAGGTGACCAGGGCCGTGTAGGTCCAGAAGGACAGTCCCCTACCTCCAAAAAATGGGGCCCTCTCAAGGAAACTGAAGGGGAAGAGCGGAGATCCGCACTACAGCTTCTCCCAGAGCCCAGGATGGTTCCAAATAAAGGCCGCCGCACAGACTCCATGCCCCTCGACCCCTCAGAATCCAAGAGTGCCCTCCTCGAGAGAGAGCCAACCTAGTCAGCTGAAAGCCCTGGTTTGTCCCTGACAGGGTCATCCAGGCAGCAGCACCCTCCCCTCCCACGGGTGCTCTGATCGGCCCCAAAGTTGGGCAATCCAGGCACACCACATGAGGGGGTACCACCGCTGAGGGGTCAGAGAACCCTCCGAGGCCAGGCTGCAGGGCAATGGTCGCCTGCACCACTGCCTGCTGGTCAGAACCCCTGACCCTGGCCCCGGCAGTCACTGTCCGCTCCTCAGAGGGGAGATGGCTCCAGTCTATCGAGGACCCTACCAGGGTGCCCACGCCAGCAGCCAACTCCAGGGAGTTAGACTGCCCATCTGACTCGGAGTCTGACTCCTCCTCCAAAGAAGTGGAGATCGAAGTCCTGTGCCAAACAGTACGTGGATGCCCACTGCCATCCCTACTGAACAGGGCACCAGGACCAGAGATTGCACCACAGTCGACGCCGGTGCCCCCCCCGCACACCACGAATGATGCCAGAAGAGGACACGGCCCCAACAAGGGTAGCAGCCTAGAAGCCGGAATCTGTCACAGCGCCGTCCCGATCCACGGCACCACAAGTGGCGTAGAGACCAGCAACAGTGCCGTGAACGGCGCCAAGGCCGGAGACCCTCATGGTGCCGACCCGCCCCACAGCGCTGCGAGCGGTGCCAAGAAAAGAGACGGTGCAGACGATGGCCCCGACAGTGCTCTCGGTGCCGCAAACGGTGCAGAGGTCCGAAACCCCCACACCGCTATGTCCATGTTCGAAGCTGTGAATGGCTCCAGAACTGGACACGGTGCTGTGCTCAACCACAGCGCCGTGAACAGTGCCAGGGCGAGAAATAGATAGGGACAGACCAGCGTCGACAACTGCGCCATCAGGGCCCATGGTGCTGAGGCCCAAGACGGCGCCAAATGATGACATTGAGGGTGGCACCTACCCAGGTCTTCCAAGCCATGGGTGAGACACCAGGGGAGTCTTCGCCCCCCCCCCCGGAGAGACTGCCAAGGTGGTGCCCCCCGTCTGTCCCCCGGGGGGACAGACCAGGCCTCCTGTACTGCGGGAGGGGCCTCTGCCACGGCTAGGCTAGAAGAGGCAGAAGCCCCCCTTCTCCTCGGTCCTTACAGAACTGGGAGGGGACCCAGAGGAAAGGCTGAGAGAACACGGCTTGGCCTGACGAGTGCACACACAACCCCCGGAAGTCAGCGGAGCTGGCCCCACTTTCCACATGCATTGCTCGATGACCCAGCGGTCCATGGAGAAACAGGCGTCACACGAATCCATGTCGTGAAGCGTGCCAAGACACGCGAGGCAACAGTCGTGCTGGTCGGTGACGGAGTACTTACGGCCGCAAGGGCACCGCCGCATGAGGGGCCGTCCCGTCTTGGAAGTCTTCTTGCCCTCCGATCTAGACACGTCCTACGAGAAAGAAACACCAAACTAGACTCGACGTCGCAAAAACAACATAAAATAATGGAACAATCTTACCGGGCGACATCAGGTAGGTGAACAGAACCAGCAGGAGATAGGGAGCTGACGGACTGCAGCACGGAGTTGATAAGGAGTTGACACAGAGTCAAGAAATTCAACTGTATACAAAGTAGGCCTAAACTCTTCACTGCAAGCGTCCCACGAGGTGACCTCGACAGCGGGAGATGAAGAACTGGTGGGAGGGCGGAGTCTACATCACCCAATGGCGAACCCGCGAGCGCCATGCAGTGCGTCGGCCTCAGGGGTGGCGCCGATGTTGCGTCGACTCCACCCATAAAAAAAAAAAAACTAAAGGCTCCCACGGGTTCATGACCTCTGGCCAAGTACCCAAAGGTGATGAATGGTGAAGACTGACACAGATAAGATCAGCAGATTTCTCTGCATCTTTTTCCTTCAGCCTACTTAATCTTAATTCCAAGGTGATTTTGGGAAAATTCTTGCATATCTGGCAGTGTGTTTTGAGGTAGTCAAACCGCAGACAAACATATATGAGGTAGGGATCAGCTTTAGCAAAAGCCTCCCCACACTCAGTACAGTAGTGGGACCGGTTTTCTTCTTGGGTTTCTCAGACATTTTTGGACAAGTTCGGTTTTTTGAAACTGATAAGAACCAGACACCACAATTAAATGTAGGAATTAGAGAAAGAACAGATTTGTTTCGGTTCCCAACCGGACCGACCGATGGGAAACTGAAGAAAAACAATTTCTAAACCAACAATTCACTGTCAACCTACTTACACTACCTGTACTGTGGACAGAGACTTGATACTGAAAATAAATGAAATGGTTGAGAAAACCGATCGATTTTTACTTTTACCGAACCGAGGCGAAGGAGAGACCTCTGGAGCAACTTCACAGTTAGGCGGAGTAAAGAATCTGACGGTTACACTGATATGTACCAGAGACAGAGGTTTGAAAACAGAGCTCGAGCTCAACGACCTATGGTCCTGTATAGAGTTAATCCTTTCCTCATTGGAGAAGTTCAAGTGCTGGGACTAACTGCATATAGTCAGAATACAGCAAGCCCTCTGCGAAAAAGAGGAGGGGCGGAGAGCCAAGAGACCGTAGGGGCAGCCCAGAAAAAAAAACAGCTGGAGCCCCTGCTGACACAGTTAGGCCTGCTATCCTGTCCATGCATCAGGCAGGAGTAAAGGAGGGGTTCCCAGAAAGGGAGCAAGAACGGAACCTGGATCTGTGGGCAGGTGACAGGCCAATGCCTCTCCCCCCAGCCTCCCGGTGCTGACTTCCACCTCATGGTGTCCTGGGGGGCTGGGGGGGGGGGGAATCAAGGTGCTCCCATTCCAAGCAGACCCCAAACGTCACTGGCCAAAGAGTCAGATGGGGCACTGTGACCACACAACCTAGGCCTATCAGGAAGGACCAAGGGCAGAAACCGCACGGCATCACCAGCTGAGCAGGTGACAGGCCCAAGAGACATCTGGTGGGAGAGGCCAAGGGACGCCACCGCAGAAAGAGCAGTCCCCCCATCGTTGCTGCGATGGGTGGGGGTAATGACGAAGGTAGAGGCACCAAGTGCCGCCATCGATACAGAAGTAGTGCATCAGCCCTCATGAGGAGAGAGAGAAGGGGCAAACCATCAACGGGGGAGGCACAGGGCACCACCAATGATGTGCCACGGTCAGATATTACTGGCCAAGACATAAACCCTCCAAAACCCAGGCCACTAAGGCGATGGTTAACAGGCAGGATGGGAGAAGCAACGGCGTCAATGTCCCAAAAGGCTGCATCAGCGGGGTAGGCACAGGGCACCACCAGCGAGAGCCTCTGCTAGTCAGGGCTGTTGAAAGACAAAGAATGCAGCCCTGACCAGCCATAAGCGGGCCGGGGGTGGGAAGGACAGGAGAGGCTGAGGAGTTACTGTCCCAGGGGGCTTGACCAGTGCCGGACCCCAGAAAATGGCACCAGAGCACCCCCACCTGTAGTGGGGGGTTGGGGAAGAAGGGCCTGTAGACCATTGTTAGTTGTTTTTGTGTAGGAAAATGCACAGAAAAGGCTGCAGTCCTACGAAGACCGAAATCACCAGCAGTGAGAAAGTCCCTCGGCCCGAGGATAAGTCAGGCACAGCCTAACGAGGTGCTGCTGCAAACAGCCAAGAACAGCAGTGGTACAGGCCAGGAAATATTGGGCCAGCAGAGCGGTGGTGAGGGTAAGTGAGGGAAGCGGCTCCTGTTAGGAAGCCAAATTCATCAAGCTGATCCATCAGAAGAAAGGGCAAGCTGAAGCATAGAGCTTTTGCAGGTCTGACATGTCTGGATCGATGGTGGGAAAAGAACTGAGGAGGGTCGGGGCCAACCCCGCTTCTATAGGGGGTACTGATGTCGGACGTCATCGTGGGTGGCCCCTAGTGGTACTACTGGAAAAAGTTTCCATGTGGTCCTGGAGCCTGACAGCTTCTGTTCTATAGGTGTGACCTGATGAAAGAAATATCTAAGCCGGCCAGCCAGCACAACCACTTGCGACACTGGTGACCTGGGTTCAGAACCGAGCCAGGGTCATCAGAGGGCCAGACAGGGAGAAAATGATCGAGCAACTGATGGGCCACTCTCCTTCTCCGGGAAGGGTGGGCAGCTCTCCTCGCTGCAATATTGTCACTACTTGGGTGACTACAGATGGTGCTGGTGCAGCAGAGGAGGCAGAATGTTAGGGAGGGGCGGACGCTGGCTGAGGGCCAGAGCGGAAGTACGTCTCTGCACGCCTCCGACTCACTGGTCCTCCCCGAGTGCTGATGTCTGCAGGTGGCGGGGACCAGAATAAGGAAAAGACCCATCTGGGCCAGGTGACAGGCTCCCACACCAAAAAAGCAACCGCAGAGGATTGGGGGGGGGGGGGAGACTCCAGGTGCATGCTCCTCTGAAGTTCGAGGGGGTACAGGAGACAGCCTCCACCCCTGGGGCCATCCGTTTTCACATGTCACAGAGCGGGCACTTATCGAGCGATCCCTGGTCCTCTCTGTGGTGCATTGGGAGCCCTGAGAGAGGGGCTGGACGTGGTTACAGGGGGCTGAAAATAGAAAGTTAAAAAAAAAAAAAAAGAAAAGAAAGATATCCCCGATGAAGATCTAGCTTTTTTTTTTTTTTGAGAGAAAACATTTTTCATCGCACTGCTGCTTTAAGCAGCTATCACCAGATATTATTTCCTTAGAGACCAAAGAAAGGATGAATGGCATTTTTCAATATCCATCAAGGTTCGAAGGCAGATGTGGGACATTAAGAATGTGGAGTGTTACTTTAACAAAGGACAATAAACTCTTCTGAGCAAGTCACTAACATACTATCTCATAAGGCATTCTGTTTTTTTTAGGTTAGCCCAGTAAAATAATTGCATAATATAATGCTGCTAACAGTGGTAGCCATCAGTAACTATAGAAATCACTTCAGTGTGCCATGGTGCAAGTAATGTAACATAATTATTTGCAAGCGATAGTGGCTGCTATCAGTATTGTAGTACTAACATCATGTCATACATCAGAGGAGGAGAACCTGGGAGTGATGATCACTAGTGACCTGAAGCACTCCACGCAGTGCAAGAAAGCAGCAGCAAAGGCAAACTAGATGCTGGGATGCATATCTAGGGGGATCAGTAGTAGGAGAGAAGAGCCCTTGTACAGGTCACTGGTAAAGCCGCATCTAGAGTATGGAGTTCAGTACTGGTGCCCACACCTCAAAAAGCACATTAACCTGCTGGAGAAGGTCCAGAGGAGGGCTACAAAGATGATAGCTGGTCAGCAGGGTAAGGCATATGAGGAGAGGTTGAGGGCACTAAACATGTACTCCCTGGAAGACAGAAGAGAGAAAGAGCAGACATGATTGAGACCTTCAAGTACTTGAAAGGGATAAATAAAGTTGATAAGGAGAGTCTCTTTACGCCAAGTGGCAACCATAACACGAGGGGGTACAGTCTTAAGCTGGAGGGTGGGAGGTTTAGGAGGGAGGGCAGGACACACTTCTTCACAGAGAGGGTGGTGGACACTTCGAATGCACTGCCAGAAGAGGTAATCTCATTGAAGACAGTGGGCAGCTTTAAGAGAGGCTGGGACAGGTATAGGAGAGGGTAAGGGTCATGGGTAGGAAAGGAAAATTACGTACCTATCGTAATTCTTGATCTTCTTGGACGAGTCTCCACCACTCATTCACACTAGTGGGATTAGCGCCGGAGGCACTAGGACCCATCGGGAGCAAACTTTTTGCTGGAGAGTCGGCGCGAGAGACGGCGCCGTGAGGCACGGCGCTGCGAGCAGCGGCTCGAGCGGTAACGACTATCTCGGCGACGACCCTCCAACCGCCTCAGTACCTTTTTTACCAAGGAGGTGCAGCGCAACTAATGTAAAGGGTAAATCTAGCTTTAAAAAATGGACATAAGATAGTCCGTACGACCCGTGTAATAAGGGTCAACAAAGAAGTCCTCACATCCTAAAGATTTGAGGGAGTGAAGACCAACACAGCGGTGAGCTCGGGGGATGGAGGGTGGGAGATGAGTGGTGAGACTCGCCAAGAAGATCAAGAATTACGGTAGGTACGTAATTTTCCTATCTTCCTGGACATAAGTCTCCACCACTCATTCACACTAGTGGGAGAGTACCAAGCTGATAATCCCCCAAAAGGGCGGCAGGAGAGCCAGAGCTCACGAGTCTAAGATAGAAGCCCATTAAGGATAGTTCTGCCGAAAGCGGAATGTCACCTGGCATGAACATCCAATGCATAACGCTTAACGAAGGTATGCACTGAGCTCCAGGTGGCAGCGTTGCAGATATCCGCAATTGGAACATTGCGAATCTCCACTAAAGATGCCGCGATCGCCCTAGTAGAGTGAGCGATACCTACCCTCCAACTTGACTTCGGAGCCATGGAGTAGCAATGTCAAGGCATGCCACTAACCATGATGAGATGCATCTGATAGCAACAGGTTGACCCAGCCGGGTGTCGCTGAAAGAAACAAACAGTTGCTGAGTCTTGCGAAAATTCTTGGTTCTATCTAAATAGAACCGCAAGGCTCTCTTAACATCCAAGGAATGAAGAGAATGTTCCCCTTCATTTTGGAAATTAGCAAAGTAAGAGGGAAGCACCAGAGGTTGGTTTAGATGGAATTCTGACACAACCTTGGGAAGAAATTTAGGATGAGTACGGAGAACTACCTTGTCTTTATGGAATACAGTATACGGAGGGTCCGTCACCAATGCATGAATCTCCGAGACCCTGCGGGCAGAGGTAATGGCCACCAGGAAGGCAGTCTTCCAGGTAAGAAATTTTAGCTCACAGGTAGCCAAGGGCTCGAAAGGCTTCCGAGTGAGCATGTCCAGCACCAGGTTAATGTCCCAGGCTGCAACCGGACGCTTAACAGGGGGTCTGGTATGAAGAATCCCTTTAAGAAATCTCTTCACCATAGGGAGCTGAGCCAGAGTCAAGGAAGAAACTGGCTCATGGAACGCTGAGATGGCACTAAGGTGAACTTTAACTGTGGAGTACTGAGACCTGAGTTTGATAGGTCCAAAAGATACTCCAGAACCTTGTCAGGAGGACAGGAAAAGGGATTCCAAGAGGACTTTGCACACCAGAGAGAAAAGAGTTTCCATTTGGAAGCGTACGTTTTTCGGGTGGCTGGCTTCCACGCAGCCAGAAGGATGTCTGAGACTCAACGAGAAACGTTGAACCGATTCACTTCTACCTCTTCAGGAGCCAAGCATGAAGGTGAAGTGATTTCAGGTTGGGGTGGACCAACAAACCCTGAGTCAAAAGACTGATTTGCAAGGGAAGTGGTCTCGGAGAGGCTGCCAACATACTGTTGAGCAGAGGAAACCATAGTTGCCGAGGCCAGGAGGGAGCAATGAGAATCATTTTGGTCCCCTGAGACTCGAACTTGAGGAGAACTCTCTGGATTAGAGGAAGCGGTGGAAAGGCATAAAGAAAGCGTTTTGTCCACCGCAGCCTGAGGGCATCCTGACAGAAAATGCCAGGCCCTGGATTTCTGGAGCAGAAGAGAGGCAGTTTTGTGTTGAGTGGGATGCAAAAGGTCCAGGTCTGGAGTCCCCACCTTTGAATAGTGACCCGAGCTACGGCTGGATTGAGAGACCACTGTAAGGGTCTGCCTCCATTCTGCTGAGGTGATCTGCTAGATCGCTTTGTATACCTGGCAGATGAACCGCCTGAATCAGAGACTTGTGCCCTAGCACCACTCCCACACCCTCATTGCTTCCCTGCAAAGGGATAAGAATGAGCACCGCTTGCTTGTTGATGTAATACATCACAGCTTTGTTGTCCGCTTGAAGGAGAATGTTCTTGTGACAAAGGATATCCTTCAGAGCTCGGATCATGTAGAGAACCGCCTCATCTCCAGGACATTTATGTGGAGATGAGTTTCAACTGAGTCCATACACCTTGATGTGGAGGGAGGACAGTGAGCTCCCCATCCCATTAGCGGCGCGCCTGTGGTGATGGAGATCTGATGATCCGGGGAGCAAAGGGAATCGCTCCAGGAGATTGTTTCTGAGTCCACCAGGTGAGAGACCTTCAAGGGGCTCCGCCACCTTGATGGGATAAGACTGGGGGCATGGCTTCCAAAGTCCCTTGGCTGGAAGGGCTTGCTAGAAGCCAATCGTCCAGGTAGGGAAACACTCGGAGTCCAATCTTCCTGAGATGTGCTGAGAGAACTGCACAACACTTTGTAAAAACTCGCGGCGCCGAGGATAGCCCAAAAGGCAGGACTCTGAACTGATAATGCTGACCCAGAGCTACAAACCTGATGAACTTGCAGTGGGTCGGGTGGATGGGGATATGCTGGTAAGTGTCCTGCATATCCAGGGAGGCCAGCCAGTCGTGCTGATGCAGCAAGGGTAACAGGGTACCTAGGGAAATCATTTTGAATTTCTCCCTTGGAAGAAATTTGTTTAACTTTCTGAGGTCTAGAATGGGCGATTCCCCAGATTTCTTTGGAACCAGAAAGTAATGGGAGTAGAACCCTCGTGTTTTGTAGATGCGGGGCACCAGTTCTATTGCCCTGTTGCTTAGAAGGCCCTGGATCTCGGCGGTGAGGAGGTTCGACTGAGAGGCCGACAGCCTGGGTTGTCGCCCAGGAGGACAATTCGGGGTTTCCAAAAATTGAGAGAATAACCTCGCAATTATTCAAGGACCCATTTGTCCGGGTTATGGACTTCACTGGTTGTAGAAGTACATCAGACGACCTCCCACTGAGGAGAAAGTTCCACCGGCAATGTGGATGGAACTTGGGCCAACAACTCATAAGGTGGTGCTGGGGCTTTAGGCCCCTGCGCTTTCTGCTGCGCTTTCTTTTGAGGTTGGGCAGGTTGGCTTTTATGGAAGCTTCCTCTGCCTCTGCCTCGAAAGTACTGACGACTATGAAACTGACGTCTGTTCACATGCCCCCGAGGGGGAGCAAGCGGAGGTCTGGCCAACTTAATGGCCGACCTAGTCTTCTGAGTGGCCTCTAAGGCTTGTTCCACCTGAGGGCCAAAAAGAGAGGAGCCATCAAAAGGCAGCGCCATTACCTGCTGCTGAGCATCATTCGTGAAGCCAGAAGTACGCAGCCAGGAATGGCGCCGAGTACAAATACCTGCAGCTGCTGAGCGAGAAGCAGTGTCGAAAGCGTCCATAGTAGCTTTGACCTGTTGGTTATTGGACTCAATACCTCTAGTAACGGTGAGAAGAAGCTCTGACTTGGAGTCCGAATCCGGAAGAGCTTCAACCATTCTTTTCAAAGAGTGCCACAGAATATACTCATACTGAGAAAAATAGCCTTGATAACTGGCAATACGCATACTTAAGAGTGGAGGCAGCAAAGACTCTCTTACCTAAAGTATCAATCTTATGAGACTCTTTGTTAATAGGTCGAGCTGTAGAAGTTTGAGGAAGAACGACCTTATCATTCTCTGCCAGGACTACAATAGGATCCGCAAAGGCTTGGGATGCCAAAATGGGACGATCCTTGGGAGCTGAATACTTCTTATCAATGGATTTAGCCACTGAGGGAATAAGAGCAGGATTATTCCATACCATTTGAGACAGCGTCTCGAAGGAAGGCTGGATCGGAGGAGTCAAATCTGTAGGGATCTCCAAGCATGAAGGTACTGGAGTCTTAATATCTTCCCAGGATCGAGGTCTGTAGTCTGAGAGAAAGAGTGGATCTCAGGTTCTTCAACAGAGACTTAAAGGACAGGTCCTCACCACAGGCTCTGTAGCAAGAAAGATCCTGTTTCCTCCACTTCATCACCCAAACGAAGGTCTGGGTCAGGCTCAACATCATCTCCTGATGGTCCAGGAAGGACTGTATGGACAGGAAAGGAGGAAAATTAGAGAGGAGGAAACAGCAGAGAAAGAAGGAGAGTCCCGAGGGCCCCGCGCCGAGGAGGCAAATGGGTCTAAACGGCACTGCAGAGGGGCACGGCGCTGAAGAGGCACGCTGCACCGCAAGCGGCACCGAAAAAGTGGCGCCATGAAAAGCGTGCCGGCAAAAAAAAAGCGCGCCGCTGAAGAAAGCGGCGCCGCCTTGCAGCGGCGCCGCTGAGACAAAAGCGGCGCCGCTAAAAAGCGGCGCCTACCCAAAAAGCGGGCGCCGCAAATGGCACCGCCAGACCCAACGGGCGCCACAGACGGCGCCAAGAGGTCCAACGCACCGAAAACGGCACCGAAAGCCAACAGACCCCGCAGAAGGCGCCGAAAGCCCCAGGAACCTGGAAAGCTAGGGAAGGAAAAGCCAGGAGATAAGGGCATCGGTGTGGCCCCCGCGCCGCAGCCATGTGAGGGGGAAACACTGCTGCTGGAGTCACCGGCACCAAGAAGGCGCCGCGACTAGGAAGGTCCAACCGCCCTACCCGATCACCGAGGAGCCCGGGGCCCGTGGCAGCCAAGCCAGGCAGAAGAACCAACCTCCGAGCCCAACGCCCATAAGAGCGCCCACTGATGAAACTGCTCATCTGGAGCCCTACCTAGGCGGGAGGGGCCCGATGAAGACGACGGTCACCGCAGTTGGCGACTCAAGAAGGAGATAGGCAACCAGCTACGATAACCGACCGCCGACACGCAGACATACCAGAGGGCGACTCGGTGATGCCTTCTCTTTTGACCTGTGGGTCAAGAAGAGTCGAGGTCGAACGGTGCCGAGAATGCGACCGCTTATTTTATGCCGACGGGGACCGCCATCCCTCGGCATCGGACTGACCGCTGTCGGAACCCCGCTGAGTTTCTTGAGAAGGAGGTTGACCGACCCAGCCCGCTGACTGAACAGTTTACACGAAGTCTCCCACCGCCACCTGACCTGCTCATGGTCGACTCCGCCCAGTAGGCCAAGACTTCTTCAAGTGTTAAATTTAAATTTTAACGAAAATAGAATAAAATTAAGCGATACTACTATCGAGATAATATTACAAAAAAAATTAACTGAAAACTATGCGCTAGTTTGAAGTTTGACTCCCGACAGGCGAGCGACGTTGTCACTGAAGCGCACTCGACGGCGGGAAAAAAGGAACTGAGGCGGTTGGAGGGTCGTCGCCGAGATAGTCGTTGCCGCTCGAGCCGCTGCTCGCAGCGCCGTGCCTCGCGGCGCCGTCTCTCGCGCCGACCCTCCAGCAAAAAGTTTGCTCCCGATGGGTCCTAGTGCCTCCGGCGCTAATCCCACTAGTGTGAATGAGTGGTGGAGACTTATGTCCAGGAAGATGGATGTTTTTACCTTTCGCTCACTGTAGTCTCTGTACTGTATCGAATTTATGTCCAGGACCACCTTGAAAATGAGCTGGCTCAATGGTGTTATATGCTTGGTTAAATAAAGTTGATTGATTGATTGAGTGGGGAGAGGGGGAAGGACAGTAGCTCAAGCTGTGGACCCTGCAACACGAGCAGACTTGATAGACCAAATGGCCTTTCTCTGCTGGCTTCTTCATATGTTTGTGTATACTGCTGTGAATGGCAATGGTTAGCACTGTACCTGGGAGATCCGGGCTTTATTTATTTATTTGAAAAGGTTTCACCAGGAAGGCATGCTGAGCTACAAACAGCTGGTTTTCAGATGCATCCTGGGGGATAGGGGAGAGCAGGATACATTATGGATAGTGAGATACAAAATACAATGAATTGAAAATAAAACAAAAAATCATACAAGATACAATCGAAACACGAAGGGAATAACAATTCAAAAATGAAACTGTGCGTAAACCAAGATGAAGCAAGACACATCTATACATACAAAAAAATATATATATTATACATAAATTTAGGAAGATCATGAGGACTAGGGGGGTTAAAACCTTAACACACAGGAGCAGAGCCCCAAAGGAATAAAAGCAGCCTGAAGTATATACAACCAGTGTACTAGAATAATTGTATGACAGAAGAGGGAAAGGGGAGAGGGTAGGTATGAGAAACAGGATAATAGTAAGAAAAAGAGGTACATTATTGAAGGGAATAGGGGTCAGGAACAGTTGCAGGAAGGGGAAATATAGTTATGGAGAAGACAAGACAACGAACTAGTGGACGGGGCAGAGCGGATATCTAAGGGGAGGGAGTTCCAAAGATTAGGAAAATAATAGGAGAAGGCAGCCCTACCAGAAGTTGAGATACAGGCAGGGTGGGCTAGAGTCCTGTGGGTGAATTTCTGAAGAAGTAGGTGATAGAAGAGGGGGTGGAAAGTAGCGCGCTTAGGTAGGATGGAAAGGAGCCAAACCAGAACTTCCCAGCTAGTGAAGAACAATGAGCAAGGCGCCTGGCACCAAGAGATGAGAAGAAGAGAGCAGAGTAGAGGTTGCAGTGAAAATCATGTGTCTTGGTCCTAGGACAGTGGGGTCAAGAGGGGATGATACGCTTGGTTCCCAAAGAAGAAGGCACAAAACTTCCAAATACAAAGTACTCCTTCATAGCAGGCCACAGAGCTGCACTAGGACTGGGTCTGAAGGCAGACACTGCTGGCCAGAGTACAGACGTGGCCCAAGTAATCCCACAGCAAAGAGGCAAAGACAAAATGAGATGGAAATGGGGAATGCAATAGCACAGTCTTAACTGCTTTTAGGAAACAGACATAAGCCATTATCTTAATCAGATGCAAAAAGATGCATAAGTAACATCCAGAGCGCTCCTTGAAAACTAGAATTTACTGTACGTAGTCATAATAATCATGAACACCATAAGCTAGAAACAACAGAATTTAAGTCAGAATAACTGACGAGATTCATTTCTCAAAGAAGTTCAACTCGTAGAATTTTTACTCTTTTACAAAGAAACATTTAAATCTCCATGAACTAAATCCTGGCAAAATAAAGCACTAAATTAGAAAAAAATAACTACATTAGAAATTTAGAAATTAAACTTTTTAAAATTATATATTGATGCAAAACAGTATATTTATTTAAGATTATGGAGGCACTGCTTAAGGAAAGGACTGTGGAACACCTGCAATCCAACGAAACACAAGATCCAAGGCAGTATGGATTCACAGCAGGAAGGTCATGTCAAACAAATCTGATAGATTTTTTTGACTGGGTGACGAAGAAGGTGGATCGAGGGGAGCGGTAGATGTCGCCTACCTGGATTACAGCAAGGCTTTCAACACCATTCCACATAAAAGACTGGTAAATAAATTGGGAAGCCTGGGCGTGAGCCACAAGGTGGTGAACTGGGTTAAAAATTGGTTGGAGGGGCCGGCCCAGTGGTGATGAGGGTTGAGATGCTGGACGCCATACCTTATGCCATGCCAGCGACCCAAGTTTGGAAACGGACTCGGGTCGTTCAGGGTTCGGCCGGGGAGGTACGGATTAGGCGTCCAGACTGCTCTCCAGTGACAGTGCTGGGGGGATTAAAACACAGGTCGAATGGACCCTTTGGTGTAAAATATGTGGGTCTAAAGAGGAACCTACTGGGTCAAAACATCAGTCACAGATTTTAAACAGTTCACGTTCCATTCCTTTAGATTTTGTTATAGAGTAGGTGCATCAATATGGACCCACTGGCAAAGGAAAGAGGGGTTATTTTGGTAAGGATGCAACTTTTGCCCTTTTGGTGCATGTTAACACTGTCCCTGCTGCTCTCCTTCCTCGGTGCGGGGGGTTTGTGCTGGGTACGGCACCACAATAAGAGGGTTTTGGCCTGTGCACAAGGGTGCTTGGCTGCCTCCACGGAGGTGGCGACAGCTGCTGCGCCCACTGCATGGGCATGGGTGCGGGGGAGAATACAGAGGAAAAATACAGGGACCTGGCAGGACCCATAATGGCCCCGATGGGGGGGGGGGGGTTGTAGCCCCTTCCAGGTCTGCGGCATTGGACAAATAATTTTGTGATAAAAACAAAAAAAAGAAACTGGTTCAGAGGACAGGAAGTACAGGGTGGCGGTAAATGGGATCCAATCTGAGGAAAGAGGGGTGACCAGTGGGGTACCTCAAGGATCAGTCCTGGGGTCAGTCCTTTTTAATGTCTTTATCAGTGACATTGCGGAAGGGCTGGAAGGGAAGGTTTGCCTGTTTGCAGATGACACCAAGAGTTACAATAGGGTAGACACTCCAGATGGGGTGGAAAAAATGAGGAGGGACCTAGGAAAGCTGGAAAAGTGGTCCGAAGTGTGGCAACTGAAGTTCGACATGAAGAAGTACAAAATCATGCATCTGGAGTGCAGAAACCCTGCAAAGAGCTACAGTATGGGGTAGGTAGTTGCCGACAGTCACCAGGGAGGAAAGGGATTTGGAAATTATCATCTCAGATGACCAGCCGGCCTGGTGGCGCTGAGGGTTGAGGCACTGGACGCCACACTGCGCCATAATCGGCGACCCAGGTTCGGAACGGACTGCGGCTGGGGTCGGTAGGGGAGAGGAGGATCGAGGCCACCAACAGATGCTCTCCTCCTCAGGGGTGGGAGACCAAGAACACACCTGCGTTCTGCATCCTTCCACAGCCAGTGGAAGCACCGGCAAGGAAGGATGGAGGTGGCTCCACCCGGAGCCAGGGAGGGGACATCGCAGCGATGAGAGGTTCGCGCAGGCCAGCACGCCACCACTGGGATGTACGCCCAAGCGCCCGCCTCAGAGGGTAGGGGATCTAGGGGAGATAACGGAAAACACCTCTTGGCAGCCCTGGATGAAAGCTGCTCCAGTTCCATCCAGACCACCAAGAAGGGACAGACCCCACTATGCAAGAAGAGGGGGAAGAGGCACTGTAGGGGCAGATCCCATGGGAGGTGGATTGGAGGACATGAGTGGACGGAAGGAGTGGGCACCGGGAGTAGATAGGAGGGATAAAGTATAAAAAAAAAAAAAAATCATCTCAGATGACCTAAAGGTGGCCAAGCAGAGTACAAAGGCTGTAGGGAGGGCCACTGGCATGTTGGGGTGCATAGGAATGGATATCACCAGCAGAAGAAGGGAGGTGGTGCTACCACTATACAAAACACTGGTGAGGCATCATCTGGAGTACTGTGTGCAGTTCTAGAGGCCGCATCTTCATAAGGACATAGACAGGCTGGAGGCGGTTCAGAGAAGAGCAACTAAGATGATGCAAGGCTTGTAACAGAAGACTTATGAGGACAGATATTAAAAGACCTCAGTACGTATACACTGGAAGAAAGGAGGGAATGGGGAGATATGATAGAAACCTTCAAGTATCTTAAGGGCATAAACAAGGTGCAAGTAAAAGACATCTTTTGGTACAGGAGAGGTACAAGAACAAGGGGGTATGATATGAGATTGGAGGGGAGCAGGATAAGGGGTAGTGTAAGGAAGTTCTTTTTCACAGAAAGGGTGGTGGATGCATGGAATAGCCTGCCCCAGGAGGTGGTAGGAGCAAGCACAGTGGCGGGATTCAAACATGCATGGGATAGGCATAAGGGAATCCTAGAGGTGGGAAGAAACGCTAAAGACAATGACCAAGTAGGGTCAGCAGCCTCTGATGGTAGGGTATGCGGGCAGAATGGATGAGCCTAGCAGTCCTTATCTGCTGTCAACGTCTATGTTTCTTTTTTTTTTTTACTTTCTGTTTATCTCCCCCTACATCTCGCCAGCTCCGTCTCCTCAGGACCGTCAGTGGAGTCACCCCTGCTACCCACCTTACCTGTTCCATCCCATTCCCCCATGGAGCCGCTGTTTTCCCCCCCGGGTGGAGATGAGGTGGGGCCCGTACACCCCAAACTTTCCTTGTCTTAGTCGGGTTCAGGTGGCCAGGCAGGCCGGAGCACATCAGGATCTTTCTCCAGCGGTCCGTCTCCCCGGAACTGGAAGGCATTTTTTCCCCTTCTTTGGGACGTGAAGTCTGCCCTGATGTCAAGGCGTGAGCGACAATGTCCTTCACGCCTCCCCTGACTTTCTACAGTCAAAGTTTGCTGTACCTCAGGCCTCTGCCTGAGGTCAGCTAAGCTCAACTCGTATCCCCATAGGCAGTGGTCCTTGGGACGCTGAAGCCCCCAGCCCTCCGGCGTCCCAAACTCGTTCCCAAACCCAGGTTATTGGTGTCGCAAGCTAAATCCAACCACTGTGCCAGAGGGCTGGCCAACTTCTATGTTCCTATTTTGTAACAGTAATGAGATACTGAACATTTTAGCACTTTCAACATTTTTTTCTTGCAGCAGCTGATCCCACTTGTGTATTTTTGTCATGGCCTACTAATTCACTTGCTCAATTCAACATAATAGTTGCATGACATAGAGTTTTACATCTGGCTTTACAAAGAGAACACAATCTATGCCAACCAGCACTAATAGCTGCATTTCTAGCAGATCAGTTTCCACTGCCCACATCCCCACAATAAATTACACGCCTGCAACAACACTGCAGACAATACCAAAGTATCTTAATAATAAGCCAACTATTTTACATTTTTAGCTTTAGGCTGCATTTTATATAATAGCACTGAACCATAGACTACAGAACAAGAAACATGTCCAACAGTGTAGCATATGAGCATTGACACACTTAAAAAGCACACTAGTATCATAACCTGAACAGAAAAAAAGTCAAGAATAAAATAAACAATTTGCTCTTCAAGTATATAAAAAAAAAAAAAAAAAATACATCCATAGCAACTAATTGTTGATTTGTATTTGTTAATTATAATTTTGAATTCAAGCACAGGCAGTGATAACTATCTCAGGAAGCATACCACAGTTTTATACTAATTAACCCTTGCTGTGCTACAGACTTCTATACACATCATAAAGTCCTATACATTCTAAATCTACTGGCAGCCTAGCAGTTAAAATACCGTATGTTACATGGGTTAACCTTAATATTTTACACTAGACAAAAAGGACTAGTGGGGCCAAATCTTCAGTAGTCCACAGATTACATTTGGCTAAGGAATACTTCTCAACTCTGCAGAAACCTAGGCAGTCCTCAGAGCAGCTTGTATTAATAAACATCATTAAATAAAAAACATAAGTTTATGTGGTTCATATTTTAATGTATTTCCTTTCCGCTCTTTTCCCATTCACATTCCTCCAGTACCATGCTGTTAGTGTTTCATAAAGTTTTGTATTTTCAGAGTTCTTGTCCCCATTAGTGCCTTTTGTTTCTTGCTCTTGCGTGCCCTTCAATCTAAGATAGAGACTGCATTTTCATTTTACCCTCAGCTTTTAAATTATTTTTCTCCTTTATGGCTTACCTTAGATGTCTGTTCCACACTAATCACAAAACTACAGTTGGGAGGACTTGGCTCCCAGGGCTCTCCCAACGCTACAACTCTAGACAGGTTACAGGCCTACTACTCCAGGGGGTAATCTGCACTACGCTTCAGATTAGCATTTCAATATTAAAATCATTAAATTATTTCTAACAATATATGAATTTATAAACACTGTGTCTACTTCTCTCTCACCACAGCTAGTAAGCTAGACAGACAGACAGATGAATTTTCTTAAGTTAAAAAAAAAGCATTATTACAAGGTCTTACATTTTTTCCCTTTCTTCTCTGTTTTTAACCCACCTGCTATGTTTGATGAAGTCTCTTTGGCACGGGAACCGGTTTCTTCTCCTTCCACATCTTTGTAGATTAATTCACCATAATAGAGAGCAATCCCCAGCTCCATAATGCGTATGAACATAGGGAGCTGCTGGTCAGTGATGGAGAGCTTCAAGCACTCAACTAGTGTGTGAATCTATGCAAACGAAAACAGAAAATTATAAACACTTGTGGCAGTGTAACTAAGTTCTTTACAGCATTCACAACATGCAGAATAATAATTTAAATGTATCTAAAGAAGATCACCCAACCTGAGTCATATAACAAGCTTGGTGTGACAGGATGGTCTCCTTTTGGCTCTGAACACCTAAGCTAACAAAACACGACTAAATCTGCATTTTTTTTATTTTCCTCACCAAAAGTACTAAATCTGATAGCGCTCAATGAGTACTACAGGCAGTGAAAGTTTGACAGTGGGGAAATTGTGCAAATGGATGCTTCTTATCCCCAGCCTGCAGGCACCACATGTTGCCTTTAACAGCAACTTTCTTGTTTCCCATTACATTTTACCCAAGTCAAACATCTAACAAAACAATATGATTAGAAAACTCTATTTTTACTTTATTTAAAATCCACTCATGATACATACTTTAATGATAGATGGGATCTTGGAGTTAAGGTTATCGTAGGTGAAGTGCAGACGGGTTTGAAAAGAGCACTTGTAGAGCAAAGGGTCCTGGTAGAATTCAATCTTCCCACTTGCATTCCTCTTATCAAGGCAAACAGTGCAGTCAGAGAAATTAATGACTTTTCTCAGTACCAGATCAGTTGCTAGAGACAAAAAATATTACTCGTGAGAAGCATAAGATTAAACAATGCTGACAACGCAATGTGTGACAAAGATTACCCATAAATTTCTCTGTGCTCTGTAAAATAAATTATCACTATCAAATTACCACTCACTTAAGAAACTTGTGTTTTTGTGGTTTCAATCAGTAGATATAAGATAAAATGAGGTTTGGGGCTTGCCTACTGTGACCTGCGTGCTACATATAAGCATACTATAGTAGCAAGAGAAGAGACAGAAACTTTATGACTTCATTTGTTAATACTGAACTGAGCTTCAGCCTCACACCAGAAACTAAGGATTATCAGGAAAAAATTACTATACATTTTTCTTCCACCCTTCCTGCTCAAAGTGATCACAGCTGTCAACTAGCAAAAACTTGTAAAACTAAGAACAAATGTAGAAACCTCTGGACTAGTAACACAAGGCTCACAGGTGATATTCTCAGTGCAATAAGACATCCATTAGTAGCAAGACAATGCTAGTACCAAACCAACTACAGCAGATGGTACATGGTGTTACATGAAGTTTTGGCATTAAATAAAGAAAATATTTATATACTCTACCAAAAAAACACATATGCCATTAGGCCTTGCAATACTAGTGTAAGGGCTTAACTCTCTGGCATTCCAGCCCAGTCACCTAATGTGTAACTAAGCACTAGTGTGTTTCCCTGTTATCCATCCACAACGTAAAAATATGTAGTGTAAGACATGGTCCCAGTCCTGAGAATTTTTGAGACTTGTAGTTTTCAGTTCTCTAACACTGTGCTGTGTAGTGCCAGTTAGCATCAGCCAGCTGTTGTTTAAGGCCTTGTTCACACTGTGCTATTTAAAATATTTTATCGGTGGTAAAACGTTTTAAATAGCTGCTAGCACGGTTTGCGTTCACATTTAGCACTACTTGTGAGCCATTTTAGTGAACTGTGCTCAAACCCTGCTTCGAGGTAGGCTTGAGCACGGTTTACAAAACGGTTCCGATTGCAATTCGGATTTACTGTCAGTGAGAGCAGGACGACACGGTTTCCAGAGCACGATTCTGAAGCTTTCAATGTCGCCGCAAAGCATAATGGTAAGCATCTTTCGGGTGCTGAGCGTGCTAGAAAACGGATAAACAGACACCAGTGAGAACATACTGATACGTATTTGTTAAGGAACCAACATGTTTTTAAACTCACTTTACACAGTGTGGACGCTTTGCAACTGTAAACTTTAATCAGTTTCTAAGAACGGTTTAAAGAACCGTTTTCCAGTGTCCCACAGTGTGAACAGGGCCTAATACTAATATTTAAAGATGCAAACAGCAGACTTGAAAGCATAGTCCTCTTCACAGTTCAATGAGTTTTGATCTTTTAGATTTTGAAAGCAACTCCACTCACTGGGATATGTAATACTAGCCAATTCATTATTTTAGTCTTTTAAAACTATTTTACATGCAGAATAACACCCTCCACTGTGTACAGACGTGCAGAAATATATGGACTTCATGGGTGATTGACTGCACTTTGCTTTACTTCAGCACAACATGACGAGGCAGCTAAATAAGTGATGTGAGATATATATGGAACACATAATGGGTCACACTGGAATAACACACTTACAGTGTCTCCACTAAGTAAGCAGTAAGACCAAAGACTTAAGAGTGGCAAAGCCACAAGTTAGTTATAAAGGTCTTACCACTCAAGCTTGGAGACAAATGTGTTGTTCCACCGTAACCCATTATTCATTTGATATATACCACACTATTTTAACTGTGTTAGTGTTTTACCCAGTTTTAGCTTAAAACTGCCTCTTTTCCATTGTAAACTCTCTGACCCATTATTCTCTGTATTCTATTTTCTGATTCTAAGTGGAAATTAAATGTTCCAAGTGTAATAACGTGCTCTAAGTGAAGCTAAATATCTCAAAATAACATGATTTATTTACCCAATTTATGATATGTAGGACCATAACTCATGACTGGTAGGGTCACAAGAAAGTTACTGTTTAAGTCCTGCCCCCTCACGAGTGATGATAAACTGCATTTTGAGTCAGAAAACTGCATATTCATTTGATACAATATCAGTGTACTAGTTTAACTTTTTAAATCTGCCATGTGACGAATTCTCTCTCTTATATGTCTATTGCTGGTTTCAGTATTGTGCTAGGCACTGTGATGTCATCAGTTCTGTGACAGCTGCTCTCTGATTGGTTCAGTATTCCATTATGATGATACTAATCTTCAAGACATCCACTTGTGAGAACAGTAACAGCAACATATTTTTGATATCTTGCTGCTGCTATCAGCCAAGATATCACTTTTGTCATCACTTTAACCCCCAACTTCTGTTGTAAAAATAAATCATTTTTCTTAATTTTAGCAATTTATCTTCATTTTAGACAGTTCACAAAGGAACCTTTGACCAATGGGAGAGCAGCTTGAAGAACGCCTGATGACAACTGGCCTGCCTCTGCTGCACTGAAAACAGAGCAGTAAAGTCAACCAGAAACAGTAACATTTTCATAAAAAGAACCGATTTAAAAGCTTTACAATTTAAAATACACCATGTAAATTGGTTACAAAATGTCCTGTTTCAGAATATGCCACTTATTTATGAGGGGGTCAGGACTTTCAAAACCCATTTGTGGCTCTGCCACTGGGGAATTATTGTTCTGACCCCTCACTCATGAAAATAAATGGCATATTAAGTAAGACCACTGTGCATTCCCTATATATTTATCATCTTCTGATGTTTTTGCAGGCAAAACCTGCAAACACCAGGGAGAACTGGTGCTGCTAAAGGGGAGTTTTAAATGTTCACAGCATGATTAAGCTCATAAGATGAATGAAAATTAAGTTGAAAACTATATATGTACTAATTAAATTATATGTAGTAACAAAACTTCAGAAAAGGTTGAATAGTTATTAATTTGCTTACTCCATCATGCAATGTTATGTATCAGTACAGAAAAATAGTATCAATAGTCTCTATCGCAACAAAAATAGTGACGATGTTACGTGATTGCCATTTTTCAACTTTTTGAATTTTTTTTATTTAATAAATATTATAGAATATGTAAATATTTAGTATTTAATTTTGGATTTTTTTTTTATTTTTGACTTCAACCCACCAAAAGTGGATTGGGGCACCCAAGCGGCTGCAACAGAAAGGGGCAGGGACATCCTGGACTCCATGAATGGGGCAGGCCTCAAGCAGCTGGTGACTTAAGCCAACCCAGGAGAAAGCAATTTTGGACCTGGTACTAACTAATGGGGACAGAATTATCGATGTCAGGGTAGGTGAAGACCTAGGGTCCAGTGACCATCACTCAGTGTGGTTTCATGTGAGAACAAAAACAGGGACATGCCACACAAAGGTGAGGGTTTTGGACTTTGGGAGGGCAGACTATTAGGATGGGGGAATGTCTCAGGGAGGCCCTAGATGGGGGAGGTTAGCAGAAGGGGAGTAGAGGTAAAAAGGGCCATAATGGAGGCAACGAACCTTTGTGTTTGGCAAACAGACAAAGGAAAAAGGAAGAGAAAACCACTATGGTTCTCGAAGAAAGTGGCAGGAAAATTAAGTGCAAAAAAGTTAGCTTTCAAGAAACATAAAGAGACTTAGGGAGGAGGACAGGGCCGTGTATATGGTAAGGCAGAGGGAAGCAGTTAAGGCAGTCAGGAGAGCCAAGGCAAGGAATGAGGAGAATACAGCACAGGAAGTAAAGAAAGGGGACAAGACCTTCTATAGATACATTAGCGAGAAGAGAAGGATTCGGAGGAGATTGTAAGGCTAAAAGGGGAGGAAGGAGAGGCAGTGGAAGGGGTCCAGGATAAAGCATCAATCCTGAACAAATATTTCTGTTCAGTTTTCGCAGAGGAAGTAGAAGGGAGGGGACAGCAGCTAAAAAGCAGGATGGGAAGGGAGGTAGACAACAGTCAATTCAAGGAGGAGAGAGTCCTAGAAGAACTTGCAAGACTTAAGGTGGATAACGCCATAAGACCAGATGGGATACACCCTAGAATATTAAAGGAGTTGAGGGGACTACTGGCAGCACCACTAGCAGCCCTATTCAGCAAGTCACTAGAAATAGGGGATGTCCTGGAGGACTAGAAAAGGGCGCATGTAGTACCCCTCCACAAAAGTGGGAGCAGAGAGGAGCCTGGAAACTATAGACCCATCAGCCTGACCTCGGTGGTGGGTAAAATTATGGAATATCTGCTAAAGGAAAGGATAGCAGGCAGCACAGATTCACGGCAGGAAAGTCATGTCAAACAAATCCGATTGATTTCTTTGACTGGGTCACTAGGGAGATGGATAAGGGGAGAGCGGTGCATGTGGCCTACTTCAGCTTCAGCAAAAGTGTTTCACACCGTTCCACATAGGAGGCTAGTGAATAAGCTAGGCGGTCTGGGATTAGGACACAAGGTGGTGAACTGGATTGGAAATTGGTTGAAGAATAGATCACAGAGGATGGTGGTAAATGGGGCTAAATCCGAGATGGGGATGGTTACCAGCAGGGTGTCACAGGGTTCAGTTCTTGGGTTTGTGCTGTTTAATATTTACATCAGCGACATTACAGAGGGGCTGGAGGAAAAAATTACTTACCACAGTAATGTTGTTTGTTCTAATGGAGTCTTGCTGTATTCTGACAATATGCAGTTAGATCGACCGGTTCAACTGCCCTGGAGAACCAAGAGTTAAACTCTATGCAAATGCATAGAACATTGAGCTCGAGCTTGGTTTTCAAACCACTGTCCTCGGTACGTTCTAGTAACTGATCAGATTCTATGAAGCGAACTAGTTTAATATGTATGTAATGGCCAAAACTAAGCCTAAACAGGACCCCAACAGGGGCAACATAAGGAAATAAAACCAAAGGGCATATAAAAGACTCAAGTCACAGATGGCCACAGAAAACCATTACCACTAATGGTTTTAAAGTTGCTGCAGAAGAGCCCCCTTCCTCTAGGTTCTGAAGGGGAGGTAGGAATACAGCAAGAGTCCATTAGAAGAAACAACATTACTATGGTAAGTAATGTTTTCTTCAAACAACATGGGAATGGGAATCTAAAGTCCCTGGGATACGGGAAGATCCATCATCTCCTTGTAATCCTCTTCCTCATCACTCTCCTGCCTGGCCTCTTGTACAGAGAGCTGCAGGGTCTTAGCCACCTGCCTCATAAAAGCAAAATTGGAGGTAGCCTCAGAGACAGGCCTAGGAGGGGAGTTATACTGAGGATGGTCAGGGAAGACCTCAGGGTCAATGAGTTCCCCTTCATCCTGTTCCTCCTCCTCCTCATATTCAGAAAAGTAATACTCCTCAGAATCAATGTGTCCTGAAGGAGTTGAACCATTATCTGGAATCGTTGGCTGCCCAGACGGACACTATTCAGATGGCCTTTGCAATTTCATCCGTGGTTGGAACCAAGACAGATTGCTTACGCAGTTCCGAACCAGAGCGTTTGGCTTTCTTCGATGGTGCGGGCTCAGAAGCAGACTCCAAGCATTGTTTAGCCATCGACTGTTCACTCTGGCTTGAAAGGTCGGTTGTAGGATCTGAAGGTTCGGTTGAACCGGAACTGGCCTCAGCAGTCTTGTCCATTCTTTCCTTCAGTTTACTGAGGTGCCTGTCTAAAGTAGACTGAGGGAAATTCTTACAAATATCACAGTCTGTTTGTAAGTGGTTGAAACCCAAATAATACAGACAAACCAAATGTGAATCAGCTTTTGTAAATTGCTCCCCACACTCAGTACAACTTTGAAACCCAGTGGGACCAGTTTTTCTCTTGGGTTTCTGTGACATAACCCTAAAATTTGGAGCTTAACCCAGTGGCTTAGTTAGGCCGGTTAAGCAAGAATCAAATACCTACTTTGTCCATAGTGGCTTAGTTAGGCCAGGATAAAGAATGAAGAAATAAGAAAATTACCCCTGAAGGCTTAGTTAGGCCAGGTAATAGAGAAGACAAAGTCTGAACCGGCCAATGGTTTAGCTCCAACCAAAAATGAACAGAGAGCCATCGGTTCTGGTCAGGACTTTGCACTGGTGACCCAATACAGTGAAAATTTAGATAAAAGGAGAAATTTAGACATTCGGACCCCTCACGGTCATGGAACCGATCGGAAAACGAACACTTACCCAACCTAGGAAACATGAGCAATACTGAAGACAGCAGTTTGAGAACGTATTAAAATTAAAACAACAAAGTGGTTTGAAATAAACTGATGAACTACGCTAGACCGAAAGCAGTGAGGAGAAATCTCCAAGGCGTCTTCACTGGTGAGCAGAGTAAAGAATCTGATCAGTTACTAGAACGTACTGAGGACAGTGGTTTGAAAACCGAGCTCGAGCTCAACGTTATATGCATTTGCATAGACTTTAACTCTTGTTCTCCGGGGCAGTTGAACCGGTCGGTCTAACTGCATTTTGTCAGAATACAGCAAGACTCCATAGAAGAAACAACATTACTGTGATAAGTAATTTTTTCTTCAAATAACATGAAGTCTTGCTGTATTCTGACAATATGCAGACTATAAAGCAGTGCGCCCAGGAGGTGGGCACAGAACCTATTTGGGGAATAGGTTCTGCAGTACTGCTGTGCCAAACCTGGCATCACTCCTTGCCCGGATATCCAGGCTGTAATGCTTAGTGAATGTATGGACAGACTTCCAGGTGGCAGCCTTACATATCTCAAGCAGGGGAACTTCCCTGGCAGCCGCCAGGGAGAACACAGTGCCTCTGGTGGAATGGGCCCCAAGACCTGCTGGTGGGTCCTTACCCAGCTTATTGTAGCAGAACTGTATACAGGCCACAATGCATCTGGCTATAGTTCTTTTTGCAGCTGGCCTGCCTTGACCAGCTTCACCATAAGTAAGAAAAAGCTGAGAAGAATCTTTCCTTAGCTCTTTTGTCCTGTCCATATAATAGCTAATAGCTCTTTTTACATCCAGGCTATGCAGCCTGCATTCACCTGAGCTAGAGTGATCTGAGAAAAATATAGGCAAAGTAATGGATTGGTTCAGATGAAAAATCAGAAACCACCTTAGGGAGGAATTTCCTGTTAGCTAGGATCACAATTTTATCCCTGTGAGGTGAAATATAGTTGGGCTCCACAGACAGGGCCCGAAGTTCACCGATTCTTCTAGCAGAAGTGATAGCCACTAGAAAAACAGTTTTCCAAGTGAGAAACTTGAGTTCTGAAGAAAACATAGGTTCGAAAGGAGGCTGCCTAAGCTGACCTATACATATGTTCAGGTCCCACGCAAGGGTAGATTCCCTATGTGGGGGATGAAGATGCAACAACCCCTTGAAAAACTTTTTGAAAATTGGGTGTGCAGCCAGAGAAGGTGCCTTCCCTGCTGAAAGATAAGCAGAGACAGCAGAAAGGTGTACATTCAGGGTAGATGGCTGTAAATACAGAGACTGAAGGTGGACCAGGTAGTCCAGAAGTTCTGGTACTGCAGCTTGCTGTGGATCCAAATCCTTCTGTGCACACCAGATGGAAAATCTTTTCCATTTAGAGGAATAGGTTTTTCTGGTAGCAGGCTTTCTGGCACCTTTCAGAATATCCAAGACAGACTAAGACAGCTGTAAATCTGCATATTCTAGGTCTTCAAGAACCAAGCCCTGAGGTGAAGGGACTGCAGATTGGGGTACATTATCCTGCCCTGAGAGGATGTCAGCAGGCTGTACCTCCGGGTAGAGAAATCGGTTTGGTCACTGATAGTGACAACAGCATCGAGTACCATGGCTGTCTGGCCCAGTCTGGGGCTATGAGAATCACAGTGGCAGACTGAGACCTCAGCTTGACTAGGACTCTAGCTATCAGAGGAAAGGGAGGAAAAGCACAAAGGAACCTGTTCAACCAGTCCACAAGGAGAGCATCCAGTGGCACTGAGCCATGGAGTGGAGGCCTGCAACAATACAGAGGTAACTGGTGATTGTCTGGTGCTGCAAAAAGATCTATCTCTGGAACCCCTCCCACCTCCTGAATACTGAGAGAAGGACCTGCCTGTTCAAGGTCCATTTGTGATGGCCCTGGCTGATTCTGCTGAGAACATCTGCCAGTACATTGTCCTTGCCTGGCAATTGAACTGCCAACAGTGACATGTTGAGAGAATATGCCAGCCTCCAAATCTTCAAGGATTCTGTGCACAGCAGGGAGGATCTTGTTCCCCCCTACTTGTTGATGTAGTACATGGTGGTGGTAGTGGTGTCTGTCCTGACCTGCACCACCTTGCCCTGTAAGAGACTGACAAACTCCTGAATAGCCAGGAGCACTGCCCTGAGCTCCAGAAGATTGATGTGCAAGAGAGACTCCTGAGGGAGCCACGTATTGTGTGCTGTGTGATCCCCCAGGTGGGCACTCCAGCCCAGGAGAGAAGCATCCGTTGTCAGCACCAAAGAGGGTACCTGAGGGAGAAAGGGGACCACCACTCTGAGGTTGTCCATCTCCTTCCACCACTGAATAGCTAACAGAAGGGTGGGAGACACTGGAATCAGTTTGGACAGAGAATCCTTTTTCTGAGACCAAAAGGATCTCAGGTGGAACTGAATGTCCCTCATCTGGAACCTGGCTCCCAGGATCACAGCTCTGGTGGAGGCCATGTGTTCTAGGAGCTGTAAGGAGTACCTTGCTGGATGAGGAACTCGAACCTATAAAGATTTTGCCAATTCTATGAGGGTCTGTGCCCTTGCAATGGGCAAGAAGGCCTTTGCCTGAATGGTATTCAGTTCTGCCCCTATAAAGTTTGGTACTTGTACAGGGGTTAAGACAGACTTTTAAAGATTTACCAAAAACCCCAGAGAGCGGAGAGTATCCTGGGTAAATTTTAGGGCTTCTTTGACCTGCTGGAGGATTAACCACCAATAGCCAGTCGTCCATATAGGGGTAAACTGAAACCCCTTGCCTTCTGAGGAATGCCACCACTACTGCCAGACATTTTGTAAACGCCCTTGGTGCAGATGTCAGGCCGCAGGGCATAGCCCTGAACTGGTAGTGGCCTGAGAGCAGTCAAAATCTGAGATATTTTCTGTGAGACTGTCTGATGGGGATGTGGAAGTATGCATCCTTTAGGTCTAGGGATGCCAACCAGTCCCCCTGCTTGACAGTAGCCAGAATGGCAGCCAGGGTTGTCATTTTGAATTTTGGCCTTGTAAGATGTCTGTTTAGGAATCCAAAATCCAGAATGGGCCGCCACCCCCCATTTTTCTTTGGTGCTAGGAAGTACTTTGAGTATAGTCCTTTTCCCCTGTGCTGATGTGGCACAGGTTCCACTGCTCTTGACTGAAGAAGTGTGGAAAGCTCTGCCTCCAGCTGAGCTGTTTCTGCAGTGCTGGAAGGTCTGAAAATTCTTGCTGACAGTTTTGGGGGCACCTTGAAAGTGAGAGCAAGTCCCTGACCTACCATCTTCAGGACCCATTTGTCTGAAGTGATGGAATGCCAAGCCTGGAGATAATAGGTCAGCCTGCCCCTAACAGGGTAAGGGGAGGCGGCCTGAACAGAGCTTCCAGGGTGTCTGTTTCACTGGGGTAGCACACTGGAGGGTGGAGGCAGCCCTGCCAGTACCCCCCTCCCTATAAAGAACCCCCTGGGTTGCTGATAAGAGGGAAAAGCTTGGGCCTGGTGGTAAGGTCTGCCCCCTGCCCCTGGTCTGCTGCTTCTGAGGAGTGGCAGCTTTCTCTTTTGCTGAAGCACTCCTGTATGCCACTCTGTACTCATTCATCTTCTTCATATATGCCTCAGTCTGTTCCCCAAACAGAAAGTTCTGGACAAGGGGAAAATCCATGGAATTATTCTGCGTGTCCTGGGACAGGTTAGTACACCTGAGCCAGGAAAAAACATGTGAGGGATACAGCAGAAGCCACATCCCTGAAAGCTGCACCATTGGAGTCCACAGCCATGTGGAACTGGGACTTAGATGCTTGCACCCCCTTGTTGACTAGCTCCTGAAGGTCAGCAGAAAACTCAGGAGGGGCCTTTTTAGCCAGTTGTTCAACAGCTTCCCAAAGGGACTTTTAATACCTGAAGGCATAAGCCATATAGGAGGCTTGCCTAATACCCAAGGAAGATGTCAGGTACCCTTTCTTGGCAAGAGAATCTACCTTCCTGGAATCCTTGTCAGGGGGGTGAGAGGCCAAAGGGATGCCAGCCTTCTTGCACGCTGCAGTTTGAACTACCCCTGCATGGCTACAATGGCTAGTTAAAAAGTCAGTACCATTGCCAACCAGAAAATACTTCCTGTCCATCTTCTTATCTAAAGGAGGGAAAGAACTAGGGGTTTGGAGGATCTTTAAAGTCTGCTCCTTAAGGGACCAATGAATGGGAATCGAAAGTCCCTGGGATACAGGAAGATCCATCATCTTCCTGTAATCCTCTTCCTCATCATCCTCCTGCCTGGCCTCTTGTACAGAGAGCTGCAGGGTCTCAGCTGCCTGCCTCATAAAAGCAAAATGGGAGGTAGCCTCAGAGACAGGCCTAGGAGGGGATTCGTACTGAGGATGGTCAGGGGAGACCTCAGGGTCAGTGAGTTCCCCTTCATCCTGTTCCTCCTCCTCATATTCAGAAAAATAATATTCCTCAGGATCAATGTGTCCTGAAGGAGTTGAACCAGTATCCGGAACCGTTGGCTGCCCAGATGGTACCTGTCACGGTTCGCCAAATCCAGATTGCAAAGACTGCACTATTCGAATGACTTTTGCAATATCATCTGTGGTTGGAACCGAGACGGATTGTTTACGCGATTCCAAACCGAGGCGTTTGGTTTTCTTCGACGATGCAGGTTCTGAGACCGACTCCAAGCATTGTTTACCCATCGACGGTACACCCTGGCTTAAAAGGTCGGTTGTCTGATCCGAAGGTTCGGTTGAACCGGAACCAGCCTCAGCAGTCTTGTCCATTTTTTCCTTCAGTTTACTGAGGCACCTGTCTAAAGCAGACTGAGGGAAATTTTTACAAATATCACAGTATGTTTGTAAGTGGTTAAAACCCAAACAGTACACACAAACCAAATGTGGATCAGCTTTTGCAAATTGTTCCCCACACTCAGTACAACACTGAAACCCAGTGGGACCGTTTTTTCTCTTGGGTTTCTGTGACATAACCCTTAAAAATGGAGCTTAACCCAGTGGCTTAGTTAGGCCAGTTAAGCAAGAATCAAATGTCTACTTTATCCACAGTGGCTTAGTTAGGCCAGGATAAAGAAAAGAAGAAATAAGAAATTTACCCCAAAGGCTTAGTTAGGCCGGGTAAAAGAGAAGACAAAGTCCGATCCGGCCAACGGTTTAGCGCCAGCTAAAAATGAACCAAGAGCCCTCGGTTCTGGTCAGGACTTTGCACTGGTACCCAAATACAATGAAAATTTGAAGGAAAAAGGAAATTTAGAAGTTCAGTCCCCTCACGGTCAAGGAACCGATCGGAAACCGAACACTTACCCAACCTAGGAACGTACACTATACCGAAGACAGCAGTTTGAGAACGTATTAAAAACAACAAAGCGGTTTGAATAAACTGACGAAACTCAGCTTTAGACCAAAGAAAGCGAGGAGAAATCTCTGAGGCGTCTTCACTGGTGAGCAGAGTAAAGAATCTGATCAGTTACTAGAATGTACTGAGGACAGTAGTTTGAAAACCGAGCTTGAGCTCAACATTCTATGCATCTGCAAAGAGTTTAACTCTTAGTTCTCTGGGGCAGTTGAACCGGTCAGTCTAACTGCAGATTGTCAGAATACAGCAAGACTTCAGGTTGTTTGAAAAGAAGGTGCATCTCTCTTCAGATGACACAAAGATCTGCAATAGGGTAGACAACCCAGGGAGTGGAGAAAATGAGAAGGGACCTAGCTAAATTGGAAGACTAGTCCAGAGTGCGGCAGATAGGATTCAATGTGAAGAAGTGCAAAATTGAGCACTTGGGGCGCAGGAACCCAAGGGAGGTTTACAAAATAAAGGGGGAAGATATCTGCAGTCACAAAACAGGAACGGGATCTGGGGGTCATCATATCTGATGACCTAAAGGTGGTCAAACAGTGTGCCAAGGCTCTCCCCAGTGGGATGCTGGGGTACACAGGGAGAAGTATTGCCAGCAGAAGAAAAGAGTTCATCATGCCACTATACAGGTCATTGGTGAGACCTCATTTGGAGTACTGCGTCCAGTTCTGGAGGTCACATCTCCAGAAGGACACAGACAGGGTGCAGGCAGTTCAAAGAAGAGTAACAAAAATGATGCAGGGCCTGCACCATAGGTCATACAAGGAGAGACTGAAGGAACTCAATATGTATACCCTGGAGGACAGGAGGGAGAGGGCAGACATGACAGAGACCTTCAAGTAGCTCAAGAGGATAAACAAGGTACAGGAGGGCAGCATCTTTCAGAAGAGAAGCTGCTCTAGAACAACAGGGCATGACATGAGACTGGAAGAGGGAGACTAAGGGGCAAAGTGAGAAAATTATTTTTC
The DNA here is from genome assembly GCA_016271365.2 of Neoceratodus forsteri. Taxonomy (NCBI): domain Eukaryota; kingdom Metazoa; phylum Chordata; order Ceratodontiformes; family Ceratodontidae; genus Neoceratodus; species Neoceratodus forsteri. The sequence continues at coordinate 1,680,305,820 of CM057455.1, read as the reverse complement.
ACGGAAAGGGTGGTGGATGCTTAGAATGGTTTGCCCCAGAAGGTGGTGAGAGCAAGCACGGTGGGGGGATTTAAACATGCACGGGATAAGCATAAGAGAACCGGGGCGGGGGGCAGCAGCTGTTGACCAAGTAGGGTCAGCTGAAGCTAAGTAAAGGTAGAGTAGAGTATACTGGCAGACTGGATGGGCCTGGCGGTCCTTATCTGCTGTCAATTTCTATGTTTAGCCTGGGTCACAACTAAATAATATGTATTGATAATATACTGAAAAAGCAGATTCAAATAGTACTGATACATACTGAATAGTGTCAACATAAATAAACCGTATCAGCTAAGCTAATTCATAATGGACTCCAAGATTTCATTAAAAAAATAAATACATTTCAAGCGCAACAGTTCCAAAGTTGGACCTTTCAAAAAACATATTTTTTAAAAAGGGATAACTCTGTGTCGGCCCGGTGGTGTAAAGGGCTGAGGCACTCGCGCCTCATCTCTTCCCACGCCGACAACCCAGGGTTGGGAGCAACCTCAGGTCTCGAAGGGTCGCCAGGGGAAGGAGGATCGAGCGTCCTACGGACAGCTCTCCTCCTTCAGGGAAGGAGGGTGGGGATGCTCGCTAAGCCACTAGCTCCTGGCAGTGGCTGGAGGCTAGTGCTGGCTTGGGGATCCATGTGTGGGATGGTGCGAGCAGGCATCAGGCGTACTACGGACGAGGGTGTGCGCAGGAGCATCCTTGATGCCACTCCACGCTTGCACCATGGTGGGGGGGACTAAGGGACAGCATACTAATCCTGCCGCACGACTGACAGCAGACATCATCGGCGCCACGGCAGACCTACTTAAGTAAGCTCCCCTTTAGCCCCTGGCCTCCAGGTCTCCACAGTGTGCAGGATAAATCCCCCCTGTGAAGAGACCTGGGATGGCAGGGGAAAAGGGTTTGAGCTCTCACTGGGTGCAGGGCAGCAGCCAAGAAAAGGATGCCTGAAGAGGGAACCATAGGACCACCACCACCCCCAGCCACGGAAGTAAAAGAAAATAGAAAAAAATAAATAAAATGGGATAACTTTGGAAACAAAATTCTTTTATATTAAAACCTGGAGTCAGCTAATTTAATACATTAATAGGCTAGTGCTACAGTGACCATATGTCAATATTAAAAACAAGTAAAATGGTTCACAACGTTTTTAAAGTCATGTTATTTTTAACATATTACAGATGTGTTGTGATACAGAAGAACTGTATCGTAGGATCTATATACTGTATGTTGATGAGACTCCAAGCTCTCATTTAAAATAATGTAATTTTCTATGATTAACAGTTCAAGTGTTACTGCTTTCAAAATATAATTTCAAGTATTATAAAATATCATATAAGATTATTTTGGGAAATGATTAGAAAATACTAGTTGTTGTTCTAAGAATAAACACATTATTTTCTAGTTATTTGCTTGTTCCCCATTTTCCCTCTCCTCCCCCACCCTGATAAATGATGTGGTCCCAACACCTTATCTCTGGCTGATGGTCAGGTGAGCACCTGCCTTTACAGCCAACACCAATGTACTTTCTTCCTTGGTCACCCAGAAGGAGTCTACGACTGCCTGGCGCCATGCCCCCACCCCCAGTAGTAAAGCACCTCGCCTCCACAATGCACTCTGGCCCCAGCCAGCACCAGTGTGGGATTCTGGGGATCATGCATTTCTTCCCTATACTTGTGGGAACCAAAGCGAACTTAGTATTTTCTGGTCAAGACTAGGAATGCATATCCCACACTACTCACCGGAGATGTCCATGAATGCCCGGTCCCAGAACTCATCCACAGTGTAGCATTCCGCTGAGGTGATATTCACAGACAGAACAATGTCATCTTCGACATACTTTAAGATTAGGTTGTTGACAACAATATTGACATTGTTCACAACACGCCGAATCAAACTCTGTACATAACCTACAAAAGGGTCAGACAGAAGAAGACAATAAGTATGGATTTTATAAGGCTATCTGTTATAGTTTAATAAAACAGACTTAAGGAAAAACACCAACAGACAGCTGAAGTACAAGGCAACATGAGTAAAAGAAAAATTAATGGATTGCAAAGGCACTTCTATCTACTAAGTTTGCAAAATCTAAAACTAATAAAATATATAAGCAATCGTAGTGCATAATTCAGCCATAACCAGACACTGGGCTGAACAAGGAGACTATATAATCATGCCAGCACTCTGATTGGTCACCACTCAGAAAACTACTGTTAACTGTCAACATTCCATCACCCACCTTCCCTTATGAAAATGGTAGAAGAAACCTCTCATTTCCACAGCCTCACAGAAGAAGATAAATGGACTTTTACTGGACTACTGTACATAATAACTGCATCCATTAAATAAAATTCACATAGTAAACCATTTTTTTCTACTCTGTGTGTATTAAAATACTTTATAATAGCTGGCCCCGCAACACCAAGTGAGGTGGGAACTGCTTGGCACGCTGGCAACCTGGGTTTGCGCCCCGATCCTGGGACGGCAGGTGCGGAGGCTGGCAGAGAAGACTCAAAAGCGTCCTCTGGACGCTCTCCTCTCCTCTCAGGAGGGAGGGTCAAGTAGGTACCACCCTGTGGCGGCTCCTGGTAGCCGGTTTCGGCATTGTGCATTGCGGTTACACCACATGCGCGACTAGGCCAGGATGCCGCGGCATGCTTACAAGTAGAAGGGGGAAGCCAAACAGAAAAATGGTCACCTACTCCAGGTGATGGCACTGCCCTCTCGTCTCTGCGACAGCCCGGGATTTGCCCATGCTGTGCCCTCGCTGCCACCTCAGCGAGGATGGAAGAAGTGCCCTTGGGGCATGGACAATCCACTCCCCTCCGCCCAAGTCATGACCACGGGAGGGTGGGGCCCCCCAATGAAGGGATACATTGGGTTGGTTGGGGGCGGCAGGATGAGGGCAGCAGATTGGAGAAGCATGGAGGCAGGCCTGGCCACCTGAAGGAGCTGATGGGTAGGCTGGTGGGGGGGGGGATAAAGAGCATAATACAAAAAAAAGAAATGCTTTATAACATGGGTTTGTAAAACCGTGCAACCCAATTGGTCCATGTGCTCTGCATGGCCATGCATTAAATTCTCTTTTTAATGCACGGTTCCACGGAGCACTTCGGGGAAAGTGTCGACAACACTTGTTATCAGCTCAAGAGAGTAAACCCAAATGGCAGCCACTGTCCCACAACTCAGTCCTCTCTGGTCTCCCCTCCCTTTGCACCGGAATGTAGTGGGAGACACAGACTAACAGTGCAGCAGTTATGTACATTGGCACCAGTACATGCCACCATGAAAGGCTTGTTTAAAACACAAGCAAGTGCAGTGAGGGAAACAGAGTTGTGCCTGACTGTAGCCGGGGAACTGTGCCCGTCTCTCTCTTCCCCCCTCAGTACTTTGTGCGTGTCATTTGGTTTGTGAAGGCCACAGGTGGTCCCTCGCGCTTTGCAGACATGTGCCAGTTTCAACCCATCTTTGCAAATGCTGGTACATCCTGCACTGAAAAGAGTAATGTCATTCAGATGCTGAGTGCAAGACTTGGGGGGCAGACCGCATTTAATTTGGCAATGCATTTAGCTGGTGCTGTGCCTTACATGTGTCCATTCCCAATGTCTGCTCAGAGGAGTGCTTGCCACACCCCCACCCCACTCGCACCCAACAGGTTAAGAGTATTACAGGAGCCACTCATGGGACTCGGGAGCAAGTAAGGGAGAGACAGCAGAGTGCAGTGTTTCTGACACTGTTTTTCAGAGAGAGAGGGAGAGAGCAAACAGCATGCTGAGACATTCCCACAGCCCCCCTTCGTACCCGGACAAGCCGTTCTAGTACAGAGACAAGATTGCACACTGCACACATACTGCAAGGTCCCCAAGTTTGTCTGTAGTGATCCCAGTTGTGGCAATGAAAGTGGCTGGCACACAATGGAGCACGTTGTAAAAGACAAGTTGACAGCGTGAGGGAGACACAGGGCAGAGAAAGAGAGATCGAGAGCAGATTAGCAGGCCCCCTTCCTGTGAAGCCATGCAGTATTGACAGGGGGTGGAACGACTGGAGAGCGCCGCAAGGTAAATGTCCTGACCGCTGTCTATGTATGTCTGTGTTGCTGCTTGCTCTGTCTGTGTCTTGGGTCCGCGACTGCAGTATTCTATTTCTCGTGGGGCTCGCTCTGTCCATATCTGAGTTCGGGGAGTGCAGCTCGTGAAAGTTATGTGCAACTTGTTGTGCCACATCACAGAGGACACCAACCTGCCCACACACACACGAACACTGAGCAAATCTGAGGGACAAGACACTTGTACCAAAGTTTCTGACTCCTGTTACCCCCAAGACAGAGAGAGAAAGTAGTGAGAGAGACACACAGAGGGTCAGTGGCAGCACAGAGACAGGGTGACAATGTAATGGAGATGTGTTGGAGTGCAATAAGTGTGTCAGTCTCCATGTCTGTGACTATGTGTGTGGTTCAGCTGTCATCAGTATGGATCCAGACGGTGCTGGATGTTTTGTTGGGGGCAGCAAAGTAAGGGGTGCAGCAAGTGTAACCCAGCAGATTCTGCACAACAAATGTCACAAATCCTGTCAATACTGCATTTGTGACATTTGTATGTGCATAGCAGAACTGAGACATGCAATCTTTGTTGGGGACTATTTTGCAAAGTGCCAGGATACAGTATCTTTTTTGCTTTTTAAACAGGGGAAAAAGCCGTTTGTGTTTTTTTCCCTTATTTAAATATAACCCATGTTACAAGTGCAATAACCCACTCTAGGCATTATTTAATACACACCTGGGGTGCTGTGGGAACACTTGGCCTGCGGCCTCATGCCTCACAACGCACCCCAGGTGAGCATTAAATGCCTATAAACCCATACCCTGACGTGGATTATTGCTTACTTAGAGTACTGCATTTTTTTTGCTGGCCCGGTGGCGCAGAGGGCTGAGGCATTTGTACATCTCACCTCGCGGCACGCCGGCAACCCAGGTTCGGGAGCGAGCCTGGGGCGTCGGAGGTCGGCGTGGAAGGGGGCGGGCGGAGCTGGATGGAGCGGCTGTCAAGGCAGCTCTCCTCTCCGGGGAGGTATCCCTTGCTCACGGCTACCCTCTGGTGAAGGCCGAGGGGTTGCGCAAGCAAGGGTGCCGGCATTAGGCCAATGGGGAGGGCAGGAGGAGGGCCATTACCGGGGCTGTAAGGCACATGTGTGCCTCCACACGCATGCATCCTTCTCCTGGGGCTCCCGGGTAACTGGGGAGAAAACAGAAAAAGACAATTGACGGCAGGATGACGATCGGCTCTTCACAGGCACCGCTCCCGGACCAGGCATAAGGTAAGCCCCGGTAATTCCGGGGGACGGAGCTGGGGGAGTCAGTCAGATGCGGGCCGCAGGGTGAAAGGAGAAACAAGGAAGTGATTAAAAAAAAAAAAAAGGAGTACTGCATTTTTCTCTCATCATGTTTTCTGCTGTATAAACCCCCCGCTGTTGACTGAATCCGTTACACTTGGACCATCAATAGTCGGTACAGATAGAAGGTGCCATCTCCCCACCCTCCCTATCCAGGCTAGGGTCCCATAGGGCTGTATTCTGGGTCCATTCCATTTCTCCATCGTCCTAAATGACCTTCCCTCTAACCCGTGCCAACTCGCATATTCACATGTATAGTTATGACACAGTTCTCTACACTTCTGGTCCCTCGACTGCATCTCTGAAAGTCTCGCTTCAGCAAGACTTTTGCAATGTTCTGCACAGGTTCCAGTCCAACCAACTTCAGGTCAACAGACACACATGCATATATACACACACACACACACACACACACACACTCAGTGTGCGGTTAGGTAGCAGGGCTTCATTTGTCTGCCAACACTGATGTCATCCATGCCAAACTCCACCACAAACTTGATGTTCGATACCACAATACGCACTGCGGATGTGATTTATGGCACCGCCTCCTCCACTCTGCCACACTGGACACCCTCTGCAACACCTTCTGTCACTTTGTTACCAACTCTCCATCTCATACTCACCATTGCTCTCTTTACTCCTCCGTATGCATTCTACCTCTCCCCTCATGTCACCAATCCCACTATGATTTCCTCATCTCTTAGTACTGGTTTGGGTCCCTCCTCTCATATCCATCCCACCTCCTCCTACTCTCTGCACTCAAGAGAGACCCATGCACACTCTCTACCCCACCCATACTCCTCAGCCGGCAAATCTGCTTTCTCATACTGCCTCCCCTTCCTCTGGAACCAGCTACCTTCCACCATCCGTCTCACTCCCTCCATTAGACACCAGATTAAACTCCCCCCTCCTGCTGCTACCAACCCTCTTCCTGAACCCTTCCTTACCCTTGCCTGGCTTTTGACCACCCCCTTACCTATTCCTCATCGTTCCGGCAGCCTCGTTATGTTTATCAACCTGTTTTGAATCCTACTTTCAGCACCACGTCAGCCTCCCTTCACTCTAGCATCATGCACTTTGAGTCAGCCCAATCTGGACAGAGGATTTGTATGTTAACCCCTATGCAATGCTATACTATTTAGTCTGTACTGCACTCAACTTATGCTCTTTATGCTACCCTCATTGTAACCACATCACCTGATGGCAAATGGAACAGAGCAATGAACAGAGGAAGACATCAAAAATTAGTAACTGAAATTGAAGGAAGCAGGAAAAAATGATACGCGCCAAAGCTCAAACAGAACTTAGAATAGCACAGGGAGTGAAAAAGGGTGACAAATACAGGTTACTCACCTGTAACAGGAGTTCTAGGAGTGGTATATGTTGTTCATCCACACTTATTGGCAGGTTCCTTGCCGCTTTAAATCTTGCCGGAAGGTCTTCAAGCTGGCTCAGCCCACCCACCTGGGTGGTAAAACTCTCGGCTCTGCCCCATGACGCCAGATCTAGCCCGCTGGAAGTCAGGCTGCGCGCTGAAGCCAGGGAGGTCATGTGGGTTGTGTGGATGAACAACAGATACCACTCCTAGAACTCCTGTTACAGGTGAGTAACTTGTATTTCTAGGGACATGGATATGTAGATCAATCCACACTTATTGGCAGACTCCTAGCAGTTCTCCAGGAGGAGGAAGGCAAGGCACGCATCCCCTACTTAAGGAACAGGACTGGAGAACCAAGGTCGCAAAACCAGCATCCCGGCGTGACTCTAGGTTGATGTGGTAATGGGTAATGAAGGTGTGTGCTGACTTCCAGGTAGCAGCCCTGCAGATTTCCTGGATAGGAACGTCCCTAGAAGCATCCACTGAAGCAGCGATATGGCGGGTAGAATGAGCTCTTATCCCTTTGGGAGGCTCCATGCCCGCCAACCTATAGCAGAGATCTATGCAGGAGGTGACCCACCTGCCTATCGTCTGCTTGGCTGCAGGTCTGCCAGGTGCGGCTTCAGCGTAGGTGACAAACAGCTGGCGAACCTCTCCCCAAACTTCAGCCGTCCGCTCCTTATAATAAGAGATTACTCTTCTAGGGTCCAGAGTATGGAGCCTTTATTCGGCCTCCGAGGTGTGACTGGGGTAGAACACCGGTAGAGTCAACACTTGGTTAAGGTGAAACTCTGACACCACCTTCGGAAGGAATTTCGGGTGGGGGCGCAGGACAGCCTTGTCCCTGTGGAAGACCAGATAAGGAGACTCGATGGAAAGCGCCTGGAGCTCTCCCATCCTTCTGGCTGACATAATAGCCACCAAGAAGGTGGTCTTCCACGACAGGTGAGAGATGTCACACCTGTGCATCGGTTCGAATGGCTTGCCCATGAGCTTAGCCAATACCAGCAGTAGATCCCACAGAGGTGGAGGTTCTCGCACTGGAGGGGATATGTGATCAAGGCCTTTGGAAAAGCTCCCGACCACCTTCTCTTGTGCCACCGACTGCTTGCCGGCCCGCGCCCGGTAAGCAGAGATGGCTGCCAGGTGTACCTTGAGGGTCGCCGATCAAGCCCTTCAGGAGAAAGGGACCACAGGTAGTCCAGAACGCTTAGCCAATGAACAGGAGGAAGGGTCCAACTCGCGTTCTGACACCAAATGGAGAATCTCTTCCATTTGAAGGCATAGCATTTTCTGGTCGGCCCTTATGGGATGCCTCAACAACATAAGGACCTCGCCGAAAGACCCAAGGCCTGGAACTCTAGCCACTCAGGAACCACCGTCAAGTGCAGGGACTGAAGGTCTGGATGGAGCACCTTCCCCTTGTTGACTGAGATCAGGTCTGGGTGGGCTGGAAGCCGCCTCGGGAGCCTGGAGCTGAGGCTGAGGAGATCTGGATACCAGAACTGGCGAGGCCAGTCTGGCGCTACCAGAATCACCTGCGCCTGGTCCCTCTTCACCTTGAGAAGCACCTTGTGGATCAAGGGGAATGGAGGGAAGGCGTAGAAGAGGCCCGGGTCCACGGCCTCGAGAAGGCATCCCCCAGCGAGCCCCGCTGAGGGGTGGGCGAAACAGCCTCAGCTTCACATTCTCCCTTGAGGCGAACAGATCCACCTGAGGGGTGCCCCAGTGGGAGAACAGATCTTGAACTACCTCCGGCAGGAGAGACCACTCGTGAAATGCAGCGTCTAACCAGCTAAGGGCATCGGCCAGACTGTTGGAGGCTCCTACCACATGGATGGCTAGGAGATCGCCTCCAGGCTGATCACGAGAGACCAAGTGCGGAGAGTCTCCTTGCACAGGGGCAAGGAGTGCATCCCACCCTGGCAGTTTAGGTAGTACATAGTCGTGGTGTTGTCCGTCTGGACCTGGACCACTTGACTCTGTACAAACGGAGCGAAGGTGGTGAGGGCTAGTCGGACCACTCGAAGCTCCTGCAGGTTGATGTGGCATCGAGACTCCTGAGGGGACCAGAGGCCATGGGCCCTGAGCTCCCCCAGATGGGCACCCCAACCCAGAGAGGCGTCGGTCGTCAGAGTGACCATCGGCTCGGGGCGGACAAACGGGATACCTTCCTGCAGATGAGCTGGAACGAGCCATCATTGGAGGCTATTCCACATCTCCTGGGTCACTGTCACTGGCTGGTCCAGAGGACAGGAGCGCTGTGACCATTGGTGGGCCAGCCCCCATTGCAGGGGACGCATATGCCAGCGGGCCCAACGGACCACACTGGTGCAGGCTGCCACGAGGCCCAGAAGGCGCAGGAAGTCCCAGGCAGGGGGCAACTGCCCAACCAGAAATGACTGGAGAAAGGAGGAAAGGACCTCATCCCTGTCCGCCGGGAGTCGTGCTCTGGCTCGAAGAGAGTCGAGCTCTGTCCCGATGAACTGAATCATCTGCGATGGCATGAGTTCAACTTGGCCTCATTGATGAGGAGGCCAATCTGAAAGCAGACCTGGAGGGCCAGATCCCTGAACTACTCCACCTCCAACCTGGAGGGGGCTGCAATAAGCCAGTCGTCCAGGTAAGGGTACACCCAGACCCCTCGGCACCGCAGGAATGCTGTTACCATTGCCATGCATTTGGTGAAGACCCTGGGAGCTGGAAAGAGGACGTAAAGGGATCCCTCTGCTCTGAAGCGGAGGAATCACTGGTGAGACGGATGGATTGGGACGTGAAAGAACGCGTCCTGAAGGTCCAGAGAACAGAACCACACGTCACATTCCAAGGATGGAATGATCTGAGCCAGAGTGACCACCCTGAAGGTGCAAGACCTTAGGAACTTGTTCAGGTCGTGTAGGTCAAGAATGGGGTGCCAGCCTCCCCGTCCGTTTTGGGACCAGGAAGTACCTGGACACAAACCCTGGGTCTGGAGGGGGGTCCGCCACCTCCCTGATCACCTCATTCTGGAGGAGCAAGGCAATGTCAGCTCGATGAGCCAACAGAGAGGCTGCGGAACCCGTAGCCCCCCATGGGGCGATGGCTCGATAGGAGGGGAACTGCTCAAATTCCAGAGGCAGAACCTGCCTACCACTTCCAACACGCAGCGGTCCGTGGTGATAGCGGACTGGCAGAAAGCGAAGTGGCGGAGCCGCCCCCACAGGGGGGAACTTCAGGGAGGAGTGACCAGGTTGGGGGCTACACCCCTCAACCCGTCACTGGGCAGGCTCGGAGGAAGGGCCGGCCGAGGAGCCGCCTGGGCCTTTTCCTCCAGGCTTCCTACTGGAGAAAGCAGCAGGCTTGACTTTGGGGTGCCAAGCACGAGCCTGCTGGCCTTGATGCTGGTGTTGCTGGGCCAGACATGCCGCAAGGGCTGAAGGATGAAAGGGCTTACACTGCTGAAGGTGGCCTTTGTCCTTCTGGGCAGACGTGACCAAGTCCAAGGTGGCGTTGGACTTCTTGATCCGTTGGAAATGACCCTCCACCCCGGGCCCGAACAAGTCGGTACCCAGGAAGGGGACATCTGCCAGTTTGTGCTGGGCATCAGCCATAAAGATGGAGATCCGCAGCCAAGCTCTGTGGCGCATTGCCACTGCGGCCGCTACTGACCGGGCACACAAATCAGCAATGTCCAACGAAGTCTGGAGCTGCTCTTTAGCTACCGCCCTCCCTGATCCTGCACCCGCTTGACCGTTGTCTGAAGGTCAACCGGGAGATGAGGAATCACCTCATCCAGGGATCCCAAAAGGGCATGTGAAAAGTGTGCCATCAGAATGGCCGAACTAGCCTGACAAAGGCCTAGGGAGGAAGCAGCGTATACCTTCTGCCCTGAGTAGTCCAATTTCTTGGACTCCTTATCGGGCGGTTTGTCCACATCCCGAGCATTCCTGGAACGCAGGAAAACGCTATCGGTCATAAACCCCTCCGCAGAGGGGTACTCCGAGAAACCGGAGGGTGAACCAGTATGGACCGCATACTTTCGAGCCATCCTGGCCAAATGTGTGGGACAAGATGCTGGCCGCTGCCACAGCTCCAGGGCCGGGCCAACAATGGCTTCGGCCACTGGAAAGGCCTCCGTTGGGGAATCCCCTCGGTCCAGTATCTCCGTGAGGGGATACTTGGCCCATTTTGAAATGGGTTCGAGCTTCATCCCAGTGGACTCTGAGATGAGTCGAAGCATTCCTAAAAATGAGGATGGGCTCTCGTCCACCGACTGACCCCCTGCAGACTCCAGGTCAAGCAGCCTGGAGAACAAGGAGTCGTCGTCATCAGACTCCGAGGAGTCTGCGAACAGCTGCCGAGCGCCTGAGCCACCCTCCACGTTCTGAGGTCGATCAGGAGTGAGGGTGACCAACAACCTATGGGGCAAGCCCTGACCCAACTGAGAATCCTTGGTCGGGGCCCCTGTCTTCGATTGTGGAGGCGGAGGTTCCACCATAATGGGTGGAGCAGCTGGTTTTGGCCGAACAACTGGTGCCGGTTTCGGCTCCTCGACTACAAGGGGTTGTTTCGGCCGCTCAGGTGACAGCCACTTAATGGCCAGAGAAGGCGATGGAGTCGGCTTATTCCAGGACAATAAGAGCTGTTGCCACATTAAATCTTCATAGCACCAACACAACTTGCGCTGGAGCCTATCCTCTGAAAAGGACGACGAGGATGAGCAGCAACGCCGCTTTCCATGGTGCCGAGACTGAGACTGCCAACGTTGGCGGGACCGGCTGGACCTGGAAGAGGTCCAAGACCGAGACTGAGACCTTCGGGGATTCCGAGGGTGGGTCAGAGAGGGGACGGGGGAAACCCGCTCCTCCCTTGGTACAGGGACATTAACCGGGGACACCGGCACAGGCAAGTCCTCGGTTTCCACCGGGGGAACCGGTGAAGTAGGGCTGTCAGCATCACCAGCTGACAAACCGTCCGACGGTCGAGAAAAATCTCAACTGCGTCAACAGGTGTCTCGCCGGCTGACCTGACGGGGACACCGTGAAGCCAACAGCCTTAGCCGCAACCTCGACAGAAGTCAAAAGTCAACCATCCGGTTAAGGGGATCTCTCCCGCTCCCACGAATGTCGACGGTGGGACTTACCTTTTGAGTCCTTCTTCTTGGAATGACTGGAATGTCCCAATGGTCCTTCTCCTTTGGTGAAGAGGGATAGGCAAAGCTCCTTAACAGAAGCTGTATATAAAGAGCCCAAGGAGAGCGGGATAAATGCCGCGACCAAGGAGGAAGAAGACACAGCCTGGGCCGCCTCCTCCTCAAGGGCGATCATCTGCTCCAACTGTTCCACGGAGCCCGCTGCAGTGGACACCGCCCAATGGGCCTCCTTCGACTTGACCGGCGGATACAGTTTTTCAGGGCGCCCCAGAAGAAGTCAAGCAGCACGGTCCTCCAAGACCGAAGCCGAAAAGGATCTGTATAAATCGCAAGCCTGCGAATCGTGGCCAAGCTCCAGGCAGTAGACACACGTGGAGTGAGGGTCAGTCCAGGACACCTTCTGCCCACAGGGGCACCAACAAAAGCCGGGAGTCAATTTGTCCATTACAGCCGCAAGGGAAAAAGAAGACCTAAGTCTTGTAAATTTTAGAATTAGTTTCGGATTAACCGAAGAGTGTGGATCCAGGCCTAAAACGCAGAGCGCTAAGGAGGGAACCTGAGCTTCCAAGCAGTAAGGAAGATCTGGCGTCATGGGGCGGAGCTGAGAGTTTTACCACCCGGGTTGGTGGGAGGAGCCAGCTTGAAGACCTTCCAGCAAGATTTAAAGCAGCAAGGAACCTGCCAATAAGTGTGGATTGAACAACATATCCACATCCCTAGAACAACTTTTTTAGGTATATAAAAGAAAGAAGGAAAACCAAGGGGGAAGGGATAGTACAATTAGCCCCAGAAGAAGGGGCTGTAGTGGAAGGGAAGTACGAAAAAGCAGAGGTCCTAAACAAGTACTTCTGTTCAGTTTTTACACAGGAAAAAGAGGGAAATGGCCCAGAGACACAGCACAACAGCTCCCTTAGTACAGAAGTTGATACAAGCCCCTTCACAGGAGGATGAAGTCCTAGAAGCACCGAGCAAGAAAAAAAAGACAGGACAAGGCCAAGAGGCCAGACAACATGCATCCAAGAATCTTGAAGGAGCTGGGCACCAACTGGCAACACCCCTAGCAGAACTCTTTACTGAATCATTAGAGAAGGGAACAGTACCAAAGGACTGGAGAAGGGCAACAGTGGTACCACTGCAAAAAACTGGATGCCGGGGAAAAAACAGGCAACTACCGCCCACTGAGTCTTTCTTCAGTGGTGGGAAAAGTGATGGAATCATTACTCAAATAAAGGATGATTGCATTCCTGGAGTCCAATGGACAACAGGACCATAGGCAGCATGGGTTCATATCAGGTAGATCTTGCCAAACAAACCTAATCGATTTCTTCGACTGGGTTACTAGAGCTGTAGACAAGGGAGGGGCCATCAGTGTGGTCTACCTTGACTTTAGTAAAGCATTCGACTCTGTACGACACAGAAGACCGCTTAAAAAAACTAGATTGCATGGGAGTAGGTAAGAAAGTAGTGAGATGGGTACAAAACTGGCTATACGAAAGGACACAGAGGGTGCAGATAAATGGGGTGCTATCCTCAGAACGAGGGGTTACCAGTGGGGTACCCCAGGGTTCCATCTTGGGACCTCTATTATTCAACATATTCTTAGCCGACATTGCCGAGGAGCTCGAGGGAAAGGTGTGTCTATTCGCAGACGACACCAAAATATGTAAGCTTGAACTCTACAGAAGAAACTATGAAATCAGACCTGGAAATACTGGAACAATGGTCTACAGCATGGCAACTGAAATTCAGTGCAAATAAATGCAAGGTTATGCACCTAGGACGGAACAATCCAAAAACAGACCATTACCTGGGGTGTGAAAAACTAACAAAAACAAGTGAAGAACGTGATCTGGGGATCATAACAACAGATGACCTAAAGTCGGGCAGACAGTGCGAAAAGGCAGCACTTAAAGTGGGGGAGGGGGGGGTATGCTAGGCTGCATCAGGAGAGGAATCACTAGCAGAAGACAGGAGGTGGTCTTGCCACCGTACAGGGCAATGGTGCCAAACCTCGAGTATGGGGTACAATTCTGGAGATCTCACCTAAGAAAGCACATAGACAGGCTGGAAACAGTGCAGAGGAAAGCAACACAGATGATTCAAGGGCTGCACCCAAAGCCTTATGAGGAGAGACTGAGGGAGCTGAACATGTACCTGTGGAACAGAGGAGAGAGAGAGGAGATGTGATAGAGACTTTCAAATACATCACGGATATAAACAAGACCCAGACAAATGGACTTTTCCGGTTTAAGGAAGATAGCAGAACGAGAGGACATGTCCAGAGACTACGCAGAGGCAAGTTCAAGACAAACATCAGGAAGTTTTATTTCACAGAGAGGGTGGTGGACACCTGGAATGGCCTGCCCCCTGAGGTGGTCGAGGCTAAAACTCTACGTGGCTTCGAGCAAGCATGGGACATATATAAGGGCATCGTTACCCGGACCAGATAACAAGGGAGGGGGGTAGAATACAGCGAACCATGGGCAGGCTAGATGGACCTGGAGGTCTCCTTCTGCCGTCACATTCTATGTATTTATGTAATTGTGCTTCTCCCCCTCCCATTTCCCCCACATCGCACCTGGAAATGAGCCTCGGCTCAGTGTGCCTCTCCTGAGTTCCAATTTAAAATAAATAAATACAACCAATAATAGCACAGTGAGCTGGGTTACAGGGGTGATAGCTATACTGGGATGCCAATAAACAACCCAGCCTGTGGCCTCAGTGTTTACTGGCATCCCAGTACAGTTATTCCCCCATACATCTAGCTCATTATACAATTACTGTTTAATTATATCGAAAAAGGGCCCTCTTAGCCAATAAGAACACAGAGCTACTGCAGGGTTTTAAATAGCCGATATCGCATCGCATTTTGCGATGCAAACTGGCGAGTCCAGCGAGTCAAAATGAGGAATGGATCGTAAGAAAGTGTGATCCATTTTTTCCATGTTTTTCATTGTTTTCTGAGTGTTTCTGTGTACTGAGAGGGGTGATTTTGAATTGTAATATAAATGGGTGTGACATTGTGTCCGTAACTCTGCCCGCCTCTTAAAGTGATTGGCTGCCTGATCCCACCAAGGAGAAGAAGTTATGCTGCAGAAAAAAACGTGCTTTCTTCAGTCTGTATGCAGTGAGAGTGACTGATCGGCTGAGCTCCGGACTCTGAAGAACTCAGAAAGGTGGGTAAAATCGGCCGTTCATGCCAAAATCCATTATGTGAGCATGGGAATGCAGTGTAGGTTGTCTGGTGGTGGTACCGCTAAAATAAGGGTTTGAGTTTTGGAGAGATCAATTTTCAGTGGAGAGAACACGGCTGTAGGCATTTTTTACCCTCCTCCTCAAGACCCGATAACTGTTTGTGCTGTATGCTTGCGAAGTTCTGGTCGGGAGATCGTGGGGAAAGAGTGTGACAGAAGGGTGAGTGAGCTGGTTGATTTGGCCCTCCGGTGTCCTGTGTATCTCCTGCACAACTGTTCCGGCCTACCTTACCACAGTAGAGCCCCCCTCCCAGCGTATACGCACACCTGAAAGTTGCTGCTCAGTAAGATTCTAAGCCTCCCAAACTTAATCTGGCCCAGCAACGACAGCCCGGTTCCCCTGGCATGAGAGCTTTTAGTTCCTTCGTGCAGTCATGTCGGGCAGCAAATCCATCCCCCGGCCTAAGCCACTTGACAGCCCTCCTTGATGTGTCCCTCTGCCGATGAACCAATTTTGGGGAGTTCTCTCCTTGGCAGGGCGTGATCTGCAGATCCATCACCTTCTCACTGTTGCTGCAAGCCCTGAAAATGATCCGGGGCACATCCTCTGCCGGTGAAGCGATTTTGGGGAGTTCTCTCCTTGGCAGGGCGTGATCATCGGATCCATCACCTTCTCACTGTTGCTGCAAGCCCTGAAAATGATCCGGGGCACATTCTTCGGTCTCATTTGGCCGGCAGCCCTCCCGATGGATTAGATTTGTTGCTATCCCACCCAGACCTCTCCAACTCTTGTCACTGCTGCGCTGTGAGGACCTGACAGACTGAGGTGGTGTGCCCAGTTTTGTGGCTCAGCATAATTTATTTTTCAGACCTGGTCTTGACTTGTGCAGCTCAACTGGGAGGGGGCTTATGGCTGTAGGTGCCCTCAGGAAAGATCAGATCTCACTGACTGGGGCAGAGACAAAAGCAGCAGTGACTGGCTTCTCATGGGGGTCGGTGGGGACTGGGGTCAGGTGTTCTGCAATTTAAGCAGTACTAATAATTTCCCGAGGCAAGTGAAGTGTGGAAATCTACTCTGAGTAGTCCAACCTGGTTAGTAGTTCTGTCCACAACTGGGGGTGTGGGGGGGGTCAGGTTTTGTTCTGCAAGCAGAGCAGTGTTCTTCCAAGGCAAGTCTTTACTCTGCTCATGCCCTTGCCACTCAGGGTAAATGAACCTAGGAAATAAATGAGCCTGTTGTGGACTTGTTGGGGCCAAGTCAGTGCAACTAAACCGAGCATCGATGTCCACTCTAGTCTTTGACTCCTGGCTTCTTTACCTAATTCATGGCCTTCCTGTCTTCCTATCCCACAGAGTTATGCACAAGGCAGCGGCAAGCCCATGTGGGATGTAGCCCCTCGCTCACTCTTTTTGCCTGCCCTTGACTTGTCTTGTAACCGGGGGACTGGGATTTTTTTTTTTTTTTCAAGGGGGGGTTATTTAGTCTGAGCTGAGAGAGTGGCCAAAATATTAATAATGTTCTTACTTTTCAGCCTAACAGGTGTATGCTGCAGCTTGTAAACCAGCTCGTAGTCAGACTCCCAGAGCACTATGTGAATGAAGAGACCCCGTACGTCACTGGCAGCCCTGTAGTAAGTTAGTCACACAATTATTGTGTTAATTTCGAGCTAAGCGCAGGAGATCAGAGTGTAACCACCCTGTGTTTATTTTGCAGGGGTTGCCAGTGGTTGGCAGTAGCCAACGAAGCTGGACTGCGACCATCGTCCAGGGACAAGGTAAGGAGGGTAACTTTGGGGGATCCGAGGAGTATGCTGGGAATGTTTCAGTTCAGGGTCATGACATGAGTAAGTACTGAGGCTTTGGGGTAACAAACACTGACATCTTGTCATTGTGTTTGTTTAGGTCAGACACTCAAAGTGAGCTAGACTGAAAGAGCTCAGGTGCTGAGAGTGCAACAGCAGGGACATTAGACAGCGGGCAGGACACACTGGAGGAAGAAAGAAGTTGGGCAGCAGAGAAACGTGCCAGGCAGTACAGGAGTCTGAGGAGAGAAGAATGGGCTGGGGTGCAGTGCACAGGACTGTGTCTGGAAAAAAAGCACTGCTGCGCAGTCGTTTTATTTTTTCATTGTCTTCAAACTAAGCCAAGAATATTTGCTGATTAGATTACCTGGATTGACTTGCCGTGAACTACTATATTGTTTGCCAAGTGCCAATTAGCTGAAGCACTCTGCCTGAAAGTTACATTTTTTTTGGCGGGGGGGGGGTGGCAGCCACCGGAAACAAGACTGGAGCAGTCGGTGGGTACTGCTGTATGAACAAAACACCACTGTGTTTTAATTAAATAAGTGGGCAGTGAGTTCAGTCCTCCGTCCCCATACCCGGGTGCACCCCAAGATTTGCGTGTTGTGCACAGCTTGAGATGCTTAATATGTGTAGTTCTAGGTAGTCTAACCCCCCACCACCACCACCACCACCACCACCACCAGCACCACCCACCACCAGCACATTGTTCGTCTGTCCTGGACAGATCTGCAGACTGTTTTAGTAAAAGGTTAGCGTCACCGTTTAAGTTAGAGGCTCAATCAAGTCCCCCCAACCCATATTTAGTGGTCTGCCCTGCACATCTCTGCAGTGTTGCACACACATTTAATTGACCATTTAAGTTAGAGGCTCAATCAAGTCCCCCCACCCCATATTTAGTGGTCTGCCCTGCGCATCTCTGCAGTGTTGCACACAGCACACATTTGATTGACCGTTTAAGTTAGAGGCTCAATTAAGTCCCCCCATGTGGTCTGCCCTGCGCATCTCTGCAGTGTTGCACACAGCACACATTGACCGTTTAAGTTAGAGGCTCAATCAAGTCCCCCCCACCCCATATTTTGAGGTCTGCCCTGCACATTTCTGCAGTGTTGCACACAGCACACATTTGATTGACCGTTTAAGTTAGAGGTTCATTTAATCAAGTCCCCCACCCCCACCCTGGACAACTGTTCAGTTGCCTGATTCAAGAATCAGTTCATTGTGTCTCTGCAGTTAGGACAAATTATTTCACACACTAAGAAGAAAGACACACAATGTTGTTCAACTTGTTTTATTGTTAGGTATCGGTAAAGAGTGTCTCATAAGGACAAATATTTTTACACACTGGAAAAGAAGCCCACAATTGCTTTAAGTATTTGACTGCTTATGTTACAAATTAAAATAAAGAGTGTCACACACAGGCGTGAACCCAGAATAGACAGCAACCATGGCAACCAACACCAAAAAAGTAATGAGGCACACTGTAGAAAAATGGAAAAAGGAGATTGATCACCGCAATGAATGGTTAGTGTATGAAACAGACAATGGTGGTGAGTTTGTAGACCGGGTAAAATGTTCCCTGTGTGAAACATGGGCAGACCAGTTAAAGTACTGCAGAAATTTTAGTGAAAATTTCATTGTTGCCATCCAAGGTACAGCTTTGAAAAAGGACAATGTTGCAAAACACGGTCAATGTGATGCTCATAAACGAGCTGTTACACTCAACCGAAAACCAGAATCAATTGCCTCCATATACAAAACGACACCAATAGGACGTGCACTATTAGGAGAGGAAGTAAAAGACAGAGCTGTAGTTCGCCATATGATTGAAATCGCTTATCTGCTTGCTAAAGAAGAACTTTCATTTACTAAATTTGAATCATTTGTTAAACTTGAAAAAAGACATGATGTTAATCTCGGAAGTGCATATGCAAATATTAACAGTTGTCGTATGTTCACGTTAGTTATTGGTGAATTGTTACAGGAAATCTACTCACAGCCCTTCAGAAAGTCTGTATTTTGCAGTTCTTCTAGATGGGGCAACAGATGAAAGTTGTATTGAAAAAGAATTACTGTATATTATGCATTTTAACGAAAACTCTTGTTTAACGGAGATGATCTTTTTCAGATTACAAGACGTTCAGCACGCCAGTGCAGAAGGTTTGTTAGAAACACTTCAAGAAGCCTTCTTAGAGTTTGGCATTTTAGACTTGAACAGTCGCATGGTTGCTGTGTGTGCAGATGGTGCTGCAGTAAACCTGGGGAAAAGAAAAGGGCTATCAGCTCTGCTAAAAGTGGAAATGCCATGGTTACTGTCTATTCATTGTCTTAACCATAGACTTGAATTGGCAATTAGAGATGCACTAAAAGGAACATTTTTTGATCAAGTGAATGATAATCTCATGACATTGTACTACCTTTACGAAAAAAGTCCGAAGAAACTTCGCGAGCTCAGAGAATTAGCTAAAATAGTGGGCAGTGAAGTCAGCAAACCAGAAAGAGCATTTGGAACAAGGTGGGTAGATCACAAACTTCGTGCCGCTCAGACACTGGTAAAATCCTACACAGTTACGATGCATCATCTTGAATATCTCGCAGAAACTGCCACTACGCCACCAACAGAGAAAAGCAGAGTTAAGGGCATTTTGACCAAACTGAAAACTGCCAAATTTGTCACTCATTTGCTCTTTTATATTGACCTTCTAAGGCCACTGTCACGACTCTCCCTCAGTTTACAGGGTTCTTCTGCTGACTTGATCGTAGCTTTGGCTTGTGTTGACGCAACCTTACGGCAACTACAGCATCTCGCAGATAATCTTCTCGGAACATGCAACTCTGAACTTAAGACACTGTTACAGCAACATGATCATGACGTTACTGACAATGACGAGTCTGACGATTCTGAACCAGTCGTGTTTAAAGATGTTACGGTCTCGAATGCTAACAGCATCAGGCACCTTATAACACAGGTAACTAATTACATCAGTAGTGTACAACAGTGCATTTCTGATAGGTTTTCAGATATCACTGACTTTGACTCTCAGGACCAACACCCAATTTTTAGGACTTTAAAACTGTTAGATGTGAAACAGTGGCCTAGGAGTGCTGATGAGCTAGAAATGTTTGGGAACGTAGACTTGGACGGATTTGTTAATTACTATGGACAGATACTCACAAAACATAATGCTGACCTTGCTGCTTTGCCAGAAGAACGGCCCGAACTTAAAACTTTATACAATAAGTTTTTAAGTCACTTAAACAGGGAAGACTTTTGGAACTGTATTCTGAAGTCCTACAGAGAACAGTTCTCAAACTTCTACCACGTTGTTGTTATTTGTAAGCTCATTCCAGTGTCCAATGCAAAGCTGAAAAGGTCATTTTCAATAATGCAGCGTGTCAAAACTGACTGGAGAAACAGACTGAGTGAAGTAATGTTGGAACACCTGGTTAGAATTTCAGTTGAGGGTGACAGTCCAGAGACATTTGATCCTTTTCCAGTTGTAGATAGATTCTTCAGCACTCCTAGAAGAGTTTGTGCGAAACAAGGGCAGTCAGAAGCAAAAAGGTCAGATTCATCCTGCACCACAAATATAACTAGTTCAGAAGATGCAGCAAGTAGTACTAGCATTATGTCTTACAGTACTTCCGAGTCAGACAGTGACGACATAATCATTGATCAGTAGCGAGCCCCTGTAAACTGAGGGAAGTACACTTTTGGCTTATAAGTTTTAGCCTAAATGGCAGTAAGTGCCATGGGGAAAAATTTCAGGTCCTCAGAGTCGGTAGTTGGTCACTGACTGGAGGGAAGTGGGTCAGTTGAGAATCCACGCCAGTCAGCCGAGCACCTCTCTTCATGTCTGCCTGCCAGCCCCTCCCCGTGCTTAGACGTCCAGATAGATCTCCAAGCAGGGGGAGTGAACTGGCAATTATGGGGGGTGCCCTGCACTCTCCCTACTTAGGAATCTAGATCTCAGTGATTCCGGGGGTTGGCACAGGCAGGCAGATGTGGAGGTGGACACTCGGAATCCCAGCTGGCCATGGGAACTTCGTTTACCAATCCACACAGGTCAGGACTTTGCTCACTTCAGCAAATGAGCTGCACCTGTCTTGAGTTCAGCAATGTGCACCTGTACATCATCATGCCGGGGCACCAACCATGCCATGAGACGTCTGAGTAGACCTTGTTTAAAATTTAATTTTTTTCTTGTGCTGACTTCATCACAAGTTTACTAATTGTACTGAGCTCTCAGAAGCCTGTGTGGTATTTGGGACACCACTAGTCTCACGTTAAAATTTAGCACTGACTAAAGTGCTGCTTATGGTAACAAGTAGTTTAAGGAATTAGTTTTCCATGTAGTTAAACTTTTTATAGGGCATTAAGTCCTCAGGTTCATTGGCTGGTGGAGACACTCACTGCCATGTGTAATTTTTTCAGTGGCTCAAGTTGAAGACTACAGTTGTTAAATCTCTTCATTGTTGATGAGAATGATATTAGTGGCTAGAAGTGTTTATAATAAGTCTTGCACTGTCACTGTGACTAAAGTCAAAATCCTGTCTCGCTCAACTGTGGGGTTGGTAGGGGGAGACTCGTGAGCAGGCTTCTCAGGTGGGTACACAAAAGCCATCATCATCTTTTGTGCTGAGCTCTTTGGCTGGTCATTGAAATAAGTCAAGAGAGAAGTTAAATGCCACAGTGAGTAGTCTGACAGTGTATGCTACTTGTAGCCTTAAACTGGTGCTTTCTGTTCTTATCTAAACTGTAACTCCATCTTACAGAAAAATTAGTGGGATCTGGCCGCGGTGAACTGGGTCTACAGGCCTGAGTAGACAACTACTGACCGACTTCCGAACCACCCCATCCATTTAAAATTGACCGTTTCAGTTAGAGGCTCAATCCTCTGGATGGTGGTTGGGAACTGCAGTAGTAGTCCAAGAATAATAGCAGCTCATGTTTGTAAATCAGTTTGGGTGCTGCAGCTGCTTATTCTCAGTAACCCTACTGATTGCTTCCCAGCCACCGCAATTAAATTTCCGTGCCAGCACAAATCATGACTGCACCACAGGCTTTAGGCTTAAGGTCAGATAATGTTCAGTACTGAACATAACTTTAAATTTTGTTTGAGACACTAGGAGTCCCGACTAGTGTTCCCAACCACCCCTCCATTTAAAATTGACCGTTTAAGTTAGAGGCTCAGTGCAAATGGATGGGAGGTTGGGAACACTAGTCAGTTGTACTTGTGTCTGTTGTTAAATTACTTTTAGGGTGCAGCTGCAGCTGCTTATTCTCAGTTACCCTACTAGCTGTTCACTGTTGGGTCCGCAAAAGTAGTCACGCTTGGAAAGGTTGGCAAGTGGAAACTGTTATTTAAGGTCAGAAATGTTCGGTACTGCATACTAACTGAACTTTACATTTTGTTCAGACACAGTGGCTCCCCAAACTACTGTTCCTAACCATGCATCCATTTAAAATTGACCGTTTAAGTTAGAGGCTCAGTGCAAATGGATGGGAGGCTGGGAACACTAGTCAGTTGTACAGTAGTGTCTGTGTAATAAATTAGTTAGGTGCAGCTGCAGCTGCTTATTCTACTGCTACTTTTGGGTCACATAAGTAGTCATGCTTAGGAAGGTTGGCAAGTGGAAACTACATTTAACATGGCTGGTGGTCAGAAAATGTTCGATACTGAACTCTTTAAATTTTGTTTCACTAGACTCCCGACAACTGACTACTGTTCCACCGTCCCATTACTTTTCTGACCGTTTAAGTTAGAGGCTCAGTGCAAATGGATGGGAGGTTGGGAATACTAGTCAGTTGTAACTTGTGCCTGTTTTATTACTTTTATGGCACAGCAGCTGCCGCTTATTCTGAAATTTGTAGCTGACTGTTCCCTATGTAGTCAGGCTTGGGAAGGTTGGCAAGTAGAAACTGCATTATTGAAGAATCAAATCTGTTTTTAATACTAGTAACTCACGTCAGAGTTATTATGAATTCTGTGAATTTCACAGAGAGACACTGATGAAAAAAAAATTAATAAAGTGACTCAGTGACTGCACACACTCCTGTACCAGAGTCTTTTTTTCCCCTTTTGCTCCACACATCAAAGGAAATCAAAAACGTGTTTATCAGGTGAGAAATAACACCAATCATACTGTCTCTAGTAAATATGACTTTTTTTTATTTTGCTAATCAATTTGATCCAACTGCTACACATTTGCAACATTGATTAGCACTTTTCCACGTAAAAGTGCTAATCAATTTAAAATCCTTATTTAAAACCCTGTACTGTCCCGTTATTCTGCAGTAACTGCACTGTAGATTCAATAATGGGACTGTATGCTTATCCCTGTGTTCTGACTGGCTAAGACTAGCACTACAGAGCACTTGTGAAAAAATGACCATTTAGGTTTTCTCAGAGCAATTTTGGCATTCTATTTTAAAACTTTTTTCTGTTACTTTTTTTCTTCTGTATAATAGCTATGATGGAATAGTGCCTGGGGTTTTACTTGGTAATAACTGGACCAGGGTGTTAGTAAACACCTCAGCATACGGCCTCAGTGTTTATTCACACTGGTCCAGTTATTACCTCATAAGCCCTGACCACTATCAGTTATCGCTAAAATGCATACAGCAGTAAAATCTGCTTTTAATTTATGTACAGAACCTAACAAACACCAGGAAGGAAAGGATTGCAAATTCTGCAGTTTGGGGCTGGTGCACAAGAAAGAAAGGGTGGCCGGCCCTAGAGTCCAAACACAAAACCAGAAAGTACTTATGCACTCAAATGGAACCAATAAAGCACTGTCAGCAGAGAAGTTCCAATGCAATTGTGCTGTTTATCCAAAATACAGTGCAAACAATGAAGGTGCAGGCCCGCTGTGTACCACTCTTTCCCCGGCGCTTCGCGTAAACAGATCCTATGTCAGGGGGCATAGCCAAATGAGAAAACATCACAACTTAAATACAAAACCTTATAAATATTCATGCATGCTAACAAATCATTCATGAGGGCAAGTCCAGTAATCTCACCTCAGCACGTTTGAAACTATCTCACTCCCTTCCTGACTGTCTGTTATACAGTACTATCAGGAAAGAACAGTTACGAGGGTGAGATGGCAGGGCCTGATGCAAGAGATCCTAGAAGATCTACTGTTATGGTAAGTTCATATGTAACTGTACTAGCTTCATAGAGGGCATCTCCTGCATCAAGCCACACCTGTATGACAAGTTCCAAGCAGTTATAGACAGAGAGACAGTCTGAGTGGCTGGAGGTTACAGGCCTAAGACATGAGGCCCCGAAGCACAGCAAGGCCAAAGCCTGCCCTTCTCTTAGAAACAATGTCCAGACTGTAGTGTTCAGTGAACGTGTGGGCCCGTACTCCAGGTGGCAGCAGCACAGATCTCTGCAGCTGAAACATTCCTGAGACAGGCAACTGAAGTGGCCATACCCCTGACTGAATGACCATGAACAATGCCAGAAGTTCCTTATCGTACTGCCTGTAACAAAACGTAATACAGCTGGCCAACCATTTGGACAAGCACTGTTTAGAAACTGGTACACCCCCTTTCCCAGGGCCAAAAGAAACAACAGCTGCGAGGACTCCCTGCAGTCCCTCATACAGTGTGTATAGTAATGCAAAATTCTACGTACATCTAAGGTATGGAGCAATGCTTCCCCTAGATTGGCATGCCTGGGTAATAAACAGGCAGATGAATGGCTTGATTTAAGGTAACCTCAGACACCACTTTGGAAAGAAACTTAGGATTCGTATGCAAAGTTACCCTGTCTTTGTGGAAAATCAAATAAGTAAGCTCACACATCAGAGTCTGAAGCTCGGAAATCCTTCGAGCAGAGGTAACAGCAACTAAAAATAACGTTTTCCATGACAGAAAACGTAGCTCACATGTCATGGATGGCTCAAAAGGAGCCAAAGTGTCTTCAACACAAGATAAGTCCCAGGCCAGGACTGGGTTTCAGATGGGAGGCTTCAGATGGAGAATGCTTCTCAAAAAGGTATGGGATACCTCTAGTTGTGCCACCGTACGGCCATCAACAGGTACATGGAAGGTAGAAATGGCTTAGAAGTGCACCTTAACGGAGGAGTACTGCAGACCCAAATCTGAAAGGGACAGCAGATACTTCAGAATCTGATTCACAGAGCAAGTGAAAGGGACCAAATGATGGGAAGCCACCCACAGAGCAAAGCACTTCCACTTCATGGAATAAGTGGCCTTGGTGGAAGGCTTTCTGTTTTTATTTTCTTCTTCTTTTTTTATTAATATTTTATCCTCGATTTTACCCCGTTTCTCCCGACGGCCGGCGCATGTGGAGCGCATGCCTCACCACATGCCGGAACGCCCCCACTGCTTGCTGCCCACTCGCCTGCACTGCCCACAGACCTCCATTTGGGGGCAGTGGAACTACAGCGGGCCAAAGGATCTTCCATGGGCAAGGAGAGCTGCCTTCCGGCTGCTCAATCCTGCTCCATCCCTCCTTCCCCATACCAGTTCTCCGACGACCTGGGCTGATTCTCGAACCTGGGTCACCGGTGTGACGTGAGGTAAGGTGTCCAGCACCACTGGGCCAGCTGGGGGAAGGCTTTCTGGCGGACCATGAGGGGCGTTCCAAGTGATCTGGCGACTGCGTAACTTAGCGATTGCCATTTAAGGTCTACCTTAAACTCACGGCGCAAAGCAAAAGAGCCGGACACTTATGTTTTACTTTTTATGTGGAGGCTGTGCCCCACACTCTCCCCAGGAGGATTTTCCCCCTGCACCTCCCACAAAAGGATTCTCAACTCTTAAGTGGGGTGCATGTTAATGGGGTGCAAAACGGAGGGGGGGGGGATTCCTGACTGGCGCAAAAAGCAATTGGGCGCCCGGAATTGAACCTGCCACCCTCCCAACCTACCCTGCCACCAACCCACCATGCTACAAAGCCAGCTCAGCAACCCACCACCGCACTACGCCCCACCAACCCTCCCTCCCCTTCCGCCCATCGTGGTCCCATCCCTCCGCCTCACACACATGTACACATAGTGACATCCTGTCGTTATATTTGCCGACCCCCCAGTCCGGTCACCTTTCCTTCCCAGTAGCCCTGTGTAAAAGCACTACGACTGAGTCGCCTTTTTTGAAAGCACTCAATCGCAGTCACTTAATACACTGGCTACCACCAGGTCATCAGCCACCTTCTGGGACACCCCAAAGCAAGCCATGGCTGTCTTCAAGAGCCATGCATGGAGGTGTAGTGACTTGAGGTCAGGATGGACCAGGGTGCCCTGCTCCTGTGATAGCAATCCTTTGTACAGTGGCAGGGGTATTGGAGGTTCCACTGCCAACTGCTGCAGTAAGGGGAATCGGATGAGGCCAGAAGATGGCAAAGAGGATCAGAGTGGCCCCTTCCATCTGGAGCTTGATTAATACCTTCTGAATCAGCAGAAGTAAGGGAAGGTATAGAGGAACCCTTCTTTCCAAAAAAGGGACAAAAGCGTCTCGCCAGAAAACTCCAGGCCATGGAGCGACTGAGCAGAAACGCGGCAGTTTTGTGTTGAGTGGGGATGCAAAAAGGTCCAACTTTGGACAACCCCACCTGTCGAATAAGTCTTCTGTGACCAAGGTCAGCAGCTCCCACTCATGCATCTGAGACTGTGACCGGCTGAGCCTCTCCGCCAGGACGTTTTGGACACCTGGAACATAGACAGCCAATAGTTCTAGACTGTGTGCCAGAGCCCAGTACCAGACTCTCATCGCTTCTCAACACAGTGGATTTGAAGGAGTACCACCTTGTTTGCTGATGTAGTGCATTACACTGAGGTTGTCCATTTGCACAAGCAGATGGCCTGGAAGGCTTGTAGAGCAGAGAGGACAGCACTCTTCTTGAAGACTATGTGGAGGGCAGCCTCCACTCTGGACCACATACTTTGAGTCTGGTGAGGCCCCAAATGAGCCCCCCTGCCTAACTGCGAGGCATCTGTGGTGAGAATCAGCTGAGAGGAAGGAATCAGGAAGGGGACCCTTTTCAACAGGTTGCTGGGATCTATCCACCACAGCAACATCTTTTTGACCAGAAAGGAGACTAGAACTTGTTCTAGGTTGTCGGTGTGTTGGTCCCACTGGACCCTCAATGTCTACTGGGGGATCCACATATCTAAGATAAAGGCGCAACATGGATCGGCTGCAATTAACTACTCTCTCCCCTCCCTCTGGAACGTTATGCAAAGAACATTAAGGATAACCTCTGTTCCAGGACCCTTCAGCTTTAAAGCTCTGATCGCGGGTTCCTGAGGGAATATTGCAACTGTCATAGGTGACCTCACATTGTTCACTAGTTGCTTTTGGCTCCACAAATTTTAACCTTGACTATTACTCCATAGCACCTCCCTCTAACTACAACTCCTTTATGTTTTAGTCCTCCCTTTACCTTTTTCCTCTTTAAGCTATGGGAACTATCCCCTATACTCCTCCTATTTCCTTCCTTCAATTATTTCTGTAGGAGGTATCTGATTATTTTGGAGTGTGGCTCCTGTATGTTTTTCGCTAGGGGGCACACCAGAGGATATGTGAAATTACTTAATCTGGTAGTAATGTGCTAAGTTTTATTATCTGTTCGCTATCTCTGACAGTCTAGTTATACAATTATTATGTCTATTTTCTGTTGTGTATTACCTTTATATCCATCATGTACTTGTTCCATCCAGGACCACTTTGAAAATGAGCTTGCTCAATGATGATATGTCTGGTTAAATAAAGTTTCGATTGATTGATATGAAGCCTGGCTAAAAGCACTGTGACAATGGCCACGGGGAGGAGGCCCAGGAACCTCAGAAAGGTTCTGGCTGTGACATATCTGTTGTTGTAAAGCAGCTTGGCCTGGGCCATTAGGTGGTCCGCCCTATCCTGTGGCAGGAAAGTGAAACCCTCAGCCATGTCCAGAACTGCCCCAATTTACTGGAGGCGCTGGCAAATGGTCAAGACGGACCCGGGCAGACTGACTGCGACTCCCAGGGCTTGGACCAGCTGCCTTGTGCGTTTCAGGGTCTAGATTAGTTGCTTCCTGGACTGCGCCTTGAGCATCCAGGTAACGGAAGACGTACAGCCCCTCACTCCTGGGGGCAGCTGCTACCACCACCAAGCATTTGGTAAAGATCTGAGGCACAGAAGACAAGCCAAAGGGCAATGCTTGAAACTGACAGTGCTCTCCCTAGAACTGGAACCAGAGGTACTGCCTGTGGGGAGCACACACCCTGATATGGAGGTAAGCAACCTGCATGTCACGGGAGCACATCCAGTCTCCCTGGTGCAGCAGTGGCAGCAAACTATGCAGGGTCACCATCCTGAATTTGTTATACTGGATATAGCGGATATAAAGATTCTGGTTCCTCAGATCTAGGATGGGCCATAAATACCCTGTGGATTTGGGGACTATAAAGAAGTCGGAATAGAACCCCCTGTTCCTCTGATACGGAGGGACAAGCTCTATGGCCCTTTTTTGTGGCAGCATGTGAATTTCCTCCAGCAACACTGGGATGTGGTCTGGAGGGTAACTTGAATGGACTGGTGGCTGATCTGGAGGCCACTCAAAGGTCTAGAGTGTGGCCTTGTTCTATGATCTGCAGGACCCAAACATCTGTTGTGATCTCCCTCCACCTGTCCAGATGGAGGGAGAAGCAACCCCCTACCACTGCCTCCTGCAGTGATGGACGGTGGGGTCTGGCAAGGAGTCATGCTGAGGTGCTGGGGCCACGCCACCTCATCTGGAGGCCTTCACAGTGGTGGATGTAGGGGCAGAGAGGGTGTGCCCTAGGACCTAGAGGCCTGTTTGGGCTTGTGGAATGTCTGACAAAGAGACACCCTTTGGCCACTTTTAGGCTGAGTGTGGCAGAGCATATGAACAGACCGCAGAGTCCTACCAAAGCCAGCAGGTCAGAAAGGATGTCCTGCACATCTGCCTCAATGAGCTTGTAGCCTCTAAAGGGGGCATTCAGAATGGACTGTTGCACATCTGTAGCAAGCCAGACACCCCAAGCCAAAACTGTCTTTTCAAGCAGATGTCAACTGCCACTGCCTTAGCAGACACATCGGCAGCATCACAGGCAGACCGTAGAAGATGCTTGCCAACATCGGCCACAGACTAGAGGGCCTAAAGCACTTCCTGCCTCTGGTGACCCCCTGGGAGGGCCTGAGCAGCAGCTTTGACGACCTTCCAGAAGGTATTCTGGAGTCTGACCACATGGGCAACATAATTCAAGACCCTAATGGCCAGCATAGTTGAGGCAAAGGTCTTCTTCGCCATAAGGTCCAGCTTTCTGGACTCCTTAACGGGGAGCAGAGAGCTGAGATACTTAGGCTTCTTGGTCCTAGCATGGGCATTTATCACCAATGAGTCTGCCTTAGGTTGCTTAGCAAAGCAGGTTTGCTCTGAGGGAGCCTGGTACAATCTGTCTGCCTTCCTAGGCATGGCATGGATCAAACTGGGCTTGTGCCAGGCAGCCAAAGTGGCATCTTTGAAGGCTTGTATGAGGAGAGGTATAATAAGGGGAGGAGAATCTGGTAATTCCAAGTACTGTCAGATTCCTCCTAGTGACATCCTCCTCCTCCTGTCGAACCCCATCACAGTTTGTAACTGCCTCATCTCTGAGATAAAAGAGGGGTCATCAGTGGGGGACCTCAGGTTATTGTTGGCAGAGTCCTCACCCCAGGAAGATACAGCAGAGTCAGAATGGGGGGGGGGGGTTGGAAGCCCAGTCACCCAGATACTCATCATCATCATCCTCTTCATCACAGGGGAGGTGGTTCGGGTGGTATTCATCATCATCAATGGGCTTTGTAATGGATACCAATCGCATTGAGGGGTGAGGGTTAGGCGGACACGGCACCAGTGAAAGCGGAGGCGCGGGAGTAGGCCTGGAAGGTTCCAGCATTGCCAGCCCTAAAGGGAGAGGAAATGGTGCATAAACTCCCAAAAGGAGTACAGCACGGCCGCAACATCAATGAAAGGCGGTGTCAGAATGCCTAGTGGTGCTGGGTAGGGGAACCTGAGGTCCCAGCGTAGGCGGTATGGCCTGCAGCATCGACAGAATGGGCCAAGGCCCAGGTGTCGACCAGTCGGGCTAGGATGTCGCCGGGGTAGGCTGGGACCCCAAAAATGAAGTGATAGCCTACAGCCACGGCGGAGAAGACAGAGTTCTTGACGTCAAAGACGAGGCCAAAGTACAGGCAAAGGATGTCGTCAGGGGTGGAGGAAGCACCGACAATGCACCTCTGCTGGTCGAATCGAGACGGCGAAGCTCCCTGTCTGGTGGACCATGGAAAAGAGGGTCCAGAACAGCAGGGACTGAAAGGTCAGCGGAGATGAAAGGATGCCCAACACCAAGGAGCCATCGCCAGCCAAAGTTAAACTGGTGGGAGGCGCTGCCAATGCCCAAGCTTGTTGAAGATGGGGTGTGGGAGGCAGAGGGGGATGCCGAAATGGACAACGACCCCACAGCAGCCAACGCCCAATGTGGCAACTGCGAGAGAGTCTGGGAGGACCACTCCTTACACCAATCCTTGTCCCGGTGTTTATTCTTCCCAGCCAACTTGTCCCAGGCCTTGGAAGAGTGGGAGCCTGTGGACAGTGCTGGAGAGGTGGAGGAGCTTCTGGCCTGGAGCACCTTCTCTATGTGGGCGACCTTCTGTTGCAGTAGGAAGTTTTCCAGGTCCTTCTGGCAGCGTCATCGGGTAACTTGATTAAATCTGTAGCAGACAGCAGACCTTAATGTCATGGTCTGGGCCTAGGCAACGGATGCAGGCATTGTGGTCATCCATATCAAAGATCATCTGGCCGCACTCACAGCAGCGAAAGCGTTTTTCAGAATCAGTAGGCATAAATCAGAAAAACTCTGAAATCCCTTTAAAATAAAGTGATTGCTAAAACTAGGGTCAGAAAAGAAAAGTTAGAGAAATTTAGCAGTGACTGAAGTGGCGGTGTCTCTGTGGAGTCAGACATGTGAAGGTCGACGGTGGGAAAAAAACTGAGGAGGGCACAGGGCCACCCACATTTATATGGGAGTGTCGTCACTTCATCTGACATTGTAATGGGCGGCACCTTGTAAACCGCTAGCTATAAAAGTTTCCCTGCAGTCCTAGTGCCTGGCGGCTATGGTTCCATAGGTGTGGCCTGATGCAAGAGACATCCTCGATGAAGAGCTCCTGTACTAAGGCCGTCTGGGTTGCAAAATCGCAGTATTTCTAGGCCAACCTTCAGAACAACCTTAAAGTCCCCTCAAAGGGAAAGTAATTCACTCCCTTTTTGACCCTCCCACCCAGTCTACCCCTCCTGTCCTTCTTACTAAATGGTTTACCAGTGTCCAACCCCTCCTCTATTGCTGTTCATTTCAATGAGTTTTCACCCTTCAGACTCCTCTGCTCCTCCTTACATTCCCTCTCGTCTCCCTTCCACCGATAGTCTTCCAGGTAGGGGGTACACCCTGACCCCAAAGTGCTGCAGGTGGGCTGCCACCACTGCCATGCACTGAGTGAAGACCCTGGACACTAAGGAGAGCCCAAAGTGCATTGACCTGGAACTGGTACAGGACTCCCTCCACTCAAAGCCAAAGGCAGCAGCAGTGGGATGGACAGACGAGAATGTGTACATCCTGCAGGTCTAAGATGCAGATTCACATGGTGGTTTCCAGGTCTTTCTGGCAGCGTCATCAGGTAACTAGATTAAATCTGCAGCAGACAACAGACCTTGCAGGCCTTAATGTCATGGTCTGGGCCTAGGCAATGGATGCAGGCATTGTGGTCATCCATATCAAAAATCATCTGGCTGCACTCACAGTAGCGGAAACATTTTTCACGATCAGTAGGCATAAATCAGAAGAACTCTGAAATCCCTTTAAAATAAAGTGATCGCTAAAACTAGGGTCAGAAAAGAAAAGTTAGAGAAATTTGGCAGTGACTGAAGTGGCAGTATCTCTGTGGAGTCAGACTCCAGTGGTGGATAAATCTCATTCAGAGTGACTATCTGGAATTGTGTTTCTGCATAATATGGCTCAGATCATGCACATCCAGTATGGGGCACCAGCCTCCTGTCCGTTTCAGAAGCAGAAAGTACCTGTACATGTACCTCTGACCAGCCAGGGCTAAAAGTACATGTAGTAGCAGTAGATTTTATTTATTTAAGGCGCCCTTCCCTGAAGACTCAGGGCACCCTTACAACATATTCAACCTCACAAGAGTATCAATCCATACACTTAACATCCATCAACAATATAAATATAATAAATAAAATACATAATATGTTCCCTTTACTCTAGTAAACAGTAAACATTAACTACCTAAAGTACAGTTACGTAAGAACTCACCGTAACAGTAGATCTTCGAGAGAGGCTCTTGCAGTAAGTAATTACATATAGGACTGAAGCCGGCAGGCATCAGGACCCCACGGAAAAATTTCTAGCTAGCAGTCTCTGGCGGTGGACCGCCCCCACATCAGGTGACTGGCATCAGGTGTCGTCAGTATAAAGGGGTGGTCCGCCATGCCCACCTTCCAGTTATTTCCCGTCAAAGGCCAAAAAAAGGCAAGACGAGAGAGAAGCAGATATTTCCCCTCCTGGAAAGGGAGTTGAAAAAGCTAAGGCAGATGGACGGCAGGAAGGCATTACCTACTGCAAGAGCCTCTCTCGAAGATTGTACAGATTACATAAGAACTTACACGTAACAGTAGATCTTGAGAGAGGCTCTTTTAATCTGTCAATCGCATATAAGACTGGCCGGCAGGTGGCAGGACCACACGCAAAATTTCTAGCTAGCACTCCCGGCAGGGACCGCCCCACGCCAGATGACCGCGCCAGGAGACATCGCATAAAGGGCGGTCCCTGACGCCCTTCCAGTTCTTTCGCCACGGGCCGGAAAGGCCGGACGAGAGAGCAGATATTTCCTCACTGGAAAGGAGCTGAAAAAGCCTAGGGGATGGAGGCGGGAAGGTATTACCTACTGCAAGAGCCTTTCTCGAAGATCTACTGTTACGGTAAGTTCTTACGTAACTGTACTATATTACTTCGAGAGGGCTCTTGCAGTAGGTAATTACATATAGGACTGAATCCCAAGCAGTCTGGAACAAAGACAGGCACCGGGAGGAGGAAACTACTCCAAAAAGCAGTTCTAGCAGTGCAAGCCTCAAGATAAGAGGCCTTGCAGAACAGCCAGCCCGAAGCCTGCTCTACGGCGAGAGGCACCATCCAAATTGTAGTGTTTAGTAAAGGTATGGATGGAAGTCCAGGTGGCGGCAGTACAGATGTCTGCCGCAGACACATTCTTGAAACAAGCCGCTGAGGCAGCTACTCCTCTGGTGAAGTGGCCTCTTACTTGACCCGGGAGGGTCTTGTTGTATTTGTCACAACAGAAAGTGATGCAATGAGCCAACCATTTAGACAGGCGTTGCTTGGAAACAGCACTGCCTTCCCTTTTACGAGCAAGAGAGACAAACAATTGATCAGTCTTTCTGAGATCCTTCGTCCTGTTGGTGTAGTATCTCAGAATCCGGTGAACATCCATAGTATGGAGTAAATACTCCCTTGATTAGAGTACTGCATGAAAAAGGCAGGTAACTCTATGGACTGATTTAGAGTAGACTCTGCTACTACTTTAGGAAGAAACTTAGGATTAGGTTAGAAGAGCTACGTTCCTTGTGAAAAATCAAGTATGGGATTTTGCACATCAGGGCCTGGGCTCGGAAATTCTCCGAGCAAGTAATGGCCACCAGGAAGAGAGTCTTCCACAGAAAGGAACTTCAAATCCATGAAGCTGCAGGTTTGAAGGGAGGAGAGTAAGTTTCTAGGAACAAAGATCAAGTCCCAAGGGGAGCAGGAGTGGATGGGGGCCTCAGATGGAGGACCCTCTGAAAAGGTCTTAGAGACCTCCAGTTGAGCGAAAGCTTTGTCTGCGAAGGGAACATGATAGGCCGAGATGGCCACCATGTGTACCTTCAGAGAAGAATGACTGAGACCGAGGTCAAACAGATGACGTAGATACACCAGCAGAAGCCCCGCTGAACAGGAGAAGGGTTTCACATTCTTGGAAGCAGCCCAGATAGTGAATCTTTTCCACTTCATGGCATAAGTGGATCTGGTGGAGGGTTTTCTGGCCTCCACCAAAATCTCTGCCACTTTGGGAGACACTCCAAAACGGGACTGGACTAAGTCTGCATGAGCCATGCATGCAGTTGAAGGGATTTGAGGCCTGGATGGACCAAGGTCCCCTGATCCTGGGTCAGTAAACCTTGACAGAGAGGAAGAGGAGGATCCTCTGAGTATTGTTGTAGAAGAGAGAACCAAACTTGCCTGGGCCAGAAAGGAGCGATCAGAATCATTCGTGCTCCTTCTGAAGCTAGTTTCTGCAAGACTCGTGAGATAAGTGGAACTGGGGGAAAGGCATAGACGAATCTGTCCTTCCAGTCTAGAGACAAAGCGTTGCTCCAAAAAGCGCCTCGCTCTAGAACGAGTGAGCAGAAGACGGGAAGCTTTGCGTTCAGAGGGGAAGCGAACAGTTCAACCTGTGGTGTTCCCCAAAGTCGGAAGATATTGTCTAGGACCCCTTGGTCCAGTTCCCACTCGTGAGTCAGATCAGAAGAGCGACTTAGCTTGTCTGCCAGGGTGTTGCAGACTCCCGGAACGTGAACTGCCGTGAGGTGAAGGTCGTGTTGTGTTGCCCAATCCCAAACCCTCATTGCCTCCCTGCAAAGAGGGTAGGACCAAGTCCCCCCCGTTTGTTGATGTACCACACCACGCACATGTTGTCCGTCTGGATGGCTAGGTGGCCGGGAAGGATGTTTTGGTGGAGGGCTTGGAGAGCATACAACACTGCCCGAAGCTTGAGCACATTGATGTGGAGAGCTTGTTCTAGCTTGGACCAGGAGCCCTGGGTCCGATGAGGGCCTAGATGGGCTCCCCAACCTTCGCCTGAGGCGTCTGTGGTTAGAGTTTGGGAGGGGGGAGGATGAAAGAAAGGAACTCCCCGAAACAGGTTCTCTCGAACCATCCACCATTGCAAGTCTCGAAGCATCGGCGAGGAGACCAGAACTGGGTGATCTAGGTGGGTCCACTAGCTGATCAATTGGGAGCGTGAGGTCCACTGAGAAATTCTCATGTGGAGTCGAGCCAGGAGCTCATCGGGATAGCAGCCACTGCGCCCAAGAAGGCTAAGGACCGACCTGCAGAGATCATTCCCGCTGTCGGACAGCAGATCTTATTTGGGTCTGAGGGTGGACGCCTGTCCGAGCAGGAAGGCCTTGCCCGTGGTCGTACTAAGAATCGCCCCAATAAACTGTAGTCTCGGGATGGGACCAGATGAGACTTGGAATGGTTGATGGTAATACCCAGGCAGGCAAAAACCTGCCTTGGGTAAGGGAGGAAACAGCATGGGAGTTCCTCACTGGGCCCAGGGCATGAGAACCAATGGGTCAGGTGCAGAAAAAACCTGCACTCCCTGAATGCAGGTGGGCCGCCACTACTGCCAGGCATTTGGTAAACACTCAAGGGGCCGAGGATAGACCAAACGGGAGTGCCTTGAACTGGTAGTGGTCCCCCTGGAATGCAAAACGAAGGTATCTGCGATGAGATGGGCGAATGGGAATGTGCAGATAAGCATCCTGCATATCCAGAGCACACAGCCATTGACCTGGCCTGAGGAGGGGCAGAAGGCTCTGCAAAGAGAGCATTCTGAACCTTTTGTATTCTACGAAAAGATTCAGGGAACTGAGATCCAAAATTGGTCTGAGATCTCCCGTCTTCTTTGGGACCAGGAAGAAATGGGAATAGTAACCCGTCCCTTGCAGATGAAGGGGGACGGGTTCTATTGCTTGTTTCAGCAGGAGAGCCGAAATTTCCTCCTGGACCAAGAGAAGATGTTCCCTTGAATACGACGACTTCAGAGGGGCGTGGTGAGGTGGTTTCTGAAGAAACTCTACCAAGTGTCCTTCTGCTATGAGCTGGAGCACCCAAGAATCTGTGGTTATCCTCTCCCATCCCGGAAGTGGAGGGAAAACCTCCCTCCTACCAGTTTCTCCGGGGAGTCCGGAGGCAGTGGGAGAGGGAAGGAGTCAGGTGCTGTGGGGCAGGGCCACAGCTGAAGCACCCGCTGCTTTTTTGGGCGGAGGGGGCTCAGCAGCTGTGAGGGCCCGGCGTTTTATGGCTCGGCTTCCCTTGGGTTTCACCTTTGGCCGATTCCATCTGCGAAAGGGACGGCACTGCTGTTAATGGGGACAGTACATGGAATCAACTGACTTCAGTGCCGCCCCTTCTCTTGCAAATCGGTGATGATGACCTTGACTTCACCCCCGAAAAGCACGGACCCCCAGAAGGGTGCTTCCTGTATAGCAGATTGCACCTCGGGACCAACCCTGACACGGAGACAAGCATGATGCCTGAGCCACAGCCGGCTGAGCTCTGCCCAGCAGTGTCCACTGCATCGTATGTCCCACGAAGCATGTGTCAATTAGCCGAACGAGCAGAGCAGACAAGATCAGAAAACTCCTGCTTGACTTAGGAGTCAGGCAGGGAGTCCAATTTGGCTTCCACCTAAGTCAGAATGGCCTTCTGGTAGTCCCCCATATGGTCGACATAGTTCAGGGCCCTGATCCCCAGCATGGAGGAAGCATAAATCTTTCTCTCATACTGGTCCAGAAGGTGTGATTCCTTATCAGGTGGTGATGAGCGAAGGTGTTTGGGGTTTGCCAACCGGCCGTGAGCGGCGCTAATTACGACACAGTTGGCACGAGGGTGAGAATCCAGGAAATCAACACCCTCTGGAGCCTGATATAGCCTGTTCAACTTCCTAGGAAGTGGGGCTAAAGCCGATGGCTGTTTCCATATAGTGGTAACGAGGACAACGTGAGGCTCTATCCAGGGAGGCACTAAGGTAGGAGCTGTCACGGGCAGATCCAGATGTTCAATGAGTTTCTGACGCTGAGGATCTGGTTCCAGGGAGTGCCACTGATGAACCTCCTGGATTTTCCTAAGCAACTCCGTAAAAGAAGGATCCTCCGGAGGAGACTTCAGAGGAGTCCTTGGCCTGGGCTCCGACAGAGAGCGTGGCTTGTAGTCTCTCTCAGAGCAACCGTCGGAAGAATCCGAGGTCGAGGGGTGAGGAGGGATGAAGAGGAAAAGACTCCTTTCCCCACCTGGGAGAAGCGGACCCCTTAGGAAGTCTCCGGGGAGACGTCCTGCCGCTTCTCTAGATCCAGATGGAAGAACCCTGGAATACGGAGGTGATGAGGGAGTGTGCCGCCTCGGACATACTGGAACCTGGGACGGCACCGTTGTCGGAAGGCGGCTCTCGACCTCTTTGGTGAGCTGAGCCTTGGCCTCAGCCCACCAGGAGGCCAGAGTCTCCTGCAGGTCCACCGGTGGCCGCGAGGGCAGTGGAGGAGGAGGAGGAGGTGGGGGATAAGGTTACGGGTTATAACCATATGGGCGTATCCAAAACCGGCTGCGGTAGCCCAGCATCGGTATTGTGGCGTCGGGTACTGCGGCATCGAGCAGAGTCAGGTACTGTGGCGCGGATACTGCGGTCCCAGATGCGTCGGCGTCCGGATAAGAGCGGAGATACCGGGAGCGAGAGGCTGCCAGAGCAGACGGCCCAGCCAGTGGTAACCTCACGGGCAGGTCCCATTGGAGGCCGGAGGCGGAGGGCCCAGCAGAGTGGGAATGTCTCCGGGCCAGCCGGCGCTGGAGGCCCAGTGTCTGAGGAGCCAGCGTCCAGGGGCCGACTTCAGATCGATGCAACAACTGGAGGGCGGTCTGACAGAGAGGAAGATCCCCAGCGTCGCCCGGGGATGGAGGAGAAATTCGGGGTCAGGCTGGGGAGACTCTGGGTCCCCAGAGCGGCAGCGAGCTGCGAGGAGCAGTCGACAGCGGCGTGGGAGGGTCCCGTCGTCAGTTCGCTTCTTCACCAGCCGGACGTCGGACGAGCCGGCGTGAGGCTTGAGGGCGAGCTCCCAGCGGGTGCCGGAGGCGGCGTCCGGCTTATGGGAGCCATCACGGAGGCAGGTCAAGTAGAGGGATCGGCTGGTCTGGTGGAGTGAAGGCAGCGTGCACTTGAAGGTCGGGCATCTTGACCCTCTCCGGTAGGACGTCGGTGGGGCCGGCCGCCCGACTTCCGGAGTCGCCCACACTGGTGGGCCGTGGCCTGCAGCCGAACCAGGCGGAGGCCTCCACTACCCGGAGGCGCCCGCAAGGCCCAAGCGCGAGCCAGACGGGTGGGCCGATGCTCCGAGGCGGCCGTCGAGGAGCAGTTCCCCAGAGGGGACGTTACCTGTGTCCCAGCGACTCCTGAGGGTGACGCGGTAGAGGAGCCCTTGTCCCGGTGCCTCTCCTTGTCCTTCTTCTTCCGATGGCCTTCAGGGGACGTGGATGCCTGCCTCAGTTTTTTTTAGCTCCTTTTCCATTGAACTCATTTTCTTCTTCAGAACATGGGCTTCCAGGGATTGCTGACGTCTTTTCTGGGTAGCTGCGTTGAAGCTGAGGCAGTGCTGGCACTTCTCGACCGGGTGATCGGGGCCTAGACAGAACAGGCACAGGGGATGGCCGTCCTTGTGCGGTAGTTGGGTGCCACATGAATCGCACTTATTTTTGTGCTCGGAGGGTGTAGGGGACGACATACACAGATGATGGCATCTGACGTTAGTCGAAAAAAATAAATTATTTTGGTAAAAAACGACGAAGATAGGGCTGACGAAGCACAAACTTTACCGTGAGGTGCTGCACGAGCTAATGGCGGGAAAGAACTGGAAGGTGGGCGTTAGGAGCCGCCCCTTTATACCGACGTCTCCTGACGTGGGGGCGGTCCCTCGCCAGGGACTGCTAGCTAGAAATTTTTCCATGGGGTCCTGCTGCCTGCCAGCATCAGTCCTACTGTCCGATCCTGTTTAATGCATACATATCGGACATCAGGGAGGGTATAGGGTGTGAAATGAGTCTCTTCGCGAATGACTCCAAGATGGGAGCAGTAGTTGAGGGAGAAGAGGGGAGGTTGGCCCTGCAAGGGGACCTGGACACCCTGAAGCTGGGCTCACACATGGAAATTAAATTTCAATATCACCAAGTGCAAGGTGTTGCATCTTGTTGAGAAACCCAAACACAGGTACACCCTGGAGGAGGCACTGGAGGCCTCAATAGGGAAAAAGACCTGGGGTCATGGTGGATGCATGTATGAATAACTCTGAGCAGTGCAGGAGGCGGCTAGCAAGGCAAACAGGATGTTGGGATGCATCGTGAGGGGATCACCTCTAGGAGCAAGGAGTGATTCTGCCGCTGTACAATGGACTGGTTAGACCACACCTTGAGTACTGTGTACAGTACTGGAGACCACACTAAAGAGGGACATACAGCTCCTAGAGAGGGTACAGAAGAGGGCAACAAAGATGATCAGAGGGCTAGAGAGTTTGGCGATGAGGACACACTTAAGGAGCTCTGCCTGTTTTCACTGGAGGAGAGGAGAGACAGGGGGACATGATTGAGGGTCTTCAGTACCTCAAGGGAATAAATAGGGTAAACATGGAGGGGATCTTTAGACTAAAGCAGGGAGGTATCACCAGAGGGCATGGTTTGAAGTTGGAAGGTGGAAGGGTAATGGGGGGAAAAGAGGAGGAGGTTTTTCACTGAGAGGGTGGTGGACCCTTGGAATGCACTGCCTGGTGAGCCAGTTCAGAGATCCACAGTGGAGGGCTTCAAGAGAGGATGGGACAGACACAGAAAGTGGATGTATCAGATGATGTCCTGTCCCAGGAGGGTGGGGATGGATGATACGGGTTTCTGGAGCATAAGGGATGGGAGGGTCTCGGCACCCAACTAAGGATCTAAAGTTCGAGCAGACTCGATAGACCGTAAGGCCTAATCTGCTGGCAAATAGTATGTTAGTATGTAAGAGCCCTCTCGAAGTAAGATCTACTGTTACGGTAGGTTCTTACACAACTGTACTATCTTACTTCGAGAGGGCTCTTGCAGTAGGTAATTACACATAGGACTGAGTCCCAAGCAGTCTGAAACAAGGAGAAGCACACGGGAGGAGGAAAACTACCCATCTATGGATCCTCTGGCTGTAAGGGTCTCAAGAAAGGAGACCCTGCAGAACAGACAGCCCGAAGCCTGCTCTACGGCGAGAGGCAATGTCAGAACTGTAGTGTTTCGTAAAGGTATGGACAGAAGTCCAAGTGGCGGCTGCACAAATGTCAGCCGCTGACACATTCTTGAAACAAGCCACAGAGGTAGTGATACCCCTAGTGGAGTGGCCTCTGAATTGACCCGGCAGGGTCTTGTGATACTTGTCATAACAGAAAGTGATACAATGAGCCAACCATTTAGATAGGCATTGCTTGGTAACCGCATTGCCTTCTCTTTTGTCACCGAAGAGACAAGAAGCTGATCAGATTTCCTGAGATCCTTCGTCCGAGTGGTTTAGTATCTCAGTTTTCTATGAACATCCAAAGTATGCAAGAGGTACTCCCCTTGATTAGAGTGTTGCATAAAGAAAGCAGGTAGCTCAATGGATTGATTCAGCGTGGATTCCGCTACCACCTTAGGGAGAAACTTAGGGTTGATATGTAGAACCACACGTTCCTTGTGAAAAATCAAATGTGGGATTTTGCACATCAAGGCCTGAAACTCAGAAATACGTTGAGCTGAAGTAATGGCCACTATGAAGAGAGTCTTCCAGGATAGGAACTTTAAGTCTGTTGAGGCTGCCGGTTCAAAGGGAGGCAGAGTAAGCTTCTCAAGAATAAAATTCAGATTACAAGGAGGGGCAGGAACGTGAATAGGGGGTCTCAAATGGAGAACCCCTCTAAGAAAAGTCTTAGAGACTTCCATCTGTGTGAAAGTTCTATCCCCAAAAGGAACATGGTAAGCAGAAATGGCCGCCATGTGAACTTTCAAAGAGGAATGGCTGAGACCCAGGTCAAAGAGATGACGCATATAGTCCAGTATTCTCCCGACAGGGCACAAGAATGGCTCCAAATCTTTGGAAGAGGCCCAAATCGAGAACAGTTTCCATTTCATGGCGTAGGTAGATCTAGTGGAAGGCTTTCTAGCCTCCACCAGAATCTGAGCCACAAGCGGGGAGACCCTGAATCGGGCTTGAGGAGGCACGCATGCAACTGAAGGGACTTGAGACCTAGATAAATCAGGGTCCCCCTGATCCTGGGTCAACAAAAGCTGTGACAGAGGAAGAGGAAGTGGAGGTAACTGTTGCAGAAGAGAGAACCAAACTTTCCTGGGCCAGAAAGGAGCGATGAGAATCATGCGAGCCCCTTCTGAGCTGAGTTTGTGTAAGACCCTCGTAATCAAGGGAATCGTAGAGAATGCATAGACGAATCTGTCCTTCCAGTCTAGAGACAGAGCATCCCTCCAAAAAATGCCTCGCCCAGGAATGAGCGAGCAGAGGGCAGGAAGTTTTGCATTGTGAGGAGACGCAAACAGGTCTACCTGAGGTGTTCCCCAGCACAGGAAGAGATCGTCTACTACCCCCTGATCCAGTTCCCATTCATAAGCCTTTGCTGATGGCCGACTGAGGTGGTCTGCCAGCATATTTTCGACCCCCAGAACATGAACCGCCATCAGGTGAAGGTTGTGTTGCACAGCCCAATCCCAAACTCTTATTGCCTCCCTGAACAGAGGGTAGGAACGCGTTCCTCCCTGCTTGTTGATGTACCAGACTACGCACATATTGTTCGTCTGGACAGCCAGTTGACCAGGAAGCACATACAAGGTCAGAGCTTGGAGAGCATACAGAACGGCCTTGAGTTCCAGCACGTCTATATGAAGAGTCTGCTCGAGACCCTAGATGGGCTCCCCAACCCTCTCCCGAGGTGTCTGTTGTCAAAGTTTGGGAGGGAGGATTGAGGCAGAAGGGAACTCCCCAGCAAAGGTTCTCTTGTACCATCCACCATTGCAAGTCCTGAACCATGGGGTTGGAAACCAGGACCTCTTGGTCCAGGTCATCCAACATCTGGTTCCACTGAGACCGAAGCGTCCACTGAGAGATCCTCATATGGAGCCGAGCGCAACGGACTGTCGGAATAGCAGCCGCCATGAGTCCAAGGAGGCGAAGGACTGACCTGGCACTGACCCGCTGCGACTGGACAGCAGGCTTGCATGAGCCTGAAGGGTATCCATCCTGTCCAGAGGCAGGAAAGGCATGCCGGAGTCGTGTCCAGGATCACCCTGATGAACTGGAGCCTCTGGGAAGGGACCAGATGGGACTTGGCCTGGTTGATGGTGACACCCAGGCTAGTAAAAACCTGCAGGGTAAGGGAAAGGGAGCACAGGAGATCCTCCCTGAATGGGGCCACCAGGAGCCAACTGTCCAGGTATGGGAAAACCTGTACTCCCTGGGTATGCAGGTGGGCCGCTACCACAGAAAGGCATTTGGTGAACATTCAGAGCACCGAGGAAAGACCAAATGGGAGGGCCTTGAACTGGTAGTGGTCCCCCTGGAAAGAAAACCAGAGGAATTTGCGGTGAGAAGGGCTTATAGGGATATGCAGGTAGGCATCTTGCATGTCCAGAGCGCACAGCCACTGTCCCTAACGAAGAAGCAGCAGAAGGCTCTGCAGAGAGAGCATTCTGAACAGTTTATATTCCACGAACATGTTCGGGGAGCGGAGGTATAAAATATTCCTCACGTCCCCCGTTTTCTTTGGAACCAGGATGAAATGGGAGTAGTAGCCTGTCCCCCCAGAGGTGGATTTGGACAGGCTCTATCGCCGCCTTCTGAAGAAGGGAGGATATTTCTTCCTGAACCAGAGGAAGATGTTCCGGGGAGTTAGATGACCTGGGAGTGGTTTTCTGGGTGGTGTCTGAAGAAACTCGATTGAGTATTATGGCACCTTTTGATAAAAGTTATAGGAGTCACACCACCACAGCCTCCAAGACTATCTTTCCTTACAGATTTAAGTCCCTTGGCAGGCCCGCTCTCATGCTGTGTAATTTATACAGTTCCCTATTCGATTGGATTTGCCCTGAAAGTTTTGGTCTCTCTACTTACTGGTCCCCTCTCTTCCCTGAAAAAATCCTTAATTGGTCCCTACTATGGCAAAATTATCACAAATTCCTTTCCCAGGACAGACTTAGACTCATGCAGTTTCATATACTGCACAACCTTTACTATTCCCCTCAAAAGCTAACTAAAATGAGATGTATACCTTCCTCTACATGTACTCGCTGTCAACAGGCAATCTCTTCCACATTTTTTTGGTCCTGCCCAAAAATAACCCCACTGTGGGCCTCGATCAAAGATAGAGTGGATCTTCTCCTGACATATGTATTAGGGGACTTTTCGTCGATATCTGTTCTTGCCCGTAAATATCATATAACCACAATCTCTGCTTCCGTCAAAAAGCTTGTATTAAAGCACTGGAAAGATAACTT
Organism: Neoceratodus forsteri; assembly: GCA_016271365.2. Classification (NCBI taxonomy): domain Eukaryota; kingdom Metazoa; phylum Chordata; order Ceratodontiformes; family Ceratodontidae; genus Neoceratodus; species Neoceratodus forsteri. The sequence goes on along the minus strand of CM057455.1, from coordinate 1,680,262,491 downwards.
AGATACTTCCTATATGGAGTGGTTGCAGGAATCTTTGGCTAATTTGAGAACAGAAAGATCCATTGCTAGTCTTGTTAACAGAGACAAAAAATTCAATAGACTCTGCGGCCCACTGCAATCACTATATTCCTTATAATTTATTTTCTGTGGAACACCCTTCATGTACGTCAGGATTATCTCCTAGTAATCTGTCTTGGGTTGGTTGGAGGAGGGTTTTGGGCAAGGGGTGGGGAGGTGTCTGGGAGAGGATAGATCATGTAATTTCTATACTTGTAATAATATATCTGTTTATTGTGTATATGATCTATTCTCTGTAACTGAAAAACCTTAATAAATTTTAAATTGAAAAAAAAAAAAAAGAAAACTCAACTGAGTGTCCTGCTGCTATCAGTTGGAGCACCCAAGCATCTGATGTAATCCTCTCCCAACCCGGTAGATGGAAGGAGAACCTCCTTCCTACTGGTTCCTCTTCTGGGAAGTCCAGAGGCTATGGGAGAAGAGTCAGGAAGTGTGGGGCAGCACCACGGCTGAAGCTCCCGCTGCTTTTTTGGGCCGGGGGGCTTGTCAGCCAGAGGGGCCCGACGTTTCTTGGCCCGCTTGCCCTGAGGTTTTGCTTTGGCCCGAGAACGTCCGCGAAAAGGGAAGCGCTGTCCCTGAGGGGGCCTGTACAAGGAGTCAACAGACTTAAGCGCAGTGCCCTTCTCTTGCCGGTCGGTGATGATGTCTTTGACATCCCCACTGAACAGCACAGAACCCCTGAAGGGCGCGTCCAAAATAGCGGACTGTACTTCAGGGACCAAACCTGACACCCGGAGCCAGGCATGACGCCACAGACCTACAGCGAGAAAGCAGAAACTCTGACAACAGCGTCCACTGCATCATCGTGGCACGGGCATGTGCTGACTGGCGAATGGGCAGACCGGACTAGATCAGCCGCTTCCTGCTTAGTCTGAGACTCAGGGAGGGAATCTAACTTGGCTTCCACCTCACTCAGGATAGCCTTCTGGTAATCCCCCATATGTGCGACATAATTCAGGGCCCTTATTCCCAGAGTGGAAGAAGCATACACCTTCTTCCCGTACTGGTTCTGAAGGCGGGATTCCTTGTCCGGTGGAGATGAGCCGAGATGTTGTGGATTCGCCAACCGGCCATGAGCAGCGCTAATCACGAGAGAGTCGGCTTTGGGGTGTGCATTCAGAGAATCCACACCCTCCAGAGCCTGGTATAGCCTATCCGCTTTCCTCAGAAGGGGGGCCAATGCCGATGGCGGTTTCCAAATGGTGGAAGCAAGGTCCGCGTGAGGCTCGATCCAGGGTGGAATCAATGTCGGAGCAGTTTCGGGCAGATCCAAACAGGCAGCGAGTTTCTTTCGCTGTGGATCTGGCTCCAGAGATTGCCACTGGTGTACCGCCTGGATCTTTTTCAGCAACTCCAGAAAAGAAGGATCTTCCGGAGGCGACTTCGGAGGAGTCCTGGGCCTGGATCTGTCTGGAGTGTGTGGCTCATCATCAGGATCGGAGCACCCATCAGTATCGCATTCTGAGGTCTCCGGAGAGAAAAATGAAGACTCCTCCTGGTGCGGGGGAGGAACGGACCCCTTGGGCAACCCGTTGGGAAGCATGTGCTCCCCGGCCCTAGCACCTGAAGGCTCGCCTCTGGTGTCGGGTAAGGGGAAGGGAGTCTCTCGTCTCCGACGACAGGCATCCAGAACCAAGTCAGGCGTCGGCAGACTGCTCTCCACCTCCCTGGCAACCTGAGCCTTGGCCTCAACCCACCAGGAAGCCAGAGTCTCCTTCAGATCTACCGGAGGCTGGCGGGGCGGTGGAGGAGGAGGAGGGGGATAAGGATACTGAGGATATCTGTAAGGCGAGTATCCGTAGCCTGATGGTGGGAAGCCTGGAGTCGGATACTGAGGCACAGGGTACTGCGGCATTGGGTAGGTCTGCATCGGGTACTGCAGTGTCGGATACTGCGGGCCCGGGTAGGACGGCAGAGGATAAGACGGGGTCAGATACCTGGGCACCAGGGGCTCTGATGGAGCAGATGGCCCTGGGAGAGGCCCAATAGGTGGGCCAGGTACAGGTGGCCCGGCGGGCGTCGGGTCCAAGGGTTGGGATGGCATCCGGTAAGGGGATGTCGCTCGGCGTCAGATAGGCCGATGTCAGAGCCGGCATCCGAGGGCCCAACATCAGGTCATCCGGCCCAGCGGGAGGAGACCTGACGGGAGCGTACCTGTGTCCTCTGCGTTGCCCGGGGAAGGAGGTCTAAAATCCCTGGGGTCCAACAGGGTAGACGCTGGAGCCTCGGTCAGTAGCGGTGAGCTGAGGACAATGGACTGGTCGGTCGGGTCCAGCATCGGCTCTAACGCCATGCGTTTGTCGGAGGAGCTGACGTCCACCTTACCGGCGAGGTCCGGGTAGGCATCTGAGAAGCCAGTGTCCGACTTATCGGAACTGATGCCCAATGAAGGCCACGAGGAAGGAGCGGCCTTGGCGGGCATTTTCAAGGCCGAAGGGTCGGGCGTCTTAGCGGCCTTGTCCGTGCAGGCATCGGCAGCACCGACATCCGGCTTAACGGAGCCATTCAACCCGGAAGGCCGCATGGTGGCGGCCTTCCTAGGACGGCTGCCTTTGTCAAGGAGGCTCCCAATGGGTCTGAGCCCGAAGGGAGGGACACCACCACCTCAAAAACCTCCAAGACAGCCATCGAAGAGCGATCCCCCGGGGGGGACATTACCTTCAGCACGGCGACTCCAGTCAGAGTTACAGTGACCATGGAAGAGGAGTCCCGGTCCCGGTGCTTCTCCTCCTTGTTGCGGTGACCCTCAGGGGAAGTAGAGGCCTGCCAAAGCTTCTTCAGCTCCTTCTCCATGGAGGACATCTTCAAGATATGGGCCTCCAGGGACTGCTGCCTCCATTTGCAGGTGGCGGCATTAAATTGCTGGCAGTGCTGGCACTTCTCCATGGGGTGTTCCGGGCCTAGACAGAAAAGGCACTGGGAGTGTCCGTCCTTATGCGGGAGCTGGGCGCCACACGAATCACACTTACTTTTATGCGAATCGGATGGAGTAGGGGACGTACATACCGGCAGATACTGAGAAGATTTTGGAGATAATCAAGAAAAATGGTAATAAAACAGGCGACTGACTAAAGCAGTGAACTTAACGGCGCTTTCACAAGTTAATGGCGGGAAAAACTGAAAGAGGGTGTGGGGACCGCCCCTTTATACATAGGTAAGCCTGGCGGCAGTCACCTGATGGGTGGTCCCCGCCAGAAGCTGCTAGCTAGAAATTTTTCCATGGGGTCCTGACGCCTGCCGGCTTCAGTCCTATATATAATTACCTACTGCAAGAGCCCTCTCGAAGTAAGATCTGGCAATCTCCAAATGCTTGTCAAAACAAAAACGTTTTCAATTTTCATTTAAATATTTCTACAGAGGTGGCCTCCCTCAGGTACCTAAGTAACAAATTCCATAAGATCGACGCTGCCACCTCAAAAGACCGAGCCCCTGAAGATTTAAATCTGGCCCTAGGCACCTCCAGGAGGCCTTCCCCCACTGAGCAGAGAGAGCGTCTTGGGTTGTAGGGATACAGGAGCTCCATCAGGTAACCTGGACCCAGCCCATGCAGGGCCTTATAGGTTAGCAGACCCATTGTAAAGGAGATGCGCCCGTGCACCAGCAGCCAGTGCAGTTTGCGCAGCACTGGCAAAATATGACAGGATCTTGGCAGACCCTTCAACAGCCATACCGCAGCATTCTGCAGCAGCTGCAGGTGACGGAGCACACACCCCTTGACCCCAAGGTAGAGCGGGTTACAGTGATCGAGCCTTGAGGTAACAAACACATGTATCAGTGTGGCCAGATTATCAGGAGGGACAAGGGATTTTATCCAGGCAATATTCTGAAGATGGTAAAAACCATTCCGGACTACTGCTGACACCTGAGCCTCCAGTGTCAGTGTCACATGGGCTACTGTACCTTTTGCAAGGAATATCCATGACTCTCAAAGCACGTGGAGGCTCTAAGACAGGAGAGTCTCAACGTCCAGAAGCAATCCAGTGCCCACTATGTCCAACACCCAACTGTCCTTTGTGATAGAGGAGCAACTTGGCAAGAAGTGACGTAGCCAGTCTCCAGCCAATAGAGCAGGCAGGGACAGGATGGGTGGAGAGGCAAAGCTCCCCCAACACGTCACTGGGCATCTTATGCAGGGGTGCTGGCGGCTGCTGCCAGAGGAGCACAACTACCCCTGCCCCCCAGACTTAGGCTTGGGGTGCAGGACCCAGAACTGCTCCTGCTGGGGCTGCTGCCAAGGAGACTGTGACTGAAAGGACCAGTTCTGGAAGGGCTGTTCCTAAGGCTTCTTTTTCTTGTCTTTCTGGGACAAAGTCGCAGAGATTAGGGTAGCACTGGACTTCTCAATGCGGGTGAGATGCCCTTCCATCCCAGGGACAAACAGATCAGTGCCTAAAAAAGGGATACCAGCCAGATAGTGTTGGGTGTCTGCCGCAAAGGTGGACAAATGCGGCTAGGCCCTGCAATACCTGAAAACAGCAGCTGCCACAGCATGGGCACAAGAGTTACCCATGTCCAAGGCTACCTGGAGCTGGTGTTTAGCCAGAGATTGACCATGGTCTCTGATGAGCTGCACTGCCAACTATTGTTCAAATGGGAGCTGAGGAAGGACTACAGCAAACACTCCCATCAGTGAGTGGCCAAAGTTGGCCATCATCATGGCATAGCTAGCCTAATGAAGACCCAGAGATGCCGCCACTCACCTTTTTAGCGGTGTGGTCAATCTTATGGGACTCCTTCTCTGGAAGCTTGTCCAGATCCCCCTGGTGTCCAGATCTGTGGAACACCGAATCTGTGACCAACCTCTCAATGGAGGGGTGGTCCGAAAACCCCAAAAGGGAACCCATGAGGACTGCATACTTGTAGACCATGCAGGCAGACTGCTGGATGCTGTCAAACCTTGAGGGCTGGTCCCAAAGGGACCTCAGCCATAGGGAAGGCAACCACTGGGGGATTCGTCCCGGTCCAAAATGTCCATGTGGGGGTACTTAGTCCTCTTTTGGAATTGCTCAAACGGGACCATCAGGGACTCTGAGATGAGCCGGAGAAGCGCCCCAAAGGACACCAGGCCATGCTCAGTGGAAAGTTCCAGGACAGAGCCACAGTCGATGAGGGGAGTTCCAGAAAAGGTCTGGACTCAAGATCTAAGTCATCCAAGGACTACTCAAAGATGGACCTCAGCAGTTTCTCACTATGAACCTCCCAGGTATCCTCCCTGGGTTGATCCTCACCGACAACTGGCCTGGAAAGCCAGAGGCCAAGCAACCAGCCTCCTTAGTTGAGTGGAGAGAAGCTGACCAGACGGATAGAAAACTGGATGAGAGGCAGGACCCAGAGTATTGTGGTGGCGGGTGAGCTATCTAGCACCAGGGAGGTCACCAGTGAGGTCCCACGGGGCTCAGTGCTCAGACTGGTGCTGTTCAATGTCTTCACTGACGTTACTGGAGATAGCATTAAAGGCACATTTTGCCTATCCACAGATGACACCAAGATCTGAGGGAGGGTGGACACAGCAGAAGGGAAACAAGACCTAGAGGAGAGTATGGAAAAAACTGAGAATTGGTCCAGGATTTGGCAGCTTGGCTTCAATACAAAGAAATGCAAAGTTATGTGCACTGGAGCCAAGAACCCGAGGACTGAGCACAGCCTAGGAGGGGTCCGAGTATCTGCATCAGAGGAGGAAAAAGATCTGGAACTGATTATCACTAGTGCCCTAAAGCGCTCTACACAATGTAGGCAAGTAGTAGCAAAGACAAATAAAATATTAGACTGCACTGCCAGAGGAATCAGCAGCAGGCGAGAGGAGGCAATATTGCCCTTGTAAAGGTCATTAGTGTGGCCACATCTGGAGTGCTGGTGCCCATACCTTAAAAAAGACATTAACCTGCTGGGGACAGTCCAAAGAAGGGCGACGAAGATGATCATGGGCCAGCAGGATAGGACATATGAGGAGAGGTTGGAGGTCCGTACACTGGTCGGTGCCATAAATTGAACACTTCACCAGAGTCACCAGCTCGACTACCAGGGGACATAAATGGAAGCTGCATGGAGGGAACTTCAAGAGGGAATTATGGAAGCATTTCTTCATGGGAAGTCGTGGATCCATGGAACAGCCTGCCTACTGAGGTGGTGGGGGCCAAGACAGTGACCGTGTTCAAACGGAAGTGGGATAGCGTGAGGGCTCATTTCAGGGACATTAGAACAGAGAAGGAAAAAATCCAGGGGGGGTTAGGACCCAGAACCATAGACAGGTCTTGGGAACTCATGCGTGGAATTGTTGGACCCTTGGTCTCATTTTGCTGTCATTTCTGATGTTTGTGGTTTTTTTTTTGATATTTCTATTCTTCTCTCCTTCCCCAGGCATCCTATGCTGTGCTCCTTCGGTAGTCGCCAGTGCATCTTGTTCCTCCTTCTTACCTCGGGTTCACCCCCATCCGGTCACTGTATTCCCCCGAGACGGGAACGAGGTGGGGCTCTACACCCCGAATCTTCTATATTCAGTCAGGCTACTGCAGGAGTAGAAGCACGGGATCAGTGCGGCGCTCCGTCTACCTGTCGCACAGGATGCCACTTTTTCCCATTTTTCCTGAAGTGTGACTGCGCCCAGATGACAAGACGCAAATGCCACGTCCATGACGCTCCTCCCCACACATTACAGCTGGTGCATATTGCTGCACCCCTGGCTTCCACCAGAGGCCAGTCTATTACCGAGCCTGGTCCCCCCCCCCTTTCCTCCTGGAGAAGGCAAGCAGCCCCCTGGGTGCTCAAACCTCCTCCCCAGACGGCCCTCCAACTACCCAGGCTCATTCCCGAACCTGAGTTGCCAGCGTCGCGAGCAGTAGTGCTACCACTGCACCGATGGGCTGGCTCTCATGTCTGATGTTTCTATACTCCCTGGAGGAAAGGAGAAGAGAGAGAGAGAGATAGAGGGGACATAACTGAGACCTTTAAGTATTTGAAAGGAATACATAGGATGGGTAAGGAGGCTCTCTTCAAGCTTAGTAGAAAGAGAAACACGAGGGGACACAGTCTCAAGTTGGAGGAGTTTATCAGAGAGGCTAGAAGGCACTTCTTGATGCAGAGGATTATGGTGGGTCTGAATGAACTTCCAAAAGAGTTGGTTTCAGTGAAGACAGTGGGCAGCTTCAAGAGAGGCTGGGGTGGAGTTAAGGGGAAAATAAGGGTCAAGGGAGGGGCAGACAGAGGGGAAGAGTGGACTTGGAAGTGGGGGACAGGGTCAGTAGCTTAAGCTGAGGACCCTTCACTACAAGCAGACTAGACAGACCTAATTACCTTATTATGCTAGCTTCTTCATATGTTTGTATAAAGGATGAGACAGATTAAAAAAGGAGGGAGGGTGGTTGGGCAGAGGGCAGTGAAGAAAATGCAGAGGTACTTAAAAACAGGTTACTCACCTGTAACAGTAGTTCTAGACATGGTATATGGTGTACATCCACACGTTCTAGCAGTGTCCATTCCACTGTAAGTGCTACCAGAAGGTCTTCAAGCTGGCTCCTCCAACCACCGGTGGTACTCCACTAGCTCCACCCTCGCTGCTAGTGCTCTGCCCGCTAGAAGCAGAGTTGTGCGCCCGTGCCAGGGGAGGTCAAGTGGGTCTGTGTGGATGTACACCATATACCACTCCTAGAACTACTATTACAGGTGAGTAACCTGTTTTTCTAGGAACGTGGATATGGTGTACTTATCCACACGTTCTGGCAGACTCCTAGAAGTTCTCTGGGAGAAGAGAGGTAAGGTGCACACCCCTTACTTGGGAAATAAGGACTGGAGAATTGAGGCCCCACAACCAGCATCCTGGTGTGCCTCAAGGTAGATGTGGTAGTGGTAAATAAAGGTGTGTGCTGATTGCCAGGTAGCAGCCAGACAGATTTCCTGAATGGGGAAATCCCTGGAAGCAGCCACTGAGGCAGCGGTATGATGGGTGGAATAAGCCCTTAGCCCAATGGGAGGCTCCCTACCAACCAACCTATACCAGAGGTCGATGCAGGAAACAATTCACCTGCCAATCATCTGCTTAGCTGCTCGTCTGCCAGGTGTTGCTTCAGCATAGGTGACAAATAGCAGGCGAACCTCTCCGCAAACTCCAGCCATGTGCTCCTTATAGTAGGCCAGCACTTGCCGCAGGTCCAACATGTGGAGCCTGTGCTCGGCCTGCGAGGTGTGGTTGGTAAAATACACTAAGAGGTTAATCACCTGATAAAGGTGAAAATAAGACACAACCTTCAGGAAGAACTTCAGTTGGGGCGAAGGACAACCTTGTCCATGTGGTAGACCAAGTATGGGGACTCCACCAAGAGTGCCTGGAGCTCAGTGATCCTTTTGGCCAACGTGATAGCCACTAGGAAAGCGGTCTTCCACGACAGGTGTGACATCTCCCCTGTGCATGGGTTCAAATGGCTTGCCCATGAGCTTTGCGAAAACCAGCAACAAATCCCAAGGTGGTGGTGGTTCATGCATCAGAGGGAAAATGTGGTAAAGGATTTGAAAAAGCGTCAGACCACCTTCTCCTGTGCCACCGACTGCTGACCAGCCCACACCCGGTAGGCAGAGATGGTTGCCAGGTGCACCTTAAGGGTCATCGACCTGAGGCCCAACTGGAAGAGGGACCAGAGGTAATCAAGGGTGCTAGCCACTGGACAGGACAAAGGATCCAGCCCCTTGCCCTGACACCAAATGGAGAACCTCTTCCATTTGAAGGCATAGCATTTTCTGGTCGACTCCTTCCGAGAAGTCTCCACAACACTGAGGACATCTTTGGAGAGACCCAGAGCCTGGAACTCTAGCCGCACAGGAACTAGGCTGTCAGGTGCACGGATTGAAGGTCCGGGTGGAGTAGCTTCCCCTGATGGCTCGAGAGCTGGTCTGGGTGTAGATGGAGGTGCCTTGGGAGCCTGCTGCTGAGGCTGAGGAGATCGGGATACCAGAACTGGTGGGGCCAGTCCAGAGCCACCAGGATCACCTGTGCCTTGCTCCTCAGTACCTTGTGGATCAAGGGAATGGGAAGGAAGGCACAGAGGAGACCCGGTGTACAGGGCCTTGAGAAGGCATCCCCTGCAGCGTTCCCTGATGAGGGGAGCAGGCACAATACAGCCTCAGCTTTGTGTTCTCCCTGGAGGCAAACAGGCTTACTAGAGGGGTGCCCCATTGGGAGAACAGACTGTGTACTACCTCAAGATGGAGAGACCACTCGTGAAAAGCCTCGCCCTCCCATCTGAAAGCGTCCACCAACTGGTTGGAGACACTGGCCACATGGATGGCCAGGAGATCGGCCTCCAGGCTGCGCACGAGGGTCCAGATGAGGAGAGCTTCCCTACACAGTGGAAGGGAGTGTGAGCCACCCTGCTTGTTGAGGTAGTACATGGCCGTGGTGTTGTCCATCTGGACCTGAACCACTGGACCCCTGAGATGCGAAGCAAGTGCGATCAACACCAGCCGAACCACCCTGAGCTCCACCGGTTTGATGCGACATCAGGACTACTTGGGGGTCCAGAGCCCGTGGACTCTGTGTTCCCCCAGGTGGGTTCCCCAACCCATGAGCAAGGCCATCAGTCATCAGGATGACCATCAACTCTGGACGGACGAACGGGATATCCTTCTGCAGATGTTCCGGGACTAACCACCACTGAAGTGTGTTCCACATCCACTGGGTCACGATGAACAGCTGGTCGAGGTGACCCCTGCACTGAGACCACTGGCTGGCCAGCTCACACTTGCAGAAAGCGCATTCTCCAGCAAGCTCAATGGACCACACTGGTACAGGCCGCCAAGTATCCCAATAGACACAGGAGGTCCCGTGCAGGGAGCAACTGCCCAACCTGAAATGATCAGGCAAAGGAGGTAAGGACCTCCACCCTGTCCACCCGGGAGCCGAGCCCTGGCTCTGCAGGAGTCAAGCTCTGCCCTGATGAAGTGAATCACCTGTGAGGGTATGAGTTCCAGTTTGGCCTCGCTGACCAGAAGGCCAAGAGAGATGCAGGTCTGGAGGGCCAGGTCCCTGGACTGTTCCACCTCCTACCTGGAGGGACCTGCCATGAGCCAGTCATCCAGGTAGGGGTAAACCCAGACTCCCTGGTGCTTCAGATGGGCAGCCACCACTGTTACACATTTGGTGAAGATCCTGGGGGCCAAGGACAGGCCGAATGGCATGGCCTGAAATGCATAAAGAGTTCCCTCTGCTCAAAAGTGGAGGAATTGCCTCTAACATGGACAGATCAGAAAGTGGAAGAACACGTCCTTGAGATCCAGAGAACAAAATCACATGTTTTGCTCGAGAGATGGTATGATCTGTGACAGAGTGACCATTCTGAAGGTGTGAGACCTGATGAATTTGTCCAGGTCATGCAGATCTAAGATGGAGCGCCAGACCCCCATCCGTTTTGGTACCAGGAGGTACCTGGACATGAACCCTGGTTGAAGTGGGGGGTCTGGGACAAGAGCCACTACCTCCTTGCGAAGGAGTTGGGCAACGTCATCCCAAAGGTCTGAAAGATCGTCGACTAACATCCTCCTGTAGGGCGCGGGCTCAGCTGGGTGGGTAGGCCTCGAACTCCATAGGCAGACACTGGCCGGCCACCTTAAGAACCCACCTGTCCGTGGTAACAGCAGTCCAGGCTGTGGCGGAGCCATCCCCCCAAAGGAGGACCCAGGGGTTCAAGATGGGAGAGGGGAGTGCACCCTCCGTCCCATCACTGAGCAGGCTTGGAAGCGGAGGAGGGCCTGGCTGAGGGACCACCAGGACCACGTCCTCTGGGCTCCCTGACGACCTAGGCCACGGACTTGGACCATGGGTGCCAGGACTGGGGCTGGGCAGGTTTGGTTGCAGGGGCAGAAGCGGGCCAAAAGGGTTTCTTCTTAGAAGGTTTGGAGCCCTTTGAGTCCTTCAGGGCAGAAGTCACCAAGACCAAGGTGGCACTGGACATTTCGATTCAAGTGAGGTACCCCTCCACCCTGGGTCCGAACAAGTTGGTTCCCAAGAAGAGCACATCTGCCAACTTATGCTGCATATCTGCTGTAAAGGTGGAGATGCATAGCCATGCCCTACGGTGCATGGCAACTGCCGTGGCCACAGACCGGGCACAGCAGTCCCAGAGATCCTTGGCCATTTGGAACTGTTGCTTTGCAATGGCGTATCCCTGATCCCGCACCTGCTTGACCATGGTTTGCAGGTCAGCAGGGAGGTGGGGGAGCACTTCATCCAGGGACCCTAGGAGGGCATGCAAGAAGTGGGCCAACAAAGGCAAAACTCAGCACTCTGTAATTGGCGTTAATGCAGGCAAAAGTTTAATATAACAAATAAGCGCCAAGCCTCACATAAAACAGGTAGCACAACTAGGGAATTACCTAGTTGTGCTACCTGTTTTATGTGAGGCTTGGTGTTTATTTGTTATATTAAACTTATGCCTGCATTAACGCCAATTACAGAGTGCTGAGTTTTGCCTTTGTTGAATTCCATATTTCAACTCGAGCACCTGTACACACGGAGGAGCTGTTTTTGTTGTGCATTTAAGAAGTGGGCCATCAGAAGGGCCGAACTCACTTGCCGAAGGCCGAGCGAAGAGGCAGCATACACTTTTTTCACCATGTGGCCCAATTTCTTGGACTCCTTGCCAGGGCGGGTTGTCCATATCCCTGACATTGCCCATGCACCGGAAAACAGAGTGGGCAACGAGCCCCCTTAGCTGAGGGATGCTCTGTGAATCCCGGCAGGGATCCAGCAGGGGCTGCATACTTGCAGACCATCCAGGCCAATGACAAAGGACTAGACGCCGGATGCTGCCACAGCTCCAGGGCAGGACCGAGAATGGCATCCTGGACCGGGAAGGCCTTCATGGGGGTATGCCCCTGGTCAAGGATCTTGGTAAACAGGTACCGCTCCAGCATTTGGATGGGCTCCAGCAGGAGACCAGTTGACTCAGAAATCAAATGGTGTAGGCCCATGAAGGAAGTGGGACCCTGGTCTGTAGATAAATCCCCCACTGACTCCATGTCCAATGGGTGGGAGTGGAAGGAGGACTCCTCAGATTCCGAGGAATCATGGAAAAGCGGTCGTCCGCCCGAGTCCCCACTCACCTAGCAAGGGTGGTCTGGGGTGACAGTGACCAACAGCTGATGGGGCAAACCCTTGCCCGGCTGGGTGTCCTTAGTCGGGGAGCCAGACGTTGGATATTTAGGCGGTGGCTTCACCAGGATTAGCGGAGAGGCCGGTGTGGGCCAAGCTGGGACCGAGCGAACTGGCTCCTGCCGGAGCGGAGTCTGCTGCGGCACAGGTAGTGGCACTCAAGGAAGGGCCAGGGAAGCCAGGATCAGCTTAACCCGAGTCAGTCAGAGCTGCTGCCATATGAGATCTTCGTAGCACAGACGCATCTTGCGCCAGTGCCTCTCCTTGTCTGAAGAGGATGTGGAGGACAAGGAATAGAGGCAGCACCGCTTGCTCGTGCGCCTGGAGCACAAGCATTGCAAACGACATGGGCTGAATGAGTCTGGGCTTCTGGAGCAGGACCTCGACTGGGACCACCGGAGGGACCGGCAGCGAGTCTCAGAGGGGGTCGGTAAAGACTGGGCCCTCTCCAGGTCCTGGAGCTCTGGAGTGGGGAGCGGTGGAACAGCAGACTGCTCCTCCCTCCCCCCCACCTCTGAAAAGGTCAGGACTGGAGTCCTGGACAGGAAGGCATCAACCTCTTTGGCAGACAAAGTGTCGATTGGGTCAAGGAAACATCTCGGCCAGAACACTGACCTGAGTCTCGGCCAGCTGGCCTGACAGGGAGGCCATGGAGCTGGACGCCAGATCTGGAGCACCAGCCAAAGCCGAGTGTTCCAATGAAGTGTGGGAATCAGAGGCCTGGGTGTGCTTCTGATCCTACGAATGTCGGTGAGGGTGCTTCTTGGTCTCTTTCTTCTTTTTAGGTTTCTTGGACTTAGCGCCCTTAGGAACCTGCTCCAGAGTGGGAAGAAACTGGCATAAGACCTTGAACGCTCCTGTAAAGGAAGCACCCAAACAGAGCATAAAAGGTTGTAGCCAAGGAGGTCTGTGCTGCAGCCTGGGCCATGGCCTCCTCAAAAGCCGCAAGTTGCTTGGTGGACCCTGCAGCCGCGGAGACCACCTGACAAGTGTCCTTAGAACGAATAGGCAGATCCCTGTTGTCAGGACAGCCAAGAAATAGACTGGCTTGGCAGTCCTCAAGAGTTGACGGTAAAAACGAACGGCAATGGAGGCAGGCCTGGACATCGTGCTCGTGGCCCAGGCAATAGATGCACAAGGTGTGCAGATCCGACTGCAACATAAGTTGCCTGCAACTGCACATCCGAAACCCTGGAGCGGACTTCGCGTTGTCCATAGTGGCGGCGACAAGAGTTCAAAGAATTCAAAGACGACGTAATTTTTTATTTAGAAAAACTGGCAAAGGGCCTCGGTATATGCAGAGCAATAAGGAGGAAACCTGCTTCTTCCAGTGGAAAGGAAGAACTGGTGTCACAGGGCAGAGCTAGGGGAGTTACCGCCTGGGTGGGTGGGAGGAGCCAGCTTGAAGACCTTCTGGCAGCACTTAAAGTGGAAAGGACACTGCCAGAACTTGTGGAGAAGTACGCCATATCCACGTCCCTAGAACAAGTACTTCTGTTCAGTCTTCACTAGGGAAAATGATGGACCAATGCTACAAGGGAGCAGGGGGGTGCAGACTGGGAGTGAGGGAGTCACGGATGGCATAATACAAGCTGAGAGGGTACTTAAAGGCCTAAGGGCCCTGAAGGTGGACAAGTCCCCAGGGCCCGATGGAATAACCTAAGGGGTCCTAAGAGAACTAGCAGAGGTTCTGGCGGGTCCCCTGGCAGACCTGTTTAACACCTCTCAGGAATCAGGAAGTGTGCCCCAGGACTGGAGAACTGCACATGTGGTGCCTCTCTGTAAAAGTGGTCTGACGGATGAACCAAGGAACTACAGGCCAGTCAGCCTGATCTCAATAGTGAGCAAGCTCATGGAGATCATCCTGAAAGAGAGATTGGTGGGTTGTCTAAACGAAAATGGGCTCCAGGACGTGAGGCAGCATGAGTTTGTGATGGGAAGGTCCTGCTAAACTAACCTAGTTGATTTCTTTGACTGGGTCACTAGGATAGTGGACAAGGGCCAAGCAACTTGATGTCCTGTATCTGGACTTCAGCAAGACCTTCGACCCTGTGCCTCATAAGAGACTCGTCAGGAAGCTGGAAGATCTGGAGGGGGACTAAGCTTCTGAAATGGCTCAGGGCTGGTTGCAGGACAGAAGCCAAAAGGTGCTAGTCGGGGGGGGGGGGCGCAATTCTCAGAGGTTAGGCCTGTGACCTGTAGGGTCCCAAAGGGCTTGGTGATCAGTCGGGTTTTGTTGAACATCTTCATAAGTGACATCACAGATGGGATCAAGGGTAACATCTGCCCATTTGCAGATAACACGAAGCTCTGTGGAAGGGTGGACATAGAGGAGGGGAGACAGGAACTCAGGGAAGACCAGGCTAGGCTAGAGAAGTGGTCTGCCATTTGGTAACTGGGGTTCAGTGCTAAAAAGTGTTATGTTATGCACTTGGGAGTGAAGAACCCAGGGATCAAATACTGGCTGGATGGTGTGCAGGTCACCAGGTCAGAAGAAGAAAATGACCTGGGAGTAATTACCAAGAGCGACCTGAAACACTTGGCACACTGCAGGACAGCATCAACCAAAGCAAATCGAATGCTGGGTTGCATAGCCAGGGGAAGTAACAGAACAGCAGAGGTCATCATGCCGCTGTACAGGTCTCTGGTGGGACTACACCTAAAGTAGTATAGTGTGCAATACTGGTGCCCTTATTTTAAAACTCACTCTGCTCTAGAATGGAATCTTGAGAGAGTACTGTATTCCTGTGTAAAAATGGTTGTTTTCCTGCGCAGTTAGAATGTTTGGAACTAAAATGGTAAAACTCCGACTTGGAGTATAAATAACTAAAAAAGTATAACTCCTATCTCAAAACTCACAGCACGAAGTTTGCTCACAATAAAAAAAATCTTTAAAATGAGGGGTCACACGTTAGTAGCATTAACCTTTTTTTTTTTTTTTAACAGAGCATGTAACAATGAAAATTTACATTTTCTTCTTTAAAAAATCTAAAAAAAAAAAAAAACACCTTGGCAGTGGCAAATGTCTGTTGTATGATGGTTTTCCATCACACCAACATCTGTTTAGAGTATTTCTGAGCTGCTTTACATAATAAAACAGACCATAAACTAAGGCATGTTGACACATAATGCCAGCAAACCGACTGAATTCAGAAAAATGCTCTGCACAACTGCCCATGATGCACAAACCACAATAGCTAAAAAAGTATGCCTCCTAGCCCCTAGACACCTGCACGGAAAATGTTCACAATAACAAAGAGCTTTAAAATGATGGGTCATTCATGTTAGTGGCATTTGCAGATATTTTTTTACAGTTCCTGAAATGATAAAAAAGAGCATTTTTTTACATTTTGTTCCCATATAAAAACCTACATCATAAAAAGTAAACCTCCTAGACCCCAGGCACCAGCACGACAATCGTCCACATTAAAGAGACCTTTCAAATGAGTTCTACACATTTCTAGCATTTACAGTTTTTTTTGTTTTTTTTTACAGTACTTGAAATGGAGGCAAATCACGTTTATACTTTTTTTTTTTTCCCCCAAAGAAACTTAAAAAAAAAATGTACACCTCCTAGCTCCCAGACACCAGCATACCAATTTTTCACAATGAAAAGAGCC
The DNA here is from genome assembly GCA_016271365.2 of Neoceratodus forsteri. Lineage (NCBI taxonomy): Eukaryota > Metazoa > Chordata > Ceratodontiformes > Ceratodontidae > Neoceratodus > Neoceratodus forsteri. Next base: position 1,680,246,657 of record CM057455.1, on the reverse strand, counting down.
TTCAAATCAGGGATCATACATTTCTAGCATTTACAATTTTTTTAACGGCACCTGCAATGGAGAAAAACAGCATTTTCTTCACTTTTTAACCCAAATTAAAACCTAAAAAAAATCTGAAAGGTAGCAAGTGTGTCCAATATAGTATCCAATGTAAAGGCAGTATTCTGGTAGGTAGGAATGTTTCCTACCGACCTGCACTTAACAATAACCTTATTCCTGATTGGTTGATCTAGAAAATGCTTATGAAGTACAGGACGCACATATGCGCTCTGCGATGAGATGAAGTGAACACCTGACGCACATATGCGCTATGGGGACTAGCAGAATTTTCCTGATGACGCACATATGCGTTAGGGGGCTGAGTGAGTTAAGAAGGTTATTTACTCGCTGGAAATGGTCCAGAGAAGGGCAGGGCAACCAAGATGATTCAGGGCCAGCAAGGCAACACCTAGGATGAGAGACTCAGGGGACTCAGCATGTACTCTCTTGAGGACAGAAGGGAGATGGGGGACATGACTAAGGCCTTCAAGTACTATAAAGTTATAAACAGGGTGGGCATGGAGGGCCTCTTCAGTCTTAGTGGTAACAAGACCACTAGGGGACAGACTAAAGTGGGGGGTGTTCAGGAGGGAGATGAGGAGGCACTTTTTCACCAACAGGGTGGTGACCAAGTGGAATGAGCTTCCAGAGGAGGTGGCATCCCTAAAAATGGTGGACAACTTCAAGAGGGGATGGGACAGGATGAAGGGGAAGTTGCAGGTGCGGGAGGGTGAGCGGGGGAGGATGTAGTTGAGGGAGGTCAAGAGGGAAATGAGGAAGGGGGCAGTTCCCTCTGTAAACACAATGGGAACTGCACACTCGAGCAGACCAGATAGACTGTAAGACCCTTATTTGCTGGCATGTTTGTATGTTCGTATGAGACTGGCCTAGCATGTGCTCAGACTGCAGAAATAGTTCTGCATGGAGGGCTTGAAGCAATGATATTACTGGCTTCCCTGCAAACTCATATCATATCATCTGACCATTCATTAATCCCCAGTAAAGACACGGTCAGTCACCAACCTGACATAATCTGCCTAGCGACAGCCCCACTAAACAAATAAATAAGTAAATAAATACTTCACCCATACAAATAAAAACCTTTTTCTCTTTTAAAACACAATAACCTATGACAGGCAAAAGTTTCTTTAAAATTAGAGCACTTCATGGGTGCATTTAAAAGTATGAAGTGCCGGCCCAGTGGTGCTGAGGGTTTAGGCCTTGGACACCACACCTCGTGTCACGCCGCCAACCCGGGTTCAGGAACATGCCTGGGTTGTCAGGGGTCGGGGGGGGGTGGCACAGAGCGGAGCGGGACTGAGCTGCCATGAGGTGGCTCTCCTCTCCCGGGGAGGGATATGGGGTTTCCCCGGCCCTTGGCTGCCACCTGTTGGAGGACGGATGGTAGTTCGGACAATGCAGAGCCCGGCGATAGTCAGGGGTGGGGCAGAAGGGGTCGAGCCAGTACCCGGAATGCATGTGCACCTCCATGTGCACTGCCGTGTCTACCGGGTCCCAGGATCTTCAGGAGAAAACTGGGAAAAACGTAAAAAAATAAATAAAAAAGTCAGTTACCGAAGTCACATATTTCACCTACAGTACTATTAACACTCTAACTACATAAAAATAAAATATTTTTCCATTACCAAAAACACTTCCATTTTTTAAGCACAGTAACCTGCTTCAGAACGTGCATTTCTTGACTATTAATGCATTTCCTGGGTGTGCTGAAAGGCACTCTGACACTGGACTCGAGCCTTCCAATTCATCCAAGGTGTGCATCAATTCTCAAGAAATGTATATCCTGCCGTGGGTTATTGCTTACATAATTACTAATTAGGGTCGATTATATTCCCAAACCAGTACCTTACAGTTTTGGTTACACACATTATTTTATAGATGAGTGAGTATAATGGAGAACTGCCTCGCTCACGACACAACAGCTGCAGGCAAAATGTACTTTCATTGTCAGTCTACGCCAGTACTACCCACTGACGGTTCTATTAACCAGTAATTGTGAAACAATAAAGAATGCCAATTTTTTATTCCCCCTCCCCCAGATACACAATGTGTAATACCACTACGGTCTTGTGGTTTATATGGTATCACATACCTCAGACGTATAAAGGAAAATCTCATTACACATTTTTGCGCAAACATTATTCACATGTTATTTCCTCTGATACAGGCCAAAAAAGATAATTCAAGTAGTATATTCCTAGCCTGATTATTTGGCATCTGGGTTGGTGCCAATTTCAAACCTTGATATTTAAAAACATGATGTAAAAGAGGCCTTAAAACTCATAGCATCTCAAATGTTTAAGACTACAGTTCCACAATTTGAAACAAGTGCTAAATCAGTCTGACAGATCCAAAGTCAGGGAAATGGATTTAGTGCTTAACTATAGCCTCTTGCCAACAAATGCTTAAAAATGTTTGCTTTGGTTTATTAAAATGTTCCATTTTAACCACAGCACAGAAACAGTCTGTAATCTTTTTACCTCCATAGCATTACACTTTTATTTCTACAATATAAACACTTAGCATGTGGTATTTTTTCTTCAATCAAGCTTTTTATCCTCACCTCCAAGCCAGGAACACCACATCAGGGTCGCCAACCTTCCCAAATACAAGAAAACCACTTCACCCCAAGGGTCCTGGGGAATCAGGCAGGAGCGCGGGGCCAGATGAACTTGGCCTTTCACTATGGCAGCTGCTCCACATTTCCACTGACTTTTCCCCACCCTCCCACCATTCAGACCGGCACTGTGTATGCTCAGTATAGTAATAACTGCATAACGCTTCCACCATGGAAGGGCAAGCTCCCAGGCCCATCACAGGGGGCCACTGTGGGGTGGACAGGCACGCCACCCATCCACCCCAGCATGGCCAACTAATGCCAGCATCACGAGTCCACTCTCAAACACATAGGTGGCTTGCATTGTAACATGATGTAGTATCAGTGACACACAATGTGGCCCTAATGTACGGTATTCTATAACAAAAAAAAAAAAAAAAAAAAGCACCCCAGATGTGCTTAGCGTGAGAGAATAAAAATTTGTGGCGAGTAAAACATTTTGTATGCTACTGTATAGTGTGCATCTCAGTAAGGGTGACTATTTATTTAGGGTCAAAACTACATTTCAAGGATGCCTGAAGTCACAGTCACCGTCTCCTCCCTACTGCATGTAACTGACTCTATCCTCACCAGGATAGATCAAGGACATACTACCACTCCATATTCATCAATCTTGCCAAAGCTTTTGACTCGGTGTCCCACCTGCCGTTTTAGCATCCGCTGTGGACTGGTTCCATTCATACCTCAAGGACTGTCAAAAGACTGTTCAGGTTGGTGACATCCAATCCCCCCCACCCCGGGGTCCCCCAGGGTCCCATGCTGGGCACAATACTTTTCACCATTTTCCTACACAACTCCCCTCAGCCTGTGCATCTACGCATATCCACACATATGCACAAGACAGAGCCATCTACACCTCTGGCCTATCAGTTTCTGCAGTGGAAGTTTCGCTCCAGGAAGACTTCCACCATGTGCTGCACTGGTTCCATGCTAAACAGCTCAGGGTCAGCACCAAGAAAACCCATCTCTATGACCTTTAGCACCAGCCAGAAATTTGCCAGACCCCCATTTCCTCTACTCGGCATGGCACTCCCCAAGAGGCTGTCCCTGCCTTCAAGTAGCTTGGTGTGTGGCTGGACAGCAAGCTCAACATCTCTGCCCACGTCGATGCCATCCATGACAAACTTCACCCCAGACTTGGTGCCTTGTACCGCAGTAAGGACTGCATCTCCCTCCAGGTCCGATGGGAGCTAGTTACCAAAATGGTTCTCCTGTTCTTCAACTCTACAGATGTGGTCTATGGCACCACCCCCACCACTTCCCTTGCCAGACTGGACACCCTCTGTAATGCCTTCTGTCGCTCCGCTACCAACTCCTCTCTCTGTCCTCCCCAATGCTCCCTCTACACCTCCCTTTCAATTCTTCCTCTACCTTCACGTTGCCATTCCCACTCTGCCTGCTTTATCACTAAATACACCCTCCTACCTTTCCTCACTCCTCTCATACGAACATACGAAATTTGCCAGCAGATAAAGGCCTAGAGGTCTATCAAGTCTGCTCAAACGTGCAGCTAGCACCCCTTATTCTGCAGCTGCCCCTCCCTTCCACCCTTCCCCTTCATTGACCCTCCCCTTGTCCTGTCCCATCCCCTTTTGAAGCAGTCCACTGTTCTACTGGATACCACTTCTGCAGGTAAAGCATTCCACCCAGCCACCACCCTCTCTGTAAAAAAGTGTCTCCTCATCTCCCTCCTGAACCTTCCTCCCTCCCTCCAGTCTCATATCATGGCCCCTGGTGTCCCTACCCTCCCTTACTTTGAACAGCCCCTCTGTACCTGTCTTGTTTATTCCTTTCATGTACTTAAAGGTTTCAATCATGTCCCCCCGTCCCTCCTCTCCTCCAGTGAGTACATGTTCAACTCCTCAGCCTCCTCTCGTATAATAAGTCCCCAGCCCCCTTGATCATCTTTGTCGCCCTGTGCTGCACCCCCTTCAGTAACTTAATGTCCCTCTTCAGATACGGGCGCCAGTACTGCACGCAGTACTCCAGGTGCAGTCTAACTAATGACCTATACAGTGGCAGAATCACTTCCTCCCTCCTCGAGGATATACCTCTTGCAATACAACCCAGCATTTTGTTGACCTTTGCAGCTGCCTTTCTAAATTGTGCCAAGTTGTTCACTGACCCTGTAATGAGCACCCCCAGATCCTTCTCCTCCTCTGTCTGGGCTAGCTGCACTCCCCCCAGCTGGTAACTCCTCCATGGCTTCTTCATCCCAAAATGCAGCACCTTGCACTTTTTGGCATTAAACCCCAGTTGTCAGGTATCTGACCAGGTTTCAAGCTTTGCCAGATCATCCTGCAAGCCCTGCCATCCCCCAAGTCATCCACCACCGCTCCTACCTTGGTATCATCAGCAAACAGACTGATCTTGCTCTTGATGTCTAATGATATGTCTGCAATGAATATCCCAAACAACACTGGTCCCAACACCAAGCACTGTGGAACACCGCTCGTCACTACCCTTGGGTGTGAGAGCTCCCCACCCACCAACACCCTCTGCTGCCTTCCCTGAAGCCAGTTCCCTACCCATCTCACCAGCTTTGCACCTGCCCCTATGCCTACTAACTTACTTCCCAGCCTTCCATGCAACACCGAGTCGAGTGCCTTACTGAAGACCAGATACAGGCCATCCACTGCATGGCCCCTGTCCAATTGCCTAGTTACCCAGTCATAGATCTCCACCAGGTTGGTTTGGCAGGATCTGCCCCGTATGAAGCCATGCTGTCTGCTGTCCTGTAGTCTTTGGCCTCTAGGAGGGCCACCAGCCTTTCCTTCAGGATAGTCTCCATTAGCTTACCCACGATGGATGTGAGGCTCACTGGTCTGTAGTTTCCCGGTTCATCCTTGGGGCCACTCTTGTGGAGGGGTACCACATGAGCCATCCTCCAGTCCTGAGGTATACACCCCGAATGTAGTGAGGCATTAAATAGGTCTGCCAAAGGTTCTGCAAGGACCTCTGCCAGCTCCTTCAGTACCCTAGGGTGGATGCCATCTGGGCCTGGTGCCTTATCCACCCTCAGTGCCTTCAAACCCTCCCAAACTCTGCCCTCCAGGATTTCCCCATCTGTCACCCCTCCCCCTTCTGCCATTTCTCCCCCTTGGGTGTCACCCCCTTCTCTTTAGTAAATACTGAGCAGAGTACTCATTTAGTGCTTCTGCCTTAGCACCTCCTGCTTCCACCCAACCCCAATCCTTCCTAATCCTTACTATGTGGTCCTTAGTTTCTTTTCTCCCTGATGTACCTAAAGAAGTCCTTCTCCCCCTTCTTAATGCCTTGTGCCAGCCAGAGTTCCGTAGATGCCTTGGCTCCCCTTACTGCCCTTATCACCTCCTTCGATTCCGTCAAGTACTCCTCCCTGTCCTCCCCATCCCTGTTTTCTTGTACTTCCTAAAGGCAGCTCTTTTCCTCCTTATCTTTTCCACGACCTCCATGCTCAACCAGCTCGGTTTCTTAGCCCTAGCCTTCTTGCTCTGGGCCTTGCAGCAGGTTTTGGTTGCCTCCACTATCCCCAGCTTTATGAGCTCCCACCTCTGGTTAGTGTCCATACTAAATTGAATTCTGGCCAGGTACCCTTTTACCACTTCCCCCATCCTCCCAAAGTCGGTCCTCCTGAAGTCCAGCACTCTTGTGCCAGATTCCACTCCTTCCTTGCCCATATCCAATGTGAGCCATACTGAGTGGTGGTCACTCCCTGACAGCGGTTCCTCCACTGTAAGTTCTCTCACAAAGTCCCCATTTGCCAGCACAAGGTCAAGGGTATGCTCTAACCTGGTTAGTTCACTGATCATTTGCATCAGGAAGCTGTCCTGGAAGGCATCCAGCAGTACCTGCTCCCTCCTGTTCCTGGTTGTTGGGGTACTCCAGTCCACTTCTGCCATGTTGAAGTCCCCCACAGTCACCACACTACACTTTTCGCAGGTCCTCCTGGTCTGTCCCGCTAGATCCCTGTCTAACTCCTCCGTCTGAGATGGTGGCCTGTACACCACTCCCATTCTAAGAATCCTATTCTTGGAGTCCTGGATTTGCATTCAAATTGACTCCATACTAGCCTCCTCCCCTTCCTCCCTTACACACTTCAGTCATTCCTTCACATATAGTGCCACACCCCCTCCTTTTCCAATCACCCTGTCACTACAAAATAGCCTGTACCCTGGTACAGACAGGTCCCAGTCACTGTATTGGGTGGCTCATGTTTTTGTGATGGCTGCAATGTCCACCTCTCCCTCTGCCATGAGCACCTGTAACTCTGCAGTTTTCCTCCCAAGGCTCCAAGCATTAAGGGTAACCACCTTCCACCCTCCCCCCCCATCCTGCCCTCCTTTACTAGCATCACCAACAGTACTTGCCATTTGTCCTTTGTCACTGTTATGGGGGGTAAGCTCATACGATTCCCCAACCTGTGGTCTCTGCATGTCTCTTGCCCAATTGCCACCCCGCTCCTAGGTTTAAATTCCTGCTTCCTCTATGTACTCCTCCATCCTCTGTTTCAACACTTTTTTCCCTCCTCACTCAAGTGTAGTCTGTCCTTGGCACAGAGACTACTGTCCTCCCAGGTCCCACCCCAAAGCCCATACCCTTTAGCACAACACAGGTTCTTAGCCATCCGTTAAATTCCTCTATTCTCAGCTTTCTTGTTGTGCTTGCCTTGGGCACTGGAAGTATCTCCGAAAAAGTTACTGATCTTCCAGCCCCCTCACATAATTGTCCTAGTTCCTCAAACCTCCTCTGGACTATATCTACTGTCTTGTCAGCCAGGTCGTTCGTCCCAAGATGTATAATTAAATTAAATGAGGCTTGTCCCTACGCCTTCTAACATATTTCAGAACAGATTGTCCCACCCTGTCCGCTGTCATTCCTGGCATGGCCTCCACCCAAATGCGACTGTGCCTCTCCCCCTTGCTACCCCATCTGACTCCTCTTAGTACTGAGTCCCCCAGCACTAAGATTCCACCACTCTTACTCCCTGCTTGCATCCATTCATCTCCCTCTCTCATTTCCATCTCCTCTTCTTCCTCCTGCACATTACTTCCCCCTTTTGCCCCTGTTGCAATTCTCCCAGCAGAACTTCCCCCTGCTTCGGTTTGGTCCAGGCATTTATCAATTACTCCTCTAATTTCATCATTTCCCTCCTCCACCTTCTTCCTCTCTAGCAGTGCAAAACTATTTTCTGAAGACCCTTCACAAATGCCCGCTCCCTCTCTCTTCATAGTAACCTGTTCTCTCCTTTCCACTCCATGACTTTTGCCACATTGCCTCCCCTCACAAGTCCCTATATCCTCCTTCCATTTGTCTTTTGTCTCCTGACCTGGTTTCCCCGGCAATCGTTCTCCTGGCCTGGGCCCCCTTGTCCCTGCTTCCATTCTTCTGACCCTCTCCTCACCACTGTTGGCTTAAATCACCCTCCCTCATCTCCCATTCTTCCTCCCTCCAGTATTGGGCTAAACCCACCCCCAGTCTGCCTTGCCTGTCTTAGTTCCTCCTGCAGACCCTCAATCTCCTTTCCAAGTTTCTCTATGTGGTTGCACACTAAACATCCTCCCACACTCCAGGCAACTTTTAGAATGATTGGTGCATCGCAGTAGTTGCAGCCTACCACCCCTACCCATTGCTGTCGTTGCCCACCAGCGACCCACCATCCTTCCAGATGCAGGATACCAAACACTCCCCCAAGTCTCCCTTCTCCCCCCTCTATCAATGCAAAACATTCTTTTCTTAATTTCCCTTACCCCCTTTGTTGTACATGTTTAGACAGACTGAGCAACTGCTTTTTATATTCTTAACCTTCCTCTCCACACTCAAAAAGAGACTAGCTATTGCACAACCTTCTTCAAACTCCTACTCCTCCTTTCCACAATGCAAAGAGAAGTAACAATGAAAGCTCCTAGACTTACAGTTACTTCCCTTCCACTGAGACAGCAGTCACCTCTTCACTCGCTGCTGTTCCTTTCCTGGATGTCTGCTTCTGCTATGACAGGTGCATATCCAGGGTTCCCCACTGTCTGAAAATATAGGGTGGTGGCAGTGATGATAAAGTCCAAAGGTGCATTATTTTTCTGGACCTCCTACATGCACTGTACATGTGCATAAGTGGATTTTAAGTAAAATATAGTGGACTGGTATCAGAACAGGGGTAGTAGTGCAATAAAGGATGAGAATAAAAGACAATTTTGGAGGATTTTATAACAAACAATCAGTAATGGATAAAAATATAAGGTGGTGGCAAAAAAATATAGGGTGGTGGTAAACAAATATAGGGTGGTGGCCCACCACGCAAAAATAATGAATGGGGAACACTGATATCCTTTGCCCGTTTGAGGAAGTGATGTCAGAACCCCTGGTATAAAGCAAATCATGGACCAGGGGTGGGTGGGGTGAGGGGTTGGGGAGGTGGGACCAACCTAAGTCTTCCACAAACAATCGGATAGCTGAGGCCCCTGGTCAGACCATTAGCACCCTTCCCCCACTATGCACTAACCTTTGCAGCTAGTGAAGCCAGCAAAAATGAATCACAATTCTACTCAAAGCCCCCAAAATAGGTTTGCTACCAAGAGAAACAGGTCTCCAATTCAAACAGCTTCACCAACAACATATCAAAATAGGCTTGAAATTAGAAGATATAGGTCTCTGATTCAAAGAAACAGCCCCAGTTAAATCACACCAAATAGGTTTTAAATCAGAAGAAATAGGCCTCTACAAATGCAGCCTGCTACACAGTGAAATATCAAATGAGTCCACTTACAGCCACCAAAACAGTTTTCAAAATTCCAACAGCCCCAAAACAATACCCTGCTAGCTCCTTATAAGTAGTAAGAAATAAAATAAATAACCTTCTACCAAGTAAAATCCACAAGAAACAATGTAAGAACAAGAAGAAGCTACTGTACTGTAACAAATCTGATCCTTTCCCTTCTAGTTCTTTCTGAGAAGCCAAAGCATGCTCCAGGGATTCCCATACCTTTTGCCATTCCTCACCCCTCCCACTCCACTGTTGGGCAAGCAACCTTCTCCTATCCCTTTGAAATCTGCTGCCTTCCGACTTCCCCCTCACTCCCTGCCTTTAGACACTTGCAAAGGTTTTTTTATTTTATTTTTTATTTATTAGTTATGCACCGAATACACAATCGATAACGTTCCATATGGTATACAGTCCAAAAATTAAAATATATGACCCATAAGGCTACAAGCCCCTTATTTGCAGGAAAAACATTGATGCATTTAGCATATTAATGATACAACATTGGGGGGTATCCCAATGTTTTAAACTAGAAAAAACTAATTTAGACATATTTAACTGCTAAGAAGCTCATGAGCAGCATGGCTGGGTCCTTAAGGTTAATAACAATGATAAAGTCCAACAACGAACTAACTCTCCAGGGGGAACGTTTTGCCATGCCAGTCACCGAAAGATTATCAATTCAGAGTAATAATAGGTGCACTATTGGAAGTTCGAATGTATCTTAATAACAAAGTGTAACCATCCAAGCTATAATGGAAAACCCCCATTTAATAAAATGTATTTAACATTATAAGCAAAACCTCAAATAGGTCAAGAGATGAAGGAACAAACAGAATTCATTCAAAATATAGCCTCCAAATGGGAGACAAAGCTACATCACTAGGCAGCAGAAATAACAAGAGGGCAATATGGAACTCAATTGTCAGTCCAGAGGAGAAAGGCAATTACCTTCATAATCGGAGATAAAATCACAAGTTGCCTGTCCAGATCCAGGACAGTCTTCAATACTCTCTTCTCCCTCTGCAGGACTTTGCCATAGCTCAGCCTTCACCCTCTCCGCCCATCTGCCAGCATCCATTGGGTCAAAAAAAGCCCATATCTTGCTTTGGTAGATAACGCACAAACGAGTAGGGAAAACAATGGAGTGAGGGATATTAGCCTCCCAGAGGACTTGACAAACCCCATCAACTTCTTCCTCCTTTGCCAGGTCACATAGCTAATGCCCGGAAAGATATACATGGACTGACCATGCTGTGTAATCGGACCAGCCCATCTAGCCAGTAATACAAAGCAATCCAGCTCCCCAATACCTGCAATGACCACCAATAAAGTATGAAGAACATTGGAGGCCTCCACCCTGCCTCGTTGCATAATACAGTAGGCTTTTTTGCAACTGAAAGCTTGCAGAGTCACCCTCTAATTGAAGTTTGTCAGCAAGTCATTCCTTCATACACATAATCAGGTGATCCCCTTCAATATCTTCGTGAAGACCCAGAAATATCAAGTTTGCAGCTCATACCTGGTTTTCCAGGGTTTCGAACCTAGCATGAAAGTGCTGCGCTTCTTTCACCACCAAGGCCATCACACTAGTACCTGCAACGGCTTGCTTTTTAACGTTGATCATCTCCGTCTTAAGACAGTCCACAGTGGATTCCACAACTGTGATCCTGGTATTAAACAAATACAGGTTACTCACCTGTAACAGGAGTTCTAGGAATGGTATATGTTGTTCATCCACACTCATTGGCAGGTATCCTTGCCGCTTTAAATCTTGCCGGAAGGTCTTCAAGCTTGCTCCTCCCACCCACCCGGGTGGTATAACTCTCGGCTCCGCCCCATGACGCCAGATCTGGCCCGCTGGAAGCTCAGGTTGTGCGTCGAAGCCGGGGAGGTCGGGTGGGTCGTGTGGATGAACAACATATACCATTCCTAGAACTCCTGTTACAGGTGAGTAACCTGTATTTCTAGGGACATGGATATGTTGTTCATCCACACTCATTGGCAGACTCCTAGCAGTTCTCCGGGAGGAGGGAGGCAAGACGCACACCCCAATACTTACTTGGGAAAGAGAGACTGAGAACCGAGGCCCCAAAACCAGCATCCCGCGTGACTCAAGGTCGATGTGGTAGTGGGTAATGAAGGTGTTTGCTGACTTCAGGTAGCAGCGCTGCAGATTTCCTGGATAGGACGCCCTGGAAGCAGCCACCGTTGCAGCAGTATGGCGGGTAGAATGAGCTCTTATCCTCTGGGAGGCTCCATGCCCGCCAACTTATAGCAGAGATCTATGCAGGAGGTTACCCACCTGCTTATCGGTCCGCTTGGCTGCAGGTCTGCCAGATGCGGCTTCAGCGTAGGTGACAAACAGCTGGCTAACCTCTCCGATTTCAGCCGCCGCGCGCCCTTATAATAAGCGAGCGCCTCTTAGGGTCCAGAGTATGGAGCCTATATTCAGCCTCCGAGGTGTGATTGGGTAGAACACCGCAGAGTCAACACCTGGTTAAGGTGAAACTCCACACCACCTTCGGAAGGAATTTCGGTGGGGCGCAGGACAACCTTGTCCTTGTGGAAGACCAGGTAAGGAGACTCGATGGAGCGCCTGGAGCTCTCCCATCCTTCTGGCTGACGTGATAGCCACCAAGAAGGCGGTCTTCCACGACAGGTGAGAGAGAGCACACCTGTGCATAGGTTCGAATGGCTTGCCCATGAGCTTTGCCAGTACCAGCAGTAGATCCCATGGAGGTGGGGGTTCCCGCACTGGAGGGGAAATGTGATCAAGGCCTTTGAAAAAGCGCCAGACCACCTTCTCCTGCGCCACCGACTGCTTCCCGGCCCGCGCCCGGTAAGCAGAGATGGCTGCCAGGTGCACCCTTAGGGTCGTCGACCTAAGCCCTTGACTAGAAAGGGACCATAAATAATCCAAGATGCTTGCCAAGGAACAGGAGGAAGGGTCCAAGCCCTTGCCCTGACACCAAATGGAAAACCTTTTCCATTTGAAGGCATAGCATTTTCTGGTCGACTCCTTACGGGACGCCTCAACTACATTGAGGACCTCGTCGGAAAGACCCAAGGCCTGGAACTCTAGCCGCTCAGGAACCAGGCCGTCAGGTGCAGGGATTGAAGGTCCGGATGGAACACCTTCCCCTGATTGACTGAGAGCAGGTCCGGGCGAGCTGGAAGCTGCCTGGAGTCCTGGAGCTGAGACTGAGGAGATCTGGGTACCAGAACTGGCGAGGCCAGTCTGGGGCTATCAGAATCACCTGCGCCTTGTCCCTCCTCGCCTTGAGAAGCACCTTGTGGATCAAGGGAAATGGGGGAAAGGCGTAAAAGAGGCCCGGGGTCCATTGCCTCGAGAAGGCATCCCCCTGCAGCGAGCCCTGCTGAGGAGGCGGGCATGGAACAGACTCAGCCCGCGTTCTCCTGAGGCAAACAGGTCCACCTGAGGTGTGCCCCAAAGGGAGAACAGATGCTGTACTACCTCCGGCAGGAGAGACCACTCGTGGGATGCAGCCCCTATCGGCTCAGGGCGCCGGCCAGGGTGTTGGAGGCTCCTGCCACGTGAATGGCTAGGAGATCCGCCTCCAGGCCTGCGCACGAGTGACCAAATGCGGAGAGCTTTGCATAGAAGCATGAGAGCACGCCCCGCCTGCGGTTTAGATAGTACATGGTCGTGGTATTGTCCGTCTGGACTCGGACCACTTGACCCCGGAGGAGCGGAGCAAAGGCGGTGAGAGCTAGGCGGACGCTCGGAGCTCCAGCAGGTTGATGTGGCAGGGACTCGCGGGGACCAGAGGCCATGAGCCCGGTGTTCCCCAGATGGGCACCCCAACCCATCAGAGAGGCATCGGCCGACAGAGAGGACCGCTTGCCTCGGGCGGACAAACGGGATGCCTCCTGCAAATGATCTGGAACGGTCCACCACTGGAGAGCGTTTCACATCCCCTGTGTCACCGACTAAGCTGGTCCAAGGGATCGCAGGCTTGGACCACTGGCTGGCCAGTCCCCACTGAAGGGATGCATGTTCCAGCGGCCCAACGGACCACGCTGGTGCAGGCCGCCATGAGACCCAGGAGCGCAGGAAGTCCGGGCAGGGCGCAGTGCCCAACCAGAAATGATCGGGCAAAGGAGGAAGAACCTCGCCCTGTCCGCCGGGAGCAGCTCTGGCTCGAAGAGAGTCGAGCTGCGCCCGATGAATAGAATCACCTGCTCGCTCGAGTTCCGACTTGGCCTCGTTGATAAGGAGGCCCAGTTGAGAGCAGACCTGGAGGGCCAGATCTCTGGACCCTCCGCCTCCTTCCTGGAGGAGCTGCTATCAGCCAGTCGTCCAGGTACCCGGACCCCTCGGCGCAGAGGAATGCTGTCACCACTGCCATGCATTTGGTGAAGACCCTGGGAGCTGGAGACAAAGCGAAGGGCATGGCTTGAACTCGAAGAGGATCCTTCGGCCCAGGCGAAGGAATCTCTGGTGAGACGGACGGATAGGGACGTGAAAAAGCCGCGTCCTGCAAGTCCAGAGCAGAACCACCGCCGCGTTCAAGGATGGTATTATCTGAGCCAGAGTGACCATCCTGAAGGTTCGAGACTAGGAACTTGTTTAGTCGTGTAGGTCGAGGAATGGGGCTCAACCCCCGTCTGCTTCGGAACCAGGAAGTACCTGGACACAAACCCTGGGTCTGAAGGAGGGTCCACCACCTCTTACCACCTCCTTCTGGAGGAGAGGACGATGTCGGCTCGACGAGCCGCCAGTGAGGCTGGGGATCGCAGCCCCGAGGGCGACGGCTCTGAAGGGTGGTGCCTGCTCAATTCCAGAGGCAGGCCTCTTCCCACCACCTCCAAGACCCACCTGTCCGTGGTAACAGCGGACCAGGCGGAACGGAAGTGCGGGCCGTCCCCACGGGGACCCAGGGAGTAGGTGACGGGAATGGGGCGACACCCTCAGCCCGTCACTGGGCAGGCTTGGAGGAGGGACCGGCCGAGGGACCTCCTGGGCCCTTTCCTCCCTGCCTCCTGTTAGAGGAAGCCGGCGGCTTGGGTTTGGGATGCCAAGGCCGAGCCTGCTGGCCCTGACGTTGCTGGACCGGCGCGCCGGGGGCAGAAGGACGAAAGGGCTTAGGCTGTGGTTTGCGGCCTTTGTCCTTCTGAGCGGAAGAGACCCGAGTCCAAGGTGGCATTGGACTTCTCGATCCTCTGCAGGTGACCTTCACCCCAGGGTCAAGAGGTCAGTCCCAAAAGGGAACATCCGCCAACTTGTGCTGGGTATCCGAGTAAAGGTGGATATCCTCAGCCAAGCCACTGACACATAAGCCACTGCGGCCGCCACCGATCTGGCACATGAGTCCCTATATCCAAAGCAGTCTGGAGCTGCTGTTTGGCCACTGCCCTGCCCTGGTCCCGCACCTGCTTAACCGTAGTCTGCAGATCGGGCGGAAGATGAGGATGACCTCATCCAGGGAGCCCAACAGGGCATGAGAAAATGTGCCATGAGGACGGCCGAACTGGCCTGACGAAGGCCGAGAGAGGACGAGCGTAGACTTTTCCACCAACATAGTCCAATTCTTTGGACTCTTGTCAGGAGGTTTGTCCACATCCCTGGCGTGCGGCGCACGAAAAACGCTGTCGGTAACCAACCCTTCAGCAGAGGGGTGTTCCAAAACCGGACAAGGAACCGGTAGGGACCGTGATACTTCCTGGCCATCCTGGCCGGGCGCAGGGCAGGAAGCAGGCGCTGCCAAAGCTCCAGTGCGGACCCACTATGGCCTCGGCCACGGAAGCTCTCCGCCGGAGACCCCTCGGTCCAGAATCTCCGTGAGGGGATACCAGGCCCGTTTGAATGGGTTCGAGCTCCATCCCGTAGACTCCGAGATGAGCCGAAGACAGTCCTAGGAAGGACGACGGGCTATCGTCCATTGACTGACCTCCTGAAGACTCCAAGTCCAGTCGCTTGGAGAAAAGGAGGAATCATCTTGGACTCGGAAGAGTCCTCGAAGAAGCCCTCTGGCCTGAGCCACCCTTCACCTGCCGAGGTCGGTCGGGAGTGAGGTAACTGACAGCCGATGGGGTAGACCTCAGCCGACCGAGAATCCTTGGTCGAGCCCCAAGTGGTGGCTGTGGAGGCGGAGGTTCCACGAATGGTGGAGCAGCTGGTTTGGCGAACAACCGGCCTGGGTATAGGCTCCTCGGATAAGTCGAGGGGTTGTGTCGGCCGTTCCGGTGACAGCCACTTAATGGCCGGGGAAGGCGACGGGGTCGGCTTATTCCCGGCCAGGAGGAGCTGTTGCAACATAAGGTCCTCGTACCGTCGACGTAATTTACGCCGAAGCCTCCCCTCAACCGAGGAGGAGGACGAGGACGAGCGGCGACGCCGCTTACCGCGGTGCCGCGACCGAGACCGCCTGTGACGGTGGGATCGGCTGGACCGCGAAGAGGTCCGAGACCGAGAGTCCCGGAATTTCCGAGGTCGGTGCGGGGAGGTGTCGGCCGGAACCGGCACTCCCTTCGGCTCGGATGGTCCATCCGAGGGCTCCGGAACCGGAGGCACAGGCGAGCCCACGGGATCCTCAACTCCTCCCGGGGGAACCGGGGAGAGGGGAATCTCGGCTGCTAAAGGCGACAGCTCATTCAATGGGTCGAGAAAAATCTCGACTTCATCGGTGGGAGTCTCGGTCAACTGACCTGGCCAGGGGACACGTGAGGCCAGTGGCCGAGCCGGCGATCGACAGAAGCGGCCGGTCGGCGGCCCGGGAGAGGGACCTTCCCGCTCCCAAGAGCGTCGACGGAGGGACTTACCCGTCCCTCTTTTGGACCGAGAATAAGGTCCAGCAGACACAGGCCCTTCTCCTTTAGTGGAGAGGGACAGACAAAGCTCATAAAAGAAGCTGTGTAGGAAAGCCCAGAGAGGCGGGATAAATGCGCGGCGAGAAAAATCCGGCCGTGCCGCCTCCTCTTCGAGGCGACCATCCGCTCGAGGCTGATCCATGACTCCAGCCCCGCCGGACATCACAACCGGGCCTCCTTGGACTTCACCGAGGGAACGCTCGGACGGCCCAGTTGCACCGGGCAGCACGGTCTTCCGAGGACGTGGGTCGAGAAAGATGAGCACAGGTCGCAAGCCTGCGGGTCGTGCTCAAGGCCTAAGCAGTAGACACACGTGGAGTGTGGATCCGTCCGAGACATCTTCTGCCCGCATGGGCATCTCCAAATCCGGAGTCGATTTGTCCATCGCAGCCGCGAGGGATAGAAGACTGAAGTCTTTTTCGCAAAGTTTATTTTTAACCGCAAACGGAGAAATAGGAACCAGTCACAAACGCAGAGCGTTAAGGAGGGAACCTGAGCTTCCAAGCGGTAAGGAAGATCTGGCGTCATGGGGCGGAGCCGAGAGTTATACCACCCGGGTGGGTGGGAGGAGCAAGCTTGAAGACCTTCCGGCAAGATTTAAAGCGGCAAGGATACCTGCCAATGAGTGTGGATGAACAACATATCCATGTCCCTAGAAATCCATTTTCTTGCTCAGATTGTTGAAAGAAGTAATCATTCTTTGCATTTTCATGCCCAGGGTTTGTAGTGTTTCACTCTCCAAACTCTGCTCGGGAGTGGCCTCCACAACTGCTGCAGATCGGGCAGACACAGCTGCTGCCGCTTACTTCCCTTTCCCTGACTCATTCAGTCCTCGATCACAGCGCGAGTTTCCCATTTTAAGCTCCAGTAAAGGTACTATCGAGCAAACTTCAAATTGTCAAATAAAACTTAAGAAAAGTTAACTTTAAATGCCTTTCAATATTAGAATATACAGCGCCTATGTTGAGTGCAACCATTCTGCCCGAGGTCCACAGCGCCCCCCCCCCACTTGCAAAGGCTTATTCTTGCTCCTCCCTGTACCTGCCACATTCCCTCTGAACCCATCTGACCTCTTTCTTCTACCTCTGCTGACCTCCCCCAGCAGCTATGACTCCCTAAATAAGAGCATACGATGCTCTCCCCCCCTTGGCCTCTTCTCCGTATACATCCTGCTCTGCGCACTTTAAGCATTACTGCACATTTTGTATATAATTGCAATTATGAGTTTAACTGACTCATCATATCCTGTACCTGTGGCACTGTCTTGTTTATTGTACTTTGAATTTCTGTGTGCTTTGTAATCTTACTATTCTGTATCTACTCCATTTCCCCTCCCCCCCAGGTAGCACCTGTTAACAAGCCCTGGCTCAGCGTGCCTTTACCCAGTCACCAACATTTAAAATAAACAAATGGAGCCGGCCTGGTGGCGCTGAGGGTTGAGGTGCTGGACGCCACACCTCGCGCCACCCGGCGACCCAGGTTTGGGAACGGACTAGGGCCGCCGGGGGCTGGAAGGGGAAGAGGGAGGATTGAGTGTCCGACAACATCTCTCCTCTCTCTGGGGTGGGTAGTGGGGCTTGCATCACCCTGTAGCGGCGACTGGCGGAGGCCAGTCACACTACAAGTGGCGTGCAATAGTAAGGGGAGAGCGCGGCAGGCGTGCACGGACGCCATTGTACGTCCAGCTCTCCACTGGGAGGAAAATGTAGGAAAATGCGGAGGGTGATGTTCGCGGCTGATGGCTGCGCCTTGCGCCCCCGGAGAGACCCGAGAGGGGCACGTCCCCGGTGGGTGCGAGAGCGATATTGGCCGGCCTACTGGGACAGCGGGTTCGTGTGGCCCGCACACACAACCGGGTCCAGGGGTGCAGGGCCGGCAGCCGGAGATCGTGTAGGGCCGCTCTGCCGAGGAGAATAAACAATAGTATGATAAAAAAATAAAATAAATAAACGGGATAATCTGAAAACACATAATTTTAGGCACATTTCAGCTTGTATTTTCTGTGTTTAGATGCCTCTTTGTCATTATAACAATGCACGTTCACATGAAAACAGGTCCACTGCTCCAGATGCCAGTCTACACCCAATATATGCATCCTGATTGGCTAGGACCCATGCATTACAAGAGCTCAATAAAAGATAAAATAAGTCAAGACAGCAGCACCCAAAACCAATCTTTGAGTCACATAATAGAATTTTAAATTTAAAAGGTCACCATTTGTTTTTTGCTTAGCCAACCCCCACCCACCCCAATACCACTCACCAGCACCAACTAGGCAGGCAAAACATGGTTTCCTTTAATTCTGTCTCTGTCTTTTTTCTTCTTTTTAATCCATAAACTGAACATATCATTTTCCCAATTCCAATTCCCAGCCTTCTTGCTAATTTTCTGCAATTCAAATTCATACTGCACCCCTCACTAACATTTAAACAGAACCAAGACCACACTACACATTACTATTCACTTGCATGAGCATACATATTTTTTTTAGTCTTTGGTAACCAGGTAAGGCCCACTAGGCACAAGTGCCTGTTTTCAGGGGCGACCTGGGAACACTAGGCAGTTAAGTGACTTGCTCAGAGTCACACAGTATGCAAGTGGAGGTTGTGAGAATCTAACTCGGGTTTTGTCTGCTGGATGTTCCAAGCTTGTTCACAGCTCGTTACTCTAACCTCTAGGCTATACTGCCAGATACTCTTCAGATACTGTCTCTGCTCCAATGTACATCTTCCAAAGACCTGCCAACCCACTCTTGACAGTCCTCTTGCAACAATACACCTACGTTTTATGCCTCTATCACTCCCTTGGTATTTCTGAAATGCTGTGTAGGGGACTTGCCATGTAATATATAGCCATAAAAAGAAAAAAGACAACAGAAGAAAAATATGTTATGTAAAATACTATACTGTGATGCAAACAACACAGCAGTAGCTGGAGAAAAAAAACACTTGACACTCGTGCAGAACCACGTCCCATTACCACCCTCTACTGGCACCAACAAATGGAGGGACAATTCTACCTTTTCTGAAAACATTTAAACAACTTTTTCTACATTTTAAAAGTAACAAAAAGCAGGGTTTTAAATAATTGATTAGCAGTTTTTTTTTCTTGGGACAATACTAACTGTACAGAAGAAAAAATTACTCACCTTAGTAATTATATTTCTTCTAATGGAGTCTTACTGTATTCTGACAACTGCAGTGATTCCCAACCTTTGAACTGCCCCGTAAAACTAAGCGTTAACTTTCCATGCAGGGCATGGAACGCTGAGCTCGTGCTCGGTTGAAGTCTCTGTCTGGAGTGTTTTGAACTCAAACCGTCAGATTCTTACGAGCCCAATTAAACTAAAAATTCTATGTGGAAATTGCAAAAATTCTACTAGCCAACTGGCTGAAAAGTTTTGGATTCTCAAGGAAGACTCAAGTCAGGAAACCCAAAAACTAAAACCAATGTACTCAAAAAATAACAATAATAAATAAGCACCCAAACAAAAAGGGAGGAGGGTGCTAGCCAATACACCCCTGAGGTGCAAAACTGCACCTGCCCACCCACTTCCGAAAAACAGGTTCTGAGAGGGGAGGCAGGGAAGGAGGTCAGAATACAGCAAGACTCCATTAGAAGAAATATAATTACTAAGGTGAGTAATTTTTTCTTCAAACAACATGAAGTCTTGCTGTATTCTGACAATTGCAGACTACCAAGCAGTACCTCCAAGAAGGAGGAACAGAACCTACTTTGGGAATAGGCTCTGAAGTACTGCTGTGCCAAACCGAGCATCACTCCTAGCCTGGATATCCAGAGAGTAATGCTTGGTAAAGGTATGGACTGTTTTCCAGGTGGCTGCTTGACAAATTTCTAAGAGAGGGATATCCCTGGCGCAGCCAGGGAAGCAGCTGTACCTCTTGTGGAATGAGCCCTCAGGCCTGAGGGTGGAGTTTTTCCCAGTTTTTCGTAGTAGAATTGTATACAAGACACAATCCACCAGGCAACAGATCTTTTGGTGGCAGGTTTGACCTTTCCCACTTCTCCATAAGTGAGGAACAACTGGAGGGAGTCAAACCTGTGACCCTTGGTACGCTCTATGTAGTAACTAAGGGCTCTTTTGACATCTAAACTGTGTAGCCTCCTCTCTCCTGAGGAAGAATGATCAGTGAAGAAAATAGGGAGAGACACAGACTGGTTTAAATGGAAGTCTGAAACCACTTTGGGCAAGAACCTTCTATTGGTTCTAAGGACCACTTTATCCCTATGAAAGGAGATAAAATCAGGTTCCACTGACAGGGCTTGCAATTCACTGATATGCCTGGCAGAGGTAATGGCTACCAAGAACTCAATTTTCCAAGTCAAGTATTTAAGCTCTGCTGAAGACATAGGCTCAAAGTGGGGTTGCATAAGCTGAGCAATGCAAACATTCAAATCCCAGGCAGGAGCAGGGTCTCTAAAATGGGGACTGGTGTGAAACAATCCTTTAAAAAACTTACAGAACACAGGACGGGAAGATAGTGAGGAAGGCTTCCCCACAGACAAAAATGCAGAAATAGCTGACAAGTGTACCTTGAGAGAAGCTGGTCTGAGGCCTAGGCCATTAAGATGGACCATATAATCCAGAACCGTAGGTAATTCAGCAGTGTCTGGAGAAATATTCTTCTTAGAACACCAAATGCTGAATCTTTTCCATTTGGAGTTGTAAGCCTTTCTGGTGGAGGGCTTTCGAGAAGCCTTGAGGATGTCCAGAACCCCTTGGGAAAGATGCAGATCTGCAAACTCTAACTCTTCAAGAGCCATGCTTTGAGATTGAGAGACTGAAGATTGGGGTACCAAATCCTCCCCTGAGAGGATGTTAACAGGTTGTAATTCCTGGGAAGAGACAGGGGAAGATGGACTTCTAGGGACAGCAACAGGGGGTACCAGGGCTGTCTGGCCCAATCTGGAGCAACCAGGATCACCTTGCAAGGTTGAGACCTTATTTTGACTAAAACTTTGAACAGGAGTGGGAAGGGGGGGCAGGCATACAGAAACTTCCATTCCCAATTCAGAACCAGGGCATCCAGGGGGACTGAGCCCAAGACTGGAGGTCTGCAGCAAAAGAGAGGGAGCTGGTGATTTTCTGGGGCTGCAAAGAGATCTATCTCTGGAGTACCCCACCTTGAAAAAATCACTTTCAACACCTGAGGGTCCAGGGACCATTCGTGATGGCCCTGAGAAATCCTGCTCAGTGCATCTGCTAGCACATTGTCCTTCCCTGGAAGGTGAACTGCTACAAGAGAGGCTTGCAGGGAATAAGCTAGGGACCACAACTTCATGGCTTCTGTGCACAAGGCCGTGGACCGAGTGCCTCCCTGCTTGTTGATGTACCACATGGTGGTGGTGGTGTTTGTTCTGACTTGAACCACCTTGTTCTGAACTGACTGTGAGAACACTTTTAGAGGTAGAAAAACTGCCCTGAGCTCTAGAAGATTGATGTGGAGAAGAGGTTCTTGGGGAACCACAGGCCCTGGGCAGTGAGGGACCCCAGGTGGCTCCCAGCCCAGAAGAGAAGCATCTGTGGTAAGGACCACTGAACAAGGCTGAGCAACAAAGGAACACCTTGCCTTAAATTGTCCTGATCCTGCCACCACTGGAGGCCTGGATCAAGGTCGAAGTCACTGGAATCAGTTTGGTAAGGAGTCCTTTCTCTGAGACCAGTAAGCTCTCAGGTGGAACTGAATATCCCTCATCTGGAATCTTGCCCCTTGGACCACAGCTGTTGAAGCTGCCATGGGACCCAAGAGCTGGAGGAAATGTCTTGCTGGTCGAGATACCTGAAGGCTGAAAGAAGAAGCTAGTTCCATAAGAGCCCTTGCCCTTTCTAGAGGAAGAAAGGCTCTTGCTCCGAGTATGTCCAGTTCCGCTCCTATAAAGGTAAGGAGCTATACTGGTTCAAGAACTGACTTGGGAAGGTTGAGAAGAAATCCTAGGGAAGTGAGCACTTGCTGGGTCACTTGTAGGTGAGACTTGACTTGGTCTGGAGACTGACCCACTAATAGCGAATCGTCCAGATAAGGAAATATGGAAATCTTGTGCCTTCTTAGAAAGGCAACTACCACTGCCAGGCACTTTGTGAAAACCCTTGGAGCTGAGGTTAGGCCAAAGGGCATTGCTCTGAACTGATAGCGGCCTGAGGGCAGCTCGAACCTGAAGTACGGGAGCACCTGATGGGAATGTGAAAGTAGGCATCTTTGAGGTCCAGGGAGGCTAGCCAGTCCCCTGGTTTTAGAGAGGGAAGGATTATTCCCAGAGTTATCATCTTGAACTTTAGTTTTAAAAGATGTTTGTTCAGATATCTTAGGTCTAGAATGGGTCGCCACTCTCCTGTCTTTTGGGGGTCAGGAAGTACCTGGAGTACAGTCCTTTGCCCCAGTGTAGGGTGGGTACTCTCTCTATAGCTCTTAAAGCCAGGAGAGAAGAAACCTCTGCCTCTAGGGCAAGGGTTTCCGAAAGATTTGCAGGTGGAAAAGATCTGGCTCTCATCTTTGGAAATTTTTTGAAACTGAGAACCAGTACCTGGCTTACTACTTCCAGGACCCACTTGTCTGATGTAACAGACATCCAGTCCTGGACAAAGTAAGCCAGCCTGCCCCCTACTGGAATAGGAGAGTCGACCCGGGAAGACCCATCAGGATGTCTGCTTGGCAGGGGCTTTAGGCTGAGGGGTGGATGCAGCCCTGCTCATCCCCCTTCTGCCTCTCCCTCTGAAGAACCCCCTCGGTGAAAAGGAAGAAGAGGCCTGTGCTTGGTAAAAAAGCCTTTGAAAAGGCCTGCCCCTGCCCCTAGACTGCTGCCTTTGAGGGGTTGCCTGCCCTTCCTTGGCCTGAGCATTCATGTAAGTGGTCCAGTACTTGTCCATTTTCTTCATGCAAGTCTCTGTTCCCCAAACAGAGAATTACCCACTACAGGAAAATCCATGTCCTTAGCCTAGGTGTCCTGCGAGAGGCTAGTACATCTGAACCAAGCCATCCTCCGAAGAGCCACAGATGCAGCCATGACTCTTGATGAGACATCATTAGAGTCCACAGCAGCATGAAATTGTACCTTAGGTGCCTCAATCCCATCTGCAGCCACCGCCTCCAGCTCCTTGGCTAGCTGAGGGGAGGCTGGTTTAGCCAGTGCCAGTACAATGTCCCACCTGGACTTCTGGTACCTGGCTGTATAGGCCATATAATTCGCCTGCCTGAGTTCCAAAGAAGATGCCATGTACTACTTCTTTGTCATGGCATCAATCTTCCTGGAGTCCTTGTCAGGGGGGTGTGAAGCCAAGGGAATATTTGCCTTGTCACAGGCAGCAGCCTGCACTACCCCAACATGGCTGCATTGCTGATATAAGAACTCCGTGTCTGAGCCTGAGAATGTACACCTCTTGTCCATTCTTCTATCCACAGAAGGTATGGTGTCAGGAGACTAAGATTTTTTGCGTCTGTTTCCCAAAAGATTTATGGAGGGGAATAGACAGTCTCCTGGACTCTGGGATATCCATCATCTCTGCATAATTGGGCTCTTCTTGATCTTCCACAGACTCCTCCATAGGAAGCTGGAGAGTTTCAGCCACTTGCCTGTAAAACATAAAATGGGAAGGGGACTCAGAAAGCCTAGGAGGGGAAACACCTAATGGTCTGTCTGGGGAGATGTCCGGTTCCACAGCCACATCCAGACCTTCACTTACATCATAATCCTTAAATTCCCCTTCCTCTTCAAACTCCGGTTCATAAAAATCTTCAAGGGTATACGCTTGAACCAGGGGAACCAACTGAACCGAACCCCTGCCAGAAGGAGCCGGATCGGTCGTAACCGGACGGAGCGATTCCACAATCGAATCGCCCTGGCTATCCCTTCGGCGGTCGGAACATGAACTTCTGGGTCTGAACCGGTCGATTTATCTTTGCGCTTTCTTTTTGTCGGAACCAATCCTCGGAATTGGCTCTCCTTTGCAAAAGTATCGCCCTGGTCAGATGGCACTCCTTCTGGTTCGGTCGAAACCGAACCGGGCTGCCATCGGGTCAGCGGACTTATCGGCCTCCTTTCCCTCAGTCACTAATCTCTTCTCAAGGGTAGATTTGGGAACATTTTACATATTTGGCAGTCTGAATCGGTGGTCAAACCCCAGACAATAAACACAGGTGGTGTGGGGATCAGTCTTGGCAAAGACCTCCCCACACTCACTGCAGTGTTGAAACCCAGTGGGCCCCTTTTTTTTTCTTGGGTTTCTCAGACATGGCCAACCTAACCAAACTCACCCTTTTTTTTCGGCACCCGCCAGGCAAGACTCCCTTATCGGTTCCTAACCGTGTCACGGGTATTGCAAAAAAAAAAAAAACGGTTAAAACATGTTTTTTTTAGAACCAATAAGAACCGGTAACCACACACTAAATACAGCAAAAATCATAATCAAAAGGTCGGTTCAGCCAAACCGACCGCACTTTTACAAGTTCCACACAGAAATAAAGAACAATTCCTATCTAGTACTCACGCCACCACAGTCAGAGACTGAACTGACTATGCAGATACTTTTTTTCGGTTTAAACCGATGAAAAACTGAAAACTTTAACCGACTTCGAACCAAGCTGAAGGAGAAATCTCCGGAGTGACCATTCAGTGAGGCGCAGGAAAGAATCTTACAGGTTGAGTTCAAAACACTCCAGACAGAGACTTCAACCGAGCTTGAGCTCGGCGTTCCATGCCCTGCATGGAAAGTTAACCCTTATTTCTCTGGGGCAGTTCAAAGGTTGGGAATCACTGCAATTGTCAGAATACAGCAAGACTTCATGTTGTTTGAAAGTATTTATATATGTTTTCTAGAAGTCTTTCGGATGAGACGTTAAACCGATGTCCCATCTGCCTGGATTGGTGGTAGTTCAGGTGGATGTTAAAGATCCCATGGCACTTATCGAAAAGAGTAGGGGAATTTCCCCGGTGTCCTGGCCAAATTTCCCTCATTCACTAAAAAAAAAAAAAAAATACCACCAACAGTTTCATCTGGTTCAAGGTCAGTTGGCATTCATCTGTATCCCCCTCCCCGGGTCGTGCCTGAAAATAGGCAGGATTTCCCTAGTGCACTTACTCGGTCAACAAAAACTAAATAAATAAAAAATAAAAAGAAGTGTTATGTTTGTTAAACACAGTGAGGCAAGTGCTATGCATTTTCACAATGTTTTAGCACTTTCATGAGCAAAAAACTAATCAACTTTTAGAGTTAAATAAAACCCTGAAAAGTGCTTTTTATTTCAGACTTTCACGAGAAACACATTTTATATGTGCAGGGAGACACTTTGCAGTGTTGGCTGTGCTGCCACCACAGCACACCCATGGGCTGAAGGCACCCTACCTGTGACCTTGCGTCTCACTATGCCCCTGGGCATATGGTTGTGGCAGCAGAACCAAACCCCATCATGTATTACTGCTTGATTAATCATTTACCCCCCCCCCCATGCTATTGTCACAAAACATGGGTGACAGCCTTCAGTCCACCCTCCTCAACTGTGGAGGGGGGGGAAATCGGAAGGCTGTCACTCAAGTTTGCTGACAAAAACTATACATTTGGCCAAGTTAAATGTCAAAGAACTAATTTGCAGAAAATGAACTAAGTCAACACCCACCTGCAGTAGTGCTTTCCCCAACTTAGTTTATTTTCAGACAAGTCCTTAACAGATACACAGCTTTGAATATCACTAAAGGACTTTTGTAGGGCAGATGGCAAACTGGCGGGGATGAAAGCGGTGGGTAAGTGCTGGTTGCCGTGGTAGTGGTAGTTAATATCACTCAGGGATAATTAATTCCTTACAAGGGAGGTCGGGTAAGGGGTGAGGTACCATGGGATTACCCGGAATAATCTATTACAAAGGAGACTGGAGAGAGAGAGGAGAGTACCACTAACACCAGGAAATATTGCACTATTTTATTGAGGACTGGTGCGGGGGGGCAGAGACCACTAATACCAGAAGTACTGCACTGTTACATCACGCATAGAAACAGAAACATAGAGAATGATGTCAGAAAAAGAACAGAGGTCCATTTAGTATGCCTGGAGTTCCCTGTCTGTCCCAGGACCTACTGTCCATACATGGTTTTATCCCTCCTGGTCCACCTCCCCCGCTCTCCTCCCTACTGCTACTGACCTGAGCAACCACCAAACCCTTCACTCAGTCCCAGCCATGCCTGAAACCATTTATGGTCTTGCTGCCCATTGCCTCCGCTGGCAGACTGTTTCATGGCTGCACCACCCTTTCAGTAAAATAGTACTTCCTCACATCCTTCTTAAACATTCCCCTCTTCCAGTTTCCACTCATACCCTTAGGCTCTTGACTCTGTATTCCAGCTAAATAGTTCCCCATGGTTCACCTTGTTTATTTCCTTCAGGAACTTGAAGGTCATATCCCACTCTCTAGCCTGGTCTTCAGTGAGTACATGTTCAGTGCCTGTTGCCCTTGAATCACCTTGGTCATCCTGCATTCTACTGTCTCCAGCTGATCCCTGTCCTCCCTTAGGTGAGGACTCCAGAACTGAGCACAGTATTCCAGGTGAGGCCTCACCAGTGGTGTATACAAAGGTAGTAGTACCTACTATTTCCTGCTGTCAATACACCTCTTCCAGTACATCCCAGTCTCCTATCAGCCCTACTATAGGCCTTGTTATACCAGATTTGGGTGGGGGGGGGTTACTACTAGCATCAGGGATTATTTCACAAGTACAACAGGGAATGGGTGAGGGAAGGGGAACATTACTGATTTTTGACAACACCAATGCTATGGGGGGGTTCATGCACCACTGTGCACGTTGTTAAAAGTAGGGTTTTGGAAGCATTAAACAGCACTGTCAAGGCAGCCTTTTAGTGTTTCCAAAACCCCTCCAATATGCCACTGTGCCTTTTATGCAACAAGGCCACATCATTGCATGGGTGCAGTGGTGTATTTAGCATAACCGCGCTAACCAGTTGTGACATGCTAAGTGTACTTTGAATGTCGCAGCAGCCTCACAAATGGGCTGTTGGAATACATGTTACATCCCATTAATGCAAGGTCAACCCTGTCAGTGCTGCACTAATGGTTTAAATATGAAGCCCCAAACGTGACATCATTTTAAACAAAATGAATATTGCTCTACAATCTAAGAAGGATCACCAAAAGATCAGTATTTCTACAGTACTATAAATGTTCATCAGTGGCTAGAATTCCTTCTCAAGTTTTTTCTGTCTGGCATACTTAGCATTATAATAAGGCAAGAATGTTTGCACAAGAAATGTTTTAACTAAATCTGTGCCTCTGATTAACCCTTGCATGGCTAAATACAGTATACACTTCAGTTCCACAGAAATTCACCACATATACCCTAATCAAAAAACATTTACTAGAGATTACCTCGTACTTGGCTGAGACGACGACTGCACTAAGGAGTCCTAACAGGACAAAATACGTGTATGCAGTTCATCGTTCTCAGCCTATACCAGATCAGATGTACAAAACTAGTCTAAGGCAGTATCAGTTCTGGAAAAGCCCTGAAGCCATGCCCAACACAAGGATTTGCATACCCATGATGTCTCGCACTGGGTTTGACCCTTTTTAGAGTGTATATGTGAATGGTTTGAAAAGTTGCACAGAAACCAAACAATCTGAAGGGTTCAAACAGGTTTTACAGCATGACAAAAGCAGCTGTATACCAATGTATTCCATAGATTTGCTGGTTTAAGAATAAAAAGGCTATGTGCAGAAAAGTAGAATAAAATGATCATAGGAAAATATGTGGATTGGTTAAGGACACTGAGATTTTTAGGATTTTTTCAGAAATCTCTTACTGAAGCATGTCCACAGAATGGACTGTCTAATGGATTGCGTAAAGTAGTGGTTTATTATGCAGTTAGGTGTGTTTTTTTTTTTTTTTGGTTAGCTAGCCAAAAAAAGAGCACTTACTTACCAGTAATAGCAGATCTTTGAGAGAATCTCCTCCATTGGGCTGTACCTTTGAAACTGTAAGCCACTGGCGTCAAGACCAGTCGGAAGCCTTCTGCTACCTGGGGGTCGCTCATGATGACATGCAACATTAGCACCTATAAAACGTGGGTGGCCCCATTGTTCCTCAGTTTCTTGCTGGAGACAAGCTCGGAGGGCCTACTACCATGAGGAACCAGGAAATCAGACCAGTACTGCGCACACAAGGAGAGGCATGGGACTGGGCAATAAACATAAGGCACTTATGGACACCTCCAGACAAGGCAGTGGACAACTGCCAGCAAACACCTCAGTAATAGAGAAAGGGGGGAGAAGGGTGGGTGCACTAAGGCCCAATAGAGGAGAATCTCTCGAAGCACTACTGTTACTGGTAAGTGACTGTTCATCCTTTATCAAGGATATCTCCTCTGCTGGGCCAACCTTTGAAACAATTCCCAAGCAGTACATAAGGTACCCAAGGAGGGTGGAAAAGCCTGATGTACAATCTGGACAGAAGGACTTGCAGAACAGCAAGACCAAAGCCAGTACATCTCCGAGAGATGATATCTAGACTGTTGTGCTTAATGAAAGTATGCAGACTGCTCAATGTGGCAGCAGTACATATGTCAGCTGCAGAACCATTCTGGAAGCAGGCAAAAGAAGTGGCCATACCACGGGTAGAGTGGTGACACACAGCACCAGGAAAGTACAGTTACATAAGTACTTACCGTAACAGTAGATCTTCAAGAGGAGCTTTTGCAGCAGGTAACACCATTAGGACTGAAGCTGGCAGGTGCCAGGACCCCATGGAAAACTCCTAGCTAGCAGTATACAATGGAGTACCGCCCCCTGATGTCGGCCTGCCTCCAACGTCCACCTATGGTATAAAGGGGGCGGTCCCCCAGCCCTACCTTAGTTCTCCTGCTGGAGACCCCAGAGTGTGCAGGAACTGGAGAACCGAGGAGGTTCCTCTACACTGAGGAAGGATAGGTAACAGAGATGGAAAAGCAGTCACCAGGGGGTTGGGGGGAAGGAAAGCAACACCTGCTGCAAGAGCTCCTCTCTAAGATCTACTGTTACAGTAAGTTCTTACATAACTGTACTGTCTCACTTCAAGGGGGCTCTTGAAGCAGGTAACCCCATTAGGACGGAGTCCCAAGCAGTGAAAGGACTGACCCCGGTCAGCTGGGAGGATGTAGAAATCAGAGTAAGGCTCTCAAGAGAGCAGGCCCTGTAGGACTGCCAGTCAAAGCTTGCCCTGCACCTAGATGCAATGTCCAGACTGTAATGATGGATGAAAGTGTGGACAGAACTCCAAGTGACCGCCGAACAAATGTCAGCAATGGACACGTTTCTGAAGGAGGCAAATGAAGCAGCTACGCCCCTGGTAGAATGGCCTTTAACCGGGCCCGGTAAAGGCTTGTCGTATTTACGGTAACAATAAGTAATGCAATTAACCAACCATTTGGACAAACATTACTTTGAAACCGGAGCCCCTTCTTTCCTCAGGGTGAATGAAATAAATAACTGATCAGTCTTTCTGATGGCTCGGGTGCAGTACAAATAATAACAAAGCACCCAGTGGACATCCAGAGTATGCAGTAAGGCCTCCCCTTGATTCAAATATTCTGGGTAATACACAGGCAGGTGGATGTCTTGATTCAGAGTAAACTTAAGACACCACTTTTGGAAGAAACTTAGGATTGGTCCTCAAGGACACCCTGTCCTTGTGGAAAACTAAATAAGGCTCTTTACACATCAGAGCCTGAAGCTCGGAAGCCCTCCAAGCCAAAGTAATGGCAACTAAAAATAACGCTTTCCATGACAGAAACTGTAGCTCGCAGCTTGTGGCAGGCTCAAAGGGAGGCAAAGTAAGCTTTTCTAAAATGAACAAAAGATCCTTACGGGGAACAGGGTCCCTGATGGGAGGTTTCACATGCAGTATGCCCGCAAGAAAGTGTGGGAGAGGTCAAGCTGGGCAAGAGCCTTGCCTGCTATAGGTGCATGGTACGCAGAGATGGCAGATAGGTGCACCTCAATTGACAAGTAACTCAAGCCTGAATCCAAGAAGGAAAGGAGGTACTCGAGCATGAGATTCTCCGGGCAGGTTAAAGGATCTAGGTGATGAGCGGTGGCCCATACTCAGAGCTGCTTCCACTTCATGGCATAAGTGGCTATAGTGGAAGGTTTCCTGGCTGCCACTAGAACATCTGCTAGCTGGGGAAACACCCCAAATCTGGCGACGGCTAAGTCTGCAGGAGCCATGCATGAAGGTGTAATGACTTGAGCTCTGGGTGGACCAGCCTGCCCTGCTCCTGGGAGAGGAGGTCGGAGCACAGAGACAGAGGGATCAGAGGTTCCACTGCTAGTTGCTGAAGGAGAGGAAACCATATCTAGCACAGCTAGTAAGGCCCTATTAGGATCATTTTCACCTCTTCTGACTGCAATTTGAGAAGTACCCTCTGTAGTAAATGACAGAAGGAAAGGCGCACAGAAACCTCCCTGTCCAAGAGAGGGACAACACGTCTTGCCAGAAAACACCAGGCCCTGGATCTAGTGAGCAGAAACTGGGCAGTTTTGTGTTGTATGCGGACGCGAATAGGTCCAGCTCTGGGCAGCCCCACCTGTCAAAGAGACCTTCGACCACTGAGGGATGAAGTTCCCACTCATGTGCTTGGACCGGGAAAGGCTTAGGCTGTCAGCCAAGGTGTTGAACACTTGGAACATGCACAGCAGTCAGGTCCAGGTGATGTTCTGTGGCCCAGTACCAAACTCTGATGTCCTCTCTGCACAGGGGGTAAGAATGAGTACCCCCTTGCTTGTTTATGTAAAAGACCGACGACATATTGTCCATCTGGATCAATACAGGGCCTAGGAGTAGGCTCATCTGAACAGCCGGAAGGGCATATAGGATCGCCTGCATCTTTAAAACATTGATGTGAAGATGCTGCTCCAATGGGGAAAAGGACCCCTGAATCTGGTGGTCTGCCAGATGGGCTCCCAGCCCTGGCCCGACAAGTCCATGGTCAAGATCTGTTGAGGTGACTCCAACTTGAAGAGGACCCCCTTGGAGAGACTGGAGGGGTTCAGCTACCACGTTAAAGTCTGTCGCACAGAGTTGGATACCGACGCTGGTTGATCCAAATTGTCTTGTGTGCTGATCCCATTGGATCCAACAGTTCCACTGAGCTATCCTAATGTGCAGGTGAGCCAGGGGAACCACTGTGAAGGCTGACACCATATGTTCCAGTAGTCTTAGAAGAGCTCTGGCTGGGACCTCGCAAGATGATGAGACCAGGTGAGCCTGTGCCTGAAGGCATTCTGCCACGTCTGGGGGAAGAAAGGTTTTGCCTTGGGCGGTGTCCTAGATAGTCCCAATGTACTGAAGCCTCTGACTTGGCCGAGGTGAGGACTTAGGGCGGCTGAGAGTTATCTCCAGATCCCCAAACAGAGTGAAAGTGGCTTCCATGGTTCTAAGCAACTGCTCCTTGATGGGAGCTGTCAGAAACTAGTCATCTAGATAAGGGAAGACATAATGGCCTTCCCTCCTTAAGGCTGCTGCCACTACTGCAAGGCACTTTGTGAAGACTCGAGGGGCCAAGGACAGGCTGAACGGCAGAGCCCAAAACTGGTAGTGGTTTCCTTGGAAGTGTGAGTGAAGGAACCTTCTGTGGGGTGGGAACACCAAGATGTGAAGTTAAGCATCCTGCATGTCCAGAGAACACAGCCAATCCCTCTGATTAGGCAAGTGGAGAAGGCCAGGAAGAGTGACCATCCTGAATCTTTTGTATTCTATGAACTGGTTCAGGTGGCTGAGGTCCAGGATGGGACACAGATCTCCAGTTCGCTTAGGAACCAGGAAGACATACGAGTAGAATCCCCTCTCCCGCTGTGCTGGCAGGACAGGTTCTATGGCCTATTTTCTCAGGAGCGCTTGGATCTCTTCTTGAACAAGGACGACATGAGCATGAGGGTAATGGGAGGGAACTGGAGGGCTGTCCGGAAGAATCTCCGTAAACTCTAGAGTGTGCCCCTGTTCCACTAACTGCAGAACCCACTGATCCGAAGTTATTCTGCACCAACCCTCTCCACAGAGAGAAAAACAACCCCCCACCGCCTCTCCCAGGGATTCTGCTGGGGGATGGGGGTCGGGTAAGGAGTCAGCCAGAGGAGCTGGGGACAGACAACGCAGCCTGGGAAGTTCTGGGAGCTCTGGGGGCAGAGCCTCCAGTGGCTTGGGAAGTAGCCTTTCTATTAAAGGCACTTCTGAGCTGCTGACCTCTGGGTTGCTGTTTGGAGGTGCGATGAAAGGACTGCCGCTGGGACAATTTAGGCTGAGATCGGTACAATGTTTGAACCAAACATAAAGCCTTGCCCAATTATTGCAGGTTAGTGATTATATTTTGGGAATCCTCACCAAACAAAACAGGGCCTCTGAACAGTGCGTCTAGAATCTTAGACTGTACATCCAGAGCAAAACCAGAGACTCTAAGCCAGGAGTAGCAACGAAGACAAACTCCTGAGGCCACAGCTCTGCCTGCAGAGTCTGCTGAATCATAAGAGGCTCAGAGAATGTGGGTCACAATGTCTGAGCCTGATTTGAGAAAATGTAACAGCTCAGTCTTTCCAGGAAGATCAGGCTGAGCTTGAGCCACCTCCAAAACTTTCTCACACAGGGCATTCTGATATTGTATCATGTGGGTGAGAATGTTCAGGGAGTGGATAGCGCAGGTGGCAGAGGAACAGACCTTTTTAACAAAATGGTCTATCTGCCTGGAGTCCCTGTCAAGAGGCTGAGTGCTTAGGTGCCTGGGCCATTTAGAGCGGTCATGGGTGGCATTAATTACTATCAAATTTGGCCTCTGCATGCTCCCCGTAAAAGGGTTCATCCCTTGGGGCATTATACAGGCAATTCGCCTTCTTGTACATTGCCAAGTAGTAGATGGATGTTTCCAAGCAACCTAGCTGACATCCTTGAAGGAGTCAATGAGGGGAGGAACAATCAAAGGCAATGACTCCTTTTTACAAAGGAAAGCGGCTAGCTGACGTTGCTCGGGATCCACTTCCTCCGTGTCCCAACTCATAAGAGCATGGATGTGCCTCATCACATCCATAAAAGTAGGGTCATCTGGAGGAGACCGTGGGGTATCCTTGGGCTGCACTAGTTCTGACGGCAGGTCAGAGTCCCCAGAATCACCGTAAGAAGATGAGAAGGAATATTCCCCCCAATTCGCCAGAGTCCAGAGAGGGTGACCGATGAGGCCTTTGTGGATGGGTCCTTGCGTGACCGGCACCAGCTCAGTCTGGTTGTGGAGTAGGCTCCTTAGGAGGTGGCGTTAGTGCCTTCCTAGCGGGAACCTACTCCTTTGCTGGATTGGGAAGAGAGTCTCAAGGAGTCCTTCAGGGCCTCCTTATCCTTGAAGTATGCCCACCAGGCTGCAAAAATGGTGTTACGGTCTGTGGGCAGGTTCTGAGGCATAACTGGGGGAGCCGGTGTCTGCAGGGTAGGCTGAGAGGGCCCCGGCAACAGTTCCTTGGGTTGTGGAAACCCTGCTGTCGGTTCCGCTGGCGTCCGGTTAACTGGTATCAGTTCCTGGGGCAGGGAACCATCTGGCAGTCAGATCAAAGTAGGGAGACTGGGCATCGGACCCTCTGGCATTGGTTGCGTGACAACAGGGCCAGCCAGCGACTGTGAAGGGTTAGGGGATGACAACTAAGCCATCGCTGGGGTTGACACTGGAGTGTTTGGTGTTGATCGGACAGGTGTGGGCTGATGCCAGTCTGATGATGCAGCCAGCACCGGCCTAGAAGGGGAAGCCTGTCTTAGTGAGCTAGCTCCCGAGTGGGGCAGAGGCATCATTCTCGCAGGTAAGGTGAGTGCGTGCTCCTGGCGTTGCTTGGTGGGATCAGTCCCTGTCGTCGGAACAGACTTAGCAGATGCCTTGACCAGGAGAGCGACGGGCAAAGACCCACCACCTGAGGAGGACCTGGTGGAACCATCTGGCTGAGAACCCGCCTGCTGAATGGGCCTGAGGACAAGGTCCCGAGCACCGAAGAACCACCACCCGAGATAAGGAGGGCAGGTGGTTTGACCACTGGGAGCCCAGAGGGAGAGAGGGCTGCCAGAGTGGAAGGAGTCAGCCTTCCATGGGAGGAAGACCCATGGTTGGCACCCGACTTGCGCGGGGACCTGGAACGTAAAGCTGACTGGAGTTTGTCCCTGTGTTTCTCCCGGTGTTTGTGCTTTCCTGAAGACTTCTCCTTGGATGATGAAGAAGTGGAAGCCCCGGAGGCCGGGGAAGAGGAGGTACTTTTATGGAGCTCCTCCTCCATCGCTGTAAGTTTGTTCTGCAGCAGGAAGGCTTCCAGGGTCTTCTGGCAATGAAGCCAGGTGCGCTGGTTAAAATCCTGGCAATGCTGGCAGGCCTCATTGTGGTGATCCGGGCCTTCGCAAAGCAGACACAATGAATGGCTGTCCTTGTGGGGAAGTTGCTTTCCATACGCACACTTCATTCGCCAACGCTCCACTGAAGAGAATGGAGAAGAAGACATGCACAAAAAGCTGTAGGTATTTGAAGAAAAAAGAAAAACAATAAAGCATGGGTAACGCAAAGAAAATGGTGCTTGACTAAGGCAGAAGGCATCCGTGAAGGTACAACTCGCTCAGGTCGACAGCGGGAAAAGAACTTGAGCTAGGGTTGAGGGACCACCCCTTTTATACCATAGGCAGACATCGGGGGCAGGCTGATGTCAAGGGGCGGTCCCCCTCTGCATACTGCTAGCTAGAAGTTTTATGTGGGGTCCTGGCACCTGCCTGTTTCAGTCCTAATGGTGTTACCTGCTGCAAGTGCCCCCTCGAAGTGAGATACTCTTTACTGTACTTCCTATAACAAAACTCAATATAGTGAGTCAGCCATTTGGACAGGCACTGTTTGGTAACAAGTGCCCCCTCTCTTCCAGGAACGAATGAGACAAAGAGATGGGAGGACTTTCTGCAGTCCTTTGTGTGACCAAGACAGAAACGCAGTGTTCTTTGTACATCAAGTGTATGGGGAAATGCTTCGACTTTGGTAGCATGCTCAGGATAATAAACAGGAAGGTTTATTGTCTGATTCAAGGTGAAATCAGAGAACACTTTAGATAAAGAGTATGGATTGGTACACAAGGAGACTCTGCTCTTGTGGATAATCTGGTAAGGAGGCTCAAGTATGAGAGCCTGAAACTTCGAAACCCTCCGTGCAGAAGTTGTGGTGACCACACAGAGTGCCTTCCATGAAAAGACATGCATTTCACAAGCTGCAGCAGGCTCAAAAGGAGCCAGTGTCAATTTTTCAAGTATGAAATTAAGGTCCCAAAGCAGAACCGGTTTCCGAATCGGGGGACGCATGTGCAGAATACTTTAGGTACTTACTGGACACTTCTTGCTTCACTACCGTACGTCCATTAATAATGGAATAGAAAGCTGAAACAGCAGCCATGTATACCTTGATAGACGAGTACTGGAGATCAGAGTCACATAGAGACAGGATGTAGGCCAGTACAGTATTTACTGGACAGGTAAATGGGTCCTCTGAACAGAAACACAACATATGGATAAACGCTTCCACATTAAAGGACAGGTGTAACTTGTAGAAGGCTTCCTAGCCCCAAGCAAGACTTCAGCCACCTGGGGGACTCCTGAAATGGGCAATGCCCATGTCTTCAGGAAATATGCATACACACACAGGGATTGCAGGTCCAGAGGGACTAAGGGCACCCCGTCCTACAACATTAGACCACAACACAGAGGCAGCCAAACAGGTGTCTTCACTGCCATATGTTTATAATTCCAAAAGTATGGCCCAATGAAGGAGATATCCTAGAGGAAGACGAAGATCTACAACTTTCTCAGGGAGGAGGCAATTATTTTCAAGTGGTAAAAATCATATATAGTAAAACCCCAGTTATCCGAACCTCAATTATCCAAAACTCTCAGTTATCTGAAACTGTGGTGTGTCTCCCAGTTTAACAAACTTCAATGTAAAGTTCCCTCACTTATCCATAACCCGTTTATCCAGTGGCGGAGCCAGGTTTAGGAGCATTTGGGAGCCAGGGGGACCATTCGGTCAATTACGGGCTACACAATGGGCACTGAACAGTGAATAAAGATGGTGGCAGGGCGCCACTACTCACGCTGGGGCAGCCAGGAGGGGCGACTACTCCCCCAGCCCCCCCTCTAGCCCCACCACTGTATTTATACAAACAAGAGTGGTGGTAAATGGTATACAGTCAGAAGAGATGCAAGTTACAAGTGGGGTACCTCAGGGATCAGTCCTGGGGCCAGTCCTCTTCAATATCTTCATTAGTGACGTTGCAGATGGACTAGAGGGTAAGGCTTGTCTGTTTGCAGATGACACCAAGATCTGCAACACAGCAGATGATCCACATGGGGTGGGCAGAATGAGAAGAGTTCTGGATAAACTAGCAAAATGGTTGGAAGAGTGGCAACTGGGATTTAATGCAAAGAAGTGCAAGTTCATGCACATAGGGAAGAGAAACCCTGAAGCCACCTAT
Source organism: Neoceratodus forsteri (assembly GCA_016271365.2). Taxonomy (NCBI): domain Eukaryota; kingdom Metazoa; phylum Chordata; order Ceratodontiformes; family Ceratodontidae; genus Neoceratodus; species Neoceratodus forsteri. The sequence continues at coordinate 1,680,209,903 of CM057455.1, read as the reverse complement.
AGGCTGGGAGGGGAGTTGCTGGCAGTCACAAAGGAAGAAAGAGACCTGGGCATCATCATCACCGATGACCTGAAATCATACAAGCAGACCTTTAAAGCAGTAGGTAAGGCTAGGGGGATGTTAGGGTGTATTAGTAGGGGTATCACAAGTCATAAGAGGGAGGTAATAATCCCTCTTTACAAGACACTGGTTAGGCCCAATCTGGAGTACTGCGTGCAGTACTGGAGGCCACACCTTCACAAGGACATTAACCAAATTGAGGCAGTCCAGAGAAGGGCAACCAAAATGGTGCAGGGACTGCATCAGAAGACATATGAGGACAGATTAACTGAGCTCAATATGTGTACCCTAGAGCAAAGGAGGGAGAGAGGTGATATGATTGAAACATTCAAACACCTTAAGGGCATTAACAAGGTGAAAGAGCCTAGCATGTTTCAATACAAGAAAAACAGCAGGACAAGAGGACACAGCATGAGATTAAAGGGAGGCTGATTAAGGGGTAATGTGAGGAAGTTCTTTTTCACAGAAAGGGTGGTGGATGCATGGAACAGCCTACCTCAGGAAGTGGTGGCTATGAATACAGTGCAGGGCTTCAATCAGGCATGGGATAGGCATAAAGGAGCAATACAGATGAGTATGAATAGATAGACCACTGACAGAGCCAATCCCGATGGCACATTTATAATGTAGAAAAAGAAATGGGCAGACTGGATGGGCCTTGCAGTCCTTCTCTGCCATCAACTTCTATGTAATTTTATAGTCCCCCAGCACATTCAGATGATGAGGTTATACTGTACTAAAAAAAATATATATAGTCAACCATGCCCAGCTGTGTGTGTGTTTTCATCTCAGGTTTCAGATGACATAAGGGATATTATCTCAAGCTTCTCTCTTAAGGTCCCTACGATGTCATCTCAACCAGTCAATGGAAAGACAGCTTTGTGTATGGTTGGCAATACATAAGCAATAAGACACAACAGGGTGTGTGTTGAACAGATATTACCGCATGCCCAGGGGCGTAGTAAGGCACGAGGCCACTGGCCGAGTGTCTTCAGCCCCTAGAAGTGCGGTAATATCTGTTCAACACACACCCTGGAGTGTTTTATTGCGCTTATAAAATGGTTCTCTTTTTTTTTTTAATATTTTTGTCACCCTAAAAAATATTACTAAACTGAAAAAACTGAAATCATTGTGTTAATTTGAGATAAAATAGTCCTTCCGCCTACTAGGTGATGCCATCATTGTCTTCTGACACATTAACATCTATACTGTTGTGGCCCCCCCCCACCCCGATCGAGAGAACAAATGTGGTCAGGAGAGGAAGGAACAAGTTCTCCCTGACAGGTTATGAAAATGTACCTCCATAATAATTGCCTAGCATGCTGTTTAACTTGTAATTACCTCTCATCCTGAATAACCGCTGGGTTATTCTGGGTGCTGTAATTCATCTGGGTAGCTAGTTTCCGTCGTCACTTGCCAGCGTCTGGCCAGATGAGAGAACTACAAACCCCATCCAGACGGGCAAAAGTAAATATTACGGTTCCTTTTAGGCAGCGGCACTGGAACGGGAGGTGGATGGTGAAAATGCTGCTCTTCACAGTGCTGGTGAGTAGCCGAAGCTTTTGCCAGAGAAAGAAGCTCGTTGGGGAAGGGGAGTTGCTGCAGTGTCGCTTTTTATGGGACTGATTAATTTATCTCTGACCTTTTAGTCAGTAAACAAATTTATAAAATGTGCATGAAAAAAAAAAAAAGCTCAGTGATTGGCAGAGTAGCCGAGTCGTTGGCATCAGTCAGTCAACTTCCAACACATTGACTCCCTCGGTTACCGAGACTAAAAACAATGGCGGCTTTTGAAAAGCGAACGTTCCATGCCTAGCTATGAACATTCCATTTAGGGGCATTGATATCTTTGCCTGTACTTTTTTTATTCTATGTGTAATACAGATATTACACTGGTTTTCCAGCCAATCACTGAGCTTATTTTTTCATGCCCATTTTATACATTATGCTACATGTTCTCTGAAGAAGTTACCATGGAACATATCACCAGATAGTGAACTAGTCAGCAGCAGAGCCCAGGAGCTCATGGATCTAGTTCTTAACACGTTTAATTCTGTCATATTGAATTGTAACTGTTCTGCTGCTATAGCCAGTCCCCTTCACTTGGAGACTCACTTGAAAAATAGGTGATATACCTGAATGTGGCAATCCTGGTGTGAGAAATGATACAGAAATAACCAATTACATGTGCGTCTTCAGGGTATATGTAGAGCTGGAACAGGCATGGGTACAGAAGAAGAGTTAAAATAAGATCAGTTATAAAATGGGCAGGGAAATTCCTGCATTCTGTGTGGTTGTTCCCTGTGCACTGAATCAAAGACAAGGTGTCAAAAGCACAGCCACAGCACAAAAAAATATCACTGTGACATTCCAACACTGAAACTTTAAATGCCATTTTTTTCTCGTATCTCAGTGAGAAAATCAAACTGCAAACGCTGCAGTAAACACTTCTTACAATAAACAGGACCCATTGACATATGTGACACATAAATGTGAATTTAAAACAAAATATACTAACTGAACCTGTGGTCTGAAGTTACAATTCTGCTACTGGTTCCACAGCATGCCTTCGGGCACTATCTCTGGTAACAGTCATGCTCTAACACTTCTCAAACAAAAATCTGGTTATGTAAGTATGTTTTTTTTTTTTGTATTTTCACGTTCAGTAACTCACTTGCAGTGCACAAGGTGTCAGCGAGCAGCAAGTACTACCGCTCGCTCGGCGAGGGTACTCACTCCATAATGGGAAAGGGAATGGCTGCTCAGTTCTGTACGCGTCCTCAGAGCAGACGTGCTTCCCTTAAAAACAAGACAAAAAAAAGAAGCACACTTTTACACTGCACCACCCTCAACAGCTGCAGTCCCAATTTCTCCTCCAGTCCAATAACTCTGTGGGGGAGGGGGGGCCTCCTGGCTGCCAACAATGTGAAAGGACAGTAAAGAAAAAAAGTACAGTACCAAACACAAAGGCGTCATTTAATACCAGGCCAAAGGACTAGTTTATGAGAAATTTTGATAAGGGAGAGAGAGAGAGAGAGAGAGCTATGATTTAACAGTAAACACTAAACAAACAAAAAAGAAAAGCCCATTTTATAAGCGCAGTAAGACACTCCGGGGTGTGCACTGAACAAATCTGACCGCACTTCCTGGGGCTGAACACGCCTCACTACTGGGCATGTGGTCAAATCTGTTCAATGCACACCCTGTCATGCCTTACTTCCTACTTCCACAGACCGCACGGGGGCAGAAATATTATTTGCATCTGAAATGGGCATTTAAGAACAGTAAACTGAACTGAAAGCAGTGTACATAAATACTCTATCTGAAGAAACAAGCCAATAAGGTTTTTCATGGCCCCAAGAAGACTCAGAATTCCCTTAGTACAAGAATAAAGGTAAATATATATTTTAAAAGGAGACTCTTGCCCTTATGGAAGACATCAGCTCTCTATAAGAACAGAACAGTAGCTCCCACTCTGCTTTTATGTAAACATCTTTAATTTTGTAATTCTTGCATTGTTTTATCTGGTCACATAACAAACCAGTTTGCGATCTATCCTAGCCACTTCCTCAGGGTATGTGGTACTAAATATAACAATACTTTCAACTAGTCAGATAATTAGCTTTGTTTTACACATGTAAACATTCATCTCAAGAGTATCTATTTGGTGCCTGGTGGCACTGAGGATTGAAGCGCTGGATGCCACACCTCGTGCCACGCCGGCGACCCAGGTTCGTGAGCAAGCCTGGGTTGTCGGGGATTGGCAAGGTTGGGAAAGGATCAAGCATCCATAGGACTGTTCTTTCCCGGGGAGGGGGGATTTCAGCCAGTCGTGCTCTGGTGGCTCCTAGCGGAGGCTGGGTGTACCACAACAGAGAGCAAGCCTGCAATAATGTGGGGAGATGCCTTGGCAGGACGTTCTACGGGTGTGCGCAGAAGCGTGCACACAGCGTGCTGGAGCCCACTGCACATCCAAGGTACCAGAGGGGAAACCAGAAAAATGGAAAACAGACCCGACCCTGATAGGCGACGATGGAGCTAACCCCCACACCCAACAGTATGCCGGCTGACCTCGGAGCTCACCCGGTCCTTGGATGTCCTCACATAGGGTGGTTCAAGGTGAGGTGTGGATGCCTGGACAATGGAGGAGTTGGCCCGACCGAGAGTCAGGACTAAGTCTCAGACGTGGTGGAATGGAGGTAAGCTGTGTTCCCCCATCTGAGAGAGTCTACGGTTGTGTGTGTAAGGCGGATAAAGAAAGTTGGGGGAAAAAAAAGCATCTATTTGCAACACTTTACGTAAGTAAACGAGGCATGTACATTACTGGAACATCAGAAAAAAGGCTTTCACCGACAAGATACCCCAGGACTATGTCCCCTCAAATGCAGACAAAGAGATGGGAAGACTTTCTGCAGTCCTTAGTGCGACCACACTAAGTTCACGGTTGGTGATACCACTGCAGCTTACACGGTTTTACAGGTTGCTGGGAGAGCCACAGAAATGAAATGGTGTTAACAAGAAAACAGTCTTGGGGGACTCTCTTTGAGAAATCCATTATAGTGTATGTTGGAACGTTGTTGTAGATGGAAAACCATCCCTACTAAAATGTTGTTATGCTGCACTAGCTACGTCAGTTTGTTTGTTATGCTGCACTAGCTACATAGCTAGTGCAGCATAACAACTTAGAACATGATCGCGCACGCGCGGTGCGCAATCTTCCCCCTACTCGGCAGTGGCTGCGGCAACAACGGCAAACACGTTGGAGAGAAAACAAAAGCCAAAGTAAGAGAAAAATATTTTACCACGGCTCTTTTCTTACTTATTTTTTGCAACATACACTATAAAAAACAATGGATGACTAACAATCGGTAATAAGCCACGTTAGTACATCTCAAGGTTCCCATGGCAACCAAACCTCTCGAGCTGCGCACTCCAGGTTCAAATGGTCGCCATAGGAATCTCTTGATGAACTGACTTGTTACCGATAGTTAGTCATCAATTATTCTCTATTTCTAAGGTTATGGTATGTACATGCCTTTTTTTTTTTTTTTATCTCCCAGCCCTATCACTGCCTTCTCCAAGGCTTACCTACCTTCCCTGTCTAGCACCTCATGGGGCTGCGCCCCCCAAGTTCAAATCCAGCATCTGGGCCCTATCGGCAGTGCGGGGCCTTCAGAGGATGCTTGTCATCCTCCCAGTCACCCATGTTTTTCTTTCTTCCCCTCCCTCGAACAGCAGCACAATGTACTTGTAACAATCATATGCAACCGGCATATGCAGAAGCTGGCTGCACATCCCTGCTTCCCTTCCCTCACTGCTTTATACTGGGCACCCTAGGGTTGCTAGGAGATGCATGCAGAGCAGACCACTGTCAGACACTCACCCAGAGGAGGTGAGCATCCATTTGGACACTAGATCCTCCTCCTCTCCATTACTAGGATTCAGCCATCACAGGCTCTTTCTCAAACCCAGCTCATAGTCGTCATAAGCAGAAGCGCTGCCACTGCATCAGCTGGACAACCCAATGTGGTACCAACACCATCCATCTCCCCCATTCTTTAGGGTCCGCATGCGGTATCCATTTGGTCCACTGACACCCCACCAGACTGAATATGTTGGGGAAAATCCTGCATTGCTTTTGCAAAAGGTATTGGGATGTTTGTATGCCTCATAAGGCATAAAGAGCAATTAACAACAAAGGTATTCCATCATGGTAAAAATATTTAAAAGGTTTTTATCTTCTCGTCAGTGGTTTTCCTGCCATGAATGGGTTAAATGTTTATGCAGCAGAAGGTTTACTGATAACAGGCAGCTGGACTCTTAGCTACAAAAAAGAAAGCTTCCCAACTTCCTTCATGGAATGATTAGCATCACAGAATCTGGTTGTCAGCCTTCTAATAAACAGCTGGTTGAACCAGCCTCCAATTAAAGTTTATAAAAAAGGGAGGGTCAAAACCAGCTACAGGGTTCTTCAGAAGCAAGATTTTTTTATTGAACTTTTCCTCCACTCCTTCTGGCCATCAAGTCCTCAGGCCTGGAACAGTACTCTGTGGAGGCTCCACCGCCCCATATTCTAATAACCCCACCAATCCGTTTGGGGGTGTCCACAGTGCAGGACCCAAAGATACTCCGCAGTCATACAAACATACAAATGTTCCAGCAGAAACAGACCACCCAGTCTATCTAAGTCTTCTTGAGTGTGCAGTTAGCACCCCTAGTTCGCAACTGCTCCACCCCCTTCCCTTTGTCATCCCACTGCCACCCCCACCCTTACTCTCCCCTGTCTCATGCCCTTTTAAAGCTGTTCACAGATTTGCATACCACCATTTTTCTACCACCCTCTCCATGAAATAGTGTCTCCTCATTTCCCTCCTAAATCTTCCTCCCTTTATTCTTAGCCCATGCCCTCTGGTGTCCCTCCCCCTCCTTAGCTTAAAGACCTCATCTGCCCCATCCTTAATGATTCCCCTCAGATACTTGAATGTCTTTATCATATTTAGGTCTCATAGTCTCTCCCCTCCATTCCACATATCATCTTCATTGCCCTCCTCTTCACCCCCTCCAGAAGTCTGATATCACGCTTCAGGTATGGTCTCCAAAACTGCACACAATACTCCAAGTGCAGCCTTACCAGCGACCTGTAGAGGGGCAAGATCACCTCTCTTCGCCTGGATGAAAACCCCCTCGCTATGCACCCCAGCATTTTATTCGCTTTTGCAGCCGCTCTCCTACACTGGGCAGTGTGGTTCATGGTCCCAGTTACCATTACTTCTAGGTCCTTCTCCTCTTCAGTGATCCCCAGCTTAACACCCCCCCACCAAAAGCCAGTATTCTCTCCTTGGGTTTTTCACCCCGAAGTGCATAACCTTATACTTCTTTGCATTGAACCCCAGCTGCCACCTCTCTGATCACTCCTCTAGCTCGCTTAGGTCCCCCTGCAGATGCTTCCATCCTTCCTCTCCATCCACCACTGCTCTCATTTTGGTGTCATCTGCAAACAGACTTACCTTGCTCACCACCCCATGCGCAATGTCTGACATGAAGAGCCCAAATAATACTGGTCCCAGCACAGAGCCCTGTGGCACCCCACTTGTCACCAGCTTCGGAGTTGAGAACTGCCCTCCCACCACCACTACCCGTTGCAGACTCCCAGTCCGCCAGCTTGTAATCCAGTTCATCATTATTGCCCCTACCCCTACACCAGTTAGCTTCCCCCCAAGCCGACCATGAGGCACCGAATCGAAAGCCTTGCTGAAGTCCAAATAAAGAAGATCCACCACATGACCCTTATCCAGTACACCTGTCACCCAGTCATAATATTGTATCAGGTTGGTTTGACAAGACCTCCCTGAAACGAGGCCATGCTGCCTCACATCCCAGAGGCTGTTGTCCTCCAGGTACAACACCAGTCTTTCCTTTAGTATTGTTTCCATGAGTTTGCACACTATGGAAGTGAGACTTACTGGATGATAATTACCTGGTTCATCCCTTGGTCTGCTCTTGTGTAACAGTACTACATGTGCCATCCTCCAGTCCAGTGGCACACATCTGGACTCCAGTGAGGTGCTGTACAGATACTAACATACTAAAATGCCAGCAGAATAGGCCTAACGGTCTTTCGCGTCTGCTCGTTAGTCAGCCCCCACCCTGGGAGCTGACCTTGCTGCCTCGCCTTCTCTGGCTTCTCCCTTCCCAGTTCCGGATATTCTCACTGCATTGGATTTTGCTTCCAGAACCCTTCCCTGTACCTGTCCCACCCTTCTTGAACCGCTCCACCGCCTCTGCCTCCACCAGCCCCTCTAGCAGCACATTCCATGGCTCCACCACCCTCTCAGTGAAGTAGCACCTCCTCCTTTCTCCCTGAATCTTCCCCTCCAGCTTCCACCCATGCCTCTAGTGGCCCCTCCTCCTTCCTTCAAGCACCCTGACTGTTCCTCCCTATTTACCCCTTCATGTACCTGAAGACCTTTATCATGTCCCCCGGTCCCTTCTCTCTTCCAATTGTACATATTTAGCTCTTCACGCTCTCCTCATAGGTCCTGTCCTCCAAGCCCCAAATCATTTTGGTTGTCCTCCCTGGACCCTCTCCAGGAGTTTAATGTCCTTTTAAGTGTGGCCTCCAAAACTGCACGCAGTGCTCGAGGTGCAACCTCACTAAGCAGTTATACAGAGGAGTATCACTTCCCTCCTTCTGGAGTGATCCCCTAGCGATGCATCCCAGCATCCTGTTGGCCTTGCTGCTGCCCTCCTACAAGTCTCAGAGTTGTTCATCTTGACATCCACCACCACCCCAGGTCCCTCTCAGCGGCTCCGTCAGCACCTCCATCATCTCCCTCAGCACCCTGGGGTGGATACCATCCAGCCCTGGTGCCTTGTCTACTCTCACTCCCCCTAGGACTCTATCTCCCTCAATTTTTCCATCTGTCGCCTCCTCTCCCCCAGTCCCTACCCTTCCAGCCCATGGTGGTAGCGGTCCCCCCTTTTCTTCCATGAACACTGAGCAAAAGTATTCATTCAGTGCTTCCACCTGTTCCTCCCCCTTTCTGTCCACTCTCCACCCTTTTTATCCTCACTCTTGCCTCCCTGCACTTCCTTTTTTCCCTGATGCATCTAAAAGTCCCCCAATTAATTCCCTGCGCTAATCTCAGCTCTCTCTGGTCTTGGCTTCTCTCCTTTCTGGTCACCTCCCGGGACCATCTTGCATACTCCTCCCTGTCCCCTTCCTTCCCCGTCCTCCTATACCTCTGGTGCGCCTCTCGGTTTGCCCTCACCACCTCCACTACCTCACTGTTCAACCAGCATGGTTTCCTTGCTCTGCTTCTCTTACTCTGTGTCTTGGTGTAGGCTTCCGTTGCCTCTGTAATCCCCCATTTAATATCCCATTTCTGTTCTGCATTCATCTCCTGCCTTATGCCCTCCAGTTTCCCTTTCAGTACTTTCTGCATCATTCCAAATTTCACCCCCCTGAAGTTTACCACCCGGGTTACTGATTTCTCTGGCTCCCTGCACATTGTGATATTAAACCACACCGTTTAGTGATCGCTGTCGGCTAGTGGGTCCTCCACCCTTATTTCCCTTACTGCCTCCCCCATTCGACAATACCAGATCTAAAGTGTTCTTTAGTGTAGTAGGCACACTGACCAACTGCGTCAGGAGATCCTCCTGAATTGCATCCAGGAGCACTTGCTCCACAGCACTGGAGGTGACCGGAATGCTCCAATCAACCCCTAGTAAGTTGAAATCCCCCACGATGACCACCCTCCCTTTTCTACATACCATTCTGATTTGTCCCACTAATTCCCTGTCAAGCTCCTCAGACTGGGATGGCGGCCTGTATACCACCCCAAACCTCAGTTTCCTACCACTTGAGTCTAGGAGTTGCAGCCAGATTGCCTCTGTTCTTCTTTCCTCTCCCTTGTACCTTGTGCATTTGATCCCGTCCTTCACATAGACTGCCATCCCACCCCCCTTCCCTCCTTACGGTCCTTCCTGTATAATTTGTACCCTGGGACTGCCAGATCCGAGTCCCGGTGCTCGGTTGCCCAGGTTTCCATGACAGCTGCAATATCCACCCTCCACACTGCCAAGAGTGCCTGTAGCGCAGCTGATTTGTTGCCTAAGCTTCTCGGATTCAGCGAGACCACCCTCCATCCTGCCCCTTCCCTTCATCGCCCTCCATCTCCTCCCTTCTACTCCCTCCCTTTTCGGCCGCCCCAAGTCCTTCCCTGCTAGCCTGGAGGGATAGGCTGTGACTCCACTCTAATCGGATCCCTGCCTACCTGCTGTCCACTTGCCACCACCCCTATCTGGTTTAAATCCACCTTTGTCTCAATATACCTCCCCAGACTTTGCTTTAATACCTCCTTCCCCTCCCTGCTCAGGAGCAGCCTATCCCTTGCAAACAGATTGTTATTATCCCAGTTACTGCCCCAGCCACCCACAACTCCATACCCCTTAGTTCGACACCATTCTACCAACCATGCATTCAACTCCCCAATCCTCTCCTTTCTCACTGTGCTTGCGCTGGGTACTGGGAACACCTCCAAGAAGGCCACAGACTCCCCAGTCTCCTCGCACAACCTTCCCACTTTCTCAAACCTCTCCCTTGTTACCTCCACTGTTTCCCCCGCTAGGTCATCTGTCCCCACATGTACCACAATGTGCGGTCTCCTCCTACCCCTCCTTGTGCACCTTAGGATTGCCTGTCCTGCCCAGTCTGCCTTTAATCCCAGTATGGACTCCACCCATATCAGACTGTGCCTCTGCCCCTTGCTGCCCCATCTGATTCCCTTGAGTATGGAGTTCCCCAACACCAGTACACCCCCCTCCTCTTTCCTTGTGCCTGTCGCCACCACTCCCCCACCCAGGTTCTCATTCCCGGGGCCACTCAAGACAGTGCTTTTACCATTTGTCCCAGTGTCTTCCCCCTGCCCCCCTCAATTGAGACTACTCCCTCCTCTCTTCCTGTCTGACTGCCAACCTCCCTCTCCCTCCTCACCTCCGACTTATCCCTCCCCCACCAGGCTGTGCTCAATCTCTCCACTAGTAATGCCCCTCCCTTCCTCCTCTTTGTGAGTAGTAACCATTGTGCAATCTCCTCCTGCGTCCTCTTCCCCATGTGTCGTTAGTACAGCAAACATGTTCCCTACCCTCTTTGCATTACTATGTGTTTTCTCCTCCCTCCTGCTGCTCCTCATTTGCTAGGCCCTACTAGAATCCACCCTTCATAAGCTGGCTTCCTGTCTAGTTTGCACCCTGACCCCTCCCTTGATCCACTGTTCCTTTTCTGTGGTGCCCCCGATACTCTCAGATGTCAGCCCTTCTGCCAGCACAACCCTCCCCTCACTCCTCAACCTCCCCAGCTCCCTGCCAAGCCACTGAACCTCCTCCTCCTCGAGCCTCCTTAGCCTGTGGCATATTGGGCACCCTCCTAGCCTCCACAGTATGTTCATACATACTGCTGCCCCACAACCACTGCACTCCACAATCCTACCCATGGTTCACACTACCTATACATGACAGTGAAATACAGTCCCTCTATACTGACTGCAGTTGTTTACAAACACAATTACAAACCAGGTTCACCTTGAAAATAAGCTTGCTCAACGGTGATCGCCTGGTTACTTAAAGACTTTGATTGATTGATTGAAACCCACCAATAGTATTCCCAAGTCTCACAAACACATACAGTCCAGAAATTAGACATTTGATCTGGTCCTCTTTAGGCCCCTCCCCCCAGCTTTAAAGGGGGGGCCATTGTGCCCCCTGTTGAGCTTAATTCAAAAAACACATCCACAGAAACCTTTAAGTTTAATTCAATCCCTCCAGCCACAGAAACCTTTAAGCCAAATTCAACTTTAAGCTAAAAAAAAAACATTAGCAAAACTTAGAAAAATCCTCTCCACACTAACTTTCTCCACAGCAAGCAGAATTAACTAATCCTTCTCTCAAAAATCCTCTCCACACTAACTCTCTCCACAGCAAGCAGAATTAACTAATCCTTGATGGAGATGGGGTTTTACACCCCATTTCTTGCATCTGGTAGTGACAGGCAGTCAGCCCTGTGCACGCACACAGAGACAGACACACAAAATGTTCTGTAGAGGAGCAAGCTCCCCATTGTCCCCTAGGCTGCCCAGCCATCATCCAAGTCTGCTTCCAAACCCAGATCATGGCCCAGCAGTGCATACACTGGGCAGCCCAGAAGCTAGACACTTTAGGCACCTTTACACGACAGGCTCTGAACCGCAATGAGCAGTATAGAGCAACTGGAATGTTAACTTTTCTGTCAGATAGAGGCTATCCGCACCACATTACAGGTGACTGCTCGCTGGCCATATGTTCCCGGTTTTCCTTGGTTCGCCGTTGCATTTCATTTGGGTTTCCCTCTTGCCTGCTGCCATATATAAGGAGCACAACGTTCAGGGCGATCCTAGAGAGAGTCTCATGCAACCCTCCAGGATCCCCGTTGCTTGCCAATGCTGCACTTCCCTATGGTGGATCCCGAGGCTCGTGCAAGCAGTATTGTGCCAGAGTTCAGCTACATATATTTTCTGATGCTAGAAAGAAAGCTGAACTCGGGCAAGTAGGCAGTTTTTAGAAATGGGGGCTGAGAAATGCTCACATGCCACCTAGAGAGGTGCAATTTATATGTTGTACACTTGATGTGTAAGTGCCTGGGTGGTAATGTTCTGGGATATATTTTATTATTGTTCTCCCAAGAAATATTAAGGCCGGGCTATGATTCTCTTATTTTTCATGTTTTGTGATGTGTCAGTTAAAAGAACTGTTAGCTGAAATTCCCTAGCCTTTGTGGCCCCGATGGATTAGAATGCTCGGTCTGTGACCTGGTTACCGAAGAATTTTTACTGTCCACCATTTTGACTTTTAAAAGCATGGCTCTTAGCACATGCAATGGAACCTCAACAATGCTGTATAGATAAGTGAGCTTATTTATAATGTGTTCTTAATCACGGATAGTCTCATCATCTGAAATATGTAGTTGACATAGCTGATATAATTGAAATTTTAAGCCACTGCATAATTACTACATGTCTGCATTATAAACAGACTTTTGTTTTATATCATTTTACTTTCTGATCGTGTAACTGTTATTGTTATGCATGTTTTGCAAATTAAGGTCCCTAGTAGTACTGCTATTGTACCTTCTCCTATTACCAGGACAGCAGAGGTGAGCAAGCCAAGACAGGCTCAACCTACCTAGTTGGAGCCTACTGCCTGGCTCTAAAATTGCTCGGCTTGACCTCTATTAGTTATTAATAGCAAAAGCCGAGTTCAGCCAGTTTGATCAAAATAAGTACTTTCGTCAGCCCAAGCAGTTAGCAAATTGGCTGGAAATGAAAGTTACATACTTAGCATAACTGTTGATCTTCCAGAATATCTTCACCACAGATTACCACTTATGGGTCTGAGCCAGGGACACTAGGACCCCGCAGGAGCAACCCCCATGTGATGATGCACGCTAGCCAATAATCACTGCTGGTTCCCTTACCAACATCAGTTCTCTTTACCAGGAGAAACAAATTGGGGAAAATAAGAGAGGGATTAAGAGATTCCCCAGACCAAAGAGATAGGGAAAAGGATACATGGAATAAATAAATAAAACAAAATAAAACCCAACTACCAACCTCTAGATAGTAAGAGAAAGGGCTCACTAGGTGTCACAGAATGGTAGTTGGGTATGGAGCCAGAGTCGCAACAGCACTAGCCAGACAGCAGAGAGGTAGTGAAACTAAAGTAGCAGCCTGTAGGGATATGGCTCTGGCAAATAAATCAAGGGGGTATGCAACAAAAGTTGAGACCCCCTTGAAATTAAATGGCACAAATGTGCCCATTAGCAGAAACAAGCCACAAATGACTCCAAGGAGCAAATGCATGACACCAGAGGAGATACAATTGTAATTCAAGTAATTCAGATACTTTATGTCCACTTTCCCCCAGAGGGAGATAAATTCTAGTGCATGTGGGTGTGTAAGGCTAAACAATCAAGTGAGTTGACTTGAGATGTGTCCATCTCCCCATGTACCCCTGAACTTAGCGGGCTAAAGCCCAGCTAGTACTGGAAGAGAAAAATGCATACAACCATAAGAGGAGGAACCTGACATATTCAGACAAAAACCATTAGAAAGAATGTGACCTGCTTCTCCTGCAACAAGAGGGATGTGCCCTGTGTAAATGCTAGTATAATCTGATCCAATCTAATGCACAGCACCCCTCCACAAACAGGGCTGCTGTCAAGTGGAGTTAGATTTGGATAGTGCCTAGAGGGCACAGGTCGCATTTAGCCACTATCAAAAATATAGAAACAGAGAAACAGAATCTGATGGCAGATAAGGGCCGCCTGGCCCACCCAGTCTCCCTTTTTTTCCCTACCTACATTCTCATATTGGACCCTACTTGGTCTACAGCTCTACAAGGACATACCCAAGAGAAGGGATACTCCTGGGTAGAGAGGAGGAGAGTAGAAAAAAAAGGAGGGAGCTACCTCCTCTTTTTTCATGGCTGGTACGGGGCCCTGAAAAAGGCCCTCACCTCAGTTTTCTGTAAGATTTTTTTTTTTGTTTGGTGGGGTGGGAACCCAACTATGGGTCCCAAGGCCAGCTCCCCTTTAAAAAAAAAAACACAACATAACACCAACAAGCTATCCTCCAGGGAGTGGAGTAACTGGGGAAGAGACCTGTGGAACTACACAGTGCTGGCCAGCAAAACAGGGAGAGCTACCCAAAGGCCCTGGTCCTGCTGGAACAGAGGATGGTGGGTGGGTGGGGTCATCAATGGTGAAGATCAAGTTACCATAAGTATGTAACTTTCATATCTGAAGAATGAATCTTCACCACTGATTCCCACTTATGGGTCAGAGTACCAAGCTCTCCTTTCTACCTGGGGGAGGAGCTGGCTCACCCTGAGGGTAACAGATACCCTCAGCCCTCTTTATTGGGGAAAACAATTGCAGGCAAGGGCTCCTTACAGGTCTGGCAAGACCCGAGACTGGTCAGCGACAGGCAGGGGCTCTTGTGGCATAGGAGCAGAAAGGTTCCCCAACAGTTCCTTCCTGATCCTAGTGGAAAAGTAGTGAGCCACCTACAAGTGCAAGTTAGGCACCTTACACTGGGCCAAAAGTACAGAGTAGGGAGGGCCGAAGCCATGCCATCCGCCTGATGAAGACTGCGGTTCTTACCAGTCTGGAGGCAACCTTGCTCGTGTCATAAGATGTCTGATTGGTGCTATGCTATCTCTAGACACCAGGTGGAAAGGTCGATAGCCTGCCTGTCTGTCTTACTCTGCAGCGGTGCAGCTAAGCGAGTGTTCGGCTGCAACTATAGGTGATGATTATAGGTCGCCATATGTGCCTGGTGTGCAGAAATGCACATTAGGCACATGCCAAGGTAAAAGCCTTCCTTCCAAGAGCATCCTTCTAAGCAGAATCTGTCCCTGGAAGTCAGTCATGCTTGAGGCACCGTAGCCCTGACAGGATCTCTAGTACCTGAAGCCACAAGGTGAAGTACATTGCCTGCTGAACCAGTGGCCACACCATACTGCATGAGGACGTCCCTGGGGATAACTTGAATTGGGAGGGGACGCCTCCACACTGCCCTAAGTGCCTCTTTCATGGCCCTAGACCATGGAGGAAAGACTAGTGTTGACAATGGGAATCCCAAGGTGTCCCAACAGCAAGGCTGCCAGATTATGGCTTGTATATGTTTGTATGTCAACTATTGGGAGCATCTCCAACAAGAACTGCTGGTACAGGGCATACTTCAGCAGAAGGAAGGTGGACAGATTATTCACGGTCCTCTGAGGAAAAATGCCACCTCCGAGTATAGTCAGTGCTGGGGAGAAGGGCCTGAAGTGGTCCCTTTCAGACTACCTATGCCAGTTCTCTAAGGCACCAACAAACACCCGATGTTGCTCCCACATTAATGGCCCCTCAGGCCCATGAGGGAGGCATCCTTTCCAGGAAACCATCTAGGGTAGGGTGAAACTCCTGGTTTTGAGGACTTCAGCCTGGGCTACCGCACTGCATAGAGGGCCTCACCTGAGGGATGGCCTAGTAAAACTGCCAGAAAGGTGTCCTCCTACATTCAAGGAGCAACCCAATTTGTGTCCGTGGGGAGGGGGGGGACCCCAGGTGAGGAGACCAGAGCCATACAGGTCCCACGGGCAACCCCGGTCCACACCTGTGATGGAGACATCTGTTGGCTCTGGAAAGAATTCCTTTTCCAGGCCATCATTCAACCCAGATTCAGCGCCACCTCCAGCATTGTGCTCAGGATCAGTGACATCTTCAGAGACAGGACTCTCCCCGTCACTGTGACTGGAACCGTCCTCAACCCTCTGCCCAGTGTCATATTCGACTATGTGCTCAGTGACATCACCCTCCTTGCTACTGCAGATGACACCAGAGTCAGAAACAACCTCCAAGATTGCATCCTTGTCAACACCTTGCTCAGAGTCAGGCCCAGGATGAGCACCATTGCAGTAGCCCCTCCGTCATCCTATCCAGAGCCCAAACATCACAAACAGTGTCTGAAGGAGGCCCGGCATCATTCCCTGTACCACACGCCATGTCATAACCGTGAAAGATGACAACAGCACGAGCAACACCAGAGGACAACACTGAGGTGTTCACCAGAGTAGACCAGGAACACAGCTGCGGCCTTACCACCAGGAATGTCCACTGTTTTTATTTTAGTATTTGGTAACCAGGTAAGGCCCACTATGCACAAGTTCCTGTTTTCAAGGGCGACCTGGGAATACTGAGCGGTTAAGTGACTTGCTCAGAGTCACACAGTATGCAAGTGGAGGTTGTGAGAATCAAACCCAGGTATGGTCTGCTGGATGTATCCAGCTCATTCACAGCTCATTACTCTGACCTCTAGGCTATACTACCAGCCCAGTTCAAGGCAGGCAGACTGTGAAGGGTTCACAGTCGACTGACCAGAAGGAGTTGACTGTCCTCATCCACCGGAGTCTGACGCCTCAGCCACGTAAGGTCAAGGCGAACTCCATACTTCCACAAAACCAGAGGTCCTGGAAACAGCCCTAGGGGAAAGGCCTAAAGACCTAGTCTTGGGCACACATGCTGTGCAAGGCCTGCCTCCGAAGGTGGGGATCATACAATAACACCTTAACATGTAGTTCTCTAGGGTATGGCAATCCACAGAGAAGCCGGCACTGCATGCATCCATATTGTGCGCCGTTCCGAAACAGGCTACACAGGACAGATGCAGGTCTGTCATAGACATAGGTTTCCCATAGGACAACGAAGCATGATCGGCATCTGTCTGACTGTCTTTTTCTCTGCAGCGACCCTTTTGTCTTGGATTTTGCATTGCGGAAAAATAAGGAAACATTAGATGGCACTGTGAAATGAAGAAAAGGCACGGTGATGCAAACGGCTACTACTGCTGAACCGATGCAGTGCTCCCACTGTGTACACTCAGCGGCAAGAAGGAACAGAACTGGGGCTGGTGAGGGAGCTGGCAATGGTTACTGGCTAGTGTGTGGCACCATGGTGAGGGTTGGGTGCAGGTGCCATGCTAATGGCCATTGCTGGCCCCCGGCCAAAGCTTTGCTCGTAGGGGTGTCCTAGTGCCTCCGGCCCAGACCGATAAGTAGGAATCAATGGTGAAGGCTGATTCTTCAATGCTCTTTCAATTCCTGTTATGCAACTCATGAGAGATACTATCAGTATCGTAGAGAAAGCCTGCAGCAGCCATGGCTCGATCTGTGCTTTGGTACACCAGACCCTTGACTCAGCTCTGACTAGTGCTAGATAAAAAAAAAAAAATTCCTGGTTTGCCTAACTGTACAGGGAAGTCACAATCCTGCGTTTGTGGCATCACAGTAATTTCCAATGCAACAGATAGGGATGCCACAAATAAGGTATGTGACTGTTTCATTCTCAAACAGTATAAGTACTTGAATTATAACAAGGGAGACAGTTCATGTGAAACAAAAATACTTCCATTTTTTTGCCGTAGTGTGAAACAGATGATCATCAGCACAAAACAAAAGTCCAAAAACGAACTGCCTTTTTTAAACGCCCTTTCCAAACTGCATTCCTGTTCACAATTTTCATAAAGTATGGTATTTCCCTGGAATAAATTCTCAAAATATTTAGTGTGAGGACACTCCTAAAAGATCCAACATATCATATAAGTCATACAGATGAAAGACAAAATATTTGTATTTATATATAGTAAGCCCTCTCCGACCCAGCCCGTTCCCAACCACCATCCAGCTTTCCCCGGTACTCACTAGCCAGGGCATCAGCCACAGCTTACCCCACCCCCACCCCTAGGCATATCCAGGAGAGGGAAGGCCATTCCCCCAGCCCCCGGTGTCCATATCCAGATGCAATGAGAGTACCAGGTAGCACCACAGATGGGAAGCGAGCCAGGCATTTGTGTGTGCAGGTAGACACACGCATCGCGTGTCCTGCCACTGGCTATTCCTATGTTTCTTGGGCACAAACTGCCCTAACACTACACTTCCACACTCTCAAACCTGGGTGGCCAGCATGGCTAGAGGTGTAGCAAGCAACACCTCAACACTCCACACCCCTGGACCAACCTTTATTTGGTTTCTTGTGCATTATTACACCATCATTTATTTGGTCTCTAGTCTATAAACAGTTATGGGTTCTAGTCTTGGTTTACCGGGAGGTTAGGCGGTTATACAGCAAGTAAGATATAACTGCATGCCTGTACTGTTGTTTATAAACTGACTCCTTGCTGTAATCTTGTTGAAAATTGAAAATGAATAAAAATTATCGATTTAAAAATATACAACATCTCAAAAACAAATGTAAATAATTCAAATAAATGTCTAGCTGGTTTGTGGTGCTGGCTGTTGCCTGTTGCACTCCTACATAAGGGATAACGGTTTGCCTCCTGATACCTGCTCTTCTACTGTGGGCTGTCAGAAGGCAGAATCCCAAAGATGCTCCACAGGGACTGCAGGAAGAGTATATGATTCGACATGTAATCTACAGCTAGTGGCCCAGGAGAGCGAAAACAGGATGCAGTATGAGCAAGACTGGGCCTTGTGGATGTAGATATAGTGAGCTGGGGTGGGGGTGGGGAAATAATTGTTGGCTGCAACCACTGGCCATCTAGCCTCAGATGAACAGCATCTGGATTTGATTCGTTGCTGTAAAGGATTGCCTCTGGAAGACACAGACTACTGCAGGGTGTAAAAGATTGGGACAGAGGTAGGGAGTTGGGGGGAGTCAATTTTAAATTTAGCAAGACGTTTAGTAAAATGGAAAATGTGGGGTTGGAGAGACCAGAAAATTTGCATTTGGTTTTGCCCCACAGAGATGTAACATCTTGCTTACAGAGGGGTCCCGCTTCACAGTTGGAAGCACTAAAGCACAAAAGGCTCAAGCGACTTGGTAAAGGTTATGCAGTTCGCTAGCTGGGAAATGAATCTTGTAACTTCCCCGACTAGACATTGTTTTTTAGACTCCCTTCACAAGATTACAGATTGTGCCCTGCATAAATTGTTCTAGACCCTTGGCTTTCGATTTATACATAGATACATAGACAGTGTCGGCAGATAAGGGCCTATGGCCCACCCAGTCTGCCCATTTAAGTTTGTAAGTTCAGTTTATGTTTTCCAGGAAGTCTGTTGCCCCTTACCCCTGACCTCCAGAATTCCTTTATGTCTATCCCATGCATTCTTAAATCCCGTGATTGTTTCAGCCCCCATCACTTCCTCTGGCAGGGTGTTCCACTTGTCCACCACCCGTTCTGTGAAGAAATTCTTCCTCACGTTTCCTCTGAATCGTCCTTCCTCCAACTTCATTCCATGACCTCTAGTCCTGGAACATCTTTTTCGCTTAAAAATAGTGCATTCCTGCACCCTGTTCCTCCTGTAAGATACTTGTATGTCTCTACCATATCCCTCTCCTCCTCCTCCTCCAGGGAGTACATGTTCAGTGCCTTCAACCTGTCCTCATAGGACTTGATGCAATCCATGCACCATCTTTGTTGCCTCCTCTGAACCTTCTCTACCCTGTCTATGTCTTCGTAGAGTAAGGTCTCCAGAACTGCACAGTGTACTCCAGGTGTGGCCTCACTAGTGTCTTGTATAGTGGAATTATGCCTCCCTTTTCCTGCTGGTGATGCCCCTGCCTATGCATCCCAGCATCCTATTTGCTTTACCTGCTGCCTTGTCACACTGTTTCCTGCCTTGAGGTCATCAGAGATGATAACTCCAAGATCCTTTCCTGCTTGGTGCATGCTATATCCTCACTCCCCAACTGATATATTGTGCCAGGGTTTTGTGCCCTATACATTATCTTGCACTTCCTTGCATTGAATTTCAACTGCCAACCCCTGACCATTCTTCAAGTTTCTGCAGGTCCTTCTCATTCTGTCTACACCCTCTGGTGTGTCTACTCTGTTATAGAGCTTTGTGTCATCAGCTAACAGTGAAATTCTGCCTTCTAGGTCCTGTGCAATGTCACTGATGAAGATATTGAATAGTACCGTCCCAGCACTGATCCCTGTGGTACCCACTGGTCACTCTCCCTCTGTGGAGTGACAGCTATTTACCACCACCCTCTGTGTCCTGCTGCCCAGCCAGTTACCTACCCACCGCACTACTGTCCTGCCCACACCCATATTCCCCAGTTTGTGCAATAGTCTTCTATGTGGCACAGTGTCAAGAGGCCTTGCTGAAGCCCAGATAGGCCATGTCCACTGCCCTCCCTGATCCACCTCCTTAGTCACCCAGTCAAAAATTCAATGAGGTTGGTCTGACATGACCTTCCCTGGTGAAACCATGCTGCCTTGGGTCTTGTAGTCCATTGACAACCAGGTGTTCCACCAATCTCTCCTTCAGTAGTGCTTCCATGTCTTCCCCACTACCGAGGTGAGGCTGACTGGTCTGTAGTTCCCCGCTTCCTCTTTGTTCCCACTTTTGTATAAGGGGACTATTCTGCTATCCTCCAGTCTTTGGGTACCTCCTGTTTCTAGTGATTGGCTAAACAGGATAGCAAGAGGTTCAGCCACCACCCTCTTAGTTCTTTAAGGACCCTGGGTGCACCCCATCTGCCCCATTGCTTTATCAACCTTATTACTTCCAGTTCCTTCAGGACCCTTTCTCGTGTAAAGGGACTTGTGTCCATTTCTGCACATTCTCACCCCTTGTACTCCATTCAGACCCATTACCTCCTCTTCCTTAGTAAAGACTGAGGCAGAAATACCTGCTCAATATGTCAGCTTTACTGTTGTCATCCTCCACACAGCCCCCATCCTCCCTTCAGTCTCACTATCCTCCCTTTGCCTTTCTTTTTCACTTATGTACCTGTAAAGGTTTTGTCCCTCTACCCACTGATTTTGCAATGTGTTCTTCTGTCTGAGCTTTGGCTTCCTCACTGACCTCCCTGCCTCCTTTGCTTCTCCTGGTACTTCTCCCTATCCCTTCTGCCTGTGTCTTTTTGTATTGCATGAATGCAATCTTTTTGGCTTTCACTTTCTTTGCTACCTCTTTGGAAAACCATAATGGTCTCCTCTTCCTTTTCCTCTTGCTAACCTGCTTAATACAGAATTCTGTTGCTCTTGTAATCCCCATTTTAAATACTTCCCACTGTTCCTCAACCCGATTCCTGCTCCATTCCCCTTAATGCCTCTTTCAAGTATCTCCCCATTTTCCCAAAGTTTGCCCCCCTAAAATCCAGGATACGTGTTTTTGTGTGGTTAGGTTCTGCTCTTTCTGTGATTTCAAACCACAGTGACTGGTGGTCACTGTTCTCAGGTGCTCCCCACTCTTGCCCCATCACACTGTCCCTGTTTGTGAGCACAAGGTCCAGTATTGCCTTCTGCGGAGTTGCTTCCATGACCAGTTGCTTGAGGAAGGCACCCTGAAGGAGTCCAGGATAAATCTGCTCCTAGTTGATGCTGCTGTTGGGATGCTCCAGTCCACGTCTGGAATATTGAGAGTCTCCAACCAGTACTACCTCACCCTTGTCTGCCATCCTCTGGATGGCTAGCATCAACTCCTATCTGTTTCTTCCTCCTGGGCTGGTGGTCTATAGACCACACCTGTGCGGATGGCTGGCCCCATTTTCCTTTCCAGCTTAACCCACAGTATCTCTCCCCATTTGTTCCTCCTGGATCTCTGTGGCCCTTATGTCATTTTCCATACAGTGCCACTCCTCCTCCTTCCTGCCCTGTCTCTTCTGGAATATGTTGTAGCCAGTATCGCCAACTCCCAGTCGTGGTTATCATTACACCAGGTTTCAGTGATGGCCACAATGTCCAGGTCTGACTGCACCATGACAGCCTCCAGATCTTCCATCTTGTTGCTAAGGCTCCTGGCATTTGCACATGACTTTCCATGATTTGACCTCCCTAGACTGTTTCGCTGTTCTACTCCAGCCCCTTCTTGGTTGTCCTTTATCCCTGGTTCACCTTGCTGTCTGCCTTTCTGCTGAATTTTGCCCCTATTCTGCCTATCCAGCTCCTGGGCGCTAATCTCCATCTTTTGCACTTGGCTAACCTCCACATCCTTTCCTTCCATTTCTCTGGGTACCTCTATGTGGTTGTCCCTGTTTGGCAGTGTGGCATATGAGTTCTTGAGTGGAATAGGATCTGGGATGTGCCTCTGCCTGACTGGTCTAACCCTCCCTGAGCCCACTGTCATCCAAGTACTCCTCGCTTCTCTGCATCCTTTGAGGCAGCTGCATTGGACTGAGTGGTCTGGATAGGGGTGATGGTACTCCTGACCCAGTTTACTTCCGCTCTGAGTCTGGCTACCTCATCGCAGATCCAGAAAGATACATGCAGATGGGCAGCACCTCAGTGTCCAAAAGATCTGCCTGAATATGGCTGCCCACAGCCACTGCATTGCACCACTCCACATTATACTGCAGTTATACTGCTATTCCACTACTTGTCTGCTACTGAAGCTCTCCTAGTTCCCTTTTTATTAATTTACTGTCCTAAAAATCCTGCCACTGTTCCTCTATAATGTTTGAAAATACATACACTTCTATCTCACCTCTTTATACCATCAAAAGGTAACTACAATCACAATAATCTACCTTCTACTAATACAGATTCTATCACAGAATCAGAGCACAATGCAAAAACATCTGCTACTTAGCAACAACAAACAGGTGACAACAAACCAAGTTGATGTAGCTTTTTTAAAATAGAAAAAAATGTAGTAGTTTAAACCAATAGAAATCAGCAGTTCCAAAAGCACCTTGAACTACAAGAAAGAACACAGTACCACACCTCTGCCACAATAACTAAACAGTTCTAAAACATTGGAGAAAGAAGAGAAAAATCAGAGACTGAGCAAAAAGATACAATGTACTATAAAGTATTAGTCAATAGGTATACTCAGCTGTTTAACAAAGAAAATAAAGTACCTACCAAAACAGACAGGATACCCACAAATGACACTTAGTATTTTATGACTTTATGTATTTATTCTATGGGTATCTTCATGAGTACCAAGTGTATTGAACTGTTGAGGTGTTAAGCTGAAGTCCAATGGTGTGAGGCTAAGTTATAACTTATAGCACTGTTTAATTATATGTTTTACTAAATACCTAATACAACCTAACCTATTATCTTGCTACTGCCACCCATGAGCTCCAGAACACAGTGGTTGTGATGTAATCATTCTGGAATAAATACAGACACTTGGAATAAACTTGAAACTTGAACCTGGCATCTGATAGCCTGCTTCATGGCTAAATGCTCTGAGGAATACTCTGCCTCCCCGATCGCAACTGCAGCTGTGAAACAAGCAGTTATAAATTCCTAAAATTACAGGTCATTTCGTGCTCTAGTTATTCACTCCTGTATTATATTCTCTTTATACTGTAAATAAAGAACTTGAGTACAAATTTAGTTCATGATTTTACTTAACCATTCCTTTAAGGTAAAACTGTCATTAAAAATGAAACATATGGTACTGTTTTAGTATGATGAACAGTATATTACAGAAATACCTTCCTTCATCTAACTTTAAACAAATTTTCCTTTTTATACACAAGAAAGAAACTGAGTAACAGCTAAACTTTCAGAAAAGCACTAAACTTGCATTTACTCTTCTGGGATTTTCACTTCTGGTTCTAACTTGCATGGGTAAAAGAAACTCATGGTCCTAACCATGATCTCAGAGTTATGCACATCAGAATCAACTTCTGTCAACAATTGACACAGTCCGCACCTGCACTGTGGCCTGCTGGGAAGAAACCCCATTTAAAACTGTTCAACCATAACATGGTTGGATAACTGAACTTCTTTATGTGGTCCCAGTGTGCAAGGTTTATTCTCATCAGGGCAATACAGGAAAGTAATACAACACCACCTGTGTTCATATTTTTCCTGTGTAAGGAAACAGTTAGTAGGGCCAATTACAAACTACTCAGAAAAGACCGGCTAGTTCAACAAATGAAACTGTACAATAATGCAGAAGTCACAATCAAGCACACTCTGCATGCTGCCCG
This sequence comes from Neoceratodus forsteri, assembly GCA_016271365.2. Lineage (NCBI taxonomy): Eukaryota > Metazoa > Chordata > Ceratodontiformes > Ceratodontidae > Neoceratodus > Neoceratodus forsteri. The sequence goes on along the minus strand of CM057455.1, from coordinate 1,680,185,845 downwards.
ATGGCCCAGCAACACCACACCACACTGCTATGCATACTACCCAGGTTCAAAAGTGAACCTGAGTCACTGCATCAGGAGGAGGGCAAGGCTACCATGCAGCAGCATGCCTCAGGCGGGAAGGAGGACAGCAAGCTCCCGCATCACAGCGACCCCTGCAGCTAGGCCTCAGAGCTTGCTCCTGCTGCAGAGGATGTCCTACATGTGAGTGAGGCTGGCATAAGCTGTGCTCACGTCCGGGAGATGAGAGGCACCAAAGAAACAGAGGAAAAAAATATCCATCTAAATAATGGTCCATGCCCTGTATTCCCAAGTCCTAGTGTTAGTGGCTCAATAGACTGCATGCTTGTCTCTGGGACCAGAAGATTGTGGGTTCTATTACTACACCAGGAACTTGGGCGATTACCCCAGTACAGGCACTGTAGTGCAGCACTACAGGGGATACTGGACTAGGAGGTGCCATCCTTCAGATAAGATGTTAAAAACTAGGTTACTCACCTGTAACCATAGTTTCAGGAGTTACATATGGTTCACATACACATGATGGTAGTTCTTCCTAAAGAGCTAATTCATCAGAACACCTTTAAGCACAGCTCCTCCGACTGCCCAAGTGGTATATCTCTCAGCTCCACCCCATGACAACAGATCTTGGAAGCTGGAAGCAGGGCATCCATGTGCCTCTTGCAAGGGGAGACCAGGTGGGTAGTGTGAATGTAAACCATAGACCAGTCCTAGAACTACAGTTACAGGTGAATAAACTATTTCTAGAGGCATGGATATGGTTCACTTATCCACATGATGACAGACTTCCAGCAGTCCTCCAGGAAGAATGGGCAAGGTGCGCACCCCCTTTTGACAAACAGGAACTGGAGAATCAAGGTCCCAAATGCAGCACCCTGACGAGACTCCAGGTGGATGCTGTAATGGGAGATGAAGGTGTGTGCTGACTTCCAGGTAGCAGCCCTGCAGATCTCCTTGATAGGAATGTCTCTGGAAGCAGCCACCAAGGTAGTAGTAAGTCTGGTGGAATGAGCCCGGAGCCCCTACAGCAGGCTCCCTGCTAGCCAACCTATAGCAGAGGTTGATGCAGGACATAATCCATCTGTCAATCATGTGCACAGCTGCCAGTCTGCTGGGCACAGCTTCAGCGTGGGTGACAAAGAACTGGCAAGCCTCACCCTGAACTCCAGCCATGCATTCCACATAGTAGGAGAGTGCCTCTCTCAGGTCCAATGTCTGGAATCTGCGGTCACCCTCCGAAGATGAATCTGTAAAGTAGGTAAGGAGGTTCATCACCTGCTTCAGGTAGAACTCCAAGACAACCTTCAAGAGAACTTCAGCTAGGGGCGAAAGACTATCTTCTCCCTGTGGAAGAGCATATAAGGAGGCTCCATTGAAGAGTGCCTGGAGATTTTCTAGCTGGTGAGATGGCCACCAAGAAGGCCATCTTCCATGACAGGTGCAACATCTCACACATGTGCAAAGGTTCAAAAAGCTTGCCCATGAGCACTGCTAGTACCAGCAGTAAGTCCCAAGGTGGTGGCGGCTCACACACAGGCAGGGACAAGGGGTCAAGGAGTCAAGGCCTTTACAGAAGTGCCCAACCACCTTCTCCGGCACCACTGTCCGCATACTGGCCCACACCTGGCATGCAGAGATGGCTGCCAGATGCACCTTCAGGGTCATGGACCACAACCCCAGCTGGGAATAGAACCAAAGGTACTCAAGGATATTAGCCACAGGGCAGGGATCAAGCTCTCTGCCCTGACACCAAATGGAAAATATTTTCCATTTAAAAGGCATAGCACCAACGAGTCAACTCTTTCCTTGAGGCCTCTACAACATGGAGCACAGTCTCAGAAAGATCCAACGCCTGGCACTACAGCCACTCAGAAACCAGGCTATGAGGTGCAGGGATTGAAGGTCTGGGTGCAGGACCTTCCCCTGGTATCTTGTCAGCAGATTCATGGCGATGAGGAAACTGCCACAGAGGTCTGCTGCTGAAGCTGAGGAGATCCAGTTACCAGAACTGGCGAGGCCAGTCTGGAGCTATTAGAATCATCCACGCCTTGTCCCGCAACACCTTGAGCACCATCGTGTGAATCACAGGAAAGGCATACAAAGAGGCCTGAGGGTCCAGGGCCTCACGAAAGAATGTATTCGGAATTAAGGGGGGGGGCAGGCACATAACAGTCTCAGTTTTGTGTTCCCCCAGGAGGCAAACAGGTCCAGTTGAGGTGTGCCCCACAGGGAGAACAGGTGGCTTACCACCTCCTGACGCAGGGACCACACATGCGACATCACGCCCACCGGCTAACAGCATCTGCCTGCTGAGTATGCACTCCAGTGATATGAATCGACAGCAGATCTGCACCTAGGCTGCGCACAAGGGTCCAGGTGCAGAAGGCCTCCCGACAAAAGGAAAGGGACTGCATGCTGCCCTCCCTGTTCAGATGAAACACGGTCGTAGTATTGTCCATCTGGACTTGTACGACCTGAACCCTGACTAGAGAAGCGAATTCCACCAGAGCTGCCACACTGCATGGAGCTCCAGCAGGCTGATGTGGTGATGAGATGCACTGGGTGACCAGAACTCATGGGTCCTGTGGTCCCCCAGGCACACTTCCCACCTTACCATACAGACATCCGTCGTGAGAGTGATGGTGGGTTCTGGGTGGACAAATGGGATTCCTTCCTCCAGATGTTCAGAGATCAGTCACCAATGGATGGCACTTCACATTGGCTGGGTCACTGTGAATGGCTGGCCCAGGTGACCTAAGTGCTGGGACTACTGATGGCCCAGTTCCCACTACAGGTGCCGCATCTGCCAACGGGTCCACCGGACAATGCTGGTGCACAATACCATGCACCCAGCAGCCACCCAGAAGTCTCTGATCAGGCATGGCGTAACGCAGTCAATCAGGCAAAGGAGGTAAGATCCAATGACCAGCCCACAGGGAGGCAGACTTTGACTCATGGAGAGTCTAACTCGGCCCCGATGAACTGGATCACCTGTGAGTGGAATCAGTTTAGACTTGGCCAGGTTGACAAAGAGGCCCAAGTCTCTGCAGGTCAGGAGGGCCAGATCCCTGGACTGCTCCACAACCTCTCTGGATGGCCCAGCTATCAGTCAATAATGCAGTTAGGGGCAAACCCTGATGCCCTTGTGCCTCAGGAAAGCTGCCACCACCACCATACACTTGGTGAAGACCCAGGGTGCAGATGAGAGGATGAATGGCATGACCTAGAACTGATAGAGCACACCTTCTGCACATATCTGGAGGTACCGCCAGGGAGACGCATGCACTGAGATATAGAAAAACACATCCTGGTAGTCCAGGGAGCAGAACCACATGTTCTGCTCCAGAAAAGGTATAATCTGGTTCGGAGTGACCATCTCAAACTTGCGCTTCCTTAGGAACTGGTTTAGATCATACAGATCCAGAATGGGGCGCCAGTTCCCCATCCATTTCGAGACTAGGAAGTAACTGGACATGTACCCCCGACTTGCCAGGGCATCTGGGACACAGACTATGGCTCCTCTGGTGAGAAGCTGAGAAACATCCTCCCTGACAGTGCACTGCATGTCCTATGAAACTGAGCACTCCCTCGGACTGTGACACCGGCAAGGCGGAAGAGCCTCAAAGTTGAGAGGCAAATCTGAGGCAAATCTCTGCCAACCATCTCAAGAACCCACTTGTCTATAGTAATGACGGACCAGTGAGGCCAGAAGTGGCGAAGCCAACTCCCTACAGAGAGCTGGGTCAGGGACTAGACAAGTGGGAGGCGGACACCCACAGCCCCATCACTGGGCAGTTCTGAAGGAGGCACCGGCCGCTACAGCCAGATGGGCACCACTTCCCCTAGCCTCCCCTCATTCTGGCCCCAGGCCGGAGAACTTGGCCTTGAGGTGCCAGTCTTGGAATTGCTGCTGCCAAAGCTGCTGCGTCTGAAAGGGCCAAAACTGAAAGGCATTTTTCTTCTGTTTCTGACCTTTCAGGTCCTTCCGGGAGAAAGCCACAGAATCCAGGGTAGCACAGGACTTCTCAGTCCTAGTAAGATGCCCATCCATCCACCCACCCACCCACAGTGGTCAATGCCAAGGAAAGGGGCATTGGCCAACTTATGCTGGGTGTCTGCTACAAAGGTGGAAAGCCTCAGTCAGGCCCTGCGATGCATCACGACAGCCACTGCCATGGCACAGGCACAGAAATCGCCATGTCCAAGGCTGTCTGGAGCTGGTGTTTAGCCAGCGTTTTGGACTTTGATCTCTAATGACTTTTACAGGCAATTGCTTGTCAGCAGGAAGGACGGTATCAAGTACTCCCAACAGGGAGTGAATAGTCAGTCATCATCAGGGTGTCGCGCCTGAAGGAAACTAATGGAGGAAGCAGCACAAGCCTTTTAACCGCACAGTCAGGCTTCTCTGACTCCTTGTCAGGGAACTTGTCCACATCTCCAGTATTTCCAGATTTTCAGAAGACCAAGTCAGAAACCAAACCCTCAGGCAAGGAGTGGTCTGAGAACCCAGACAGACAGTTAGTAGGCAGTGTGTATTTGTGGACCATACAGGCTGAGGGTGCTTGGTAGGATGCTGGATGCTGCCAGTTCTCCAGGGCCAGTCCCATAATGGCCTCAGCCATAGGAAAGGAAAGTTTCTATGTGATATTGGAAAAAATAAAACAGCGCCGACCAAAATCGCGAAGAGCAACACTGCGCTGAGCACTACAGCGTGCCCAAAAAACAGTGACCAGCAGCCAAGACTTTTTTTTTTGCGCCCAGCTTAATATATCTACCACTGGTGGGGACGCAAGTCTGGGACAGGGACAACCTGAGGATGGGGTATGCTCCACAGGGAAACAGAGGTCCGGGAGGAGAAGAAAAGTCAGGACGGCACCCACACCATGATCAGGAACACAGACACACGTGGGACGGAGGCAAAGGGATGGAGGGCAGAGCGTCAAGACAAAAAAAATACAAATAGAATGTCATGCAGCCAGTTTCAAACCCAGGCCAGCCAGCCACACAAGTAGCGACTGTAACCACTAGGCTACGCAGCCAGCCCGGATCTGTTACTTTAACAAACCACCGCATAGTATAAATGGTAACTCCTGTAACCCCAGACTGCCGGAACTAAAGTGCTGACCTTAACATGCACTCTTATTACACAGTAGCTCATTTCACATAAGCTATTTTGTGCTTGCCCAAACTGACTCACTCAAATAGAGTCGTTCTTTTCACAGGATACCAAGACGCAACCCCCAGGGATTCGTCCTTATCAAGGATATCAGTAAAAGGGTATTCAGCCCTTTTCTGGACTGGCTCCAGAGGGACATTCATGGACTCAGACACAAGTCTGAGGAGAGTCCCAAATGACAATGGCCCATGGTCGGTGGTCAATTGCTTGACTGATTCCCAGTCAAATGTGTACCTCCTCAATGATGGCATGGATGGCCCATCAGAGTTGTCAGAGGACTCATCAAAGGCATCCCTCAACCATTTACTGCTGTGGATCACCCTTGAGTCATCCAACTGGGTGATCTCCCCAGATAATCAGCCTGGCAAGCTGGGTACTGCACAGGAGTCCTTAGACGGGGCTTCCCACAAGGGCGGCTGTGGAGGCAGTTCCACTTGCCAGAGTGGAGAGACAGGTTTCAACGACAGTTGTCTCAGAAGGGCCTGTGTAGGCTTGACAGGCACTGGCCAATCTATTTCAGGGGGTTGGGGATAGAGCCCTACACTGCCCCGACAAGGCCCACTGTTGCCACAGGGTGCTTCTTACCGTGGCGGACAGAGCTCTCCCCAAAGGTCTGGCACACCCAACACATTTCACAAAACTACCCTGTGAATGGCGTTCTGGCTGGCCCCTATCTGAAGCCGCACTGGGGCCAACAAGGTGCCTGCCACAGCCTTCGCTGCCACCTTTCCACGGCCACGAAGCGCCACACCACAAGAGCAAAAAGTCACCCTATGGCTGCCCATCAGTCATAATTTGATTTTGGCTGGCTGGCCAACCGAGGAGAAGACAAGTGTTATGGTCTTCTAAAAATGAAGGTAGCAATGTCTGACAGAGGCCGCCCAAAACCCATGACATCTTGTGCCATCCGTAGGCAGTAAAGGCATGACATATGTGGGTCTGTCCACAACATTTTCTGCCAGCACGTGATGCACTTATTAAAGTCGGGAGTCTGCTTCACATTCTCATGTTTCATCTTCCATCGCCAGGAGCTGCGGAAGAATCAAAGAATTAGTGGAATACTGAAAGTTGAAGAAAATAATCAAAGTTTGCCAATGGTGCACTTCTTAGGCCATACAAAACGCAGAGCTGAGAAGGAGAAGACCGAACTCTTCCAGTGGAAAGGAAGAGCTGACATCACAGGGCACAGCCAAGAGGTATACCACCCATGTGGTGGGAGGAGCTTTGCTTAATGATGTTCTGATGAATCGGTTCTTCAGGAAGAACTGCCATCGCATGGATAAGTGAACCATACCCATGCCCCTAGAACTGGAAGTTAAGGATCCCATGGCATTTATCTTAAGAGTAAGGAATTTCCCCCAGTGTCCTGACCAACATTTCTTCATCAATAAAATAAGTCCAAGTAAGCAATACACCCCCAGTAGGTACCTGATAATGAGCTGTTACAGCTCAGTGTGCCTTTCCTGGGCAAAATTACAAATAGCTAGCTTCATAAAATGGACTTTTAGATTAAGCTTGATAAAGGGATTAATACACTCCACTCTCTTGAGAAAGACATGGGCACATATGTGTGTGTGCTCTCAGACTTCAGTTCAGGGGAAAGTAATGCCCAACATACAAAAAGCTGATGTGCTCAGTGCTGCAGTAACGTGGCTAACTCTGTAATTACCACAAACCATTCCAAATTAGGGTTTGCTAATTCTCTGCTACTACTGTGTGTCCCAAATCTGGAAGTGACAGTAATGACCATCCTGTCACATTAGTACCTCCCGCAGTAGGGTCATGGATAAGTATGGATTTCATGGGTGACCATGATGTCCACCTCCTCTTGACACAGGTTGGCATACCTGGAGTGCACCAAAAAAGAGAGGCGGCTGGGATTCGCATTAGTAGAAAAAATCCTGTCTGAATATGTACAGAATGATGCCACTGGATTCCACATGTCCAGTAACCTGCCAGCAGCACATGGGGGGAAGGGGAGCTGTTCAGGAGGTGAGGCACCGAAAGGAGAGGGCAGGTCACCCAGTGTTCATGTGCTGATCCCCCACCCTTTCTACAGCAGCCAATCAAAGAGCATTACTGGCATTAGCTGTAAAGGCAGCCACCTACATGCCCTCCTAGCCAGAAGAAGGATGCAGCTGTGGTAACCCAGTTCATCATGACGGGGGCAGAGAAAAAAAGAAAAAACAAGACCATTAGTCAACGTAGGAAAAAGTATCTGCAAGCTGTTTGTGAGATTATGGTAAAACATATCTACAGTAATATATTATTTATACTACCTGTAAAAACTTTTCAGTCAATCTAATAAAAAGTATTACCCCAAAAAATGTATACTGACTTGCTGCAGACTAACACAGTGCCACATGCTCTCTACTACTTTAGTCAGTATGTATGCACTCTGCGCCAGTAACAGTGCCAAGCGGTAGTTACGTCAGGAAAAATGTGACAAAAAAAATAAACAGGCTGATAGATACTAACAAACCTGAAACCTGCTGCAGAACTTTCAAAATAATGATTATAAACAGAAAAACAAACTGAGAATGAACTGTGATGACCAATGGTATAATCCAACAATTCTACTTTCTGTCGCCCTTGCAGACATGGGACTCAACCCACAATAGTAATTAGTATCTATAGGGATAGATCAAATGAAACAGATAACATTGTTTCATTATTAGTTTACTAATTAGCAATACACTATGAAAAGACGGAGGTCCCTAGCTGTTTCTAACAATCTCCTTTCCTAAGGTCATCATTTAGCTCTGTACACTATTTTCATAATATGGGTGTATATGTTATGGGTAGTGCTAGTATATGTGTAAGAGGGTCAACATCACTGCACCACTCAGATTTGCTTAGATCCATCACGGTGAACCTGGCAAGAAAGAAAGAAAGACTTAAAAACTAAATCTGCCTTGCAACCCGAAATGAAAATAAAACAGGAAGAAAACTGGTATGTTGATGTTCTTCTGCTTTCTGCTTGGATTTAAATTTGTTTACTGCACTGGAACTTTGAACAAAATGCTGACACATCCCGGGTTCAGCAATGGACTCTGGTCGTTGGGGGTCGGCAGGGGAGGGAGGGGATTGAGCATCTGGAGGACTGCTCTCCCGTCCCAGGGTGGGTAGTGGGTTTGTGTCGCTCCCTAGCAGTCCTTGATGAAGATCGGAGGTCCTACAGGGAGGGATGCTGCAAACAGGGGGCAGATCAGTGGCAGACATCAACACGCAAGTGCGAGGTCGTCACTGCACATCCACGCTCCAAGGGAAACACATGTACAAAATCCCCGGAGGATTCAGAAAGGCAACGGAGACCCCAGAAGCCAAAGCCCACATCTCAATACCGGACCAGCCTTCCACCGGCTCTCCCAAGACCCTCGGCCCGACCCGGGACTGTCCCTCTAATTCCAGAAAGGCTGCCAGGCAGGTGAGGCAGGCCCTCCCTCCAGGGAGTGGATGGGTCCATGGGTTCGCGGAGGGGGTGCTCAGCAATCATGCTCCTGGAGGAAGGTGGTTTCAGGCAGAGAGTAGAGGCCGCTGCAGTGAGGGTACTCCTGAGAGATACCCTGGTCCCCGGTGCAAGAAAAAGAATGCACAAAAAAAAAAAAAAACCAATGCTGACACATGGGTAACTTCAGAATTGCATCATGCCCCTTTCCTTACTCATGACAGAGCCCAAATCACTCACCACTGTTCACCTCTGTCTAATGGTACCTGGCAATGCCAAGTATTATTGTTAGCAGCATTTAAAAGCGCTCATCACTTCACAAACCATTAGCAGTGATGCTGAAGATGTAATGTGTGTCAAACTTTGTGGTAGCTGAGTAATCTGTAACACATCTACAGTTACATTTTATTTCAAAACTACTGTTTAGCTGATCCATTTTTCAGATAATATACAATTTGCCACACATATCAGGAGCCGAATTCTAAAACTGCATAACATACTTAATACCCCCCTTCAAACAGCAGAAACTTCCCTGGATTACTGTTATATGTAACAGGAATTCTTGAAATTCTCAACAACTGAAGAATTATAAGCAGGGAGTACCACCATTGTTCTCATGTTCCTTGAACTGCAAAAATGTGCAAGCGTTCCATTCACCCCCAAGATGTCAGCTGATGATGTCATTCCTTGTAAAGTGCTTTGTCTGGTTTATTTATACAAGTTCTTTAAGAGCAGAAGTCAGTAGGTCTAAGGCAGTATGTCATGCAGGATCAGTATCAGCTTATCTCACTAGACTGCATGAGTAATATGGATGGGTTACTTCTGTTACTGCATAGTGGGGTGAAGGTGGGGGTCACAAGGCAAAATTGCTCTGCATGCCTATGTAGGATAAGATTTCAACCAAGGATCTTATCTCATCATTTAAAAATTAAAGAAGCATTTGGCCTTTGGCGATCTGCAATCCCTCAAAACCAAGTTTATTTCAGAAATGTGTAGCTGTATTTCTGCAAATTTTTTTCACTTTTCAGCAGCAAAATGTCAAATTGCATGGAAGGACTTCCAGGTTTCAAACAGAACTCTAAAAATCAGACTTCCGGTTCCGCCTCCTTCCTGATGCACACCTAAGTTTTGGAGCTCCTACCCCCGGGGTTATTAAATCACCTGATTTGCACGGTTTCTGGCATCCATCGGTGCCTTCTCCTGCAGAGATTTAATCAGTAACTGGGAAAGACCCTTAAAATGCCACCGAAAGGTCGCTCAAAGGAGAACTTATACGACTATCTAAAGCTGACCCCGGCCCCAGAATCAGTGGCATCAGGCCAACGAGAAAGAGCAAGGCCTCAGAGCCATCCGCCTCCCCAGCTACTTATTCGGAGGATGAAATGGAGGAAAAATTCACAATTACCTCCCGGAGCCTATGCCAGGAGCTCGAAAAAAAAAATAAAATAAATGGAACAATGCAAAAGATGGAGAAAACGTGCTGGAGACAAATGCAGAGATAACAGCGGTGGCCCAGCGAGCGGGAGAGCTAGAGGCGGGCCTTTCAGAGACAAACACCGAGGTGCAGGAGCATGAAGAAGTGCTCTGGTATCTTTTAAAGAGAGACAGAGAATGGATGGAGAAACTTGACAACCTGGAACTAAGATCTTGCAGAGACAATATGCATATTTATGTCGTTCCCGAGGATACTGAGCAGCGGAAGCGTATGGAGTCTTTCCTGGAGAGTTTTCTGAAGGAGCTGCTCGACTTACCCAAGGACCAATCACGCAACATAGTTCAAGCACAAAAAAGCAAAAAAGCCAGTGATCCCGAAAGCTACTTCTCGATCTATTGTTTTAAAGTTTCTCAACTACCTTACCAAGACAACTGTCTTACAGGCGACCTGGGCTAAAAAAAAAAAAAAAAAAACAGTGCTATTTGGGGGGACACGCCTGTTTTTTAACCATGATTGCACCCCTTACACGCAGCAGAAAAGGAGAGCCCTTCTAGAAATAAAAAAGGTTCTGGCAGCCAAGACTATTAAGATGCACCTCATTGCTCCAGCCCAGTTGAAAATCTTTTTGCCTAAGGGCCTGTGTTTTCAGATCACTCATGAGAGCTCGTCCCTACCTTGAGCTGAAAGTCGAATGATCTTCTCGGTGAGGCCAGATTCCTCTTCACGGAAGCCAGATTGGGGAGATGTGGAAGCGGAGAAGAAACTCTAGGCAAAAGGCAATGTGGAAGACTCCCAGCGATCGACCAGGAGGGACCAAACCAGAACACTGGTGAGGAGCATCCCTGGGCACTTGCAGGAAAATAGCAATGTAGCAGAAACTTGAATGGACACTTACATATCCTTTACTGGTTGTCTTTACAATCCCTTTTCTTTGAAAGGGATGGAACACTGACTTGATCATAACTGGGGAAGTGCAGCTGTGGTGGGGGGGGGGCTCCGGGGCGTCAGAAAAGCACAATACTGCAAGGGAAATGTTCATTGGGTAAAATGCTTTAAAATGTATAACTGCTTATAGGCTGCAAAGGGGGGAGGGCTTTACATCTCTACCAGAGTGTAAGTGGGGGCCTGGGGGTGTGCCCTGAGGCTGGGACAGAGATCCTGAGCTGGTATCCGGCTCTGATAATGGAAGGGAGAGGCTGGAGGCATGGCAGCCGTGGGGGTGAGGGGATCACCTTGCGCTCCGCCGGAATGATTCCCCAGAGTTCACAAGGAAAAGTGGGGCCCGGTGTCAGCCCTCACAGAAATGTTAGTGAACCTTTTTTCAACCGCTGTGGTGGACCTTGGGGGGGGGGAATCATCTCCTGGGCCCCGCTTTCGAGCATTTCCTCCAACTCCCCCATGCAGTGAGATGTTAAGATATGTCAACCTTGACCCCTGACGAATGGCAGAGGAACTCCTGGAGGCTACGTTGAGCCTAAACATAGTAATGGGGACGGAGAAAGGTGGCATAAATGCACTTTGCTCTTTCTAGCAATAGGTGGAGTGATGTCTCTTACCATCCCCGATAGTTACCTATTCCTGGGGGGAAGTGGGAGTGAAGATAACGGTTCCTACAACAGCTGGAAATACAGAACAAAAGATGTTTTGTGAAATAGTATTTACAGGAAGGAGACAGCTAACTAATATGGGTTTAGCAGGTAGAAAAGGCCAATTACTCCCAAAGCACAAGATGTGTGCATGGCCCACACTGGCTGGGCCACACCCAGCTGACTTAATAAAATCGACAAAGCGGGCAGGGTGCAAAGAATATGTTGGAACCTTCATGTTTATGTTTAAAATTGTTAAGTTATGTTCACGTTGTTGTTGTTCTGAAAAAAGTAGGGAGACTCAATGGCACAAATGCAGGGGGTGGAGGGAAAGATACCGAACTGATGGATGAAGGAGTAGTCATAACATACAATGTTAGGGGAATGGGCAGTCCAATTAAGATGAAAAGAGTCCTAAATGAGCTCAAGCAGGCAGGGGTGGAGACAGCCCACCTACAAGAGACCCATCTGGACCCAAAGGAGTGCGCTAACTTAAAGAGGGCGTGGGTGGGTCAGGTTTTCTCAGCCTCTTATTTAGCCCACCCCCACAGGAGAGGGGTAGTTATTTTAATACATAAAGAATGTCCCTTTCAAGTGGAGTACTGTGACACAGACGAGGTCGGCAGATTCATTATAGTAAGGGGCAAAAACAGGGGTCAGCCCTGTACAATACTGAATGTCTTTGCACCTAACTCGGATGCAGAGAATCATGTTTTCTTACAGAAAGTGCTGCTGAGGGTGATGCCTCCTCCAGGCGAGCTACTAATAGTGGGAGGGGATTTTAATTTGGTTCTGAACCCTTCACTGGCTCGGTCTGGCTTTAACCAAGGGCCACCTTCTAGGGCAGCAAGAACTGTCGCAAGACTCATGAGGGACCTGGGTCTCTTGGACATTTGGCATTATTTACATCCAAGGGTTAGGGATTATTCATGTTGGTCGCCTCCTCGTAATGTCTATTCCAGGATCGATTTGATACTAGTACCTAAAGAATGGGCGCACAAAGTAGAGGAGTCTAAAATTTGGGTCCGGACACTTTCAGATCATGGTATGGTCTAGCTGAGGCTCCACCTGACCGCGGAAGTGAAGAACTCCACATGGAGACTAAATGTCTCTTTATTAAGTAAATCTGAATTCAAAGAGATGGCCCAAGGGGTAGTTGAGGAGTACACTCACAACAACCCAGCCCATGAAACTATGGCAGCCATATGATGGGATGGGTTGAAGGCCTACCTGACTGGGAAAATCATACAGTATGCCTCACAATTGAATAAAAGGCACCAAGAGGAGATTATTGGCCTGGAAGCTAAACTGTAGGACCTGGAAGTAGAGCACAAAATAGCCTTGAACCCAGAGATCAAGAACGAACTAGATATTAACAGGCAAAAGTTAAACTATTAGATGACAAAACAGAGGGACAGCTTAGATATTCATGTCAAAGGTTTTATAAATCGGGGAGGGGGGGCAAGCTACTTGCCTGGCAGATTCGAAGAGGCCGCCTCGAGGAACATCCTTAGGGTGAAAAACCCTACAGGGAGGCTGGGCCTCCAATCCTGAAGACATAGCTAATCAGTTTAAAAAGTTTTACAAACTTCTATACTCCCAAGAACTGGTAGAGGAGTTCCGTCACCACCAGGACAGCTTTTCAAACTGCAGAAGCTGTCTCAAGAAGAGAGAGAGAGACTTCCTGGACCCCCCATTCAGAGACGAGAAGGTTCTCACAAGCTTACAGGCACTGAGGGTGAGCAAGGCCCCCAGTCCGGACGGCATACCAGCAGAGCTTTATAGAACATTTAAGGATCTGCTGGCCCCACTGCTTGGTGGGGTGTGCAGAAGGGGACACCACCACCGAGCTGGCAATATGCACAGATCACGGTAATACATAAGGAAGGTAAAGACCCAGGGGATTGCGGGTCCTGCAGACCTATCTCTTTGCTGAATGTCGATCAGAAAATTGACACCTCAATTCTTGCCAAGAGGCTGCAAACAGTGGTGGGGCGCCTAGTCCATCCGGACCAAATGGGGTTCATTAACGGGAGGCTCCTGCATGACAAAATCAGGCACTTATTGAACCTGATTACCGACCAACAATCTGCCAACGAATGCACCCTGGCCATTTTTATGGACGCGGAAAAGGCCTTTGACACGGTCAACTGGGGTTTTCTCCATTGTACCCTGTTGGAGATGGGATTCAGGCCCAAGTTTAGAGAGAGTGTGGAAGCCCTCTATGCTGCCCCACAGCCCATGGTTCAGGTCAATGGATTTACAACAGAGAGGTCCCATCTCACAAGGGGAACGAGGCAGGGTTGTCCCTTGTCCCCTTTATTATTTTCCCTGTGCACAGAACCACTGGCAGTGAGAATCAGAGCCGCAAAAGACATCGGGGCATTAGAGTGGGGGAGAGAGAGCATAAAATCTCTCTCTACACCTATGATTCGCATTTTTATATCACCTCTCCTGAAACATCTCTCCTGGCATTAAAACAGGAATTAGAGGAATATGGACAGGTCTCAGGGTATAAAATTAACTACAATAAATCAGAGGCAGTACGGTTTTTGAGGGATGGTTCCCAAGGAGGTAATGAGGGATTTCCCTTATAAATGGGCCACGGCTAATATGGTGAGGTACTTGGGAATAAAGGTCACCCCACGCCTATTAAACTTGTTTGAGTTGAACTATGTGAAGCTGTGGAGAGAAATCTTTGCAGATATTACCAGATGGAAGCTCCTTCCACTTTCCTTGGGAGGAAGAGAGGAGATAGTAAAAATGAATGTCCTCCCCCGGCTTATGTTTCTGTTCCAGGTGCTCCCCATAGGGATCCTGAGGAGGTACTGGAAAGGGGTCTAGGTGACTTATCCAGGTTTCTTTGGCAGGGAGGTCGACAAAAAACTGGAGTACAGCTTCTCTCTCAACCCAAAGATTGGAGAGGTTTTGCCTATCCGGATCTCAAACTGTTTTACCTAGTGGCCCAAATAGCTCCAGTTATTTCCTGGTTAAAGTGAGAGGGAGAAGATGGTTGCAGGGCATAGAAAGATTTCATTCTAAAAGGTTCTCTCTGACCTCCCTGCCCCATGCCCCGATCACCACCATCACATGGCAGACAATAAAAGTCCCTGGAACAGATATACACTTAGGGTCTTGATCAAGGCCAAAAAAAGTCACCCAGATACCAGAAAGAATAGGCCCATTAACTTCTATTTTAGGATGCCAGAGTTTCCTTCCTGCACAGACGGGTCTGGGTTTTAGGACGTGGAATAAAAGAGCTCTAGTCAGGTTCCGTAATCTATTATAGGGAAATGCTATGATGTCCTTCAAACAGGTGCAGCAAAAATATCATCTGGACAAGTCCAATTTTTATAGATACCTTCAAGGAAGGCATTATTTAAACACACACAGATTGATTCCCAAGATTACAAGGGACCTGACAGGTTTGGAGGTATTCATGTATTGGTCGGCCAGATTAGTTGGTCAGAGAAAAACAATATCAATGGGATACAGGGTGCTGCAGGGGGAAGTTAATGCCCACTTCTGGGCCCTAAGAAACAGAAGGGAGAAGGAACTGGGGTCTCACATCTCCTATCATCGTTGGCAGGAGGCCTGGAAGAAAGGATGGAGCTCGACAGCGTCACCAACCTGGAGGGAGTTTCGTTGGAAATGTCTCTCCAGGTTCTTCCACACACCCTTGGTTACAAAGCATTTCCAAGGTGGGAGCACAGATATCTGTTGGAGAGGTTGTGGCCAGGTGGGTACACATACCCACATCTTTTGGACAAATCCAAAGGTATGGGGATTCTGGCGCGGAATATCTCAGACCCTCGGTTTATTGTGGGGAGTGACTGTACCATGCTCCTTTGACTCCCTTATCCTGGGATTGGATCTTGGGGGAGTCAGGGGGAGCGGTCAGCAGTCTATTCAGGCTGCTATGCCTGGCCGCACTCAAAGAAATCACATCTAGATGGCTCAGCTCGACCCCACCAGATCTGGGCTCCTGGAGACACACGGTAGAAGAGTTATAGCAAATAGAAAGTCTGACAGCCAAACTGAGACTGACAGAGGAGAAATACAGAGAGCAGTGGGAGACTGGGGAGAGCTCCAGACTGTCAGATCCAGATGGATCACAGTGATGGATCCTTTAATCTTGGGATGCTCTGATGTCCAGTTATTAAGAAGGGGTTTCACCTGAGCTGAACCGGAGCAAGGAACTGGGTACGATCATGAGTTTGGACTCTTGGGAAGGGCAGGGTAGTGAGAAATGGGCTGACTCCCCAAGACTATTGCAAGGTTTATTACCATAACTGCCGGGAAGAGTCTCCCCATAAAGTTACATGACTCCTGTTGAGTCTCTACTTGAAGGGGTTCTGCCCCTAGGGTTTCCTTTTCTTTTCAATGAGAACTTTTCTGTGTAAGAAGAAACCTGCTTAGCTTGTAATACTAGAGCAGCACTAATTAACTGCCTGTAGATGGGGTCATGTTATCTCATCTTTTCTCAGAAGACACACAGATTTCTAAGAGTAACGTACAGCTCATTGCCACCTAAGAGAAAGTAATCAGAATATGCTGTATTCAAGACTGATAAGCAGGAGGGGAAGAGCAATTAGAGAGAGATAAAGTATTATATTTTCCCCTTCAAGATATAAAATAATTGTGATATTGGAAATGAAATGAGAATGTAGTTACAACAAATGGAAGCTGATGTACTTCATGTGATAAACTCCATGTACGAGTTGTACATTTGATTTTGGAAATAACATTTGAGTTTAAAAAAAAATAATCACACTTCAAGATTAAAGCAAACAGTTGTACATCACTGTCCTTCCAGTCCATCAATTCATCACTCACCCGGTGGTAAATCAGGGTCAGTCGGGGCAGTTTGCTGGATCCGACGAGGCTTCGATAATGATTTTACACCCTCGCTGGTGCTGCGGTTGGTTGAACTGGAGCCACAACTTTCATGGTCATTCTGTGAAACAGCATCAACAAACAATCATCTGAATCAGTTGGGCAAGAAAAGAAGGGAGTGAGGAGTCGCTGAATGCTAAAGATTTATGGTTATTAGCTTGATAAATAAACTTTGATTACAAACTGAGCAGAGCGCTTCTTGTTACAGCCAGCGAGGTCTTGGCTATCTAGGGCTAGCCTGCTCATTACAGGAATCCATAAATCAGAAACAACAAAAAAAAAAGTAACATTCTGTTTCACATTTCAGAGGAACAACTTCTTAAATGCATAATGTGCTGTCCATTCTTATACATTTAAATGCATCATGTGCTATCCGTTCTTATAATGATCTCCTTAAAAATGAGCCCTGCTCAATGGAGTTTGTCTTGGTAAAACAAGTAATTACAAATAAATATAATACATAAAGGACCATCATTCAAATTTTGAGATGAGCATAAACCATTTTCCTGCAACCTACTTTCCCAGTAATACTTACTGTACTATAATTTGAAAGGCTGCACTGCTAACTACACTAATGAGTTTCCAGCGCTATAACTAAGCAAAAAGACACGACAGGGTGTGTGTTGAACAGATATTACCGCATGCCCAGGGGCGTAGTAAGGCACGAGGCCACCGTCCGTGTGTTGTTCAACCCCTTGAAGTGCGGTAATATCTGTTCAACACACACCCTGGAGTGTTTTATTGCGCTTATAAAATGGTTCTTTTTTTAATATTTTTGTCACCTTAAAAATATTACTAAACTGAAAAAAAAACTAAAATCACTGTGTTAATTTGAGATAAAATAGTCCTTCCGCCTACTAGGTGATGACATCATTGTCTTCTGACACATTAACATTTGTACTGTTGTCTCCCCCCCTCCAGATCGAGAGAATAAGTGTGGTCAGGAGAGGAAGTAATAGGTTCTCCCTGACAGGTTGCGAAACTGTACCACCATAATAATTGTCTAGCATGCTGTGTAACTTGTAATTACCTCTCATCCTGAATACCCGTTGGGTATTCTGGGCACTGTAGTTCACTCGGTGGCGGGTTTCCATGGTCCTAC
Source organism: Neoceratodus forsteri (assembly GCA_016271365.2). Lineage (NCBI taxonomy): Eukaryota > Metazoa > Chordata > Ceratodontiformes > Ceratodontidae > Neoceratodus > Neoceratodus forsteri. Next base: position 1,680,168,184 of record CM057455.1, on the reverse strand, counting down.
TGGCCCGTGATAGATGAGAACTACAAAACCCATCCAGGCGTGGCAGCAATATTATGGCTCCTTTAGGCAGCGGCACTGGAACGGAGGTGGATGGTGAAAATGCTGCTCTTCACAGTGCTGGTGAGTAGCCAACGCTTTGGCAGAGAAAGAAGCTCATTGGGGTGGGGGTTGCTGCAGTGTCGCTTTTTATGGGACTGATTAATTTATCTCTGACCTTTCAGTCAGTAAACAAATTTATAAAATGTGCATATTAAAAAAAAAAAAAAAAAAAAAAAGCTCAGTGATTGGCAGAGTAGCCGAGTCGTTGGCATCAGTTGGTCGACTTCCAACACATTCACTCCCTCGCTTACCGAGACTAAAAACAATGGCGGCTTTTGGAAAGCGAACGTTCCATGCCTAACTATGAACATTTCATTTAGGGGCATTGATATCTTTGCCTGTACTTTTTTTATTCTATGTGTAATACAGATATTACACTGGTTTTCCAGCCAATCACTGAGCTTATTTTTTCATGCCCATTTTATAATACAGTATTACTATAGTCTGATCATGTATTTATTTCTTTTAAATTCAAATGTGTGAAGAACCTGAATTGTTAACTCTTAACCTGTCTCTAACTTTTATGAATGATTGTACCCAACTCCATGTATCATGTATTCCACTTTTTTTTTTTTTTTTGGTGGAGGGTTGTTTTTAATTTTTACCAGGAGAGACACATTAAGCTGAAAGCTTGTTTACAGGTGCGACCTGGGAGCACAAGGAAGTTAAGTGACTTGCTCAGGGTCACACAGTATGTAAGTGGGGGGCTGTGGGATTCAAACCCAGGTCTCCAGGTTTGCAGCTCAGAGCCTTAAACCACTGCACTATACTGCCTCCTTGTATTTAGTAAGTTCTTTGTTGTGTTGTCTTTACTCTGACATGGAACCTCTGTAAAAGAGTCTTTGACTCAAAGGTACTGTAATCCGAGACTTGAATAAATAAATAAAGTATTCAATATCTGTAAAAGGTGCCAAATGAGTAGCAGTGCAGGCATATAGATACAGTTTGGCAGCCGCAGTGCAAGCTTTCTCATGTCTAGGCAAACTGCCATGGTCTTGCCATGTAAGGGACCATTCTAGAGGATGTGACAACAGCCCAAACTACATGCCCGTTCAGTCCTTGACACTTAAGTGTAAAGCTGCCGATTAAGGTTTCAGACAGTACCATTTGTAATGGTGGTTTTGTGATGTAGACACTTGACCACTAAGAACCGGACTGAGACCAAAGAAACTTAAACATAAACAGTAGATGAGAACAGCTTCCAGCCACTACAGACCAGGGTAAATCTGAAGTAAAAGCTGTAAACACATATTTACAATACTGACCAACAGTACCACTTATAAAAGATTTCAGCCAATCAGCATGCAGAGCCCACTGTACCTCTTATCCGGTGTACAGTGCGCTCATGCACGAACGCTAGAAGGGGACGCTCCACTTCAACGCCAGGGGGAGGACAGGAGAATAAAATATAAAAAAACTAAACAAGTGATTTATAATAAGATAACAGGGCCTCAGAGGGATTTTATGGTCTTAGAGACTCCTCTCCATAGGTTAGAGCAGACAGAACCACTCAACTTCACTCTGCGGTCCACTCACCCCAAACCTCAGGCTCAGAGTCTCTTATACCATATGAGATATCCCTCAGAGGCCCTATTAACTTACAAGAGATGATGAGAACAAGTTATCCAACTTAAAAAACTGAAAATTACGTATGCACCGTAATTGTTGATCTTCTAGAATATCTTCACAATTCATTCACACTTATGGGTCTACCCCAGAGGCACTTGGACTCAGTGGAAGCAGTCTTTTGCAGCCTCGGAGACCAAAGTTGGTGATGGTGCTGCACACGAGGCAGATGTGGGGACATCGTGATCACAGGTTGGCCAGTAACCGATGCCGGCACCCTTCCTTCCTTAGTTTTGTTAGTGAGGAGAGAAACTAATGGGACAGAAAAAACAGAGAGGGCTATAGACTCCTAGCCCAAAGGAGTAGGAAAAGGATATACCAACTAACCAACTTAAAGAAAACTAAGGGATGGGCTTATGTGGCTCAGGGGTAGCGGGTGTAAGAGCCAGAGTCTATAGCCACCTGGACAGGAAGGTAACGGGAGAGAAGCAGCCCTCACAGAGAACAAGAACCAAGGACTGAACAAAAATCCATAAAAGATAGTAGAGAGACTGGAGAAGACCAAATGTACTGCTACTATCCTCTTGCAGCTCCAGAGAGTGAAGAGAAAGAAGACAGGGAAAAAAAAATAGAAAGAGACCCAGCACCTAGGTGCAGGACAGCGTACAGCTTGACAGGCCGAGTGCACAGAAAAATAATAAACTTACACAGCATCCTCCTCCTGGCATTGGAGGTGAAGGCTGTACCCTGTAATGAGCTTATGCTACCAGATGATCGAGGCTGGGGGCATATGCATGGCGGAGACTAAGATCACCACACCATTAGGGGGTGGCAAGGAACCTCCTTGGAGAGGCAGATCATGGGAGGTGAAAAAATATATAAAACATTATTACTTTGTTTCCTCTTTTAAGGAAAAAAGGGTTGAGATCTTCATCCGTGTTTTTTTTTTTTCCTGTCACACAAGCAAAATACGGGAGACAGAATGGGGCAAGACAGCCCAATTCTCATACAGAGGACAGGGCTATCCACCCGAGGGAAGGGCCCAAGGTAGTGGCTAGAAGATGCCATGTACCCAAAAACATAGGGTGAGCTGCCTAGAGGTCCTGACTCGTACCTGAGCAGGGGATGGTGGCTGTGCATGTGAAAAAATGGTGAAGATATTCTGGAAGATCAACAATTACAATGAGTACCTAATTTTCATATCTTACAAGAATAAATCTTCATCGTTTATCCCCACCTATAGGTCACACCACCAAGCCTCACCCCAATGGGAGGAGCTGGCTCACTCTGAGGGAAAAAAGTATCCCTCAGCCCTCTAGTGAGGGATAACCACTGGATGGTGGGGACTCCTCCCCTTCTGGTGGGACCAGAGACTGGTCAGAGGCAAGTGGAGGCTCCTGTGGCCTGAGAGGAGGAAAGTGTCCCAACAAATCATGCCTGACCTTGCAAGAGAAGAGGTGAGTCCCTTGGAAGTGAGAGTTGAGCACCCAATAGAAACATAGACTTTGACGGTAGATAAGGACCGCTAGGCCCATCTATTCTGCCCATTTTCCTACCTACAGGATAGGCCGTAGATCCTAGTTAACCAACAGCCTTTATCTTCCTGCCCCCCACAAGAATTGCCTTATGTCTGTCCCATGCATTCTTGAATTCTCCCACAGTTTTAGACCCCACAACTTCCTCAGGAAGGCTGTTCCATGCATCCACTACCCTCTCTGTGAAATAATACTTCCTCACATTGCCCCTGAACCGCCCTCCTTCTATCTTTAAATTGTGTCCCCTTGTTCTTGCAAGTCTCTTTTTCTGAAAGATGCTACCCTCTTGGACTTTGTTGATTCCCTTGAGGTACTTGAAAGTTTCTATCATGTCCCCCCCCCTTCTTTCCTCAAGGGTATACATATTAAGCTCCTTTAGTCTCTCCTCATACGGCTTCTCTTGCAGACCCTGCACCATTTTAGTTGCCCTCCTCTGGACTGCCTCTATCCTGTCTATGTCCTTGCGGAGATGGGGTCTCCAGAACTAGACACAGTATTCCAGATGGGGTCTCACCAACTGTCTGTACAGAGGGATAACAACTTCCTGTTTTCTGCTGCTGATGCCTCTCCCTATACATCCCAGTATACCCCCGGCCCTCCCTACTGCCTTCTCACATTGCTTGCTAACCTTAAGGTCATCTGATATGATTACCCCAGGTCCCTTTCCTGTTTTGTTGTTGTTACTAGCTCCCCACCCATTGTGTATTCTTCCCTGGGTTCTTGTTTCCCAGGTGCATTATTTTGCACTTTTTTGCATTGAATCCTAGCTGCCATACGTCTGACCATTCCTCCAACCTTGCTAAGTCCCTTTTCATCCTTTCCACGCCTCCTTGTGTATCAACCCTGTTGCAGATCGTTGTGTCATCTGCAAAAAGGCATACTTTTCCTTCCAGTCCCTCTGCAATGTCACTGATGAAGATATTAAAAAGGAATGGACCCAATACTGAACCAATGCCAGGCTAGGAGTGCCAATGAGAGAGGCAATGCAATACCGTCTGCTGAATGCAGACTGCTGTTCCCACCAACCTGGAAGCTACCTTACTGGCATCCCAAGACATCCTCACCTGGTGCCTCATCAGTTTCAGGCTCTGGGCAGAAAGGTGAGTGGCTTGCCTGGCTGCCTCACAATCCAGCATGGACACCAAGTGCTGACTAAGCATAGCCCACAGGTACTTGCCATAAGCTGCCTGGTATCCCTGTTGTGCAGAGATGCACATCACAGTGCATGCCGCCATAAAACCTATCAATCTCCACAGAGTTGGTGTCAGGGGGAGGGGGCGGTCATGCACTAGGCGCCTAGGCCCAGAAGGGGTCTGCAGCAATAGAATCCCCAAGGTGGGATAAGGGATAGCACCTGGAGACCTCGCAGGAGTGCAATATCTGCAATGGATGCCCCCATGGGCTGGAGAATAGAAGCTGGATATGCAGCAACATGTGGAAGGCAATGTATACAAATGCCCGCAGCCTGGATAATAAAATCCCAGACCCGGCGGCCATGATGGCAGAGATGAACCTGGACATAGTGGCAATAATGGAGACATGGTACACTGGAAAACACAAATGGGAGGTAAGTGTACCAGGTTATGCACTGTTCAGAAGAGATAGGATGGGTAAAAAAAGGGGAGGGGTATCCCTATATGTCAGGGAAAGCATAAAAGCTACTGCGGTACACGGTAGACAGGTGGAGGCTGAGGCACTGTGGGTCACCCCTGAGCCAGGCAATGGCACAGCAATTCGAACGGGGGTGATCTACAGACCCACGGCTCAGAGGGAGAAGGTGTACAAGCTAATAGTGGAGGAAATACATGAGATGGCAATAAAAGGGGAGGTGCTACTGCTGGGTGATTTCAATATGCCACATGTGGATTGGTCCATCCCAGCGGCAGTCAAAGCCAGGAGCCGAAACACCCTGAACTCCCTGCAGGGAGCAGGCCTCAGGCAGTTAGTGAACGAACCCACCAGGGACAGAGCAATTCTGGATTTAGTCCTGACCAACAGAGACAGAATCACAGAAGTACAGGTAGAAGGTCACCTCGGGGCCAGCGACCACCACACAGTGTGGTGTAACACAGGTACAGGGTCACAGTCCAGCCACACAAAGGTAAGGGTTTTAGATTTCAGGAGGGCAGATTTTTCTAGGATGGGAATGGCCATCAAAGAAGCCCTGGAAAGGAGAGCGGCAAGTGTGGGGGGGTTGAAGAGCAGCGGGCAAACATAAAAGGAGTCATAGCGGAGGTGACAAACCAGTGCATTAGTCTCATAAACAAAGGGAAAAGGAAGAAAGAAACCACTATGGTTCTCAAAGAGAGCTAGCAGAGAAGGTTAGGACCAAGAGGGTGGTGTTTAGAAAGTATAAGGGGACACAGAAGGAAGGCGATAGGGTGAAATACCTGAATGGTCTGAAGGAAGCAGGGAAAGCTGTTAGGAGAGCAATGGTGCAAACAGAGAAACAACTGGCACAGACAACGAAGAGAGGAGATAAAACATTCTATAGGTACATCAGTGAAAGAAGGCAGTCTAAGGGGGCATTGTAAGGCTCAGAGGGGAAGGGGGAGAGTGTGTGGAGGGACCAGGAAAAAGCATCAATGCTGAACAGTATACTTCTGTTGGATATTCACTGAGGAAGGGGAGGGGAGGAGAGGGACAGGGGACAAAGCTAGGCACCAAAAACAAAGTACAGAGGGAGGTGGACACCAGTCCATTTACAGAAGGTACAGTCCTAGAGGAGCTCACAAAACTAATGGCAAACACAGCAATGGGACCAGATGGCATACATTCCAGGATATTGAGGGAACTAAGGACGGAGCTAGCAGCACGACTGGCGGCCATGTTCAGTGAGTCACTCGGCACAGAGGTGGTTCCAGAGGTACTGAAGGAGAGCATACGTGATACCCCTACACAAAAGTGATAGCAGGGAGGAGGCAGCAAATTACAGGCCGGTCAGCCTCACCTCAATAGTAGGAAAAATAATGGAGACATTGCTAAAGGAGGACGACTGTGAAACACTTGGAATCCACTGGAGCGCAAGACCCGAGGCAGCATGGATTCACTGCAGGGAGATCATGTCAAACAAATCTAATAGACGTTTTTGTCTGGGTGACAAAGGAGGTGGACCAAGGAGGAGTGGTGGATGTAGTCTACCTTGATTTCAGCAAGTCCTTCAACACCGTTCCAAATAGGAGACTGCTGAACAAGTTGGGAAGCCTGAGTATGGGACACAGGGTGGTAAAATGGGTTAGAAACTGGTTACAGGATAGAAAGCGGAGGGTAGGGACTTCCAGTGACATCACCACTATGTGAAGAAGCACTTGATAAGAGCTCCGCGGTCTTTCTGACTAAATTTCGTAAAAAACAAAAAAATACAGGAGTGCTTAAAACGGAGTACTTGTCGCGATATACGGTGCACAGATGGCCACAAGGAACAACCAAAATAAAACTCTAAAAGGGACTCTTAAACCAGACAGAATGAAACAACTGCAACTCAGCACTAATAAAGCAGGCCTCATGGCTACCTCGCAACCAACCCACTCCCGATCTCTGTCGCTATTGTCTGAAGACTCGTCGGAGGGAGAAGAATGGTCGCATAGAAAATCAAAAACGTACTCTGAATAAAATATTAGATACAGTGGAACGGATTGATACAAACCTAGCAGACCTGAGACAGGAGGTAAAAACTCTTGATAAAAAAGTCGCCTCACATACAACAGCACTAACCCCAGTATTGGAAGCTCAGGAGACCACCGAGAAACTTATCCTGCATTTGCTGAGGCAAGAACAGAGAACTAATGATCGCATGGAGGATTTAGAGAATCGGAATCGTAGGAATAAGTTCAGAGTCCATGGCATTCCACAGGGGGCAGAAGAAGGATATCCCAACATGATAGATTTTATGCAGCACCTTCTGAAAACAACGCTCTCTCTCCCATCCGACATACACCTGGAGATGAACAGAGCACATCGTTCGTTAGGTCCATGGCCTACAAACCCTAATGCAAGACCTAGATCGGTGATCATACAAATGGTTTATTATCAGGCAAAAGATACAATCCTACAGGAAGCCTGGAGGCAAAAAGAGATAAAATTTCAAACAGCACAGCTCTTTTTCTATCAGGATTACTCTCCTACACTACAGATCGAAAGGCAGAAACTCCGACCCATAATATGGGACCTCAAGGGGAAAAAAAAAGGAATCAGAGCTCAGATCAATTACCCAGCTCGCCTGAAAATCTAAACGGAGAAGGGACCCAAGGTTTTCGCTTCTCTGGGAGAGGCGGCTCCTTTTCTGAAAAGCCTGCAGATTCTAGTGCCTGACCAGGAGGTGCACAAACTGGAGAGAGAGCTGAAACAGAGTGCATGGTCGATAGCGGGTAAAGACAGCAAGCAACCGGCGATGGGACACGGTTTGAAAGCACTGCCACCCGAGGTCTCCAAACTTCTAAAACAGACCTATGCAAACAAAAAAACGCAGTCCAAAGAAAGGAACGTAGACCAGGCTAACGGACATGACAGAGAAGGTTGAGTGAACTGACAAAATAAAAACTGGTAATAATCTACATAATGCAGGAGAGAAACGGAAAGAAAAGGGGGTAAAATGCTAGTTGAACAAGGAGGGCAAAAGGCATTGTAGACACAGACAAATGTGTTGAAGTACAAGGCTCCTATAGAGTCAAGGCAATTAAGACCACAATTTGAATGAATAGCTTTTTTTTTTTTTGCTACTTAAGTCCCAACTATAAATGCTTCGTTAGGAAACAAGGGGCAACGTTTAACCACCGATTAAAAAGGGGACCCGGTTACTCTTACAGCTGGAAAGAGGAAATACAGATCCCTCCCACACTCAGAGAAGCAAAGGGGAAAAAAAGAAAAAATTACTCACCTTAGTAATGTTGTTTCTTCTAGTGGAGTCTTGCTGTATTCTGACATATGCAGTTAGGTCCTGCCTTTCAACTGCCCCGGTGAACAAAGAGTTAAACTTTCCATGGCCAGCATGGAATGTTCACCGCGAGCTCGGTTGAAGCTCCTATCTGCTGTTGTTTAAACTCCAACTGTCAGATCTTTATGAGCAATACTCACTAGAAGTTCTGTGTGGAAACTGTAAAACTCACACTAGCCAACTGGCAACAAAATTTATATAAAAGGGTTTTTTGGTTTCAAAGCAAAGCCTCTAGTCAGGAAACCCCAAAAAACAAAACACATCCCAAAACACAACACTCACCCAAAATAAAGGAGGGTGAAAAAGGGACACCTCTAGGGTGCCAACATTGCTCCTGTCCACCCACATCCCAAAAACCAGGTTCTGAGAGGGGAGGCGGGGGGGAGGTCAGAATACAGCAAGACTCCATTAGAAGAAACAACATTACTAAGGTGAGTAATTTTTTCTTCAAACAACATGAAATCTTGCTGTATTCTGACATAAGCAGACTACCAAGCAGTACCTCCATGGAGGAGGGACAGAACCTACTTTGGAAACAGGCTCCGAAGTATTGCTGTGCCAAACCGAGCATCACTCCTAGCCTGGATATCCAGAGAGTAATGCTTGGTGAATATATGGACCGTTTTCCAGGTGGCTGCTTGACAAATTTCTAAGATAGGAATATCCCTGGCAGCAGCCAGGGAAGCAGCTGTACCTCTGGTAGAGTGAGCCCTCAGGCCTGAGGGTGGAGTTCTACCCAGTTTTTCATAGCAGAATTGCATACAAGAAACAATCCACCTGGCAATAGATCTCTTATTGGCAGGTTTGCCCTTACCAACCTCTCCATATGTGAGGAACAATTGGAGGGACTCAAACCTGTGACCCTTGGTGCACTGTATGTAGTAGATGACGGCCCTTTTAACATCCAAGCTGTGCAGCCTCCTCTCTCCAGAGGAGGAATGGTCAGTGAAGAAAACAGGGAGAGGCATAGACTGGTTAAGGTGGAAATCTGAAACCACCTTAGGTAAAAACTTCCTGTTAGTTCTTAGAACCACTTTTTCTCTATGGAAAGAGATGAAATCAGGCTCCACTGACAGGGCTTGCAATTCACTGATACGCCTGGCAGAGATAATGGCTACCAAAAACACAGTTTCCCAAGTCAAGTACTTAAGCTCTGCAGAGGACAAAGGCTCAAAGGGTGGTTGCATAAGCTGAGCAATGCAAACATTAAGGTCCCAAGCAGGAGCAGGGTCCCTAAAGGGGATTGGTATGCAGCAATCCTTGAAGAACTTACAAAACACAGGATGGGCTGACAGAGGAGAGGCTTGCCTACTGACAGGAAGGCGAAACAGCTGCCAAATGCACTTTAAGTGTAGCTGGCCTAAGGCCTAGGCCATTGAGATGGACCATATAGTCCAGAACCGTAGGCAACTCAGCAGATTCTGGAGAAATATTCTTATTAGAACACCAAATAGTGAACCTTTTCCATTTGGAATTGTAAGTCTTTCTGGTGGAAGGCTTTCGAGAAGCCTTAAGGATATCCATGGGAAAGACGCAGATCAGCAAACTCTAACTCTTCGAGAGCCATGCCTTGAGATTGAGAGACCTGAGGTTCGGGTACCAAATCCTTCCCTGAGAGGATGTCAACAGGTTGTAAATCCTGGGAAGAGACAGGGGAAGGTGGACTGCTAAGGACAGCAACAGGGGGTACCAGGGCTGTCTGGCCCAGTCTGGAGCAATCAGAATCACTTTGCATGGTTGTGACCTTATCTTGACTAACACCTTGAACAGGAGAGGGAAGGGGGGGGAGCATACAGAAATTCCCTTCCCAATTCAGAATCAGAGCATCCAGGGGGACTGAGCCCAAGACTCAGGGTCTGCAACAAAAGAGAGGAAGTTGGTGATTGTCTGGGGCTGCAAAAAGATCTATCTGTGGAGTGCCCCATCTCAAGAAAATCACTTTCAAAACTAGGGGATCTAGGGTCCATTCGTGATGGCCCTGGGATATCCTGCTGAGAGCATCTGCTAGGACATTGTCCTTCCCTGGGAGGTGAACTGCTATCAGAGAGGTTTGCAGGGAATAGGCCAGGGACCACAACTTCATTGCTTCTGTGCACAAGGCCACAGACAGAGTGCCTCCTTGCTTGCAGATGTACCACATGGTGGTGGTGTTGTCTGTTCTGATCTGGACCACCTTGTTCTGTACAGATTTGGAAAAGGCTTGCAGTGTGAGAAACACTGCTCTGAGTTCCAAGAGACTGATGTGAAGCAGAGATTCCTGAGGTGACCACAGCCCTTGGGTGGTAAGATCCCCCAGGTGGGCTCCCCAGCCCCGCAGGGAAGCATCTGTGGAGAGTATCACTGAATGAGACAAAGTGACAAAAGGAACTCCTTGTCTCAAATTGTCCTGATCCTGCCACCACTGCAAAGTCTGGATAGGGTTCGAGTCACTGGGACTAGTTTGGTAAGGGAATCCTTGCTTTGGGACCAGAAGGCTTTTAAGTGGAACTGAATGTCCCCATCTAGAATCTTGCTCCTTGGACCACTGCTGTGGAAGCTGCCATGTGGCCCAGAAGCTGAAGGAAATGTCTTGCTGGTCGAGACACCTGTAGGGTGAATGAAGAGGCCAGTTCCATAAGGGTCCTTGCCCTGTCCAGGGTAAGGAAGGCTCTTTGCCCTTACTGTATCCAGCTCTACCCCTATGAAGGTGAGGAGCTGTACTGGCTCGAGAACTGACTTTGGAAGGTTGAGGAGGAATCCTAAGGAAGTAAGCACTTGCTGAGTTATTTGCAAATGTGACTTGACTTGGTCTGGAGACTGACCCACTATGAGCCAGTCGTCCAAGTATGGGAAGATGGAGATCTTTTTTCTCCTTAGGAAAGTAACCACTGCTGCCAGGCACTTTGTGAAAACCCTTGGGGCTGATGTTAGGCCAAAGGGCATTGCTCTGAATTGATAGTGGCCCGAGGGCAACTCGAACCTGAGGTACTTTCTATGGGAGCACCTGATGGGAATGTGGAAATAGGCATCTTCGAGGTCCAGGGAAGCTAGCCAGTCCCCTGGCCTTAGAGAGGGAAGGATTATTCCCAGAGTCACCATTTTGAACTTTGGTTTTAAAAGGTGTATGTTCAGATATCTTAGGTCCAGGATGGGCCGCCATTCTCCTGTCTTTTTGGGGGTTAGGAAGTACCTGGAGTACAATCCTTTGCCCTTGTGTAGGGTGGGAACCCTCTCTATGGCTCTGAGAGCTAGGAGGGAAGAAACCTCTACCTCTAAGGTAAGGGTCTCTGATGGATTTTCAGGTGGAAAGGATATGGTTCTCATCTTGGGAAATTTTTTGAAGCTGAGAACCAGTCCCTGGCTTACTACTTCCAGGACCCACTTGTCTGATGTCAGAGACTTCCAGTCCTGGACAAAGTAAGCCAGCCTGTCCCCTACTGGTATTGGAGAATCGGCCCGAGCAGACCCATCAGGGTGTCTGCTTGGCAGGGGCTTTAGGCTAAGGGGTGGATGCAGGCCTGCTCATTCCCAGTCTGCCTCTCCCTCTGAAGAACCCCCTCTGAGCATAAGAAGAGGAGGCCTGCTCCTGCCCCTGGACTGCTGCCTTTGAGGAGTGGCTTGCCTTTCTTTGGCTTGAGCACTCCTATAAGTGGTCCTGTACTCGTCCATCTTTTTCATGTAGTTTTCTGTCTGCTCCCCAAACAGAAAATTACCAATAACAGGGAAATCCATGGCCTTAGCCTGAGTATCCTGTGATAGGCTAGTACATCTGAGCCAAGCCATCCTCCGAAGAGCCATAGATGTAGCCATGATTCTTGATGAAACATCATTGGAGTCCACAGCAGCATGAAATTGCACTTTGGATGCCTCAATCCCATCTGCAGACACCTGCTCCAGCTCCTTGGCAAGCTGGTCAGGGGCCTGTTTAGCTAAAGCCAGCACAGTGTCCCATCTGGACTTCTGGTATCTAGCTGTGTAGGCCATACAGTTAGCCTGCCTGAGTCTCAAAGATGCTGCCATGTACTGTTTCTCTGCCATGGCATCAATCCTCCTGGAGTCCTTATCTGGGGGGTGTGATGCCAAGGGGATATTTGCCTTATCACAGGCAGTAGCCTGCACTACCCCAAAATGGCTGCATTGCCGAGAAAGGAACTCTGTGTCTGAACCTGAAAGAGTGTACCTCTTGTCCATTCGTCTGTCCACAGGAGGTATGGAGTTAGGAGTCTTAAGAATTTTAGTTGTCTGTTTCCCAAAAGATTTATGGAGGGGAACAGACAGTCTCCTGGACTCTGGGATGTCCATCATTTCAACAAAATCAGGCTCCTCCTGGTCCTCTACTGCTTCTTTCATAGGAAGCTGGAGGGTTTCAGCCACTTTTTTGTAAAATATAAAGTGGGAAGGGGACTCAGAAAGCCTAGGAGGAGAAACAACCTGAAGGTCTGTCTGGGGAGATCTCCGGGTCAATAGGCACATCCAGACTTTCATAATCACCATCATCATCCTCATACTCTCCCTCCTCCTCCTCCGGTTCATAAAATTCTTCTAAGGTGTAATCCGGAACCGGGGGGAACCGACCGAACCGAACCCCTACAGATGGTGCGGTTAGGCCGAACAATGTGATTGACACTATTCTTATCACCTTGGCTATCTCATCAGCGGTCGGAGTATGAATTTCTGGATCCAAACCGGATGATTTATCTTTTCTTTTTCTTTTAACCGGAACCAACTCTTCAGAATCGGCTCTCCTTTTGCCCGAAGAAGTATCGCCCTGGTCAGAGGGCACTCCTTCTGGTTCGGTCGGAACTGAACCAGGCTGGCCATCTGGGTCAGTGGACTTCTTGGCCTCCCTTTCTCTCAGTCTACCTAATCTCTTCTCTTCTCCACGGTAGCTTTGGGAAAATTCTTACAAATTTGGCAGTCTGAATCGAGGTGGTCAAACCCAGACAATAAACACAGGTGGTGTGGGGATCAGCCTTAGCAAAGACTTCCCCACACACACACTGCAGTGTTGAAACACAGTGGGCCCGGTTTTTTTCTTGGGTTTCTCAGGCCAATCCTATCCAAAACTTACCCTTTTTTCGGCAATCCGCCAGGCAAGACTCCCCTATCAGTTCCTCACCGTGTTACAGGTCTTGGAAAAAAACGTAATAAAAATCTGTTTTTTTTAGAACCGATACGGACCGGTTACCACACTCTAAGTAAATTCACAAAGTTTTTTTTACCTGAACTGATCAGTTCAGCCGAACTGATCCACAATTTACAAGTTCCACACAGAAACTAAATGGAAAACCTATCTAGTACTCACGGTACCACAGACAGAGACTTAAACCGACAGATTCAGTAGAAGCAATTCAGTAGAAACCGAGCGAAAAACGACACTTTAACCAACTTTTTTGAACCGAGCAAAGGAGAAATCTCCAGAGCGACTGTTCAGTGAGGCAGAGTAAAGAATCTGACGGTTGGAGTTTAAACAACAGCAGACAGGGGCTTCAACCGAGCTCGAGGTGAACATTCCATGCTGGCCATGGAAAGTTTAACTCTTTGTTCTCCAGGGCAGTTGAAAGGCAGGACCTAACTGCATATGTCAGAATACAGCAAGACTTCATGTTGTTTGAAAGAGAGTTTTTACTTTCTTTTGCCAACTCATAGCTCAGAAAAAAGTTAATTTTGAGCTATAATTTTGGAAGCACTTGTTTTTTACTACTAGAAACCCTAATTTTGGGAGTTTTACTTTTATAGGATTTTGCATTCAACGAAGTTATAGTTATGAATATTGTTAATGCTGATGCTGTTAAGTTTGGTTACAGGGTGCATGTGGCTCGTGGACGGAAGAGCAAGGAGGGAGAGATTGATATAGGATTAGAGGGGAAGATGAGGCATAGTGTAACTTAAAAATATTTCAGTGGCAGACCTGAAAATCATCTCCTATAATATAAAAGGACTCCATTCACCGAGTAAAAGGACCCGAATGCTATCAGAATTAAAAAGGCTGGGAGGGAATATTATCCATCTACAAGAAACTCATTTAGATCAGACAGAACATTATAAACTTCGGAGGCAATGGGTGGCAACAGTAGAAGCCTCCTCCTCACATAACTGTAGAAAAGCAGGGGTCGCTATACTGATCAGAAAGGGGTTACCATTTCAAGTGTTAAAAGTGGACAAAGGTATGGAAGGAAGATATGTTGCCATATCTGGGACTCTTCGAGGTGAGGTCTTGCATCTGATCAATATTTACGCCCCAAATCAGGGAACAGACCTTTTTTTGCAAGAGGTAATGCATAAGACAGCTCAACTACCCCCGGGACAGATAGTATTAGGGGGAGATTTTAATACCGTGGTAGATCCAACCCTCGATCACTCTTCTAGAAAAGACAAAACAAACAAAAAAGCCACAACAATTTTAAATAATTTAACAGAGAAACAAGGATTAATGGATGTGTGGCGAACCCAAAAAAAGAAAGAAGGATTATACTTTTTATTCGGCCCCCAGAAGGCGTACTCCCGTATAGACCTTTTTTTTTTTTGAACACAGAAACAATACATATTTAGAACAAGGGATATTAAAATACATCCCTTTACAATATCAGACCATGCACCATTGGTCTGGCACATACAGGTCACAAATCAGGAGCGAACTTTTCAATGGAGACTTAATGTATCCTTGCTGAGTAACTCATCATTTGTGAAACAGCTAAAGGAAAAAATCCAGGAAATTTATGACATTTATACAACTCAGAATTGTTCGGTGCTCTCTACCGGGAAAGCTATTAAAGCAGTAGTAAGGGGGGAACTTACAACTTTTGCAGCAGCTCAGAAAAATCTACAGTACATGACCCTCAGTAAATTACTGAAAAAACAAGAACAACTAGAAAGTCAACATAAAATAAACCCCAACTCTCAGAAACTCTTTAAAAATATATGTTCCATTAGGGACCAAATAACCAAAATGGAACAGGAGAAAGCTGAGAAAACCATACGTTTCTCAAACTATAAATATCAGGACATAGGAGGTAAAGCTGCACGTCTATTGGCATATAGACTAAGAAAGTAACAAGCAACCCACTGGGTAGCTCAAATTAAAAATAAAAGCTCTCCAAACGCCCCTTGGACAGGACCTAGTGAAATTACAGAACAGTTTAGATTATACTATGAAAAATTATATTCAGACCCGAGCTCACCAGAGAGTGTCATAGCAGGAACCAAACAGTTTCTGGACAAATTAAAGTTACCCAAACTAGGGGAGGCAGCGCGTCGGAACCTGAATGCAAATATCTAAGAACATGAAGTAAAGAGGGTGATCCAAACTTTGCCAAATGGGAAATCCCTGGGACCAGATGGCTTCAGCTCAGAATTTTACAAACAAGTTGGGGACTCTATATCACCTATACTGGCAAGGGTTCTTTAATGCCTGTCTGGAAGAAACACGTACCCCTCTCTCATGGGATCAGGCCTTGATAAGTGTTATACCCACACCAAACAAACCCATAGATCAGTGTGAAGCCTACCGCTCAATCTCACTTTTAAACCAAGATCTAAAGATTTTTACTAAAATATTAGCAGCCAGATTACAAAAACATATTGAATCAATAATCCACGAGGATCAAACTGGCTTTATTCCAAAAAGGCTAATGCTAGATAACATTAGAAAAATGGAAATTACGTACTTACCGCAATTATTTATCTTCTTGGACAGTCTCCATCACTCATTCACACTACTGGGATAGCACCAGAGGCGCTAGGACCAAGCGGAAGCCTAAAATTTTCAGAAGGGTCGACAGCGAGACAGGACCATGCATGCGCAGCACCGTGAGACTAGCTCGCACCTGTGTAGGTTATCTCGGCGTCAACCCTCCAACCGCCTCAGTACCTTTTCGACCGAGAAGGTGCAGCGTAACTAATGAGAATAACTCATCCTGAGTTTCTGGGCCTGAGAGGGCCCAGATGGCCTTTGCAAGAAAGGTCAAAGAACAATGTCTTCACAATCTGAACCAAAGAACCATGAAGACCAGGAAAGAAAAAGATTGAACCCAAGGGATGGTGGGTGGGCGCATCAATGAGTGATGGATACTGTCCAAGAAGATCAATAATTACGGTAAGTACGTAATTTCCATATCTTCCTGGACTAAGTCTCCATCACTCATTCACACTAGTGGGAGAGTACCAAGCTAAAACTAACAACCCTGAGTAGGGTGGTAGGAGATCAGGTTCACTCAGAAAGGATGGCCGAGGACTGTCCTGCTAACAAAAAGAGCTGTCTTGTAAAGAGCATCTAGAATATAATGCTTACAAGAAAAGCGCTCGAGTTGTAACTCACCACTTTGCAGATGACAGCAATGGGCACAAAATGAAAGTCTGCCAGGAAGCCGCAACCACTCTAGGAGAGTGGCAAGAACCTGGCCTCACAATTTGGTCTAGAACCAAAAGTAATAGTATCAAAGACATGTACGAATGTAACGTAAATAGCCTCAGGAACTGAAAGAGTCAGAGGTAAAGTCTACTGGTTCAGGGGAAGACCGAAAAGTGAAGATGTAAACCCCCCACTATCAAATATGGCTGACCTGTGAACAACAGGTCCAGAAGCACTTGAACCCCTTACTTGGTGAGCAAAGGGGGTCCGTGTGGGGTTAGCCCATCAAGGAGAATAGTCTCCACTTAGTCACGGGAACCCTCCTGATTGAAGCCCATGCACGACTCAGAAGCCTCTTTAGGTGATCTAGTAGAACCAGATCCTACCCACTGCATATTCCAAAAAGGAACCATCCTGCCCCTATATGTACAACTGTAGTAGCAGTCTCTGAACTCAGGGAAGAAAGGAAAAATGTACAGGAGGACATGTCCACTGCAGAAAAAAACTTTCCGACAGAAAAAAAACAGGGGCTGGATTACTAAGGCAAATAGAGGCAGATATGCGTCGAGGAGGGGCACAGCAGGACCAAGTTTGGGCTAACCCATTCGTTGAAAGTGACTGGAAGCGGCAGTGACTCAATGCGGTGACGCACTACTCACTCCAGCCTCCCTGAAGGGAGTAGGAAAGGATTCTAGTTCGCTTGCTGAAAAACAAACATCACAACTCCGTCACACACTTGGAGAGGATAGCTTCCTGAGCGACTGGCATGGAACCAGTGCGCTGGAACCGAAGGTGTGAATATTTGAGAAGCTACCTCAGAAAAAAGACCTACTTGACCATCGGTCAAGAAGGAGTATATCGCCTGTTAAGTTAAAGTAAGCAAGGAAGTAGGAACCTGAGTTCCGACTCGGTGGAGAGTCACTTCTGTTGCTGAAAGGCTCTGCTCAAGAGAAGAAAGCCTAATGAAAAGAAAGGGTAATTAACAGACTGGGCAGTCGCCTAGGTTTAGGAAATGTCTCTGAATGAGAGAAATCTCTCTTGGAGAAAGAGATAACCCGTACCACCACTGGATCGGACTCCCCCTAGGGGAAGAAGAAATCAGGTACTCTTTACCGTGCTCTGGAGACGAGCGCCTCAGGGGCTGAGGCAGAACCTGACCAGATCAAAAAAGGGGGGTATCGGGTAATTTCAGCTAGGCCCTGTACTGTGATAACCTTTTTTTTTTTTTTTTAAATAGTCCGAGCCTAACAAGGCTTTCAGGCTGCTATTTCGCAAGGACTGTCTTGATACAAAATGACGAAGATGTTCTCCATCTGAGTGCAGAAGGAGCCTGAGCGTCCATACTGAAATCATGACCGGGCTAATAATCACAGTTGGAGAGAAGTTAACCACCTGTACCAAAGAAGCCACCGAAGGGGCAATATCACAAGGGGGCCATATACCCTTTCAAAGGGGCAGAAGAGCCTGAGCGGCTCCCAACCATTAAATTAGAATGTTCCACAGAGTGCAACTGTCTTGATGACTGAAAAAGTCTAGACACAGAAGCGTATGGTCCACGGACGCAGTGTGAAATACTATAGTGGACCCCATTTCTGAGGAACTACTGAAAAGATTATTTATTTATTTATTTAGGGATTCAGATCATACCTTTGAGCTCAGAGCTCTTTTACAAAGGTTCCACGTCAAACAGTGACAATGACAGCAATAACAAACAGTTTACATACAATACTCGAATAGTAGGCAGCTAGTATACAGTAAGGTTACAATGTCATTCATAGTACCAACGGTGATAGTACAGCGTCAAGAGCATTCAACTAGGGTAAAGGACAGTGTTTATATGTAACGAAGGAGATAAAGAGGTGTGACACCTAGTGTGAGAGTCAAGGAGGTCAAGGTGGGGGACAGAAGACTTGAGGGAGTGGGCGGCCAAAAGAAGTGGCTTTGTCTAGGAGGTTGGGAGGTAGTGGTAGTAGGTTGGTTTTAAGGTTGATCCAGTGGGAGAAAAGGCACAGTGGGGAGAGGAAGGCAGAGGGATAGGGCAAGAGGGAAGAGTGGGAGCTAAAGGAAGGGGAAGGAGAATGTGGATGAGTGGGCATTATGGGTGTTAAGAGTCCTAGTGGCAGTCACAAACTGTCCTAGTAAGAAGGTGTTGCCTTAGGCCATTTTTGAATTGCGAGATGCACTGGGAGTTTAGAATGTGCACTGGGATTTCATTAAGCCACTGGGGGGCCCTATAGCTGAAAGCACACTGTCCCTGAACAGTTCGACGGAAAGGTGTTGATAGGGCACCCTTCATCCTGCCTCTGGTGGTATAGCTGGTAGCACTTGGTGTTAGGATGCTAGAAATGCATGGGGCCGTTTTACCCATTAGTGCCTTTTTTCCAAGGAGACATGTCTGGACTATAATCCTGTTCTTTAGTGGCAGCCAATTGGTCTCCTCGTATTAGGAGCAGGTGTGGGTATTTCGATCTGCAGCCATTGTGAGCCTACATGCCTTGTTGAGGGCAATGTGAATCCTTTTTAGTGCAGTGTCTGTTGCTGCGCCATAGACCACTAATCCATAGTCGGTGGCAGAAAGGATGGAGCTGGAGACTGAGAGACGGAGGGCCTCTGGAGTGAGATACTTTTTATGCCTATACAGTACACCCAGCTTGGTGTTCAAGATCTTCCATCACGGACTCTGATGATAGACAGGACGTGCCCTTCAGTATATAAAATGAGTCGTCCGCTGTATTACTGACCAGAAGGACAGGGAGAGACCCATCTTGATGCACTTCTACCCCAGAAGGACCTCTAAAGGAGGTCTAGGTCAGAGCCACTAGAGACTCCGCCATCAGGAAGGATGTCGAGGAACTTGGTACCACGTAGGGAGCAGAGAAAGTGCTGAGTGGAATGAGATATTCCGCTGGCAGAACAATGCAGAAGAGTTCCATCAGAGGAAAACCGCTGGATGTCACAAGATCCCATGCAGACCGCCACTCACTAAGATGTGCGGAAAAATAATCCGCAGAACGGGACTTCATTCTGCGGAAAAGAAGTCCGAAAAGGAAAAATGTGTCACTAGTTCTGCCATACAGCACCCACTAGCACCCCCGTGACACCAGCATCACTTGTGGCACAGGAGGGCACCAAGCAGTGCCTATGCCAACCTGTGCGATACCCGAGGGCACCTGCAGCAGTACCTGCAGGCACCCCTGGCACCCATGCAGCAATGGCACCCGAGAGCACCCCCGATACCCATGGTACCATGGCACCCATGACAAGAATAGCACCCAAGGGAACCAGTGGCACCCATGGCACCCAAGGGCACCAGCGGCACCCATGGCACCTGTGGCACCCATAGGCACCCACAGTGCCACCTGCAGAATCCATGGGTGGCCCCGGCGCCACCTGCGGGTGCTTGACGCCGCCTGTGGGTGCACGGCACCACCTAGACACCCGCGGCACCACTGGCGGTGCTGACAACCAACGGCAGCTACAACAGCACCCACGGCACCGCAAAGAGCGATGGCACCGACTAAGGCACAGCACCAACTAAGGCACCAAGCCACGGCTCCGAGGCACAGCGCCGACCAAGGCATCGAGCCACGGCGCTGAAGGAAAATGCCAATGGAAATCCTGAAAAGAAGGGGAGAAGAAAAAGAACAGCACCCGTGGCCCTGCATGGAAAAGGGAGGGTAGGCCGCGAGGATTAGGAGCGATGACAAGGCACCAGAGAACCTCGCCATCGTGATCCAATCAACCTGGCTCGGTCCAACGGCTCCGAGGCCCCAAAATCAGAACAGAGCCAGAAGAACTGGAAAAGTCAAACCCCCTGCTCCACAGGAGTGGCCCAGAGGAGAAACTGCCCACTGGAGCTCCAACGAGGACAGAGATGGAGTTCGGGGTCGAGAATGCAGCCATTAAGAGCGGGGCTGAGAGGAACCCACCAAAGTCAGTTATGGCCCATCGCCCCTCCTGACGAATAATCCTCGTGCAGACGTACCAACTGGCAACCTCGAGCAGCACAGATTCTTCTTCCCCCAACGAGGAAGAAGAGCTCGAGGTTAAGCAGAGCCGGATCCCCGGAACTGCTAGATTTGTGCTTCGGTGGACTGTCCCCCCCCACCAGCACAGGACTGTCCGTAAGTGGATCCCCTTGTTAATTAAGGGCAGCCAACCAGACACAGCCCCTCTGCCATAAAAACTTTCAAACTAAGTCCTTATACCATCACCACTACCATCTAAGGATGACTCCGTTGATGGCAGGAAAGAATTTATTTTTCTTCTTCTTCATAATCTTCTTTTCTTGTTCATAAAATAAGAAAGTACTATTTAAAATATTAAATGCTAAAAGCTGCTGTCGTATAGGCGAAAACTTAGACTCCGGCAGACGGCGATAGACATCCAGCGCTTTCTCGTGATTGGAGAAAAGGAACTGAAGTGGTTGGAGGGTCGATGCCAAGATAGCCTACACAGGCGCGAGCTAGTCTCGCAGTGCCGTGCACGCATCGTCCTGTCTTGGCACCGACCCTTCTGAAAATGTTAGGCTCTCGCTTGGTCCTAGCACCTCTGGCATTATCCCACTAGTGTGAATGAGTGATGGAGACTTAGTCCAGGAAGATCTATTAAATATTATAACACACAGTAGCAGCATGGAACACCCCCTATTGGCGATTTTTTTTAGATGCGGAAAAGGCTTTTGACCGCCTAAATTGGTCTTTTCTAAAAAAAAAAGTAATGGAACACGATGGAATAGACGGCCAATTTCTGCAGTGGGTCTCGACATGCTATCATTCCCCATCAGCCAGAGTTAAGGTTAATGGGGTAACCTCGGAGAGCTTCAGAATTCATAGGGGCACTAGGCAGGGATGCCCATTATCCCCCCTTCTTTTCGCAATCAGCTTGGAACCCGTTGCAGCAGCAATTAGGGAGCACCAGCAGATAAAGGGAGTGGAGGTAGGTTCCCAGCATTACGAAGTATCCCTATATGCTGATACCCTGATCTATATATCAGAGCCAGAGGTATCATTTCCAAACCTGCTAGACCTATTGTCCAGGTGTGAAAAGTTGTCAGGGTTTAGAATCAATAAAGATAAGTCTGAGGTCTTGTTCCTACCAACTAAAAACTCAGCTCCAAGAGAAACATCATCCCTTCCCTTTAAAATCGCAAAGGAAAAAGTTAAATATCTGGGCATTTGGATCCCTAGAAACCTAAATAAATTATATGCACTTAACTATACCATTTACCCAAATTTATTCAGACTTAAAAAGATGGGCTGGGCTCCCATTCTCATTCTCGCATAAGACAGATGCAGTCAAACAAAACATATTACCAAGATTACTGTTCCTTCTCTCCACACTACCGATAACGGTGATGTATAGGGATTGGAAAATATTAAGGAAAAAACTGTCTGACTTCATATGGAGTAGATGTCGACCTCGACTAAAATGGCAGATACTATTAGCCCCTAAATCAGAGGGAGGGTTCAGCTTGCCCCATTTGCCCTCATATTATCTAGCAGCATAACTACTGCCCTTGTTAAGAATTATTTCAAGTACAGAAGGGACAGGTTGGTGGACTCTGGAAGGAGAGGGTACGGGGAATATACCATTACAGTATCTGCCATGGACAGTTAACGACACCTATGATCCCTAAAACTATTAATAGATGGACAAGACACTCCATGTCAGTATGGATCAAAGCTAGACAGAAATGGGAAATCTTAGAGCCAGTTTGGCAATATATCCCACTTAGACTCTTACCAGACTTCCCAATCTGGGATAAAGATAACTGTTTTGAAAGATGGTAGAAGGCTGGTGTAAGAAGTCTGAAACATTTGACAGAAAATAATACTACAGTAGAATTTTGAAAAACTTAAAAACCAATATGGAATTACACAGCAGGATGTTTATAGTTATCTGCAATGCAGGCACTACATTATGCATAGGTTAGGAATCAGAGCTCTAATGGTAGACCCTACTCCAGGGGTAGTAACGATTTATAACAGAGCATTTTCTGGTGATACTAAAAAATGAATCTCCAATCTATACATAATTATGCAGGAGAACGTGGGTAAGCTGGACCGCCAGAGAATCCAGGATAAGTGGGAGGGAGAGGGAATGCCAGAGCTAGTAGAAGACCAGTGGATTAGGGTGTGGGGCAATGTCCATAAGACTACAAACACTAGCCTTTGGTGAGAGTTTTTCTGGAAAGTGCTCACTAGATTTTTTGCAGTTCCCACTATTATCAAACATTACAACACAACAAATACTGATAAATTCTGGAGAGAATGTAATGGCCAAGGTACCCATTTTCGTATATTCTGAAACTGTACTGTGCTCACACCTTTTTGGGAGAAAATAGAACACATCATACAAAAAATGCTGGCAATACCATTCCCACTTACAGCATCTAACATGGTGTTGGGTCATATACCCTAAACATTATATAATGCCTCTGAAGTATATTTATATAAAATACTTATAGTAGCAGCTTTAAAGGCAATCACCCAGAGGTGGTTATCCACAGTGCCCCCGGATGTGAAACAGTGGTTTCATATTGTAAACAACATTAAACACACTAAAGCCATCACAGCGAGATTAAGGCTGGAAAAGGAGCTATATAATACTAGATGGAAGCCCTTCTTTCACTACATGGAAGAAGAGGGAGAGGGTTCTGTGCTGGAGCAATTACTGATTTAAATTGACCTATAGAAAAGTTTCAGTTAGAGACATGTTGGGGGGGGGGGGCATACAGACAAGAGAGATATAAGGCCTGTATTTTCTTATGTTTATGGTCAGGATTGAGGTAAACCCATTTCAGCCTGAAGCAACCAGAATGAGATGGTTCAGAATGATTCAGTATCAGTTTAAGGAGTCCCTTTATTAGAATTATTGGAAAAGCCACACAGCACCCAATGTCTTGTAGTGTGTTATGTTTTATAATGTTGGTTCATTGATGTTTTTAAGCATTAAATTAAAAAATAAGAGAGTAATGACTACAACACACACAAAGGATACTTTTCCAAAGAACACCTGTTTATTGAACAACATAAAATGTCTGGACTTCCAGAAACAGGACTTATATTTTTCACTTCTTAATAAGGAAAAAGTGACAAAAAAGGATGGAAAATGATTGAAGAACCTCCCATACAAAGAAAGATCTATTAGAACCACCTGTGAAAAGATAAGAGAAAGTACTAAATTAATTTGGACTGGAACAAAATGTCATGGGTTTAAAAGAATTAAGATTAAATGCCTTACTGTATGCAAGATGAAATGTTAATTATGTACAACAAAATGTGTTATAAAGAGTCTCATTCTGTAGGACAACTGAAACTCTCAATAAAATTTAAGTGGGGAAAAAAAAAAAGCCGAGGGTAGTGGTAAATGGGATCCAGTCAGAGGAAAGGAGAGTGACCAGTGGGATACTTCATGGATCAGTCCTGCAGTCAGTCCTTTTTAATGCCTTCATTAGCAACACTGTGGAGGGGCTGGAAGGGAAGGTTTGCCTGTTTGCAGATGACACCAAGATCTGCAACAGGGCAGACACTCCTGATGGGGTGGAGAGAATGAGGGGTAACCTAGAAAAAACAGAAAAATGGTCCGAATAGTGGCAACTGAGGTTCAATGCGAAGACGTGCAAAATCATGCACCAGGGCCGCAGAAACCCTGAGGAGAATTACAGGATGGGGGTACTGACAGTCACCAGGGAAGAGAGAGATTTGGGGATTATTATCTCAGACGACCTAAAGGTAACCAAGCAGAGTACAAAGGCTATAGGGAAGGCCAGTGGCATACTGGGGTGAACAGGAAGGGGCATCACTAGCCAAAGAAGAGAGGTGGTGATACCACTATACAAAACACTGGTGAGGCCTCATCTGGAATACTATGTGCAGTTTTGGAGACCGCATCTTGGGCAGGACACAGACTGGGTGAAGGCGGTCCAGAGAATGGTGACAAGGATGGTGCAGGGCTTACACAAGAAGACATAAGACCTCAATATGTACAGTGCCTTCAGAAAGTATTCGCCCCCCCTTGGATTTTGTCACATTTTGTGATGTTGCAAACTCAAATTAAAATACATTTATATGGGATTTTTTTGTCACGTATCTACACAAATTACAATGTCAAAGTGGATTGAAACTTTTGGAATGTTTTGTACATGTAATTTAAAATAAAAACCTGAAATGTCTTGATTTGGTAAGTATTCACCCCCTTTGCTATGACACTCCAAATTGAGCTCAGGTGCATCCAATTTCCTTGTGAGATCACTCTAAAACTTGAATGGAGTCCACCTGTGGTCAGTTCAAATGGTTGCCATGATTTCAGAGGAAATACACCTGTCTATATAAGGTCCCATTGTTGACAGTGCATGTCAGAGCAGAAAGTCTACCATGAAGACCAAGGAGCTGTCCGTAGAACTCCGTGATAGAATTGTGAGGAGGCATAGATCTGGGGAGGGGTATAAAAACATTTCTAGGGTGTTGAAAGTTCCCAGGAGCACAGTCAAGTCCATTATTACATACTATTTGCCAGCAGATTAGGCCTTACGGTCTATCGAGTCTGCTCAAACCTAGATCCTTAGTTGGGTGCCAAGACCCTCCCATCCCTTGTGCTCCAGAAACTCCTATCATCCATCCCCACCCCCCTGGGACAGGCCATCATCTGATACATCCACTTTCTGTGTCTGTCCCACCCTCTCTTGAAGCCCTCCACTGTGGATCTCTGAACCAGCTCACCAGGCAGTGCATTCCAAGGGTCCACCACCCTCTCAGTGAAAACCTCCTCCTCTTTTCCCCCCTCACCCTTCCACCTTCCAACTTCCAACCATGCCCTCTGGTGATACCTCCCTGCTTTAGTCTAAAGATCCCCTCCATGTTTACCCTATTTATTCCCTTGAGGTACTTGAAGACCTCAATCATGTCCCCCTGTCTCTCCTCTCCTCCAATGAAAACAGGCAGAGCTCCTCAAGTCTGTCCTCTTAAGTCAAATTCCCTAGCCCTCGTATCATCTTTGTTGCCCTCCTCTGTACCCTCTCCAGGAGCTGTATGTCCCTCTTCAAATGTGGTCTCAGTACTGTACACAGTACTCAAGGTGTGGTCTAACCAGTCCATTGTACAGAGGCAGAATCACTTCCTTGCTCTAGGTGATCCCCTTACAATGCATCCCAACATCCTGTTTGCCTTGCTAGCTGCTCTCCTGCACTGCTCAGAGTTATTCATACATGTATCCACCATGACCCCTAGGTCTTTTTCCCCTATCGAGGCCTCCAGCGCCTCCTCCCAGGGTGTACCTGTGTTTAGGGTTTCCCGACCAAGATGCAACACCTTGCACTTGGTGATATTGAAATTTCACTCCATGTGTGAGCCCAGCTTTCCAGGGTGTCCAGGTCCCTTGCAGGGCCAACCTCCCCTCTTCTCCCTCAACTACTGCTCCCATCTTGGGGGTCATCCATGAACAGACTCATTTCACCCCTGCACCCTCCTGATGTCCGATGTATGCATTAAACAGGATCGGGACCCAGGACCGAGCTCTGTGGTACACTACCTACCTCTCAAGGGTTGAGAGCTCCCCACAGACCACTACTCTCTGAGTCGTCCAGCTAGCCAGTTTTCAATCCATCTGACCATCAAGGGCCTACTCCTAACCCCATCAGTTTCTCCACAAGACCATTGTGGGGACAGAGTCAAGCATGCTGAGAGTCCAAGAATAATACATCCAGAGGCTTACCCTGTCCAGTTCTGATGTTACCCATTCATAGAACTCCACAAGGTTGGTATGACATGATCTACCTGGCACAAACCCATGTTGCAGACTATCCAGACCTCCCACCTCCTCCAAGTACACCCCCAATCGTTCCTTTAGTATACTCTCCATTAATTTTCCCACCACCGAGGTCAAACTGATGGGTCTATAGTTCCCTGGTACTTCCCTCGACCCCCCTTTATGGATTGGTACATGTGCCTCGCCAATCCCTAGGTACCCTCCCTGTCTAAAGTGACCTGCTGAAAAGCTCCGCCAGAGGTGCAGCCAGTATGTCCGCCAATTCCTATAGCACTCTCGGATGAATGCCATCCGGCCCAGGAGATTTGTCTTTCTTTAGGGCCTTGAGGGCTAACCACACCCTTTTGGTGGAGATAGCATCATCAGTCCCCTCCACCTTACTGGTCTTTTTATCCTTATCCAGATGTGACACCCCTGGGGTACCTTTCCCTCCTCTTCCTCCATTTCTGTTGCTCCCTGATCCACTCCCTGCCACTTCTCCCTTAGGTGCCTTGCTTTGTAGATATCCCATCCCTTCCCTAGTGAACACAGAGGCAAAGTACTCGTTAAATACCTCTGCCTGGTCCCTCGCCTCTTCCACCCACCCTCCTTCTGATCTCAATCTGCTGAGATGGCCCTTAGTTTTCTCCACTCCCCAATGTGCGGAAGACCCCTTTTCCCCTCCATGTATCCCCTGTGCCAGCCGCTGCTCTTACTGGACTTGCTCCCCTCACCATACAGGTGACTTTTCTAGATGTAGCTGGTACATTTCCTTATCCCTATCCCTCTTGTTGTTTTATATTTTTGTAAGCGCCTTCTTTTCTCTGACTGCTACCTGTACCTCACTGGACCACCAGCATGGTTTATGTGACCTTGCTCCCTTACGTTTCAACTTACGCAGATCCTGACTGCCTCATGAAGTCCCTGTTTTATGACCTCCCATCTCCTTTCCACATTTGTCGTTGAGGTAATCCCCTTCAAGTGATCCTTGAGAATATTTCCCATGCCCATAAAGTCTGCACCCCTGAAGTTCACTGCCAGTGTCCTAGATCTCACCCCCTCCCCCATGCTTATTTGAAACCAGACAGTATTGTGGTCACTCCCAGTCAGGGGGTCCTGTACAACCATGTCCCTTACCAGATCCCCATCTGCCAGAACCACATCCAGGACATGGCCCTCCCTTGTGGGCTCCATCACATGCTGTGTTAAGAACACATCCTGGAAGCCATCCAGCAGCCTCTGCTCCTTGGCCACCTTAGAGGACATGGTTCCCCAGTTTGTACCTGGCATATTAAGGTCCCCCATCAACACTACTCCTTCCCCTTTTGGACCACACTGGGCAATGATGCTGTCCAGCAAACCATCCTCTAGAACATCACTCATCCCGGGGGGCCTATATGCTACTCCCAGCTTGACCTTATCTCCTGCTGGGGATCGTAGAGGTGACCCAAGGCCTCCACGTTTCCCTCTGCCTCTTCTACCATAGCAATTTCTATGTCATCTCTAATGAACATAGCCACTCCACCCCTCTGCCCTCCTTTCTATCCTTCCTAAGCATAGTGTACTCCCGTACATTTAGGTCCCAGTCATGTTTTTTGTTGTCCGTCTCCGTGACTGCTGCACATCCACCCCCACCCCACCCCCAGACAGCATGGCCTGGAACTCTGGCAACTTGTTTCCCAAGCTCCTGGCATTTACTAGCACCAGCCCCACCCTTATCCCTGATCCTCTTTGTGAGACCCCACCCAGATTCATATACTTCCATCCTCCCCTGCTCCTCCTGAAACCTCCACCTCCAGTCTGTTTCCCCCCCCCCTTGGGCTTGAGGCTACTCCCTCATCTGGAGGAGAGGGCTTCTGATCAGCCCCTCCCTTATCCCTTCCCCCCCTTACAAGTTTAAACCCACCTTCCTTGTATGTAGTCAGCCATCCCTGTTTAAGGACTTCCCTTCCCTAATGGGGCAAGATGAAACCTGTCCTTGGCATATAGTCCCTTATCCTCCCAAACTCCATTCCAGTTCCCTAACACACGCCCCCATTCTCTTCACCCACTTCCTGAGCCAGTCATTAACCTCTCAAATGTCATTTTTTCTCCACTGAGGCCTTTGGTACTGGCAATATCTCTGAAGGAAATGTTGCATCATTATCCCGACAGACTCTGGCAAGTTCTTGGAACCTTGCTTGGATTTCAAGCGCTATTTCCTCTAGATCATTAGTTCCCAAATGCCCAGGAAATCCAGTTTCCCCAAATCCCTAACCATTTCATACACCATGAACTTTGCTCTGCGCACTGTCAGCCCAGAGATACTCACTACCTTCACCTGGCTATGGCATCCACCCCCCTGTCCCTCCCAATGGATACCCCTAATCATTGAGGAAATCATTAGGAAATGGAAAGATTACGGAACCACCCAGACTCTTCCTAGAGCAGGCCGTCCTCCCAAACTGAGCAACCGGGCAAGAAGGACCTTGGTCAGGGAAGTGACCAAGAACCCAATGACCACCCTGACAGAACTACAGAGTTCCATGGCTGAGATGGGAGAACCTGTCCAGAGGACAACAATCTCTGCAACACTTCACAGATGTAGCCTCTATGGGACAGTGGCTAGACGGAAGCCACTCCTGAGAAAAGGCCACATAACAGCATGCCTGGAGTTTGCAAGAAGGCACGTGGCAGACTCCGAGACCATGTGGCAAAAGATTCTCTGGTCTGATGAAACAAAAATGGAACTCTTTGGCCTGAATGCAAGCGCTATGCCTGGATACAAACCGAACACAGCCTTCATCACCATGTAACACCATCCCTACCATGAAGCATGGTGGTGGCAGCATCATGTTATGGGATGTTTTTCAGCGCGAGGACTGGGGCACTTGTCAGGATAGAGGAACAATGAATGAAGCCAAATACAGGCACATCCTTGAGGAGAACCTGCATCAGTCTGCAATAGACCTTGGACTGGGGCGAAGATTTACGTTCCAACAGGACAACGACCCCAAGCATATAGCCAAAGCAACACTGGAGTGGCTTCAGAACAAGAAGGTGAATGTCCTTGAGTGGCCCAGCCAAAGCCCAGACTTGAATCCCATTGAGAATCTGTGGAAAGACTTAAAGATTGCGGTTCACCGACGCTCCCCATCCATCCCCAAATCCAGATGTGCAAAGCTGATACAGAAATACCCAAGAAGACTGAAAGCTGTAATTGTTGACAAAGCGCTTCTACAAAGTATTGACTGGGGTGAATCTAAGTAAACAAGATATTTCAGTTTTAATGTTTCATAAGTTTTGTTACACAATATAAATATTTTTGCCCCTTTAAATTGTTGAGTATGCTGTGTGGATCAAGGGGGAAAAATCATTTCAATGCATTAAAAATGCTGGTAGTAACACAACAAAATGTGACAAAATCCAAGGGGGGTGAATACTTTCTGAAGGCACTGTATACACTGGAAGAAAGGAGGGAACAGGGGATATGACAGAAGCTTTCAAGAATCTTAAGGGCATAAACAAGGTGCAAGGGAGAGACACCTTTCAATATAGAAGGGGCACAAGAATAAGGGAGCACGATATGAGAGTGGAAGATAGCAGGATTAGGGTAAATGTGAGGAAGTTCTTTTTCACAGAACGGGTGGTGGATGCATGGAATAACCTGCCCTAGGAGGTAATAGGGGCATCAACAGTGGGAGGATTTAAACATATATGGCATAGGCTTAAGGGAACCCTAGAGGTGGGAAGAAGAGGCTAAAGCCAATGACCAAATAGGGACATCGGCTGCCAATTAAGGGAGGAAAATTGGGCAAACAGGATGGGCTTGGCGGTCTTTATCTGCCGACAATCTCTATGTTTCTATAAGAAGGGGAAAGGGATGGAGCCAGACATTCATGGAAGCCTCAATAAATGGCTGGGGCCATGGAAGAATAACAGAGGCATCATCGCTGTATTCCCAAAGGAATTAAAGCAGCGATGTAACAGTACTGCGATCTACAAAGAGGCGAAGATTCAGCTCCTCCATTATCTCTGAAAGGAATCACTGGTTCTGGGAGTAGTCAGCACCAGAGGAGAGAGAGACTGAGAAATCCTCTTCCTCAGAGGAGGAAGTGGGAGAGGAGAGGACTGGGTCCAGTCCTTTTTAATGTCTTCATCAGTGACATTGCAGAGGGACTGGAAGGAAAAGTATGCCTTTTTGCAGATGACACAAAGATCTGCAACAGGGTTGATACACAAGGAGGCGTGGAAAGGATAAGAAGGGACTTGGCAAGGTTGGAGGAATGGTCAGAAGTATGGCAGCTAAGATTCAATGCAAAGAAGTGCAAAATAATGCACCTGGGAAACAAGAACCCAGGGGAAGAATACACAATGGGGGGTGGTAGTAACAACAACAAAAAAGGAAAGGGACCTGGAGGTAATCATATCAGATGACCTTAAGGTTAGCAAGCAATGTGAGAAGGCAGTAGGGAGGGCCGGGGGTATACTGGGATGCTTAGGGAGAGGCATCACCAGAAGAAAACAGGAAGTTGCTATCCCTCTGTACAGACAGTTGGTGAGACCCCATCTGGAGTACTGTGTCAAGTTCTGGAGACCCCATCTCCGCAAGGACATAGACAGGATAGAGGCAGTCCAGAGGAGGGCAACCAAAATGGTGCAGGGCCTGCAGAGAAGCCGATAAGGAGGAGACTAAAGGAGCTTAATATGTATACCTTTGAGGAAAGAAGGAGAGGGAGACATGATAGAAACTTTTAAGTACCTCAGTTAGAATCAACAAAGTCCAAGAGGGTAGCATCTTTCAGAAAAAGAGACGTGCAAGAACAAGGGGACACAATTTAAAGATAGAAGGGGGGTGGTTCAGGGGCAATGTGAGGAAGTATTATTTCATAGAGAGGGTAGTGGATGCATGGAACAGCCTTCCTATGGAGGTTGTGGGGTCTAAAACTGTGGGAGAATTCAAGAATGCATGGGACAGACATAAGGCAATTATTGTGGGGGGTAAGAAGAAATAGGCTGTTGGTTAACTAGGATCTGTGGCCTATCCTGTAGGTAGGGAAATGGGCAGACTAGATGGGCCAAGCAGTCCTTATCTGCCATCAAAGTCTATGTTTCTATGGAGCTTGATTCAAGTAACGGTGGTGCAGGGACCTCAGGTCTGAAAACAGCCTGATCTGCTCAGAGGCAGAATTAGTGGAACACACCAGCTGTTGACCTGAACTGTTCCCAGGTCATGGGCCCAAAGGGATCCACAGCACCTGGAAGGGGAGCATTGGACAGGAAGTGGAGGAGAGTCATGGGTGACCAGGCCAGGTCCTCTGCCAGGGCAGGTGGAATGCTCCGTGAACCTAGCCCGGGGGGACGGCCAGGCAAACTCACACATCTTGAGAACAACCAACATCAATGAATGAGTCTAGATGGTTCCCTTGGGATTAAACCCCCAGGTGGGGAGAGCAGAGCCAAGTCCCCTTTACAGTTAGCCCTGGACCAAGTACCACAAGTGGCAATGGAATCAGACCGGTACCGGAACTGAACCAGCGCCAAGAACAGTGCCAAAGGGGTTCCTGGGGATAGGTTCCTGTCACCGTCCCCAGTGTTTGCCTGAGGGGCAAACCCCAGGGGTGACTCCTAGCCTTGAGTCAGGCTTGGAACTAGGCCCAGGAAGGGCTCCATCCATGTTAGTTTGCACCATCATCCTCCCCCGGGTCATCCGACCACTCAGGGGAAGAGATAACAAGAACCTCCTGGCCCATAACAGGATCGGCTCTACAATCCTTGCCTCTTCAGAAGGGGGCTTGGTCTTATGGTTGGCACCGCCCCGCTCACTGGTACCGGCCTTAGTACCAGATGCCATGGCGGCACTGGGCCGCAATGCCAAGGCGCCCACTGGTGTAGACTGAGCATATACCTTAGCCTCATCACCAGGGGTATCCGCTGCCACGAGGGGCCAACAAACTGGGGGGGGATGGTACTCAGCCAGACCCACAGAGGAAGGCAACTGTCAACCAGACAACCTCCACTCCAGGCCTCAGATGTCTTGGCAAGGCAAGCACAGGGAGTGTCCTGGTCTTCCTCAGTACATGTATAGTGGCATCCCTGGTGCGATGCCTGTCTCTGAAGGTGGGTGTATCATGGCCCTAGCTCCACATGTGCTTCTTGAGTGTGTGGTAGAACATGGAGAAGTAGGCATTACACCCGTTCATGTTGTGGCCAATGCCAAAGTAGGCCCAGCCATCGTTATGCCACTCCTGAACGGCAATATGAGCCCTGAAGGAGCACTGATGCATGGGGGAGCCCCATGGTTCTTCTTTTTAGCCTTCTTGCTTTTTCACTCCTCAGGACCAGACATGGCAATGTGGAAAAAGACAACAAAAAATAAGGAAAGAAGAGTCTGGCACAGAACTAGTCATTAAAATACTAAAGATGCGCCAAAGAAACCTGGTGCCATCAAAAAAACAGTGTCAAACTAAGGAAAAAGTGATGCAGTTAGATGAACACAGCTAGCTCCCATGGTGTACACTCAATGGCAGGAAAAACAGAAGTGAGGAAGGGAAGGGGCTGGTGTCCACTGCTGGTCAACCCACGAGCACACAACGTCACCATGTCTGCCTCATGGGCAGCACCAGCCCCAACATCAGCCCCCTTGGCTGCTAAAGACCTTAAGACCCATAAGTGTGAATGAATGGTAAAGACTGATTCTTAGAAGACCATCAAATCAATGCAAGACTCAATCATGTACCCAATCTCTATTCTGTAAAGCCCTGGACCGACCAAAAATAAAGAAATCATTAGAGCTATTCGGTTTACCTTTCATTATCAAGCAGCACATATTAAAGGCAACACTTCGCATTCATTTATGTGACTACATTTTATAAGACAAAGAACGTCTGTGCGCAAGCACTGAGGCAATGGTTACACCAAAGGGCATAGGTCGGGAAGCCAAGTTTCAAAGAAATGCAAAATAACACATGCCCCCATAATGCAAAGCACCACAGAATATTATGCTGGTTCAACTTTAAGCAGAAATGTATGGTGCTGAAAGGTCTCTCACACAGTTTGCAAAGGGTGCCAACATTTCTTTGAAACTTGGCTTCCCGGCCAATGCCCTTTGGGGTAACCATTGCCTCAGTGTTTGCGCACAGAGGTTCTTTGTCTTTTAACTTGTTTTTTATTTTAATTGGGTTCACCACAACATAACCAAGATAGACCATCTTAGGGTAGCTGGTTCATTCCACTGGGTTGTCAAACAGATGAGGCACACTGATGAGTCCTGGTAGGACGAAACACGTGTCTGTGTCTTCTGTTGGCACCCTTTGCAAACTGCGTGAGAGGCCTTTCGGCACCATATATTTCTGCTTAAAGTTGAACTAGCATAATATTCTGTGGTGATTTGCCTATACATTTTATAAGTACTATTTTGTTGTTTTAAATAAGTCTTTTTCTCCTCAGTCCCCAGCTTTCAACGTCCATGAGCAGTGGCTGTGTCTGGCAACCTCCCAGTCCTGACAGTTGCCACCCCCAAAGGAATCAATGTGACATGAAGCCTACGAATGCCAGTAGCCATCATACAGACTATGATAGGGTTTTCCTGTCTTTCTTCCTTGTCCCTCCAGTCCCACCAGCCTCACAGTGCCACACCATTCCACACTGTGGCCTCCCAAGCCACAGTGTCCGCTGGTGGCACCTTCCCTGGCCTGCTACAGGTCACTTTAGCCATGGAACTCAGTACCAGCCTCACTAAATTAAGAGGCCAGGGCCCCCCAATGGTCGGCAAAAGTGCACTGTGCATCTGTGAGAGAGACAGGGGTTCAGGAATGAGCTCAGGGAGACAGAATTGGGGTGCTAGAGGTGGGTAGTTCTGCCAATGGCAGCACGAGCCAGCCCAGGGAGAAAGGGTATCAGGGCCTGTAGACACAGCACCCTCCTGTGGTAGGACAGGGAGCTTACTCCCTTGAAAAAAGCTGGCACAAGTGTCCAAGTGCATTGCCTTGCACAAGGCCACTAGACAGTTATTCCTAATACCTGGCAGATGCAACATCCACATATGGGAGAAAACACTAGCTTCCATCAAAGCTACAGTCTCCAGTGCACTTAGTCCCCACTCCATAAGGCCAATTGCTCATCTGCCAGACACCAGATTCTACAAAGCTGTGTGTGTGGGGGGCAGCCCTCACCCAAACTCCCACCACGGGGATAAACCACAGGGGACTGAAGGCATCTGAAGTGTACAGGTTAGTGGATGATGGGGCTCAGTGTCTCCTAAGAAGACCGGAGAAAGGGCAAATGGGAACTGCAGGATAAAAAGCAATACATGAGAGCTAATGGAGAGAAAAAAAATGTTCCAGCTAAGACATCCTGATTAACCAGGTCATCCCTATTAACTGCGACCCTACCAAGTGGTTTATACTGTAGAGTAAAGTGGCCCAGTGGCAGCACGTTGTTCTGTCATGCAGTTGACTGGAGTTCAGGTGCAGGAGTAGCAGTAAATTTATTTGTAAGTCACTCAATTCCGGGGGCTCTGGGCGCTGTACAGCATTTAAAACACAAGGCATAGGGCCAGCCCGTTGGCACAGCAGTAGGATTTCCATTTGCAATGCCGATGCCCAAGGTTCAGATGTGCACTCGAGGCGTTGGAGGGCTAGCCAGGGGGAGGAGGACAGACATTCCAGGGACTGCTCTCCTCCTTGGGGTAGAATGACTGGCATGTGCATGACTTCTGGCGGTGGCTGGGGTAAATACAGTTGCCGGCACCGAGCTGTCAGCACCTACATCACTGCACGTCATGCCCCCAGGGAGCCTTAATTCACAAAAATGCCGCTGATGGCTCCGTTTATGATGCCACACCTCTCTGACTCCGCACCGTGCCCCATGGCACATAGCCAGCGACCAAGCTAAGTGTCTCCATCAGTGTGGTCCAGTCTTGCAGCCCCACCCTAGGGGTTAAACCAGAGGGTTCTACTAGCGGTGTTCCTACCGGGACCCGTGACTAAATGTCCGTGGGTACCACACCATCTGATGGCCCTGCCCAGAGGGGAAAGCCTGGGTGGACTGCCGATAAGGTGAGTCTTGGGAGCAGGCGGTAGTCAGGGTGGCAGGGGCAGAGCCTTCGGAGGTCTGGCACCACTGCACAAAAAAAAAAAACACAAGACAAAGTATCAGAATAGGGTAATAACTGAAAACATCTAATTAAATAAATGAATAAATAACATACATAAACTTAAATACAGCATTTGACTAAAACAACTAGTGAGGATTAGATCAAATAAAAAGTTTCCCTAAATAAGTGGGTCATGACACCCCGCTTACAGGCCTCCACCGAGGGGACCTCCCTCAGAGATCTGGGAAGCAAGTTCCACAGGTTAGGGTCAGCACCTTCAATAGTGCAAACCCGGAAGTCTTAAGACTAGCCATGGGAACCGCTAGGGGACCCACCTCAGAGAGGCGGAGGAGGCAATAATGGCAGTATGGAGACAGGAGTTCACTCAGATAACCTGGACCCAATCTGTATAGGGCTTTGTAGGTCAGTAAACCAACCCTGAAGGCAATTCACCACTTCACTGACAGCCAGTGCAGATCATGCAGCACCGGGATCACATGGCATGACCCCAGAAGGCCCGTCAGTAACCTGACTGCTGTGTTCTGCACTAGCTGCAGGCACCACAGGACCCATCCACTAACCCTGAGATACAGAGCATTACAGAAGTCTAGTCTGAAAGTCACGAAGGCATGCACCAATGAGGACAGGTCTTCTGGTGGGATACAGGTTTTCATCCAGGCGATGTTCCTGAGATGGTAAAAGCCATTCTGGACTAAGGATGATACTTGAGCCTCAAGTGTCAGTCTTTCATTGAGAAAGATGCCCAGATTCTCAACTTTAGCAGAAATCACAAGACTGGAGGAACCAAGCACAAGGCCAGTCGTCTCCACTGTAGCCCAGGTACCCTGCCAACAACCAGGCTCAATCAGTGACACCTCAGTCTTGTCAGGGGTTTAGTCTAAGTCAGCTGGAGGACACGCAGTTCTGAATCTTGGCCAGTTACAAATTATGCACATAAACTGTGCCAGGCATCCTAGGTGTAAATGACAGGTACAGCTAGGTGTTACCTGCAGAGCTGTTGTGTCTGATGATCTCTACCAGGGCAGCGTGTACACCGCAAACAGCATAAGTGAGAGGATCAAGCCCTAGGGAACCCACAGAGTAGGGGCTTTGGGAGTGAGGAGAAATTCCCCATCACCACCCTCTGCATCCTATTTCTGAGAAAGGATTCAAACCAGCTGACAACCATGTCGGCAAGTACGCAGTACTCCATTAGGTGATCCAACAGCAACTAACTCATGGTCCACGATGTCAAATGCTAAAGAGAGAGCAAGCAGAACAAGAACTAACTGTTCTTCTCAATCTCTAACCCTGAGTAGGTCACTATGCACCCATACCAATGCAGTCTCCATACTGTGCCTTGACTTAAATCCACACTGGAGTGGCTTGTAAGGTCATAAGGTGCGCCTCGAGCTGCAGAGTCACCACCTTCTCAATCACCTTTCCCAAAAAACGAAGGTTAGAGATGGATCTATCATTCATTAAGCAGTCCGGGTCTACAGATGTTTTTTTTTTTCGAAAAGGGCCTCACCAATGCATCTTTTTCAATGCATTTAGTAAGGACCCTTCAGAAAGGAACACCAGACTATCTCAGCGAACACTAGACTCAGGACACCCACACAGCTCATTAGGAGATGTGCTGGACCTGGGTCCAGTTCACAGTAGGTGGACCACAACTCAGAGATCACCTCACAGACCTCCTCAACCAACACCAGCATAAACCTATCCCAAACAGAAGGAGCGCCCACCCCACCCCCCAATGACAACCAGCTCTCCTCTGCTGGGCC
Source organism: Neoceratodus forsteri (assembly GCA_016271365.2). Taxonomy (NCBI): domain Eukaryota; kingdom Metazoa; phylum Chordata; order Ceratodontiformes; family Ceratodontidae; genus Neoceratodus; species Neoceratodus forsteri. Next base: position 1,680,131,112 of record CM057455.1, on the reverse strand, counting down.
ACAAAAGCTCATTTTGGGTTATCCCAGACCTGACTGAGGACACTCAGAGTTGATGTCCTGAGGATGAAGTCCACAGGAGCAGGCTTTGGTCTCTGCGTCAGGAGGAAAGACAGGCTGCAGGCAGCTGCTGGAAGACTCATAGTTACCTAATAGTTGCTGGCAGAAAAGGACCTCCTGGTCCATCTAGTCTGCCCTGTTACGATTAGCTCCTCCTCGGCTGGGAAGAACTGGTGGCAGGTTCCGGCATCACATCAGCACCTGCAGGTCCACCTCGGAGCTTTTCGATTTTCAGCCTGGGAGTAGCCAGGGAGCTTTCTCTATCAGCAGGGGCAAAATGTATGCGGCAGAAGGGCACAGCTCACGCCAGGGGAGGAGGGAGGCAAAAGTATGAAAATCAGGGGGGGTGGGGAAACTGTTGTCTGTATGACAGCAAAATAAGCCAAAGCAGGGTATATCCCTGATTAACAGGATATACCTCTGGGACAACGGCAGGGGAAAAAAATGTACCGAAGAGAAAAAGAAAAAAAAAATGCTGACACCAGCAGCATCTCCAGACCTTCGACTGCTAATTCATCAGCATCACAGGCTTGCTTCCAAACATAGGTCATCATCCTCATCAGAGCATGCTGCACTAGCGCTGGATCTGGGCAGCCCCTATCAGTATGATTTTAAGAGTTCTTATTAGCAGAAGCATTTGGAAGAACACTAATGATGGCTATATCTGATAGCTGCCCCCCCAGTATGAAGCCTGGAATTTAAAAACCCCACTGAGTAAGAAAGTGAAGTACAAAAAAAAAATCATGTTTCTCCTAATGACAGTAATGGTACTCACTTCTGGCAAAGAAAGGGTATATCAAGGACTATAAAAATAAATATAAGAAACTCTATCTAAGCTTATCAGATTGGCCTGAGAGTTTGCTCACAAAACAATCCCCAACAGCTCCAACATGTCAGAGTCATGCCCTCTCTATCAGAGCTAATTGAAGCTGCCCCATGAAGCGAGACATTCTGTCAGACCTTTAAAACAGCAAACACCGTCCAAAATAAATAAACAAGCACAGGACTACTCATCCTCCAGTTCCCTTTTGCCTGATGCTGTAATAACTGAGACAGGCACCAGATTCCATTCACTGAATGACACTTGGTAGTGTTACAGTAAAGCAAGGAGGTAATCAATTCTTGTTTGTTTCCCAATATGGAAACGCTAAATAAACCTAAGAACTTGCCAGTAGGCTGGTATTAATTTAAATGCAATCCTTGCAGTTAAAAAAAAAAAAAAAAAAAGATGGTTTTAAGTTTTGTACTTCAAATAAAATGAAAACCTTTTCTCTTTTGCAAAATGTGAAGAAAAGTACAGTTGCATTAAAAACTTACCCTAACAGTAGATCTTTGAGAGGATCTCTTGCAGCAGGCCATCACCATAGGAATCAGTCGTCAGGCACTAGGACCACATAGAAATCTTTCTAGCTAGCAGTCTCCAGCAGAAGAACTGAGGATGGCATCGGGGCCACCCACCTCAGACGTCAGCCTGTCCTATATAAGGCGGACGGCCCCCATGCCATCCTCAGTTCTCCTGCCGGAGACCAGAAGCAGTACTCCAGGAAGGGAGAACCGAAAAGAACGCTGAAGTAATCCTGTAACTGAAAAAAGGGCAGAAGACACACCCCGATGGAAGGGGAGCGAAACAAATGAAAAGACAAAGGGAGAAGGATGGAGGGAAAAAGTAAGGCCTGCCGAAAGAGATCCTCTCAAAGATCTACTGTTACAGTAAGTTCTTACATCACTGTACTATCCTACTTCGAGGGTATCTCTTGCAGCAGGCCACCACCGGTAGGACTGAGTCCCCAGCAGTTCTCGCAGCACAGGCAAGTAAGACGGGAGGTTGGCAGTAAACTATGACAGCCTAAGAGAGATAGCCAAGGAGGTCAAAAAGGGAGACAAAACCTTCTATAGATTTATCAGTGAGAAGAAAAAACAACATGGGTTATTGTCAGACTCACAAAAGATGGGTAAGACACCGAGGATGATAAAGACAAAACAGAAATCCTCAACAGATACTTCTGCTCCGTATTCACCAAGAAGGATGAAGATTGCAGACCCTCCCTTACAGTGGTGGCAGCACAGGCAGCGGCTGAGTATATTCAGGACCCATTACAAAGGACAGAGTCCTAAATGAACTGGAAAAACTCCAGACGAAATACACCCCAGGTTACTAAGAGAATGTAGAGAGGAACTAGCAGCTCCCCTGGTTGATCTTTTCAACTTACTACTCAAACTGGATGAGGTACCACAGGATTGGAGAAAGGCCACAGTTATCCCCCTACACAAAAATGGGAACAAAGAAAGTGAAAGCAACTACAGACCGGTAAGCCTCACCTCAATTGTGGGCAAAACAATGGAAACCCTTCTAAATGAGAGGATTCTATCTTTTCTTGAGGAAAACAACAAATTAGACACAAAACAGCATGACTTTATCACAGCAAAGTCACGGCAAACTAATCTAATTGATTTCTTCAACTGGGTAACACAAATAGTGGAACAGGGCAGTACTGTAGACAAAGTATACCTGGACTTCAGCAAAGCCTTTGACTCAGTACTACAAAGAAGGCTATTAAACAAGTTAGACAGCTTGGGAGTAGGGAAACAGGTGGTAAACTGAATACAGAGCTGACTTACTGGAAGGACACAGAGGGTACTAGTAAACAGCTCATTATCAGAAGAAAGAGGAGTAGCTAGTGGAGTGCTGCAGGGGCTGGTGCTTGGTCCAGTCATCTTCAATATTTTTATTAGTGACATATCTGAAGGACTGGAGAGGAAAGTGAGTTTGTTCACAGATGACACGAAGATAAGCAACAGAGTAGACACTCCAGGTGGAGTGGAGAAAACAAAGGCGAACCTAAGAACTCTAGTTGCCATGTTTTTGACCATAGTTCCAAATTTTAATGCAAAAAAATGCAAGATCATGCACCTTGGAAGAGCTAACCCAGGAAAGGAATACTACCTAGGAGGAGTAAAACTGGAATCCACTAAGCAGGAAAGAGATCTGGGAATAATTATAACAGATGACTTGAAAATGTCCAAACAATATGAGAAAGCAGCACTGAGAGCAAATGGTATGTTGGGCGGCATAGGAAGGGGAATTACCAGAAGAAAAAGAAGGGTCATCCTGCCACTCTATAGATCACTAGTGAGGCCGCACCTGTAGTACAGCGTCCAGTTCTGGAGACCGCATCTTAGAAAGCATATTAATAGACTGGAGACAGTGCAAAGGAAAGCTACAGCAAGCAACTGTCAATCCCGAATCTTGTCTTGCTGGCATTGGCACTGGTAGTGCAGGAGTTAGAGAGATGCAAAATAGGAATGGCAGTGAAGCAGTTAACTGACGCCAACCCGACCCCCACCCTGCAGAGACTGATAGGCACTGGAGTGTGCCTTTGGGTCGTCGGCCATAACGTTCACGTCATTTCACCGCACCCTGTCCTGCAGACACCAACAAGTGTCGCGGTGTGCCTTGGGGTCTTCGGGCCTTATGCTCACCCCATTCCATAAGGAAATATGCTGAGATGGGTGCAGTATAGGAGAATGGGGTGAACTTTGGGGCCAAAGAGTCCAAGGCACACCCTGATGCCTGTTATTGCCTGCAGAGTGGGGGTGGAATGGCGTGAGCATTACAGTCAACAATCACAAGTCACATCCCTGACACCTGTCAGTCTCTACAGGGTGGAGCGCTATGGTTGGAAACTTTAATGTCCCAGGAATTTGTTCGTATTTTCACTCCAAATTTTCAAAACGGGCTTTCTGTGACCCCACCTCATGAACAATGGCACTATCAGTTCGTTAGTCGAAAGGTGATTTTGCACAGCAACTGTGCCATTTGGCTCACAGGTGAGAAAACACATTTTGGGCAAGATGTGAAAAATGACAGCTGTACTGCTCATGAGGAGGTGCAAAAAAATGGCAATATTGAAAATCTGGAGTGAAAATATGAAAAATTGGTGAAGTCACGAGCATGCATAGGAACTGCACAACGCATGCCATAACGCAATTATTTTGGGGATTTTTTTTTAACAAAATTTTCAGCATAGGCATTTTGGGACCTCCACTCATGAATAGTGTCACTGTGATTTTGTTAATCTGTCCCGAACACTGATTTCCCACAGCGACTGTGCCACTTTGCACCACATATGCAAAAACACATTTTGGGCAGGATGTGAAAAATGACAGCTGTACTGTTCATAAGGAGGTGAAAAAAATGGCAATGCTGAAAATCTGGAGTGAAAATATGAAATATTGGTGAAGTCATGAATGTGCGTAGAAACTGCGCGACGCAGGCCCATAATCTAATTATTTTCGGGAATTTTTTAACCAAATTTTCAACATAGGCATTTTGGGACCTCCGCTCATGAACAGTGTCAATGTGATTTTGTTAATCTGTCCTGAATGTTGAATTAACACAGCGACTGTGCGCACATGTGCGAAAACACATTTTGGGCAGGATGTGAAAAATTACAGCTATACTGTTCATAAGGAAGTGTGAAAAAATGGCAATGTTGAAAATCTGTAGTGAAAATATGAAAAATTGTCGAGGTTACGAGCATGAGTGGAAACTGCACGCTCGTAACACAGTCATTTCTTGGAATTTTTTCACCAAATTTGCAACATAGGCTTTTTGGATCCCCACCTGAAGAAGTGTGACACACTTGTTTCGTTAATCAGTCCAGAAAAGTGATTCTGCACAGTGACCGCGAAATGACCTTTCCGAACCGAATAACGAGATGACAATGCATGTGATCATGAGGTGGGGTCCCAAGAACCCCATGTTGAAAATTTGGAGCCAAATTTCAAAAAAATAGCTGAGATATCCACCTAAGTTGAACCCCCCCCCCCCATTTATGCCATTATACAGTTTACCAGCATTTCTTCATTTTGCAGTTCAGTTTTGAAGAGTCCAGGCATGTTCCCACTCCACCAGAGATCGCAGCACCGGACCTCTGGAGGCAAGCATGGGGTGAGGGGGAGTGTGGGAGCTGGGGTGCAGAGGGTGGGTGTGGGTTGGGGGAGGGGTGCCGTGGACATGGACCTTTTTTTTTTTCAGGTACAAAAAAAAAAAAAAATGACACTGCACCGAGGGACAGTTTTCTTTCTTTACAGGTGAAAGAAACAAATGTTGGCCACACTGGGTAGGCTCCCTGCAGTCCCCATGACTTTGGGGTCCGATGTTAGCCACACTGGGGTGGCCTCCCAGTGTGCCACACAATGCAGTCGGCTTTCTGTGAGCGGCAGCACACTGGGGTGGGCTCCCAGTGTGCCGCACAATGTGGGGGAGGGGCCGGACATGCCAACACGGGAACTGTACCCCTGATCTTGGCTTCCTTTGGGAATTGTGTGGCGGCGGCTCCGCAGCCATGTTTATTGAAATGTTTCACCAGGAAAGGCACGTACGGGAGGCGTGTCATCTGTGCCGGCTGCATGACGCAGCTCTGCCTCCCACTGCAGCGCACGCTTGTGCCTCAAGTTGGTGGCACTTTGCATAACACTTGTAGGCCAGCTAGCATGCTGGCTCACTGGGGAATGAGGGATGCACCTACTAAACTATGCCCTGCATTTGCCAACAGTGACACACCTCTGCATTTCTCATACTACCAGAACATATTGCTTGCGCATGCGTAAGACTACATAAAAATGATACAAGGACTGCACACAAAACATATGACGAGTGTATACGAGACCTGAACATGTATTCCCTGGAGCTGAGGAGGAAGATGGGAGACATAAGAAAAAATTACTCACCTTAGTAATGTTTCTTCTAATGGAGTCTTGCTGTATTCTGACAATAGCAATGAGTCCCAACCTTCGAACTGCCCCGGAGATGAAAGAGTTAACTTTCCATGCCAGGCATGGAACGCTAAGCTCGAGCTCGATTGAGACTCTGTCTGTTGCTGTTTGAACTCAAACCGTCAGATCTTTACGAGCTAAACTCACTGAGGTCCTGTGTGGAAGCTGTAAACCTACACTAGCCAACTGGCTACTAACATAAAAACAGATTTTTTGGTCCCAAAACAAAGACTCAAGTCAGGAGACCCAAAATGAATAAACACAACACCCACTCACCCAAAGAAAAGGGTGATAACAAAAAGGTGGGGCACCTCCTGAGTGCCAACACTGACTCGCCCACCCACATCCCAAAAACAGAGGTTCTGAGAGGGAAGGTAGGGGGGTCAGAATACAGCAAGACTCCATTAGAAGAAACAACATTACTAAGGTGAGTAATTTTTCTTCAAACAACATGAAGTCTTGCTGTATTCTGACATAGCAGACTACCAAGCAGTACCTCCATGGAGGAGGGACAGAACCTACTTAGGAAATAGGGCTCTGAAGCACAGCTGTGTTAAACCGAGCATCACTCCTAGCCTGGATATCCAGGGAGTAATGCTTGGTAAAAGTGTGAACTGTTTTCCAGGTAGCTGCTTGACATATCTCTAGAATAGGAATATCCCTGGCAGCAGCCAAGGAAGCAGCGGTACCTCTGGTAGAGTGAGCCCTCAGTCCTGAGGGTGGAACCTTACCCAGTTTTTCATAGCAAAATTGAATGCAAGAGACAATCCACCTGGCAATGGATCTTTTAGCGGCAGGTTTTCCTTTACCAACCTCACCATAAGTGAGGAACAGTTAGAGGGAGTCAAACCTGTGACCCTTGGTACGTTCTATGTAGTAGCTAAGGGCTCTTTTCACATCTAAACTGTGCAGCCTCCTCTCACCAGAGGAGGAATGATCAGTGAAGTACACAGGGAGAGACATAGATTGGTTAAGGTGGAAGTCTGAAACCACCTTAGGTAAAAACTTCCTGTTAGTCCTGAGGACCACCTTATCTCTATGGAAGGAGATAAAATCAGGCTCAACTGACAGGGCTTGTAACTCACTTATGCGCCTGGCAGAGGTGATGGCTACCAGGAACACAGTTTTCCAAGTCAAGTGTTTAAGCTCTGCTGAAGACAAAGGCTCAAAAGGGGGTTGCATAAGCTGAGCAATGCAAATGTTAAGGTCCCAAGCAGGGTCAGGGTCCCTGAATGGAGGATTGGTATGAAGCAATCCCTTGAAAAACTTGGGAGAATACAGGGTGAGCTGAAAGAGAAGAGGGCTTACCTGCTGAAATGAAAGCAGAAACAGCTGCCAGATGCACCTTTAGTGTAGCTGGTCTGAGTCCCAAGCTATTCAAATGGACCATATAGTCAAGGACTGTGGGCAGATCAGCAGACTATGGGGAAATATGCTTCCCAGAACACCATGTGGAAAATCTTTTCCACTTGGAATTATAAGTAGTTCTGGTGGAAGGTTTCCTAGAAGCCTTTAGAATATCCATTACACCTTGGGAGAGGTGTAAATCAGCAAACTCTAACTCTTCAAGAGCCAGGCCTTGAGATTGAGAGATTTGAGATTCAGGTACCAAACCCTCCCCTGAGCACAGGTTAACAGGTTGTAATTCCTGGGAAGAGACAGGGGAAGATCGACTGCTAAGGACAACAGGAGAGGATACCAGGGCTGTCTGGCCCAGTCTGGAGCAATCAGGATCACCTTGCAGGGTTGAGACCTGATTTTGACTAGCACTTTGAACAGGAGAGGGAAGGGGAAAGCATACAGGAACTTCCCTTCCCAACTGAGAACTAAGGCATCCAGGGGGACTGAGCCCAACACTGGGGGCCTGCAGCAAAAAAGGGGAAGTTGGTGATTGGCTGGGGCTGCAAAAAGATCTATCTGAGGGGTGCCCCATCTGGAGAATATCACCTCAAGACCAGGGGATCCAGTGACCATTCGTGATGGCCCTGAGATATCCTGCTGAGAGCATCTGCCAGGACATTGTCCTTGCCTGGGAGGTGTACTGCTGTGAGGGAGGTGTTTAGGGAATAAGCCAGAGACCACAACTTCATTGCTTCTGTGCACAAGGCCGTAGACCGAGTGCCTCCTTGCTTGTTGATGTACCACATTGTGGTGGTATTGTCTTTTCTGATCTGAATAACTTTGTTCTGAACAGACTTGGAAAAAGCTTGAAGTGCTAGAAATAATGCTCTGAGTTCCAACAGATTGATGTGAAGCAGAGATTCCTGAGGGGACCACAACCCCTGGGTGGTCAGGTTGCCCAAGTGAGCCCCCCACCCCAAGAGGGAGGCATCTGTAGTAAGGATTAAAGAGTGAGACTGAGTGACAAAGGGAACTCCTTGTCTTAGATTGTTCTGATCCTGCCACCACTGCAAGGCCTGGATCAGGGTTCGAGTCACTGGGATCAGTTTGGTCACAGGGTCCTTTTTCTGAGACCAAAAGGCTCTCAGATGGAACTGAATGTCCCTCATCTGAAATCTTGCTCCCAGCACCGCTGCTGCAGAAGCAGCCATGTGCCCCAGGAGCTGCAGAAAATGCCTTGCTGGTCGAGACACCTGTAGGGTGAACGAGGAGGCCAGTGTGATAAGGGTCCTTGCTCTGTCCAGGGGAAGGAAGGCTCTGGCCTTTTCTGTATCTAGCTCTGCGCCTATGAAGGTGAGGAGCTGAACAGGCTCGAGAACTGACTTTGAAAGATTCAGAAGGAAACCCAGAGAGGTGAGCAGTTGCTGAGTTATCTGTAGGTGTAACTTGACTTGGTCTGGAGACTGGACCACTATGAGCCAGTCGTCCAGGTACAGGAAGATGGCAATCCTTTGCCTTCTTACAGAAGCAACTACTATTGCCAGGCATTTTGTGAACACCCTTGGAGCAGAGGTTAGACCGAAGGGCATTGCTCTGAACTGGTAATGGCCTGAGGGCAGCTCGAACCTGAGGTACTTTCGATGGGAGCTTCTGATGAAAATATGAAAATAGGCAACCTTGAGGTCCAGGGAAACTAGCCAGTCCCCTGGCCTTAGAGAGGGTAGAATTATTCCCAGAGTCACCATTTTGAATTTTGGTTTTAAAAGGTGCTTGTTTAAGTATCTGAGATCCAGGATGGGCCGCCATTCTCCTGTCTTTTTTGGGGTAAGGAAGTACCTGGAGTACAATCCTTTGCCCTGGTGTAGGGCTGGAACCCTTTCCACAGCTCTGAGAGCCAGGAGGGACGAGACCTCTGCCTCTAGGGCAAGTGCCTCTGAGGGATTTGTAGATGGAAAGGATCTGGTTCTCAGCTTTGGGAATTTTTTGAAGCTGAGAATCAGTCCCTGGCTTACTACTTCCAGGACCCACTTGTCTGATGTTAGAGACTTCCAGTCCTGGACAAAGTAAGCCAGCCTGCCCCCTACAGGTAGTGGAGAATCGGCCCTGGCAAACCCATCATGGTGCCTGTTTGGCAGGGGGTTTTGGCTGAGGGGTGGAAGCAGGTCTGCTTGTACCCCTTCTGCCTCTCCCTCTAAAGAACCCCCTCTGAGCATAGGCAGAAGAGGAGGCCTGGGCTTGGTAGAAAGGCTTATGAAAAGGCCTGCCACTGCCCCTGGGATGTTGCCTCTGAGGAGTGGCCTGCCTTTTCTTGGCCTGTGCACTCCTATAGGTGGTCCTATATTCATCCATTTTCTTCATGTAATTCTCTGTTTGCTCCCCAAACACAGAATTACCCACAACAGGAAAATCCATGGCCTTAGTCTGGGTATCCTGTGACAGGCTAGTACATCTGAGCCAAGCAATTCTACGAAGTGCCACAGATGTAGCCATGACTCTAGATGACACATCACTGGAGTCCACTGCAGCATGAAATTGCACCTTGATGCCTCAATACCATCAGCAGCCACCTGCTCCAGCCTTGGCAGCTGGCAGGGACCTGTTTTGCTAAAGCCATGACAGTGTCCCATCTGGATTTCTGATACCTAGCAGTATAGGCCATAAGTTGGCCTGTCTGAGTCCCAAGGATGCTGCCATGTACTGTTTCTTTGCCATGGCATCAATCCTCCTGGAGTCCTTGTCTGGGGGGTGTGAAGCCAAGGGAATATTTGCCTTATCATAGGCTGCAGCCTGCACTACCCCAACATGGCTGCATTGTTGTGTAAGGAACTCCGTATCAGAGCCTGACAATGTATACCTCTTGTCCATTCTTTTATCCACAGGAGGTATAGTTTTAGAAGTCTTTAAAATCTTAAATGTCTGTTTCCCAAAAGATTTGTGTAAGGGAATAGACAGCCTCTTAGACTCCGGGATATCCATCATTTCCACATAGTCAGGCTCCTCCTGGTCATCCACAGCTTCTTCCATAGGAAGCTGGAGGGTTTCAGCCACTTTTTAATAAAACATGAAATGGGAGGGGGACTCAGAAAGCCTAGGAGGAGACACTCCTGAAGGTCTGTCTGGGGAGATGTCCGGGTCAATGGGCACATCCAGACTTTCAAAACCACATTCACTTTCCTCATACTCCTCTTCCTCCTCCTCCTCCGGTTCATATTCCTCTAAATCATAATCTTGAACTGTGAACTGGCCAAACCGAGAGCCTGCCTGATGGTGCCGGTTTGGTCTGAACCGGGGAAAGCGACTGCACAATTTTTATCGCTTTGGCTATTTCTTCAGCGGTTGGAGAAGAAAGTTTTGAATCCACACCAGCTGATTTTTCCTTTCTTGTTCTCTTAGCTGGAACCGACTCCTCAGAATCGGTTCTCCTTTTGCCCGAAGAAGTCTCACCCTGGTCAGAGGGCGCTCCTTCTGGTTCGGTTTGAACCGAACCGGGCTGGCCATCCGGTTCAGCGGACTTTTTGGCTTCCCTTTCCCTGAGCCTACCAACTCTCTTCTCTAGGGTAGCTGCAGGAAAATTTTTTACAAATCTGGCAGTCTGCATTGAGGTGGTCAAACCCCAGACAATAAACACAGGTGGTGTGGGGGTCAGCCTTAGCAAAGACTTCCCCACACACACTGCAGTGTTGAAACCCAGTGGGCCCGGTTTTTCTTTTGGGTTTCTCAGACATTGTGCCAGTCCTAACCAAACTTACCCTTTTAATGGCAATCCGCCAGGCAAGACCCTCTTATCGGTTCCTGACCGTGTTACTGGTCGTGGAAAAAAACATAATAAAATCTGTTTTTTTTTAGAACCGATAAGAACCGGTAACCACACACTAAAAGTACAGATAAAGATTTTTTAACTACTTGATCGGTTCAAACCGAACCGATGAACCGTTTACAAGTTCGACACAGAATAGAAAATAATATAAACCTATCTAGTACTCACAAATACCACAGACAGAGACTGAACCGACAGGTTACGGTTTAAATTCGGTCGAAAACCAAGAAAAGCGGTACTTTAACCGACAAACTGAACCGAGCAGAAGGAGAAATCTCTGGAGCAACTGTTCAGTGAGGCGGAGTAAAGAATCTGACGGTTTGAGTTCAAACAGCAACAGACAGAGTCTCAACCGAGCTCGAGCTCAGCGTTCCATGCCTGGCATGGAAAGTTAACTCTTTCATCTTCGGGGCAGTTCGAAGGTTGGGACTCACTGCTATTGTCAGAATACAGCAAGACTTCATGTTGTTTGAATCAAGACCTTCAAGTTCCTAAAAGGAATAAACAAAGTGCAGGTTCATGACCTGTTTCAGTTCAAAACTCACACAAGAACAAGGGGGCACAACATGAAGCCTGGGGGGGGCAGATTCAGGGGCAACACATGCAAGTTCTTCTTTACCGAGAGGGTGGAGGATGCATGGAACAGCCTTCCACAGGGAGTGGTGGAGGCAGAAACTGTGGGAACTTTCAAAAACGCTTGGGATATGTACAAGAGAACCATAACGCTGAATAGCAGCTGGGGGGGGGGGAGGCTTATGGGCAGACTAGATGGAACATATGGTCCCCTTCTGCCGTCACTATCTATTTTTCTGTGAGAAAGGTCTAGGCCTTGGAGAACCGCTAGGCCAAAATCAGCACACCGCCTAGAGGCAGTGTTCACACTGTAGTGCTTGTTAAAAGCGTAAACAGAACTCCAAGTGGCTGAAGCACAAATGTCAGCAGCAGATACATTTCGAAAACAAGCCACTGATGCAGCCATGCCCCATGTGGAATGACCCTTGACAGCACCAGGAAGTTCCTTACCATATTTCTGGCAGCAGTAAACAATACAATTCGCTAACCACTTAGACAAACACTGTTTGGAAACTGGGGAGCCCTCTCTGAGGGGCAAATGAAACAAACAACTGGCTGGACTTACGGGAGTCCTTAATCCAGTGTGTATAGTATCTCAGAATTCTGTGTACATCCAAGATATAGAGCAATGTCTCCTCCTGACTGGAATGCTTCGAAAAATAACAGGCAGGTGGATGGACTGATTTAAAGTAAACTCTGACATCACCTAAGGAAGAAACTTAGGACTGGTATGCAAAGATTTGAAATATAGAATGTGGTATGTGACCTGTCTCACAGGAGACATCCTGTGCCCCTGGGATGACACCCCCAGGTTTCAGTTAAAATGACAGGATACATTAAACAGCAGAATTCTGTAGTGTGATTAACTTCCAAGAAGTTGCATTTTATGGCCTTGTTGATGAGCTGTGCTTCTTTGAAGTTTAGAACTTAAAAAATACATTTTATGACATTTTAGAGGAAGAAAACAGGTTCCAACACTATGGGGTTAAGTCATAAAAATCCTTTGATGTGTCCTGGGAAGAGAAACTACTCAGGATCAAAGAGGGGATGTTATTTAAAGAGTGACATAATTTGGGAAATGAGTTTTGCTGAACTCATGGTATTTAATATACCTCTTGATAGGACATCCTGTTTTGTATAATTTTCATTCTGGAAGGAGGAGCTAGAGGGAGGCAGTATGGCGCAGTGGTTTAAGGCTCTGAGCTGTAAAACTGGAGACCTGGGTTTGAATCCCGTAGCCTCCACTTGCATACTGTGTGACCCTGCGCAAGTCACTTAACTTCCCTGTGCTCCCAGGCTGCATCTATTAACAAGCTTTCAGCTTAGTATGCCTCACCTGGTTAAACAATTGGGGGAAAAAAAGATGACCTCATGGAAGGGGTTGAAACACAGCGTTTTAAATTGTATTCTGTGCTTTCCAACTGACACATTCCTGTTGGACTCTGAAGCAACAACATCTAATTATAAGCACTGTAGGAAGATAAGAATACATTAGCGAGACAAATCTAATTGTATTGTGGTAGGAGTTTGCACTTTTTCCTTATTTTCTTTTAAGTGATTGTATGATTTGTGATATATTGTTCTGTGTTTACATTTTACCTATTTTTATCCATTTTCTAAGTAAGCCTCTTATATTTAAAGAGACTGCCTGGTGCTTTCGAAGTTCTTTCTTTTGCATGTGAATTACAGACGGTTAACTCTGACCAAACTGTTCAAAGCTTGATGGTAATACCAAACTGGGAAAAGGTAAGCATTTTCCTATGGTCTTTCATAGAGTTTTTAGGGTTCATTTGGGATACCTGGTTAGGTGCCCTTAGGTGAAAGATATCTGGCATTCCCCAAAGAGCAGAATTATCTGAGCCAGTACATTTGGGTATGCTAGCATAAGGTTCAGTTTGAATCCCTCCAGAACTTGAGACCAAAGGTGATTTGGACCCACAAAACAGACAGAAGGGTTACCCTGTTCTGTTTACTGTTCACAATACTGCGCTCGAAGGTTGGCACTGTGGGAACAGAGGGCCTCACCTGCTGAGTGGGGTTGTGACAGTCGGTTCAAAGGGAGGCAACGTAAACTTTTCTAACACAAAATTAAGGTCCCAAGGGTTGGGTGTTTCAAGTGCAGAATGCCCCGCAGAAAGGTGAAGGACACATCAACTTGGGCCACTGTGCACCCGTCCATAGGTACATGATATGCAGAGATGGCAGAAAGATGCACCTTAATAGAAGAGTATCATAAACCTGAGTCCAAGAGGCAGAGGAGGTTCTCCAAGACTTGATCCACTGGGCAGGTGACGGGATCCCACTGTTGCGAGGCAGCCCATAGAGCAAAGCACTTCCATTTCATGGAACAGGTGGCCCTGGTGCAGGGCTTCCTGGCTGTCATCAACAAATCGGACACTCTGGGGAAAACCCCAAATCTGGCTATGGCTACATCTTCAGGAGCGATGCGTGGAGATGAAGTGACTCAAGATCTGGATGGACTAGGGTGCCCTGGTCCTGGGAGAGCAAGCTTGTGCACAAGGGCAGCTAAGGGTTCACCGCCACATGCTGCAGCAAGGGGAACCAGATCTGGAGAGGCCAGAAGGGGGCAATGAGGTTCATCGTCACCCCTTCCATTTGGAATTTGATGAGAACCCACTGAAGGAGTGGGGAAGGAAAGCATACAGAAACCTGCCTGTCCAAGAGAGAGACAATGCGTCTTGCCCAGAGAAATCCAGGCCCTGGATCTAGACAGCAGAAAATGTGGCAGTTTTGCACTGAGCGGGGATGCAAAAAGGTCCAACTCGAGTCAACCCCACCTGTCGAAGAGGTCTTCTGCCACCGAGGTCAGAAGCTCCCACTCGTGAGCCCTGGACCATGAGCAGCTTAAGAGAGTCTGCCAGGTCATTTTGGATGCCGGGAACATGGCTGGCGGAAGACCATGCTCGATAGCCCAATATCAGACCCTCATCACTTCCCTGCATAGGGGGTAGGAATGATTCCCCTCGCTTGTTTATATAATAAACAATGCACATGTTGCCCGTCTGAGCCAACAGTGGACCAGAGAAGAACCGCATCTGGAAGGCCTGAAGGGCGTACAGGACTACCCGTATCTTCAGGATACTGATGTGAAGATTCTGCTCGATCTTGGACCAAGTCCCCTGAGTTTGGTGGTACCCCATATGGGCACCCCAACCGAGACTCGAGGCGTTAGTCATGAGAATCTGCTGAGGGGGAGGGACAGTGAAGGGCACTCCCCGAGACTGGTTGCTGGGCTCTAGCCACCACATAAGCACTTTCCTGACTGGGCCAAACACCAGCACTAGTTGATCCAGGGAGTATACACGTTGGTCCCACTGGCCCCGCAGGGTCCACTGAGGGATCCTCATATGTAGCCTGGCTAAGGGAACCGTCACAATGGCTGCAGCCATAAGTCCAAGAAGTCTTAGGAATTCCCTCGCCTGAACATGTCCGTTATAGAGCAAGAGGCGTGCTTGAGCCACGAGTCGCCTTCCCCTGTCCAGAGGCAAAAAGGCCTTGCCCTGAGCTGTGTCCAGAACAGCACCTATGTAAAGGAGGTACTGGCAGGGGCTAAGGAAGGATTTGGGCAGGTTAATAGTAAAGCCCAGGCACTGGAACAGGCTGCAGGTACCCTACAGAGTTTGCAAGAGACGGTCCCTGGACGGGGCTGCCAGGAGCCGGTTGTCCAGATAGGGAAACACTTAAAATCCCTGTCTCCTCAAGGCTGCAGCCACCACTGCCAGGCACTTGGTAAACACCACGGGGGCCAAGAAAAGACCAAAGGGCAGGGCCCGAAACTGGTAGTGCTCTCCCATTAAATGAAAATGGAGGAAACGCCAGTGAGACGCAAAAGCTCTGATGTGCAGATAAGCATCTTGCATATCCAAAGAACACAGCCAGTCCCCCTGGTGGAGCACGGGCACCAGAGACCCTTCAGGGTGACCATCTGGAAGCACTTGTACTCTATGTACAAGTTGAAACTGCTCAGGTCCAGGATAGGACGAAGATACCCTGTTTTCTTGGGTATCAAGAAAAAATGAGAGTAGTACCCACGTCCTCGTTGTGAGGGAGGATCAGGCTCTATGGCTTTCTTCTGCAGCAGGGCTTGAATTTTGGCCTGTATGAAGGGGACATGGCCTGGTGGGTATGCCAATGACCTTGAGAGATTTGCAGGAGGCCACTCCAGAAACTCTAGAGTGTGCCTGTGCTCTATGAGCTGAAGCACCCAGTTGTCAGTAGTGATGGACCTCCACCTGTCTAGGTGGAGGGAGAATCTATCCCCGACCGCGACCTCCTGAAGCCCTGCGGGGGAGGGGGTCATGGCAAAGAGTCAGGAGGTGGGGGCAGCCCCTGACTGAAGCACCTCTGGCGGCCCAGGGAGGGGCAGGGAAAGGCGTAGGCAGGGCAGCTCCTGTCGTACGCTTGCCCTAGGTCTTGGAAGAGGCCCTGGACTGCCTCCAGGAGGAGTGATGAAAAGGGAGTCTGTTGCCCAATTTTAGCTGCATATGGTACATAGAGTGGACTGACTTTAAGGCTCTCCCAGAATTTTGGAGCCCAGAAATAATGTCCTGGAAGTCACCCCCAAACAGCCTGGAACTGCAGAAGGGGGCATGCAGAATACTAGACTGAACATCAGGGGCAAAACCTGAGACCCTGAGCCAGGCGTGGCACTGCAGACTAATACCTGCCACCACTGCCCAGCCAGAAGCATCCACTGCATCATACACCGCCCGGAGAATGTAAGTGCCAATGTCGGATCCTGTCTTCAGGGCCTGGAGAGTCTGCTGCTTGGAGGGGTCATCCAGCATCACTGTAACCGCCTCCCGAGCCTGGTCTCACAACAAATTTTAGCACTGGTTTCTCTCTAGCCCCCCTTACACGTTCCACCCATGCCTTTGCTGACAAAGCCATTCTCTGGCTGCTCCTCTACAACCCTCTAGTCCACTACTAGTTAGTACTTCAGAACTCTGCTTTTCCCCTCTTCTCGTTATACTCTCCTACTCCCTGTTCTCACTCTCCCTGAACCTATATCTCACCACCCTAGTGCACTTATGTATACATAAGAACTGTTGGCTTCCTGAATGCCTAGTTTCAATTATTTCTCTTTGCTACAGTTTATAACTATTGTAACTCATTTTGCAAATGCTCTGTATACTCTTCTTACTTTGTGTATTGATTCTGTAACTGTGTGTTGCCTGTCTGTCCTCGTACCAGAGTTGATTTGGAACCTTTGTAAACGAGTCTCTGACTCAAAGGTATTAATCCTAATCTGAAATAAATAAATAAATAAAAATGTGAGCCAGGTAGTTAAGGACCCTTATGGCAAGGGTGGCAGAAGTAAAGGCACGCTTGCCCACCTGGTCCAGCTGCCTCGATTCTCTAGAGGGAGAGCACTGAGGTGCTTTGGACGCTTGGTGTGGTCGTGTGCCGTGTTAATGACCACAGAGTCGGCCTTGGGGTGCTTGCCGAAAAAGGACTTACCAGCCAGGGGATGGTATAGTCTGTGAGCCTTTTTAGGGACCGCAGGAATAGTGTGTGGGTGAAGTCATGCAGTCCTAGTAACATCATTGTACAACTCAATCATCGGGAGGACCACCAGAGGGGGAGCATTGCTCTCGCAAAGGTAAATTATCAGGTGGTGACATTCCGGGTCTTGCTCCTCAGTCTCCCACCCCATCGTTGACTGGATAGGTCTCATTAGATCCATAAAGGTGAGGTCGTCAGGCAGAGACTTAGGGGTGTTACTGAGTTCCCCTTCATCCCCCAAGGAGACCCCCTCCAGGGAGGAGTGCTCGGAACTGATGTCATCATCGGTAGCAGAGTCCTTAGCCCCACTGCTGCCAGGTTAGGGTCGACCAGGTGAACAGGGGTACCAATGTCTGTGGGGCTCCTGGGGGTAGTAGATGCACTGGGTCCTGGATGAGGAGGGGAAGGAGGAGCAGTGCCCCAAGGAGGCCCCTGGGGGTGCAACAGTGGGGGGTGCACCCGGATTAGGGACCTGCGACTGCATGAATGCCCAGAGTGCCAAGATCATATAATTCTAATCCATGGGCGCTGGCACCGGACCCCCAGGCACTGGGTAGTTATAAAGCTGCTGTGGCCTGACCAGCGCAGGATATGGGTAAGCCGAAGTCAGTCCTCCAGGAGCCATATAAGAGAAGATCGGTGCTGAACCCCCCAGTATCTGTGTTGGGTACCCTGGCTGTGGCCCTACAGGGGTGGGTAGTGGCACTGGCGTCAGTCCCCCCCCTTCCGGCTGCGGCAGTGGTAGGTTAGGCATGGGTCCTCCGGGTGTAGGCAGAGAGAGAGCCAGCGAAGGCCTGGCCAGTGTTGGGGGCACAGCCGGCATCTGACTTGCGGGTTGCAGGAGTGTAGAAGCCAGCCCAGTGGGCACTGGCCTTGGTGACGCCTCGGCGGAATGCACAGACACTGGGTAGGAAGAGACCGGCACTGGAGAAGAAGGCCCAGCTGGAGATGGCTGTGAGGAGACTGAGCTCCCAGCAACGACTACCTCTGCGAGTGAGGGGCAGACCATACAGAGGTCCCGGAGGCCGAGATCAGCATCGGGGGCATGGGTGACGGGGTGCAGAGCGAGAACTGGTGCCAGCAGCACCCTCAACACCTGGAGGAGCTCCAGCCGAGCCTCCTGCTGAACAGTGCACAGAAGACAAGGGCTAGAAAAGCAGGGGCTGTGGGGGCAGGATAAGAAGTACCCTGCCCCAAGGAGCCACCGCCAGTCACAAAGATTCGGGCAGGCAGCAGGGCCATCAGCTTCCCTGAAGGGGAAAGGGCGTGCTGGGCCGAGGAGGTTGACCCCCGAGGGAGGAAGACTCTGAAGTGGGCGACAGCAGAGCCTTATGCGGCGACGGTGAGCAGGAGGAAGATCGGGGACTGCCCTGGTCTTTGTGCTTCCCTGAAGATTTTTCCATCAGTTTAGAGGATGAGGAGCCTGATAACTGTGCCGGGGAAGAGGAGGAGCTCTGGGCCTGCAGCTCCCCTTCCATCTGTGCAACCTTCTGCTTGAGGATATGGCTTTCGAGGGTCTTCTGGCGTCGTCTTCTGGTGGGCAGATTGAACTTCTGGCAGGCCTCACAGGCCTGAACGTCATGGTTATGGCCTAGACAGAAGAGGCAAGCAGAATGGCTGTCCTTATCTGGGATATGTTTGCCATAGGTGCACTTAATGGAGCGTTCAGAAGTTGAAGAAGGCCGAGAAGACATTAAAAGAAGGAGTGAACACCGTAAAAATTCAATATTTTCCCAACTATACGAGAAAAAGAAAGCACGGTTTTAAAACTTGGGAAACTGGCAATCAACTGCGGCGCAGTCCATGGTCCGATGTACAGTGGTCGACAGCGGGAAAGAAATGAGGGCGGCATGGGGACCGCCCACCTTATATAGGACATACTGACTTCAGATGCTGATGGCGGAGGTGGGCGGCCTCCTCTGGTACACTGCTAGCTGGAAAGGTTTCTATGGGGTCCTGACGGCTGAGTCCTACCAGTGATGGCCTGCTGCAAGAGATACCCTCGAAGTAAGATATGCCCTAGTTTTATCAGTTCAGACTATAAAGTAAGTGAAATAAAATGCCAGGTAAACATGCGAGTGGTAGGTTTGCTCAGTGGCACAGCTGCAGCATCACGTGCTGCTACCTAAGATATTTGGGTCCATCTCCAAGCACCAGAACCCCACACTGTGGCCAGCTAAAGGCCAAGTGAGACATGGCGAAGAGCAAAATGGCTCCTGTGGAAGGTTGTGTGGGCTACCCAGCACATCGTTCGCCAGAATGGAAGAAGCAATGGTGTTGACTGTGAAGGCAACTGCAGATCAGCTTTCCCAGAAGGACAAAATACTAACTAATGTGTTGTGGCTTTGCTAACCACATCACATTTCTGTTTATCTCTGTAACAATGTCAGACATGTGTCTTGTTCCAGCACTCTTTAAATATTAAGGGGATAAGTGAGTAGTTACGTATGTGATAGTTGATATATCAGCAAGTGGCAAGTGAGCTCGGGGTTATCACGAGTGGCATAGCCATGAGTGATTGAGCCCCAAGCTCACTTGCCAAGAGTGCTGATATTCAGCTATCACATACATAACCATCACATATCCCTTTTATATAATAGGTGTTTGCTGCTTATTAATTTGTATTTCAGCTATATATTAATGTGGTATGCTGTTTACCTTTGTGAGCGAGGAGCAGAGCACCGTAGACATGTACTGGATCAGTTTTTTTTTTCCTTTTATGTCTTGACGTGTACACAGTGGAAATATCAGGTGTTGCATAGACAGAGTACTGATAACTTTTCCGTCTTCCACTGTGTACACGTCATTCACTGATTGTTGCTCTCTAGTGGTGATCTGGGGTTTTATCAGATGACTTATCAGCAAACCCCTATTATATAATGTTGCATATTTCTTAACCAGGTCTCCAGATAAGATCTTTTGGGATGAGTACTGTACTCCTCATTTTGAAAGTGAGGTGAGTAAAACCAAATTCAGATGCGTACAAATGTCTGGAAGGAGTGGAGTGAGGAGTACAATTTTAAAAATAATGTAGTTTTTTTCTAGAAAAGAATTGGTCAGGTGCCTCAACTGTCTCATTTTCAGGAACGTCCCTGATTTTACCTCAAAATTTCCTCTGTCCCTCATAAAATATGTGTTTTTGTGACTGAACAGTGGGGACTACAAGCACAAAATAATGTCAAACTTTAAAGTAAGACTCTTCAGAAAATGCATTTAACATTAATCCCCCTATTTTATCAACTTTCTGAGTGAATATTACCAATTTTTAAGATGTGTCCCTGATTAGGGGTCTTTGTCCCCGATTCATGTCCAAGAGGTCAAGAGATATGTGCCGATGATGCATATTCATTTAGAATTTGTCAATGGCAAAAACAGATAATTTATCTATACATTCGGACTCACACATATGGTGTATACATTTATTCATTTTAACCAGGAAGGCGCAAGGAGCTGAGAACAGCTCATTAACTCTTCTTTGGATAGGTCACACATTAAAAAAAAAAAAAAAAACCTTAACCAATGGGAGAACAACTTGCACAATGCGCAATGACAGCACAATGACAGCTACTGCACTCAAAACAGAGAACTCAAACAGAAGCAGCTGTAGGTTCATTAAAAGAACCAATTTAAAACCTTCACAATTCAAAATACATTGTATAAAGTGGACACACAATGGCCCGACTCAAAAGATACTGCCTATCATCAAGAGGTAGGACTTCCTTAACTCACTTGTGGCTCTACCACTTATGAGACATTGTCCTGCCCATTCACTCCTGAAGATAAATGGCATAGTCAGAGGCAGGCCATTCTGTGTCCCACAGTTATGCAATGGTTGAGGGTTTATGAACTTAAATATCACTGATATTTGTTCACGTCTTGTGCTCTGAAGTGAAAAAAATCATGATCCCACTTCCCAAGGCTGAACCTAGAAAAGAACATCAGCTCAGTGTGCCTTTCCTAGCCACCACTGCTAGTTTGTAAATAAATAATATATTTACAGGACACCAGGCAGATAAAATGGCAAAGTAACAACTGATACATTCGCTGATGACAACACTAACAAGACAGCATGATATCTTCTTGGTAATGTTATCATAACTGGAATGCTGAATTAATCAGGCAGCTTTCACAATGCTGATTATATCAAAATAAGCCTGTTCAGCACGGAAGTCAGCAGTTGAAATCAAACAGAAACAGTTAACTCTTCAAACAAACAGCACATTTAAAGTTATACTTGGGGCTGGCCCGGTGGTGCTGAGGGCTGAGGCACTGGACGCCTTATCTCGCGCCACGCCGGCGACCCATGTTCGGGAACGAGCATGGACCGCCGGGGGTCGGCTTGGGAAGAGAAGGATCGAGCGCCTGAAGCTAGCTCTCCTTCTGGGGGGGGTGCCTGCAGGCTCCTGCCGCAATACCGCCCCTGGGGAGCTCGGGAGGTGGTGCGTAGAGGGAGGTAGCAGTGTGGATTCCGAGGCAGTCGGCAGAGAGGTGGAGCAGGAGGTGCGTCTCATCGTGCCTCCTTGCTCGTGGCCCCTCACTGCACGCCGGCGCTGGGGGACTGAGGAAACACACCCTCTCCTCGTCTAGGTTACGACTCCTCACTGCGAGCCATAGGACCATCGGGGCAGACTCCGCTGCACAGTCCACAATCAATGGTCGGGGGGGAGTCGAGGGGGGGTAATCCGGTAATCAAGGTTACATGTGGACCAGGTGCTCTAGGGGCAGACTCCAGTGTGAAGAAGGGTATCGCAATAGGGGAAGTCCGATTGAGTGGTGAGAGGGGGCAGTAGGAGGGATAAAATACTAAGTAAGAAAAAAAAAAAGTTATACTTAGTAGACTGATGTCTAAATAATTTAAGCAAGATGAAAAAAATTTGAAAATTCTAAAAAATCCTTACATTGGGGCCAGGTGGAACGGAGGGCTGAGGCGCTGGATGCCTTACCTCGCGCTACGCTGGCGACCTGGGTTCGGGAATGACCTCAAGTCGTCGGGGTGCTGGTGTGTGGGAGGGAGGGAGGGAGGAGCAGGACTGAGCAAGCTGGCAGGCTGTTCTCCTCTCCCAGGGGTGGAGGGGGTGGCTTGTCACTTCCCTGTAGTTCCGCTCCCACCGGGTGGAGGTCCAGTGCGTAGCGTGGGGCGGGGGGGCGGCAATGTTACAGGCGGGCAGAAGGGGCTGAGCTGGCACCATGGTGTGCATGCATGCCTCCACACAAACGTATGGCCGTGAGCCGGGGCCTTGGGCAGGGAAGCGGGAGAAAAACCTACAAAAACACCATAAAAAAGAAATCTACAGTATATATATATATATAAAAAAAAAAAAATCCTTACACTGGATGCACTTGGTACAACAAGTAAGAGGTCACTCATTTTAATTTAAATGAAGGCTTAGCAATAAGAAAACAGAGGTTTTAAAAAAACAAAACTCAGTATTGTTAGACTTCCAAACACCCTGGATGCAAATCATGAATCACTACGCTGGGTAACTTTGCAAGATGGAAGTTCTTATCAATTATTTACCAAACCACTCTCTTAAACAGGCTCTCCCCTTAAAATGGCATGGTACCTGGTTAAAGTACTTGGGGACTGTTATCCCTAAGACCTTCATAATCTTGAATTGTTATATTACGAACCATTAACGACAGACTTAATCAAATGGGGGCAGCTACCGCTCTCCTTTTTCTCCAGCATCGAGGTTACACATATGAGCATATTTGCTTATTATATTTGTATCAAACACTTCCGCTAATGCCGACACATTACTACTTTACTGTATGGAACAAAATATCATCTCGTTTTATATTGGGGGTGGGGTTCAGAGAGCTTGCATCAGGTATTCACTACTACAATTACCATTGGCCAAAGGTGGGGTCAATTTACAGTACCAAATGTGAGAAATTATGCTATAGCCTCTCATCTCCATACCATAATGTTCTGGATTCTCCCCCAGGCCTCCCAACCTCAGAAAAATACTAAATTTGTTATAAATAAATTGTATGAAATATTGGCCCATCCTATTTGAAAATCTGCACCAAAGGCGGTAGCACTACCACTACACCACAACGGCAGTCACCCTCACAGAAGGTCAGCCATTACCCTTATTATTTACCACAAGCAAATAACAATGGGCACCACCGCTCTTACACTAAGCCTGCTCATACTTACCCTTCTGGCTCAGACCCCCCCCCCCCCGTCCTACGTCCCCGCCCTCCACCCCAAGCTTTGCTCCCCTAAGCCACCCCCTAGCAGCAGCCCAGTCCCCATCCCACCTTGGTCACCCCACTAACTCCTCTGCATCCACCACCTACCAGCACCCTCACACCCTCTGCCCTCCCAGGTCCATCCTGGACCCACCTCTTCTTTGCCATACCTACCCTCCACACCCTACCCATCCACCTCACCCCCACTATCAGGACCTCACATCGGTACCAAACTAAGCATCCTGGTCGCCACTGCCACCTAATTAGATTAATCGCTCTACTCCTACTGCTCTCCAGGAACATACACCTTAACCCTGGACTGATGCCAACTAGCCCTCCCACACCCCACTCTGGAGCTGGTCTCCACATTGCATCACTGAACATATGCAGCATCCTAATGAAATCTTCTGCACTCCAGTGCTGGGTTGTACAATACCAGCCCTACACTATTGCGTTAGTAGAGACCTGGCTCTCCAAAACAACTCCTGACTCTGTTATTTTCCTCCCTGGCTATACCCTGTCCAGGGAAGACCGAGTAGATTAACGCGGCAGTGCGTGCACAATCTACATGCATGACACCCTTATAAGTCATGCGCTCCCTGCCCCCAAGCTTGACTATGGTGCCCAAGCCCTCACCCTAAAAATTACCCCTGACCCAGCCAGGGGCCCACTCTTCCTCACGGTCTCCTACATAGCCCCGAGGAACCAGAACCCAGTGATCCAGTCTCTTCATCGACTACCTCATCTATCTACCACACAAAGCTGAGCAACTCATCCTAGGTGACCTTAATGTCAATTGGCTTGGTACCACTACCTCCCATACCAGGGACTCCTTCGCTGCCCTGGACATGTCCCAGTTAGTTACCCAGCCCACTAGATTCAACCGGACAAGTGGCTCCAGCACCCTCCTAGACCTAATTTTGTCGAACCGCCCTCATAAAATCCGGGATATAAACATCCTCCCTGACTCACTTAGTGATCACTCACCTGTGTTCTGTCTCTAGTCATCTTCCACACCAAAACTCGTATCCCAGGCCACCATGCACCAGCGCCTTCGCCCCGGGGGTCTCAGAAAGCTAAAATTGCATCTAGCTCAGCTGGACTGGTCCCCATCCGACACGCCCCTGATATTGACTCTGCCCTAGACCTCTTCACTAATGCATTCAGCAAGGCCTGTGACCTTTTCGCCCCCATACCAGAATCCATACCAAAAGACAAAATGCCACATGGATCTCCCCATCCCTTACCCAGAAACTTAAGCATAGGGATACTCTCTGGCATACTACTATCGAACCAGGCAAGTTGACTGATAGACAGGCCTACAACACTGCACGTAATAAGTGCACCTGGGCCATTAGACGGGCTAAGGCTGGGCACTATCAGACCACCCTCACATCAACATGGGGTTCCGCCCCGGACTTTCTGGGACAGCATGAAAGAGCTTAATGGGAAGACCTGCTCCCCCCCACCATCCTAGCTCTCCACCGATGGTACCATTGAGCCACTTCGCATAGCTGATTGCCTCAATACTACCTTCTCCGACCTAAGCTCTGTCCTCCCCAACAACTTTTTTGACCCAATCCCCACCTCTATCCCTCCTGCCCTGGATTTCCCTCCTTTCTATTTGCGTGCTATATCCCCCCACGAAGCCAGGCCGCACTTGCAAAAAGCCCTCAGTAGCAACAACCCAAGCTGTGACCCCCTAGACTCCAGGATCCTCCGCTTGGTGTTGAAAGTTGTCCTAGCCCCCCTTACAGACCTGCTAAACCAGTCTCTATGCCTTAGTCAGTTTCCCAGTGCTTGGAAATCAGCAGAAATCACCCTTATACATAAGAGTGGAGATCAGTCCACACATAACAACTACCGGCCGATCTCCATCCTCCCCCTGTTCTCTAAAGCCCTAGGAAAAAATAGTGCCCATTCAACTCTCTTGAGTACCTGGCCAAATATGACATAATGTGCCCAGAACAACATGGATTCTGCCCAGGACACAGTACCACTACTGCTCTCCTGGAGTTCTCTCAATACCTGCACTCTGCTCTTGACTTCAGCAACCTTGCTGGTGCAGTGTTCACAGACCTCTTCAAGGCTTTTGACAATGTCTGTCACCCTCTTCTGCTCGACTCCCTCCACCAACTCGGCTTTTCCACTGGCCCCCTTGCCTGGTTCACCAGCTACCTCTCTGCCAGGTCCCAACGTGTGAAGATCGATGGCTCCCTGTCCAATACCCAGCCCGTTCGCTCCGGGGTACCCCAGGGCTCCATTCTGGGCCCTTTACTTTTCAGCCTCTACCTCAATACTCTCCCCAGCTCCTGCTCAGGTAAAATGCTCCTCTATGCCGACAATGTGGTTCTCTTTGCCTCCCACCCTGATCCCTCTTCTCTCCAGGAATCCCTCCAGCACACATACAACCAAGCTGAAAAGTGGTTCCTTGACCACCGACTTGTCATTAACCTAAAGAAGACCAAGTCAATGCTCTTCTCCCATTACCAAAACAAGGCCAAAAATGCCCCCCTCTTCATTCTCCCCAGCACTCTGCACCCATTGGAGCAGGTGTCCTCTTACAAATACCTAGGCATCACTTTTGACTCAGCTCTCACCTTCCACACCCACATCAATGCCCTATCTTCCACCATAAATTCTCGGATAGGCCTTCTTTAGCGTCATAGAGATTGCTTCCCCCAAGCTGCCCTCCGGCTGTCCATCACCTTCCCCATCCTGTCATTAGTAGACTATGGCCTACCCATTTACGCCGCAGCGGACAACACCGCCTTGACTAAAATCCAGCACTCAATCAATATGGCCTGCAGGCTCCTGACCAGAGCCCCTAGTGCACACACACATGTCTGCTCTACGCCACCGCCAACCTGCTCACCTTTGAGGAGTGTTTGCACTACCAGACCTGCCTATTCACCAAAAAATCTCTTCTAGGGCTCTCCCCCTTTTGGGTCGCTGCGTCCTTGTCTGTTGCCACCCGTAGCTCAGTCAAGGCCACCTTTCTGATACCCAGAACCAAGATCTCTCTAGCCCAGAGGTCTTTCTATTACCGAACCCCTGCTTGATTCAACTCCCTCCCACCCTGCATCACAGACACTGCCAAAATTGGTCCCTTCAAAATCGCCCTCCAGAACCATCTCTTCGACACTTGCTGCTGTAGATGCACCTAATTAATCCTACTGTGGGACCCTCCTGTCAGGCCCCCAGACTTGAAAATGTCCTCCAGACAGCATATTCTCTACCCCCTCCTTCCCACCCCACTCCCCATCCAAACCTCCTCCCTCTCTAGGTATTCTCCCCAGCACATCCAGGGCTGTACCTTGCATATGATTGTAACATTTTATAAGTTATATTAAGCATCCTAGGTGTTCTCTATGTTTAATGTACTGCACCTGAACTGTTCACACTGTTGTAACCTCATTATGTAACTGTCTACCCTCCCTGCGACGAGGTGCCTTTGTAAATGAGTCCATGACTCAAAGGTTGTAAATCTGACTTTCTAATAAATAAATAAATCACTCAGTTCCACAGTAGATAGAGCAATCTATTTATTTCACAGCCTAAACACTGAGAATATGGTTTAAGGTTAAACACAATCTGAAACTGGCTCAGATATTTTATTACTACAGAGTACTAGCTGTGGATGAAGATATCCTTCCAATTCAGATTGATATGTCCTTTCAAAGGTGGAGATGGTTAGGATTGACTTAAATCTATCAATTTCTAGACTCTCATGGATCATCCCCTTTGAAACATTATGAAGTACATATAACTTGCCAGGCAGGGAACATTACTGATACCATCAGGTACGTACATATCTTTTACATATAGCATCAGACTGGACCCACCTCCCAAACCCCGTCCCATTACTACTGCCCATATTTGTAGATACTCTAAGAGACGTTCCATGGGGGCATTTAATAGGACATTTGAATAAAGAATTACAGGACATTCTAGCTGACTCGACTCAGTCGACCCTAGACAGCTGGAATAAGAAGTTAGGTGAGTCAATCCCTCTGGACAAGTGGTTGAGGGCTTTACCAGCCCTGAAGGTCACTTCCTCCACTGTCTGGAGGAATCTGCATGAAAATGTCAGTATTAATATTTTCATATTCTGGCAGTGTTAATGAAATTTCTGCCTTCAAAATATGGATGATGCTCGAGAGGCTATGGGAAAAAATGAGCTATGTAACTGGTCTTCTTTATAAATCCCTCAGGGACTATTGGAAGGAGTCCACTGGAAATGTTTTGGCCAGATGGAATAAAGAATTAGATACTCAAATTTCTTACGACAAATGGTTAGAAACCAATTATTTTTTCCATGAAGGCCTCACACCTATTGGCTTGAATATATCTGGAAATGTTGCATGCATTTTTTTCATTTCTCCAAATAAACTGACCAAATTTCTCCCACAAAGTTTTGCTGGGTGCTGGAGAAAGTGTGGGCAGACTAGGGCAAACATCTCATATATTCTGTATGTGCCCGGGGGTCTCCCAATACTGGAAGGATATCTCCAAGAGTCTCCAATCTCTAATAGACCCTACTTTTGTCTTAACAAATCAAATGATTCTTTTATACATTAGAGAGGATAGCTTTGTTTCCCCGAACAACAGCATACTGTATTTATATTTAGCCGCAGCAAAAAAGGTGATAACCCGTCTTTGACGGACAACTACCATCCCTACTTTGACACAATGGCATTCCATAATGTCTGAGATTTATTATTTGGAAAGGCTGCATGCATGTAGGACAGATACTACTTCTCAATTTGAACTGTATTGGAGGTCCTGGGTGTTTTATATCTCCCTGCTGGATGAAGCTTTTATCCCTTGAAGCAGTGAAAAGCCTTTTTGTTCTTGGACCAGAATTGTTTTTCTTTTTCAAACAATCAGAACAACGTAAAACTTCCCTCCTGTATTTGTATATATCTTTTTCCATAATATAGCAATATTATATGTACGAGTTTATTGTATGGGTGTATATCTGCTGTAATACTGACAATAAATAAAGTATATAAAAAAAAAAAAAAAAAGAAAAATGAGCTGATCAGGTTCATATATTTTGGCCTAACCCACTTCTGACCTCCTACTGGGAGGATACAGCAGATCAGCTGGAAGAATTGTCAGGCTTGGGCTCCTGGTCCTCCCCAAAGTTAGTCCAATCTGTTCCACCATCGGACATCTGCCTCCCTCCCAGATCCCTCATATACACATACTGAATATACTTGTGGCAAAAAAAGCTATTACATGATACTAGAAGACTTCAGTGGTTTCAACAGTACATACTTGGTGAAAAATAGCTGGGGAAATTTACAAAATGGAACGACTTACTGCGTCACTTTGTGATAGGTCTGACCAATTTAGAACAAGGTGGCACCATTGGGTATATGTCTTGGATACTGATCCTGATTTTGTTCAGTAGAAAGGATCTCTGCAACAAAAATACTTCTAAACCTGAAGGGGTAAGAGCCAAGAAGCAATATTAGATAGCGTTCATAAAAACAGAGATTCTGACGGCAGATAAGGACCGCTTGGCCCACCTAGTCTGCCAGTTTCCCTACCTACAGGATAAGCTGCAGATCCTAGTTAACCAACAGTCTATTTCTTCCTACCACCCACAAGAATTGCCTTATGTCTGTCCCATGCATTCTTGAATTCTCCCCAGTAGAGGAGTATAGCTGTAACAGCAGCTCCTTCTTCTTGGTGTTCTCTGCCTGTTCTCTGGCAGAAGCCAGACTGTTTTCTGTATTGCTAGGAAATGGATGCAGATGGAGTGGATGGGAATGTGGTCTTTATCCCTCTCTTTATAAATTAAACTTGAATATTTTGGTTTGCATCAACAAAACATCACTACCTCACCTGTATGAATATGTGTTTGTATGCAATGCAACTGCTTGTATCATGAATGCTTCGGTAAAAATTAAATAGAAATTAAGCTGGATATCAAACTGGTTAAGGGATAGGAGGCAAAGGGTGGTGGTAAATGGTAGGCACTCAGGCAATAGAAGAGTGACTAATGGAGTGCTACAGGGCTCGGTGCTGGGACCGGCCCTCTTCAATGTCTTCATAAGCGACAATGCAGAGGAGTTTGAGAGGAAGCTGTGTCTCTTTGTGGATAATACAAAATTCTGCAACAGGGCTGATGCTCAGGAAGGGGTGGAGAGAATGCAAAGGGATCTGAGAAAACTGGAGGAATGGTCTAGGGGTTGGCAGCTGGGTTTCAATGCCAAAAAGTTCAAGGTTATGCACTTAGGGTTGCAAAACCCAGGGGCTGTGTATAAGATGGGGGGAGTAGAGACTATAGTCACCAAGCAAGAAAGAGACCTAGGGGATCAACATACCTGATTACCTCAAGGTAGCTGGCAGTGTGACAAAGCAGTGGGAATGGTTAGCAGGATGCTGGGATTCACTGGGAGAGGGATTTCTAGGAAGGAGGTGGTGGTGCTGCTGCTGAATTGCTCACTGATGAGGCCGTACCTGGAGTACTGTGTCCAGTTCTAGAGACTGCACCTCCACAAGGTCATTGAAAAGGCGGAGGCAGTATAGAAGGAGCAACCAAAATAGTGAGGGGATTGCATGATAAGCCATATGAGGAGAATTTGCAGGAACTCAACATGCACTCCCTTAAAGAGAGGAGAGTGAGACAGGACATGACTGAAACCTACAAGTACCTCGCAGGAGTGAACAAGGTGTAAGTGGAGGGTCTATTTCAGAGAGAGAAAGGCACTAGAACAAAGAGGTATGCAATGAAGCTAAGGGAGGAAGTTAAGAGAGATGTGAAGAAGTACTTCTTCACAGAATAGGTGGTGGATGACTGGAACAACCTGCCAGAGGAGGTAGTGGGGGCAAAGACGGTGGGGAGCTTCAATCACGCATGGGATACACACAGGGGCATATTAGGCAGAGGAATGGGGGAAAGGAGTGACACCTGTGACTAACAAAGGTCAATGGTGACAGAATAGACTGGGACAAAGGGCAGACTGGAACAGCCTAACGGTCTTTTTCTGCCGACAAAATCTGTGTTTCTATGTTAAGCAAGATAGTCAAAGAAATGTTAATTTCATTACTGAAGCTTCCTGCGGAGAATCTTTTCTTTACTTCAAAAGCTTACAGGGTTCCCATAAGAAATAGTAAAAATAGTCAAACCAGCCACAATGGGCTCCAAACTTCATTTGGTGTCAAAAAAGGACATAAAATGATTACAAAAACAGCAAAAAAAAGTGAAGAATCAAATATTCTTAAGATCAAGTTGCTCAAGACCAACTGGATAACAATGCGACAGTAAAAGCAGTAGTATTTGTTGGTGCAAAATAAATTTTATCATATAGTTTTAGTAATAACGTTATTTCTGGCAAAACATCAATATTTCCATTTTTCTTTTCATTATATTTCATCCCTGAACTGAAATTTTAGGTTTTGAAGTGTAAAAGTTCCTGCTCTTGTACCAAGCCTGCCTGTCCCTACAGGTCCACTGAGAGCTGATTACCAAAATGACGCTCCTGGTCTTTGACTATGTGGATGCAGTCTAAGCACTGCCTCCCTCTCCTCTTCCCTTGCCAGAATGGACATCATCTGTAGCACTTTCTGTCACTCTGCTACCAACCCCCCCACCCCCAATATTCATCACTGCTCCCTCTACTTCTCCCTATCCATCCTCCCTCTACCACGTTTAGTTTAGTTTATTCAACTACTCATTGCAGCCAAATACCACACAAGGAAAGTATTGGCTGAAGTTACATACATTACAAAATACATACATTTTAAAGAAAGGAAAGAATTATAAAAAAAAGGGGGGAAAAGCATGCCCAAATATACAACAAATCACATGGTAATCTATACCTAACGTAAGCTTACAAAGCGATTATACACTATAGAGGTAAAAATGTATATTACAATAAAGAAGCTTCTTACATCTGTCAAAATTTGTCATACTTCACAAGGGGGGTTTATTCATCTAAAAAGCACATAAAGAAGGATGTCTTGTACTTCTCTGTTCTAAAGATTGGTTTTCGCCATCTAACCTGCTTCCTTAAACAATACACCATCTCTTCTTGTAATGGCAGCAAGGAATGTCATTTATGCTGGGAATCACATATTTATATTAACAATTTCCTTGCTATATCTTTCCTCCTTTCATCTAACCTTACCAGATTACATCTTTTTAAAGTCTCCTCAAAGGGCCCTCAGCTCCCAGGATTATCTATACTACCCTTTTATGTATTCTTTCCTAACTCCTTGCTTTCAAGTTTTGTAAGACCTGCATCCCATACTGAGGAATCATATTCCAATACCGGCCTAATTACAGTACAATACAAATAAGTCAAATCCTCTTAACACCTGCCCTGAAATTCAACACTGTCAGGAAGCATACCCTAGAATTTCCCCTTTTTAGCATCCCCTCTACCTGTTCCTTCCAAAATCATGCTGAAAGATGATTGCCAAGAGTTTCACACTTTCAACCCTTTTTATTTCAACCCCTCCAAACAGTATGGGGGACTCCACTAATTTATTTGTTTTTCCAGATCTGACTTCTTGATTTTTTCCAGATTTATCTGCATCAAATTTTCTTTAGACCACTGTTCAGTTTTTCCCAAATCATTTTGCATAGTACTCTGATGTCTCCAAGTCTATCAATTACAGTAGTGTTATCCACATATTTAATGCATGGTCCCCTCAGTTTGCAAATCATGAATCATCATCAAGAATAACAAAGGTCCTAACTTTGTTCCTTGTGGTACTCTACTATTAATATATTCTACCTTGGAGCCTGCTCCCTCCATTTCGATCCACTGGGACTTCCCTTCCAAAAAAAATCACAGATCCATCTCACAATACACTCAGGAATGCCTAACATTTGCAAGTTCTTTAATAAAGTTTTATGATCTATCAAGTCAAAGGCTTTCCTATAATAAATCAATACAGCCCTCACCAACTCCCCCTCTTCCCACGCTTTCATACACAGTTCCAAAACAGTTAACATTGCTAAATTTGTCGAACTTCCCCTTCAAAGATTCAAACTGTTTTTTATCAGTCTGATTTGAGACAACTTCCATCACCCACTTTGTAATAAATTCTTCACACACCTTAGACACCACACAGGTTAGTGAAATAGGTCTAAAATCTTTTTTTATGTCCTGGGGTACAGCCACTTTAGACAGTGGTAGGATATGCATCTGTTTCCATTATTCTGGTAACTTTCCTGACAGGACGGATTTATTAAATATGTTACATACCCATGGGGCAATCAAATTGGCTCCCACCTTCCAGACCCAATTTGGTATCACATCGGGGCAGACAGCTTATTTTCAACCTTTTTAAAGATTTCACTATTTCATCCACTGTGACAAGGTATTTTTCAGGTACCTCCCATAGTTCCCCCTCTATTTTCTCTAATGGCTCCAACCCTTTACTCACCTCACACTATGTTTTATTCAATTCCTGTACAAAATTAGTATTTTTATCTTCTTCTTCTTCAACCCCACTTGATCTTCTGATTTACTACATTGTAAAAACTCCTTTGTTTTAACCCACCACTTCTGCGGGTCCAACCTTCTCAAAC
The DNA here is from genome assembly GCA_016271365.2 of Neoceratodus forsteri. Lineage (NCBI taxonomy): Eukaryota > Metazoa > Chordata > Ceratodontiformes > Ceratodontidae > Neoceratodus > Neoceratodus forsteri. The sequence goes on along the minus strand of CM057455.1, from coordinate 1,680,098,266 downwards.
CATTCACTTTTTGAACATGATAAATTTGTTTTAGCCCACCCAACCTGTTCACTTTGCTTCTCAACTTACTGTACTTTTTCCCAATCGTTAGTGCCCTTTGTCTTTTACTTATCAATATTTTAAATTTTTAATTCACACAGGGTTTACCCCCTCCGAACTAATTCCTTTACTGGGGAATGCTGTCAATTATTTCTAGCAAGGCATTTACCAACTTTACCCAACCAGAATTGGCAGGATCCAATTTAAACTATTCCTTATCCAATTTTCCTGCAACTGCATCTAACACTCTTTTTTTCTTTTCTCTTGGCCATTTTCTACTCAGAATTACCTGTCTCATTTCTCTTTGCTTTCTACACCCCTCCTGACTTGAAGCAATTACCACAACCTTATGATTCAATAACCATATAGGAGAGGTATGACATTTGGTTGTTCATACCAATCAGCCAAATTCATCACTACTACATCTAAAACGTTTTCCCCTGGTTCCTTCCTCAAGCAACTGTTAAGATTTCTCCCTTGTGTTATTTTTAACATAGGTAAATGATTTGCATTTCCCATAAGTACTTTACTCACTACCTGGGTACTTTTCCCAAATTCTATCAATGCATCAATTTATGTGTTTAATCATACTCCACTTATTATTTGAAGGGAGTGATAAAAACCTCCCACAAAAAAGGCTTACAGTTTCTGGGCAACCGTGGTATCTTTATTTCCATCCACAGTGTTTCGAAACCCTTCTGTTCTAATTCTACCATTCTTCGATAGGGCAATTTATCTTGAACATAACATGCAATCCCTCCCCCTTTTTTTCAACCCTATCTTTCCTTTCCACGTGATACCCTTTTATTGTGATTGCATTACTGGCCACATGTGGGGCACACCAAGACACAGTGATTATAGCTATCTGTACAAGATTTAACCTCAATATTTCACTTGACTCATCATTTTTTGTAACTAATGCTCTTACAATAGCATTCAAAACTATTGGAACACTTTTTTTGTTTCGGTTTCTATCGTCAATAAATTTGATACATCACATTTTCTTGTATCTTTATACCCTGTATCCCTCCTTCCCCTTTGTGTAATTCTAACAGGAATCTGATTCTGTGTTTCTAAAACCTCTTACTTGTGCTGTGCACCTCACAGTGCACAGGTTTCCCCAATTTATCTTTCTTCCTATTGTTTCAGTTCTATAATGACTAATTACAACAGGAATATGCTACTATTTAAGTCTGTATCCTCATGCATAGACATTCCTTCTTTAGCCAAACATTTTGATCCACGTATATATTCCTTCTATGTTACTCTTATTCCCAAACTTCTTGTTCTTTTCTAACAGGCTTCAAAAATAGGGTGCAACAATAACTACTAGCAAAACGACCCATGTACAATTCACTGTATGCAGGCTATATCCCCTTTCCTTATTTATACCCTACAAAAAAAGTTGTCTTAAAACCTTATAAATATTTGGTAACCCTCCTTTGCCTGACTTATACACAATAAAACTTGACAACAATACTTCAATTTGTAAAATAAACCCCCCCTTTTTTAATAGCCTCCCCCATGCCGTCGCCTGTGACTTGAAGAGGATTCTCGCCACTCCTGCGAGAGTCACTCACGCCGAAGAGCCACTCAGAGAGCCGCTAGAAGCTGACTCTTTAAACTGTGGTGCCCCACCCTTCCCATCGCCACAACCAGCCGCTCCCATTGCCGGTTACTGACCGCTGCCACCAGGTCAGACAGGGATGATTCCTCGGATGCATTCAGTAGTGGGCAGTTATCACTATACCTGCTGCCGGGCACACGAACAGATCCAGAGAGTGTCTGGAAAGAAAGTTCAAAGCGGCCGCACTGAGGAAAAGTAACAGCGGCTCTCTTTTAAACTGTAGTGCCCCGCCTCCTTCCCTACGTCACCACCAGCTGTCTCCCGGTGCTGGTTACTGACCGCTGCCACCAGGCTGGACTGAGATGATTCCTCACATGCAGTCAGTAGTAGGGAGTTATTACTGTTCTTGCTGCCAGGTACACAAACTGATACAGAGTGTGTCTGGAAAGAAAGTTCAAAGCAGCCACACTGAGGAAAAGCAACAGCGGCTCTCTTTTAAACTGTAGTGCCCCGCCTCCTTCCCCACATCACCACCAACTGTCTCCCGTTGCTGGTTAGCGATCACTGCCACCAGATCAGACTGGGATGATTCCTCGGATGTAGTCGGTAGTGGAGAGTTATTACTGTTCTTGCTGCCGGGCACACAAACAGATGCAGAGTGTGTCCAGAAAGACACCGCCCCTTCCTCTTCCCTTGCCAGAAAGGGCGCCATCTGTAGCACTTTGTTACTCTGCCACCAACCCCCCTCCCCCATATTCATCATTGTTCCCTCTAATCCTCCCTATCCATCCTCCCTCTACCATCAAGTCACCAGAACCACTGCGCCTCTTTCATCTCCAAATACTGCTTTAGGTCTCTACCATCTTACCTAGTCACATTCCTCTCACACATTCCCTCTGCTTCATACTCCTTCCACTCCAGGGATCACTGCACCTTCTCCCTCCCCCACCCTCACTCCTCTGCTGGGCAGTCAGCCTTCTCCTCTCGCCTACTCCCCTCCTCTCTCCACTTGTCACTCTTCCTCGTTTGCTGGTTTGGGTCTCTACTATCTTACCTACTCACACTCCTCTCACGCATTCCCTGTGCTTCATACTCCCTCCACTCCAGGGATCCTCGCATATTTTCCCTCCTCCACCCTCACTCCTCTGCTCCTTTCCTAGTGGACTAGCTTAACAGGTTCAGTTAGATACACAAGAGAAGACAAGAATAGGTAATTAATTTACCCTCACTCTGTTTGTTGTCAAAGCAGGGGTCCTTGGCTTAATCTTTTGTGCTATTTGTTTTCTTTTTGACAACTGAGGCAAAAAAAAAAGCTGCACTCTGCTCTGCATCTTTAAACATGAAAGGATGTAAAAGTATAAATAAAACATTGTAAGTTGAGTTATTATATAACATCTTAGGATATTATTTAGGAATTTGGATCAAAGATCAGAATAAATTGGACAGTGTATTGCCAAGTGAGCTAAAGATTCAGGAATAGACGAGTTACATAAACACCCAAGTTCTCTTGCTAAAGTAGGAGTATTCAGAATTGATTAAACCAAATCTTGAACATGTTAAAAATTTTCTTTTAGTAGGAATTAGTGAAAGAAAAAAATATTCTTCCAAATTGTGTTCAATTTTATTAGCTCTGTACCAAGAGGTGCATTTCTGGGATCTAATCACTTCCATATCCTTTTTTCATGCAAGAGCATATAGTTTTTTTCTTTACATAAAGTTTGTATTGTATAGAAATAGATATATTCTTTTGGAAATCCAGCCAAAAGTGATTAAGCTTAGTTTTATCGAGAATCTAATTAGAGCCGAAAGTCATTTAGATTTTATGCCCAGTTACTGCCAGTTTGTTTTTAATTTTTCTTGAAGACAGGCAAGGAGGAGAATATTATATTTATTATTTTCAACTGATAGGATACACAGCATAGTTGAATAATAGTACTGATAGGGATTTTTTCACCAGCTCTGCTCTAACCATTGCCAACGAGGATGACAAAGGAACCATTAATAGTGTTTTGTAAAAGTATAATAAAGGGGTCTCAAGTGCCAGAAAATGATCAGTGGCCCACACTTCAGCTCCATAAGTCAACAGTGGATTACGTTTTGCATCAACAGCTTGTAAGGTTAGGGTTATAGCAAGACCGCCATATTTACACTGGAACTTTAAGAGTGCCTTGGCATTTTGTTTAGCTTTTGTTATTTGGATTTTATGATGTTGCAACCTATTTGTGTTTGCTGTTACTTTAATCCCTAGGTAAACATATTTCTTAATGGTATCGATTTTTGTTTATCCAAATAAAAAGAAATTAGTGTTTTTGGAGCCAGAAATCAATTACTTCGTTTTGGTTAAATTTATTTTGAGTTGGAGATTTTTGCTTTTTTCATTTCCCTGAGGCATCCATTGTGAGGATCTGCTGAGGAGTCGGGGGAGAATGGAACACCCTGTAACAGGTTCCGGTCATCCATCCACCGTATCAGAGCACAGCAGAGGAGGAACATGATGGTGACCATTTACTCTAACTTGTCCATCAGCTGATCCCATTATATCCAAAGAGTCCTATGCGGTATGCGCATATGGAGTTGGGCAAAGGGGACCATAATGATGGCCTCAGCCATAAGCCCCAGCAGACATAACATCATCTGAGCTGACATATGATGTCTTCTGTCTATCAGCTGGGCCTAGGCAATAAGGGCCTCCACCCTGTCTGCAGGTATGAAGACAGTGCCCACTGCTGTGTCCAGCACTGCACCAATATTTATTTATTTTTATTTTTTTTTGATGACCGGGTAGGTGCACTAGACTTACTGAAGGCACTGACAAGGAATGAATACGGATTTTGATACATTCACCGTGACCAGGGCCCCGCATTTTCCACGATTCACAGATAAGGCAAACTGGAAATATCCCGCGGGTCATGGCACCAGCAACAACGTCCTTTGCCAGCGGGGTGCCCAATCCCCATCGGCTTCACTACCCCCTCTCAAATGTGTGTATGCCGCTGGAGCCCCATCCAGCGTGGCAACTCCTTTGCCGACGGGGTGCCCGATCCCGTCAGCTTCACTGTCCCTCCAGCCTGCCTGGAGCCACGCTGGGCCACCCCAGCATGGCAAAGCTTCATTGCTGACAGGGTGCCCAATTCCCCGTCAGCTTCACCGTCCCAAATGTTTGTTATGCCACGCTGGGGCCACCCCAGCGTGGCCATCCTCTGCCGGCAGGGGTGCTCAATCCCCGCCGACTTCATTATCCCTCCCAAGCTGCCTGGTGCCCTGGGAGCCCACCCCAGCATGGCAAAATCTTCATTGCCGACAGGGTGCCCAATCCCCGTTGGCTTCACCATCCCCAAATGTTTGTATGCCATGCTGGGAGCCCACCCCAGCATGGCAAGCTCATTGCCGACAGGGGTGCCCAATCCTAATCCGGCTTCACCATCCACCCAAAATGTTTATATGCCATGCTGGAGCCCACCCCAGCGTGGCAAAAATTCCTTGCCGATGGGGTGCCCAATCCCCTTCAGCTTCACTGTCACGCCCCAAGCTGCCTGGTGCCACACTGGGAGTCCACCCAGCATGGCAAAATCTTCATTTTCTGACAGGGGTCCAATCCCCATCGGCTTCACCATCCCCCAATATGTTTGTATGCCACGCTGAGGCCACCCCAGCCTGGCAAAAGGTCTTTGCTGATGGTGGTGCCCAATCCCCGTCGGCTTCACTGTCGTCCCCCAAGCTGCCTGGTGCCATGCTGGAGCCCACCCCAGTGTGGCAAAAGCTTCATTGCCGATGGGGTGTCAATCCCCGTCAGCTTCACCGTTCCCCCAAGCTGCCTGGTGCCACGCTGGAGCCCACCCCAACATGGCAAAAGTCCTCCTTCGCGTATAAAAAAAAAAAAAAAATTCCATCAGCTGATTCTTTTGCCCCCTCCCCAACCGCACCCACCCTCTGCGTCCCACCTCCACACCCCCACCTCAACCCATTCTACCTCAGAGCCCAGCACGATGATCTTGTGGACCGGGAACCGTCTGCACTCTTCAAAGCCGACGCGAACTGAAGAAATGCGGTAAGCTGTATAATGGCATAAATGGATTTTTTCAACTTTAGTGCATATCTCAGCCATTTCTGGGAATATTTTTCACCAAATTTTCAACATGGGGTTTTGGGCCCCACCTCATGAACTGTGACACTGTTATTTCGTTAATCGGTCCCAAAAGGTGGTTCCGCAGTCACTGCGCGGAACCACCTTTCCGGAATGATTAACGAAATGACAGTGTCACAGTTCATGAGGTAGACTCCTAAAAACCCTATGTTGAAAATTTGGTGAAAATATTCCCAAAACAACTGTTTAACGAGGCCTGTGTTGCATGGCGGTTCCTCTTGCCTGTACATAACTCCGAGCATTTTTTATATTTTTACTCCAGATTTTCAGGATTACCATTTTACCATACCTCCTTATGAACAGTACAACTGTCATTTTTCACATCTCACCCGAAATGTGTTTTCGTACATGTAGCGCACAATGGCATGGTCGGTGTGCGAAATCAATGTTCCGGGCAGATTAATAAAATCACAATGATACTGTTCATGAGCAGAGGTCTTGAACTGGCTATGTTGAAAATTTTGTGACAAACGCCCATAAAATGAATGTGTTACGAGCATGCGTTGCGCAGTTTCTACGCACGCTCATAACTTCGAGCATTTTTAATATTTTCACTCCAGACTTTCAGTATTGCCATTTTACCACACCTCCTTATGAACAGTACAACTGTCATTTTTTACATCTCACCCGAAATGTGTTTTCGCACATGTAGCGCACAATGGCGCGGTCAGTGTGCAAAATCAATGTTACGGACAGATTAATAAAATCACAGTGATACTGTTCATGAGCAGAGGTCTTAAACTGGCTATGTTGAAAATTTGGTGACAAACACCCATAAAATGACTGTGTTACGAGCGTGCATTGTGTCAGATATGGCAAAAAAAACAAAAGAAGGAAAAAATTAAGGGTAAAAATGTGCCACAGAATTGCCGCAGAAATTAGAGTTGAGTACCGCAGAAGTTCTGCGGCAAATGAGAACCCTGCCGCAGAACTTTGCTCCGATGTGCCGCAGAAAAATCAGGGCCCTGACCGTGACACACAGTTCCTTGAACAACTGTCCCGTTCTGGACAATGTGTACAGAATCACTTCCCTGAACAGGGCCTTTCAGAACCAGTCGCCCAGATATGGGAAGACATAAAACCTCTACCTCAAGAGGGCTACTGCCAAAACTGCTATGCATTTTTTAAATACCCATGGTGCTGGGGATAAGCCAAAGAGCAAGACTCGGAACTGGTAACAGTTGCACTCCAGCATATAGCCTGTGGCATTTGCATTTATCTTGATATGAAGGTATGCATACTTCATAGCCAGGACACAGAGCAAATCAACTTTTGTAGCAAGGGGGGTTGACAGCCTTTAAGAGACACCATCTGAAACTGTCTGTATTCAGTGAACAGGTTTAGGTCTCTCTGGTCAAGTACAGGACGTAACTCTCCTGACCACTTGCAAACCAGGAAGTATCTGGACTAGAACCCTCTGTTTCTTTCTTGGGAAGGAGCCAGTCTGATAAGCCGCTTGTGTATGAGCAACTGGCTCTCCCTCCCACCTGTACCCCCAGTGGAAGCAGTGGAGGGGCAGAAGGTGTGAAGTCAGAAGGTAATAGGGGCAGTGGAGGTGCCACTTAGACGAATGCCTTTAGGTACCTTTGTGTGGGCACCAGGGGGTGGGGACCTCCATCACAAATGCAGGGCTGCCGGGAGGCACGGCCACCAAGGGCAGCTGGCTTACGAAATGAGCCCCTACTTTGCAGCATAGTGGTGGGCTGAGGGGTCAGATATCTGAGTGACCTTAAAGTCGTGCTGGAGGTTTGAAGCTCACATAAAGCATTTTCAATCTCACCCCTAAACAGACTGCAGACTACGAAAGGGGGCATTCAGCACAACCTGTTGTACATCGGTGGCAAACCCAACAATATGAAGCCAGGAATATCTCTCAAAGCGTATGTCAAGAGGCAGCAGCCCTAGCAGAAGCATTGGAAGCATCAGATGCAGAGCGCAACAGATGCTTACTAGCATCTGCATTAGCAGAAGCAGCTTTAACCAAGTCTGCCTTGGCAGGACTATCAGGCAGAGCCTGAATAGTAGACACAGCAGATTTCCACAGGCTAGTCTGATATTTAATCATATAAACCTGGTAATTAGCAATTCTGTGGCTTAAGGGTGCAGAGGTCCTTTTGTCCACAATATCTAGCCTCCTGGATTCCTTATCGGGGGCAAAGTGCTCATGTGACTAGGTGCTCTACAGCAATCATGAGCAGCCATGATAACCACTGAATCTGTTTCAGGCTGGGAAGCAAGGAAAAGCTTAGCAGACAGAGCAGGGTACTGCTTACCAGCTTCCTAGGCACTGCAGACAAGATATTAAGCCTATGCCAAGCAGCAAATGTGGTATCCTCTGAAGCAGATCATACAGGAGGGAGGACAATGGAGGGTGAAGTGGGAACCTGCAAAAACTCTATTAAACTTCCCTTAATGGAGTCTTCCTCCTCAGCATGAAATACCATGGCATCCTGGATTTGTCTGATCAAAGCCTGAACAGAGGCATACTCAGAAGGAGACCTGGGGGTATACATCACAGAGGCCACAGTGCAAGAGGAGAGGGTAGATAGGGATCATGCTCCCTTTCATCAACTTCCAAATACTCCTCCACATTAAGGAGGCCAGGATCATCTGGAATGATGATGAGAGTAAACATTGGAGCTGGCAACGGAGGCAGCAGCTGCGATGGAGGAATAACAGATGTGCTTCTGGATCCCATCGACAATGATGGTGCCAGCGGGGGAAACCCTGCCAACAGCACAGCCGCCATCATCATCGGGAGCGATGGTAACAGTCGGCAAAACAGCTCCAAGAATGACACCAACACAACTCTGGAATCGATGGTACCCCACAAAGGGCCTTGGACTACCAACATCGAAGGGGTAGAACCCAAAGACGTAGGTGGCACACCATCCGTAGTAGGTATGGCAGCGCCAGGGTCGTTCTCCCAATCTTGGTTTCTCATCAACAGCTGGGTAGGCTGTAGTTTCCGCTGCAGTGGATGATGAGGGTTTATTCTCCTTCAGTGGAGACATCCATCTCATTCGCGAAGCATAAGCCTTATCTTTATACTTGTGGTGGTGGCTGGAAGAGGAGGACTTCAAAGACTTTTCTTTGCCTTTGTCCTTGTTCCTTGATGACCACATCAGCCACAGCATCAAATGCCAGGGAATATACTTCCCAGAGGCAGTCAAATGAGAGGGAGAAGCCAGTTTGGAGCCCGTAGCCTTGGCGGCAGCATCCATGGCCTTAAAGGCGATGAAGGTTTTTAAAGCCTTCTTTCAGTATCTCCTTGTGGCCTGACTGAATCCTTGGAAGATCTTGCAGCTAGAAGCTGTGGGACAGGCCCAAACAGCAAACACAAACCGTGTGAGTGTTGCTCCTGTAGATCTTGTAACTGCAGGTACAAAACCTAAACAAAGGTTCTTGCAACAGAGGCATAAAAGGACACCAACTAGTAAACAGGTAAAGTTTAGGAAAATATAAAGTCAAAGAAAATTACACTATTGTTTCTCAGTAAGGTCTGATGAGTGGTTAATGGTGGGAGAAAGAACCAAGAAGCAATGGGGCCGCTCTTGATTATATAGGTGCAGACGCTGCATGTCACTGGGCAGCCCCGACTAGCAGAAGTTTCCAAGTTGTCGTAACACTGAAGACTTACAGTTCCAAAGGTGTGGCCCAACAGAGGAGATATCCTTGATGAAGACCAAGAAATTCTGAATCTATTTACAATTTACAAGTGCGTAAAGAGGGGCTCTGGCACCAGGATACACTTTACTAGAACCTACTGTACACAATGGGAGGGTAGGCGTTGCAGGACACAGGCCTACATAAAAGAGGAGCAGGGAGAATCTACCACATGTTTGGGGTTGGGGGGAATGATAAAACTCTAATTCAAATTCAAGCATCAATGGGCAAGAGACATTAATATCCAGATTACACAGGAAAACTGGCAAAAATGCTGGAACTACACTTATCATTCCTGTAAGGAAGCACAGAGGAAATCTGAGCAATATAAACTTGCACACAGATGGTACCGTATCTCTTACATGCCAAAAAATGAAACAACTCCCTCATGACAATTACTGGAGGTATGGCATGCAGGAGGCAGCCTTAGCCTATATACTGTACATCTGTCCTACCCTAAAGGAATTCTACTCATATGCTAAAGATGTCTGTGAGCAAACAATAGGTCACACCTTACCAGACCATCTAGCATTATATCTTATGAGGGACTGCTCAACTCCACACAGTGTACCATACAAAAGGAAGCATTGGCTCATGACAGCCTCTCTCAGTGCAAAAAGATTAACATGCACAAAAACACGTATCCTGGATTTTAGGAGGGCAGACTTTGGGAAAATGGGGACATGCTTGAAAAAGGCACTACTGGGAATGGGGAGGGAATCAGGGCTGGAGGAACAGTGGGCAATATTTAAAACAGGGATTACAAGTGCAACAGAATTATGCATTAAAGAGGTTAGCAAGGGGAAAAGAAGAGGAAGGCATTATGGTTTTCCAAGGAGGTAGCGGAGAAAGTGAAGCCAAAAAGATTACATTCAAGCAATACAAAAAGGCATGAGCAGAAGGATAGGAGACGTAGCAGGAGAAGCAAAGGGAGGTCAGTAAGGGAAGTCAAAGGTCAGACAGAAAAGCGCATCGCAAAATCAGTGGGGAGAAGGGAAAAAACCTTTTACAGGTACATAAGTGAAAAAAGGGCAAAGGGAGGGATAGTGAGATTGAAGGGGGAGGACAGGGGCCATGTGGAGGATGACAACAGTAAAACTGACGTACTGAACAGATATTTCTGCTCAATCTTTACTGAGCAAGAGGAGGGTAATGGACCTGAAGGGAGTACGAGGGGTGGAAACAGCGCAGAAATGGACACAAGTCCCTTTACACGGGAAAGGGTCCTAAAGGAACTGGAAGGAATAAGAGTTGATAAAGCAATGGGGCCAGATGGGGTGCGCCCCAGTGGTCCTAAAGGAACTAAAAGAGGTGGTGATTCAACCTCTAGCAATCCTGTTTAGCCGATCACTGGAAACAGGGGAGGTACCCAAAGACTAGAGGACAGCAGATGTAGTCCCCTTATACAAAAGTGGGAACAAAGAGGAAGCTGGGAACTACAGACTAGTCAGCCTGACCTTGGTAGTGGGGAAGATCATGGAAGCACTACTGAAGGAGAGATTGGTGGAACATCTGGTTGCCAACGGACTACAGGACTCAAAGCAGCATGGTTTCACCAGGGAGGAGGTCATGCCAGACCAACCACATTGAATTTTTTGACCAGGTGACAAGGGAGGTGGATCAGGGAAGGGCAGTGAACGTGGCCTATCTGGACTTCAGCAAGGCCTTTGACACTGCCACACAGAAGGCTATTAAATAAACTGGGGAATATGGAAGTGGGCAGAACAGTAGTGTGGTAGGTGGGTAATTGGCTGGGCGGCAGGACACAGAGGGTGGTGGTAAATGGCTGTCACTCCACAGAGGGAAGAGTGACCAGTGGGGCACCACAGGGATCAGTGCTGGGACTGGTCCTAGTCAACATCTTCATCAGTGACATTGTGCAGGACCTAGAAGGCAGAATTTCCCTGTTCACTGATGACACGAAGCTCTGTAACAGAGTGGACACACCAGAGGGTGTAGACAGAATGAGGAGGGACCTGCAGAAGCTTGAAGAATGGTCAAGGGGTTCGCAGTTGAAATTCAATGCAAAGAAGTGCAAGATAATGCACATGGGGCACAAAAACCCTGGAACAACATATCAGTTGGGGGGGGTGAGGATATAGCATGCACTAAGCAGGAAAGGGACCTTGAGGTTCTCATCTCTGATAACCTCAAGGTAGGGAAACAGTGTGACAAGGCAGCAAGTAAAGCAAATAAGATGCTGGGATGCATAGGCAGGGGCACCACCAGCAAGAAAAGGGAGGTCATAATTCCACTATACAAGACACTAGTGAGGCCCACAACTGGAGTACAGTGTACAGTTCTGGAGACCTTACCAACGTAAGGACATAGAAAGGGTAGAGAAGGTTCAGACGAGGGCAATATAGAACATAGAAACATAGACTTTGATGGCAGATAAGAACCGCTTGGCCCACCTAGTCTGCCCATTTCCCTACCTAGAAGATAAGCTGCAGATCCTATTTAACCAACAGCCTATGTCTTCCTACCCCCCCAAAAAAATTGCCTTATGTCTGTCCCATGCATTCTTGAATTCTCCCACAGTTTTAGACCCCACAACCTCCTCAGGAAGGCTGTTCCATGCGTCCACTACCCTCTCTGTGAAAAAATACTTCCTCACATTGCCCCTGAGAAATCCCCCCTCTATCTTCAAATTGTGTCCCCTTGTTCTTGCACATCTCTTTTTCTGAAAGATGCTACCGTCTTGGACTTTGTTGATTCCACTGAGGTACTTAAACGTTTCTATCATGTCCCCCCTCTCCCTCAAGGGTATACATATTAAGCTCATTTAGCCTCTCCTCATATGGCTTCTCTTGGAGACCCTGCACCATTTTAGTTGCCCTCCTCTGAACTGCCTCCATCCTGTCTATGTCCTTGCGGAGATGGGGTCTCCAGAACTGGATGCAGTACTCCAGAGATGGTACAAAGACGGTACAGGGATTGCATCACAAGTCCTATGAGGACAGGCTGAATTACTTAAATATATAACTCCCTGGAGGAGAGGAAAGAGAGAGGGGATATGACAGAGATATACAAGTACCTTACAGGGAGGAACAGGGTGCGGGAAATACAGGTTACTCACCTGTAACAGGAGTTCTAGGAATGGTATATGTTGTTCATCCACACTTATTGGCAGGTATCCTTGCCGCTTTAAATCTTGCCGGAAGGTCTTCAAGCTGGCTCCTCCCACCCACCCGGGTGGTATAACTCTCGGCTCCGCCCCATGACGCCAGATCTGGCCCGCTGGAAGCTCAGGTTGTGCGTCGAAGCCGGGGAGGTCGGTGGGGTGTAGTGGATGAACAACATATACCATTCCTAGAACTCCTGTTACAGGTGAGTAACCTGTATTTCTAGGGACATGGATATGTTGTTCATCCACACTTATTGGCAGACTCCTAGCAGTTCTCCGGGAGGAGGGAGGGAGGCAAGACGCACACCCCCAATACTTACTTGGGAAAGAGAGACTGGAGAACCGAGGCCCCAAAACCAGCATCCCGGCGTGACTCAAGGTCGATGTGGTAATGGGTAATGAAGGTGTTTGCTGACTTCAGGTAGCAGCCCTGCAGATTTCCTGGATAGGGCGTCCTGGAAGCAGCCACCGATGCAGCAGTATGGCGGGTAGAATGAGCTCTTATCCTCTGGGAGGCTCCATGCCGTCAACTTATGCAGAGATCTATGCAGGAGGTGACCCACCTGCTTATGTCGTCCGCTGGCTGCAGGTCTGCCAGATGCGGCTTCAGCGTGGTGACAAACAGCTGGCGAACCTCTCCCAATTTCAGCCGTGCGCTCTTTGTAATAGGCGGCGCCTTCTAGGGTCCAAAGTATGGAGCCTATATTCGGCCTCCGGTGTGATTGGGGTAGAACACGGCAGAGTCAACACCTGGTTAAGGTGAAACTCGACACAACCTTCGGAAGGAATTTCGTGGGGAAGAGGACAACCTTGTCCCTGTGGAAGATCAGATAAGGAGACTCGATGGAAAGCTCCTGGAGCTCTCCCATCCTTCTGGCTGGCGGATAGCCACCAAGAAGGCGGTCTTCCACGACAGGTGAGAGAGAGCACACCTGTGCATAGGTTGAATAGCTTGCCCATGAGCTTTGCCAGTACCAGCAGTAGATCCCACGGAGGTGGAGGTTCTCGCACCGGAGGGGAAATGTGATCAAGGCCTTTGAAAAAGCGCCCAGACCACCTTCTCCTGCGCCACCGACTGCTTTCCGGCCCGCGCCCGGTAAGCAGAGATGGCTGCCAGGTGCACCCTTAGGGTCGTCGACCTAAGCCCTTGATTAGAAAGGGACCATAAATAGTCCAAGATGCTTGCCAAGGAACAGGAGGAAGGGTCCAAGCCCTTGCCCTGACACCAAATGGAAAACCTTTTCCATTTGAAGGCATAGCATTTTCTGGTCGACTCCTTACGGGACGCCTCAACTACATTGAGGACCTCGTCGGAAAGACCCAAGGCCTGGAACTCTAGCCGCTCAGGAACCAGCCGTCAGGTGCAGGGATTGAAGGTCCGGATGGAACACCTTCCCTGATTGACTGAGAGCAGGTCCGGGCGAGTTGGAAGCTGTCATGGAGTCCTGGAGCTGAGACTGAGGAGATCTGGGTACCAGAACTGGCGAGGCCAGTCTGGGGCTATCAGAATCACCGCGCCTTGTCCCTCCTGCCTTGAGAAGCACCTTGTGGATCAAGGGAAATGGGGAAAGGCGTAGAAGAGGCCGGGTCCACTGCCTCGAGAAGGCATCCCTCTGCAGCGAGCCCTGCTGAGGGGGGCGGGCATGGAACAGTCTCAGCTTCGCGTTCTCCCTGGAGGCAAACAGGTGTGCCCCAATGGGAGAACAGATGCTGTACTACCTCCGGCAGGAGAGACCACTCGTGGGATGCAGCCCCTATCCGGCTCAGGGCATCGGCCAGGGTGTTGGAGGCTCCTGCCACATGAATGGCTAGGAGATCCGCCTCCAGGCTGCACACAGTGACCAAATGCGGAGAGCTTCCTTGCATAGAAGCATGGGCGGCCCCCCTGGCGGTTTAGATAGTACATGGTCGTGGTGTTGTCCATCTGGACTCGGACCACTTGACCCGGAGGAACGGAGCAAAGGCGGTGAGAGCTAGGCAGACCGCCTCGGAGCTCCAGCAGGTTGATGTGGCATCGGGACCCCGTAGGGACCAGAGGCCGTGGCCCGGTGTTCCCCAGATGGGCACCCCAACCCATCAGAGAGGCATCGGTCGATAGAGAGACCGTCGGCTCGGGCGGACGAACAGGATGCCCTCCTGCAAATGACCTGGAGCGATCCACCACTGGAGAGCGCCCACATCCCCTGTGTCACGGCCACAAGCTGGTCCAAAGGATCGCAGCATTGTGACCACTGGCTGGCCAGTCCCCATTGAAGGGGACGCATGTTCCAGCGGGCCCAACGGACCACGCTGGTGCAGGCCGCCATGAGACCCAGGAGGCGCAGGAAGTCCCGGGCAGGGCGCAATTGCCCAACCAGAAATGATTGGGCAAAGGAGGACAGAACCTCGGCCCTGTCCGCCGGGAGCCGCGCTCTGGCTCGAAGAGAGTCGAGCTGCGCCCCGATGAACAGAATCACCTGCTTCGCTCGAAGTTCGACTTGGCCTCGCTTGATAAGGAGGCCTAGTTGAGAAACAGACCTGGAGGGCCAGATCTCTGGACCACTCCACCTCCTGCCTGGAGGGGCTGCTATCAGCCAGTCGTCCAGGTAAGGGTACACCCGGACCCCTCGGCGCCGCAGGAATGCTGTCACCACTGCCATGCATTTGGTGAAGACCCTGGGAGCTGGAGACAAGCCGAAGGGCATGGCTTGGAACTCGAAAAGGGATCCTTCCGCTCGGAAGCGAAGGAATCTCTGGTGAGACGGACGGATAGGGACGTGAAAAAACGCGTCCTGCAAATCCAGAGAGCAGAACCACACGCCGCGTTCCAAGGATGGTATTATCTGAGCCAGAGTGACCATCCTGAAGGTTCGAGACCTTAGGAACTTGTTTAGGTCGTGAAGGTCGAGAATGGGGCGCCAGCCCCCCGTCCGTTTCGGAACCAGGAAGTACCTGGACACAAACCCTGGGTCTGAAGGAGGGTCCTCCACCTCTCTTATCACCTCCTTCTGGAGGAGGAGAGCGATGTCGGCTCGACGAGCCGCCAGCAAGGCTGGGGACCCCGAAGCCCCCCGAGGGGCGACGGCTCTGAAGGGCGGTGCCTGCTCGAATTCTAGAGGCAGGCCTCTTCCCATCACCTCCAAAACCCACCTGTCCGTGGTAACAGCAGACCAGGCGGAGCGGAAGTGCCGGAGCCGTCCCCGGGGGACCCAGGGGCAAGGTAGACGGGGATGAGGCGACACCCTCAGCCCGTCACTGGGCAGGCTTGGAGGAGGGACCAGCCGAGGACCTCCTGGGCCTTTCCTCCCTGCCTCCTGTTAGAGGAAGCCGCGGCTTGGGTTTGGGATGCCAAGGCCGAGCCTGCTGGCCCTGGCGTTGCTGGGCGGGCGCGGGCTGAAGGACGGAAAGGGCTTAGGCTGTGGTTTGCGGCCTTTGTCCTTCTGAGCGGAAGAGACCGAGTCAAGGTAGCATTGGACTCTCTCGATCCTCTGCAGGTGACCTTCCACCCCAGGGCCGAAGAGGTCAGTCCCCAAAAAGGGAACATCCGCCAACTTGTGCTGGGTATCCGAAGTAAAGGTGGATATCCTCAGCCAAGCCCGCCGACGCATAGCCACTGCGGCCGCCACCAACCTGGCACATGAGTCCCCAATATCTAAAGCAGTCTGGAGCTGCTGTTTGGCCACTGCCCTGCCCTGGTCCCGCACCTGCTTGACCGTAGTCTGCAGATCCGCGGGAAGATGAGGAATGACCTCATCCAGGGGCCCAACAGGGCATGAGAAAAAATGTGCCATGAGGGGCGGCCGAACTGGCTGACGAGGCCGAGAGACATAGCATAGAACTTTTCCCCGACATAATCCAATTTCTTGGATTCCTTGCCTGGAGGTTTGTCCACATCCTGCTAAGCGGTGCACTGCAAACGCTGTCGGTAACCAACCCCTCAGTAGAGAGGTGCTCGAAAAACCGGACAGGAACCGGTAGGGACGCATACTTCCTGGCGAGCGCAGGACAGGAAAGCAGGCGCTGCCAAAGCTCCAGGGCCAGACCCACTATGGCCTCGGCTACCGGAAAGGCCTCCGTTGGAGAATCCCTCGGTCCAGAATCTCCGTGAGGATACCTGGCCCGTTGGAAACGAGGTTCGAGCTTCATCCCGTGGACTCTGAGATGAGCGAAGCAGTCCTAGGAAGGACGGCGAGCTGCCGTCCATTGACTGTCCTCCTGAGGACTCCAAGTCAGTCGCTTGGAGAAAAGGAGGAATTATCTCGGACTCGGACGAGTCCTCGAAGAAGCTGCCTCTGGCCTGAGCCACCCTCTACCTGCCGAGGTCGGTCGGGAGTGAGGGTAACCGACAGCCGATGGGGTAGACCCTTAGCGACCGAGAATCCCTGGTCAGACCCCAAATAGTGGCTGTGGAGGCGGAGTTTCTACCGAATCGGTGGAGCAACTGGTTTGCCGAACAACCGGCCTGGGTACAGGCTCCTCGGTTAAGTCGAGGGGTTGTGTCGGCCGCTCCGGTGACAGCCACTTAATGGCCGGGGAAGGCGACTGCGTCGGCTTACTCCCGGTCAGGAGGAGCTGTTGCCACATGAGGTCCTCGTACCGTCGACGTAACTTACGCCGAAGCCTCCCCTCATTCGAGGAGGACGAGGACCGGCGGCGACACCGCTTACCGTGGTGCCGAGACCGAGACCGCCTATGACGGCGGGATCGGCTGGACCGCGAAGAAGTCCGAGACCGAGAGCCTCGGCTCTTCCGAGGTCGGTGCGGGGAAGTGTCGGCAGGAACCGGCACTCCCTTCGGCTCGGAGGGTTCATCCGAGGGCTCCGGAACCGGAGGCACAGGCAAGCCCACGGGATCCTCAACTCCCCCCGGGGGAACGGGAGAGAGGTCTCGGCTTCTACAGGCGACAGCCCGTCCAACGGGTCGAGAAAAATCTCGACCTCGTCGACAGGAGTCTCAGTCAACTGACCCGACGAAGCAGTGAGGCCAGTGGCTTGCTTCAGCGGTCGATCGAAGCTCCACGGCCCACTCCGACTCCGAGGGACCTTTCCGCTCCCAAGAGCGTCGACGGAGGGATTTACCTTTGTCCCTCTTTTTGGACCGAGAAAAGGTCCAGCAGACGTTGGCCCTTCTCCCTTAGTGGAGAGGGACAGACAAAGCTCCTTAAAAGAAGCTGTGTAGGAAGAACCCAGAGAGAGCGGGATAAATGCCGCGGAAGATACGGCCCGCGCCGCCTCCTCTTCGAGGGCGATCATCTGCTCGAGCTGATCCGCCGAGCCCGCCGCCGGGGACACCGCCAACCGGGCCTCCTTGGACTTCACCGGAGGGAAACGCTTCTCGGGACGGCCCAGTTGCAATCGGGCAGCACAGTCTTCGAGGACGTAGGCCGAGAAGGAAGAGCACAGGTCTAGTCCTGCAGGTCAAGCTCAAGGCCCAACAGTAGACACACGTGGAGTGTGGATCCGTCCGAGACATCTTCTGATTCGCAGGGGCATCTCCAAAACCGAGTCGATTTGTCCATCGCATAGCTGAGGATCAAGAATCAAGTCCTTTAGCAAAAACTTTCAAATTCGCAAAAATGGAAGAAATAGAACTAGTCGAAACGCAGAGCGTTAAGGAGGGAACCTGAGCTTCAAGCGGTAAGGAAGATCTGGCGTCATGGGGCGGAGCCGAGAGTTATACCACCCGGGTGGGTGGGAGGAGCCAGCTTGAAGACCTTCCGGCAAGATTTAAAGCGGCAAGGATACCTGCCAATAAGTGTGTATGAACAACATATCCATGTCCCTAGAATACACTATTTTTCAGTGAAAAAGATGTTCCAGGACTAGAGGGCATGGGATGAAGTTGGAGGGAGGACAATTCAGAGGAAACGTGAGGAAGAATTTCTTCACAGAAAGGGTGGTGGACAAGTGGAACACCCTACCAGAGGAAGTGGTGGGAGCTGAAACAATCATGGGATTTAAGAATGAATGGGATAGACATAAGGGAATTCTGGAGGTCAGGGGTAAGGTGCAACAGACTTCTAGAAAAACAAAGGGAACTTACAAGCTCAAATGGGCAGACTGGGGGACCATAGGACCTAATCTGCCGACAGTGTCTATGTATCTATGTATAATACTGCCCCAGTGGAGATAATTAGCTGCACCCAGATGGAAAGACTGGATTGCAAACGTCGGCACTGTGGCATCTAATGAGATAATCTTATGTGGCCCTTGACCAAACAGGCAGGTTATAGTAAATGTTTTATTATAATGAGTGTAATTATAAGAAATCATTTCATTTATGCATGTAACTCACATCATGAGTGAAGAAAATTATTGAAATACTGAATGCAATAATATGGCTGAAAAGGGGAAAAATAAATAAATAATTAATTAAAATTAATTCTGATTCATAAGTACTGCTTGAAGTAGTCCCAGCTTTTAAGTACCTCGGTGTGCGGTTAGATAGCAGGCTTGACTTCTCTGCCCACATTGATGCCATCCATGCCAAACTCCACCCCAATTACAGTGCCCAATACCGCAGTAAGGACTGTATTTCTCCCCACGTCCACTAGGAGCTGGTCACCAAAATGATTCTCCCAGTTTTCGACTATATGGATGTGGTTTATAGCACTGCCCTCTCCACCTCCCTTGGCAGGCTGGACACCCTCTGCAATGCTTTCTGCCACTTTGCTACCAACTCACCCTTTCGTACTCACCACTGCTCCCTTTACTCCTCCCTATCCATCCTCTCTCTTCTCTCGCATTGCCAGCCCCACTTTACTTCCGTCATCTCTAAATACTGGTCTGCGTCCGCCTCCTCATACCTATCCAATCTCCCCTCTCCAGTCCCATCCTCTTCCTACTCCCTGCGCTCAAGAGACCCATGCGCATTCTTCCTTCCCCAACCACACTCCTTAACTGAGAAATCCACTTTCTCACACCACCTCCCCTACCTCTGGAACCAGCTGCCCTCCTCCATCTCTCCCCCCCTCTTCCCTCCACTAAATGCCAGCTAAAATGCCTCCCTCTCCCCCTGCTCCTGCCAACCCTCTTCCTGAACCCTTCCTTATCTTGCTTTTGACCACCCCTTATCTCACCCTATCCCTAACCTCATAGTTACGTCTACCTCACTGAAGTTTATCAACCTGTTTTCACTCCTACTTTCAGCATCAACTCAGCCTCCCATCACTCTGGCACTATGTACTTTGAGTTTGCCAAATCTGCACAGATGATTTGTATGCTAATTAATTTGTCCTCCATATGGAATGTTTTTCCATTTTGTCTGTACTGCACTCAACTTAGGCTCTTTATGTCACCCTCACTGTAACCATATCACTTGACTGTACTTTGCCTATAATTGTGCTTCTCCCTTCCCCCTGGGTCACACCTGGTAATGGGCCTCAACTCAGTATGCCTCCCCTGGTTACCAGTTTTAAAATAAAATACAGGTGTTTTAGCAGCCAAAATTCTTCATTAAATTGGTTCATGCTCTACTTTCACAGTAACGATGGCCTTAGAAATGGAAAGAGATATTTCAGTATAGACTGCTTGGAGAAAGGGAGCTCAAAAAATCATATAGAAGACTGTGGTGCCAAGCAGTAGGGGACAACTCTAGCACACTGGCAACCTTATGCCCTAAGCACCCGACTCTAGTCGAAGAGGCTGGCAGAGAATGCTGGGAGCCTTTTTGCAGATGCCTTCTGAGGGGGACCTCAGGCTCCACTCACATAGCAACACCTAAGGGAAGTGTGCAGTGTATGCCACTGATGCTGCAGGTGACCATGCAGAGTCAGGCACCCTTCTCCCTAGAGTAGTCACCTGTGTCTTGCCAATCAGGATGAAGGGGCAAGCCAAATTAGGGCGGAATATCCCTGCTAACTCAGTGTGCAATGTCTGCTGCTCAGGATCACCCATTTCCAACAGGGCAGGTGCACCACTCATCTCCTCCCCCTCCTGTCCACATGCCCTATCAAGAGGATATCACTTACTCCCATGTGCAAGACATCAGCAATATGCCATGGGAGAAAGACCACCAAGAGGTTCAAGCTGGGGGATGCGGGATGACTTGGCTGCAGAAGGGACTGGATAGGTAGGATGGTGACCGAATCCTGGAGACTCAGGATGGGAAGTTGGATCAGGCAGCAGGAATAAGCAACCTGCTGGTGACTAGTGGTACAGTGAATGAATTAAAGGAAAAAAATAATTTATCCTGATGTTTCTCCAATCATCCAAGATCGAAGGAAAACATTTTTGGCATCCACACAGGGCTTTCTCAACTCCATTTCCAGCCAAGTGTCTGGTCATTGTAGTTCAGAAATTTTTTTTTTTATCCTGATCAACTTGTGATCAAGGAAGAGGTAATGGGAAATAAAATTAGTGAGCTCCAGGCAATGGTGGCAGACACCGAGATGGATGTTGTAGCCATCACAGGAACTTAGGAAACAGAAAGTAACAATTAGAATAAAACAGTCCCAGGCTACACCACATTTAGACAAGGCAGAGGAAAAGGTAAAGTAGGAGATATAGCTCTCTCTGTCAGGAAAAGTACAGAAGCAGTGGAGGATGGAAATATCAGGGTGAGATAATGGGGAAACAAAATCACTATGGGTTCAGCTCACAACAGTCTCAGGCAAGAAACTATGGATTACAGTGATCCACAGACCTCCAGGACAGGAGGAAGGGATATATACAAAGTTAGGGGCAGAATGAGAAGTGGGTGGGGGGGAGTGGTGGTGGTGGCTGAACTAAACCGGTTTGAAACTAATTGGGTCAATCAAGTAGCAAGGAGGCTCAGAAGTCAGGCCCTTCTGGATATACTGCAGGACTGCCTGCTGGTGCAGCTGGTTAAGGAACCCACTAGGCAGGCTGCCATTCTTGATGTGGTGCTTGTGACGCTCTGCCATCTGCTTATGGGTATTGTATAATATTTGTATTATAAATCAATGGCCTGTGTATGAAATTGTCTCACACAGGTTAGCAGTTTGGCTTTAAACCTTCAAGGTGTCAGTGAGGATGTCACTGAACTGACCAGGGAAGAACTTAATTAATGCTTTCCTTCCAGAGGGATAGGTTATGGCCCCTTATCAACTGCTGCTGCTTTGATGTTGGTTCCTGAATATGAATTTTATGACACCAAGAAAGGACGTAAGTTGGCTGATTTCCCTTGGCTTTCTCACACCTTAGTGACAGATTGTGGGGTTATAAAACCTCAAAGAGAAATGTTTGATTAAAGACTGTCAAATGTAGAAATGGCCTTTTTCTGATGTTCACATTAATAAAAATACCTCGTTGTAGAAATTATGTTAGAATGAACTCTAAGGGAGGAGCTAGCTGACTCACCAAAAGGGGGTGGGGAAAGATCAAGTTAAAATTAATCATTGTATCTGAGAAATGTGTGGTATATGATTCTAGACTCAGAGAGATAGGTCTCTGACTTGGAAAGCACTTAGAAAGGCAACACTTAGCGCAGAATTAAGTGTTTGTGGTAGGAGTTTGTATTCTGTAACTTTCCTTTTTATTTCTAGATGACTGTGAGATTTGTGATATTATTTGTTCCGTATTTTATTTTACCTGTTTTAAAACTTTTTGGTAAACAACATTTTCTTTAAAATCCTGCCTGTGCTCTTTTCTGTTATTTTACATGTGCTTGCTGAACCTGTATTTAAGACTGACAGCTGTTAAAAGCATGATTGCGTTACTGAGCTTGCCTAAAAGGTAAGAAATACCTAGGTCTCTTATAGAGTTGTAAGGGTTGATTTTGGATACCTGGCTGGATGCCATTGGGAGAAAGATTATATTGCATCCCCCCTGAAGAGAGTATTGTCTGAGCCTGTTAATTGGGCATGCTAGCATAAGGTTCACAGTCTGAATCCCTCCAAAACTCGAGGTTAGAAGGTGATTCTGACCCAAAGCAGACAGGAGGGTTACTCTGTCTGTTACCTGTTCACACTATTGCATTCTGAGGTTGGCAGTGTGGGAGCAGAGGGCCTGACCTGCAGAGTGCGTTTGTGACAGTGCTCACCAACTCAGAAATGGTAGGAGAAGCGAGGGTACTGGAGTCCTAGGGTCCACCGATCATAACTCAATATGGTTCGACCTGGCCCTTGGAACAAGTGAGCCCTCATCAAAGGCTGGTGTCCTAGATTTCAAAAGGGCAGACTTCAACTGGATTATGAAGGACCTAATGCGGGACATGTCAGTTGGTGTGGACAGCATCAGGGATGTGAAGTAAAGATGGAGAGCAATCAATGGGCCAGTCTCGAGCAGCAAATTTTTGCATGAGAAAGGTAATCAAAAGAAACCGGTGCAAGAGACCAATATGGTCCTCTGGAAAGGTCTGGGAAGCAGTGAGAGCCAAAAAGAAGACCTTCACCAGGTACAAGGAAAAACAATGGAAGAAGGAATGGGGACAGTACCAAATCAGACTAAGGGAAAGCCAAGACGGCAGTCAAAGATGCAAAGGCAGACACAGAGCTGCATATTGCACAGGGGTCAAGGGAGTGGAAAAACAGTTATTTAGATATATTAGGGAAAAAAGAAAGAAGGGAGAAGGAATTGTTAGGTGGCCAGAGGGAGGTTGGGTAATTGAGGAGGAAGGGCAGAAAGCAGCTATTCTTAACTACGTCTGTTCTGTATTCACAAGGCAAGATAGGGGGCCTCTGCCAGAGAGTGGTGTTAAGGCGGCAGTAAGGGGGTTCCTTGAGATGATTCAGCAAATATTTACCAGTGAAAAGATTTGGAAAGGGATAGCAGCCCTAAAGATAGATGCAGCCCCATGACCAGATGGGATGCATCTGAGGGTGCGCTAGGAATTAGCAATGGAACTAACTGAACCCCTGGAGAGCTATTCAACAGCTCAATTCAGACAGAGGTATTTTCAAAAGACTGGAGGGTAGCAGATGTAGTCCCACTCTATAAGGGGGGAGGTGGTCAGGGAGCAACTGGGTAACTAAAGACCTGTCAGCCTTACCTCTATTAGTTGCAAACTGATGCAGACACTAGTCGAAGAGGACCTCATGGACTACCTGGAAAGCAATGGACTCCAGGACTGTAAACAGTACAGTCTGGTGTCAGGGAGGTCTTGTCAGACCAACACCTGATAGCATTCTTTGACTGGGTAATGAGGGTAGATAAGGGCCATGCAGTACGCTTACTCTACTTTGGTTTGAGCAAGGTTTTCGACTTGGTGCCTCACAAGAGGTTGCTAAAGAAGGTAGAGCATCTGGACGCAGCGAAGGAATTAGATGGGTGAGAAACTGGTTGGAAGGTTTAATAAAGTCAAATCTGGAGGCAGTAGCGCAGTGGTTTAAGGCTCTGAGCTGCAAATCTGGAGACCTGGGTTTGAATCCTACAGTCCCCACTTGCATACTGTGTGACCCTGAGCAAGTCACTTAACTTCTCTGTGCTCCCAGGTCGCACTTGTAAACAAGCTTTCAGCTTAGTGTCTCTCTCCCGGTTAAACAATTGGGGGGAAAAAAATCAGAAGAAAAGGAGTCCACCAGCAGGGTGCCACATGGATCGGTCTTGAGGCCAGTCCTTTTCAATATGTTAATCAGTGACATGGGAGAAGGAAACAAGTACAAGATGCATCTCTTCGCAGATGACACCAAGTTCTGTGGTGGGATAGACAGCGAGGAGGGAGTTAGTGAGATGCAGAGAGACTTGCAAAGGTTAAAGAGGTGGTCAAATGTTTTGCAGTTGCAATTCAACACAAAAAGTGCAAGTTGATGCACACGGGATCAAGAACCCCAAGACAGAATACTGGGGGGCTATGGTAAGTTACACATGACCTCTAAGGAAACAGACCTAGGTGTCATCATCGGCAACTCTAAAACAATCAAACCAGTGTTACAAGGCCTATAGAAAGGCACACAGGATGCTAGGGTGTATAGGAAGGGGAACAGACAGCAGAAGGAATGAAATATTACTACCGCTTTATAGATCACTATTGAGGCCCACCTGGACTGTGCCCAGTTCTGGAGTCCTCATTTAATGAAAGTTAAGGACAGGTTGGAAACAGTGCAATGTAGGGTGATCAAAATGATGCAGAAGCAGCAGGATAGATTTTATGAGGATCGGCTCAAGGCACTGAACATATACTCGCTGGAGGCTGGATGAAAGGGTGGTGCCATAATACACACCTTCAAGTTCTTGAAAAGAATGAACCAGGTAAGTAGCTGACCAAGAACACAGGGGCATGAATGGAATCTGTCAGGAAGGCGGTCAAAGGAAAGTGAGACAAGTTTTATTTTACAGAAAGAGTGGTGAAGCCATAGAACAATCTGCCAGCTTATATGGTGGACACCAAAACCACCAATTGTCTTGAACACGGCTCAGACAGAGTGAAGGGCTTAGTGGTTGCTCAGGGTGGTAGCAGTAGGGCATAAAGCATGCGGGTTAGAATCATGTATAGACAATAGGTCCTGGGTTTGTTAAGAGTTTTATGAGCAGACTAGTTAGACCAATAGACTTTTTCTGCAGTCAGTGTCTATGATTCTAACTTAAGAATGGCTCTCCAACTCCCTTATTGGACTTATGAAGAACAGACACAATCTTTGGCATATAGCAAAAGCAGTTGGTACACCTGCTGCATTTAATACCTACAAGGCAGCTAGAAACGCCTGCACCACACTTATCCGACAGGTTAAAACCTCCTACTATAAGGATCTACTAACCAAAACCTGGGGTTCAGGAGGAGACTTTTGGTACTCTCTTAAATCCTTAACAGGCAAAGCCCCCCAAGACCCCCCAGATCTACTACTGACTGTGAAGGGGCCCCTAGAGGAACCCATCGAAATTGCCAATGAGCTCAACAACGCATTCACTGACCTTTCAAGTGTACTCCCTGGTGACTACTTCAAATATATGCATGTTCAGCAACGGCCAACTGCCCCTCAAGATCCTCCAAGGAAAGATGTACCAACTTTTTACTTTAGATGTGTCACCAAAGCCGAAACCATCAAGCATATTAAAAGGGCACTTGGCAAGACCAGGATGGGGCGGATCTGCTTGACGTGAAGCTGGTTGGTCTACTCCTTCACAAACTTGCTGGTCCTCTTACCATGTTGTTTAATGCCTCTCTAAAATCAGGAGTATTTCCAAATGCATGGAAGTCAGCCAGCCTGTCTTTAAAGCGGGGGATAAAACCCAAACATCCAACTACAGACCTATATCCATCCTTCGTCCCCTTTCAAAAGTACTCGAAAGAATAGTCTCTGAGCAGCTTACTGAATACCTTGATAACCATAACCCACTCTGCCTGCAATAGCATGGCTTCCATAAAAAGCACTCCATACTCACCGCTCTAGTTGATTTTTCATCCCAACTATATAACGCCTTGGATAGTGGTCAGGCAGTTGGATCAGTCTTCATTGACCTTACAAAGGCTTTCGACTCTGTTACTCACAACCTCCTCCTAAGCTGCCTTCTGTCTACAGGTCTATCCCCAGATACGGTACTATGGTTTGGCAGGTACCTCTCTAACAGATCACGAGTCAAAATTGGCGATACCCTATCCGCAGCTAAGGAGGTGCACCTCAGGGTTCCGCAGGGATCAATCCTCGGTCCTCTACTCTTCAGCCTTTTCATCAACTCTGCCCCAATGGCTTGCTCAGCAAGTTCTCTATGCTGATGATGCAGTGATATCAGTCGCTGGCAAAGACCAAAAAATCCATCACAACTGAACTCCAAAGCAGCTTCCCTAAACTTGAATCTTGGTTTACGGAAAACAAGCTACTATTAAATGTCAAAAAAACAAAGAGTATGCACTTTACCACCTCCCAAAACAAAATGAAATTCCTGCCCCTGCGTATTCATAGCCAAAAGGGTGAGATCCTAGAGCAAGTATCTAACTTCAACTATCTCGGCATTACCTTTGATGACATGCTCACCTTCTCAAACCACACTGACTCTGTTACCAAGACTGCAAATATAAAACTTGGTGTACTTTATCATCACAAACATTCACTGACACCGGATGCACTCAAACTAGCCACCAGTAGCTCAATACCGTCTTCCATTGACTATGGGTTGCCTATATATGGGGCGGGCACAAAAACTGCTCTTAACAGGATCAACATACTCCTCAATAAGGCCTGTCATCTTACTTTGGGGGCTACTCTCGACACCCACACCTGCTCGCTGTACAGTAAAACTGGGTGGCTCCCACTCCATCTTAGAGGGCAATACCAAACCTGCCTACTTCTAAAAAAATACTACTTGGACTGACATCCCCCACACTGGGTGGACACTTTAAGCTGGCCACCCCAAAGAAATCTACCCATACTGCGCTCGCTGACAAGATGGTGATTCACTTCAAACGTACAAAACTTGCCCAGAACTCCATCGTGTATCAAGGACCAAAATGGTACAATGAACTACCTGCTGACCTCACCGATATTACCAAGATTAGTATCTTCAAAGCTGGGCTCGACTCTCTCCCTTGGCTTTAAAATGAATTGTACCTGCCTGCGCTAATGTGATAGTACCTCGCCCACAGTTTTCCATTTACCTACCCCCCCCTTCATCTTTCTGTTATATACCACTGTTTTCTCAACCCGCTCCCCTATCCCCAGTTACATGATGATGGCCTCACTTGGTTGAAAGCTCCACCTCTCTCCCACCTCAGACGATGCCCCTCCAGCCGACCCCACAACCCCCCTCTTATCTAATCAGTCTATCTGTTAATATGTACTAATTTGATGTGCATAAGTTCAAATTTTACTATTACTGCTTGTGTATATGTTTCAATGTTTTTCTTTGTTTTTGTCTCTGTAAACCTTGTATGTTTGTAATGTTTGTTCAACACTGACGTGGAACCCTTGAAAATGAATCCTTGACTCAAAGGTATTAATCCCAAACTGAAATAAATAAATAAATAAAATGATTTTAAAACTCAATGAAAGCTGACTAAGGGACAAGGAAACTAGAAGAAACAATAAACAAAAACTTGATTATGAAATGGCATAGTTACCAACCTTGGAAAAATAAAGTACAGGTAAGTAGGTAAGCATCGTAACAACAGATCTTCGAGAGAATCTCTTGCAGCAGGTCACACATACAGGAACTTCCCAGCCGCAGGCGTCGATTCCAGTCAGAGGATGTTACCAGCACTCAACCTGGGACAGTCCTCAATGACATCACGTGTCGTGCTCTATGGTATATAAGCGACGGCAGTCCCAGATGCTCCTTGGCTCTTTTCCTGTCGATGACCAAACGGCGCTAATAATGAATGCAAGGCTTCCAAGGGAAACTGAGGAGTAAATGGAAGAACCCTGCTATGGTCAAGGAAGCAGGAACAAATTACACTCCTAGAGCAGAAAGACAGGGGGATGGAGGGAGGGGCAGCATGTCTGCTGCAATAGATTCTCTTGAAGATCTACTGTTATGGTGAATACCTACGTAACTGTACTATCCTCTTTGAGGATATCTTGTGCAGCACGTCACACACATATAGGGATGAGTCCCTAGCAGTTGGGATGATATGGGCAGTGGAACGAAAGAACTGAAATTATGATATCAGTCCTTGTAAGACTGTACGGCTGAAACTGGTCCTTCTTTTGGATGCTATGTCCAGGCTGTAATGCTTGGTGAAGGTACAGACCTTCACCCAGGTCGCTGCTTTACAAATTTCTGTGATCGAGACACCTTTAAAACATGCAGCTGATCTGTCGCCATCCCACATGTGGAATGAGGTTTTACGGCACCCAGGTGGTCGATGATGACCAGGTGGAGCACCCCGGAGAATTATACTAAGATGCCCTAGAAGGCTGAGGCAGTGGAGGCAACTGCAGTTTAACCGAGGAGGAAGAGTCCATTTACAAGCGGGTAGGGTTAGAAAGACCTGAAGTCACTGACGGAGCAGAAGATGACTGGGTAATACCCACAGCTAGAGCAGATAAAACTGCTCTGGTATTGAGAACTGCCTGAGGAGTAGAGAAAGGCAGTTGCAATGTCGACTGAGAGGAAATTTTTGGAGAATCCCTACTCCTCTCACGAGAGTGTTTATGTTTCTACTTTTTATCGGCCTTCTCCGACGACTGGTCCCAGCTGGAACGGTGGGAACCGGAGGACAACAATAAGGATGTGCAGGGAATTTTAGATTGTTGCTCCCTCTCTAGGAGGGCAATTTTTTGTTCTATAAGGTACTCCCTCAGTTGCTGAAGTCGTCTATTTGTAGCTTTGTTAAAATGTTGACAAAGAGCACAGGCACGAGTGTCATATGTAGGGCCTAGGCACTGTACACAAAGTTCGTGGAGGTCTTCTGTAGCGATCTTATGGCCACAGGCACACTTCCTAAATAAGGCATCTGGAGAAGACATGGCAAGAACTGAACATGACACGCAGTAGTATGGAATACGGGTTTTCCTTTCTTCTTCGTCAGCTGTAGCTAAACTCCGAACTGGACATTGAGTATGGAGGGTAATGGCAGGAAAATAACTGAGGAGCATCTGGGACCAACCTCACTTATATACCACAGAGCAAGACACGTGATGTCATTGAGGGTGGTCCCAGGTTAACTGCTGTTAAAATCCTCTGGCTGGAATCAACGCCTGTGGCTGGGAAGTTCCTATATGTGTGACCTGCTGCAAGAGATATCCTCAAAGAAGATCTCACTTTTCTCCAGACACTTAACTTTAGGGGCAGTGTACTTGAGAATATGTCTTTTCCTGAATATCCATCCCCATTATTTGCTTTCGCAATAAATTAAAATCATCTGAGATGCTACATCGAAAATAGTGCACATATACAAAGTCTTCACCTTACTCCTTTGTAACCCTAGAAAAAACTTAATTGCATGCAACTGAAATAAGTGAGCCTTGTGGTACTTGCACTACCAGCAAGTAATACAGAAGAGGCTATTCTGTGTGCTAGAATGGAAGAACAGACTTTGCTGACAGAGAGCAGTGAAAGCACCTAGCATTACCTTAAAGGTACATTTATATACATACATATTTTATATACATATATATATATATATATATACACACACACACACACACACACACACATACATATACACACAAACATACACATATACATATATATAGTCATATTTCTTTACATTCTCTTCCTACTGAAGGTGGCAGGGTAAGTGGGGAGGATAAAGAGATTTATAGGCAGTGTTTGGGGAACTTAACTTGTCTTTAAAAAAACTACAGCAGGTGATGTTGTGGAAACTAGCTCAGGAGATTAATCTTGGGCGGAGTAGATTCAGGAAGCCCTGTGAAACAGGTGTATAACTGGGAGGTGGAGCTGACAGAGGCTTAGTGTCTTCCTATAACAGCACTATAAAAGCACTTCCACTCTATCGTGTCCAACACATTCATGTCCCAGCAACTGAGTGGAACAGCGGAGGAGTGGAGGTAACTGGCATTGGCAGGCATTAGCAAAGAAGCAGGGGACTCTGCTGGTCAAGTGAGGTAAGGTACCTGTTCACTACTGCGCAACAGTCACTGCTGGGAAACGCGTAAGGTAAAAGGTAAGCCAAAACTGGGAAAAGGAGCAACACCCAAACACCCTATCAAGGGTAAGAGTACAAAAGTATTTCCAGGTAATACAGGGAGAACAGGAGTTGAGAATGCTGGGAGGGGTGTAGTGCAGTGGCTGTGAGTGACAGTTTACAGAGAGACCTTTTGGAGACTGCAGTGTTGCCCCATCTACACACACCTCTCTGGGTTAAGGAAGGAGGTCGCTAGCCTCCAGACCAAGCTGACTAGGATTCGAGGGACCTCTTCCCCCACCCATGGGCCACCAAGTCTGCCGCCGCTGCCTCACACGATAACAAGGGGGAGAAATGGCTCAACTATGGTGGGTTCTGGAAGGGTGGGAGTGGTGGGACAAAGCACATTAATCAACTGGTACCACTACGTAATTCCTACACCACTCCTGCAAGGCAGAGCTGCCGGGAGGAGGCACCTGTAATAGCGACCAGGGAGGATGTGGGGGGCCCTCCATAGTGCAGACCCCAAGGAGGGTGGTAGAAGACCCCAGAGGAGGAGGAAGCAACTTCTGGAAAAGCGAACTCAATTGGGTTGGACACAGTTTGGGGAATAGGAAAGGAGGTGGAGAGGTAGGTTAGGTGCCTACACGGCGCCACGGTCCAGAGGGATGGGAAGTGGATTCTGGGGACTGCTAGGGTAGCACAATAGGAGGGAGAGCTGGATGTCATTGTCCACCTGAGGGCTAATGACCTGGCTAGGGATGGGGCTGGGATAGTGCAATGGGAGTTCAGGGAGCTGGGGAGGGGTCTTAGGCGGCTCGCTCAGTGGCTTTCACTGAGGTGCTGCCTATCTACAACAGGGGGAGGAGAGGGATCTCCACACCACGAGCTTCAACTCATGACTGAAGGAATGGTGCAGAGAAGATAGGTTTGGCTACACTGGGGATGGGGGACCCACCTGGCAGCAGTGCCTATACAGGGGTGATGACCTACATCCATCCTGGAGGGAACTGGAGTCCTCAGCGGATGGTTTAAATGTTACTTCGATGAACAGCTAAACTAGCCGAGGTGGGTGGCGAAAGGAATTGGGGAGGCAGAAACTGCCCCCACCCTAGGCTGAAGTAGACAGCAAGGAGAACTCAAGGGGAGAGGTCTCCCCCAGAGTGCAAATCAGTAAAGGACACAGGGTGGTACAGACAAGGGAGAGGGAAACAGGAGCATTAAAAAGAAAGGTAGTAGGGAGGGCAAAAAGGAAAAAAGGGGGCTAGCAAGCACAGTGGAAACAAAATCTGGAGCCATGAGTGCGAATGCTAGACACCTACGAAATAAGATTCCAGACCCAGAGGCCATCATGGCAGAGGCCAGCCTGGATACTGTGGCCATTATCAAGTCATGGTGCACTGAAAACCATGACTGGGACATGGCCAGCACAGGCTATACTCTGATAAGGAAGGAACAGGTGAGAAGAAAAGAAGCAGGTGTGGTGCTCTGTGTGAGTGAAAGCACAAAAGCAATGGAGACAGGAGTACAGGAGAGGCAGAGGTACTGTGGGTCAACCCGGAAATGGAACTGGAACTATTATCAAATCAAATCAAAACTTTATTTATATAGCGCCTTTCGAAGTCAAGGCGCTGTATACAATATGAACGGAATATTAAAACAAGCACAATATAAATAATTTAAAACCAGTCTGGGAAGGCCAAAGAAAATAAATACGTTTTTACCATGGATTTAAACTGCTGACGGTCAGGCATTCTCTTAACTGACGAGGTAGAGAATTCCACAGGGTTGGTGCTGCAAATGAAAAAGCGTGAGCTCCAGAAGTTTTTAAATGAACCCTGGGAATCTCTAGCAATCTCTTTTTGGCAGATCGGAGAGGACGATTGGGGGAGTAGGGAGTCAGAAGATCTTTCAGGTAGTCGGGTCCCTATTCATGTAGGGCTTTAAAGGTAAGCAAGCCTACCTTATAGGTTATCTGCCACTGAACTGGCAGCCAGTGCAGTTCGCGCAGCACAGGTGTAATATAGCTGGTCCTAACAGTACCAGTCTGCAGCCTGGCATTCTGCACTAGCTGCAAGTGGTGGATATCAACCCCAGAAAGCCTTAGGTAGAGGCTCTGCAGTAGTCAAGATGGGTAGTAATGAAGGCATGAACCAATGTTGGAAGGTCACCCGGTGGAATCAGGTGTTTCACCTGGGCAATATTCCTCAGATGGTAGAATGAGGATTTAACCACAGCTGACACCTGAGATTTCAGGGTCAAGCCGTCATCAAAAATAACACCCAGGTTACGCACCAGATCTGAGGTAGTGAGCTGGGCACCATCAAGCCATAGGCCAGACACGTGGCCAACCCCCAAACCCGCCCCCGGGTGACCACGGTCCACAACCAACACCTCAGTCTTATCCGGATTCAGTCTCAGCCAACTCAAGTTCATCCAGTCTTTGATCGCGGAGAGGCAACGATTTAGCATAGAGATCGCTTCAACCTGTCTGGGCACAAAGGACATATACAGCTGAGTATCATCTGCATAGCAGTGAAAACTCAAGCCATATCGCCTGATATCATCTCCCAATGGCAGCATATACACTTCGAACAACATGGGCATCAATATGGAGCCCTACAGCACCCCGCAAGACAGGGGGAGGCCGTCAGAGGAATAAATTCCAGTGACCACCCTCTGAGACCTGCCTGCCAGAAACGATCAAAACCATTCGAGGACTGTACCACACAGTTCACAAAGGAACCGCAGGGTCTCTAAAAACACCTCATGGTCCACAGTGTCAAAAGCTGCTGAGCGATCGAGGAGGACCAGGATGGTACGAGCCTTTCGATCTCTCGCCATCAGGAGATCATTTAATACCTGTACAAGGGCAGTCTCCGTGCTATGCCTCTTCCTGAAACCAGACTAAAGAGCTTCACAGACACTGGGAGTTACAAGGTGATTGCCCAGTTGCAACACAACCACCTTCTCAATAACCTTCCCCACAAAGGGCAGGTCAGAGACAGGTCGGTAGTTAGCTGGATCGTCGGGATCCAAGGAAGGTTTTTTTAAGGAGTGGTTGAATGACTGCCTCCTTTAGGGGGTCTGGATAGACTCCCCTCTCCAAGGATCTCCATACAATTTCAGCTACGATCAGGAAGATAACATCTACACACCCCACTAAAAGGGGGTAGGGACTTCCGGTGACGTCACCAAAATGTGAATAACCTTTGCTTTGGGCTCAGTCATCCCGGTCGAGATCTAATTCAATCCTTCTCATTAAGAGAATGAGAAAAGTGAAAAATCATTTGAATCTGCCTGTTAATATGCCACAGAAGCCTAACAAGGAGAAAAATTTGAAAAACCGGCCTCCAGCGGCAAAAATGAAGCAACTCAGGCTAGACGTGGGAATGGAAAGCATTGTGGCCTGTACACCATGACCACACTCAATTTCGGCGTTCTCCTTAGAGTCAGGGGAAGAGGAAGACTTACACCCCAGGAAGATGGGATGCACTCTAAAGAAAATCTTATATTCAGTTCAAAAGATAGAGTCTTCAGTGGCAGACCTCCAACAAGATATGCAGCAACTAAGTCAGCGAGTCGGGGAGAAAACCAACATTTCTGAAGTGGTGGAAACCAAGGACTCTGGACCATCTTCTCCTCTATCTACTGAGGCAGGAGAGACGATCAAGAGCCCACATGGAAGACACAGAAAACAGGGCACAGCAGAACAATTTCCACATACATGGTGTCCCAGAGGAAGCTGAGGAAGGCTTTCCAACCATGGTGGATTTTATACATTTACTGCAAACAACTTTATCTTTGCAAGCAGACGTCAATTACGAGATGGACAGAGCCCACCAATTGTTGGGCCCAAAACCTACTTCAACAGCCTGACCCAG
Organism: Neoceratodus forsteri; assembly: GCA_016271365.2. Classification (NCBI taxonomy): domain Eukaryota; kingdom Metazoa; phylum Chordata; order Ceratodontiformes; family Ceratodontidae; genus Neoceratodus; species Neoceratodus forsteri. The sequence goes on along the minus strand of CM057455.1, from coordinate 1,680,064,439 downwards.
ATCCATTATTGTCCGGATGGTCTTCTATCATGTGAAAGACCTAATTCTGCAGGAAGCGTGGAGATTAAAAGAAGTAAAAATGCAGGGCACCCAGATTTATTTTGATCATGATTTTTCACCCAGGTTGCAGGCTGAAAGGCAAAGGATCTGAAGTATAACAAGGCTCATAAAAGGAAAAAAAAAAAAAAAAGGACTGAAGGCACAACTTAATTTCCCAGTAAAGTTAAAAGTATACACTGCAGAGGGACTGAAGGTATTTACCTCTTTGGTGGATGCAGCCCCGTTATTGCAGGAATGGAAAATCCCACTGCCAGATCCGGAAATGGAGCACCTGGAACACAAATTGCTGCAGGAATCGTGGGTGGCTGCTGGCTGAACTCCAGAAGGGAACCGCTGGGCTTGTTACTGAAGGGACTTGCACCAGACTTAAAGAGCTTAATGCAACAAGTGAACATGCGCTCGGAAGGTAAAAAAAAACATGCTGGTGGGGTTACAGGAGGAGCAGAGGCTCAAGCGTTTTCCAATAAAGACCAGGACTGAATGAACACACAAGTAGACTCTGAAACAAACAGAACTTTCACTAAGAACTTAATCGCTGAAGGAGTGGTAACGAAAGGGAGCTGTATCTTGCTGGGGGAAAGAGGGATTGATTTAAAAGATGGAGGGAAGATCATAACATGCTCTGTGGTCCTAACTTGCTATTGATATTACTGAATTAAAATGATTGTGGGGCATCCGAAGAGAAGGGGGGTGGAAGGGAGAAGCAAGAAGTACACATTAAAACAAACTGTGGCTGAAGGATCGAGGTGAACACCAGGAAAAGGGTGCACATGAAATTGATTACAGTTCCGTGGGAGGGTGTGGGGCTTGTGCCCTTGCTAGTTGTGTGTATGCTCACAGCGGGGGCCACGCTGCGAAAATATTTCAGACGAAGACCTCCTGATGTTGTATCGCTGTATGCATGCCACATGGGAGTAACAACACTCAGATCACTTTGTGGTGTGGCCTTTGCTTGGATGTGCGGGCGAGGGGGGGCCATGCCTTGTTATGCGGGACTGAGCACTAAAACAACAAAAGTGGATGTAAAGAATTAAAGTCATAAGGGAGGAAGGGAATAAGAGTGTAGTGGTATCCTGGACCCCTCAGTATAATGAAATTCTGTAACTGGAATGGGATGATTGGGAGAGGGGATACCCTAGGAAGGAGAGGGGTGGAGGAATGGGGGGCTCAACTACTAAATGGCTCTGTGCCTATTCCGAGGCCTATTGGGCTCACCCACTCTCAAGACCATTTCTTGTTTTTCGATCGGGGATGGGGTCTGATGACTACTGGTATACCACGTCTTACACATCTCGAGTGACGAACATTTCACCTCTGGCAAGGGTTTATAGCCCTTGATCAGTCAGTCTCCACTTCAGGAGACAGTGCCTAAATAGGCCACTGCCTGGGGAGGTGAGGGAAGAAGATCCTCTTGTCCCCATCCAGGAAAGTATAGTAACCTAGGAAGCTAAGTGGCATTTTAGTTACTTACTGGTTGTATAGACATAGTGATCATTTTCTGAATGTCATGGATTCCATTTGTATTGTATATAGTTACAGTTCAAGGTTTTACTTTATTTCTATGAAGATAAAGTTAATTCTCCATAGTCAAGGTTTTGTATTAGAGTGCACATTTTCACTGCTAAGGCCATATGAGTGCTTGAGACAAAGAAAAGAGACATGGGACGCAGGGAACTTGATAGAGGAGGGACTGTGGGCACCTTATTTCCAGGCCAATGGAGGGACATAAAATAACATCATATAATGTTAAGGGCATTCATTCCCCAGTTAAAAGAACCCATCTACTAGGTGAATTGAAACGGATGGGGGGAGATATAATTTTTTTTTTTTTTTTTACAGGAAACTCATCTGACTGGGACAGAACATTTGAAATTAAGAAGGGACTGGGTGGGAGGGGTTGAATTTGCAGCCTCTTCAAATCTGAGGAAAGCAGAGGTCGCTGTTTTGTTCAAGGGGGGTCTCCCACTCAAAATTTGGCTGTGGAGACAGAAATGGTGGGCAATTCCTAAAAATTCTGGGAGAGTTCAAAGGTACACCGCTACACCTGATTAATATATATGCCCCAAACAAAAATACATCAAGTTCTTAATCCAAATCCTGCATAAAGTAGCAGAGAGCTCAACGGGACAAGTCACAGCTGGCGGGGTGGAGGGCGGGGGGGACTTCAACACAGTGGGTAAGGCATACCAGGACAGATCCACAGGAGGAGCAGACGCACAAACTAAAGCTTCCAAGACACTAACCAACCTTACCAAACAGCAGGGCTTAGGGGATATTCGGAGGATACAGCATAAAGGAGAGAGGGATTACACCTTTTTCTCCTCGGCTCATGAAACCTATTCTAGAATAGATACATTTTTCACACAAACCCAATATCCATATAGAATAACTAAATCCACTAGCCATAATTTTACTTTATCGGATCATGCACCAGTATCAACAGATATTAAAATGGGAACAACAGAGAGGAGCTCCCTATGGGGGCTGAATGTCTCACTCTTGAGTAACAAGGTATTTAAAGAAAAACTTGAGTGCAGTGATAGAGGAAGTAGTGACGATAAATAGCCAGCAGGGTTGTTCTAGCCTATCAACTTGGGAGGTGGTTAAAGTAGTGGTTAGAGGGGAGCTGATTCGTCAGGCAGCTGCACTCAAAAAGATTAGAAATCTCACACTAGAACAACTTCTGAATAGATTAAGGGACTTGGAGGAATTACATTGGGAGGCAGTACAGCGCAGTGGTTTAAGGCTCTGAGCTGCAAATCTGGAGACCTGGGTTTGAATCCCACAACCCCCACTTGCATACTGTGTGACCCTGAGCAAGTCACTTAATTTCCCTGTGCTCCCAGGTTGCACCTGTAAACAGACTTTCAGCTTAGTGTGTCTCACCTGGTTAAACAATTGGAATAAAAAATAAATAAATAAAAATATAAAACCCTCAATCATCCAAGACCTATCAGGCTTTGCTCAAAACAAGAGATGAACTAACCAAGTTGGAGAATGAGAAGGTGGAAGTGGAAACTAAGATTCCTAAGTCACAAATACCAAGAGATAAGGGGAAGGGCAGCAAGGTTATTGGCGCACCGACTGAGGAAAGCACAGACAGAATAGTGCCCTATATAGTAAATAAGAAGGAGCCCAATAAACTGTGGAAGGCCCATAGGGAGATTGCCCAACAATTTCTAGAATTTTACAGAGAACTTTACACAAAGAGAATAAAAACAGGGAAGAAGTCAAGGAACGAACAAGGCCATTTTTGTAGAAACTGAAATTGCCTAAATTAACAACAGACATGGCAGAACTACTGAACTCCCCGGTTACAATCCTAAAGGTCACCAAGGTGATCCAAACATTGCCTACTGGGAAATCTATGGGATCAGATGGATATAGTTCAGAATGTTATAAGTAATTACAGAAAACACTCGCTCCAATACTGCCCCAGGTTTTTAATGACTATCTTATGGAGAACAAGCAACCACAGTCCTGGGGGGGAAGCAATTATTGTAGTAATACCAAAACCAGAAAAACTCAAAGATAAGTGTGAAAATTATAGACCTATATCACTCCTTAACCAGGACATGAAAATTTTAACGAAAATACTGGCCCTTAGACTACAAAATTATATGGAATATTTAACACATATTGTTTCAAACCGGCTTTATTCCCAACAGGCATCTTATTTATTTATTTCTGATCTCAGATTAACCATTTTAGCTCAGAGCTCTTTACGTAGGTTCCACGTTAGTACATTTAGAACAAGTAGGTGATTATACAGAGGATTGAGACAAACAAGGCAATAGAATTAGAATGAGAACATTTAGATACATTTGGTCTTTAAACAAAGGAATGCAAAAAATACAGCGAAAACTAAAACTGGAATAAGTAAACATAGTCAGATACATACAGGAACAGACTAAATAACTATGCCCAACAGGGAGCCTGTTAGTTGTCAGCAACACAAGGGGATTAGCGCACAGAAGTGCTGGAGAGACGGGGTTGGGGGTTGAGCCTCAAGTGCAGGGTGTCCGAGAGAGAGAGAGAGAGAGACAAGAGATCTATTTGGCAGAAGGGCAGGTGGTAGGAGATGCCTTTGCTAGGTGCTAGCGATGGCAGACACATTAAGATTCCTGTATTAAATGGTTCTTTAGGTTTTTTTTGAAGGTCTACAGAGTGGGCAGGCTAATAATGTTCTCATGGAGGGAGTTGAACCACAATGGTGCCCGATAGGCAAAGGACCTTTGTCCTTGAGATGTCCAACATTTTGGAGTCAGGAAGGACTGCAGTTCCGAATTTTGGGTGGGCCTGGGATTAGTGCTGGGAACTAGGAGTTGTTGAACCCCAGTCGGGAGCTGACCAAGGCAGATCTTTTTGGCCATGAGGCAGGACTAATATTTTAAGTGACCAAAGAGCATTAGGCAGTGAGCCTTTGCATAGAAATCGCAGGTGTGGGTTAGTCAGTGTGCCCCTAAGGTGAGCCTGCAGGCATTGTTAAGGGCAGTTTTTATATGTCGGAGGGCAGTATCTGTGGCAGAGCCATATATCGGCAGTTCGTAGTCCACTAGAGAACCCACTGAACTGTGGACCGCTATGCTGAGGGCTTCGGGGTCAGGCTCTGTCTATGGCGATAAAGTAGCCCTAAGCATTTGTTGATTGCTTTAGCTGTGATGTCTATGTGGCGGGCATAGGAGAGTGAGCTGTCAAGAGTGATTCTGAGATATCTGAAGTGATGAACACGTTCAAGAGGAACACCACCCCATCACATATCGACAGCAGGTCGTTTTTGTGCTTGTTCTTAAGGTTGGTGAACAACATGTTTTTTGTAGTTCATTATCAATTTATGATTTTTGAACCACGACTCAATGCTGGTGAAGTCACGTTGTAGCTGTTGCTCAAGAGCAGTGGGGTCAGAGCCATTAGAAAAAATAACCACATTATCCGCGTAGAGGAGGCAAGACAAAATTAATTTAAAAACGCCCAATCCTGGAGGCTCTGGGAGCTGTACAAATAAATAGACATCTTTAAAAAAGAAAAATTACACACAAATACAAAACAAATAAAACCCAGAATAATAATATATTTGCTTAACTATTTAAATAAATCAGAAATGAAAAACGAATAATTCAATCCAAAAATGCCTGTGCAAATAGGAGGGCCTTGAGATGGGCTTTAAATATCTCCAGAGTGGGGGCCCCTTTAACCCCAAGGGGCAGCAAATTCCATAGGAGGGGGGCAGCAAAACGAAACGCCCTGTCACCAGCTGATCGTTACCTCATCCTAGGAATTGCCAGGGGACCCCCACAGGAGGAGCGGAGGGGGCAGACAGAGAGAGCAGGTACAAGAAGGTCTAACAGATAACCAAGACTCTGACCATGTAGAGCCTTACAGGTGAGAAGACTCACCTTAAAGAGGATTCTCCACCTAACTAGCAGCCAGTGCAGCTCACGCAACACCGGTGTAATACAGCAAAACTTAGGTTACCCAGTAAGTAACCAGGCAGCAGCGTTCTGCACTAGCTGCAGTCTGTGGAGAGATCCTCCCATGACCCCGAGGTACAGCGCGTTACAGCAGTCAAGCCTAGATGTGACTAAGGCATGTATCAAAGTGGGGAGGTCCAGAGGAGAAACAAGGGGCTTCATCCTGGTGACATTTCTGAGATGGAAAAAAAAGGAGCAAACTGTGGAGGATATTTGCGCCTCCACAGACAAGCCCCTGTCCAGAATGACGCCAAGATTTTGCACCCTAGAGAAGGTCTTCAATGAAACCGATCCCAGAACAAGTCCAGTCTCTGATTCAGAGGCCATCCTATCACGTACTCTGTTTGACTCTACCACTAATACCTCCGTCTTATCGGGGTTCAGTCGCAACCAGCTAGAGGTCATCCAGCCATTGATCTCAGCAAGGCAGCTGTTTAGCACATCCACCGCATTAGATGTTCCTGGGGCAAAGGAAAGATACAGCTGGGTATCATCAGCATAGCAATGAAAACCCAAGCCATACTTCCTAATGAGCCCTCCCTGGGGTAGCATGTACATTGCGAACAGCATTGGGGCCAAAACCGATCCCTGAGGAACTCCACAAGATAGGAGGCTAGGAGTGGAGGAAGAGTTCCCCATTGCAACCCGTTGCCTCCTGCTGGTAAGGAAAGACTCAAACCAGCTAATGACAGTGCCAGTGAGACTGCAGAGTTCCCGGGGACGGTCAAGCAGCACACAATGGTCCACAGTGTCAAATGCTAAAGAGAGAGATCAAGAAGAACAAGAACTGTCTTGTCCCCTCAATCTCTTGCCCTGAGGACATCATTCAATATCCGAACAAGTGCAGTCTCCGTGCTATGCCTTGCCCGAAACCCCGACTGGAATAGTTCATACAACTCGTGAGTCACGAGGTGCTCTTCCAACTGAAGCGCCACTACCTTCTCTACTACCTTCGCCAAAAAGGGAAGATTAGAGATAGGTCGGTAATTTGCCCTGATTTTCGGGTCCAATGATGGTTTCTTTAAGAGCAGTCTCACCAATGCCTCCTTCAAGGCATCGGGAAAAACTCCCTTAAATAATGAACACCGGACAATCACAGCAAACACCGGGCCATCAAGAAACGCGTCGGCACCGGGTTCAGTTCACAAAAAGTGTGCTTCACACTGGATGCCACCTCAATGACTTCACTAACCTCCACTGGTCAAAACTCCCCCCAACCAGGCGGCGTGCTCTCAGAACACCTCTGACGACCACTGCCAGTGATGACATTGCTGACTGGGGGAAAACTCCCTGCCGGAAGTTGGACACTCTGCCCGAGAAGAACTGAGCAAACTCTTCACAATCAGCATCTGAAAAAACCTTCTTCGGTTGTAGACAGGCACGATGAATCAGCCTGTCCACAGTCCAAAAAAGTATGGATGGTCTGTTCTTCCCGGCAGCAATCTCCCTGGACAAGAACATTGCCTTCTTATGGTTGACTGCCCCCTGGTATACATTATAATGTACACGCAGGGCCAGTTTGTCCTCCTCCCGAACAGACCTTCTCTAAAGGTGCTGCAACCTCCGACCCTTTCTCTTCATCTCCTTGAGAGCCCCATCATACCATGGGGAGGTCAGGTAGGAAGACTTGGGTCGTACACGAACAGGTGCGAGCGAGTCAATGGTGTCGTATAGCACCTTGTTATAAGTGCCAACTCCAGCATCAACACCTTAAACGCATGCATCATAGAAACATAGACTTTGGCGGCAGATAAGGACCGCTTGGCCCACCTAGTCTACCTATTTCCCTACCTACAAGATAAGTCGCAGATCCTAGTTAACCAACAGCCTATTTCTTCCTACCCCCCCACAAGAATTGCCTTATGTCTGTCCCATGTATTCTTGAATTCTCCCACAGTTTTAGACCCCACAACCTCCTCAGAAAGGCTGTTCCATGCATCCACTACCCTCCCTGTGAAAAAATACTTCTTCACATTAACCCTGAACCGTCCCCCCCCCCCCATCTTTAAATTGTGTCCCCTTGTTCTTGCATGTCTCTTTTTCTGAGAGATGTTACCCTCTTGGACTTAGTTGATTCCACTGAGGTACTTAAACGTTTCTATCATGTCCCCCCTCTCCCTCCTTTCCTCAAGGGTATACATAGTAAGCTCCTTTAGTCTCTCCTCGTATTGCTTCTCTTGCAGACCCTGCACCATTCTAGCTGTCCTCCTCTGGACTGCCTCTATCCTGTCTATGTCCTTGTGGAGATGGGGTCTCCAGAACTGGACACAGTACTCCAGATGGGGTCTCACTAACTGTCTGTACAGAGGGATAACAACTTCCTGTTTTCTGCTGGTGATGCCTCTCCCTATGCATTCCAGTATACCCCCAGCTCTCCCTACTGCCTTCTCACATTGCTTGCTAACCTTAAGGTCATCTGATATGATTACCCCCAGGTCCCTTTCCTTTTTTGTTTTTGTTACTCCCCCATTGTGTAATCTTCCCAGGTGCATTATTTTGCACTTCTTTGCATTGAATCCAAGCTGCCATACTTCTGACCATTCCTCCAACCTTGCCAAGTCCCTTCTCATCCTTCCCCCTCCTTGTGTATCAACCCTGTTGCAGATCTTTGTGTCATCTGCAAAGAGGCATACTTTTCCTTCCAGTCCCTCTGCAATGTCACTTATAAAGACATTAAAAAGGACTGGACCCAGTACTGAACCCTGCAGTACCCCACTAGTAACCCCTCTTTCTTCAGAGTGGACTCCATTTACAATTACCTTCTGTGTCCTGTTGTCCAGCCAATGTTTTACCCAGGCTACCACACTAGATAGATCAGCTGCTGCCAAAAAGCCCTCTGGGGTCAATCCCCTCAAAGGGCGACAGCTCATCATCTCTGTAGGGGGAGGGCAACTGGCAGGAACCCCGAACATGAACTGCACCGAGCAATGATCAGACCATACCACCCGAGGAGGATATGACACTGAATGGCTAGGGGAAGGCAATTCAGAAATAGGCTAAAGAGGAGAGGGCCCAGCATTGATCCCAGTGGAACGCCTGAGCACACAGGCTTTGTGTCAAGACAGAAAGGTATCTATCCTGACTTGCTGTGAATGGCAGTGTAGGTAGCTGCGGAACCATGCAGCCACCTCAGGGGCAAGGCCTATGGCAGTGAGTTGGTCAACCAGGAGGGCATGGTCGACCATGTCAAAGGCCTTTGTTAGGTCAATATAGATAGCCCCGACTAGCTGGCCAAGATTGAGGGATTTGTGGATAAAGCCTGTGTATTCCAGGAGGGCTGTAGTGGTGCTATGCCCAGCCCTAAAGCCATGTTGCTCTGCGCATAGGAGCATGTGCTTGTCCAGATAATCGACAAGTTGGTCGGCAACGATTCATTCAAGGGCCTTCGAAAGTGGTGGTAGTATAGAGTTGGGTCTATAGTTCCCGGGGAGAGCACGATCTCCACTCTTGTACACAGAGGTGACTACTGCAGCTTTTCATTTTGGGGGGAATACTACGAGACGGAGCGAAAGGTTAAGGATATGGGTGAGAGGGGACAGGATTTCTTTGAGTTTCAGGTCGAGGTTATCCCCACTGAATCTCCCCTTCCCAAGCACTTTGTGCAGATATTTCCTGGTTTCTCCGAAGATAACAGTCTTAACACAAAAGGGGGGATGTGATGGGGATTGCATGGGTGCAGCAGGGATGATGGGGGAGAAGAAGTCAGCGGGGAGAACATGCTGCAAGTCGGTGAAGACATTGTTAAAGCTAGCCGACAGTATTAGGAAACTTCTAAACATCGTCGCATACAGTAATCCACCAGACACGGCTCAACTGGCAATATTTCTCGATGCCAAAAAGGCATCTGACCATCTCAATTGGTCATATCTGGAACTAGTATTGGAACACATGGGGATAAAGGGGATCTTCTTAAAGTGAGTAATGCAGTGTTATGGGAATCCAAAGGCCGACGTCAAAGTGAATGGTACCTATTCGGCATCTTTTAATACAGAACGAGGCACAAGACAGGGATGTCCCTTGTCCCCCCTTTTATTTGCCCTTAGTTTGGAACCACTGGTTGCCAACATAAGGGGAATGACAAGCATCCAAGACATAGCAGTAAGTCTCAATGTATGCAAAATATCACTATCATAGATGATACATTGATATACGTAGAAAATCCAGAGAAGCTACTGCCCCGACAGAACTATTGGACCAATATGAAAACATATTGGGATTTAAGGTAAATCGGAGAAGAGTTAAATTCTTCTGATTAAAGGGAATATACCGGTAGGCTTAAAGGGCCAACTCCCATGTAAATGGGTAAAAGATAAAATATGGTATCTTGGAATATGGATTCCGACATCACTTCAAAAGCTGTTCCAATGCAATTATAGTGCTCTCTTCTCACAAACGGTCTTCCATTAACATTCTCGAACAGGATAGAGACCCTGAAAATGAATGTTTTGCCCCGGTGCCTTTTTCTTTTTTTCAACACTTCCTATCCCAGTGCCAGCAGCTGAGTGGAAGCACCTAAGAAAAAACGTATCTAAGTTTATATGGGCAGGTAGACCGATATGGGAACTGCCAAAGAGCGTTTGGACCTATATTCCAATTAGATACCTACTAGACTTCCCACTACAAAACAACAGGCAAAAGTATAAGGAACTGGGCCTTAGATATCTAGGACAATTGTTACAGAAGGGAGGCGTTAAGGAGTTTAAAACAATTCAAGCGGAATTCAAGATCCCGAAGCAAGACTTTTATTGCTACTTGTAATGCAGGCATTACATACAAAAGAGAACAGAGCTTAGCAATCAAAGGGACACACAATTTCTGAGATAAGGCTAGTCCAGGACATGGGTAATCAGCAACATATTCAGCATTTGATTTTCCAAATATACAGGACCTTACAAGAAGGGAGAGGAACATTAGCTATTCAACATTTTCAAAGTAAATGGGAGCAAGAGGGGGGATTCGTAGTGGGGGAGGCGGAATGTGAACAGATTTGAAAAGGAGTTCATAGAACCACTGCAATGTTAACATGAAGGAAATTTAGATGGAAGGTTTGTGGAAGATATTTTATCACTCCCATTATTTCCAAACATTTTAATAACTTACATTCAGATGCTTGTTGGAGAGGGGACAGGGAAAAGGGGTCACATTTACAAATTTTCTGGGGATGTTCAAAGGTACAAAACTTTTAGACAAGGGTAGGACCCATTATAAGAGAGATACTAGAACTGGAGAGTTGTCTGACATTTTCTAATTTGGTGTTGGGGCTGCCCCCTAAAGAAGCCAAAGGGACTTCAAAGAGATACCTACTCCAGGTACTGGAGGTAGCAGCATTGAAAGCTATCACGCAAAACTGGTTGACAAACAATACGCTACCTTTAAAGCAATGGAAAGCCAATATCACAACAATAATGAATCTAGAAGCCATAACAGCCAAGATCAGACTGCAGGTCGACAAATTCAACATGAGATGGCTCTCATATTTTGCATGTAGGGAAAAACTGGAAGGGCAAGCAGTGATTGATCAACTGCAGGGTTAGGGAGAAAGATAGAGCAGTCCCCTGCAGGACATCAGAGATAGGGGGTTTCCTACCCAATGCACTGGGTCATCTGCGATTCTTAAGGGTATAGGCCTTAAATAACTAAACTATGAAATGAAGCACTCAGTGATTTAAAGTTGGTTTATCTATTTTAATTATTTGTAGTTTTTTTATTTTTTTTAAATACAATAAAATGGCAGAAATACCACTTTTCACACAAAACAGTTGTTTCAAGTTGAAAGCGACTATGAGGAAGATCTGGAACAAGGGATCCTGAAATAGAAAGGGGAAAGATTAATAAGGACTGAAAGAGTCTAGATTATACCTCTGTGATCTGTCAAGACCCATATGTCTGTTAACTCTCTATTTCAGCATGGACAATATTTCGTCTTTTCTCTGATCAACTCAACAAGAAGTCACACACACTTGATAATATAACAAGATGTCATTAATGTTTTGTTGGTAAACAATGACATAATATGTGTACAGAACTGCTAAATAAAGTTTAAGTTAAAAAATAAAAAATAAAAAGGGGGTAGGGCCCAGATCCAAACTACAACAGGTTGGGCACAAAGTCTGCACAGTCTTGACAATGTCCACGAATTCCTGTCGGCTGAATTTGTCCAGACAGACCACATGCTCACCACCTCCCATCGCCCTCCGCAACCCCTCAAAGAGAGAGCCAGGCCGATTCCAGGCCTGATGCTGGCAACCTTATCTGCGAAGAACCGAGCTAGCTCATCACACTTAATTTGTGAAAAAGATCTTCCGGACTGGAGATAGATTGGACTGCACAACTTGTCAACAGTTTGGAAAAGTTGAGCCGGTCAATTCTGCGCAGCAGGAATCTTCTTGGACAGGAACTCTGCCTTCTTACGGGTGATTTCTGATTGATAGCCCTTATAGTGTTCCACCAATCTACTAAGCCTGTCAGCATCCAGGCCGGACTTCCACCATGCTCTCTCCAGCCTTCGACCAACCGCCTCAACTCCTTCCAAATACCCATTATACCAAAGGGACCTCGGGCGAAGAATGAGTGGTCGAACACAAACAGGAGCAATCAAGTCCAAGGCATCTCCCACTGCCTTATTATAGGCTAGTACGAGGTCCACGGGCCTGTGCTTTCACCCAGCAATCCTGATAGGTCCAGAACCACCAACAGCCCATCTGGGATAACTCCCCTTAAAGGACAGTACCGGACCGTCTCTGAAGGGGTAGGTCCATTTGGGGGGGGGCCCAAAACTGAACCCTATGGTGTGATGGTCAGGCACACTAACTGGTTCCACCCCCAAGTCAAATATCTCCATCCCCAGGAGGAACAGCAGATCCAATGAGTGACCTCCTATATGGGTAGAGGAGGTAACTACCTGTGTGAGGCCCAGCACTGTCATTAGCTGGAGGAGATTTTGACCAAACTGCGAGAGTTCATTGTCGACCAAGGCATTGAAGTCCCCCAGAATTATCCATCTGGGGGACTCCAATACCATGTCAACGATGAAGTCCGCGATCTCCTGCAGAAATAAACCCCCATCACCTGGTGGACGGTAAACAAAGAGCATCCTGCAACCTGCACCCTACACTCAAAGGATCTGGTGGTCCCCACTGTAACATCCACAAAACCCAGTTTGGTCTTAAAAAAGATGGCAACACCCCCAACCCCTACAATCCAACCTCGGGCGGTGAATCACCGAGAACCCAGCTGGAACTGCAGAAGCCAATACTGGGCCTGCATTTTCGCTCAGCCAGGTCTCAGTTATACATGCCAGATCCACCGTTTCAACAAGATCAGCTATAACAGCTGTCTTGTTTTTGATGGACCTGGCATTGCATAACACCGCCCGGGTTGGATGAGATGCTGAGAAAGACCTCGACTCCTGTCCAGCAACAACTGCTGGGCCTTTGGGTATGGGAACAAGACAGGAATTACCCCTGTCCTGACACCATTTCGCCCCAGGGCGTTGCCTGGTCCCTACCACCTCAATCCGTTCCCCATTTTCCCTTCCCCCAACAGGCCCAGTTCATCCCCTTCTCCTTCACCTAGCTATCCCCAAGGCTTGACACCATAATTAAATATCTGCTGACAATGGGGGAATGCTCAAAGGGGCGCATTTCCCTGAGCCTGGTGGGGGATAAGTGCCTGACTTTCTTTATTCCTTCCCAACACATATTACTAAAATAACAATCTCAATACAACAACCTACACTACAATAAATAACAATAACATTTCAACCTTATATCCCTTATGTCCCAACCACCCCTAATTTTTATCACCAGCTACCCCGAGAACAACCCAATACACAAACAACAATTAATGTATCAAAATTAATAAAAAAAGTGTGATAACTGCATAGAAAATAACTAACACATTCCAAAAAGAGATTAAAGTAAAGGTGGTTCCACAATTACTGTTTTAAATGATTAATGTCATTAAAAATCCAATTTCCTGAAAAAGTCTGATGCTGGTAGGGGGGCTCACACCTCCCTCTAACCTCTAAAATTTCTCCAAATATGCGGCACTCTCACTACCACATTAAAAATCTTTAAAATATTGTAAACAAAGAAATAGGCACTCTCACTGCCAGACCAGAAAGAAATAAATTATTTGTTTAGTCACCACAGATCCAAACAGTCAGTACTATTTCCCTCAGGAGAACTTTCACTCAGGAGCCAATGTCCAACCAACCAAGATTAATAGCCCAGCTTGCTAGATCCCGACCCAATCCCACAGCGCAGCAAACCTCTTAGCTACAGCCACCAGGGCAGCCCAACCCTCGTCTAGCTATCCCCAACAGCTCAAGGAGTCTGGTGATGTTCGCCCTCCCGGTTTACACCCAGTGACATCTCAAGAAAAAGGCCGCACTCCATAGCCCACCTCAGGGCCAGCCGGTCCAGTCGACCACTCCTCCACTCATGGTCGTCACTCCCAAGTCCTTCTCCTGGATTATTTGCACTGCAGTGATCTACAGACCTCCAGCATAGGGAGAGGATTAGATAAGGTACTGGTGGAAACCACTGGCAAGATGGCAGAAAAGGGGGAGGTGCTGTTGGTGGAGAACTTCAACCTTCCAGATGTAGACTGGAGCTTCCCAGCAGTGGCTTCAGCTAGAAGTAGGGACGTCCTGGACTCTTTGCAGGGGGTGTTCCTCAGGCAACTAGTCAGTGAACCCACTCATTATGGGGCAATACTGGACCTGGTACTCACTAATAGGGACAGTACTGCAGACGTCAAGGTGGGAGGTCACTTGGGGACCAGTGATCACTATACGGTGTGGTTCAATATGAGAACGACTGCAGAATCGAACCACACAAGGGCAAAGGTCTTAGACTTCAGAAGGTCAGATTTTATAAAGATGGGTGAATGCCTCAAGGATGACCTGGCTGGAGGGGATAGCCTGGGTGGGGTGGAGGAAAAGTGGGTGAAGCTGAAAGGGAGCATAGTAAAGGCAACAAACCTCTGCATCAAACAAGTGAAGAAAAGCAAGAGGGAAAAAAAGAGACAACTATGGTTCTCAAAAGAGGTGGCGGAAAAGGTAAAGGCAAAAAGGGTAGAATTCAGAAGGTATAAGGAGATGCAAAGGGAGGAGAATATGGGGGTATATCAAGGAAAATGGAGGAAAGCAGGGAAAGCAGTAAGCAGCATGAAGGCGCAAACCGAAGAGAGAATAGGTCAGGAGATAACAAAAGGGTACAAGACATTTTTTAGGTATGTAAGTGAAAAGAGGAAGACCGAGGTGGGATTGTAAGGTTAAAAAGAGATGAGCGGAACTATGCAGAGAGTGACCAGGAAATGGCAGACATTCTGAACAAAAACCTTTGTTCAGTGTTCAGAGAGGAAGGAGGAGGGGAAGGGTCACAAAAAAGTAACAGATGCTTTAGAGGGAGGGAGGCACACACTAGTCTTTCTTTTGGAGGAGAGAGTGCTGAAGGGACTTGTTAATCTGAAGGCGGACAAAGGCATGGGGCCAGATGGGATGCATACAAGGATATTGACGGAGCTCAGGGAAATACTAACTGCACCTCTGACAGTCCTATTTAACAGTTCAGTGGAAACAGGAGTGGTTCTGGAGCACTTAAGGAGGGTGGATGTAGTCCCACTACACAAAAGTGGTAGCAGGCTGGAAATTATCGGCCAATCAGCCTCACATTAGTGGTGAGAAACTTAATGGAATCACTGTTGAAGGAAAGGACTGTGGAATATCTCGAATCCAGTGGGTTACAAGACCTAGGGCAGCATGGGTTCGGGGGGAGTCATGTCAAACGAATCTCATAGATTTCTTTGACTGGATGACAAAGGATTTGGATCAGGGTGGAGCAGTGGACGTGGCCTACCTAGATTTCAGTAAGACTTTCAACAGCATTCCCCATAGGAGACTAGTAAGCAAGCTGGATAGGTTAGGAGTGGGTCCCAAAGATGGTAAACTGGGTAAGAAACTGGTTAAGGGATAGGTGACAGAAGGTGGTGGTAAATGGAGATCATTCTGAGGAAGGGAAGGTGACCAGCAAGGTGCCTCAGAGATCAGTGCTGGAACCAGTCCTGTTGAATGTCTTTTTAAGTGATACAGCAGAACAGCTAGAAGGGAAGGCCTGCCTCTTTGCGGATGACACCAAAATCTGCAATAGTGTGGACACTCAGGGGACGAGGGTGGAAAGAATGAACAGAGACTTGAGAAAACTAGGGGAATGGTCAAGGATATGGCAGCCGAGTTTCAATGCGAAAAAGAAAGCAAAATAATACACATAGGGCACAGAAACACGGGGGCGGAGTACAAAATGGGTGGAGTGGTATTGATGACTACCAAGCAGGAAAGAGATCTGGGGGTAATTATACTGTATGTCCTAAAGGTGGCCAGGCAGTGCGACAAGGCAGTCAGGAGGGCTAATGGGATACTGGGGTGCCTAGGGAGGAGTATCACGAGCAGAAAGAGGGAGGTGGTGTTGCCTCTGTACAGACTGCTGGTAAGATCCTAGCTAGAGTACTATGTCCAGTTTCGGAGACCACATCTCTCTAAGGACATAGACAGAGTGGAGGCGGTTCAGAGAAGGGCAACTAAAATGGTGCAGTGCCTGCATCAAAAGCCCTACAAGGTGAGACTAAGGGGCCTCAATATGTACATCACGGAATGGAGGGGGGGGAATATGACAGAGACCTTTAAAAACCTCGTGGGAGTAAATAAAGTACAGGAGGGAAGTATTTTTCAAAAGAAAAGGTGCTCAAGAACAAGGTGACACGCCAGGACGCTGGGGGGGGTTGATTCAGAAGAGATAAGAGGTAGTACTTCTTCACAAAAAAAGTGGTGGATTCCTAGAAGAGCCTTCCAGTGGAGGTGGTAGGGGTGGTATTGCATGGGACAGGCACAAGGGACTCATAGTGGAAAGGAAGAGGGGGGAGAAAGCGCTGTAGATCAAGTACTGTCTACAGTAATAATGTAGGTAAGGAAAAATGTGCAGACCGGGTGAGCCAAGCGGTCCTTATCTGCTGATAAATTCTGTGTTTCTATGCTACTGATTTAATTACATATTTAGTTCTTTTCCTTCACACTTCTGGACTTGTTGGGTATCCATTTACTTTACAGAATTATTGTTTATAAATGGGATATTTCGTTTTTCTTTGGAATATTATTGCTGTTTTAGTAAAAATTTACCGAATATAAAATATTTAAAAATCAGAAATATAACAAAATGAGGCTCTGTCAGTTCTTGGGAGTATCCAGTTCCTCAAGCTCTGTCCAGACACAAGTAAGGGTGGGAAACACCCAGTCTCATACAGTACATTTTGCCTGACAGGCAAGCACACACAGTTCTACAAGATCCGGAACACAATGTAATCCAGTGGCAATTACTCCTATCTGTCAAACAGGAAAGTGTGACATATTTATCACACAGCCTTGTATCCTGGCCAACTCCACTGTATGTCAGGCACTACTGCCACCTCCACCTAGCTCTAGAGTTTTGAAGGGTAAGCCTAGGTGTCACCCCCAACCCCCCAATCCTTTTACTGAAGGCTCTATTGAGTCTCTGGATATTTTAACATTGATGAGATAAGGCAGCATTTGTAGAAGGTATAAACACTTGGAGGAAATAAGAACGCTTATACTGTGACAGACTGGAACATCATCAGACCAGACCAGACCCTTAAAGATAAAACAATTCTAAGGGCTTGCACAGGGGTAGAACAACCACTTATAATGCCAGCAACCACGGTTCAAGAACAAGCCTGGGTCATCGGGAGCCAGGTAGAGGCAAGAGGACTGAGTATCCCAGGGGTCACCCTCCTTCTGCAGGGAGGGAGGCAGAGCAACAATGCATTATCAGCGCCACATGGGTGACCATGGATGGAGCTGCAGGTTGGAGTGGCTTCGATATAGGAGATGTTGGCCGATGCCATGTGGCAGTACACTCTGCTCTTGTGCATCCTAGCAGCTTGACGTTTTGAGGGGGTGCTATGAAAAATGGGGAATAGCCCAGGACCAGTAGGGCCAGTGATTTTCCACTTTCAAAAATGGCCAACTCCATCTGACAGAATCTTAAAATCCTTTTTTTTTTTTGCCAACACTGAGGGCAAATCAGCATGTTTTATACAATAATTTGGCTCAAACTGGAGGTGTTTGAACAACAAGCCAGTACAAAGTGGAGATGTGTTCATGATAAAGTGGCACAAATAAGAATGTTTCCATAAAAAATAAATAAATAAAAAATTACTACCAAGTGTTGGTTTAAAAATCACAAATTCCATTTTATAACAATCTTTTCCATTGAAAATGGAAAATCATGGGCCCTACACCAGCAACAATGGACCCCGGTATATCTGGGCCCCTTGCTTTCACTGCAATGCCTCCTAATACAGCAATACCACTGCTGGGAATAACTCCCCACCCCAGCCCGTCAGGGGAGGAGGGTAAACAAAGGTACCCCCATGGACAAGCAATTTGCAGATGAGAGATGCAGGGGGTGAGGTGTGTCCTGGGAGCTCCTGATGGAGGCAAGTGCCAGACACAGGAAGCGGGTACAAAGTGTACATTAAAAAAAATTCTGTGAGGGAGATTTAGGCTGCGTTATCAATGCTGCATTTTAACTGATGGATTATTTAATTAATGTTCCTTTAACTATAGTTAAATCTGTATGAAATACATGTGTGCCTGAGCCTAACCAGTTGGATAAATTAATAAAATATGTTGGACTGGATCTGTCTTGAAGTCTTTCTTCTCCAGAAAGAATTTTAGACATTATAGTTTTAGTGAGTAGTGAACAAGATCCATATGGTGAGGCTTACGATATCCACAGTATTTGGTACTGCTCTCATAAAGCTGAATATGATATACTCCCCATGGACATTAAGAAATCACCGAGGACAGGTTGTTCACATACTTTATTACTGAATGGTTTCAGATTCACTGAAACCTTCATCTCAGTTAAAGTCCAGGACCTAACTGCAGGAAGAACTTTTATTTTCCTAGCTGTGCTCTCAGTTAATCTAAGCTAATCCAAATTAAGTTAGGAAGTCTACCCTTCAAATTTTTAATGGTACTGGGTGTGGTCTCTTCAGCAAGGGGAAAAGCTACGTGCGAGTTTGGTCCTAACTGTTGCTATAGATGTCTAAATTCCTCACCCACCTTCAAGCGTACCTTTCAGCTGTTCCACAGTTATTTATTTTAGTTTTTGTTAACCGGGTAGGTGCACTAGAAAGAAGATGTATTTTTTCAGCATGACTCGGGAGGTTACAATCCAGAGTAAGGGGCACACAAATCACAGAATACACAGAGATACAATATTTACATGGATAGGAATTACTACAGTTAGAACAAACCTGTAAACAATCAAGAGTACAGCAAACAGAGGTCACGTGTTATGAGGTACTCCATACAGGAATAAGCAGTGTCCACAAATGTTTGTTACCTCTTGGAAGAGCAGTTACACTAACAGTAACAATACCCATCCCAGTGCGCACTTTCTTGTTTTGGCGACTTACAGTAGCAGTAGTAAGTAAATGCATGTCAAAAGCCCCTAGGAGTTGAACTAATATGAATCTCGGGGGATATTGTTCTATAGCCTAGGAGCAAAGTTCTGAAATGCGGCAACCCCAAGATTAGTCCTTAATTTAGGCACAATAAGCATAGGAGGGGGTCCCTCGTTTTACCACTCAGCACTGTCACACATGACAAGGATGGTGTCCCACGTCATCCAATGATACTGTAAAGCAGAACTTCGTTAAAGTACTGACATTAATTAATGAGATAAAGCTATTAAATATAGAACCTCAGTTTAAAGATATGGGTTGTTTTCACCAGTACTACTTTTTATGGAAGTGTAGTCCACAAATCAACTACTCTTTCTGTGAAATATTTGTACCAAATTTGTAAGAAGTCTTCCTGCCTTACTTGCCCACATATATCTATTAATCCTTTTATCTTTTGACGTGATTAGCAGCACTGCCTGATCAAGATGTTACGCCACACCCCAACTCTGGCATATGTGTTCCAAGAGCAGTGGCATCCCCGGAGGTGCTCTGATGTGCTCTAAGAAGAGACAAAAGGACCTTAGTATGTATACCCTGGAAAAGAGGAGGAAGATGGGGGATATGATAAAGACCGATAAATACCTCATAGGGTAAATACGATATAGGAGGGAAGTAGTTCTCAGAAGAAAATGTACTCAAGAACAAGGGAACATGCTATGAAGCTGGAGGGGGTTAGATTCAGAGGAGATGTAAAGAAGTACTTCTTCAAAGTGGTGCATTCCTGGGACAGCCTTTGGGGTAACAACAATGGTGGGGTTCAAGAGCACACGGGATAGGCACAAGGGAATCATAGTGGAAAGGAGGTGGGGAAGAGCTGTAGAGCAAGTGTTCTCCATGATAATAATGTAGGCTGGAAAAAATGGGCAGACTGGGTGGACCAAGTGGTCCTTATCCGCTGTCAAATTCTGTGTTTCTATGATGTGGGAGTAAGTCATGGACAACTGGAGCCACGAAAAAATTAGATGATCCAGAATGTGGGCTTTATGGGAAAAAGATCAAAAAGTGCAAGTAAAAACAAAACAATAAAAAAGATAACCATGACAGACGTAAAAGGACAGCTTCAGCCACCAATACTGACACCTAAGTTACATGGGAAATTTGCATTATCTACAGACTACTGTGCCAGTCGGTGGTACAGTCCAAGGCATTGAAAGCACAGATGCTGCTGTTTCATGGTATACATGCTGATGTCGCACTGGGAACTATACAAAGTGCCATTCTGTTGATTCCTGACTTATGGTGAGGAAAAAAAAGTTCAAAATAAGCAAGACTGCAACATGTAAAGAGCTAGTCACCAGAAGAAAAGAGAAAGAAAAAATCCTATCAGACTTTCTGTAATTTGTTTTTCTATTACTTCCAACATTATCACTGGAATTAGTCGTAACGGCTCGATAACTACACTACCCAACTAAGGAGACACTAAGGCATTTGCATCATACTAGAGGTAAAGCTGGGCAGACTAGATGCGCCAGCAGGCCTGTTTGTGCCGTCAGTGTCTATGTTTCTTATAGGAAAAATAAGATACTGAGTTCGTCTGTATACAGTGTCACTGGCTCTTAGTGGTTTTATCAGCTATATAAATGTGCTGTCCATATGGTGCCAAATGGCAGGGAAACTGAATTTAATGAAACTGCCCCTTAGGGTAGATCCATAAATACCAACTGGTCCTAGGGGAGGAGAAATACAGTTGCAAACAAACTGAAATTAAACCAGATTAAGCTGCTGGTGAGAGGCAGTGCAGCACAGGGGTTAACAGCACTGAGCTGTAAATCTGCAGAACTGGGTTTGGATGCCACAGTCACCATCTGCATACTGTGTGACCATGATTAAGTCACGTAACTTCCCTGTGCTCCCAGGACGCACCTGGAAACAAGCTTCAGTTTAGTATGCCCTTCCTGACCAAAGATTGTAAAACAAAAACAGGTTCACTTTACGCACCATCCCAGGATGCACCTGGAAACGAGCAGACACAGCTCAGTGTGCCTTTTCTAGTACAAAAGTGCAAATAAATAGAATCATTAAGGAACCCTGCCTCTCCTAGTGATCCATTGACAGTTAAAAGCCAGTTACATACACCATTATACTTTAACATATTAGCATTGTGATATAAAGGAGGGCAATGCCTACCTTAAGATAATCTGTGCATCATTATAGATCGACCAGCGTGCTCCTCTTCTCTGCCCATGAGACGCTTTTATTCTGCAAAGAATGTCTCACGCATAACTGCTCTTAAAATGGACATGTTTGGTTAAAGATTTTTATCATACTATTGATCGATCTCGATGAATTATATATTAATTTTATCGCCGAGACCAATTTTACAGTTGTAAGTGGCCTCACACGCTTCATGTGTTGCTAACTTTTGGGTTGCAGTTTGCGGTTTTCATATCCTATGGATCAAAGTTCTCATACCCAAAAAATGAACATTAAACAGCCTCTTACAATTATAAGAGTGGTCTCAGTGGTGGTATTAATGCAAGACAAACAGCCCTTGGTTCCAAATTCTTGCATGGTACTGTATATGTCTGTGCACTGTTGACACCTATATAACGTGGGTGGGCCCATACCTCCTCAGTTCATTCTGTCCCCCTAAGACACAGACAATGTCATGCCAAAGCGAAACGGAAAAAGCCCTGTTGGCACCCTAGGACCAGGAGCAAAGACTAACAGTTACAACAGTAAAACCTAGTATAGGGTAAAGAAAACAGAGCAACCAACGTATAAACAGAAACTACCCCCTACCCACTCAAACTATGCCACCCACTATCAAGGGTGAAGGTGGGACTTTGAGAGAATCTCCTCCAGTGAGCCACAGCTCAAAACATCTACTGTAAATAACTGTTCTATCTTCTTCAAGGAAATCTCCCTCCATTGAGCCACAGTTACAGAACAAGTCCCAAGCAGTAGCTCAGGATAGTTGGAAAGAGGCCAAAATAAAGAGCAAATAAAGCCCCAACAAAGCAAGCCAAATGCCTTATAGGCCGAAAGAAAAAGGAGCTGCCAATCAGAGGACAGCGCAGAGAAAGCATAGTGGGCATGGGAGGAAAACCCAGCAACCACCAGACCAGAAGATGTCACCACAAGCGGTGATGGTAAAACTGAACAAAAACAGGGACACTGAGGAACAGGGAGACCAGAAATCAAAACGAATGTTGACAAGTCAAAGCCAAGTGATGAACAAAACGTCTACAGGGAACTCGACAACTAGTAGCCGCAGAATACAACAGAGGACCTTATAGCAAGTCGGGCATCAATGAGGCACAGCCTAACAATACGACGCCCGGAACAGAGATACCATAAACTGCGACGCTGACCAAAACAGCAAACACTTCAACAAGGGAAAGCCCTGCACTGACCATGGTATCCCAAAGAATAGTCAGTAAGGCAACAGAGGCCGGTTGACAGGAAAACCCAATTACAGAGACGTGAAACACAGAAACATAGAAACTGCGGCAGATAAGGACCACTAGGCCCATCCAGTCTGCCCGTAGGCCTCATACAGTGTATGTGACCACTGACCCTATGTGATTAATGGCTTTTCATCACTCCCTCCCCTCTCAAGGTTCCCCTGTGCCAGGCATGCTTAAAGCCCTCCACTGTGCTTGCCCCCACTACCTCTTGTGGCAGGCTATTCCAAGCATCAACTACCCTTTCTGTGTAGAAAAACGTCCTACATTACCCCTTAATCGACCCCCCTCCAATTTCATATCATGCCCCCTTGTTTTAGTACCTTTTCTCCCTTGGAAAAGGTCCCTACCTGCACCTTGTTTATGCCCTTGAGGTATTTGAAAGTTTCTATCATGTCACCCTGCTCTCTCCTCTCTTCCAGAGAGTACATATTGAGGTCCCCTAGTCTCTCCTCATATGTTTTGTGTTGCAAGCTCTGCACCATCTTTGTCACCCTTCTCTGGATAGCCTCCACCTTGTTGTGTCCTTGCACAGGTGTGGCCTCCAGAACTGCACGCAGCACTCCAGGTGAAGCCTTACCAATGTTTTATACAATGATATCACCACCTCCCTCCTCCTGCTAGTGATACCCCTGCCTATGCACCCCAGCATGCCACTGGCCCTCCCTGCAGACTTTGCGCATTGCTTTGATACCTTGAGGTCATCAGAGATAACCCCTAGGTCCCTTTTCTCTTTAGTGACAGTCAACTCCTCCCCTCCATCATGTAGCTCTCCCCAGGGTTCCCCCTACCCAATTGCATTATTTTGCACTTCTTAGCACTGAACCTCAGTTGTCCCGTCTCTGACCATTTTTCAAGCTTCTCCAGGTCCCTCATAATTTTTTGAACCCCTTCTGGAGTATCCACCCTGTTGCAGATCTTGGTGTCATCCATAAATAGGCAGACCTTTCCTTCCAGCCCCTCTGCAATTTCACCAATGAAGACACTGAACAGGACTTGTCCCAGTATAGATCCCTGTGGTACTCCACTGGTCACCCCTCTCTCCCTGGATTGGATCCCATTTACCACCATCCTCTGCCTCCTGTATGTCAGCCAGTTTTTAACCCAGTGTATCACCTTTTGTCCCATGCCCAGACTTCCCATCTTGTTAACCAGTCTTCTATGTGGGACGGGTGTTGAAGGCTTTGCTGGAATCTAGGCAGGCAATGTCTACTGCCCCTTCCTGATTAACTTCTCTAGTCACCCAATCAAAAAGATCTATCAGATTTGTTTGACACGCCCTCCCTGCTGTAACTCTGTGTTGCCTCAGATCCCGGGCTCCCCCGGATTGCAGGTGTGCCACTATCCTTTCTTTCAGCAGGGTCTCCATGATCTTCCCCACCACTGAGGCGTTCCCCGCCTCCTCCCTACTGCCACTTTAGTGCAGTGGTACTACATGCACCCTCCTCCAGTCCCCTGGAACCACCCCTGTGTTGAGTGACTCTGTGTACAGCACCGCCAGAGGTGCTGCAAACAGCCACTGGAGAAAGCAGAGGACTGTACACAGGGAAGCAACATCAATGACACAGGGCCAAGCATCGGCCAACAGAAATGGAGACACAAAAAACAGTGCCCCCCCCCATCCATTCAATGAACACGTCCACACATCTAAAGTCAGGCAACAGAGCTGAAGGGAGCCAAGTGCCCCGCAGTAACGGAAGGCTGGGCTGAAATGCCGGAAACTGACCTTGGTGTCCGTAAGGACGGCTGAAAAGGTGGCAGAGGCCAGTAGTATGGCAGACATTCACTATGTCAATGAAGCAGTGCAAGTCACAGGAAGAGACCCAAACCAGCAATGGAGAGATGATGGACTGGCAGTGGGAAGGCAGAGGCCAGCGGGAGACCAACATGGAATCATGAATGAGAAGATAAACAACTGTTAACAGATAGCGACAGCTGGACAACAATCAGCGGCATCACAGCAGGAGCTGCAGCCCAAAGTAAAGACCCAAAGCAGCCACATATCATGGCAGAGAAGAACAGCAGCAGCTGCAGATGGTATGAAGTAAAAAGAAGATGGCCTGCAAACAAAACAGCATTGAAGAGCAGGATCCAAGGAGGCTGTTCCTTCAGTACAACATGGAGTCAGTGGTGGAAATGAAAAGAACTGAGGAGATATGGGGCCATCTTTTTTAAGTATGTACTAATGATGCACATCACTGGGGAAGTCCCAGTTAGGCACATGTTCCGAATGGTCCAACACTGCTGGCATCTATGTTCCTTAGACATGTCAATGGAGGAAGATAGCCTCAAAGTAGGCTGTATAGTTCCTGTCTATATATGTAGGATGGATTGCAAGTTTTCATTTAAAAAAAAAAAAAATTACATTCATATGCCCAATGGTTCAAATGTTACAGCTTTTGAAATATAATTTCAATAATTACAAAATACCATAAAAGATTATTTTTGGAAATAGTCAAAGATACTACTGGTTGTTCTGTCTATGACTAAACACATTCTAGTTTTTTTATTAAAAACTGCACAAGCAGCACATATTACAATAGTCAGTCTAAGAACACATATTAAATTTTGGTATGATTTCACAGCTAGTTTGAAAGAATGAACATGTGGCTCAGAATAAGTCCTGAGGGGTGGGTGGCAGGGGCGGTAAATTGAAGGTTTGAAATTTGTTTTTTTTTTGGTTGCTTTTTTTAATATGTCTATTTGTGAAAAAAAGCAAAAGGCACATTTGTACATACCTTGCTGGTGCACTGCTGTCTGCACCGCTCGGCTGCTCCACCTGAAAAGTTGCAGGCCCACGTTCACATACCAATGGTGTGTATCACTGAGGAAGACTTCCTGCATTTCAGCCACATTTCCACCAGGGTCAGGGTTGGGGTCTCGGGGCCAGGCCACAGCTGCCTTATCTGCTGACAAATGGAGAGCATGCAACTGCTTTTAATAACTGAACCACAGTCTTCAGCAGCATGGTTCTCTGACTCCCTAGCAGGTATATGAACTTTGTGTAGCCAATATGTAATGAGCAACACCTTTAGAGCACAATTTCACAAATTACTGATTTGGGCCAAGTTACTTTTTTTCTAAGTTTGCATATCTATCATTTTTCAGGGAAGGGTGTTGTTCTTATCATATACATACAGTTACTGGGAATAATCCACCATATCCAGTTCCTGGAGCAGTGTATAGTAGCTCCATCTGAAATACTGAACAGGATGCAACAATCTCTGCATATGTTCTTCGTATTTAAGTGCAACCTGAAACGCAGAATGTGCAGGCTTCTTCTTTACCCTCAAAGAGATAAATGACAGAGGACACATGAGTGCCTGACCAAGATGGCTACCTAGTCTCCATCTTCCTGATTACCCTCTGTGAATCCTCAAACATCCTACAACTAGATCCATAAGCAGAGACTGACTGTGCAGCTGCAAAGCAAGCCTAATAGTACATTGACAGATAATTCTATAAACTGGTGAGCAGACACAGCTGTAAAGAGGAAAAAAGCACTCAAGACTTCTCCCCGGCAGGCAAGCCCCCTGTTGCCAAGATGGGCAAATGTGGTAGCCCACCACTAAAACACTAAGTAGGCCCAGTAGGACAAACAGACCTCTTTGATCGTACGGCTGCTAACATAGAGGCAATTAAGACAACTGTGGTTGCAAAACAAGTCTCCACTACTAACCTCATCGGCCGAATGATACAAACCGAGAACCGCATTCAGTCAGCGGAGCTCCAAACCTCGGATCTCCTTTCGCACCTTAAGGCTACAGAACAGAAGGTACAGCAACTCATCTGCAAGCTTAACAATCAAGAAAGAAGGGCATGAATAAATAACTTGTGGTTAGTGGGCTTGCCAAAAAAGTGGATGGTCCAGATGCAGTAGCTTACCTCCGGCAAAATCCCCCCTGGTGCCCTTAAAGCTGCCTTTGACCTTGAAATCGATTGGGCGCAGAATGGGAAAGAGAAACAAAACCCAGAACTCCAACCACCCACGCACTCTGATCTTCTGCTTCCTCTGTTTCAAAAAGCAGGAAATAATTTTTGAAAGACCCAAAGAGGCAAGCAAAGGATCTCTTTCTTCCTGGACTATTCAAAAACAATCCTAGACCAATGTCAAGTGTTTGACCCAATTAAAGTGGATCTCTGCAACAGAAACCTGACGTACGCCTTGAAGTACCCGGTGATCCTGAAGGTGATCGTGAATGCAAACTGCAAACATTCTCTTCCCAGAGGGAGGCCAACAAATTATTTTGGAAGCACCTCAGTAGGCCACACTGGAACTGCGAAGAGCGGCCAACCACAAGCCCACATTCACCTTCCTCTATCCTGCAGTATACCGGCTGACCCACTTGGGTGGAAATTACCGGGGCATGCAACCAAATTTGGTCCATGTCCCTAGCTCTCCCTTTTCATTTCCCTGTTTGCACTATGGCCTGCCTGGCTCAAGGCACCCTCCTCTCTGCACAGTCGGGAACTGAGCCCCCAACTACTGGTTTCAGAAGGATGAGCATGCAGGCAACTGACAGGAAGGGCCCCTTCCAGATTTCGTGACTTAGGGCTCTGCTGTTACCAGAGGCTGGTGTTGCCTGGCCGCAATTGCTTGCCCACCCTCCATTGCCCAACCAAGGCGTTATCAGGAGGCACTTACAGGCATGATCAATGTGTTTCCGGGAGCCCTCAGGCCCCTGGAGGTGAACTTAGGTGGCATTTGACCATTCCGGGGGTTCCATTCACTGCAGGATCCCAACACACCACTATGCACTGGGTAGCGAGGGACACAGAAACATAACCAGCAGAAGGTGAGTGCCGTGGCTACTGGCTTGAACACTGTTTTTGTTTGCTCTCCTCTGTCAATACTATTGGTAAACTGGCCTACTGTAGAGCTGTGCCTCCTATCTACATGCCCCGCAATACAGCGTGTAGCTTAACTGGATGGTGAGGCATCTAGTGTACTCCACTTTTAAGATAAGCTTTCAGGTGCCCCAGCCATTTTCCCATGGGGGTGTTAAAACAGAGACTAACTGGGAGTTTCTGGACTTCCCCATCTTGCCACATTTACTTCCTATGTTCTGAGTCTGGTGGCATGTTTCAAAGTGGCCATGTGGAAATCACCATGCTGACTCAAAATGGTCACTGTGACAGTAACAGGTGGAGGAATGAGACAGGGATATGCCTCACAACATCTCTGTTTTATACTCCTAGCACCGGGCTCCTGCTGTTGGCTGACGTAAAGTAGTATTGTGGGACCTGGAGGGGTCACCCTCCAAATCTTCCGTGCATAAAGGTTTTCAAGTTTATGGTTGTATAAAATTTGTAATGCAGGCAACAGATCTGCTCGGGGTGAGGGGTGGGATACCAGGTTGTTGTACAGCCATGTGCAACTTAGAAACATGGGTAGGGACATGGCATCAGCTACTCCCAACCCATATGCTCCCTCTCAGGTGGCAAGCTTGCACAGCAGTCTCCAGAACATCCTACCAGAGGGGGGCAGGGGGTATGGGGATCTACCTTGGGAAGCATTACCGATAGTTTTTAGTGCATGCAATGTGGGCAAATTCTATACAAGAAAATACCTAAAATAACCTTCAACAGACATACGGTGAGCCCAGAAGTACAAAGAAGCATTATTAACCCACTCCTGGGGATTTTCTGTTTATTATTTTTACTTACTCTTCCTACTCATACGTACTGTGTGCAGTGTGGTGTGTGCTACCTACCTCTGGGTGTACCTGTGAAGTAGTAATCGTAGACTGCTCTGCGAGCCACAGGAGCAGCTAAAGTAAGAAACCTAATAACGACTTAAAAATAGTTACGTGAAGGGTCTTAACTGCTCCCAAAAAGACTCAAGACCCTGAGTAAACTTAAGACAATGGGCTGTAATACAGCCCTGATACAGGAGACACACACTTAGATTCTGAAAATGCAGAATGTCTCAAGATTATTTGGGTGGGGAATGTGTACCACAATGCACACATGTTCAGAAGTAGAGGTGTAGCAACAATATGCATGCAAAAGGTCTGCAGCTGGGAATACACCAAGTATACGGAGAGAAAGAAGAGAGGGGAGCCCTACAGGAAGCAAGCATAACATTACTGGTGACCCAGATTCGGAAATGGATGCGGATCGTTCAGGGGATGGCCAGGGCAGGGAGGATCGAGTGTCCCAACGGACAGCTCTCCTCCCTTAGGGGAAGGGGATAGGGTGATCCTCTGCTTATCTGCCACCTGTAGGTGTCCAGGTAGTTGCACAGCCTGGGCACACACAGCAACGACCAATCACGGGCGTCTGAGGACATCTCCACAGAGACGGCGCTCATCCATTACACCACTGAACATTGTGCAGTTGTCAGGGCAGAAAACTGGGAAAAGGTGTATGTCCCCCCATTGCTGTGTGTGACGGCTCTCTGGGGACTCCTGGGTCCTGTTCCATATGGATCCCTGTTGGCATGACAGTGGAGGGAGCGGCAGATGGGACTTGTGGACCCTCAATACGGGCTCAATGGCAGGAGTAGGTGGCGGCTGGCGGGCAGAAAGCTCTATAGAAAAAGAAATACCTGACAGGAGTAAATGAGGTACAGAAGGGAAGTATTTTTCAAAAGAAAAGGTGCTAAAGAACAAGGGGCCATGCTATGAAGCTGTAGGGGTTAGATGCAGGAGAGATGTCAAGAAGCACTTCTTCAGAGAGAATGGGGGATTCCCGGGACAGCCTTTCAGCAGAACTGGTGGGAGAGAAAACAGTGGTGGGGTTCAAGAATGCATGCAATAAGTACCAGAGAGTCACAGCGGGAAGGAAGGAGGGAGGGAGACAGAGCTGTAGGTCAGGCACAGTCTGCGGTAATAGTATAGGCAGGGAGAAATGGGCAGACTGGATGGGCCAAGCGGTCATTATCTGCCATCAGATTCTGTGTGTTCCTATGATACAGTACATATGCCCCAAATGGCCAGCCCCTGCCTTTTTGAACATGCCTTTGATGAAATTCTGGGAGATAAGAAGTGAACTATAACTAGGAGGTGACATTAACATGACTCTCTTCCCAAGACCTGATGGGAGTGGAAAAGGCTCCAAACATGAAGAGACCACGGCTGGGATGGCTCAATCACTGGGCCTGCTAGATGTGTGGAGGGTAGTGTACGGTCATCAGTGAGACTACATCTACTACTCCCCAGTTCATAAATCCTACAGCAGGACTGACATTCTTTTTCTGTGACTCATGAGTTCCTCAGCGTGGTGTAGGGGTGGAAACAGGTAATATCCTCTTGTCTCACCACTCCCCTGTATTTCTGACACTGTCATGGGATGGACCTGGGGGCAAATGCAACATGTGGATGCTAAATATAAGCTTGCTCTAATCCCCCATCTTCTGTGACTGGCTGAGGTCAAAACTGAATGGGTTCCGCAGTGACTTTTACTTCACATTCTGTGACATCCTTGGCCCAAAATTGAAAGAGGTACTGAAAGAGTTCTGGATGGTGAATGCCTTGCCACACACAACCAAGCATTCATTTCATTACTCCCCAAAAAAGGGGATGTCAGTGCTCAGTGCGGTCACTTCCATCCAATATCAGTCCTCAAAGTCAACGCAAAGATCTTGGTGACCAGATTAAGTTTAGTCATACCGGACCTGAAACACCTCGATCAGTTGGGCTTTGTCACTGGCAGATTAGGATCAGACAATATCAGGCATTTGTTGGGCCTGGAGTGGGAGGCTACACAGAGAGGGGAACCTACAGTCACCCTGTCACTGGACACAGAAAAGGCCTTTGAAAGAGTGAAGTGGGTTTTCCTGTTTGATGGCCTCTCCAGATATGGGCCACCCCATGATACAATTAACTGGATCAAACTCCTCTACCGAACCCCAAAGGGAGCAATTTTCACAAATGGATTTCTATCTCCCCAATTTCCACTGGTGGGTGGTAAACAGGCAAGGCTTCTCTCTATCTCCGACTTTATTTCTGCTGGCCAAAGAACCCCTAGCATAGAGGATCAGGAACTCACCCCCAATTTTGTGTCCTACAGGGAGGGAGGGAAGGTTTCCCACAAATGTCTGCTCTTTGCAGATATCACATCACTCTTGCCATGACCAATTATCAGCCTACAAACTCAATAGCGAAAATTCTGAAATCCTACCACTCTCTTCAGCCCATACAGTAGACCTATCTGCATTCCACCCATACTGATGGAGTCCAGAGGGCCTAAAATGCCTGGGCATTAAAAGCAAGCCTTGTGTTGTGCATACCTGTGGAAGGGGCATTAGTTATGGCTCTCCCCGCCTCCTTTCCTATATTCTTTGTTTCATGTTTGTCACGTTGAATGAATGATGTATTTTTGTGTGTTGTTCTAGTCAATAGTAAATAGCGGGTAATAGACTGGCCACCTATTGCACGCTATTTACCTTCTCCCCCCTCCTGTACAGCGTGTTTCAAAGAGCGTCCTGGTATATCGTATGCGAGTTTAAATTAGTTGTGGATTAAGTGGACAGCATATCCTGTGCCATTTAAGTAAAGAAAGCGCTTAAACTAGCGTTAGTTAAAATATTGATCTTTCTCCTTTTCTTAGTGTTTTCTCTCCCCCCGCTAGTTCCAAAGTCGTCATGCGGCTACTTCGGTCTCAAAATAGTCTCAAGCCCCTTCGGTGAGCATCCAATTTCCCCTTTTTATGCATTCCTGGTGCTCTGAGTGTTTTTCTATCGCCTGTAAGGCGATAAATTCCTTTAGCGGTTCTTTGCCATGCGACTATGTAGTTTGTACTGTCCCGTGTTGTATCACTAAAACCTTCAGAAGAGAGTTAAATAGATAGAGCCTGAAGTTCTGTACCTTTTTTCTGTGATGATTTTCCTCTCAGGGGCATATTTGCTGAAAATTCTGGTACTGGAAACGAATGTATCTTCCTTTAGCAAACGCTACAGGACCTCCCAATCCTACTGCTTTCTAAGAGCTGGCCAGCCTCTTTCTTCTCTAATTTATGCAGGGAATTTGGGAGGAGGATCCTAGTAGCGTTACAAAATAATAAAACAAGGTCTAAATTGTGTTAAGAAACGAATTCTAAACCTATATCTTTTGGGATGTCTAATACAAGATTGTTATTGTCTTTATGCCTTGAAAATACATATATTTATTATATTGTTTGTAAACGGTAGATGACTGACAGCTGGAAAAAACAATCATGTTCCTTGGTTTCCTATATATACCAGCCTGTTGTATAGAACAGATTCAGATTCAACCTGGGTGTTGTGCCTAGAACACCTTGTGGGGCTGTTGTATGCTTCTCCTGCAATGTAAGGGTGGAACGATTGTTACTGGCATGTTTTCCAGCCAGATATTTTAGTTTGTGTTTTTCTTTATTTGACGTTCAGTTCGTTTTATTTCTTTACCTCTGCATCTTGGAGTTCCTGTGTAAATAAAGCCTGCGGATTCCTGCATCTACCAGATATTTTGTCAAGTGTCCATTTGTCTGACACTCAGCCTTCCACAATACCATTCAGGCCAACCATAACCCCTTGCTGGAGATGGTCAGAGATAATACAAAGGCATCCCTGGGGCATATAATGTGGACATGCCTGTTCATCCAGGGGTACTGGAACTAGGTACAGCAATACTGTACCGACATGTTACCTGTCTCTCACGTATGTATTCCTGAGGTAGGAGTCCTGAGAATATACCCAGAAGATGCCCCCTCTCATTGTACCGCAACAAACCTGGTTTAGTGAAGCAATGATAGCAGCAAAGAGAGTACTCCTTTGACACTGCTGGGACCCCAACTCCCCATCCTCAAATGAATGGTTTAAACTTCTTCTGAAGGTAGCCAACTATGAAAAAGTGACTTATTCTATGGGGGAAAAATAAAGTTATTCCATAAATCGTGGGACCTGTTTGTGAACTATGTGAAACAGTCCCCCTTTTTACTCCTGTCAAATCACTGAAAGACAGGGGAACATGCCACTTAACACCCCCTTCAACAGACTGGGGAACACAGGCACGTCTGCCTGCTGACAACCATAATCACAAGGTGACAGATATCCATTAAGGCTAAAAATTAAACTCTGTCTTCTGCCTACCAGCAAAAGGTAGCCCCCACCCCCACCCTTTAGTTACCACTACTGTAACACTCTGTGTACCTAGGTGTTTAACTTTTCCCTAACAGTATCAGCTGGAGGCACTTGTATACTATGCCCTAGGTCACGGGGGTGGGGGGTGACCATGCCGTAACAGAAAATGCCCATGGGTAAAATAGTATGAATAAAAATAAAACACACATAGAAGATTCTTACACATCTTATACATACATATGAACATACGAAGAAGCCAGCAGAAAAGGCCATTTGGTCTATCAAGTCTGCTCGTACTGCAGGGTCCACAGCTTCAACTAATGTGATTACAACCTTACTGCTTATTACGTATGTGATTTCTTGTATATCCTGTAGTATTCGGGAACCAAAATGTTCCATGGTAACACTTGGGTTTCAGCTCCTTAGTAAAATAATGTTTTTCTTCTTGAATTTCTTCTGCACCCAGTCTCCACATGGTGGTCTTCATGCTAATGTGAAGCTGCTAGACCACACAGAGACCCAGGTAACAAGTGCATGCTTTCTAGTTTCTTGGATGGGAACAAGATATAAATACACAATACGTACATTCTCACTTCCTGTTCCTATGCTAATGGGTGACAAGGTAAGCAAAAGTTATGTTTGATGACTCAATGTAAGGTATAACATTAGGAGCAATGTTTACCCTGTTAAGTACTGACCAGGACTTGTAATTCTAGATTTGTACAAATTGTGCATGTTTCTCTAATGTACTATCCTACATGTATGTAAACTAAATGAAAACTCGATAAGCATTTCTATGGGAAAACATTGATAAATGACAGCATGATTGGAAGACTGATAATTATACCCACCAAAATAGTTCTTGTAGAAAATACAGGATACCAAACGTTTGTGAAACCCTCCTGCAAAGTCGGACCCATAATGTGGTGGTAGCACTACTGCCGCTATGTCAGTGACTTGCAGTCTTAGGTTTCTGGGGGTTGGTGGAGGCGCATCCAGGGCCAGCTCTCCTCTCCTGGGAAGGAAGGGCTCGTCATCATCACCGCTATGCTGCCACCAGGTGGAGGCCTGGTGGAAATGTGGGTCAGGACTGGCACAAAGGATGGGGAGCTGTGAGACTCCACAGCACAAGTGTGCCTCCCCGGGCATGCATCAATGTGCGCACTCCAGCGTCAGGGACTTCAGGGAGAAAACAGATGGAAAAAGAAGGCAGGGCAGGCATGAATGACACACTGTGCATGTGCCTCCTGCTTGGGCCATCGCCACAACTCCTGGCTGGCAATCTGGATTGTATTCTCTGGGAGGGGTCATCCCTGCCCCCAGCCCGCCACGGGATTCATGGGAGAATACAATCAGCATATAAGTCATAGAAAGGTGATAGCTGGTGGATGGGCAACGGGACCATGGCTTTTTAAAAAGGGAGCCTAGATCACTCAGGTTGCGGGGAGGATAAAAACATTTTGTGAAAAAAAAATTAAAACCTCCTGCAAAAATCAGCTATCTCCTGAATTCATTTCATCTCATTACCACTGACTGGCACTAGGAACTGGGAGTAGGGATTAGAGATTTATTTTTTATTTACACACGCAGCCAGCTAGCTGTAGGAGTTGTGTCGCGCAAGACTGCACTGGTGCAGGTGAAGTGTCAAGTTTACACACCAGCAAAAGACACCTGTGCTGGTACACGCACTCACCAAACTAGGGATTATCTTGTGCCACAATGGAGCTGCCTGCAATGCTGCCCAAGCAGTTTACACTGCCTGACCTGCACCAATGCAACTCATCTGCTCCTTCCACAACAGTATGCAGATCAGGTAGTGTAAACTGGCCTATATTTTGTTGTCGTAGAATGAAACACAGAAACACAGAATTTATCAAATAAAAGGCCTTGACATCTATCGAGTCTGCCCGATATGGAGACGCACAGTTCGCACAGATTTGTAAGTTGCAAAAGATGAAAAAGCATCAAAAATGGTGAAGAAATTCAAAGGTGGCAAGAGCAAACAGCAAATTCAGCTTCTTCCTCTGTTGTCTTACAGTACAATACAGTACTGCAAGAAACCAAATTAGTTTTGTATGGACTTCTGTCTGCTGAACACTGGGAGAGGTGGGGTTATGTGATGGTGATACTGCTTTTTAAAAATTCAGCCTCCCTTGCTGAATGATGTAATTACCCAGCAGTTATGATGTATCCAAGAAGCAACGTAGAACGAAACAGAAAAAAATAAGTATTTTAGGACCAGGGGTTTATTATGAGACAACACATCGACTACCTGGTCTAAATACTAAACTGCATGAACTTAACAGCACGCATGCGCAGGAAACAAAAAAAAAAAAAAAACTGTATCGGTAGTGACGATTAAACAGTGTTTTACAGGAACAGTGTTTTTAGTCCTGTATACAGCATATCCCTAAACTTGTCTCCACAACGATTTAGTTCTGCACAATGTTAACTTTAACAGCACTCTATTAATTTTTCAAACATGTGGCTGCCTCAGAAGCCCAGAAGTAGAACATGTTCATTAAAGGGATGTGAAAAAAATTCCAAGCGAACTGCCAAAACCAGCATAATTATGAAAATATTTAACACTGGAACCAACTGAAATCACATACTGTATATAGACTGTAGTGATGTCATTATGAAACTTGCAGCCAAAATGCACTAAAACTAGCAGACCAATGAATCTGGTTTGCACCAGCTGATAAAAACATTTTAAACTAGAACCAATGCTAGTCAACTTTTGCTTGCCTGTTTATCCTAAAATTTTACAGTTGTAATTACTCAAAATATGGCTTACAACCTAAGCTGCCTGTAACTTTAGGATGGCATTCAGTTTAAATCGTACAACTGTCAAAAGAAAAATGAGGCAGAACAATGAAATACAGTACTGCGAGAAACCAAATTAGTTTTATAATGCTCCATCGAGGATTTGATAGCACACCAGCCACTGTAAAACAAATACCAAAAACTGACAGTGCCAGAGCAACATCAGAAACTGAAGAAACATTTATAGATGTGGCTAAGACCAGCTCTGCACTCTGGAACAGTTGGGGAAAAATTATAGGAAAAACTATCTCGAAATCTTTACATAATCTGACATTATCAGATAAAAGTTTACACAGATACCACGGACAGTACTGGATAAACTAGACGTCCATCAAAGCTGCCCTGTTGTTCCTACCTAAAATTCATCATTTTGGCGTTCTCCGAGCCCCCACCCTGATTTTTGCTACTAATTACCCATTTGTACATATCCAATTGGGTTTTGGACCTTGAGACAGTTCTAGCAATAGTCCAGTTACTAGGCAGATTGTTCCAAACAATCTACCTCCTTCCCTGTAGATAAGTATTTTCTGAAGTTCTTCTTGATAGTTCCCCTGCTAGTTTGAATTTGAGGACCCTGGTGGTAAGACAGGGTTAAATAAGGCCCTGCCCCATTTGTTATGCAGAAAGGTTAAACGTAAGGGTCTGATCTATCCTCTCCTTTTCTGTCTCTTCTGTCTTTCTTGTGAGACCTAGGACCTGATCACTCAGATGGTTTCGCAATTCTCCACCTCTCGCTATCTCTCTGCCTTCCCTTGCTATTTCTGTCCTTTCTTCCACCTTGCATATCTGCAGGTATAAAAATACATGTGAATCTCTGTGTAAAACTGTATGCGATACTGGGATCCTTTGTTTAAAACGTATATAGTTATACTGTTGAAATGACTGCAAAAACCTATTTGGAACTCAAGGGGTTAACCTGAGATGCAGTTTTTAAGCCCTTTGCAGAGTTGTAAACAAGAGGTCAGTTCTGGGACACCATGTACTGCTTTGCTACACCTGCAAGGAATGGAACTGAACATTCTGTAAACTTAGTAGAACATTCTGTGAGAAGCAGGCTCTCTTAACGAGTTCCCAAACAAAGACTTATAAAAAAGAGCCGCAATGCTTTTGCTAGAGGGACAAGGACAGAGAGCAAGACTAAAACTTGGAATTAGAGCTATCCTCACATGAAGGACTTTGTTTTCTGTGTTTGTACTGTAGTTGTAAATAGTTATACTGAAAAAAATTTTTTTTTATTTTACTGTTATTGGAAAAAATAAAACGCTATTTGCTAATTTTTGAAACTGCTCTTGGTTTTCCTATGCTTCCTGACCTGTGCCGCGATGATAGGTGGTTGTGTTACTTTTTTCATACATTGGTTATTCACCAGTCACTAATGCTGTTCTTCCTCGGCCAGGCTACCTGCCATCTGCATCCCATCTCTGTCACTTACCTGGTCCGAGGGGGGGCACTGGGGGAATTTCCTAGGATGAGGGCTTCTCTCCTATATGGTGGCTGCCCTCAGGAGAACCCCAGCCATGGTCTTTCTTGGGCCCATCAGTTATGAAGACCGATGGGCAGTCAGGAGCCGTTCTGCCAAACTTCGGAGTTTTTTCTGCTTGCATTATTCCTAGTGATGCTTCTGGCTTGGGCTCCAAGGTGCACACGCGCATGTAGGTGTGCGTGTTATCCCCCCCTTCACTTTGTGGCTACAGTACCATCAGTGGTCATCTAGGTAGTGGTGTGATAGCAGGGAAGTATAATCCTCCCTCCCTTCCTCCCAGGAGGAGTGTCTACTGGGATTCTCAGTCCCCTCCCCCACCTGGCCTCTGACATAAAGCGCTTGTTCCCCAACTTGGGTCACTGCTGTTGCGACTGGTAGAGCTACCAATGCCCCGTTACTACTTAAATCAATTCAAGGAGCCCACCCTGCTGTGTCCCTGCATGTATTTTTAGGTTTGTATTATGTGCCCCTTTGATCCCATGTCCTCTAGACAGTGTATGTTTAGGCTGGCCAATCATTCCTGAAAAAATTCTTATATCCTCTGGTGACAAAATAATTTTTACAATTTCATTTACGAGTCTTTAGTTTTATTTCCACAGGTGCAGGTTCTAGCGCAGAGTGATTTTCTGCTTAAAAGCAGAGTGCATCAGATCCAGAAGCGGAGCACAATAGCCAGGACAAGCTCAAATGAGATACAGTGCAGAGTTCAGAGCACGCTTACAGATTATTTTCTTTAGTTTTATATATAGAAACATAGAAGTTGATGGCAGATAAGGACCACAAGGCCCATCCAGTCTGCCCATTTCTTTTTCTACCTTATGAATGTGCCATTAGCTTTTGCTCTGTCAATAGCCTATCTATTCATATTCATCTGTATTGCTCCCTTATGCCTATCCCATGCCTGTCTGAAGCCCTGTACTGTATTCATATCCACCACTTCCTGAGGTAGGCCGTTCCATGCATCCACCACCCTTTCTGTGAAAAAAGAACCTCACATTATCCCTTAATCGGCCTCCCTCTAATCTCATGCTGTGTCCTCTTGTCCTGCTATTTTTCATATTGAAATATGTTAGACTCTTTCACCTTGTTAATGCCCTTAAGGTGTTTTAATGTTTCAATCATACCACCTCTCTCCCTCCTTTGTTCTAGGGTATTCATATTGAGCTCAGTTAATCCGTCCTCATATGTTTTCTGATGCAGTCCCTGCACCATTTTGGTTGCCCTTCTCTGGACTGCCTCAATTTGGTTAATGTCTTTGTGAAGGTGTGGCCTCCAGTACTGCACGCAGTACTCCAGATGGGGCCCTAACCAGTGTCTTGTAAGAGGATTATTACCTCCCTCTTCTGACTTGTGATACCCTGCTAATACATCCCAACATCCTCTAGCCTTACCTACTGCTTTAGTGGTCTGCTTGAATGATTTCAGGTCATTGGTGATGGCCTTAAGTCTCTTTCTTCCCTTGTGACTGCCAGCAACTCCCCTCCCAGCCTATAGGTGGCTTCAGGGTTTCTCTTCCCTATGGTGCATGATCTTGCACTTCTTTGTTTTAAACCCCAGTTGCCACTCTTCCGACCATTTTGCTAGTTTATCCAGATCTCCTCATTCTGCCCACCCCATCTGGATCATTTACTCTGTTGCAGATCTTGGTGTCACCTGCAAACAGACAAACCTTACCCTCCAGTCCAGCTGCAATGTCACTGATGAAGATACTGAAGAGGACTGGCCCCAGGACTGATCCCTGAGGTACCCCACTTGTGACTTGCATCTCTTCTGACTGTATACCATTTACCACCACTCTGTTTTCTGCCCATCAACCAGTTTGCCACCCAGATGACCAACGTCTGACCCACCCCGAGCCTACCCAGTTTATTAATCAATCTTCTATGTGGAACAGTAACGAAAGCTTTGCTGAAGTCAAGGTAGGCAACATCAACTGCATCCCCCTTGGTCCACCACTCTGGTTACCCAGTCGAAGAAATCTATGAGATTAGTTTGACAGCACCTTCCTTTTGTAAACCCATGCAGTCTTGGATCCTGTGCTCCTATGGATTACAGGTGTTGCACTATTGTTTCCTTAAGGAGTGTCTCCACAATCTTGCCCACTACTGAGGTAAGACTGACTGGTCTGTAGTTCCCTGCCTCCTCCCTGCTACCACTCTTGTGGAGGGGGATCACATGAGCCCTTCTCCAGTCTTCTGGGACCTCTCCTGTGCTCAGAGACTCACTAAACAGTTCTGATAATGGCTCTGCTAGTTCCACCCTTAGCTCCTTTAGTACCCTGGGATGTATGCCATCAGGTCCCATTGCCTTGTCCACCCTGAACTTATCAAGCTCTTGTAGGACCCTTTCTTTTGTGAAGGGACTAGTGCACACCTCCCTCACTCCTGTGTCCAAGGTGCTGAACTGTGGGCCCTGCCCTACCTTCTCTTCAGTAAATACTGAGCAGATGTATCGATTTAGGACAGATGCTTTTACATGGTCCTCCTCCTCACACGCCCCCTTATCCCCTTTCATCTTAGCAATACCCCCTCTGGACTTTCCTCCTTTCACTAATGTATCTATAGAAAGTCCTGTCACCTTCTTCTACTGTTTGTGCTAGTGTTTCCTCGGTCTGGGCCTTTGCCTGCCTTACTGCCTTCCCTGCTTCCCTTAGGGAAGCTTGGTATGCCTCCCTATCTTCATCCTGCTGGGTTCCCTTATATTTCCTGAAGGCCAGCCTTTTGGCTCTGACCTTTTCTGCTACTGTGTCTGAGAACCAAAGTGGTTTCCTTCTTCTTTTGCACTTCCTTTTCTCACTAACACAATGGGATGTTGCTTCAAGTATTGCATCTTTAATGCTTGCCCACTTTGCCTGTACCCCCTCACCTGTATTTCTTCTTGCCAGGGCTAGCTTAACTCTGTTGGCCATCTTATCAAAGTCAGCTCCTCTGAAGTCCCATATTTTTGCCTTGGAATGGGATGATTTAGTTCTAGTGGCCAAATTGAACCATACCATGTGATGGTCACTGGCACCCAGGTGACTTTCTACCTGGAGATCTGTGATCCTTTCCCTATTAGT
Organism: Neoceratodus forsteri; assembly: GCA_016271365.2. Taxonomy (NCBI): domain Eukaryota; kingdom Metazoa; phylum Chordata; order Ceratodontiformes; family Ceratodontidae; genus Neoceratodus; species Neoceratodus forsteri. The sequence goes on along the minus strand of CM057455.1, from coordinate 1,680,024,544 downwards.
CAGTACTAGATCTAGTATAGCCCTGTCTCTTGTGGCTTGTTGTACCAGTTGTTTGAGGTCCTCCCCCTGCAGGAAATCCACCATGTGTCTAGTTCTGGCAGATGTCCCTGCTGGATTGACTAATCTTTATCTGGCATGCTGAAGTCTCCCATTATCAGAACCTCACCTTTAGCTGTCATGTTTTGCATATTTTCTAACAGTAACGTGTCTATGTCCTCCCCCTGGTCTGGAGGCCTGTACACAACCCTAGTTCGTATGGCTGTTCTATTTCCTGTTTCCAGGGTGACCCACAGTTCTTCTGGCTCCTTATGTGTATTCTGAATTTCTGTAGCTTTGATAATTTTATTGACATAAAAGGCCCTCCACCCCTTTTTTTTGCACCTCGGTCTCTTCTGAACAGTACATAGCCAGGTACTGAAGTCTCCCAAGTGTGGTTACTGGTAAACCATGTCTCGCTAATGGCTACTATGTCCAGTTTAGCCTCTATCATTGTGCCTGCAAGTCAGGGATCTTGTTTCCCAGACTACGAGCATTTGTGTACATGATTTTCCATTGGCTGAATTCCCGATTGTGTTGGTTGGTGAGGCGGTCTGGCGTTTCCCCTGTGCGTCGTATGGCGAGCCGGACCTTTTTCTTTACCTGGTGTTGCACATGAACTAAAAACATGCTGAACTCCTGTTTGACCACTAGCTGAGGGGGGAAGGGTGTTCTTGCCATTCGACGTATGGGGTGCTGCACCCCTCTCCCCAATTGCTAGTTTAAATATTCTGCAAAGACGTAAAACTTCTGCTCCAATGCACTGACTCCCTCCTTAGTCAGATGCAGTCCATCAAATTTAAAGAACTTTCTCTCCCAAAACTGCTGCCAGTTCCCTACAAATTTGTGTCCTTTTTCCTGGCACCAGCCCTTGAGCCACATGTTTAGCTCCCCTATCTCCCCTTCTCTGCCCTTCCATCCATCTGTCCCCCTCTCTCAGACTAGCAGGATCTCAGAGAAGGAGATGCAAGATGAAATGGATGAGTTTGTCATCCAGCATGGTCAGGTGTTCCTTGGTCTCCACAACTGATCGGCTGACGAGACTGTTAGTCCCTATGTGTACCAGGATGTCAACATTTTCTCTTGCTTCCTGAACAATTTTAGCAATGCGGTCAGTTTCTCTCCATGCTGATGTACCTGGGAGACATCTGACCATTACCCCTGGCTGGAGATGCCTATCAACTCCCCGAATCATGGAGTCTCCTATGATCAGAAGTTTTTTGGATTTCATTTTTGCTTTTTTGTTTTGGTTCCTGTTTTGGGTGAGTTCTGTTGTGCTAGCTCCTGTGCTGCAGTGTCCTGCTCAGCAGTGTCCTCTGCCCCTCGGTTTGATTTCGGAGATAGAGGCAGATACCTGTTTGTAGTTTTTATATGGTTTGTGGAGGTGATATGTTGGAGAGCACCAAGTGATGGGGCACCTGATTTGCCCCTCCTAACCACCTGCCAACCTCCTGGACCAACCACCCTCTGCAGTCGAGGTGCTTCTGTTGGATGTTGAGGAAATGGCGGGCAGTTATTATAATATATTTCCTCTTGAATATGCAATTTGAGGTGCGCAATCTCTGCCCATGCTGCCTGGAGCTGAGCCCTTAGAGCTCCAATGGCCCAGCAGCTTCAATAAAGTTAATAACATGCTTACAACTGTGTCCTTTACTATTAGCGCATACAAAAATATGGAATAAGCAACTACTGAGATTAACCACTACCATATTTCATCTGTTTAAAGCTGTGGCTACAGAACAGGGGTAGATTCTATTAACTAGTACAGAAAATCAATGCAGCTACATTTCGGGGGCAGCGTTAAATCTGTGAAATACCATATCTGTTCCTTGCAGCTTGCCCACTATTGATGTCAAGCTCACTGGTTGCAGATACCTGGGTTCACACTATCCCCCCACACTTGCACATGGGGACCACATCTACCACCCTCCAGACCTCAGGTACTTCCCCTGTAGTCAGTGATTCAATAAATAGATTTGCCAAGGGGCTGCAGTGACTAACTCATCTCCTTTAGTACCCTCAGATGTAGCCACAAAAGGCTCAGTCCCATTACGGTCTTACAAACATTTTAGAACTCTCTCTGTGGCTAAATACCCTACCTCCAACCTACTAATATCACTACCCTGGAATCTATTTTAGCTTTAAGAAAGTAGCCCAGTACTTCTTGTTGACAACAAAGAACTGAAGTACTCATTTAATATTTGCCTTTTTTCATGCTCCTCTTCGTTATCTCCATCTTTTTTCTTTAAATTTTCTATTTCCTCCCTTCTCCAGCTACAGCAGCCCCTATCCACTTGCTTATGGTGACCTCTCAGCCCCACCCAGGCCTTCTCTGTCTACTAATCTATCTACTTCTTACAATGAACTTCCCCCTCCTTGGTGGGATGGTAGGGAGCTAGCTCACCAGATTCCCTCTCAAAATCCTTTTTTCTGGAGGCAGGCAGCCAGTCAGAACATCGGGGCCCAAGTGCTGTCAGTATCACCCCACTGACTTGTGAGTTTTTTGGTTTTTTTTTACTCCATTTCATCCCTTGTCCCAAGGGACAAGCCCAAGGCACTCCCCATGCCTGTTGCTGTCTGTTGGGTAGGTGTGGGGTGTTAGGGCTGGAAACCATAACGCCACATTTCCCTATGTTTGTCACTTTAACCCTAACTAGTACATTTATGAAATTTTTTGCAATGAATTTCCTTACTTTCTAAGATAGTATAATCGCATTCTCATTTGCCTGTGAGATCGTAGGGCCCTCCTGGCCCTGTGCTCCCACCCTCCACAGGTGCACATATATACATATATACATATATATATACATATATATAGATATATATAGATATATATATATATATATATATTGTTGTAGAACCACATGGCCCGTCAGGCCCTTCACTTCCAATTTTAGCAAAACCGCAACCAAACTGTCACCGCAGACTTCTTATTACTCCACCTCATGAACCTGGTACTGACATTTTCCAATTCTCACCACAATGTGATTCCACGCCACCGCAATGTCATTCCATGCTACAGGTGTGAAAAGACAGTTTGGCCAGGATTTGAAAAATAACAGCTGACATGTTCATGAGGTGGTATAAAAATATGTCTGTTGAAAATTTGGGGTCAAAATATTTAACATTTCCAAAGTTACGAGCATGCGTAGCAATGTTTCAACAGATGCTTATAGCTTTGCCACTGTTACATATTTTGACCCCAAGTTTTCAATATAGCTTTCTTACGACCCCACCTCATGAATAACAAGGGTGGTGAAAATTGTCAAATCCCACCCGAAAGTGGATTTCACCAAGTGACCATAAAATCACCGTTTGGGCAGGATTTTCCTAATTCCACTGACACTGTTCATGAGATGGAGTCCACAAAAGGCCATGCTGAAAATTTAGTGTCAAAATATGCAAAAATGGCCAAGCTATGTATCAAAGTTGAAAACCCCATTGAAATACATTGAACTGCATTTACCTTACAGAATCATCGAATCACAGAAATCTGATGGCAGAAAAGGACCCTCTGGCCCATGAAGTCTGCCCCCCCCACACACACAATCATCACATATGTCACAGGACCTCCCCTTCTCCCCACTTGCCAACCCCTTATGTCTGTCCCATGCCCTCTTGAATCCCTCCCACCGCTTTGGCCCCCACCACTTCCTCCTGCAGTCTATTCCAGGCCTCTATCACCCTCTCCATGAAGTAATGCTCCCTCACATTGCCTCTAAATCTTCCTCCTTCTAATCTTAGACTATGCCCTCTAGTTTTAACCCTCACCTTCCTTTTAAAAAAGCTTCCCTCCCTCATCTTCTTGATTCCCTTCATGTACTTAAATGTCTGTATCATGTCCCTCCCTTCTAGTCTCCAATGGATACAGATCTAATTTCCTCAACCTCTCCTCATATGGCTTCCCCTGCATACCGTGCATCATCTTGGTTGCCCTTCTCTGCACCCTCTCATATTGCAGTAACCAGTTCCAGCAGAAAGATGTGTCTTCGACTGGAGAGTGGATCTTCACCCTGTGACCTGTTCAAGTGAGTGAGGGTAAGTGGAGGTGTATTGGGGTGAGTGGTGTGGTGTGGTGGGTACTGAGTGGGAGGTGGGGTGGGGAGTCAGATTGGCAAGGGACCATTTTCTGTTTTGCAGGTTTGAGGGGAAAAAATAATGTTGAGGGATCATTTTCTTTATTTCAGGTATAGGCAGCAATCGGAGGGTGTTGGGGGGGCCACGAGACACCAGAGAAAGCCAAATGTAGTCAGGAACGGGATTGGAGGGTAGGGGGGGTCTCACTAGACACTGGGGAAACATTAATTTATTACTGGAATGGCAATTGGGGTTGGGGTGCCACTAGACACCAGGGAAACATTAATTTATTGTGTTAACGGCAATCGGGGGTGTGCCATTATATACCAGGGACATATTTTATCACGTGGATGGTGTCAGCAGGTGGGGGGGGGGCGCGCCACTAGACACCTGGGAACTATTACAATTCGTTCTGTTATTGACCATTATTGTTCGCAGTCTTTTCCGATCACACAGTAAAGTTCGAACTGTAAAAACATGCAAATGGTTATTTTCCAATCTAACTATTCTTACATTAATGAGTGACAGGCGAAATTATTCTCATCACAAAAACACACACTTGCTCTGTAAATTTCTAAATTCTAAGACAAAAAATGAACTAAGTATGTGAGGGAGACCCAAACACACGACTTGTTCAGTCATTGCCAAGCAGTACTTCTTTAGAAAAACATATTTAAAAAGGGGGTGAAAAACAGATGGCTGACATCATGAACAGTACTTCTCTGAGCACAAACAGTTAATCCTTAACTATTAACAGTTTGAAGGTTTTTTTTTTGTTTGTTTTTGTACCAGCCTGTCTAGCAGCTATCACAAAATAGAGAATAATGTATGGGGAGGTGGTTATTATGAGAATTTTACACACACCCGAGGTGTGGGATGCCCCATAAACCCCGAGGGTGAAGCCCGAGGGGTTTATTTAGGCATCCCACACCGAGGGTTTGTGTAAAATTCCCATGAATAACCACCTGTCCATTACTTTATTTTTTATAATTGCTGGTCACAATTTTTTCAGCAGTAATCTATTCAATTTGCAAAGAAATGAGTAAGGCAGTTGTGCTATAATGAACAATTTATTTGTGGAGTTGTATTACATTGCAGTTTTTAATGATTTGTGTTTTTAAAATGTATTTTTTATGTTTGGAAAAGAAACATGACCAGTAACATTACAACATTTGTCAGCATCTTTAAATGTTTTAACTTCCAGTTCGTGAATGAAATTACGTTCGTTTTAGATGGCTTCATTCATGTGGAGGAACTGTGAAAGGTTGTAAACTGTTAACGATAAAAAAACTCTTCAAACTTTTAAACTAAGAGTTCAAACTGTTAATTTGGTTATGTGGTATGGCTCAAAGACGTCTTGGCGCTGATTTTTGTTTGCTTGCTGTGTAGTTCTGCGTGTCGCGTTGGATCTGACAGGACACCCAGAGCTGCGAGAGCATGAGTCAGTCAGTTGTTTTCTTCGCTCTGCGGCTGTTTGTGTCTCGCGCTTCTCTAGAGCACAGTGGTGCGTGTTTGCCATTATAACTGGCTGAGGTAGTTATAACGGCAAATTATAACTCGGTTTTTGTACTGGAAAAAATTGTGGCCAGTAATTATAATCTTTATAATTCAAAAATGGTATAATATTTTTTCACCAAACCATCCAAAGGCACATCCTTGACATAGACCCCATCATCCCTGAAAATTTCAGGAAAAAGTTTCATACTGTCTAGGCTGTATGTGAGGGCAAAAAAAAAAAAAAAACATGTTCAGTACAGGAAAAAAGTATGTATTTTTTTTCTGTTTTTTTACCACTCCATGTCTCAAAAACCATACAAGATTCCATCATGCAATTTTTCACATTTTGAGACTCTGGCAGCCTGACTGCACACAACAAATATATTGGGCTATTTTGTCAAAGTACACCAAAGTTATTAAGGTGCAAAAACTGGGGGTTAACATAAAAGTGCTGATCCTACCCTAACTAAAGGGGTGCAGTATATAAATAAAACAAAGGAGCGGGAGTAAAAATGATTAACAGCAACATATCAAAAATATATTGTTGTCAAAGTGGAATACTGAATCAATCAGAAATTATGTTTCACAGTGCTGATGACATCACAATGCCTAGTACGGCACTAAAGCCAACTGTTAAAGAAAAACAGCAAAATATTCACACAAACTGCAGATTTAAAAGGTATAATTTGGAAACTACTGATGTATTTATCAAATATAAACAATAGCATGACTCAAAATAGACAATTTATCACCTCTTGTGATTGGACAGAACTTTCATAATTCACTCATGGCTCTGCCACTTGTGAGTTATGGTTCTGCCCCCATCTGAAAATAAATTGCACATTTTGAGTCAGCCCATTGCAAATCTCCTATCAACATAATCTGGAATTAGTCACCAAAATTAACCTATTTCTGTTTATGCCACTTTACCACCTCTAAGATAATCTCTGGTTTACAACATAGACTCTGGAGACTGAAGCCCTCTATCCACGGACAGATGCAGGGCAGACAGGTACATCAGAGGCAATCATGATGCTCTGGCAAGAATGTCGGCATGAGAGAGGGTGGGGGACCATCCGTTCAGATCTGACAGGATAAATCTGTCTCCACAATCATTCATTCAGTCTAGGGCCTGGCCCTTCATTGTGTGAAGACTGACAAGGATGCCAGACCAAGGAAAATTATGTTTAGTACTCTTCCACTCGGAACTGGGCCAAGTCTCCCCAACCACATTTCTCTTGAGGCCTGAGCCAAGTTTCAAATGCTGTTTTTCACTGGTGAAAGACTACTGTTATAGCTAGTAAGTTACTGAACTGTATTTCTCAACAGGATAACTTGTAGTAGTGAACAATTATCATTATTTTAATTATGCCTTCTGCATACCCCACCTAGGGCACCTTACAATAAAAGGGCAATATACAAAACACTACACTGTGCCATAGGACAAGTGTGGCAAAACTGAACTCCGACAATATCAAAGTTTAACTATATAAAAGAGGAAGGGCCGGGGGCTGGTCCTGCTACAGACATAGTTTGGACTGCAGACACCCCAAAAAAAAAATCTGATTGAAGCTCCTAAATAGAAGAACATGAAGTCCAGGGATGCACCAGTTTCAACCCAACCTAATCTGTGGAGGACTCACGGGGGGAGGGGGCCAGGAGAGAGCAATGTGGCCCTGGGGTGGATGTGAGCCCTCCTGAAGGGAGAGCCAAAGCCCACCTGCCAGCCACCCCAGGGAGAATAAATAGAAAAAAATTAAAAAGATGGCAATGGTGGGATACAAACCTGAATCCTAGGCTCACAGCTGTGCATTCTAACCTCTAGCTACACTGCAATAGGCAACACTTGAGGGCTAACAATGGGTGTGCTTTTCAGGTTCTGTAGTGGCAGGAAATATTCCAGCAAAGAGTGGGAGAATGCAGAAAAAAATCCATCTCCTGTAGTTGGACTCTAGCATCAGGAAGCACTAGCCAAGGAGCTCTCTCTATAGAAAACTTTAAAGGATGGGCTGGATAGGAGTAGTAAGGAGACGTAATCAGACCAAGCAATTCATCCAGTCCTTCTCTTATCCTCATGACAGGCACATCCCAAAGTTAAATCATGTATTTCAGTAGTACATACACACACACACACACACACACACTCACACTGGTAAATTAATGTTTCCTGTTATCGGTCGTAGCTCTGAGAAGAGAAAAAACTCGGGTTATCCAGTGCTCAGCAGACCTGCACATTTCTGCCATTTTCATAAAGTGGTCCTGACAACTCCAATTCCCATATCACATATCGCTCATATTTATCTCATATCCCATTATTTTATTATATCATAGGAACTTGCCTAGTAATGTTTTTATAGTCTCTGTTACTTGCCTCTATTGCATGCTGTAACAACCAGTTTTATAATCTCACTGCTCTTGGAATAAAAAAGTGCCTCCTTATGTTGTCCTGTATCCTCCCTCCCTTCTCAGTCAAAAATGATGCCCCCTTGTGTTACTGTCATTTGCCAGCTAAAACAGATACTAAGATAACCCTGATTAACGTTAAAAATACCTTTAGAATATTGAACACTGTAATCATACCTCCCTTACACTCCTCTCTGCAGTGTGAATGTTTCCAGATTTGATCATCTTTCCTCATACCTCAGCTCCTACAACCCCCTAATCATCTTGGTTGTTTTGTACTACACATGTTCTATTTCCTTTATATTCTTATATCAGACAGGAGTGAGCCCTTCACTGAGGCTTTACAAAGTCATAACTTGGCATCTCTGTAACAAAGCATGGTTAGAGTATACAAAGCAACAACCATATCCACAACACACTGAGGGGTTTATGTACAGCAGCTTTATGCTGAGCAATATTCATGCTACCTGTACTTTGCTCAGGAGTACAGTGGGACCAGCGACTGACAAATCTGACCTTTATAAAGCTCATTACTGTATTGAAAGTAAATTGAATCCCTTGTGGCTACAACTCACTGTTGACATCAGCCACACACACAGGCTGGGGGGGGCCCATCGTGGCAGGAAAATTAAAGGAGTACTTCACCATCACACATTGTAAATATTATCCATTTTCTTGTCACCAACCAGCTCCATTTCTCTAGCACTTGGCTGATATAAATATTTGTTTTTGCTTCCTTTTACTGTTACCAGTAGTCCTCTTTAACTACAAAAAACAAACATATCTGGCACAGATCAAAAGCTGTGCTATATGGATAATATATTGGGGTCCACTTGAGAAACAATCCCTGTTAAATTGGAAGTGCTTTTTTTTTTTTTCCTTCCTTTCGTCCACACTTTTGCAACAATAAATGCCTTCAGAGCAGTACTTACAGAGTCAATTTTAATCTCTGGCCTACAGATGTTTGTTTTTTGTGCTTGGTCTTAACCTAGCTGCTGCTTTTTCTGTCCATAGAGCCAAGTGCTTGTTTTGTTCTTACAGTCCTTTATAACTATCTTGAGTGACTCCATTTTCTGGCTGCTGAAATGTCTGTTGTTCCTGGGAGCTGCATTAGCAGAGAGAAGATGATGTGTCAAGTAAACAATAACCCACAACAGGGTATGGGGTTACTGGGGATTAATGAACACCCCAGGTGCATTGTGAGGCACCAGGCCGCAGGCCGAGCGTCCTCACAACACCCAGGGCGTCAATTAATTCCCAATAACCCCATACCCTGGAGTGGGTTATTGCACTTATAACATGGGTTATGTGCAAAACACGGAAAAACCCACAGAAAGGGTTTTTTTCTGCTGTTTAAAGATCCAAAAAACCTACTGTATCCTACCATCTTGCAAAAGTAGTCCCTACCAAATACACACTTCATTGATGTTATGCACATAGAACTGTCTCAGATACATTACTTATATGATTTGTGACATTTCTTGTGCATAATAATCCTCTGCTACCTTGGCTATGACATTTCTTTTGCCCCCCAACAGACACACAAGTTAAGAGGACACTGCATGGTGAACTCCACACTGTAGCCATTCCACTGATACTCATGTCTCTCTCTCTCGCTCCGACAGCCAACAAACTGCAGTACAGACAGCCAAAACTCTGTTTCCCTAACTGCACTGCTGAATGCTGAAAAGAGAGACAAACAGAGCACACTACAGGTATTCCACTGATGCTCTCAAGTCTCTCTCTCTCACTCCTCTCTCTGACAGCCAATAAAGTGCTTTCCCTTACTGCATTGATGAATACTGAGGAAAAAGAGAGAGACAGAGCATAGAATGTGCCGAGGGGACATAGAGAGAGGAAGCAGGCTGCAGGCAAACTTGTGACAGCAGGATTGCCATGGATGTTGACCAGGAAACTGTCCCACTCTCCATGTTGTTACTGTGTGTGCTGCTTCCTGTCTCTTTTTGTCAGCACCGCATTTGCTGCTGCCACCCTACCTTTGGTGACTCGCTGTGTCGGGGGGGGGGCCATCTCTGTCACTTCTGCTGCAAGGTGCCAACACACAACGACATAGGTGATCACTGCCTCCAAAGTCAATGAACAGAGAGAGACACACACACAGTCTCACAATTCTGCACTCCCTCTTTCTCTCTGTATTTCTGTCAGCACCACAGGATTGTGAGTGTCTATCTCAGTGGGGGCCAAGAAGTCAGAGCCAGCCATTGACACCTCAATCAGCTATGATGTACGGGGGGAGGCGGAATGCAACTTTACCTTGCACTCTCTGTCTCCTCTCTCACACATCACCAGCCACAAGGAGAACCTTGCTGCATTATGACAGGCAGCACCTACAGGACAGGAGGGGAAACAACAATGGGTAGTCTCTCTCTCTCTTCTCACACTGTTGCTGGCATCGTCGCTCTCCTTACAGGTGTCCAGCTCATATAACCAGTCATAACAGGGGTTGGAAAAAATAAGCAATGCAACAGAGCATATGCCACACTCCCGATCACTCACTTGGAATTTTAATTGGCTGCCAGCACACTTTCCTCTAAACAGAAGGAGACCTGGCACCGCATCTCCAGAGTTGCTCTGCCAAACCGTGGATTAATGCTAACTTAATCCACGGGCATGCAAAGAAACTCCACCAATCGCAGTGCTCATTTTATCAAACCAATGTTATACTACCAAGTAGTCTCCACAGTATGTCCGTCTTTGGATGTAGAGTAACGAAACAAATTGTAGGAGAGGTGTGAAATACCCCCCATTTACCCTCAATTATTTCAAAAACTTCAAGGGATTGGTGGAGCAGGATTTTTTTTCTTGTGAATCACTTTTACTTTATGTATCTGCTGAGCGTTCTTATGGTTATTTTGACTGGCTGCATAGAGTCCAGGACGGAGTCAGCAGCCAGAACAGCAGGTCGCATTTCATGTAGCTCCTCCATGGATTCTAATGCACAGAAATGAATATGTTTTACAGTAAATTGCTGAATCTAATAACAGACTCTTTGCACAACTAATATTGTACGTTGTGGCGGAATTTCACATGGGACAGGAGGCACTGTAGGAAGAAGTGTAATAAAAACATGTGAACATGAAGATCCCGGGGTCATAAAACTAGTGGGCACATTTAGAAAAAACTACACCCAAATCAAAACACTCTGCACAACATATGTTTTTCCAAATTTTGACTGTAGTCAGTATGTAACAAAATTTGAATAAGCACCTAATGTGCTATTTAGGGGCTGACCCCACAAGTGGTGTGGTGTTTGTCAAGATGCAAGTTCCTCATTAATTGTTGCATGACGTAGGTGAGATGATCAGCAGCTGGATGGGGCTGAGAAGGTGGTTATGCATGGTTTTGTTTGAAGGCAAAGATGGTTCTGGAATCTTTGATGTTGTCCGTGAGTTCCAGCTGACAGTTGTGGCAGCAGCGAAGGCTTACTCTCCAACTGCCCTGTATGTTCTAAAGGGACATTAAAGAGGTGTCTGAAGAGGGTTCTAGGTTAGAAGGATTTATTTCCATTATTCGGTATATTACTAAGGTACCCTGGATGGAGCATATATACATTTCTAGATAAGAAAGAGCCATTTGAATTCACATCTCATGTCAGGGGAAGGATGCACAGATTATAGTACAATATACAGTGGTGGGTCAGCCTGTAACTGCCTATGGTGGATCTGCAGATGCTGTTGAATGCCATATTAATTTAGAGCTTACTGTCCTGTACATTTTTTTCCCCCAGCTCCTTTCCTCTGGAGACCAGAGGATCTGAACTCCCAGCTTGCTCACTGCCCTCCCCCCCAAAACCACAGGCTTACCCCCGTTGGTGGGGTCACTGGGTAGGTGCACCCTCCCCAAAGAATGTGGTTGCTAGCGCTGGCTTGCCCCCCCCAGGTGGGGCCACAGGGGCGGGCCCCCCCCCTCAGTGGACCTTGGTCTGCAGCAGGAGTGGTGGCAGAGACAGGGAGCCGTCACTAGCAGGCCAGCATTTTTTGTGGATCCCCCCAGGTGGGGATGTGTCCATGCCACCCCCTGACATGTGGTGCCAGCCACAACGGTACCCCCGGCCTCCGCCAGAGGTCCGCATTGCGTTGGACACTCCTCCCCCTTCCCCCAGAGAAGGAGAGCAGTCCCCGGGACGCTCATTCCCCCCCCAACCCCTGGTTGGTCCTCCGAATCCCGAATCAATCACTGAACCCGGGATGTCGGCACCGCAGATGGACACCTTCCTATACATTCTTGAAAGTTCACCAATTCTGCATTCAGTCTTTGGATTTCTTGCCTGTATGAGCATAACTCAGCAATTCTGGGAGTTGAAAAGTAACTGCCAAACCAATGACAACCTCCAGCCTTTCCAGATCCTCCTTCATACTTCATACCCTCTCCTCACTGTTTACTTTCTGCAGATCTTTGTATCACCTGCGAGGATGCAGATATTCCCCATGACCCCCACTTTAGTATTACAAGTAAAAATGATGAGGAGGATGGTCACAAAAGCAATTCATCATCAGGCAGTTCTCTGGCCTTTTACGTTTAAGAGCCAATTATTCACTGCGCTGTTTGTTACATGTTACTAGGCAAGTTAAAAATGAGGTAATGATTTCTGCTGAACAATGTTACTCTGAATATATTATACCTCACGAAATATCAAAGCTGCTCAATTTCAGAGTATAATATTGGCACCTGAGTTTAGGCAGCGGTTTATCATCACTCTAGCAAACCTATGGTTTTGTATACCTTCTCTGGACTGCTAATGGATTATGTTAGTTTATTAATGTTGGTACCTGCTTATGAAAGACCCTCAATATGTGACATACAGATTTAGTCTTTGCAGTATTGGTCCTTGTAAGAACAAGATCCAGAAGCAAGTGATTGGATACCTTTTATTGGACCAACAGAATGGAGGCATGTGAAGGACTCCTACTGTAAAATGTTTTAAGTCCCTCCATGGGATAATGGTTGAACATGTCTATTAAAAGCAATAAACCACAACTTTAAAGAAGAAGAAGAAGAAGGAATGTTTGCAGAGACCTGATCTCATCCGAAATCTCACCCCAAGGAGCCATTTTTCATAGAAGCAGTCATCGTTCCTATTACCTGAAGAATCTTATCATATCTTTTGTGGCTTCTCCAATGCTAGCCTAAACTCTGTCGGTTGTGTTATGTATGGATCAGCATTTCTGGAACAACCAGACACTGTGCTGAAACCTGCAAGTTCAATACAGCATTCCTCATCCCCTTTGCAGAACGAGGTGGGTCCCTGGGTTACTTACAAAGGATTCCTGATGGAAGGATACCCAAAATCAGAATACTGTCTACATAAGAGAAGACAAATATTCTTTCTTCCCAAAGTTTTGAAAGGATCACAACTAGAATTCCAGAAAATACGCTCAGTGCTGACAAAATCCCAAATGGCAGCACAGAACTGCATGTGATGGTTCTCTACTGCAAATCTCAAGCAAAAGTCTATTACCTTTCCTGGATGAGTTGTGAATGTAAGTGTCTTGTATATCAATGTTAAAAAAGTCTTCTCTCCTTATCTTCCTTTGGATGATTAATATGGGATGTATGTGAAACTTTTTGTTGCGACCTGCTGTTCTGGCTGCAGGTTCCATCCTGGACTCTATGCAGCCAGTCAAAATAACCATAAAAATGCTCAGCAGATACATAAAGTAAAGACATAGTCTAAATTGTGAAGTCTCTGAGTACTGGGGTAAAAGCCTTCCATCCTGGTGTTTATGTGTGGATGGTAGATACCAGGTGCTGTAGATTAGCATAACTGATTAACACCTATTACACCGCTGAATGATGAATAGCATTTCATTAATTTAGAAAAAGTACAAATCAAAGCAAAATGTCATGTTTTGCCAGTCAATTTTGAACCTATACGCTTTTTTATGTTTTATTTTAGAGCACCCTTTTTCTCCTAAGATGCCCCTTTTCCCACAAATTCAATCTAGTTTAGTATTTCTTTTAGATTTTAAATTATTAATGGTGAACATTATTAAATATAGCTGTTGCGAGGTTTTCGTGATTTTTTTCCAGCTATATTTGAACAACTGCAGCTAAACTTCTCTTTTCTTATGACTAAGAAGACCTAGCATGCAACAGACACAGCTCTCTAACACTGTAGGACACTTGGGGTATAAGAGCTAACTCCAAGCTGCAAACTGAAACAAGGTGAACATGTAATGAAATGTGGCACCTTATAAATGGATTTGGAAACAAAATATGAACAGCAGGGATCAGAGGTTAAGATATTTTACGACTTAACATGATTTGCTGCTTTAAAGAGCTAGTTTACTGCCTAAAAAATTAACTTCCAAAAGTAGCAAACTATTACTTCGGAAGTATTTCTTTCTTTTCCCTTTTGCTAATTACAAGTTGTTTTTTTTACCTGACCATACTTGGTGTAATGTGTGGAATGGTATTCTACCTGGAGAAATGTCTATTTCTGTTCCTTCTCATACATCATCATCAGCCCTATGACCTCACTGTCTGTAACATCACAACTGACCAAGAAGAGCTAACCATCTGCTGCAAGATTAATATTGGTGATGTCACAATAAGTTAGGTCACAATGCTGACAAGGTACGAAGAGGAACATAACTAAATATGTTACGTACTCAGTAATGTCAAGGAGGAAAGGAACCTGGGGTTTTTGGTACAATGTGATTATAAAATTTACTAGCAAAAATAAACAGGTCAGCGTAGCAGCAAACAGAATACTGGGTTGTATAAAAAGACATTTCACGGGGGCATGGCCTGACCGCCGGCAGAGACAGATGCAAGAACAGGAGCTCCACCAGAAATGGACTCCAAACAGCTTTTAAATACCTTAAAAGGTGTAGACTTTGCTCTAATTTGTATATCCAGTGCAAGAACTTACTCCTCTGTCCAGAATGAAGAACTTACGGAGCTAAAAAGAATGGGGAAGTCAAAGAATCAGATGCCTACTGAACAGCCACGACCGAAGGCCCAAAGCACATGGGCTGGAATGAGTAACCCAGCACCCTCGACATCTAGTGGGAAGCCTACTCTATCCTCACTGATTTCCGCAATACAGGGGCTTGACAAAAAATTTAAGAATTTAATCATAGAACGGTCCTGATAGAACAAAAAGCGGACACAGCAACTGATAAGGCTACAACTAACTGTAACAGCAGAAAAAGCCCCAGTAACATGCATGGGGCTAGTACGGGAAAACACCACACTACGAGTGCGTCTAGAACAACTGGAAAACTTCACCAGAGCTGGAAATGTCCGAATTATTGGCCTACCGGAGGATGTAAAAGGGTATGACTTGAAGAAATTCCTGATGGGTTGGATACCGGGGGCTCTTTCTCTGGAAGAAACCTTCTCTATTAAAAGGGCCTACAGAGCTGTCCCACAGCAGCCAAGGCAGGAAGATTCAACTCCACGCACCATTCTCCTAGTAACGGGAGGTATCGAGGAGAGAGATATGATCCTCTAGGCTGCAAAGTGCAATAAAGGAGCCAGCATGGGAGCAGATACAGTTAAGTTCTTTCCCGACTTGAGTTTTAATACAAGAACACGACGAAAGGCTTTCGACGGGGTCCGGGTCGCTTTGAGAGAGTTGGGGTTTAACCATTACCTCCTGCTGCCTGCTCACTTTAAAGTACATTTTGGAGGTAAAACATATTTATTCTCAATCCAACTGATGCGGGCAAATTAACTTGAAATAAATCAGGCAGAAATTTTCTACCAGAGTGGACATGGCTCAGTGTGATGCAGAATCCGACACCGGGGTTGGAATTATTGTAACGGACTCCCACTGAACTGATAGAGGTTTTCAGAATATATGTTTCCAGTACTATTGCTTGCCCAGTATAAATGTATAACATAAATATACAAACAATATGTTTTGTGAAATGGAGGGTGGCTAACTGGTTTAGCTTCAGGGGATTAGCACTGGGCCTTTTTAAGCCTTTTTGGTACAAGATTTAGGAGAGCAACCGCATGGTCAAGAAGGTGCTCTTAGCAGTTTCGAGCCCCACAAGGAAGACCTCCTTTAAGCTACTGCTTAACAGTAACAGTCTTCATAGAGATGGAGCATTGATATTTAGCGCTAAAACTGCAAATTACAAATTGAAACTGTAGGGTGACAGATTTTAATAGTAAGTTTGACATGTTAAAATGTTTGCGCATCCTTTACCCTAGATGCAGGGTTGTTTGGTTCTATTTCTGATGAATGTTTCCTTAGTTATAGTCATAGCACGATTTTTCTTAATGTTCCTAGCAACAACATGTGGAATTTTTCTATTTTCATGGATTATGGTTACTATACCAGTGTTAATGTGGTGGGAATTTTCATTGCGTGACTTTATTCGTTTATCAGTGACCTTGGCCCTGAGTGGTCATTTGGTTTCTTGGACACTACTGGACTTTTAAAAAACTGTTTATGAGAAACGTCTTCAATGTGGTAACACAGTAGGAGGGGTGCTATAGGATTTCCTTAGTTATAACGTTCAAATAATTAGTGAACTCTGATGTTCAGTGTATGGATTTCACCTCTACATGTATTGTGATGGTTGGTCTATTAACAAAAAAATGCAATAAAGAAAGTTAAAAAAAAAAAAAAAAACATTTCACAAGTAGGCACAAATATGCCATATTGATGTCAGCATGGCTCAGCTGGTAGCACATCTTCCTCTGGGCCAGAAGGCTGTGAGTTGTAGTCCAATACTGGAACTGGACTCATACCATAAATGCTGGCACCCAAGTGCAGTACTGAGGGGATGCTATATGGTTGCGGTGTCCTATCCTTCAGATGAGATGTCAAAACAAGGTCCTGTCTGCCTTTTCTGGTGGTTGTTTAGGTGTACGTTAAAACAGTAGGGGAATTTAAGCCGGTCCAGTGGTGCTGAAGGTTGAGGTGCTGGTCGCCACACCTAGCGCTACACTGGCAACCCGGTTTCGGGAACTGACTCGGGCTGTTGGGGGTCGGGGAGATGGAGGATCGAGGCATCCCAACAGATGCCTCCTCCTGGGGTTGGCACTGGGGTGCCTTGAGCACGATGCTCCTAGGGCCAGTAGAAGCATGGGCTTTTGGGGCAATGGCGACTCTTCGGAGCCAGGGTGGGGAGGATGCTGTTTGGCGCTTGGCAATGGCATGCGCTAGCACACTGTCTGCCTGGAGGTATGTCTCCGTGCCAATATCCTCTGGATTAAGGGAGAAAAAGGGGAAAATTACATACACACTGTCCCCCGAGCAAGATGAAGCCAGGGCAGGGCTTGCCTAGAGGGATGCCCAGGTGGATGGAGTAGGAGGGGGTACGAGGACTCCTCCAAAAGCCGTGGGAGCCAGGCAAGTAAAAAAAAAAAAAAAAAAAAAAAAAAAAACAGTAGGGGAATTTTATTTAAAAGAAATCCAAAATAAAACAATGCAAGCAGTATACACAAAACAAGTACCAAAGAAAATACAATAGATTCATCTAGAGAAAAAATACATAATACAAAATTACTTATGAAGCAAAACATGAAGAAAAAAAGAATGCAAAGATGTATAGAAAACCATCTATACAGCCACCCAAAAAAAACATTCCATATTTATACCATTATGTACAAAAGAAGTTCACATCAGAAGAAAAATAAGGAAACCACAAGCACGTCATTAAGAGCTGATCCGGTGTTTCAGCCAATCAAAAGACTTCTAGTTCTAATGTGACTCAAATCAAGATGTAGGTTTACTTTCATACTTACTGTTATATGTGTGGAAGATGGAGGATCCAGACATTCTTAGTACCTCCACTTGCGAAAATAAGTAGTGGAATTTATTTCTCCGGTGTGTTGGTAAAATGTCATCATTCACTAATACTGTATCACCAACAGCTTAATATTGGTTCATTTTAGCTGGTTTGCATCTGTATTGCCCCCGAGGAAGAGTTTTTTTTTGCCTCAAAGCACCAGGCTGGTCAGACATGTGTTGGACCTGACGTAATATATTTTGTGCACTGCAAGGTACTACGTTTTCCTGTACCATGATTGTTAAATTATTACTTAAAGCACAGTAAAAATATTTTTTCACTGACCTTTTGAGTGCTGGCTTTATTTTAATCTCAGTATACCCAACTTCCCCTGGGATGAGACTAAAAATAGGCAGTATTGTCTAACCCTCCTTTCCTGGTCAACAAAAACTAAATAAATAAAAAATATTACTGCTATATCAATCCCCATATCTCGACTATTGCTGGCAGTTTGGGTCACCATATTCAGGAGGGAAATAAACAACTTAGTGTGCAAAGAAGTTTGACCAAATCTATTTGTGGAATGTACCATCTGTACTATGACATGAGATTAAAAACTTTGGAATGGGGGGCGTGGCCAGCAGCCGAGCTAAGAACAGCTCTCAGAGTGAGCTCTGCACCTGGATTGCTACTTATTGGAAAATACAAAAAGAAAACTGCTCCTTTTTAATAACCAGTTCTACATCTTCCCAGATCCCATCGACCTGGACATTTTGATATCTTATTTGGGCCATTTGGACTGGAACTTTAATAATAATGGGACGATCCAACGAACCGACTGTTGGAAGCAAAAGTGTGTGCCCAAAAGACGCTAAGACTAGGCAAAGCAAATATTTGACCTCTGAAGCACTAGATGGGGTGATTCAACCATCTAATGCAGCCCTACTGAAGGCAATACAGAAGCTAGATAGCCGTATGGAGGATTTCACCTCACAATTCAAAATTATGGACACAAAAGTAGAGCAACTAGCTCAGGACACCAAGGCAGCGGCCCACTTGGCTTCAGCCGCGATGTCCGCCACGACGGGTCTGGTGAAAGAGAATGGGTTGCTCCGCCATCGACTGGAGAATTTAGAAAACTTCTCCCGGGCTGCAAATATCAGAATTCTAGGGATACCAGAGCATTCGGGAGCCGAGAACCCTCAAGGTTTCATACAAGGTTTCCTACAGGATCTCCTGCAGTTACCGACAGCGCTTACCATCATCAAAGCATACAGGATAACTCCACGAGGCTCTAGGAATCGCACAACGAGGGGCCTAATGATACCGCGCACTTTCCTGGTGGTGCTGGATTCCACAAGAGAAAAGGATATAATAATTGCTAAGGCCAAGAAATCTGTAACTATGGACTGGGAGGGGAACAAGATTCATATATTCCTCGATTTGAGTTTTGCGACCAGGCAGAGGAGGAAAGGGTATGACACTAAGCGGGCCGAACTAAGGCAACTGGGGATCCAACACGTGTTCCTGCTCCCAGCTAGCCTCCGCGTCTTTTACAATGGGAAAACCTTCCAGTTCTCGGATCCAGCTGAAGCTGTTAAATTTGCAGACCGGGTACAGAGGGAATTTGATGTGAAAAACCCAGAGTTGGATAGCATCAATGAGGACAGTGAGAACTAGACTTTCTCAGGGGTAACATTTCATCAGTTCTTTTCTGATTTGTCTTCTCGTTCTCAATGGGTGTAATGCCCTCTGATCTTTGGGATTGCCTTCCTACAAATTCTGGGCTTACCAGTTCAAGTTTCTTTGTTGGAACAGTCAGATGAGAGCTATCTGCTCTCAAATCAGGCAGAACCTTTTTATTAAGCAATTCCACGATCATAGAGGACCATAATAAGCCTGAAGAGTGAGGTTTGAGTTTTTCTGGAACTTTGAGACTCTGTTCTATAGAGAGAACTTAAAGAATAGCATAAAGGTTGCAAGAGTTTTTGCTTTTGAAAGCTGATTTAATCTTTTTTCATGTTTATAACAATGTGGATGGGAGATGTATCTATCCGATTGATAGGGAATGTTACAAATATTTCTTAAACAGATGGTTTGGTTATTCTACCACTCATGGCCGTGTTAAGCCATATCTTATACATATTAATTGATAACACAGTTCTTGATAACCCCCCAGTGATGTAACTTGATATAGGGGCTGAGTAACTGTTGTTCCTGTAAGAATTTCTAAATAATATGTAATGCTGTTATTCTCTTACTTTTCAAGCCTGCCTATTGGGTTGTATACTGTACATGTAATGCAGTGAATCAATAAAAATAAAGTATCAAACAACAACTTTGGAATAACAGCATGGAGGGGATAAATAACAGTGGTGATCTTCCTCTGTTATACAAGATACTGAAAGAGGAGTTATTACGTACTGAGACGGGGTCTGAATTAAACGTATGGTGATAACCAACAGTTGGAAGGGAGCTAGTACAAGACCGCCACCAGGGGAATTTATTTTACACAAAGAATGGTGAAGTTTAGGAACAAACTACCAAATAAGATATTATGGTCACAGATATAACAAATTTAGGTAACTCGTAGATGATACATAGATGGTGCATACATTGTGACTACGACCAATGAGTAGTGGAGAGGTAGACAAGATGGGTCCTGAGGCCTACTTCTACCTCTGTAAAACCTCTGTAACCTTTAATCTCTGGGTAAAGTACTGCTCTTTACATCACACCTAATATAATCAGATAGAAACCATTCTAAGAATGAGCAAATGGAAAAAGGAAAATACTTCAAAAATAAAATGTAATTATTTATAAAAATAGCACATTCTGCCGGAGATTTTTGACACAACTAGCTCTTAAAAGCAATTCTCATATTTCTAAGAATTACTGAATGTAAAAGTATATTTTTATTTTATTTATAAGTTGCTACCAGAAGAGGCCTACTGAACAGTGAAACAGCTTGCTTCTAATGGCATCTGGCGGGGGGTCCATAGGAAGTAAAAAGCAATACAATAATGTAATGCAGCACAGCGCACTGCAAAACAGAGGAGGCTAGGCATGCAAGAAAAAATTACTCACCATAGTAATGTTGTTTCTTCTAATGGAGTCTTGCTGTATTCAGACATAATGCAGTTAGCCCCAGCACTTGAACTGCCCCAGAGAGGAAAGAGTTAACTCTATGCAGAAGCATAGAACGTTGAGCTCGAGCTCGGTTTTCAAACCTCTGTCTGTGGTACTTCCCAGTGTAACTGTCAGATTCTTACGAGCACACTAACTAACATACTATAGTATGGAAATTGTTCAACATATAGCCAAAGAGCAAAAGATTCTTTTTGGGCCCCAAAAGACTCAAATTGAGAACCCAAGAAGGAAAGGTAGTGACAATATTTAAAGGGGCACCGTTGCTTGTCTTCGTTATAATTGTTCATCTATTACTCATTGGCAGAGGAGATCAGAATGTATCCAAATAAAACAAAAGGTAAGCAGCCCATGAAAATTGGTAAGCTGCTTACGCTTTGTTTTATTTGGATGCATTCTACAGTCACCTTCTTACACTTGTGTGCCTTCAGAATGTCAGATGGGAACTGAACATAAAACGAGGGGCAAAGCTGACAGTGCACCTTTAAGTATAAAGCACCAGAAAAAATAACAACAACATCCACCCCTCCCATGAGGGAGGGAGGGTACAAGGTACACCCCTGAGGTACAACACTGTACCTGCCAGCCCACTTCCCAAAAAACAGGTTCTGAGAGGGGAGGTGGGGGGAGGTCTGAATACAGCAAGACTCTATTAGAAGAAACAACATTACTATGGTGAGTCATTTTTTCTTCAAACAACAACATGAAGTCTTGCTGTATTCAGACATAATGCAGACTACCAAGCAGTTCCCTACGGAGGAAAGAATGCAGAACCTACTTTGGGAAGAGGCACTGCAGTACTGCTGTGCCAAACCTAGCATCGCTCCTAGCCTGGATGTCCAGGGAGTAATGCTTGGTAAAAGTATGTACCGTTTTCCAGGTGGCTGCTTTACAGATCTCTAACAAATGTATATCTCTGGCCGCAGCTAGAGAAGCAGCTGTACCCCTAGTCGAGTGAGCCCTCAGGCCTGAAGGGGGCATTCTACCCAACTTGTCATAACAGAATTGTATACAAGAAACAATACACCTGGCAATAGTTCTTTTAATGGCAGGCCTACCTTTCCCCACTCACCGTAAGTGAGAAACAACTGAAGACAGTCATTTCTATGTGCCTTAGTATGCTCAATGTAGTAGCTAAGGGCCCTCTTAACATCCAGACCGTGTAACCTTCCTTCACCTGAAGAAGAATGATCAGTGAAAAACACAGGGAGAGATATAGACTGGTTCAGGTGAAAATCCGATATCACTTTGGGCAAGAACTTCCTATTGGTTCTTAGGACCACTTTGTCCCAATGGAAGGAGATGAAGTCAGGTTCAACTGACAGAGCCTGTAACTCACTAATCCACCTGGCAGAAGTAATAGCTACCAGAAACACAGTTTTCCAGGTCAAGTACTTCAATTCGGCCGAAGACAGAGGTTCAAAGGGTGGCTGCATAAGCTGAGCTATGCAGACATTAAGATCCCAAGGTGGTGTGGGCTCCCTAAAGGGAGGGTTAATGTGAACCAGGCCCTTGAAAAACTTTCTGAAAACAGGATGAGATGCCAGGGAAGAGCCTTTCCCTGCTGAGAGGAATGCAGAGACAGCTGCTAGATTATCCTCCAGAGCGGCAGGCCTAAGGCCTAGACCATTCAGATGAACTAGATAGTCTAAGGTTGTGGAAATGTCTGCAGAATCTGGCAGGATGCCTTTCTGAGAGCACCAAATACTGAACCTTTTCCATTTTGACTTGTAAGTTTTTCTAGTGGAAGGTTTCCTGGAGACCTTCAGAATATCCAGAACTCGCTGAGAGAGGTGTAGTGCTGCATATTCTAACTCTTCAAGAGCCAGGCCTTGAGATTGAGAGACTGAAGATTGGGGTACCAGATCCACCCCGGGAGGAGGACAGGAGATTGTATGTCCTGGGCAGAGAGAGGGGACGTGACACTGACAAGGACAGCAGTAGAGGATACCAAGGCTGTCTGGCCCAATCTGGAGCCACCAGTATCACTGTGCAGGGTTGAGTCCTGATCTTAATCAGAACTCTGAACAGCAGAGGGAAGGGAGGGAAAGCATAGAGAAACCTGCCCTTCCAGTCCAAAATGAGAGCATCCTGGGGAACCCTCCCCAGGACTGAAGGTCTGCAACAAAACAGAGGAAGTTGATGATTGTCCGGTGCTGCAAAGAGATCTATCTCTGGAGTGCCCCACCTGGAGAAGATGACCTTCAGGATGTGAGGATCCAGGGACCATTCGTGATGTCCCTGTGAAATTCTGCTCAGAGCATCTGCTAGTACGTCGTCCTTCCCTGGAAGGTGAACTGCTACCAGAGAAGTCTGAAGAGAATAGGCCAGAGACCACAGCTTCATGGCCTCTGTGCACAAGGCAGAGGACCGAGTGCCTCCCTGTTTGCTGATGTACCACATTGTGGTGGTGTTGTCTGTTCTGACTTGGACCACCTTGCCCTTGACTGAATCCGAGAAGCTCTGCAGTGCTAGGAAAACTGTCCTGAGTTCCAGGAGATTGATATGAAGGAGAGACTCTTGTGGAGACCAGACCCCTCGAACTGTCTGGGCTCCCAGGTGGGCTCCCCACCCTAGAAGAGAAGCATCCATAGTTAGAACTACTGATGGGACTTGAGGGAGAAATGGAACCCCTTGTCTGAGGTTGTCCTGGTCCAGCCACCACTGGAGAGCTTGGACCAGACTATGAGTCACTGGAATCAGTTTGGTAAGGGAATCCTTCTTTTGAGACCAAAAAGACCTTGGATGAAACTGAATATCCCTCATCTGGAACCTTGCACCCTTCATCACTGCCGTGGAAGCTGCCATGTGGCCCAGGAGCTGAAGGCACTGTCATGCTGGGCGAGAGACCTGAGGTCAAAAGGAGGAAGCGAGATCCACCAGGGCCTTCACCCTTGAAAGGGGAAGGAAAGCTTTTGCTTGTACAGTGTCCAACTCTATGCATATAAAGGTGAGAAGCTGAACTGGTTCGAGGACAGACTTTGGAAGACTGAGAAGAAACCCCAAGGAGCTGAATAGGTCCTGGGTAGTCTGAAGAGCTGACTTGACCTGTAAAGGTGACTGACCCACTAAGAGCCAGTCGTCCCGATACGGGAAGATGGTGATACCCTGTCTTCTGAAATAAGCCACCACTACTGCAAGGTACTTTGTGAACACCCTTGGAGCTGATGTTAGGCCGAATGGCATAGCACTGAATTGGTAATGGCCTGAAGGCAGCTCGAACCTGAGGTATTTTTTGTGGGAGCACCTGATAGGAATATGGAAGTAGGCATCCTTGAGGTCCAGAGATGCTAGCCAATCCCCAGGCCTTAGAGAAGGAATGATTATTCCCAGAGTTACTATTTTGAATTTGGGCTTTGAAATGTGTTTGTTCAAATATCTTAGGTCTAGGATGGGTCGCCACTCCCCTGTTTTCTTTGGGGTAAGGAAGTACCTGGAGTACAGTCCTTTTCCCTTGTGCTGAGTAGGAACCTTCTCTATAGCTCTGTGAGCTAAAAGAGAGGAAACATCTGCCTCTAGGGCAATGGTTTCTGAGAGTGATGCAGGTGGAAAAGACTTGGCCCTCTTTTTTGGAAATTATTTGAAGCTGAGGGCCAGTCCCTGGCTTACTACTTCCAGGACCCACTTGTCTGAGGTCTCAGACTTCCAGGCCTGGAAGTAGTAAGCCAGCCTGCCTCCTACTGGAAATGGGGAGTCGTCCCAGGCTGGCGCATCAGGGTGGCTGCCTGGCAGGAGCATTAGACTGAGAGGAGGAGGGAGCAGTTCCGCTCATCCCCCTCCTGCCCCTCCCTCTGAAGAACCCCCCTCTGTGGGAAGGGAGAGGAGGCCTGGACTTGGTAAAAAGGCCTTTGAAAGGGCCTGTCCCTGCCCCTAGACTGCTGCTTGTGCGGAGTGTCTTGCCTTTCTTTGGCCTATGCACTCCTGTACGTGGTCCTGTATTCATCTATTTTCTTCATGTAAGCCTCTGTCTGCTCCCCAAACAGAGAGTTGCCTACTACAGGAAAATCCATAGCCTTAGTCTGGATATCCTGTTAAAAGGCTAGTACATCTGAGCCAAGCATGTCTTCTAAGAGACACAGATGTAGCCATGACTCTAGATGCCACATCACTGGAGTCCATAGCAGCATGAAATATCATTTTGGATGCCTCAATTCCATCAGCAGCCACCTCCTCCAGCTCCCGGACTAGCTGGGGAGAGGCCTGTTTAGCCAGTTCCAGAACCGTATCCCATCTGGATTTCTGGTACCTGGCTGTGTAGGCCATATAAGTAGCCTGCCTGAGTCCCAAAGAGGATGCCAAATACTATTTTTTGGCCATGGCATCCACTTTCCTGGAGTCCTTATCTGGGGGGTGTGAAGCCAAAGGAATGTTAGCCCTGTCACAGGCTGCAGCCTGCACTACCCCAATATGGCTGCAATGACTATTAAGGAACTCCGAAGCTGAGCCTGATAACACATACCTCCTGTCCATTCTCTTATCCACAGGAGGTACTGAATTAGGGGTTTGTAAAATTTTGTGTGTCTGTTTCCACCAAGGATTTATGAAGAGGGATAGACAGCCTTTTGGACTCTGGGATGTCCATCATTTCCACAAAATCAGGCTCTTCATCCTCCTCTGCAGCTTTAACCAAGGGAAGCTGCAGGGTTTCTGCCACCTTTCTGTAGAACAAAAAATGTGAAGGGGACTCGGAGAGCATGGGAGGAGAGACACTTGAGGGCTTGTCTGGGGAGATGTCCAGTTCAATGGGCACATCTCACCACCACCACCACAGAGATAGTCTTCGTCTCCCTCCCACTCCTCATAATAAGCGTCTGGATCATAATCCGGAGTGGAAGGATCTGACCGAACCGGCCGCCTAATCGACGGTACAGGTTCGGACGGAACCAGTCTAAGCGACTGAACAATGCTAATCGCTTTGGCTATTTCGTCCGCAGTTGGAGAGTGCGATACCGGATCAGAACCGGCAGACTTACACCTCTTTTTTGATGGAACTGACCCCTCGGGATCAGCTCTTCCTTTGCCCGAGGAGGTATCACCTAGGTCAGTAAGCACCTTCTCAGGTTCGGCCGCAACCAAACCGGACTGGCCATCCGGATCTACGGACTTCTCGGCCTCCCTTTCCTTCAGCCTACTCAGTCTTTTGTCTAGAGTGGATTTAGGAAAGTTTTCACAGATTTGGCAGTCTGACTTGAGGTGGTCAAACCCCAGACAATAAACACACATGAGGTGGGGGGTCAGCCTTAGCAAAGGCCTCCCCACACTCAGTACAGTGTTGAAACCCAGTGGGACCGGTTTTCTTCTTGGGTTTCTCAGACATGGCCAACCTAACAAATTACCCTATTGCAGCTTTCAAGCCAGGTAATACAATAACCGATAGGTTACAAACCGTGTCACGGGCTCTTTAAAAGAACTGGCAAAAGGTCCGGTTCTTTTGAAACCGATTGGTACCTGAACACCACTCTAATCCCAGAAACAAATTAAAAATTAAACAGAATGTGACAAGGTCGGTTCCAAACCAGACCAACCGGAAAGAAACAGAGGAAAAGAACAATTTCCACTTTTTCACAAAAATAAAACACAGTCACTACCTGTATCATAGACAGAGGCTGGAAATCCGAAAATAAGAAAAAAATATGCGGTTTCAACCGAATGCTTTACTTTTACCGAACCGAGCAGAGGAAATCTCCGGAGCGACTTCACTGTTAGGCGGAGTAAAGAATTTGACGGTTACACTGGGAAGAACCACAGACAGAGGTTTGAAAACTGAGCTTAAGCTCAACGTTCTATGCTTCTGCATAGAGTTAACTCTTTCCTCTCCGGGGCAGTTCAAGTGCTGGAGCTAACTGCATTATGTCTGAATACAGCAAGACTCCATGTTTGAATACGACAATGCATAATCCAGGAGCAGGTACTAAATTATCAAAGTAACAAAACTCCTTACGTTTTCACCCTATCCTTTTGTTGTCCTGGTCCTGTTCTTACCCTTCGCTGCTTTTACTTTAAAATATTATTTTGACTTTGATGTTTTTCTTCATTGTCATGTTTCACAATTTTGTTTTATTTTTTCTAATTTTCTCTTTATCCTTGTTGTTCAATCTCTTTCTGCCCACAATTTTTTTTTTTTTACACTTTTCATTACTGTGGGGCCTTTCCACCAGGCCTGTAGAATCCCATTTCACAGTATGCCTGCCTTACGGAACCAATGCTCAGCAGCCCAGTTACCTTCTCGGAATGGTCCACTGAGAATGCGCCCTCCACTGTCCAGTTCCACAGCAGGCTTTCAACCTCCTGTCTGGGCAGTAACTTTCTGCATACAGGTTACTCGATTTAAGGGGTGGAGATCTACCATGGGGAAACGGGACCTGCTGTAGATGAGAAGAACAGGCAGGCGTTACCTATCCAGTGGCAGCCTGCCTTTTTCGCATTTTCCCCTTGCATAGTCCCTATATTAGAGCAAGCTATGTTCACCTACTCCCCAGGAGGACAGCGCCCTATGGGATGCTCATCCATCCTCATGCTGTCCCTCCAGTGAGCCAGGCTCAGGGTATGAAACTGGGTCACCAGCACTGCTAGAAGCAACCAACGGAACAGCTTGTGCTGCTGAGCTTAAACTCATACTTATTTCCCTTTAGAAAATGGGCAGTCTCTAATGGACATTCTGATTGGATGAAAGCACCAACCAGCCGGTCAGGTATGAGGCAACAGAGACTGGGAAATAACGAGTCCCAGTTTCTGTTTGCCTCATTTCGTTCCATCATTGCTGTGCCATAGAATTTTTGAAAACAAATTCTGCCATGTTTTTCTTCTCCCTTAGCGAGCGAGAGAACCCCGTCCCACTCAAACTGTCACAGGGTGAAATTAAACTCTTATATAAATGCAGAGTTACTAATAAAAATGGTAAATCATACTGTTGATGTTCTTTTCAGGAATTGGCTTAGTTTCTGCTCGCAATCGCTTGTTCACTTATCCCAACTGCCTCCGCTAATCGATCGAATGCACACTCCCACTGCCAACAACAAGTTAAAAGATCATACAGGCACACTGAAAAGGATGAGGGAGATAGTGCACACCATGGTCTCTGTGTTTTTTTTTTTGGTTTTTTGTTTACTTAAAGGTCTCACTGTCACGGGCTCTGCATCTTACGGCTTCAATTAAAAAAAAAAAAACTGCTCATTAGTGCAGCAAAATGAAAACACAACTTCATATTTCAATCGAGTACTCTGGCTGCTTGTTCCCGAGCTGGCGGGTCTCTGTGTTGTAAGGGGTGAGATTACCAAGAGTGCACACTGCTGCTGCATGGGATGGCAGGACATGCAACACAGGTCTCTTTACTTCCTATTGCTTCCCACCTGCAGGAGAAAATGAAATTGGGCTTGTGCAGTTACTCTTTTTAACCACGCGTCCGTGGATTTATTCAGTCTCCATCAGTTGTTCTACCCAATCATGCTACAGTCCTAACGTTAACCTCAGTGAGAAACTAGCGATCGCGCTCAGTGCTTCCCATCCGTTACAAGCACAAAACAGAAGCCACCATCAATATTTTAATTTGGCTTTGTGAAAGAGCACTTTTGTCACGCGATCGCAATCTGGGGTGGGGGAGGCATGAAAGCAGCTCAGTAGGTGCTCATTAATGAGAAGGAAAAGCCCTAAAATACTGTGTTTTTTACTCCGTGGCAACCACAAACTGTATGAAAAACATAAACAAGGAATGTCTCTAGCTAAAACAAACAAAAAAAAAACACACACACACACACATATATATATAATATATATATATATATATATATATATATATATATATATATATATATATATATATAGTAATGCAAGGAGGAACTATTTTATTAAAAATGTATTGTAAACTATTTTTTATTTACACTTTTATAAAATTTATTTTCTTTTACAGTGCCATTTTTCGTGCAATAATACCCTCGGTGAGCAGTATTGTAGAATACGGACCTTCCAGAGGCTATAAGGCCCGCGGCGTCATTCCCCAAAACCGCCCACCCTTTCAGGTATTATTGCTTACGTGTGATTTTTCATCAGTGTTTTCAAGATCCAAGTTCAATTGCTTTTATATCTCTATTTCATTCCCCCTATTTCCCTTTTGCATATTTACCCAGTCCAGATCTGCGGCTTCTTAGTTACCCTCCTCTCTCCAGAGCTATCTAAAGCTCCATTACAGAGGCCACTGCGGGGGTCTTTTCCTGCCCCCATCTCCCACCACAGACAACTAGGTAACTCCTATTTTCCCATTCACTGTCTTTTCAAAACAAAATGTTTCACCAAAGACAAAATGTGTCACAGGAAAGACTGCACACTTGTTAGCAGCACAAAAAGTCCTCCAGTGCCTATTAAACAGTTCTTATGCTGTGTCCAACAGTTTAGTCACATGTAATCTTTTGAACCATACATGTTAGTCCTTACCACTGAAAATGTTCCTGTGAAGATCCAGTACAAGAAAAGCATTTGACTTTTTTTTTTAAATGTAGTACTGTAAACTGCAAACCATTTATGGAAATGGTTTGCAATACCCCACAACAGAATCACATCATGTAATGCAATACCAATTATATTATGCCACAGCAGTTGAGCCAGGGAGGTAACAAGTGTTAACATGTGGAAAGCATACCATTCTCTTTTGCTGTTCCACATTGCTTGACTGTATCAAATACCACATACATTTATAAATCATCTTTCATGAAGGCATTCCACAGCTTTGCACAATAATTCTAAAGTCTATATATTTATCTAAAAACTTGACCAAATAAAAAGTTTTCAATAATTAAAAAAAAAAAAAGACTCCATGTTGCCATGTCAAAAGGGAGAGTGTCCCATGGCCTTGGTGTGTAGAGAGATATGGCTGTCACACTGATAGTTTCAGTTCAGAGGCTTGTAATCAGTAGCAGGTAAGCATCAGAGGAACGCAAACAGTAAAGGCCTGACCCACAGAGCCCTATGGCTATGCACCATTGCATAGGCGTGGTAGGGAGCGATAAGATGTGTGAAGGCCCATCTCTGCATATACTCAAAGCAAACTCTGCCTTCTGCAGATAGCAGCCCCACACTATTCCGTTAATTTACTTAGGTAATTAGGGTCAGATAACAGAGCATGCCAGTACCACTCTTGCATCCACAGCATATGCATCGTTTTTTTTTTTTTGTTTTGTTTTTTTCCACCCCCCCGTGCTCGCTGGTCCCCCACTCCTTTGGGCTCCACAGGCTCCCTCCAGCCGCGCTGTCCTTACCCAGCCCTCCTCTGGTCCTCATATGGCAGCCGATCCCCGGGATATCCCGGTGTATCCCTTCGCCGGGCGGGTCCCCCTCCTCCGAGGGGGAAGGCACCGGGGAGAGGGGATGGCCCCAGTACACACTACTAGGGCCCGGGGATGCTGCTGAGGAGCAGGAGGCCCTGGGAAGGCACTGGAGGCACTCAAGGAACAGAGAGCCGTCATCCGGTGGCCAGCGAGCAATTTTCCCTTTTTCTGTTGGGGGCAGCGTAGTGACGTCACGGCATACGTTGACGTCCACTCCTCCCCCAGTTAGCATTGGGCCGTGCGTCCTGTGATACTCCCAGCCTCCGCTAGGAGCCAGCAGGTACCAGACCAGTTCTCTACCCTTCCCCCAGAGAAGGAGAGCTGTCCATGCGACGCTCAATCGTTCTCCCCCCCGGCCGGCCCTCCAGCGACCCATGTTCGTTCCCGAACCCGGCTCGCTGGCGTCGCAAGTGGAAATCCAACCGCTGCGCCAGCAGACCAGCATATGCATTGTTGATGCTACTAGGAGAGAACACAGCTTGTGCCATGCAGACCCCTATCACAGTGCTCTGCTCCCCACAGCAGATGTGTGCAGGAGTTGATTAGGACCAGATTGGACCCCATCCACAGTTGTCAACAGTCTTTCAAATTGTTATGGAAGGCTGGGCAGCAGGACGGCAGCAAGAGAAAAAGCTAGCATCCTATGCACATGGGATACAGCTGTCAAGGTGGACTGCCATGTCCCACAGTCTCCTGCTCAACTCACAGCAGAGGATCCACTACCCAGCTAAGGCCTCCACTTCCAGACTGCCCGCAGTGTGGCAAGAGTTTTTCCATTTCCTACTGTGTACAAACTTCTTTCTCGTCATACAAGTAAGCAATAATACCCAACAGGGTGGGCGGTATTGTGCTATACTGGACCGCCTAGAGGCGTGTGGGGCCCGGCGCGCGGCGAGGGCCTCTGCTGGAAGGTCCAGTAACATAATACCTACCACTGGAAAAGAATATTATAACTTAAAAATAGGTACTGTAAAAAAATAAGTTTAATAAAAAAATGTTAATGAAAAATTAGGATAAAGTTAGTTCTCTAATAAAATAGTTCCTCCGCCTGCATTATAATTATATTTAGTTGTGACTTTGGAGGTAGTTGCCATGATTTTACACATACACACCACACACACACACACACACACTGTCACTGGGCTCAAGTTTTAAAGCATTTTTTTTTTTTTACTGTTAAGGATTGAATTTTGTTAATGTTTTTATTGTGCCCCTCTTCCAGCTGCTGCCCTGTGAAGTGAGGTGCCTGTGCGACATCTCCCCCACACACACACAAAATAGCGGTGGTTGTAGTGAGCAGAGAATAGGGATAATCAGTGAAGCGCGGTGTTAGCCTGGAGTCCGAGGACATGAGAAGACACTGCCTTGAAACCCGATATTACTGACGGCTTTCATTTTACTTGTGAGCAAGGAGTGTGTAGGAGATGGAGGCACAGCGACTATTATGGAAAAGAGTATCTGACAGCTTTAACTCTCAGTAAGATCTTTTTTTTTTAAGACTAGAATGCTGGCATTTGGGATATTCAGCAGCGAGGACAAGCGGTAACTGCTGGTGCTGTACGGGACTGCTGTGAAGCCACTGATCCCAAGCACAGTTTTCACTAAACTAAAATGATGAATGAGTATCAGGGAATTTTTGAGGCTGATGTTTGCTGGTTTGTGTGTTAGGGCTGCCTCACTTACCGAGCGGGGCAAAACATGAGAGGCTGGCGCAGCTTTTTCCATTAGCGCAGAGCCGCGCGATGGGCTTGGCTAGCACTACTAGTTTAAAAACAACTTTTTCTTCTGTTGCCTGAAGCCTGCATTAAGAGCAAACTTGGGAGATCAGTCCCTTCACTGCAGAGCCTCATAATGCCATTACTACTGAAAAAAGTGAACTTGGCAGTGAGAGGAGATCCGAAAGCAAAGCGGGAAGGAAATACCTTCAATACATCAGCAGCAGAACAGAGCCGGGCGGTGATGCGATGCCAGTGAATAGTAGCGATAAAGCGATTGTAGTGGTATCACGTATTGATTTATTTTATTTGATCAACTGTACAAGTTCTGGAGCTTTAGGGGGTATTCAGTGACTAAGTCCTGCTGAATGTTGACCGGGATGTTGACAGTTTGGGGGGTTGGTTCCTCGCTAAGTAAGAAAGACAACATGGTGGATTTTGCTTTCTAACGTTCTACTAGCCATGTACTACTTAGGACGTTATGAGGTGACAGAGACTGGGACTTGTTATTTCCCGGTCTCTATTGTCTCATACCGGCCCGGCAGATTGGCATTTGCAGCCAATCAGCATCGAGGACACTCTTTCCCCATTTTCTAAATAACAGATAACTAACTTTTAACTGTGTTTAACTGTCAGGATAACAATGTAAATTGGGAGGGACAATGGCCCTAGCCATCAGAGGCAAGGTGCCTCCCTTCTCCTTTCCCACATAAGAGCAAAGCCTTTATCCTTACACATCTGCTACCCCCAAGTCCTTGTTTGGGATGCCCTCATATCTACATTGAGTTCCGCCCTCCTAATCAGCTACTTCTTTCTTTTCATATTTCGGAGACACTCCATGCTATCCATCTGAATGGCCTGGAACAGAAACACATAATTTGTCAGTAGAAAAGGACCACTTGGGTCCACCCAGTCTGCCCAGATGTTCCCTGCCAAATCTGTCTCTGCAGACCTTAAAGGGACACTGTCAACCTGTTTTTCATCATATTATTTCTAGTTGAAACCCCACATTTCATGATTGCTTACCCTCTCTAAAATTCATTGATGTTGCTGTTTGTTTTGTCTGTTTCCTTATTTAGTAGAACTGACATGCATGGCAGTGTATATTTATAACCAACCTTGTTTTGTTTACAATCCTGGATCTGTCCTTACTGCATACTTCCTGAGCATTACAAACACACCCCGATAGTGCAGTCACTGATAAAGCAGTATCTTCCTAAACTCCCACTGCATTATGAGGGGCTAGACTCTTTTGTGGGTGTTCCCAAGTCCAGGAAAGATGCATTTGGAGTTGATCAAGGAATGTAAACAAACCTGTTTTGGTGTGATAACACCAGTATGTTGGGCAGTCTGTTTTTTACTTTTTTAAAGAAAATAAGAGTCAGAATCAAACTGCCAGCTACATCAACAATCTTTACAGAATGTTGGCAATCATAAAATACATTTTTTAAACTAGGGACACTTTGAGACCTAAGGGGGTTGACAGTGTTCCTTTAACTGGTCTCTGGAGACCCTCCCTGCCTCACTGCCTATTTTCTAATACACCCCTATGTCTACCTGTTGGCAGTTTGTTCCAGGTGTCTACCACCCTTTCAGTGAAGAAATATTTCCTCACATCTCTCTCAACCTATCCTCCCCCCCCCAACAAAAGCTTCATCGCATGCCCCCTGGTCATGGTGCCCCTTCACATTTGAAAGAGACTTCCCTCCTGCAACCTGTTCGGAGGTACTTGCAGGTTTCTACCACGTTACCTTTTGCTCTCCTCTCTTCCAGGCTGCACATTTTGAGATTCCTTAGTCTCTCCTCTTAGGCTTTCTTGTGAAATCCCAGCACCATTTTAGTTGCCCTCCTCTGGACTGTCTCCACCCTGTCCATGTCCTTTCTGAGATGTGACCTCCAAAACTGGATACAGTACTCCAGGCTGGGTTCCAACAGTGAGCGCTACAGTGGCACCACCACCTCCCCCCTCCTGCAGGATTCACTCCTCCCTATGCACCCCAGCATCCCATCAGCCCTACCCACTGCTTTGTCACACTGCCCTGCCACCTTGACGCCATCAGATATATTAACCCCAATGTCCTGTTCCTGTTGAGTGACTGTCAGTACTCCCCCATCCTATCCCTAGTGCCTCAGTTCTTACGCCCTAAGTGCACGATCTTGCACTTTTCGGCACTGACCCCCAACTGCCATGCTTTAGAGCACTCAGTGATGTTACCGATGTCATAGAATGTTCAGGCAGTATGAAAAGAGAGAGAGCAGAAACTGCTAAGAAAAGAGGGATTCGTGGCACAGTTACAAAGGCCAAAAAATCATTAATTTAACAAAAAAAGGTCAAAACCCAATAGAATGTTGGATAGATGGGGCTGAGGCGCTGGACGTCACACCTCGCTCCATGTAGGCGACCCGGGTTCAGGAATGAGCTCAGGCCACCGGGGGTCGGCAGGGGGAGAGAGGGATTGAGCACCCAAAGGCGTCTCTCCCTGTCTGGGGGAGGGTTCTATGCATGACTCGCTGCTCTGCTGCCACCTTTCGGGTGAACCCATGGTTGACAGTGCAGACTAGGGTCACGCAAGGGAACAAGGCAGCATCAGCCGGAAGCCCTGGGAAGAATTGCATCTCTATGCATATCTCCCAAATGGCTCTCCTAGAGTGCCGATGGCTGCGGGGAACAGAACATGGAAAATGGTGGCCCGCCACTCCCAGGTGACGACCCTTCGAGCACCGAGCATATCGGCGACCGCCAGGACAGGAGCAGACCCCGCTGTGCAACACCGCTCCACCGTTGTTGGGGTAAAAAGGTAGAGGGCCTCTCCTCGCCCCACCCGGGGGGATATCCAGACTACCTAAGGCTACCGAGGGGGTGAGCACTCTAGGGGTAGATTCCTGTGGTGAGACGCTGAGTCAGCGAGGCATGTAGGGATTCTGATTGAGGGGGTGATAAGGCTGGAAGGAGGTAAAAAGCGCAAGGCTAAAAAAAAAAAAAAAAGAATGTTAGATAGACAACAAAAAGAAAACAGAAGAGCATCTAAAGGTGTAAAAACTGTTTGCCATTACCTTTATGATTTTTCTGCTCTACCTCTCTCTCTCATCCCAGCTGCATGCTCACATGAAGGAATGGACCACAGATCTTATCAAACACTAAGACCCAGTACACACTGGGCTTATTAAAATGTTTTAAAGCTCTTAGAACCTGGCAGTGTGGATGGGAGATCAATCCGTTTCTGACTCCAGCAGCACTGATCCATGTTGGAGACCGTGCTGGCACAGGGCTTGTTAAAATGTTACAGGGTTACAGTGTGGATACAGTGCAACCATATTTAAGCACAGTTCTGAAAGAAACGCCAACAGTGTGACTGGACTTCCATGGTGAGTTTAAAATTTTTTTTTTTTTTTTTTAAATATAAACGTTCTCAAACATGGACTGCCAGTGTGTACAGGGCCTTATGATTAGCTGGCAGGATATACTGTTAGCTCACTCTTTCACTCGCATCCAGCCAGCTTGTGCCTTCCCTTGATCCATTTTGCAGTGAGGGTGTGTCTGCCATCCTCCTCCTCATAAGCAGCAGGTGTACTGCCTCCGTGCTGGCAGCCATTCACCACATACTGAGACGCCTAAGTGGCCAGCCATCACATAATGAGATGTTTCATCTTGGAAAGGTAGGTGGTCTGTGTTTACCAACACTGCTAAAGGCATTTCCCACATAATTCACATCCCAACTACTTTACTGCAAAACTGGATTACTTGATCCCACCACAAGTTAATGGATGCGCAGTGCCATAATATGTACAGTAAATCCCTGCCTTCCTGCCTGCACCACAGAACTCTGACGTGGGCATCCAATCCATCCATTTAAGGAGCAGTCTGTGGTGTCCTATATCATAAGTGCAGTGTTTTTAGCTGCATTAGCCTGCCAGTTGCAACTCAGCATGCTCTATATGCCTCTGCCCAGCACACCAGCCATTTACCCCTAGACAGCTTAGTTCTTGGCGTCTCATCCTATTTCTGCTGTACCTTTCCCAGATCTGTGCACTGAAAGTCTAACAACGTTTTTTTGTTTTTTTTTTTGTGTGCGATTTATTGTGCTTTTTGTCCACTGCCAGCGCCGGCCATCTGCCCGGTCATGGACCTCGCCACTCCCTGCCCCCACATGAGCCGCACTCCTCCCGTTGCCCCCTTGGCTTACCCCCCCTAGGGCAGGCCCGCGGCACCGGCCAAGGTGTCACGGACACTGATCAGGCCGGGGAGCGGCCTGGGAGCATATAAAGCAGCGAGGCCCAGGCGCCACAGGACGCTGGTGTGGTGTTTTTCCCCAATTGTTATTGAGGAGTGGGGCGTGCAAATGTCCTCGTCCCCCACCCTGGGACGTCCAGAAGCCAGCTGCCATGGTACCCCCAGCCTCCGCCAGGGGTCCATCGAGCACCGGACATACTCCCCACCCTCCCCCCGGAGAAGGAGAGCAGTCCTGAGGATGCTTAATCCTTCTCCCTCGGCTGGTCCTCCAACGACCTGGGTCCGTTCCCGAACCCGGGTCACCGGCGTCACAAGCGGAAATCCAACCACTGCGCCAATGTGCCAAAAGTCTAACAACTTTGCATACAGGGTTCCTGCTTTTGGGATTATGCTTTGACCCTGCCCCCACACCCACACACACTTGGTTTGCTTAGTCCTCCCATTCTCCAGGTGCTGGTAGCACCAGCTGAGGGTCCAATCTAGATCCTAACAAGTGCCTCACTTGGAAGTACAGCCATTGATGGGACCCCAGGAGCCCCCAACTCCAATTTCTGCAAAATCCACACATTACTTTTAAAGAACTGAATGGCTTGAAATTCAATTTTATTTTGGAACATTATATACTGGGTTCTGCTGATACCAACTGTAATTTATGTATTTTCATTACTAACAAATGGAGCCCCTCTTCAAATTATGATCCACTCATTTGCTCCAGAGTTGGATTATTCCAGTCCCCAGTGTTTACCTCCGTCACTTTTAAGAACTGGGCTACCAGTGTTTGAAAAGTTACAGAAACAATCAAAGCCTTCACTTTCAGTACCTAGCAGGTATCAAAGTTCACAGTCCCAATTTCACCATACGTACATCTGTTAGATGGAGTACAGGTGAATTCACTTCATCTAAGCATAGGCTTTTACATTTTCAAATTGGCAACACTTTGAGGAAGTGGGATCAACTAGACTCGAATGTGAGGCAAATGGTACCCAAGACAAGCTTTCCTTACTGTAACTACTGACAAAAGCGCTGGATGGCAGGCAGCAATAACACTCATTCTGTCGCAAGCAGCTTTATAAACATTCAATTCCGTAACTAAAACCTAAACAAATATCTCTTTGTCTTCTCAAGTGGGCTGCTCTGGAATATGCAAAACATAAAAGAAACATAATTCAGTTCATTACAAAGGATTCCTTAAGTCAGCTGGAAGTTATAACTGTCACAGAGTTTTGCAAAAGATTTCAGCAATTATAATATAATTATAACACATGTAAATTCTTATCATGTTGGTCATTTTAAAAAGCAATGTGGTATTTCTCAACTCCATGATACACGTTTCATGGCATATACACGGTTTATTATCCTTTCAAGTGCACATATGCTCGAAAAACCCTATTTTTCCCTGCATACAGAGTGACAAGAGAAGTAACAATTATTCAAACTGCATTTTTTTTTCTCTCTCTGTTATACACAGATTAAAGAACTTTTGGCTGAGCCTGACACAAAGAGGACGGCGAGCTTCTTTTCTGCTGGATACTGGCAACGGTTCTGCAAGGAATAACAGTTACTTTTTCTGTCATCTCTGATCTAATTTCTAATGAAAGAAACAGTAAAGTTTTAATATGAGGAAGGAAAGTGAGTGTCAGCAAGCAATGAAGCATGAGTGGATTCTAGGTCCTCAAGGGAGAAAAAATATATAAACAGTTCTTGGAGGGGGAAAAAATGGCTATTGATGCCTGGTGGTTAAGTATGTTCTTGGAACATGAGCAAAAGTGAAGGTTAAAAACTGGACAGCCGGGTGGGGAAAATAATATTTAAAAGTAGCTGGGGAAATAGATACGAGTGTGGGAAAATGTGAAAAATTTGGAAATGTCTTCAAGTCTTCTTATACATATAGTGCCAGAACAAGAAGCTAAGGGATTATTCGGTGTGTAAGTAGAAAAGAATGCATCTCATTTTAAGCAAAGTAAGGCACAGAGTATCCCCTGTGAAACAGCCGAACTGAGTAATGTTGTATGAACCACGTTCTTACTTTATAGGTTATGACATTTTTAAAGTCATAGCAATGAGATAAAAAAATTAAAAAATAAAGTGCAATTCAACACAATACATTGAATTAGCTCGGTAATACATTTGAGTACTTCCCCACCTAATTGCTACTTATTTCAGAAATCGTTTGGTTTTGCTTTACTAATCTAGTGATGGAAAATCCACATGATTCTAATCACAAGTGAGGGCAAATCAGCAGGCCACCCAGGCTTTGTTTACCAGTACTTTGGGCCTTGTGGAAAAACTGTTATGACCCTGGTGCTGAAACTTGAATATGACTGACACTGCAACCAAGATAGATACATATATATATATATAAAAAAGACAAAGAACCTCTGCGCGCAAACACTGAGGCAAGGGTTACCCCAAAGGGCATTTGGCTGGGAAGCCAAGTTTCAAGAAAATACAAAATCACACATGTCCCCACAATGCAAAGCATCATGGGCTGCATATGCAAATCACCACAGAATGTTATGTTGGTCCAACTTTAAGCAGAATTGCATGGCGCCGGAAGGCCTCTCACACAGTTTGCAAAGGGTGCTAACAGAAGACAGACACGTGTTTCGTCCTACCAGGACGATATATGTGCATACATACACACACACACACATATAGATATATAGATGTATATGTGTATATATACAGTATATATATATATATATATATATATACATATATATATATATATATATATATATATATACACACACACACACACACACACAGAGATCTATATATATATATATATATATATATATATATCCAGGGTGCGAAATTCCTATACCTTAGGTGCCCCAGGGCAGCACTTTTGCCACAGGACACCTACTGGAGTTCAGTGCATGTCCTGTGGGGCACCTAAGGCATTGGACAAAGTCTTTTAGTTTTTATGTGTGGATGCGGGGTGGCATTAGCCATTTGTGCCGGCATGTGGCTGCTTGTTTTTCAACTCACCAGCAGCTGCAAGCGTACTTGAGGATTACTGGAGCGACGCGCAAGCGTAATTTTTTTCCTTGGGCGGGTGGAAGAGCATTGAGCCAGCTGGTCACGAGTTAAGCCTTTCCACAGACCAGCTGACTCGGGGAAGAATGGAATGTGATGGTCCTCCTGTCCTTGGTGGCACACAGCCAGCTTCTCAGGATGATCGTTGGTGGAAGCGGGCTGCAGGAGACCAACACACCAATCGAGGACAGTCTTTGCAGAGTTGCCTCCCCCACACAGTGTGTCTTATGGGATCTGGTGGGCGCCACTCAAACATTGTCAGTTGGAGAAAAGTCATCAGTGGCGCTATGTTTGCAATTGCGTTTCTGCGATCAACCCCTATAGCTACTATTAGGAAAAAGCTCTTTAAGAGCTATTCTAAAAAGTCAGTCTACTCAGTCAAGCGATACAGCAAACTTAATCAGACTGAGAGAGACTGATGGTCCGAGGGACACGAAGGACGGACTCTGTCAGGAGCAGGAGGAAATGAAAATAAAAGCTCTTTTAAGAACTGTAGTAACATCAGCTACTTGAGCTCAGCTAAGCTTATTATTAAATTTAAGCAGTCAAGCAGGGCTCAAATTAAATAAGTGCCTGCCCTGCTGCTAGTGATAGGGAGGGAGTAAGACCAGGATAGAAGAAGTTCAGTAAGTGAGCAGATTAGCAGCCTGTGACAGAAACTGCTGCTGCAGTTGCTATGTATATATTAAATATTTAAAAACCTTCAAGTGAAGTAGAACAGCAGACTGCAAGAGGACATAGTCAGTCTATGCTACAGGCTGCTGTGTGTGTGTGTGCGGGCGTGCTGCAGCAGTCCTTCTGTAGTACCTACTTTCTAATTGCAATTGCAGAGAAGGTAAAGAAAACCAAAAGTAAAAACATAAATCCTCCTTCCAGTCCTTACATTCAGTGTGTGTATAATAATAAAAAAGCTGTTTTACTACTGTGAGTAACTAAACTAAGCCCTGCCTCAGTCAAACATTTAAATTAAGACCTTTGGTGGAGCTGAGGAGTCTGCTTGACTGTGGTACTCTTACTAAGAATGGGGATGGGGTTTAGATACCTAAAAACCATTAAAAGCTTTATATAAAAGCAAATCACTGTAGCCTAACCTACTAGATCTAATCCTGTCAGTGTGTGTGACCCTGTTGCTTTTGAAAAAGCAACCCTGTTGTAAATTCTTGCACTACCTAACCTAGAAACATAAAAAGCTCATTGAAGCCATAAAGAGGTATTGTCTGTGCCTGTGTTTTTCAGTACTACCTTAAATCCTATCTAATTAAACTCTCAGAGACAAGATCTTTAGTTTTTAATTTGAACTACCTAAATATAAATTAAAATGATGTCACCTTTATGTGTTGTGGAACTTGTAGGTCTGATTGTCCTCCTGCCCTCTTAAGGACTAGTGAGAGGGCCAACAGATTTGTTCTCTTGAGGACTGAAGGAGGGCACCACACAGGGTGGTGGCTAGAGCAAGCACAGCAGGGAAAAAAAATTACAAAGCCCTGCAGCCTGCCACTTTGTGTGGTAATTTGTGGGGTGACTGGACTGAAGGATTATCTCCTCTTAAAATAAATTAAACTTTGTCTTATCACCTTTGTGTGTTGCGGACAAGTGGATGGTATCTGTCCTCTCTTCTTAAGACCTATTGAGGTCCATCTGAGGGGCACTAGCCAGGAGTGGGGCTAGATAGAAGGAAAAATAAAACCCTTTCTTTGGGACTGCCGTATTTACTAGTCTACACCACTGCATATTGATTTGTCCTCTTAACAAGCTAGTTGTCAAAGTTACAATCAGTGCTTGTGTGTTGTGTCATGCACGGGTGGTGGCACTGAAATAAATCACACAGAGACAGTTTAATTTTTTTTATATATTCAGTTTATTATTTAAAAGTTGACAAACCATTCGACTTTTTACTAGCCTGCCTGACTGCCTGTTATTAAGCAGCAAGTGTTACTTTATTAATAAAGTCAGGTAGTTACTCACAGTACAAAGCACTGAATATACAACATAGGTGGCAAAATGGGTGGCATGTAAAAAGTTTCCTGGGCATGTACTTGTGCTGCTTACATGCCCCAGCGAGCATGTACTTTTTTTTACGAATTTCATGCCCTGTATATATCTATATCAATAGATAAATATTATATATGTGGTATGTAAAACTCTGTAGAGTAGTACCACTGGGTGTAGGGATCCTCTTTGGGAAGAAACATTTCTCAAAGTATAAATGTTAATAAAATATTGGGTAATCAGTGCCCGGGGTATGATACAGTGTTCATGCAGCAGTCAGAAGAAATACTGTAACATCAGGCAGGCAATCTGACCATTATAATTAAAATCTTTACAGCCATTCTAGGTATTTCATCAGTCACTGCTTGAACACTATCTCTTGACTAGATGTCACCGGTGCCATTATCAGAATTATCCTCAGGGAGGGAGGGGGAGTGAGTAAGAAGAAACTGAAAGCCAGGGCAAGTGGTACAACAGCAGCTACGGCAGTTATGCTGAAGTACGGAAGGCACAGGACCAGGAGTAAGCCTGGGTCTTTCCCCAAGTTAGCAGAGGAGGTGATGCATTCAGTCACAAGGTTCAGGGTGGGCGGAGGTGCTAGTAGGCATTGTAAAATGGCATGCCTAGCATCCAGTTCACGTTCAGGACTAGTAACATGTCTCACAGGACACACTTACCTGCCCCCACCCCACCCTGTTGAGAGCTGGTGCCTATAATATGGCTCACTGGGAACGGAGTAGTAGAAATCTGGAAAGGGAAAAGGGGCAAAAAAATGGAATGACATTGAAAGAGTGTTTAAATAGTATATAGCATCACCTTAGACCCAGTTTTTCATATCTCTTTGGCTAGTAAAGCTGTTAACTCCAGAGTCGGTCTTCCCATTCTGGTATGTCACACTCTCATTCCTAAGGCTAGACTCACCATTGCTCAAGGTGTCCTTCTTCCCAGACTCCTATACGGCCAATTAATCTTCTCAAATATCATCAAATCTGTATTTCATAAGTGGGAGGTGGCCTATGACAGCATCCATCGCTTCTCTTTTGTCTTTCCCTTGCCTAACTCGCCACAACATTCTACTCTGCTCTGAGCTGGCTCTCCCCTTCTGCGGTCTGCTCCTACCCTCCTGGTTGTTTCATCGCTAACTAAACTATGGAGATCTTCATCTTCACCCTCCCCTATAGCTCCCTCTCCTATCCCTGTTGTCATTATTGTTCTTGTTCACAAAGTATTACTGCCACTTCTGAATATGTACTTTCTAGGCATTCTTACGGAGTTGCACCACACTTTATTCTCTGCATATTCAACTGCTTTGTATTTTTTATTTTAATTTTGTACTCATTTTTTACCAAATGTTGTTGAAATGTTTTGCTACTATGTATTGTGCTGCTGTTTCTTCCACTGTTCCCCTGCCCCAGGTCGCACCAGGAAACCAGTCTCTCCCAGTTACCAATTTTCAAACAATAATAAATAAAAAAAATAATTCGCTCCTCCTTCAACCCTACTCACTTAAATCCTCCGATCATCTCTCTTCCTGCTTCTGAAATGACCCCCAAGATGGAAGAACTAGCCTTCTCCACCTTCACATCGAGGTTCTGGAACTCTTGTGCCCTCCGTATTCGCAGTTCATCCTCCCAGGGATCATTCAAAGGGGCACTGAGGAAACATCTAATGGTCTTGGTCGCCTGCACTTGCACATGATAGAATGCTCCTGTGCACCTTGTTTAGCATCCTGGTCTAATCCCAGTTGGGGGGCATTTATTGTACATTTGTGATCAAGGATAGCATATTCTGTTCCCTTGCCATGAGTTCTCTCCCCTTCCCTAGGTGGGGTCATAAATGCATTATTATGTATTATACTCTGTTTTGTATTAGCTAGGTAGCATGTTATGGCACTATTCTGTTACTTCATTTACAGGGCTAGAAATAATATTTTGTGGATGGCTGTCCAAGGGACAGATGCAATATTCATTTTGATTGTCCCACAAAATTTGTACATGTCCTGTTGATTTGAGTTTACTAATTTTACATTTCTGTTTCCAAATGCATGCTAATAATAACTAGTGTGCCCTCTCGCTGGTACAATGCACTGAAAAGGGCTTAATAACTGACTGGAGGCATTATAAGGTACCCGGAAAAGGCTACTAAATATTACCCACTGGCTGGTATATGGCCCTGAAAAGGACTTAAGTGTTTCTTCAGTTCACTGCTGATAGGGGCTTTTAATCTGCTTTCCCCTTCTGCTCAGCAGTATCCCTGACAAAGGCCCTTAATTAACTCCCTTGTGCTCTGCACTGACAAGCCAATCAGCTTCCTCTGCTCCTGTGTATAGCCTCCTACTTAGTAACCAGAAAAGAGCTTTTAATCTGTCTTACCACCTGTTACCTTTGGAGCCCTTCCTGCCCTGACGGGGGCTTTAAGTGGTTGTCTCAGCCCTTCAAGTTCCTCTCCCAGTCTCTAAATATAGGTCTCCCCTGCTTTCTACCTTGACTGTCTGTCCTGAAAAGAGCTTTTAAATACGGTTTCCTAGCCCTTACAATGGCTCTTAATTAGCCATACCCAGGTCCCTCTCAGTTAGTACAGAGCCCTGAAAAGGGTTTAAAAAAAATCTGCTGCCTGTGAACAACAGCTAGTCCTGGGCTGCTATTGCAAGCACAGCACACAGAAAAGGAGGTATACAGTGCAGAATGCAAAAGAAAGACAGGCAACTGCACATGCACGATGATGACAGCACACATGCACAGTCTAGTCCTGCACTGTTTTCATTTCTGCTGCTTGACGAAACCACCGACCACACAGAAGACTCAACAATGGGATGTTGGGTTGAATGGACATCTCTCATATGTGACACCATGATGTTGGGATGTCCATAGCCTAATTTACAGGTGGCAGTATTTCCTGAGTTCTGTTGCATGCTAATGCTTTTTTCACTTGGTACCTGTCCCAGGGACAGGAAGAGAAGTGAAACCAGCTGTCCCTGGGGGAAAACTGGGTGCCTGGAACAGGCAGACCATGGTTATTTTGACCCCTATTCATTTTCTACCACTGTTTGTATTGTAAATTTACTCATACTGTTTGCCTAGTTCTCCAGGCTCCTCTTCTCTAATGTCACCTGACTTGATTCATGCCTTTGTACACTCTTGGGCCATAC
This sequence comes from Neoceratodus forsteri, assembly GCA_016271365.2. NCBI lineage: Eukaryota > Metazoa > Chordata > Ceratodontiformes > Ceratodontidae > Neoceratodus > Neoceratodus forsteri. Next base: position 1,679,980,229 of record CM057455.1, on the reverse strand, counting down.
CTGTAAACAATCATTTATTTATCTAGTGCACCCTACCCAGTTAACAAAAAAACAAATAAATGTGATGCTGTGGAAAAACAAAATGTTACACAAAGAAATTATAATGATATGAAACAAGTTCAGTTAGGGTAAGATATTGCAAGGTAAATGAAGGAAAAGAAAGGTAAGATGAGGTAAGGTACAAGGGGCAGGAATAGATTAAAGGCCTCATATTAAATGGGTTCATGCCTGCTAGACTGGGCTTTGAATGACAGTTAGCAGGTGCAAACACTTAGAGCTCACTGATGCCATACTGTCCAGCAGCAGCAGCAGCAAGCACTGTGAGTTGTCCTGGTACATTTCACAGAGACATCTGGAAGGGGCCACTCCGGTAGCATTATGCTACCATGCAGGAAACCTAAATTCCAGACCAAACTTGGGGGTCTCAGCATTAGACGGCCAGGGTTGTGGAGTGCTGCTGGTGACAACACTTCTCTGGCCTGAAGAGAGTGGCCTTTCGCCCCATACTGGTGCAGTCACCACTGTAGCAGATCAAGGAACTCAGCCTCTTCCACAACAGAAACTAAGTACAGGCAAAGCCATAGAACAGTTGCAGGGCACCATTTGAATGTGAGAGGAACAGGGAATAATCGGGAAAATCTCAACTACAACCATTTCATTAACAGTCACCAATACTCTCAGGCTCCATGCTGCATGAACCAATCGTGTTATGTTACCAACAGACCTAAAGACAGGTGATAAAAGTTGGGATTCTATATTGAAAAAAAGACATCTGGGAGTGTGCAACAGTCATAGTACTTGGGGTGGGTGGGTGGGGTAATTCCTTCCCATGAATGCACATACTGGTATGGTCCACTACTTCCAGAAGCATGCAGGAAGAGAACAGTTGTAAGGAGAGCACAAGGCATAGGGTGAACCAAGTAGTATGATGACACTGAAGACTTATCACAGTGCACTATGATAGATGACTGGGTGCATGTCCCACTAACCAGGAAGAAGTGCCATCTTACAACTTGCAAGCCATTCTACTGTGTAGGTGCTAAGTCCGTGCAAGCCTTTGAGTCACAAGAGGAGTCACAGCCACATGCTGCAACTCAGGGCTTCCAACACAGACTTGCTAGGCCTAAGCACAAAGAGCCAAGTCGTGCAAATACTGGTGTATTGGTTTTAAACAAAACACACACACACATACATACACACACACACTATCCTAAATCAACTTACAAGCCATAAACTAATGCAGAAGCCATTAATCATGCAAAGTCATTAGGAGTACTCGGTGATGACAGAAACATAGAATTTGACAGCAGATAAGGACCACTTGGCCCACCTAGTCCGCCCATTTTCCTACCTAACAGATAAGCTGCAGATCCTAGTTAACCAACAGCTTAATTCCTCCTACCTCCCACTAGGACTGCCTTATGTCTGTCCCATGCATTCTTGAATTCCCCCACTGTTCTTGACTCCACAACCTCCTCGGGGAGGCTGTTCCATGCATCCACAACCCTCTCCATGAAAAAATACTTCCATCACATTACCTCCGAGCCACCCCCCCCCCCCATCTTCAAATTGTGCCCCTTTGTTCTTGCACATCTCTTTCTGAAATATGTTACACTCTTGGACTTTGTTGATTCCCTTGAGGTACTTGAAAGTTTCTATCATGTCCCCCCTCTCCCTTCTTTCATCTACGGTATACATATTAAGCTCCTTTAGTCTTTCTTCATATGTCTTCTGGTGCAGACCCTGCACCATTTTGGTCACCCTCCTCTGGACAGCCTCCACTCTGTCTATGTCTTTGCGGAGATGGGGTCTCCAGAACTGCACACAGTACTCCAGGTGGGGTCTCACCAACTGTCTGTACAGAGGGATAACAACTTCCTGTTTTCTACTATTGATGCCTCTCCCTATGCATCCCAGTATCCCCCCAGGCTTCCTTACTGCCTTCTCACATTGCTTGTCCACCTTTAGGTCATCTGATACAATTACCCCCAGGTCCCTTTCCATTTTTACTGTTGTCAGTATCTCACCCCCCATTGTGTACTCTTCCCCTGGGTTTTTGTTTCCAATGTGCATTACCTTGCACTTCTTTGCATTGAATCTGAGCTGCCATACATTTGACCATTCCTCCAACCTTGCCAAGTCCCTTCACATCCTTTCCACTCCATCTTGTGTATCAACCCTGTTGCAGATCTTTGTGCCGTCTGCAAAGAGACATACTTTTCCTTCCAGTTCCTCTGCAATGTCACTTATAAAGACATTAAAAAGGACCCATCCCAGTACTGAACCCTGCAGTACCCTGCTAGTAACCCTCCTTTCTTCACTATGGACTCCATTTACTACTACCCTTTGCGTCCTGTTGTCTAGCCAATTTTTTATCCAGGCTACCATCTTGGGACCCACTCCAAGGCTGGTTAACTTGTGTATTAATCTTTTGTGTGGGACTGTATCAAATGCCTTGCTAAAATCTAAGTAGGCCATGTCCACAGCCCCTTCCTGGTCTACTATTTTGGTCACCCAGTCAAAGAAATCTATTAGAGTCGACTGACACGACCTTCCCATCATGAATCCATGCTGCCTTGGGTCCTGTGTCCCATTGGCCTCTAGGTACTCGACAATTTTTTTTCCTTCAGAAGTGATTCCATAATTTTCCCTACCACAGAGGTCAAACTAACTGGTCTGTAGTTTCCCGCCTCTGTCCTGCTCCCACTTTTGTGAAGAGAAATCACATCCGCCCTCCTCCAGTCCTCAGGTACCACCCCATCTTCCCATGATTTGTTGAAGAGAGCAGTCAGCGGTGTCACTAGTTCTACCCTTAGTTCTTTTAGAATTCTTGGGTGAATCCCATCAGGCCCCGTCGCTTTGTCCACCTTCAATTTTATTAGTTCTTTCAGAACCCTTTCTTCTGTAAATGGACTGGTATTGACCCCCATCTTCAGAGTGTTTCTCTTGTTTGGTTTAGGTACCTCCCCCTCCTCTTCCTTTGTGAATACTGAGCAGAAATATTCATTCAGTATCCCTGCTTTTTCACTGTCACCCTCTATCCACACTCCCTCCCCTTTATTAAGCCTCAGTATCCCTCCTTTGGTCTTTCTTCGCTCCCTAATTTACCTATAAAAGGTCTTATCCCCCTTCTTAACAGAGTTGGCTATCCTTTCCTCGGTTTGGGCCTTTGCTATTCTGACTGCCTTCCCAGCCTGGTTCTGCTTTGACTGATAAAAGTTCTCTGTCCTGCTCCTTCTGTGTTTCCTTATATTTCCTGAATGCTATCCTTTTCTCCTTAACCTTCCCTGCCACCTCTTTTGAGAACCATAGTGATTTTTTCCTTCGTTGTGTTCTGTTGATTTGCTTTACACAAAGGCTTGTTGCCTCTCTGATGGCTGTTTTGATTACTCCCCATTGTTCCAACACCCCTCCTTCTTGCCTGTTTGCTAGTGCTTTTCTGAGGCACTCTCTCATTTTCCCAAAGTCAGCCCTCCTAAAGTCCAATACTCTTGCTTTTGTATGGCTTGACTGTATGGCTGTGTTTATCGTGAACCACACTGTTTGGCGGTCGCTTGTTCCCAGATGGCTACCCACTTCTAAATCTGAGATTCTTTCTCCATCCCCATTTGAGCATAACAGGTCTAAGATTACTCACTCCCGAGTGAGTTCCAATACTAGCTGTCTGAGGCATGCCCCTTGTAGGGCATCAAGAGTGACCCTGCTCTTGGATGTACCTGCAGCAAAGGTGCTCCAGTTAACATCTGGCATATTCAGGTCCCCCATCAACAATATCTCCCCTTTTTCTGCCATCCTAAGGATGCTTTCTATCATTTCCTTATCCATCCCCCCCCCCCGAGATGGGGGTCTGTATACAACCCCCATGCAGATTGTGGTGCCATTTCCTGTCTCCAGGGTAACCCAGAGTGCCTCATCTGCTCCCTGTTTACTCTATTTCTGTTGCTTTGATCCCTTCCTTTACATAGAGAGCCACTCCTCCTCCTCTTTTACCCTCCCTGTCCCTTCCTGTAGACTGTGTATCATGTTATGTTGACATCCCAGTCACGGTTTTCTGTGTACCATGTTTCTGTGACTGACACATTATCCAGGCAACCCTCTTCCATCAAGGCCACTAGTTCAGGGAGCTTGTTACACAGACTACGGGCATTAGTACTCATCACCCTCCACTTTTTTATGGCCTTACCCCTTTTAGCCCCATTCCTGTCCCTACTGCCTTTGCCTTTTTTTACATTTACCTCTGTCCTGCTCCCTAACGACTTCTCTACCTTGGTGTTTACCTCACTAATTACCGTGTTTTGTGGGGGGAGGCTGGGATTTCCCTGCTCCTTTTCAGTGCCTCACCCCTTGGCTAGTTTAAATGTTTGCCAATTAAGCATTTAAACCTCTCACCTAGGATCCTGACCCCCCCCCCCACACACACACAGATGCAGACCATTAGCAGTATAGGTCTGCATCCCTCCAGGTGACTCCCCAGTCCCCAATGAAGCCAAAACCCTAAGCTCCACACCAGTTTTTCAACCATTCATTGAATTCTCTGGTGAGGAGTACCCTAGCATCACCCTTGCCATAGACAGGCAGCACCTCCGAGAAGGTTACTGTATGCGCTACTTGACTAAGGCCCCTCCCCAACTCTACAAACTCCTCTTGCATGATAACACTGCAACCAAGATATATCTGGGATGCAAAACTCTTCAGCATAGTGCTGTTGGGTGGAAGACTCATCTACAGGAAGAAATCATTTTTCAAAGTATAAATCTGAATAAAACACTTAACATGCAATGTCTGTGTGTATAATACAATGTTCATGCTGCTGTCTGAGGAAATAACATAAAACTGTGCAACTCCTAGGAGTTTTTGTATTTCACCAGAAGCTGCTTTGGCACCTAAGCCAGGAGTAAATCAGTGAATTTTTCTTGGGCATGTTATTCTGGAATATGGACAGAGTACATCGGGGTGGAGCCAGACTTATCGGTCTCTCTGCAGAGACGGACAGGCCACAGTTAGCTGTATTTTCATAAAGAGTACTGTACAGTCAAATTCAGTCTGTGTGTGCTCTGAACAGCGAAGTTTGATTTTCTCCACAGCTCAACAGAGAACCTGCTAAATTTGCCCAGCTGACATGGCAGCAGCCACTTCATCAAGTGATTTCCCCTCATCAGGGATATAGTTTGCAAAGAAGACCTGAGATTTAGGTATGCAATTTAATATCAAAGTACAGAAAGTAGTTTCAGATTGTCAGCCTGTGTTCCTCATTGTGATGGTACCAAACTATGATTTAATGGGTTTCCAATTTTCAAAAGAGTCAAGCGACTGCTGCCCAAGTGCCTTTATCTGCTGTGATGCTCACATTCAATGCTATTGAGCATAATGTGTCCCTCTCTGTGGTACTGCCCATCTAAGGTACAGAGCTCAGCATAAGCTGTAATGCCAGTTTAAGCCTAAGGGACTCAGTGACTGCTTTGTGCTTAACTGTTTCCAAGTGCCCAGCTTTAGTTGTGGTGTCCATTTAGCCAAGGCCTAGTAATACGCTGTAGTGCCTCTGTACCGTAACTACTTTCTTCTTAAATGGAGCTACCCCACCATAGTACTGTGTGTGGGTCATGAAGCATACATTTGTATATTCTCATGGGGCCTTCACTTCATAGAGCGTATAATGTGGTTAGCTAGAGCCTATTCACCAACACAGTCCCTGATAGGTATCTAGCAACCCCAGATATGCTGTACGCCCACAGGTCCCTCTGAGTCCTCTATGGGAGTTTCACATTAACATGAGATGGACTGGGAAAGTATAGCCCGCTAACCTACCACAGTACTACAAGTATGTGTGAATGGAAGATGAAGATGTGCATTATTTGTGTCTCTCTCCAGAGATGAATTCTCTCACTGATGTATTTCCAGGAGGATGAAGACTGATGCTGATGTGTAAATAAATCTGCCTTGGAGGAGCGTGGCTTCAGCTGACAGCATTGGATGCGGTCCCGTGAGCTCTTCCAACTTCGAAGGTTGTAAACAGCTATATTTATAGTAATTTCGAGCTAACCAATCTTCTTTTCATCCCAATTACAGACTGACAGCAGGCACCTGAGATCTTCAGCTTGCTGTTCGGAATGATGAGGAACCTGAAAAAGACTCTGGTAAGGAAAAGTCATGCAAGCAGCAAGATGGCAAAGCTCCAAGCGGCATGGCAGCTGGAGCTACTGGAGGTCCTGAATCAACTAATACTGCCATTCTGCAGGCTGTCCAGGCACTTGATAAATCGGTCCAAGCTCTTGATGCTAAAATGGATCATTTCAATAACAGAGTTACTCTCCTGAAAACTAGGGTGGAAACTGTTTCTGCTGAAGCCCGGGTAGCTAAGGAGTCTGCAGACAAAACTTCAACCGTGACTGCTGGGCTGGTATCAGAAAAACTGCTCTGTTTACATCTGGAGCACCTAGAAAACAAAGCTTGTTTAACCCATGTTCGCCTCCTGGGCATTCCTGAAGGGTCAGAAGGGGATGAGCTGGTCCTCTATATTACCCAGCTGCTACAACATACTTTGGACTATATTGCCCTCGACTCAATCTATAAGGTCTAGCGTACCTCACCTTGGAGATCAGCACAGGATTCTGATCTTCCCCATACTATCCTGATCACCACGGCTAGCAAGCATATTCAGGATTGTATTCTCTGCCTCACTAAAGTAAAAGGCCCACTCCAACTCCCTGAAGGCCCCTGAATCTTTTTCTTCCTGGATTTGAGTTTTGCCACTCACCAGTGCCGGAAAACTTTTGACACAGTGAATTAAAATCTTTGTGGGTCAGCCGCTTGCTCCTGCTTCCTGCAAAACTATATCACTTATTCAGGTAAAACTTTCATCTTTAATGATCCTACTGAGGCAGGGAAGCGAGTGCTCAAAATCAAAGAAGATTTTATGAGTGGGCCCACAATATCTGAGGAGCGTGCCGAGGGTTGAAATACCTGAACTAGAATCTACCTTTGGTTTTTGCTGACTTTCAACTCTGATTCCACATGTGATGTTACTGGAGTTACATGGACACTGCTGTTTGCGGTTTTATTTAGAGTAGCTGCTCGTTTCTGTTAAATAACTATACTTCTTAAGCAGTTTGTAGTCGGAGTGAAGGCTTGACGGCTAGCATTTATTAATGGCTGTATTTTCATAGGGATATCTTATTCATGGACTTAAAGTAAGTCACTGGTTGACTTAATTGGTCTAGTACCCCAGAACTTCTCAGACAATTCTCTCCTATTGATGCATAGTCTATGGTCATGATTGTGAAAGCCTTGGTTATCCTTCTGTTCTGAAAACTATTTATTCAGTTGTACTTCCTCTCCCATGATGTAAACCAGGGAGATAAGAAAAATATCCTGTTTAAATAAGTATATGTTTCTTTATCATTTTCTATGCCTTGGAACCAAGTATACCATCCTGTATGCTTCTGCAATACTGAATAAAAATTAAAAAAAATAAATAAATCTGCCTTGCTACTTGACTCTCTCACTTTGTATATATTGTTCCATTATCTAACCAAACTCTTCTCTTCTCTCTCCCTTTCTTTCAGACCGCTGCCCTAGCGGGTGGCGCTACCACCTCGGAACCCCGGCGGTCACTTCCAACTTTCTGCCTGCCTACCCTGCCTCCTCAAACCCACTGCCAGCGTGGGTAGCGCCGCCGCCCAGGAACCTCCGGTGGCCATCCTCTGTCTCCTACCTGCCAGCCCAGCATCTTACAGGTACACTCGTCCTCCGAGGAGCCACGGCTTGGATGCCGTTAATCTGATTGGCTCTGCCAGCTTGGAGCAGGCCTGCAATGGGCACTTTCCTGCCTAGTCAGTCTGCCATTGGACGGGACTGTCTTGGCAGCTTTTTTGGACTTTGTGGTGTCTTTCCTTGCCTGCTAGCTTTACTGCAACCAATATATTAGATTTCTAGTATATTTTGTCCCATCCACCCACCCTGATCCCGGCCACTATTAAATACCCCTCCTCCCCCCTTACTCTGCCTCTCTACATCCGTGGCTTGAGACAGCCCCCGGCACCTCCCTAAAGGGACTGTCACAATCCCCCCTCAAAGGAGCAGAAACAATTCTCCTCGGATTGTGGCACTCTATAGTTGTCTGCTCTCTTCATCTTCTGGGAGAAACATCTTGTTCACTCCTGCCCTATAAGCCAGATTCTTGTCTAGCCTCCACTCACTTGTCACCCCTTCCCACCTCAACACCCCCACTTCCTCCTACTGCACTACCATCATCCTCACTAGACTAAAGTTCTCCCTGCTCCTCAAACCTACCACCTCAAAACACCGCTTCATTTAATCCAATTACACTACCAACATCCCCACTTGGCTAAGTTCTCTCTGCTCCCTCCTGGACAAGACCTAGCATCCCGTCGTCTTGAGGGCTCTGCACCCTGCTCCCTACTAGACTTATCTTAATTCACCTCAGTGCACTTCTATGAAGCTGCGGCCAAGGTTTAGCTACCCAGCCAAGGTCCCTCCAATATTACTGTGGCCCTGCCTCTCAGTATGAGGACTGCCAACAGTACCGAAGCAGGGAGGTCACAACTGCTACCCACTATTGCTGCTGCAATCCTGTTTTGCAGGAAAAGGTCCTTATTTCCTGCATACCCCAAAAATGCTGTCAGTCATTACAACGGGGTTACTAATCCTCCTTATCCCCTACCTCGTGCTGGAGGTAGGCTGGACACCTGCTAGACACGGGACTAACCTGGTCTACAGTCCTTGCCTCACCCTTCCCATCAGAATTCAGTCTAGAGGTATCTGTACAGAGGCATGTCCAAAGCAGGATTCTGGAATTCAGCCTAAAATCTACTTACCCCCAATCCCTCACAAAATCCACACAGCTGCCCTCTTATGCTGCCATACTGCCATGGTTGCTTCCAATACCCATGAACCACACTGGGTGAAAGCAAAAAGACTACACTGGGCACACATTTTAAGAAAGTCGCTGCTACTACTGATCTCTGGAAATGTCCACCCAAACCAAGGGCCACCCCGTGAAAGACCACACCCGAGATTGGGTCACCTTAAGATAGTCTCACTTAACATACACGGTCTCCTTAAACTACCGCAGTTCCAAGCCTGGGTGGAGCTACTTCAACCATATGTAATAGCTCTTACCGAAACCTGGCTCTCACCAAAGGTCAGTGATGCCCCAATTGCCTTAGACGGCTACACAGTGTTCCGTCAGGACAAACTGTTCAAGCAGGGTGGAGGCTGCATAGTATATTTGAATAATGAGATTAAAGCTCAACTTACTGCCTAGTAGTTTTCAAACCAATGATGCGCAAACCCTAAGCCTAAAACTCTCTCTGAGTAGGCAACCCAAAGTGTTACTACTATCCACAGTGTACATATCCCCTGGTACTCTTAAAACTGGCATCCAGCAAGTACTAAGCAACCTGGAGCAGCTCAAAAACAACTGAGAACATATTACTGTTGGCGATTCCAACATCAACTGGCTGTCCAATGACACCCAAGCAGCTTGTGACCAGGTATCCGGGCTCTACCTCACACAACTAGTCTCACGAGCAACTAGTCTCATAAGCCACCAGATTTAATTACAAAATAGGTACAAGCACACTAATTGATTGGTTTCTGGCAAGCTGCCCGGAGCACATCTCTGAGGTCACTGTTCTTCCTGAAACCCTCAGTGTTCATTCTCCAGTAATGTGCACACGGTCGAAATAAGGCCAACATTAGTGCTCCCCAGGTCTAACGAAACCGCTCCCTGAAAACTGGGCAACTAGACTCCTTTAGGCAATATCTGCAGCTGGTAGACTGGTTGCCACTCGACAGAGTCAAGGATGGGAACAAAGCCTTCAACTTCGTCATCACAATTTTTACTAAAGCCTGCGACATCTTTTCCCCTATAAAACCCAAAAACATGAGGGGTGCCACCCCTTGCCTCACAGGCTCTCTCCTTGAGCTATGCAGGAAAGGGATAATCTGTGGCATAGGGCCAAAGCCACTTGCAGAGAAACAGATCTCATTAAATATAAGACTGCCAGAAACAATTGTACCAAGCTCATCCATCAAGCTAAGGCAGCCTATAACAATGATCTACTAAAAAAGAGCTGGGGCATGGAAGAGAGTTCATAGACTCGGTAAAATCACTCACTGGTAAAGCTTCCAAAGCCCAACCAAGGTTAATACTCACTGCAGCCGGGACACTACAGCAGCCAGCAAACACTGCAAATGAATTCAATTGGGCTTTCTCTGATCTAAGCACTGTACTTCCCAATGACCACCTGACTCCCCCCAAACTCCAAATGAGAGTCACACTACCTCCTCGTCTCCCTCGGCCAAGGACAGTGCCCCCCTTTCTACTTTAAGCAGCTGTCTAGAAACGACACCATCAAGTATGTAAAACGTGTTCTAAGGAAGACAAAAATCGGAAGTGACCTTGTAGACGTGAAGCTGGTGGCACTTACTGTAAATGAGCTGGTGGATCCACTAACCAAAGTTTTTAATGCCTCACTTAGGTCAGGAGTGTTCCCTGACAAATGGAAGAATCTGAGCAGGAACAGGAGGGAGCAAAATGAAGTTTAACTTGTTGTTTGAGGGAAAGTTTGGAAGAGGACAGACAAAGCAGGGGTGAAAGGCTGTTCCAGATGTAGGGGAGACAGGAGGAAAATGTGGTCTGCCCAGAGGCAGATCTGGTGCGGAGAATAGAGAAAGTGTGGGAGTCCACAGAGCAGAGCTAGTAATGGAATGGACTGAACAGGGGAGAGGAGAGATGAGGAAGGAGTGAGGAGAACCAGTATCTACAGAGAAAAAGAGTCACAATATCTGAGGTAGCTGGAAGTAAGAGGAGGGAGGGAGTGGCTAATGCAGAAGGAGCAATGATGGGTTCAGGTAGGGGTACTGGAGGAAAAGCGACTTGATGGCAAGGAAAAGAGTGTCCAGTCTGGCAAGAGAGGAACTGGCAGGTAGCATGACAGACCTCAAGTGCACAGTCAAACACCGGTAGGATCATCTTGGTGAAGATCTCACGATGGATTGGGAGTGGTAAGCAAGTCTTGGGTGGATTTTTTTTTGTGTGTGGATGGCATCAATGTGGGCTGAGGAGTCAAGTCTTCCTTCAAGTCACACACCAAGGTACAGTACTTGAAGTGGGGAACAACTTCAAGGGGGGTGCCATCCAGTGTAGAGAAGACTACAGGGGAAGGAAGCCTTGAAAGCTTTAGGCTTGTACCAAAGGTCATTTACACCATCCTTTGGGCACTGATCATAAGTTGGATGACTGGAACCAGCATAGGACATTGTTCAAGTTACACTGCAGACATTTCCAAGTCAGAGACCGAGGCATTACAGGCAAAAATATGGAGTTGTTATCATACAGATGAATGTGCGAGCCAACAAAAGTCAAAGGGAGGTCACTGAGGAAAACAGGGAACAGAATGAAACTAGGATGGAACCTTGGGAGATCTCAGACTGAATGTGGAGAGACAAGGTGTTAACCTGGACCAACTGGAGATGACCAAACAAGTAGGACCAGAACTATTCAACAGAAATAGTGGAAAGTCCTATACCTCTCAGCTTCTCCAGAAGGGGGGGTATGGATACCGTATCAAAGCCCTTGGCCAGATATACAGGTTACTCACCTGTAACAGGAGTTCTAGGAATGGTATATGTTGTTCATCCACACTGTCTGGCAAGTATCCTTGCCGCTTTAAATCTTGCCAGAAGGTCTTCAAGCTGGCTCCTCCCACCCACCCGGGTGGTAAAACTCTCGGCTCTGCCCCATGACGCCAGATCTGGCCCGCTAGAAGCTCAGGTTGTGCGTCGAAGCCAGGGAGGTCAGGTGGGTCGTGTGGATGACAATACAAAAGTGGGAACAAAGAGGAAGCAGGGAACTACAGACCAGTCAGCCTCACCTCGGTAGTGGGAAAGATCATGGAAGCACTACTGAAGGAGAGATTGGTGAAACATCTGGTTGTCAATGGACTACAGGACCCAAGGCAGCATGGTTTCACCAGGGGGAGGTCATGTCAGACCAACCTCATTGCATTTTTTGACTGGGTGACTAAGGAGGTGGATCAGGGGAGGGCAGTGGACATGGCCTATCTGGACTTCAGCAAGGCCTTTGACACTGTGCCACACAGAAGACTATTACACAAACTGGGGAATATGGGTGTGGGCAGGAGAGTAGTGTGGTGGGTAGGTAACTGGCTGGGTGGCAGGACACAGAGGGTGGCGGTAAATGGCTGTCACTCCACAGAGGGAAGAGTAACCAGTGGGGTACCACAGGGATCAGTGCTGGGACCGGTCCTATTCAACATCTTCATCAGTGACATTGCACAGGATCTAGAAGGCAGAATTTCACTGTTCGCTGATGACACAAAGCTTTGTAACAGAGTAGACACACCAGAGGGTGTAGACAGAATGAGAAGGACCTGCAGAAACTTGAAGAATGGTCAAGGGTTTGGCAGTTGAAATTCAATGCAAAGAAGTGCAAGATAATGCATATGGGGCACAAAAACCTGGCACAATATATCAGTTGGGGGTGAGGATATAGCATGCACCAAGCAGGAAAGGGATCTTGGGGTTGTCATCTCTGATGACCTCAAGGTAGGAAACAGTGTGACAAGGCATCAGGTAAAGCAAATAGGATGCTGGGATGTATAGGCAGAGGCATCACCAGCAGGAAAAGGAGGTCATAATTCCGCTATACAAGACACTAGTGAGGCCCCACCTGGAGTACAGTGTACAGTTCTGGAGACCATACCTCGTAAGGACATAGACAGGGTAGAGAAGGTTCAGAGGAGGGCAACAAAGATGGTGCATGGGTTGCATCACAAGTCCTATGAAGACAGGTTGAAGGAACTGAACATGTACTCCCTGGAGGAGGAGGAGGAGAGGGATATGATAGAGACATACAAGTATCTTACAGGGAGGAACAGGGTGCAGGAAAACACTATTTTAAGCGAAAAAGATGTTTCAGGACTAGAGGGCATGGGATGAAGTTGGAGGGAGGGCGATTCAGAGGAAACATGAGAAGAATTTCTTCACAGAGCGGTGGTGGACAAGTGGAACACCCTGCCAGAGGAAGTGGTGGGGGCTGAAACAATCACGGGATTTAAGAATGCATGGGATAGACATAAAGGAATTCTAGAGGGCAGGGGTAAGGGGAAACAGACTTCTAGGAAAACAAACAACTTACAAGCTCAAATGGGCAGACTAGGTGGGCCATAGGCCCTTATCTGCCGACACTGTCTATGTATCTATGTATCCTGTTACAGGTGAGTAACCTGTATTTCTAGGGACATGGATATGTTGTTCATCCACACTGTCTGGTAGACTCCTAGCAGTTCTCCGGGAGGAGGGAGGAAAGGCGCACACCCCCTACTTAGGGAATAAAGACTGGAGAACCGAGGCCCCAAAACCAGCATCCCGGTGTGACTCAAGGTCGATGTGGTAATGGGTGATGAAGGTGTGTGCTGACTTCCAGGTAGCAGCCCTGCAGATTTCCTGGATAGGGACGTCCCTGGAAGCAGCCACCGATGCAGTAGTATGGCAGGTAGAACGAGCTCTTATCCCTCTGGGAGGCTCCATGCCCGCCAACTTATAGCAGAGATCTATGCGGAGGTGACCCACCTGCTTATCGTCCGCTGGCTGAAGGTCTGCCAGGTGCGGCTTCAGCGTGGGTGACAAACAGCTGAACCTCCCGAATTCCAACCGTGCACGCTCCTTATAATAGCGCGCCTTCAAGGTCAAGTATGGAGCCTGCATTGACCTCCGAGGTGTGACTGGGGTAGAACACCGGCAAGTCAACACCTGGTTAAGGTGAACTCCCACACCACCTTCGAAGGGAATTTCGTGGGGCGCAGGACAACCTTGTCCCTGTGGAAGACCAGGTAAGGAGACCTCGATGGAAGCGCCTGGGCTCTCCCATCCTTCTGGCTGACATGATAGCCACCAAGGCGGTCTTCCACGACAGGTGAGAGAGTTCACACCTGTGCATTGGTTGAATAAACTTGCCCATGAGCTTTGCCAGTACCAGCAGTAGATCCCATGGCGGTGGAGGTTCTCGCACCGGAGGGGAAATGAGATCAAGGCCTTTGAAAAAGCGCCAGACCCCCTTCTCCTACACCACCAACTGCTTCCCGGCCCGCGCCCGGTAAGCAGAGATGGCTGCCAGGTGCACCCTTAGGGTCGTCGACCTAAGCCCTTGCTGAGAAAGGGACCACAAATAGTCCAAGATGCTTGCCAAGGAACAGGAGTAAGGGTCCAAGCCCTTGCCCTGACACCAAATGGAAAACCTTTTCCATTTGAAGGCATAGCATTTCCTGGTCGACTCCTTACAGGACGCCTCAACTACATTGAGGACCTCGTCGGAAAGACCCAAGGCCTGGAACTCTAGCCGCTCAGGAACCAGGCCGTCAGGTGCAGGGACTGAAGGTCCGGATGGAGCACCTTCCCCTGATTGACTGAGAGCAGGTCCGGGCGAGCTGGAAGCTGCCTCGGGAGCCTGGAGCTGACACTGAGGAGATCTAGGTACCAGAACTGGTGGGGCCAGTCTGGGGCTATCAGAATCACCTGCGCCTTGTCCCTCCTTGCTTTGAGAAGTACCTTGTGTATCAAGGGAAATGGGGGAAGGTGTAGTAGAGGCCCGGGGTCCACAGCCTCGAGAAGGCATCCCCCTGCAGCGAGCCCTGCTGAGGGGGGGCGGGCATGGAACAGCCTCAGCTTCGCGTTCTCCCTGGAGGCAAACATGTCCACCTGAGGTGTGCCCCAATGGAAGAACAGATCTTGTACTACCTCCGGCAGGAGAGACCACTCGTGGGACGCAGCCCCTATCCGGCTTAGGGCATCGGCCAGGGTTTTGAGGCTCCTACATGAATGGCTAGGAGATCTGCCTCCAGGCTGCCACAGTGACCTAACGGAGAGCTTCCTTGCATAGAAGCATGGAGCACATCCCGCCCTGACGGTTTAGATAGTACATAGTCGTGGTATTGTCCGTCTGGATCCGGACCACTTGACCCGGAGAAATGGAGCAAAGGCGGTGAGCTGGCGGACCGCTGGGGCTCAACAGGTTGATGTGGCATGGGACCCCCGCGGGGACCAGAGGCCATGTGCCCGGTGTTCCCCCAGATGGGCACCCCAACCCATCAGAGAGGCATCGGTCGACAGAGAGACCGTCAGCTCGGGGCGGACAAACGGGATGCCCTCCTGTAGATGAACTGGAATGGTCCACCACCGGAGAGCGTTCCACATCCCCTGGGTCACCGTCACTAGCTGGTCCAATGGATCGCAGTGTTGTGACCACTGGCTGGCCAGTCCCCACTGAAGAAGGCGCATGTACCAGCGGGCCCAGCGGACCACGCTGGTGCAGGCCGCCATGAACCCAGGGCGCGGGAAGTCCCAGGCAGGCGCGATTGCCCAACCAGAAATGACTGGGCAAGGAGGAAAGAACCTCGGCCCTGTCCGCCGGGAGTCGTGCTCTAGCTCGAAGAGTCCAGCTCTGCCCGATGAAAAGATCGCTGCTTGACTCGAGTTCCGACTTGGCCTCGTTGATGAGAAGGCCGACTTGAGAGCAAACCTGGAGGGCCAGATCTCTGGACCGCTCCACCTCCTGTCTGGAGGGGGCTGCTATCAGCCAGTCGTCCAGGTAAGGGTACACCCGGACCCCTCGCGCCACAAGGAATGCTGTCACCACTGCAATGCATTTGGTGAAGACCCTGGGAGCTGGAGACAAGCGAAGGCATGGCTCGGAACTCGAAGGATCCCTCCTCTCGAAAGGAATCTCTGATGTGGACAGACGGATAGGGACGTGAAAAGCGCGTCCTGCAGGTCCAAAGAGCAGAACCACACACGCGTTCCAAGGATGGTATTATCTGAGCCAAGTGACCATCCTGAAGGTTCGAGACCTTAGGAACTTGTTTAGGTCATGTGGAGTGAGAATGGGCGCCAGCCCCGTTCATTCAGAACCAGGAAGTACCTGGACATAAACCCGGGTCTGAGGAGGTCCGCCACCTCCTGATCACCTCCTTCTGGAGGAGGAGGCGATGTCGGCTGGCGAGCCGACAGTGAGCTGCGGACCGATGCCCCAGTGCGACGGCTCTGAAGGCGGGGCCTGCTCAATTCAGGGCAGGCCTTTTCCCCACCTCAACACCCACCTGTCCGTGGTAATAACAGACCAGGCGGAAAGGAGTGATGGAGCCATCCCACAGGGGAACCTGGGAGTGGGGTGGCGGGTTTGGGCGCACCCTCAACCCGTCACTGGGCAGAGCTTGGAGGAGAGGACCGAGAGACCTCCTGGGCCTTTACCTCCTTGCTTCCTGTTGGAGGAAGTCCCGGGCTTGGGTTTGGGATGCCAAGCTCGAGCCTGCTGGCCCTGACGTTGCTGGGCCGGACGTGCCGCGGGTGCAGAGGGATGAAAGGGCTTAGGCTGTGGTTTGCGACCTTTGTCCTTCTGAGCGGATGAGACTGAGTCCAAGGTAGCATTGGACTTCTCGATCCTCTGCAGGTGACCTTCCACCCCAGGGCCGAAGAGGTCAGTCCCCAAGAAGGGGACATCCACCAACTTGTGCTGGGTATCCAAAGTGAAGGTGGATATCCTCAGCCAAGCCCGACGACGCATAGCCACTATGGCCGCTACAGACCTGGCACATGAGTCCCCAATGTCCAGAGCAGTCTGAAGCTGCTGTTTGGCCACTGCCCTGCCCTGGTCCCGCACCTGCCTAACCGTGGTCTGCAGGTCCGCGGGAAGATGAGGGACAACCTCGTCCAGGAAGTCCAACAGGGCATGAGAGAAATGTGCCAGAAGGATGGCCGAACTGGCCTGACGAAGGCCGAGGGAGGACGTAGTGTGGACTTTTCGCCCGGCATAGTCCAATTTCTTGGACTCCTTGTCGGGAGGTTTGTCCACGTCCCTAGCGTTCCCGGCACACCGGAAAACGCTGTCAGTAACTAACCCCTCGGCTGAGGGGTGTTCCGAAAAACCGGACAAGGAACTGGTAGGGACCGCATACTTCCTGGCCATCCTGGCTGAAGGCGCAGGGCAGGAAGCAGGGTGCTGCCAGAGCTCCAAGGCCGGACCCACCATAGCCTCGGCCAACGGAAAGGCCTCCGTAGAGGAATCCCCTCGGTCCAGAATCTCCGTGAGGGGATACCTGGCTTGCTTAGAGAGACGGGTTCGAGCTTCATCCCGGTGGACTCCGAGATGAGCAGAAGCAATCCTAGGTAGGACAAAGGGCTATCGTCCACCGACTGTCCTCCTGAGGACTCCAAGTCCATTTGCCTGGAGAAAAGGGAGGAATCACCGTCGGACTCGGAAGAGTCCGCAAAGAGCTGCCTCGGGCCTGAGCCACCCTCCACCTGCTGAGGACGATCGGGAGTGAGGGTAACAGACAGCCTATGGGGCAGGCCCTGAGCCGACCGGGAATTCTTGGTCGGAGCCCCAAATAACGGCTGTGGAGGCGGAGGTTCCACTGGAATCGGTGGAGCAGCTGGTTTTGGCTGAACAACCAGCCTGGGAACAGGCTCCTCGGGTAAGTCGAGGGGTTGTTTCGGCCGCTCCGGTGACAGCCACCTAATGACCAGGGAAGGCGACGGCGTTGGCTTGTTCCGGTCAGAAGGAGCTGTTGCCACATGAGGTCCTCGTGTCGTCGGCGTAACTTAAATCGAAGCCTCCCTAGATCCGAGGAGGGACCTGACAACGCCGCTTACCCTTGATGCCGAGATCGAGACCACCTATGACGGCGGGATCGGCTGGACCGCGAAGAAGTCAGAGACCAAGACCGAGAACCTCGGCTTTCCCGAGGACGGTGCGGGGAGGTGTCGTGGGGAACCGGCACTCCCCTCGGTTCGAAGAGGTCACCCGAAGGCTCCGGAATCGGAGGCACTTGCAAGCCCACGGGGTCCTCAACTCCCACCGGGGGAACCGGGGAGAGAGGATTCTCGGCTTCTCCTGTCGACAACCCGTCCAACGGGTCGAGAAAAATCTCGACCGCGTCGACAGGAGTCTCGGTCAACTGGCCTGACAGGGACACCGTGAGACCAGTGGCCGAAGCCGAGGCGGTGAGCAAGTCGGCGGCCGACGACTCGGGGAGAGGGATCTTTCCCGCTCCCAAGAGCGTCGACGGAGGGACTTACCCTTGTCCCTCTTTTTGGACCGAGAAAAGGGTCCAGCAGAAGTTGGTCCCTTTCCTTTAGTAGAGAGGGACAGACAAAGCTCCTTAAAGGAAGCTGAATAAGAGGCACCCAGAGAGAGAGCGGGACAAAAGCCGTGGCTGAGGTAGATGCAGCCCACGCCGCCTCCTCTTCGAGGGCGATCATCTGCTCAAGCTGATCCGCCAAGCCCGCCGTCGCAGAAACCGCCGACCGGGCCTCTTTCGACTTCACCGGAGGAAAACGCTTCTCAGGACGCCCCAGTTGTAAACAGGCAGCACGGTCTTCGAGGACGTAGGCCGAGAAGGAAGAGCACAGGTCGCAAGCCTGCGGGTGCGTGCTCAAGGCCTAGACAGTAGACGCACGTGGAGTGTGGATCCGTCCGAGTCATCTTCTGCCCACAAGGGCATCTCCGGAAACCGGGAGTTGATTTGTCCATCGCAGCCGCGAGGGATAGAAGACCGAAGTCTATTTTAGCGAAAACTTTTAAATTCGCAAAACCGAAGAATTAGGAACCAGTCTTATACGTGCAGAGCGCTAAGGAGGGAACCTGAGCTCAAGCGTAAGGAAGATCTGAGTCATGGGGCGGAGCCGAGAGTTTTACCACCCGGGTGGGTGGGAGGAGCCAGCTTGAAGACCTTCCGGCAAGATTTAAAGCGGCAAGGATACCTGCCAGACAGTGTGGATGAACAACATATCCATGTCCCTAGAATAATAAATATGGCAGCAGTAATGTGCCCTTGGCGCATCCCCTTATGGATGTAATCAGTGACACAGAGGAGCAAGGAAACAAAGGAGTGGGATTTGCGGAAGCCAGACTGGAAAGTTGAGAGAAAACTGGAGGAGTCAAGGAAAGCTGATAAAGTGCAGACAAGCTTTTCCTGGAGCTAAGTGATAATAAGGAGTGAGATAGGTCAGTAGTTACCAGTAAAAGTAGTGTCATCCCTTTGGCTCTAAACTGCACTGTTTATGCAGCTGTTATTTCTAACGCTACTCTGTTTAGTGCTCATGGCCCTTTACAGCCTGCACATTCATACCTGTACTAGACTTTATCATAGCTGCATTGTTTATTTACTGCTAGACCTTGCTGCCCATTAATTTGTTTTGGGGCCAACCCTCCTGCTGCAACTTGCTTAGCTTTGTTAGCCCTGTTTCAGCCTGTTAATTTGCGCTACACACTATTGCTGTTCACACATGCAGCCATTGCTACCTGCATTTAACTGCCTTTCAGTCTGACACAGTCGGTGTATTGTTTGAACTGACAGCCATATACAAGTCCTTATAGTGTGTCCCCCTGCCCTTCCACCCTTAGTCGATATCCATAATTTAACCTCTAAGCACTTCCACCCAGGTTCCCCTACAAGGACCTGCACCTGTCCCTCACTTGTTGTGCAATCAGCAAACCCACTGACTGCTGATGCTGGCTGCTCCTCTCACATGAGAGCAATCGTCATCTACTTAATCCTCAGTGCACTCAACCCCCTCTTAGCACTGCTTACTAGTCAAGTGAAACCCCGCTTCATCACCACATCCTACATCGCATTCCTCCTTACCTACTGCCTTATACCTAGCATGTAACACATACAACCCAGTTAAAGGGATACTGTCAACCCCATTTGGCCTCAAAGTGTTCCTAGTTTAAAAAACACATTTTATGATTGTTCTCATTCTATTGAGACTGCTGATGTAGCTGGTTGTTTGATTCAGACACCTTTTTCCTCTAGAAAAAGGAAAACACTGAGTATCAACCATACTGGTGTTACCACACCAAGTTTGTTTACATTTCTTGACCAACTACAACTGCATGTTTCCTGGACTCAGGAACACCCCCAACACTATCCAGCTATTCATTATGCAGTGGGAGTAGATGAGACTATTGTATCACGAGTAGCTGCACTGTTTTAAGTGTGTTTCTAATGTTCAGGAGGTGTGCAGTAAGCTTATGTAAACAATCTGAAGCAAAACAAGGCTGTGTATAACTATACATTCCCATGCATTTTAGCTCTAATAAGCAAGGTGGCAGATTAACCAACCAGTAACATCAATGAATTTTAGAGAAGGTAAGCAATCATAAAATGTGTTTTTTCACCTAGAAATAATATAATATTAATATGATGCAAAAAAGGTTGACAATGTCCCTTTAATGCGCTCTCACTGATGCTATCCGGGACTTTCCCTAGTGATATGTCCTGTACCTTTACCAATTCTGCTCACAGCCTGCACTTGCCCTGTGCTTGCTTGCTCCCTAGCCCCTTCATCCCTCTCTCTACCTTCCCATTTCCCTACATACTTCGCCCACAAGCATCCTGCTCTGTCCTTCTCACTGTAGTCTCACACCCTGACCGCTCACATTTTACTCCATATTCTCTGCATAGGAGTAATGAGAATGCAGTAATATTTCAGGAAGTTCCAGCTGCACTTTTTCTTCAATGACTGCATCGTAACACTGTTTTTAATACTGGTTATAATGCTCCCCTGCTACTCTGGTGACAGTGGTTTTTACATACTGCAATGGTGTTAGCCAGTTTGTACAAATGTTGCTTATCCTAGATGTTTATAACCTTGCTATTTTCTCAGTGTATATGCATTTTTGCTGTTGCTGCTTCTGACTGGTGAACTGATGCTACTTACTGTCAAATCTATCCTTTTGGTGAACTGATGCTACTTAGTGTCAAATCAATCATTTGCGTTTATAGTGCTACTGGTGCCTCTGTTGGTGAAGCACCACTGTTGCTACAGTTGACTTGTTCTACTGCACTAGTACCTTTCTCCTTATCTCCACTATGTTCCTTATCACCATCTTAACCCTCCCCCTCTTGTTTACTCTGGTATCCCTCTTGCCTACTACTTTTCCCTCCCTACTCACCATCCCTCCATCCTCCTCCCCCACCTTTCCCTCCTCTTGTCTCCACCCTCTGTTTCACTTCCCCTGTCCCCCGGGATCCTCAATCCCCCCCTTCCCCCACTTCCATTTAGCATCTGTCTTCCACACACTGCTCCCCACCTGCACACCCAATCTTTCCCACCCCTCTGCCTTGCACACACATCTTTATCCCTAGTAAGCTCCTCATTGTTATGCTGCTACTAGCAGCTGGTGATATAGAACCCAACCCTGGCCCCGATCACTCCTCCCCCATCGACCTACCCAAAGGATTAAAAGTGGCTTATCTCAATATCGGGAGCCTCCTCCTCAAGATTGATCTGCTCCAGCCACTAATGATTAACCTTAAACCAAACGTGTTAATCATATCAGAATCATGGCTTTCATTGAAGATACCAGATACTGCTATCTCCCTCCCTGGCTTCTCCCTCGCCAGGCAAAATCATACAAGCAAGGGTGGTGGGGCGGCCATATACCTCTCCTTGTTCTCCAGTTCACTCCCATTCTCTCCATCTCGTCCCCTTCTGCCTATGAACTATTGCTTTTAAAACTCTCCCCTTCTCCCTCCCTATCTTTGTGGGCGGTGTCTACTGCTGCCTAGGCCTCCCTGCCTCCTCGATCACCAACCTCATCTCAGTTCTCACTACCCACTCTTCATCTGGTGAACTCCTCATCCTTGGGGACTTTAACCTAAATTGGCCCTCTAGTACTCATACCAAATTCTGTAATGGCATCTCCCCCTTAACCTTACTCAAATGATCACCCAACCAACCCACCTAAACCACAGATCCCTCAAGCATATCCTTCTGGACTGGGCTCTTGCCTCGCAACCCCACCTAGTAACTGCTGCGAGCATCCTCCCTGAAGCACTCCATGACCATCACATGGTTTACTGTGTGCATAAAATTCATCACCCCAAAGCCCCTCCAAATATCCTCCTGATCCATTCCTTCCAGTCATTGGACTTGTTCTCCCTCCACGAGAACTTAGCAACAGCCAACTGGTTCCCCATGTCCACCAACTCTTCAGTTGATTCTGACCTCAGTTACTTTAAGACCAAGTTCTTAAAAATCTGGGATCAGCATGTTCCCATCTGGAAAACCAGGGTTAGAGGCTCCCACCTCTCATGGGTGTCAGCCGAACTACTGGCCTGTCTGCACACTCGCGACCTCACATAGAAGGTACACAAGGCCTCAGGCTCCCATGTGGACTTCCTTAAGTACCGAGCCCTGTGTAATGACTGTAGCAGGGCATCAGACCTAACAAAGCTGAATATTTTTCATCAACCTTCCAGAATAACGTTAACAGTCCCCCAAGTTCTGGAAGGTAATCCACACCCTATTCTCCCCACCAACCCAGTCCCCTATCCCAGTCCTTAAGGTGAGAGCAAGGCACCACTATTTCTGACTCTCCTCCCCCTCTGTGGCTTCTGAGTTCAACACTTTCTTCACCACCTGTGCTTCCTCCCTTCTGTCCTCCCCCCCGCTCCATCTCCATCAGCCCCCTGATCACTCCCAACACCCTCCTCTTTCTCCTTCTTACCTACCTCACCAGCAGACACCCTGAAGGCTCTCCTAGCCCTTAACCCTCACAAGGGTAAGAGCCCAGATGGACTAGACCCCCAAGCTCCTCCACCTCTCTGTCCCTGCCACAGCACTCCCACTCACCTCCCTTCTAAACTTCTCTTTCTCCCTTGACTCTGTACCCGATGTCTGGAAGTTTGCCACAGTTATACCTCTCCTTAAAGGTGATGACTCCTCCAACCCAGGAAACTACCATCCTATATCCCTAAACAGCATCCTTGACAAACTGAAACAGCACATCATACTGGCACAACTTTCACCTTTCCTCAACTCTTCCTCCTTTTTCACACCCTTCCAGTCTTGTTTTCCTAAGTCCACTACACCTCAACTTCTTCTCCAGCTTACTGACTCTATTCTCTCTGGCATGGATCACGGCCACATCATCTCTGCCATCTTTAAGACAAAGAACCTCAGTGCAGAAGCACTGAGGCAATAGATACTCCAAAGGGCACTGACTGGGTAGCCAAGTTTCAAAGAAATACAAAATCACACATACCCCAATAATGCAAAGCACCATGAGCTGTGTATGCAAATCACCACAGAATATTATGCTGGTTCAACTTTAAGCAGAAATGCGTGGTGCCGAAAGGCCTCTCACACAGCTTGCAAAGGATGCTAACAGAAAGACACAGCCACGTGTTTTGACCTACCAGGACTCATCAGTGTGCCTCATCTGTATGACACCCCAGTGGAATGAACCAGCTACCCTAAGATGGTCTATCTGGGTTATGTCGTGGTGAACTCAATAAAAACAAAAAACAAGCTAAAAGACAAAGAACCTCAGTGCTTCGGTTACCTTAAAGGGCACTGGCCGGGTAGCCAAGTTTCAAAGAAATACAAAATCACATATACCTCCCATAATGCAAAGCACCAAGGGCTGTATAATATTATGCTGGTTCAACTTTAAGCAGAAATGCATGGTGCTGAAAGGCCTCTCACACATCTTTGACAACTTAGCTAAAGCCTTCAGCACTGCAGCCCACACCCCTCTCCTCGACAAGCTTGCTGCAGCAGGGCTTTCTGTCTCCGCCATTAATTGGTTCTATTCCTATCTTGTGGGTAGGACTCAGTTGGTCACAATAGACAACTCCCTGCCCCCCCCCCAAACGCAGGAATCCCTCAAGGGTCATTCCTCAGCCAATTACTTTTCTTGCTCTTCCTAAATAACCTCGCTGCCTGCTCCTCCACGTCTGTTCATATGTACATGGATGATACAGTTCTGTATGCCTCCAGCACCCCAGTCCCTCGATGTGGCGACCAGTCTCCAGCTAGATTTCGACAATATCCAGCTCTGGTTTCATTCGAATCAGTTGCTTCTCAATGCCAAGAAGTGGTCTCCATTACCTTTGGTACCAGGCAAAGACTCTCTAGGCTTAATGCAACCCCATCCTTTCACACCCTCGATGGGTCCACATGACAGGATGTTACCTCCTTCAAATACCTTGGGCTCTGGCTTGACAGATACCTTGACTTTTCTGGACATGTGAATACCATCCACAAAAAAATGCACCCCAAACTTGGTGCTCTGTTCAACCTTACCTGCCCATCATGAAATTGTCCAGAAAATTATTCTCCCAACTTTCGACTATGGAGACATAGTCTACAGCGTAGCCCCTAAGTCCATCCTAATCAGACTGGACACTCTCTTCTCCATCTTCTGCCAGTTTGCTCTTGACTGTCCGCCCTGTACTCACCATTGTGACCTTTATGCCTCTCTCCTTCCCACCCCCTTGGCTCCATACACCTCGCCCATTGTTCCTCCTTTGTCGGGAAGTACTGGCTTGGCTCCCTCCCATCCTACCTCTCCTACCTCCTCTCCACCTACTTCTGAACCTTTACTCTCCCCATTATGTCAACCATCTCAGGCTAGGGTACTTTCTCCTACCACTTCCCTAAACTAGGCCAGGGTACTTTCTCTTATTACTTCCCTAAACTCTGGAACTCCCTTCCCTTCCATATCTGCTTTGCCCCATCCCTGCTATTGCTATTCTCTCTCCTTTACAACTTCATTTCACCTTCCTGCAACTGTTCCTGACCCACCTCCCACCTCACCCCTCCTGCCCCCCTTCTACCCTTCTGTCTCTTCCTACTCCTTGCCCATTCTCCGCCTTCTACAGTTTCCTGGTGGGCCTGCAGACCAGTACATGGACTGGGTCTGCATCGAGCTGTGTCTAGTCCTTGTGGGGTTTGCATCCCAGAGGGACAAAAGCTTACTGCTCCCTTACTATCCTATCTCTCTCTCCTACAGGCCTGGAAACCAGTACATGGACTGGCTCTGTACCCTGCCAAGTCTGGCACTTGTGGGGTTTGCATCCCAAAGAGAAGAAGGTCTGCCTCTCCTTCTCTACCTCCTCCCCCTTCCACATTAGTTCTCTACTCTCTTTTCCCTCCTCCCTTATGTCTGTTCAGAGAGTCATGCCTCCAATGCCTAGTCATTTTTAGTAACATTTATTTAACATATATTGGTCCTGAACACACAATTCCAACCAGTGCACATCCATTTAATGTTACATCATTGAATAAAGTTTGATTTTATTGTACTGTATCTTTGTCCTGTATACATTTATTATACTTACCCATCTCCCCCTCCCCCCAAGACGTATCTGGAAACGAGCTATTTTAGCTCAGTATGTCTTTTCTGGTGAACCTTTTCAAAATAAATACATAAAAAGGAGTACTACAGTCACAATTTGCAAAATATATGTTGTGCAGAGTGTTTTCATTTGTGTGTGTGTAGTCCTACTGCAGTTTTATGGACCTTTGGGATCTCCATGTTAGCATTTTTATTGCTCTTTTTCCTACAATGCCTGGGGCACCCAAAGGCCAACTGGTGCGTCAGGGCCCACAAATGTCAGTGGCTTCATCCTGCTGCAAGCACATTTTATTAATGTGAAAGCATCAGTTTGCTAAGGATATCTCAATAATATGATGAGTTGTCCAACCTGCTGTCCCTCCCGCCCCCACACACACACACACACACACACACACACTCTCACTCTTCCCTCTCTCAGCAAGTGGCACACCTTAAAGGGGGAAGGTTAAGACAGATTTCTAAATATGCAATGATATTTCATTTTTCCAAACCACATGTCTAATGTATATGAAGTGTTTTCACTAGATGTAAGCTAATGAAGACAAAGATGCATTAAGAGCACTAAGCTTCCAAGCAGACACATGCTGAAAGACTTTCATGATCACCAGGACACACCAGAGGTACATCAACTGTGTGTTAATGCATCCTAAGGAACCACTCATCACTGTACAAGGGCAATTACACAAATATTTGTCAAGTGAGAGTACTGTGATATTTGAGAAGCAATTATTGTGATATATTGATTATCCTCATAATCTGTAGAATTTCTAATTTTAGGAAAAAGACTGAAAATCTGATTGGGATAGGTGAGGAATCTGGAATCTCAGTCTTGCCGGAAGGCAGATGTACTGCTATTGTAGTATACCATTTCATTGCAAACTGTGTGAGAGGCCTTTCGGCACCATGCAATTCTGCGTAAAGTTGGACCAGCATAACATTCTGTGGTGATTTGCATATGCAGCCCATGATGCTTTGCATTGTGGGGGCATGTGTGATTTTGTATTTTCTTGAAACTTGGCTTCCCAGCCAAATGCCCTTTGGGGTAACCCTTGCATCAGTGTTTACGCACAGAGGTTCTTTGTCTTTTACCATATCATGCTGCATGATAATTTATCAATGTTAAAAAAAAAAAAAAAAAAAGTGATTATCGTCAGTGTGAAATATCATGATGTAATACTGTCCAGGGTCTAAAACAACCCAAAACCAGTACCTGAAATTCTCTGTTATGCACACTGCATTACATATGAGCTCCCACACACAGCACCAAGTGTGAAAGACAACAGCTAAAGGTAAAATGAACTTTCATTTTGAGAGGGCTCTTCTGCTACCTGACAACCATCATTCTTTTAACCAGTAATTATATAAAATAAAGTATGGGCAACAGTGAAAACTTATTTTTGTGTAACAGGGATAGCTCTGCCATTCGCTACTGGAGTAAAAAAAAATATTTTTTCTTAAAGGATGATTTTTAGAACTGTTTGGTATTAAATGTTGACTGAAATAAGTCATTCTTACCACATGGTGCAAAAGCAAAAATGTTGACAAGAACTAATGGCACAGGAAGAAAAAAAAAAGGCAGAGCTAGCCCTGTGTAACCTCAGTGTGGTACCTGAACAGATCACACGACCTTCAGTCTCGTGGTTTATGAGGTATCCCATACAATGAATGTGTAAACAAAAAAACTTGCTACACACTGTTGACCATACATTATCCTTGATACTGCATTGCATCATATTGGGTTATTGTCACATTTCTAGTGAGAGAAAGGCAAAGAACAATTCAGTTACCTGACAGACACAAATGAAACAACTCTTAGCAACAAGTAGCTCTGTGCAACATATTAAAACAGCAATGCAATGAAACTGGGCAAAAATTTTCACCTTTTTTTTCACTATAAAATATTCCAGGAATCTTGCAGTTTAATTTGGTGGTACTCTTGGGGCGTGCAAGCACATCTACATGTGTCCCCAGCGTGGAGAAAACCAGAAAAGCGTATGTCCCCCCCATCGCTGTATGTGACAGCCCTTGGGGACTCCCAGATTCTGCTTCTGTGTGGCTTCCCACTGGCACAATAGCAGGGGAACCAGCTAACAGGACTGGGGGACCCTATAGGCCTTGACGGCAGGAGCAGGTGGTGACGGGTGGGCAAAAAGTTCTATGAAAGAAAAGAAAATAGAGACACTCCAAACCTGTCCATTTCCACTGCAGCTATGGATGAGAAACACACTTCTGAACAAGGTGTCACGAAAGGAACTGTTCATCTTAAGCACCAACACAAGCATGCAAGGAAATGCACATAAACTAATCGTGCACCCACACAAGCACGCAAGGAAATGCACATAAACTAATCATGGGAAAATTCAAGAAGGGTGTCCGCAAGCACTTTTTCAGAAAAAGGGTAGTGGACAAGTGGAACAGGCTGCCAGAGGAAATGGTAATGGCCAAAACAACGGGGGAAGGGGGTTCAAAGAAGGGTGGCGGGCACCAGGTAATATAGTACGGTAGGGGGTAGCCAACAACCAGGAGGCCCAACCTAGGAGAAGTAGGTAGGGTGGGCAGAATGGATGGGCTTCTGGGCCTTTTTCTGCCATCAAATGATATGTTTCTATGTTTTTCCTGCACTTCAGAATGGAGCACTCTGATTGGTCAGCAGCCCTCCTTGAACTATGATGATTAAAATATGCTCAAAGTCCCCAGAGATATTACCTTATGGCAAACCACCCAGAAACTTCGAAACTATATGGAGATTATAAGACACAGAAAATTTAGAGGCTTGCTTGTTACAGCTCACATGTGGGATCACACAATTCCAGCAGTTATATTTAACACACCACACATACATACACACACACAAATATATATTGTTTAGTCTGTCCCCTGGTAATTAGACAGCATTTACAATCAGCTTCTTTTCAACTTCAGTTCAAATACAGCTTCTCATGCGGCAGTCCTTATTTTTAGAGTTTAATCACTGATTATACTTTTTGTGGGCAGGGCCAGTGAGATGCATAAGGAGAGGTATCTCAAGCAAGAAGACAGAGGTGGTGCTGCCACTGTATCGCTCATTTGTGAGATCCCACCTGGAGTACTGTGTCCAGTTCTGGAGGCCACACCTCAGAGAAGACATAGACAGGGTGGAGGCAGTCTAGAACTGGGCAACTAAAATGGTGTAGGAATTGCATCAAAAGCCCTACAAAGAGAGACTGAGGGATCTCAATACATACACCCTGGAAAAGAGACAAGCAAGAGTAGAAATTACAGACCTACAAGTACCTCACAGGGGTGAACAGGGTGCAGGAGGGGGGGTCTCTTTCAAATAAGAAAGAGCACCAGGACTAGAGGGCATGCAACAAAGCTGGGGGTGAGGGGTGAGGAGGTACCACTTCACTGAAAAAGTGGTGGACAACAGGAACAGACTCAAGCAGAACTGGTGGAGGCGAAAACAGTAGGGGCTTCAAGCATGCGTAGGACAGACATATTAGAATATTAGTAAATCTGCAGAGAGGAGGGAGGGTTGCTGGAGATCAGTTAGGGTCTACAGAGAGGGACTAGGCAGGGACCATCTGGGCAGACGGGGAGGGCCAAGCAGTCCTTTTCTGCTGAAAAATTCTGTTTCTATGTTTCACATAATAATACAGGTGTTGAAGATCAGCCCAGTGATGCAGAGGGCTGAGGTGCTGGGGGCCTTACATGCCAACATGCCTGCAACCCGGTTTTGGGAATGGACCAGGTCGCTGGGGGGACTAGGGATGGAGGATTGCGTATTTAGAGACCACTTTCCTCCTTCGGGGTGGGGGGACAGCGTGAGTTGCTGCCAGGCAGACACATATCAGAAACTGGGTGAAGCAGCAGGTTACATACAGCCTTCTAACTGGCTGGACACAGGTGTTTGTTGAGTGCATGTGGCATCTTAACAGTGCATGCATGCGTCATGACACATGTGCCATCCTGGGACAGGAAAAGAAACGTGGAAAAAGAATTTATGTGCACCAGTCACCTTGCATGATGGCATCCCAGAGCCCTCGGACCTCTCACTGAGTGGATTCCTGCTGGTATGACAGCAGGGGTAGTGGCAGCTGGGGTTAAGGACTCAAGGTCACCCAAGGAGCAGTTGGTGACCGGGGGGCCAAATAGCTCAATAACTGAAAGAAAAAGTAAAAAAATTAAAGACTTTGGCACTTGCAGTGTGTGTGTGTGTGTGTGTGTGTGTCTCTCTCTATATATTCTCTGCAAAACAAAACTTTGTTAATGTACCAGTTAGGGTAACTTAACACCACAAAAGTAGTGTTTGGGGTCTCCAGAGTCTTTGCGAATCAGTGGTGGGGTCTTCCTTGGGGTAGTAAACCCCCAACGCTCATCCCTCCCCTCAGTCCGTAGCCTCCAGTCCAGGCACAAGGAGCAGCTTCAAGCCACTGCTTCATGGTGATACACTCTTCAAAGGCAGAGAAGTATGTCTCGACACATTTTACCAACACAATTTGTTGTAGCGTGTGCCCAGCATGAACAAAGGAGATCATGCGTGACACTGTTTGCTCAGGGAACAGGGTGGGCATTAGAGCTCACATCTAAAACCCCCACTGATTCTGAGACTCAGGACCCAAAACCCTATAGCGTTAAGTTACCCAAGCTAGTGCAGTAAAATGCTTTTTGCAAAGAATTTCCTTTATTTTTGAGATAGTGGAATCATATCCTCATTCACACAGGTCCACAGATGCAGATGCCCTGGGCCAAGAGAAGACTGTCTGCCGACAGAAGTGCAGGGCCCATTGAGCAGTGATGGATGTGAAGACTTCATGGGGCTATCTGGTGGGCTGTAGAAGCACAGGGCACTGTGGTCCCTGTGCTTCAATGTGGCTGCAGATAAAGTTGCACAGGGCAAAGAGTGCATTTATCAGCCAGTGCACAGGGCACTCTGCTACCCATGGGAGGAGAGGTGCAGGGCCCTATGCCAATAGGACAGTTGCCTTTACTGTATGTTACCCGGTCCTGTGCAGACAGCCCTGCACCTTTCATTCCCTGGCTTGGGGGGGGGGGCGGATTGCATAAGAAAGCAAACCCACCACCACCCTTACCCCATCCAGCTAGGTCACTAAAGTCACCCCTGAACTCTACTCAGCAGCACAGGATCACAAAGCATACCTGCTGGGGTCAAGACTGCCACTACATACAAAGTTTGTTAATTATTTTTATCTCTCTCTCTATACATATATATATATATATATCTTTTTTTTTTATTTTGACACCTAATTTTCAAGATACTCGTTTCATGACT
Source organism: Neoceratodus forsteri (assembly GCA_016271365.2). Taxonomy (NCBI): domain Eukaryota; kingdom Metazoa; phylum Chordata; order Ceratodontiformes; family Ceratodontidae; genus Neoceratodus; species Neoceratodus forsteri. The sequence continues at coordinate 1,679,949,768 of CM057455.1, read as the reverse complement.
CACCTTATAAACATAACATGTACCATTTATAGTATATTGGCCAAAATCTCATTATCGCACCAGAAGTGCGAAAACACATCTCATCCAGGATTTTAAAAATGACACGTCACATTTATGACCACCTACTGGATACTTTCCAGGACTGCAAGTGGTCCGAGAAGGTAAAAGGATGAAGTAAAAGCTAGCTCTACAGATTTCCCCTTTCACTCTAACAGTAAGGGTTGTGTTGCAATGCAAATATGCATGAAATTAATGTTTTTGAGATTCAGCAAGCTAAACCCTACTAATAATGTTAAGGCATGTCTAAATGAAGAAACCTTACAGCCACGAGTCCCCATACAGACCCTCTCCAGGTAAAACGCCTACTATGCTCCTATAGCCGTCACCTTTGAGGATCTAACTAGAGGATGCTGTCTTGTTATTGGCTACAGCTTAGTGCACTTAGTGGCTTTAGCTGTATGGTGCCCCTGATGGCTCCCCTGTTGAGTTTCCTCTTTGTACTGCTTGATGAGCAAAACTGAGACTGAACCCCTTCAATTATAAAGGGTTTTCCCTTTTAACTGGGAACCCCCCTTGGGGGTACACCCGCAACTTACAACAGTTGACTCGTACTAGCTTAAGTCACAGATTCATCTTGTTTTCCTCCTAACAGCAGGGGGTGCTCCTCATTGTAATATACAGGGCATGTGTGCTTTACAGACTGTATAATTTGAATGTTATTATGCTCCTTTTAGTCCTACTCTGCTACCACTGTTCAGGCATGCAAGACTGATGGGACCCTTCAGCCATGAGTCCTCAAATAGACCTAATTTGGATAGCGTACCTCAACAGCTCCAATAAGCATAATATTTTCTATGCAGGATCTGCATACGGAGCATGGCCCCCTCTACTATAAACCCCCATGTGTAAAACTTTGTGCTATGGTAAATTTCTTCCACAGTTAGATGAGAATATCATACAACCACTAATTGTCATTTTCCAGGACTGCCAGTAGTGTGACACTATAAAGGGACGCAGTAAATCCCTGCTTCATGGATTTCCCTTTTTCTCTAGCACCAGGGGAAGTTATGTTATTAAAGATTCCTTAAAGTATACCTGGAAAATAATGGTACGGCAAGCACAAATGTAGGTACCTTTTAACCAAGGGTCCCCAAACAAATCCGCTTTCGGTAAAGCACCCACGCTGATCCAGTAGCTGTTATTCTTACGATATATGACCTATTCTGTAGGACAGGGTGCCCTGTCCAATAAACCATCTTATACAGAATATGAAACAAGGACACAGCTTCTCCCATAGCCAGATGATACTATAAGGCATTACCTGCTAATCACTGTCCAGAACTATGAGTGACACAAGGCTGAGAAAGATCACAGAACCCTAGTTCTTCATAGATTGCCCATTTTTTCCTTTTTACAGCACAATGTTCTCCTCATTGTAACTGTACAGCACAAGAGTTCAGCAAACTGTATAATCTGATTGCATTTTATGTTCTTTTATTTCTACCCTGACAATATTATTATGGCATGTATAAAGGATCACATCTTTCTGATATGGTTCCTCGAACAGACCCTAATCAAGCAGAGAACATCTATTCTGCTCCTGGTAGGGTTATTCTTTCTGTGCAGGATCTGTTTTACATGGTATGATGCCCTGTTCAATGGGACTCCCTAGACAGAATTTTGTGTTCTCCATCCATTCTCTATAGCAACTTAGGACCCAGAATACTCTCTTTATTGTTGTTCGAATGTCTAGAAGGAGTAAGATGGAATACTTACTATCCTAAGATGGAACACCTACTATCCTACTTGTACCTGTGATTTTACTTTTCTCATTTCTCAGTTCTTTTATTCCATCTTTGTGGGGCAGATACAGCACCTCGGAGGCCCAGGTAACAGCATATCCTGTATTTTCTACCATCCACTGGGAGAAAGCGGGTCCTTACCAATTCTCCCAAGAGGAAATAGAAAGGACACCAGTTCCCTTCCCTACCTTAGAAGTCTTTCTTTGTTGTTTTTTTTTTTGTTTTTTTTTAGACCAAGTGAGGGCCTTTTAAGTTATAAACGTCTAACAGATCTTTTTACTGGTTATTTTCTAACCAACTACTATAGTCCAGATTTGTGTGATATTTCTTACCCCCATATTAGTTATTATTATCCTACACTAGCCCTGTTGGCTTTTGAGGTATTGTTATGGGGGAGTCAGTTACATGGTTTTGTGGTTCAACTGTTTATATTTACGCTTTCCCAATATAATCGCAGAATGGTGCCTTGGTAAGTCATATGGCCTTTTAACATTATGGTATGGTATGGTACAGATATGATCAGATTGCATTTGTTGGGTTGTAGAAAGAGTGTAGAGATGTGGCCTGGGAAGCAGCCCCGCTGAACTGGACCCTAAAGGGTGGGCACAGAACAGGACTCCCCTTCGACACACCCTTACCTGAGGTAGAAACCAGCCTAGTAATAAGAATCCAGAGCTACTTGCCTATTTTTAAACTGGCATAATGGCAGTCTCAATGATACGTGTTATCACTGAATATTAACGGACTCAACAGTTCAGTGAAGAGGTCCAGGCTGTTCCAATATTTAAAAAGACAGAGGATGGATTCGGTGTATCTACAAAAGACTCATTTAACTATGAGGGAACATCAAAAATTAACTAATATAGGTTGCTACAAGGTGTATGCCTCATCCTATGAAAAGGGGAAAAGAAGGGGACCAGCTATACTGATCTCTTCCACTACCCCCTTTATAGTTCAAAATGAATATGTTGATCCTAAAGGCAGTTATGTGATACTGACTGCCCGGACATCTGTTTGATACAGAAGTTACACAGGATAGTGTATACTTCCCTCCACAGGCTCACTCCTCTATGTTCAAAGTGTTTTTTAACAAATTACTGGACCGGCTTCAGGGTACTCTTACTATGGGGGTTGATTCTAATGTCACCCCATCTCCTAGTCTGGATATTACCAATCCCAGGAGACACAGACTCTCAGCATCCCAGAAAAATCTGTGTGTCCAACTGTCCTGTATGGGAATGACGGATGTCTGGAGGCATTTTTTCCCTACAAGCAGGGCATATACCTAATATTCGCCACTGCATCATACATATCCTCGTATAAATTATTTTTTCATGACTATCGAACACTTTTGATGCTCTACAAGACATCACGCTGGGAGCATCTGTCCTTTCAGACCATACTACCTTGATACTTAAAATTGATTTAGGCAAAAAAAACATAAAACCTAGCTGTTGGAGTCTCAATAATTCATTATTACGGGATGAGGATTTTAAAGAATTCATCAATGACAAACTGCAAAGAATAGTAGAGGAGAATTCATTACCAGACACTACGTTGCCTATTTTGTGGGATGCACTGAAAGCTGTTATATAGGAAGAAATAACAGTTTATGCTTCACACAAAAAGAAACATAGATTGAACAAATATAAAAGTTTACTAGCCGAACTACAGGACCTGCAACATCGATGCCAAGGAGGTAACAGTCAGACAGACACATGTATTAGACAGATGAAAGCAGAACTACAGGCCATCTTAAATTACTGGGTGCAAACAACACTATCACTATGAGAGAGAATCATGGGAAGCAAGGGTTCTGGCCCATAAATTATGAGGACATAGACATGCTTCCAGTATCACCCAGATGAAGGGCCCATAAACAGGCCGAGTGGTACAACACACGGACGATATTTTAGCTCTCTTCCAACAGTACTATCAAAAGTTATACTCTACCCTAGGGGAACACACAGCGGACAAGACATTTCATTTTTTGTCATCCCTGAAGCTCCCTAAACTCACCCAGAATCATTAGGAACAACGTTTACCACCAATCAAGTCTGAAGAAATCCACTTTGTTCTGTCAAAGGCTAAAAGAGTGAAGTGTCCTGGAACAGATGGATTCATAAACGAATGGTATAAAACCTATTCAGAATTTCTCCTTTCTCGCTTAGCGGGCTATATAGGCGGGAGACACTTCCCCCCAACCACTTGAGCGTATGCAACAATCTCAACTATTTTGAAGCCAGAGACCCCAAAAATCCATACTAAACTTTGACTACAAGTTATATACACTAGCCCCTCACTATAACGAACGGCTTGGGAGCCATAGCCAATGTTCGTTATAGCTCCCTGTTCATTATACTTAGGGATGCTGTTCTCATGCATGATAGGGGTTACAAAAGACATGTTTACAACTACTGTACAGTACCATACTACTGCTCTGTGCTACATATAGCAGGAGTTATTTCTGTTGCCTTTTTTTTTTTAAACACAAATCTTTGTTAAATCTTTGTCAGCTTTGTCTTAGACAATTATTTTTTAAACACAGCCCTCTCATGCCTCAGCTGCTTGCACCGATTCTGCCCCCCCAACTGCCTCCCACTCATCCCACAACAGCACAGCACTTAGGCTGTCCGATTTATTTTTTGTTTTGTTTTGTTATTTTTTATATTTTTTTATTTAAATGCAAACCTGGAGCAAGTCTCATCTTTGTGCCTCAGCTGCTAGCACTCACCCACCCGCTCACACTCATGTACCTCCAACTGCCTCCACTCAGCCCTGCAACATTAAAACTCAGCAGTTCTTTTAGTTTTAATTACTGTATGCACTTTACAGTTTTACCTGTGAGTGCGCAACAGAGAGTTAGAGTAAACGATGAGAGCAACCAAGGATGAGTGTGTGGGGAGTCATGGTGAGTTGAGTCGGGGATTGGGGTAGGCAGGAATTACCAGCAGCAGCAGCAGCAATCAGCTGGCAATAAATGTCTTAAAATAATAACTGCCAGTAACAAGTTTTAAGTTCTTCTTTTTGTCTCTTCCATCCTTGTCCCAGAGTACTGATGCAGTTATTATGACAGACAAGCCTGAAGTTGGGAGCAATATGAACCATTCATTATAATCGCAGGGTATTAAATAAGCCAAAAGAATTGATTAGCAGTTTTATGCGTGAAAGTGCTAATCAACTATGAAAATGCATTGCACCTGGCACAAACTGATTAGCAAAATTGATAAAAATACATACAGTTTTATTTATGTTGTCTACTGTGCCATGGACTCATTCAAAAAATGGCCAGCAGTCTACTGCTACCCATTTCTGGAGACAGTTAGCATTACCCCGGTTTTGCATAGTATTTTGCTATGTGATACCAGCTATTTAATACCCTGTAACCAGGAGTTCATTATAACGAGGCTCGTTATAGCGAAGGACTACTGTACGTCTGTATGAGTGCAAAGATTAGATAAAATCTTCCGACCTTAAAGGAGACATGAAATGCGTTTGATGTGTTCATGACTAAACATTGTCTAATCTGTATTAAACACTATTTTCTCCCCATCATTCTGACTTTTGTCATTATTTTTTGTGTTGTTTTCCTGTCAATTACTGATATGGCTGATACTCTGTGAATCAGAATTCCCTTAGGGCACGAGAACAGCTTGAGAGAGACCAAGTTCCAACTGACATGTGTGTTTGAGCTGGCGGTATGGTATTCGTGCTGGCTCAAAAGGTAAATCAAGGCAATACTGTAAAATGTGTTTCTGACAGACTACCCATTGTATGCACATTTGATGGTATTGAATTTTAGCTTCTCCCATAAAAACATATGCTGTTTGCAGGGTTGGACTAACTTTCGAGCTGTTTAGTGTCCATTTCTTTTATTGCTTAGAATTCCATGCACTATTTAAAAAGATTAAACTGGTATTCTGAGAGACTGCACGTTTTGCTCTCTCCATTGACAAGCTCAGAACAGTTTGTAGAATATAATGACATACAGTTTAATTTTCTTAACCTTTTTTTAAATACATAATTGTGCAGCATCTAATACCATTTACTGTAGAACCTGATTTTTTTTTTTTTTTTTAAGATAAGTCTGTGTAAGTCAATATGCGTCTGTATGCTCGGAAAGTCAAGCTGGTGGCATGAGATTATCTGGCAATGTAACTAAAAATGGGAATATGCTTCGAGGTTTCAATAATGAGAGTTTCACACCAGCACATTAGTATGAACACTTCGACTAACTCCTGTTGGCTGTGCCCGACCCGCTGAAATAAGACTGTGTAATGATCACATTTTAGGTGTTTGCTGTGTGACCGGAGTACACCTAATTTAACTGAAAACACGTAACCCTTTCCTTTTTCCCTACCTAAAAAAAAAAAAAAAATAAAAAAAAAATTCTCACTTTTTTTATATACAGAAAACGGACATCTGATGGGCTTACTTAGACTCTGCACCTACACACTGCATGAGCCGTTTCATTCATTTTGCATGAGCTGCTCTTCTAACTGTACTACTTCATTAATGGACATTATGCCTGCTAGGGCTGTTTCTTTTTATCTGTTTATGAATGTATTATTTTGGTCATACACACCATGACTTCTTGAACCTGTTTGCAATTTCATTGCAATGTGGAGAAAGAATAGCAGATGTTGCTGTACCCTGATTTTTAGCTTTCCCTAAACAGAGTTACTGCAGATTCATCATAGTAAAAAGTCTTATTGTAATAAACTAAAACTTGTATTGGTGTTTCGGTGTAAATGTGATTTTTCATCGTCATTACATATGTGTTTACCAACCCACACCCATTCATACTTTGCTTGATACGACGTACAGACTACAATAGTACAGCTATGGCGGTGTTTGGTTGGGACGGGGGTGCGGCTTCAGACGGAGGAGCCAGCTCCACGGAGTGTCAGAAACGTAAGGGATCAGTTAGCACTTGGTATAATTATACAGGCTGGCACAATCAAGCTGCTTACTATGCAGATGAAAAAAAACAAAACACATTGCCTCATTTTTAAAGTACTTACCCTCAGCAAACTTGCTTGTTTCCTGTTGTAATTGTCGGGTAGGGGATGGGGTGGGGTGGGGTGGGAATATAGCCTGTACCTCATCTAAATTACTGAGTGCTCCATCCCATCTACAAAAGTGTAAATCTAGTGGCAGATACTGCTAGCAGGGTTTTAAATAATTGATTAGCAGTTTTTTTTCTTGGGACAATGATAACTGTACAGAAACTATTTATAGAGGTTTTCTAGAAGTGCTATATTTGTTAAACACAATGAGGCAAGTGCTATGCATTTTCACAATGTTTTAGCACTTTTATGTGCAAAACGCTAACCAATTTTTGGTGTTAAATAAAACCCTGTGCTAGCTTCATCTACAATTCCAGCTATTGCCCTCGCCGTCTGATCTTTAATCACGTGTTTCCCGGCTTCACAAAAATCATTCCCTACTGCTCTCTTGCTCTCTCTCTCACTCTTTCTCCCTTGCTGTTTTTTTGTGATCTACATGAATACACACACAAAATTTTTTTTAATTTAAAAAAATAAATAAGAAAAATCGGCATCACATTCACAATTTGCCCTGATCCGCTCCACACTACAGGTGTTGTTTGCAGCTTGCAACACATTCTGCCACCGAAACTAAAGAGCCACTCAAAACTTGCATCAGGGTCTCAGTTTTACTAAAAATAAAAAAAAAATCCTGCTGGCACTACACTGCGGCTTCGACAACTCCTAACCCTGCCAACTTACCGTGCTTCCTTTTAACGATGGTTTAATTAAATAAAGTTACAAAGACACTCTCTCTGTCCTATATGCTTCTACAATTCCCGATCATGCTGTAAAGTCTCTCTCTCTCTCTCTCATCTCGGTGCTTTAAAATTGTACTAAGATTCCATACTGCGTTGGAGCTAAATTAATCATTTCATTTTTTCTATTTATTTGTAATGCATAAAATGGGGGATCCTGTGTAGCCACTTAGGAGCTGCATTATGTTACTTATTCTTTGATTAATTACTAGAAAAACAGATTGCTGCCTATTGTCTCCCTCGCCAGGGCTGCCAGATCATCCATCTCATTGTTAGCCATGCTGATATGTCTTTCCACTTTGCTGAGTCTCTGCCATGGGTTGGAAACATTGTCAGACATTTGTTTGAGACTTTCAAACTGTTCATCAACAGGTGTTAAAACATTAGTCTGTTAAAGGTCCTCACTGCAATCCAAACCACTCGGGCCTGACGTTGCAGCCTTGAGAACTTTACTAGTGACACTCAACTGGAACTCCGCAATCGTGGGCACCATATGGAAAAAGGACACCATCCCCGAGCTCTGAACCTCGCGGATCATGGCTGGTAAGCAAGGTCAAAGTATTTTGCTGTTAAAAGGCAGATGTCATAGGATTATGGGATGACAGAGGAATGAAAATCTAGGATGCCAGCCGGCCCATTGGTAGCACTACCACTCGCGATGCTGGCAACCTGTATTCTGGAACAGATGTGTGTCATCAGGGGCTGGCCGGGGGGGAAGGGAGAAGTATCAAGCGTCCTCTCCTCCTCTGAGAAGAGAGGGTTGCCAACTCCGCTGCTACCTGGGTGACCACAGGTGGTACTGCAGTTGGAGAGGCATGGGGGGGGATGCAGACTGGTGCCACTCTACAACACAAAGTCATGTGCATGCACACCCTCACTGCGGTGCATCCCAAGGGGAACCAGAACAAGGAAAAAGCCCCAGCCGGGCAAGATGAGCACCGGCTCTCCACAGGCCCCGCACTGGTGACGTGGCACTCCTCCGTCTGGAATATGGTCTAAACGGCAAGAGACTTGGCCTGCCAGCACCCCCCCCCACCCCGCAGTGATGGAGTTGTAAGGCAAGTTCACAAGAAGCTGGGTGACAGGCTGGGGGAGCCCAAGCAAAGGAGGGTGTGGCCGGAGGGGGAGGAAGAAAAACTAGGAGGCCATCCTCACTGGTGACTCACTAGCACCCCACACGGTTTATACTAATAAAGAGTATTTTATTTAAATATATATATATATATATATATATATATATATATATATATATATATATATATATACACACACACACACACACATACACACACACATGTGTATATACATATGTGTGTGTGTGTACACACACGTATATATATATATATATATATATATATATATATATATATAAAAAACATATCCATATAAAGTTTTAAAATACAGTAAATTACAGTTTATGTCCCAGACACTTAAAAACATATTTTTGCTACAGACACAAATAATGGAATGTTCACCTTGCCACAAACATAGCAGTTTCTTCATGATGAAAGTCACAATGGTGATGGTGGAGGGTACAAATGTATAAATGGAACCAATCAGCCTGTAATGCAACCAAGGTATGCCAAGTGCTAGCTTATCTCACAGAGTGTGCACAATAAGGGAACTGCAGTTCCACTAAAGGCAAGAAGCAAAGGGATGCAACTGTTACTACAAATAAAAACACCATTCCTGATTTTACTTTATTTGTGAGTAATATAATTAGTTATTGTTGCGCTCACAAAAGATTGTGGTTATTCTTCAGCTATGTTATCTATGAAACATGTTGAAAATATTGCAATATTTATCCTTGTGGTTAGCCATCTAAAAGGTTAATACACATCTAAATTTACCAAGTGACTCATTATTTACAAGCTCTGTAAGTGTACCATAAATAGTTTGGAAGAAATTTGTGAAAAATGGCTAACTGAATAAATGCCAAACCAAGTCATATAAAAGAAACCTCCCACAAGCATCTCATGGCAATACTTCAATCAGCTACAAAATACCCAGCTGAAATATATACACTGTAGTAAATCTTAAATCAGTTACTGTTATTCGCCAAAAATCCAGAAGGCCGCCACAGTAAATCTCAATTTAGCATCAAAAAGCAAAATTACATTTGAATATTTATCATTTTGTAGCCTTATGTACGTAGAAAATTAATCAACTCTCTGTAAGCCTGTAATCATACCTCTCATACACATCTGGTGTTATTTATATGGTTATTTAGTGTCCTCAGCCCCATTAACAAAAGTTAGTCTCGGTGATTAACTCTTTAATTAAGCAGCCAAGACAGGGTTGGTAGCATTTCAAACCCAATGGGCATGCAATTACATTCAGTGCATTTTACCGACACCACAAGTCTAGTGAACAGATGACAAAAGCTTTTTTTAAATGAAATGTTTCTGTTGCTTCTAAACACAGAAGCTGTTCAACTTGATGACAGTACCCTGCTGTGGGCTAGACAGTTGCAAGCTTTATAGCGTGCACAACGTGGTACAGTATATAAACTGCCTCTGTTCAATCCAAGGGAATGCTTAAATTTGTCTATTCAAATGCTGTCCACGTCTTCTGCTCTGGATAATTACGTGGTACCAAGACTTACAAACAACAGGTTAGTAAGGTCAAAATTCAACCCGGTTTTGATTACGCTGACATAAACTGCAGAAACTGTGGAGCACAGAAGTGAATCCATGGGCTAGTCTCCACTGCAAATCCTCACTGACTCCCCTGTAAGCTCCAAGGACTATACCTTCCTTTTGCAAAATGTTTCTTAAAGGCATGTTTCTCAGCAATCCCTCTAACAATGCTCAAATAAATACTCTCAATGGTATTCGTTTTGCTTTGCACCAATTAATGTTATGAATCACAAAGGAGCTCTTGCCTGACAACATCTGAAAGAATATACCTTTCCTATATTAAAAACAAACAACACAGTCAGCCTCTTGAATACGGTGGTTGTTCATAACCACAATTCACAAAAGAACTCAGTCCTTTGATTCTCCACCAATGTGAGCCAAGAGTTTAATTTAGGCAAGGAAAAAAAAGAAAGCTGGGCAAGCCAGCACAGTAACAAGGATTACAACTCTGTAATGAAAAACTGGATGTGCATCAAAGTGGGATGCTTGCCAATACAAACACTGGTTAATATTAGCTAGAATTCTCTAAGCACTGAGATGCCCAGTTTTAAAGATATGCTCGACATAATTTCAGATTATATACCTATAGACACCAAATTACTGTAATCAGATTCTCTAGGTAGGTGCACTAACACAAAAACAATAATTCAGAATAAGTTTGATGATTTACTTAGAAGTCTCTAGCATTTCTGATAGGAACAGAGTTTATTGGCATTTTAGCTATAAGTAATCTACTGAAGGAATGAAGCAAACATAATGTAAATGAACAGCCAAAATCTAGTTACCCTTAACAGTAGATCTTCATGATAATCTTCTCCATTCAGCCACACAGTTGGAACTGTAAGTATCTGGCATCAGGACCACTAAAAACGTTTACCTAGCTGGGGTAACCCATGCTGACCAATATCAGTACCACCTATATAACGTGGGTGGCCCCATACCTCCTCAATTCCCTGCCAGAGACAAGCTTGGAGTTGTACAGCACTATACTAACAGGAACAGGAGACCAGAACCCTAACCTGGCTGAAAGAAGAGAGGCAGTTCTAGAAAGGAAAAGTCCATTCAGCAGAGTGCAGAAAAGGAGAAGACCAAGTGAGCAGGAAAAGACACGTGTTCCAGAGTAAGCCACCTGAAATACAGATGGGGGTAGGTGCGACCGAATCATGGCTCTAAGAAGGAGATTCTCTCAAAGATCTATTTTTACTGGGAACTAAACTTCTTTGAGAAGATCTCCATCCACAGAACCACACCTTTGAGACAATTCCCAGTAAGTAGAACACTACAGATTAGGAGGACAACCTGACAGCAGGGAATTAGAAGACCCTTAGGACAGTAGACCTTGAAAGATGGTAAGGCCAAAGCCAGACCATCTACTGGACACCAGGTCCAGACTGTTTAGCGAATGTATGGGGAAAATTTTATATGGTGGCAGAGCATATGTCAGCTGCTTAAACTAAATGAAAACAAGCCACAGAAGTGGAAATGCCAGTCAACATTGGTGAAACACAAGGTATGGGTGATTCAAAACCAAAGCCTGCAGCTCAGAAATCTTTCAAACGGAGGGGACTGCCAGTAGAAAAATGTTTTCCAAGGAAGAAAATGCATATCATGAGTGACAACAGGTTCAAAAGAAGCCTGTGTAAAGACAGACTCCATATCCAAGTTACAGTCCCACACAAGCATAGCCCTACAGACTGGGGGTGCCCATGAGGAACCAGTTGGACACCTCTAAATGGGCCACCATCATACTACCCGAAGAAGTCACGGAAGGCAAAAATGGTCAAAAAATTAATCTTCAGAAAAGAATACTGGAACTTCGAGTCCGATAGGGACAGAAGGCAGTTCAAGATGCTCTGCACCAGACAGGAAAAAGGGAGCTAGAGGCACACCAAATGCTGAAATGTTTCCACTTTAGGGAATAGTGTGCCATATAACAGGCTTCTGAGCCGCCAGCAGAATGTCTAATTCACCAGGGAAACCCAAAGATGGACAACTGTATATCCTCTGGAGCTAGGCATGAAGTAGCAGGGATGGAAAGTCCAGGTGCAAGAGACTGCCCTGGTCCTGCATCAGGAGCCCCGCACACAGAGGGAGCAGTACAGGAGGTTCCACCACAATATGCCAAGCAGAGAGAGACACATCTTTATGGGTGACAAGCATCAAGATGGCCCCTTCCCCGAAGTTTGACCAATACCCACTGAATCTGAGGGACTGAAGTAAAAGCATACAGATACCTCCCCTCCCAGGAGAGATACAATGCATCTCATGAAAAACTCCAGGCCCTGGAGCAGGTGAGCAGAAATGCAGCAGTTCTGAGTTGTGTGGGGACACAAAAGGATCCAACTCAGCAGAATGCCAGTGGGTACAGAGGGTTGTTACCATGCCATCCAGGAGCGCCTATTCATGGAACCCAGTAACAGGCCTGTTAAGAGGGTCTGCCAGGAAGTTCAGAGACAGAGGCAGAAACATGATGAAAATGTATATACATCCTGTACCACGGCCCAGTCCCACACTCCATGACTTCTCTGCGGGGGTTAAGAGGGACATGACACATACCATCAGAGTACATCTGTGAATGTGAGAAATGAAGGCCCACAGGCCAAGAACAGCAGCCTGCATCTCCAGAATGTTGTCTGGGGAACAGACATCCTGGGTTTTCAGGGAAACCAAATGGGCATCTCAACCTGTGTGGAAGCCTCTGTGATAAGGCCTTCTGAAGAGATGGAGGGAAGAACAGGACTCAAAGCAAGTGGAAGCTTCCTTGCCTCCAGCATAGAACTCTGCACATACGGTTCATGACCAGAATAAGGTGTTCAGGGATTGGGTAACCTGGACCCAATGGGCATCCACCAATGAATAAGCATGTGGAATCCAGCTATGGGAACAGCAACAGTGGTTGAAGCCATGAGGTCCAGAAGCCAAAGAATGGATCTTACAAGGATCCAGGCGCTGAAGGAGATCAGTGTCACTTGAGCAATCATAGTTTCGGCATGTTCTGAAAGCAATGCCTGCACCCAAGTTTTGTCTAGACGGCAACTATGAGCTGAAGGCACTGGCACAGGGAGTGGAACAACTGACGAATCTGAGACAAAGTCTCCATTACTGCTTCCCTGGAAGAGGCCTTGAGGAGCTAATCATCCAAGTGAGGGAATATGTACAGCGGTTCCTGGCATAAGGCAGAAGGCACCACTGGGAAGCAATGCAGTTTGCAACTTTATTTTCATTTATATTATGCCCTTGCCCTTAAACACTTGCTAACATTTCACTCTCCCTGCTAGTAAACCCAACTCTTCTTGCTTTTGCTAGCTGCGCCTGCGAAAGCCCTGGAAGATAACATCACTTATTTACTGATTGACTTAATGAAAGGCACAGTGAGCCAGGGCTCATTTCCATCTGCGACCCAGAGGAGGGGATTCAGCAGGGAGTGAAACAACAACAACATGATAAGAACGGGTGCATGAACATGAACAATAAAATTACAGTACAAAGCAATGAATTTTAGATTGAGGGAAAAAAAAAACATGTAAAAAAGTGTGCAAGCACATTAGTTATGGGGAATCCAAGATGAGAGCTAAGGGAGCGTACAGCCAATGAATGGCAAAACATTCAGACAGAATCATTGGGCATAACATTGAAAAAGAGTGCACCGAGTTGTAAGCTATACAATACAGTAAGAGACAAGAATGGGTAACACACGTAAAACAGTGAAGTGGGGTTTGATAGGGAAAAAAGTTGTTCCAATGTGGAGAGAACAGCAAGAAGCCTAGCTGCAGGCGCCTTCTTTTGTGAAGTATGTCAACAAGTGTGGTTTGAGAGAGTACAGGGGAGAAAGACAGATGGATGGGAAGAGGGAGGCTCTTCCACAGAGTTGGAAGGCAGATAACGAAAGCAGACTGGCCTGCTACAGATTTACTGCAACGGATATGAAAGGAACGAGCAACGAATGAATGGAGAGAGTAGCAGGAAGGGATGGCAGGGTTAAGAAGAGAAGAAAGGTAAGTGGTAGCAGTGGCAAGGAAGGGAGGCATGAGACAATGTAGTGTGCCTTACGCAGACTGGAAATACAGGTTACTCACCTGTAACACGAGTTCTAGGAATGGTATATGTTGTTCATCCACACTTATTGGCAGGTTCCTTGCCACTTTAAATCTTGCCGGAAGGTCTTCAAGCTGACTCCTCCCACCCACCCAAGTGGTAAAACTCTCAGCTCCGCCCCACGACGCCAGAATTAGCCCACTGGAAGTCAGGTTGTGCGTCGAAGCCGGGAAGGTCGGGTGGGTTGTGTGGATGAACAATATATACCACTCCTAGAACTCCTGTTACAGGTAAGTAACCTGTATTTCTAGGGGACGTGGATATGTTGTTCAATCCACACTTATTGGCAGACTCCTAGCAGTTTTCCGGGAGGAGGGAGGCAAGGCGTGCACCCCCCTACTTAGGGAATAAGGACTGGAGAACCGAGGTCCCAAAACCAGCATCCCGGCGTGACTCTAAATCAATGTGGTAGTGGGTAATGAAGGTGTGCGGCGACTTCCAGGTAGCAGCCCTGCAGATTTCCTGGATAGGGACATCCCTGGAAGCAGCCACTGAAGCAGCGGTATGGTGGGTAGAATGAGCTCTTATCCCTTTGGGAGGCTCCATGCCCACCAGCCTATAGAAGTGATCTATGCAGGAGGTGACCCACCTGAATATCGTCCGCTTGGCTGCAGGTCTGCCAGGTGCGGCTTCAGCGTAGGTGACAAACAGCTGGCGAACCTCTCCCCGAACTTCAGCCACACACTCCTTATAATAAGAGAGCGCTCTTCTAGGGTCCAAAGTATTGAGCCTATATTCAGCCTCCTAGGTGTGACTGGGGTAGAACACCGGCAGAGTCAACACGTGGTTAAGGTGAAACTCCAACACCACCTTCAGAAGGAATTTCGGGTGGGGGCGCAGGACAACCTTGTCTCTGTGGAAGACCAGATAAGGAGACTCTATGGAAAGCGCCTGGAGCTCTCCCATCCTTCTGGCTGACGGAATAGCCACCAAGAAGGCGGTCTTCCATGACAGGTGAGAGATGTCACACCTGTGCATCGGTTCGAATGGCTTGCCCATGAGCTTAGCCAATACCAGCAGTAGATCCCACGGAGGTGGAGGTTCTCGCACCAGAGGGGATATGTGATCAAGGCCTTTGAAAAAGCACCCAATCACCTTCTCCTGCGCCACCGACTGCTTTCCGGTCCGCGCCTGGTAAACAGAGATGTGCCAGGTGCACCTTAAGGGTCGTCGACTGAAGCCCTAGCTGAGAAAGGGACCATAGGTAGTCCAGAATGCTGGCCAAGGAACAGGAGGAAGGGTCCAACCCCTTATCCTGACACCAAATGGAGAATCTCCTCCATCTGAAGGCACAGCATTTTCTGGTTGACTCCTTACGGGATGCCTCAACAGCATTGAGGACCTCGTCAGAAAGACCCAAGACCTGGAACTCTAACCGCTTGGGAACCAGGCCGTCAGGTGCAGGGATTGAAGGTCCGGGTGGAATACCTTCCCCTGGTTGACTGAGATCAGGTCCGGGCGGGCTGGAAGCCGTCTCGGGAGCCTGGAACTCAGGCTGAAGAGATCTGGATACCCGAACTGACGGGGCCAGTCTGGGGCTACCAGAATCACCTGCGCCATGTCCCTCCTTGCCTTGAGAAGCACCTTGTGGATCAAGGAAAATGGGGGAAAGGCACAGAAGAGGCCCGGGGTCCATGACCTCGAGAAGGCATCCTCCTGCAGCGAGCCCTGCTGAGGGGGACGGGCATGAAACCGCCTCAGCTTCGCATTCTCCCTGGAGGCAAACAGGTCCACCCGAGGTGTGCCCCAGTGTGAGAACAGATTGTGTACTACCTCCGGCAGGAAAGACCACTCGTGAGATGCAGCATCTATCCGGCTTGGGGCATCGGCCAGAGTGTTGGAGGCTCCTGCCACATGAATGGCTAGGAGATTCGCCTCCAGTCTGCCCACGAGAAACCAAGTGCGGAGACCTTCCTTGCACAGAGGTGAGGAGCGCATCCCGCCCTAGCGGTTTAGGTAGTACATGGTCGTGGTGTTGTCCGTCTGGACCTGAACCACTTGACCCCGTACAAACAGAGCGAAGGTGGTGAGGGCTAGTTGGACTGCTCAAAGCTCCAGCAGGTTGATGTGGCATCGAGACTCCTGGGGGGACCAGAGGCCGTGCGCTCTGAGCTCCCCCAGATGGGCACCCCAACCCATCAGAGAGGCGTCGGTCGTTAGAGTGACCGTCGGCTCTGGGTGGACAAACGGGATACCATCCTGCAGATGAACAGGAACGATCCACCACTGGAGAGCGTTCCATCTCCTGGGTCACCATCATTGGCTGGTCCAGAGGACTGGAGCGCTGTGACCATTGGCGGGCAAGTCCCCACTGCAGAGGACACATGTGCCAGCAGGCCCAATAGACCACGCTGGTGCAGGCCGCCATGAGGCCCAGGAAGTCCCGGGCAGGGCGTAACTGCCCAATCAGAAATGATTGGGCAAAGGAGGAAAGAACCTCGGCCCTGTCCACCGGGAGCCGTGCTCTGGCTCAAAGAGAGTCAAGCTCTGCCCCAATGAACTGAATCACCTGCGTTGGCCAAATTCCAATTTGGCCTCATTGATGAGGCGGCCAATCTGAGAGCAGACCTGGAGGGACAGATCCCTGGACCGCTCCATCTCCGACTTGGAGGAGGCTGCAATCAGCCAGTCGTCCAGGTAAGGGTACACCTGGACCCTTCGGCGCCGCAGGAATGCTGTCACCACTACCATGCATTTGGTGAAGACACTGGGAGCTGGAGAGAGGCCGAAGGGTATGGCCCAGAACTCGTAGAGGTATCCCTCCACTCTGAAGTGGAGGAATCGCTGGTGGGACGGACGGATTGGGACATGAAAGAACGCGTCCTGAAGATCCAGAGAACAGAACCACATGCCTCGTTCCAAGGATAGGATGATCTGAGCCAGAGTAACCATCCTGAAGGTTCGAGACCTTAGGAACTTGTTCAGGTCGTGGAGGTCTAAAATGGGGCACCAGCCCCCCCATCCGCTTTGGAAAGTACCTGGACACAAACCCTGAGTCTGAAGGAGGATCCGCCACCTCCCTGATCACCTCCTTCTGGAGGAGCAGGGCAATGTCGGCTCGACGGGCCCCGTAGCCCCCTGTGGGGCGACGGCTCGATAGGGTGGGGACTGCTCAAATTCCAGCGGCAGACCCTTTCCTACCACTTCAAACACCCAGCAGTCCATGGTGATATCGGACCAGGCAGAAATGAAGTGGTGAAGCCGTCCCCCAACAGGGGGAACCCGGGGAGGAGTGATGAGGTTGGGGGCGACACCCCTCAACCCATCACTGGGCTGGCTTGGCGGAAGGACCGGCCGAGGAGCCTCCTGGACCTTTCCCTCCCGGCTTCCTATTGGAGGAAGTGGCAGGCTTGGCTTTGGGGTGTCAAGTGCGAGCCTGCTGGCCCTGATGTTGATGTTGCTGGGCCAGACATGCCGCAGGGGCTGAAGGACGAAAGGGCTTACGCTGTTGCTTGCGGCCTTTGTCCTTCTGGGCAGACATGACCGAGTCCAAGGTGGCACTGGACTTCTCAATCTGTTGAAGATGCCCCTCAACCCCGGGACCGAACAAGTCGGTACCCAGGAAGGGAATGTCTGCCAGTTTGTGCTGGGTATCTGTCATGAAAGTGGAGATCCGCAGCCAAGCTCTGTGGCGCATGGCCACTGTGGCCGCTACTGATCGGGCACATGAATCAGTGATGTCCAGGGAGGTCTGGAGCTGCTGTTTGGCCACCGCCCTTACCTGATCCCGCACCTGCTTGACCGTAGTTTGGAGGTCACCCTGGAGATGTGGAATCACCTCATCCAGGGAGACCAAAAGGGCGTGTGAAAAGTGTGCCATCCGGATGGCCAAGCAGGCCTGACAAAGGCCTAGGAAGGAAGCAGCATAAACTTTCCGTCTGGAGTAGTCCAACTTCTTGGACTGTTGGACTCCTTGTCAGGAGGCTTGTCCACGTCCCGAGCATTCCCGGAATGCCGGAAAACTCTATCGGTCATAAGTCCCTCCACAGAGGGGTGCTCCCAGAAACCGGAGAGTGCATCGGTGGGGACAGCATACTTCCGAGCCATCCTGGCCGGAGGTGCTGGACAAGAAGCTGGCCGCTGACATAGCTCCAAGGCTGGACCAACAATGGCTTCGGCCACCAGGAAGGCCTCCGTGGGGGAATCCCCTTGGTTCAGTATCTCCGTGAGGGGATACTTGGCCCATTTTGAAACAGGTTCGAGCTTCATCCCAGTGGACTCTGAGATGAGCCGAAGCATTCCCAAAAACGAGAATGGGCTCTCGTCCACTGACTGACCCCCAGTGGAATCCAAGTCAAGCAGCCTGGAAAACAAGGAGGAGTTATCATCAGACTCCGAGGAGTCTACGAACAGCTGCCGAGCGCCTGAGCCACCACCACCTGTCGAGGTCAATCAGGACTGAGGGTGACCGACAACCGACGGGGCAAGCCCTGACCCAACCGAGAATCCTTGGTCGGGGCCCCAAATTTTGGTTGTGAAGGCGGGGGTTCCACCACAATGGGTGGCGCAGCCGGTTTCAGCTGAACAACCAGTGCCGGCTTTGGTTCCATCGACCACTACGAGGGGTTGTTTCAGCTGCTCCGTTGACAGCCACTTAATGACCGGGGAAGACAACGAAGTCTACCTATTCCCTGTCAAAATGAGCTACTGCCACATTAGCTCCTCGTAGCGCCGACGCAATCTGCGCCGGAGCCTATCCTCCAAAGAGGATGAAGAAGAGGATGAGCAGCGCCACCGCTTTCCATGGTGCCAAGACCGAGACCGCCGATGTCGGCAGGATCGGCTGGACCGGGAAGAGGTCTGAGACTGAGACCTTCGGTGTTTCCGAGGGTGGATCTGAGAGGGGGCAGGGGAAACCCGCTCCTCCCTCGGTTCAGGGACCTTAACCAGGGATTCCAGCACAGGAGGCATATATAAGTCCTCGGTTTCCACCGGGGGAACCGGTGAAGAAGGGTTGTCGGCTTCTCCTGTCAATAGCCCATCTGACGGGTCAAGAAAAATCTCGACTGCATCAATGGGTTCCTCGGCCGGCTGACCTGACAGGGACACCGTGATGTCAGCGACCTTAGCTGCAACCTCGACCAAAGTCGAGTGTCGACTATCCAGGGAAGGGGACCTCTCCCGCTCCCATGAACGTCGACGGTGGGACTTACCCTTGGGGTCCTTCTTTTTGGACTGAGAGGAATGTCCTGAAGGGCCTTCTCCCTTGGTGGAGAGAGAATGGCAAAGCTCCTTGAAAGAAGCTGTGTAGCGGGATTCCAAGGAGAGCGGGATAAATGCCGCAAACGAGGATGATGATGCGGCCTGGGCCGCCTCCTCCTTGAGGGCAATCATCTGCTCCAGCTGTTCCGCCAAGCCCGCAGCCGCGGACACTGCTCAACAGGCCTCCTTAGACTTAACCGGAGGATAACATTTTTTGGATCGCCCCAAGAGTAACCGGGCAGCGCGGTCCTCCAAGACTGAAGCCGAAAAGGATTTGTACAACTCACAAGCCTGTGAGTCATGGCTGAGTCCAAGGAAATAAACGCACGTGACATGCGGATCGGTCCAGGACATCTTCTGCCTACAGGGGCATCTATGAAATCCGGGAGTCGATCTGTCCATCACAGCCATAAGGAAAGATACAGACAGAAGTCTTGTAAATCTTAAAATGAGTTTCGGATTAACCGAAGAGTGTGAATCCATCCTAAAACGCAGAGCGCTAAGGAGGGAACCTGAGCTTCCAAGCAGTAAGGAAGATCTGGCGTCATGGGGCGGAGCCGAGAGTTTTACCACCCGGGTGGGTGGGAGAAGCCAGCTTGAAGACCTTCCGGCAACATTTAAAGTGGCAAGGAACCTGCCAATAAGTGTGGATTGAACAACATATCCACGTCCCTAGAAGTGCTATTATCCCACGATTACACAAACCCTGGGGTGCCTTATTGCAATTATAAAATTGTTCCTCTGACTTTTATTTTAAAAACTGAGTAATGAGGTTTAAAAAAGTTAAGTATTTCTGACCTGTGTTGTGCTGGAATAATGCATGGTCATGTGATCACAAATGCCTTAGTTTCGCTTACCCATTTTATAATTAATGGCTATAGCACTACACCGTGAAACAAGAGTTTCAGGTCCAAATCCTGCAACGACAGCAACTCGTGTGACCTTGAACAACTTACCTGTATATACTCCAGTATAAGTCAACCGCATGTACAAGTTGACCCACCCCCACCTCTTTTACATCCGATTTGAGCAATTTTGTACATATACCTCTTTTACATCTGATTTTAGCAGTTTTGTACATATGCCTCACATACAGGTTTATATATCACACTATTTCCAGTACAGTCATCCCCCACCCCCCAGCACCCAATTTTAACAGAAGAAGGCGACTGGCACAACTCACCCTCCTTCATGGCTGGCCGCCTTCTTTGTAGTTTTCAAAAGTGCTGATAGTGCTAAATTCAATATTACAAATTACCTCCCACCCTAGTAGAACCTTGCTTCCACTATCTTCCTCCCCAAAAACAGCCAATTTTGGCAAAAAGGCGACTGGCACAACCACCCCTCCACAGCCGGCTGCCATCTTTGTAGTTTTCAAAACAGCTGGCGCCTAAAAATCAAGATTACAAATTACCACCCTGCCCCATCCCTAGTAGCACCCTGCTCCCACCCACCCACCCCAACACCCAGTTTTGGCAAAGAAGATGATTGACAACCCACCCTCCTCCACAGCCAGCTGCCTTAAGAATGATTGAAAGTGTCGGTGCTTGTTCTGTCTAACAGTGAAACAGCTAATCAGCTGTTTTACTAATGAACAGAACTGATCGTGGCATTTTCATTCATTCTTAAAATGACCAGCCATGGAGGGTGAGTTGTGTCAGACGCCTCCTTTGCCAAAATTGGGATGTAGGGAAGGCGGTGAAGGTGCTACTTAGGAGTGAGGGGTGGGGGAATTTGTAATCCTAAATTTAATGCTATAAGTGCTTTTGAAAGCTACAAAGATGGTGGCCAGCCGTGGAGGAGTGTGGGTTGTGCTGGTTGCTTTCATCAGTTAAAACTGGGTGCTGGGAGGAGGGTGGGAAGAGGGTGCTACTAGGAAGGGGGCCGGGGGTAATTTGTAATCTTGCATATATGTTTCAGAAACCCAGTGCATAAGTCAACCCAGAGAAATTATAGGTAAAAGAAACTTTGTGCATAAGACAACCTCTTGTATAAGTCGAGTCCCCATTCTTTAGTGCCTATTTTTGGCACTAAAAACTCAACTAATACGTGAAAATATATATGGTAGCCCCCTCATGCTTCAGACTCTCCAAGCTAAAAAAAAAAAAAAAAAGGGTGGAGGAAGGACTCGGCTAAAAACAAATTGGTGAATCTCAGTAGGGCTGTTCTAGGTAAACAAACTCTGCAAAAAAAAAAAATAATTACGAAGAAAAAAAATCATTGTAGCTTTTTTTTTTTTTTTAAACTTTCTTTTTTGTCCTTCATCTTTATGACAAACTCACCACAGGTCTTCTTTCCATTGCTCTCCAACGCATTCCTGTAAAAGAATTCCTCCCAGCCCGCACCCTCCACTACCTTTCCTAGTCCAACCAGTCATGTTCCTTCCTACTAGTTTGCAGGCAGCAGCTTACCCCTTGTGATGAAGGCATTCAGGTCCCAGCACACTTGGAGGAGTGAGGTGTCAGATACAGGCTGTGTTCCCTGGGACGCAACGTCTTGTGACATGGGAAGATTACTCCCCCAACCTTCCCAGTGCCCACCCACAAGAGACACAGCCTTTATCAAAGTACCTTGTATTCTTAGAGGGTGTCAGGGGCAGGATCATGTCAAGCCACACTGGAAGCCACTCTCTGAGAGACAACACCACAGTACAGAACATGCGTCACTTTATGTTGTATGTACCACGCTCACTGAATCAGGGCACTGAACATCCCCTGCTGTGGGCCAATTAGTGATCATTTACCTATCTTTTGTATGCAGTATTCATCTTGTGTAGAAATTTTAAGGCTGTCAATCAAGCTGAACTAATGAGGGAGATCAGTATGATTAATTGGTCTTTTATAGATGTTATCCCTATGGTGAAGGATGCAGTTGATATAGTTTGTAGGCACTTTTACAGAGATCAAAAAAAACTTTTTCCACTTAA
The DNA here is from genome assembly GCA_016271365.2 of Neoceratodus forsteri. NCBI lineage: Eukaryota > Metazoa > Chordata > Ceratodontiformes > Ceratodontidae > Neoceratodus > Neoceratodus forsteri. The sequence goes on along the minus strand of CM057455.1, from coordinate 1,679,927,298 downwards.
ACAAAACATATTACAGCCAAAAGAAAACTACTAGATTTCGAATGAGTTGTCACTTTTGATGACACAAAGAGAGGACTACTGTATATGCTACAAAAAAATCTAATTGTGCAAAACAAAATATTTTCAGAATCAGCAGAATGAAAATCTGGGTAATCCAAAAATATATTGGACTGCTGTTAGAAACCTGATTTATCCTGTAGACAAGAAACATATTGATGCTATAAATCACAATGATCAACTTATTTCTGACCCGTCTAACACGTGTGACATACATTTTTAGATACATTTTCAGCTATGCCCAAGTACACAATTACATCTTGTGAAATTAGATCCTCTTAGTGATGTCTCTGCTTCCTTGCCTACTCCAACTACTCCGTTTTATTTCTGTGTAATTACACCTACACATGTATTAAAAATGTTGAAGTAGTTTCCCACTGATTAAAGGGCAGGTGTAGATGGACTTCAGCCTTCACAGTGGAAAAATACCACACTTGTCCCTATATTTAAATCAGGATCTACCAAATGTGTCAACAACTATCAAACTATTTCTATTTGATCTCCCTTTAGTAAGATGTCAGAAAAGCTAGTAAATGACCAGATTATTGCCTATCTCCATTTGTATAATCTCCAAGCAATAGAAAGCACGGTTTTATGCAACACCACAATAGAGGGACAGCCTTGGTCAGGTTCATGGACCACATCAGTCGAGCCATGGACAATGAAATGCTCACTGGCATGGTCTCTGTGACCTGAACAAGGCCTTCGACCTAGCTGACCATGCTTTGTTACAGACGGTGCTTAAAAATCTTGGCCTGTCCAATTCACCATGTGACTGGTTTCAGAGTTACCCGAGTATTCGGCTTTTGGTGGTGAAACTTCAGAGTTCTGCTTAAAGTGAGAGGATGTTTGCAGATGGACCGTGTGCCTCAAGGGTCAATTCCTGGATCCTTGTTATTTTTTTTTTTTTTTTAATTCTATCACATCAATCCTAAATTAGTCATGTTCAATTCTGTACACAGATGATATTAATATTTATAGAAGATCTTCATTTTTTGAGATAAATGCTGCCTTAAATCTGGACTCTGCAAATGTAAATACATGGCTTGCTCAACACCATTTATTGTTAAATAGCAAGAAAACTAAATGTATGATCTTTAAGTCAAGACCTAAATTAGCTAAAGGTCCCTCAAATCTTAGTATAATTTTGACTCTAAAGGTTTTCAAATGGAACACGCTGAACTTTTTAAATATCTGCGTATCTATCTAGACCCCAATTTAACCTTTTCTTCCCATGTCAACAACTTTCACAAGCAGGTTAATCAAACATTAGGTATTCTGTATAGACTTAAAAATTGTTCATCATCAGAAACAAGGAAATGAATTGCAATGGGATTTTACTATCACTATTTACTTACAATTTGGTTTTTGTTTTAATATTTCACAACCTGAATTAACACGTCCAGTGGTGCCGGAACGGTTTGAAAAGTGGTAGGGCCAAGGAAGTAAGGGGTAAATGTTCCCCTATTAAATATATTACCATGATAGCAAACAGTGATAGGGCCACTTATGAAAGTGGTAGGGCCATGGCCCTAGTGGCCCCCCCCCCCCGGTTCGGCACCTATGAACACGTCCCAATAGTACTTACAACAGTATCTGCCAATTTGTGTTAAATGTTCCTCACTGAATGCACCATTGTAGATTACATAAAACCTACTTGGTTGGATGACGCTGGAATATAATGGATTCTATCATTGTTGCTGTTTAGTTGCTAAGACTATTAGACTGAACCTTGATTCATCTTTATGATCTTTAGAGTATGACGAAAAATGTTAGAAATCTTACATCTGACGATAACCAACTGTTTTTTATTCCAAAAGTTACGACATCAAGCACGCATTTTCGCTTTATGCCAGTAAATGCTGGAATGATCTTCCTTTTACTGTTCCTGATGTTAAACACTCACACAATTTTTAAAGCTTGACTAAAGCGGTATTTACTTGCTAATTCTGATTGGACTTGTCTGTAATGTTCACACTGAAAAGTGCATTTTTCTATATTATCTGTACCTGCATATTGTAAGTGTTTACTGCTATAATTTGTTTTACATATTTCATCTTTATTAGCTGCCTGTAGCCGCTCCGGGGCACACCTGAAAAAGGGCCTTTGGCTACGTGTGCCAACCTGGTTAACAAATAAATGAAAATGCATTCTGGTCCACATGACTCCCTCTCTCTGGGCCCCCTGGGGATAGTGTTACAATGGCAGGAGACACCCCCTTTTTTTTTTTTAATGCAGGAGGCATCTTGAGATGCATGCCCTTCCTGCCCTAGCCGTCCAATGTGTATTGGATGCTACTTGGGGTCATCAACATAAGACGCAAGCACACCTCCCGCTGGACCAAACAGCCCCACAATTTCTTCCTAATCAAATGGAGCAATGTGAAGACTAGAATAAGAGCCTAATTACAACTACTTGCAAGGGGTTTGCTAAATAACTGTCAAATTCTCAACACACAAAAAATGGCATCTGTTAATAAAAGCATCTACTAGTTCTGTAACTGACACTAATTAGCACAGATCTCTATGTCCCTAGGTACACTATAAGCACATGGCAAGATTCAGTTCTAATTCATCCTCTGATAGTTAACAATTCTCTCTTAGTCCAGCCTGGTATGTAAAATGAATTCTGAACAGCTGAGAACATTTATTGAAAACAATAGCTTTAGGCTACAATCCCCAGGTCTACACAGCAGAAATTCTCATTAAGTACCATTGAAAGCTTAAGTTGTCAGTAAGATTCAGAGTCCCAAACCAGAACTGAAGGCATAAAGATTTCCACAGTTACTCATCCCATAATAGCAACCATTAAAACAAATTCTGGTCAGATACACCACGGCTGCATAATGAAGTTAGCGAAGTTGTGTGGAACTGTTAAGGAGGTATGGAGAAACAACACAATGATTTGTAAGTAGTAAGATTTGTTTTAGTTTCTGTTCTAAGGAAGGCATACACATTATTAGGAAAATATATGGAGGTGCACATTTTAATGGAAGGATAGGAAACAATACAGTTTTACAAAAGAACCCCAGAGCAAATGCCACTGAGGTATGTGTTATCCCGAATGATACTGGCCGGACAACCACATTTTAAAGAAAACACAACTGCACATACCCCAATGATGCAAAGCATCATGGGAAACATATGCAAATCCCCATGATGGTACAGAAAGTGGCAGTACTTCATTATAAGGACAAGTAAATGTTTTTAATACATTTACAGACAGTTACATAAACTTAATTTCCTTCATAGAATAATTTAAATTTAGTAACACTGATAGTACAAAGCAATTACTCGGACAACTTGAAAACTAGAACTACTTTATATAGTACATTGACACCCCATAAGGACCTCCTTGAAATTGAGATGCAAATGTCACCGATTTATCAGTTTCTAACAGGAATATTTTACTACCTTAAATACATTTCTTGCTTTAGTAACTGCATGGCACATCTACTGCATGACCTACTTACTTGACATTTTACATCTGTAGCTATGCAATGTACTACTGCTTACTACACCAACATCATGAACCATAAAACAAGTGACTGCCATAACTAGGGAGGCAGTATAGCACAGTGGTTTAAGGCTCTGAGCTGTAGATCTGGATTTGAATCCCACAGTCCCCACTTGCATACTGGGTGACCCTGAGCAAGTCACTTAACTTCCCTGTGCTCCCAGCTTGCCCCTGTAAACAAGCTTTCAGCTTAATGTGCCACTCCTTGTTAAACAACTGAAAGAAAAATAAACACAATATATTATTTTTCTTGCTTATTTTGCTACTACAAGCTTTGACTAATACATCTAATCCATCCATCCTTAAATGTACTTTTTAAAGCTTATGACCTAGGCAGAACTACACTTACAATCTTACAAATAGATAAATCATCAGAATAGCATTTTCATATTTCAGTAGTAGCTCCTTCCTTTGCAGGTGCACATAACACTATATGTATATATATATATATATATATATATATATCTTTTAACTTCAAAGCACTAAACCTATTCAAATGCACAAAACACACAACTTTATTCTCTTCACACATTACTGTGAAACTTCAGGTCCCAGAATAGCCAAGAAACAATTGTTAGACTTCACTCTTGCATGCCACTGTCACACCCACTTCTCATGCAAACAGCAATCAATTAGGCAAACCCTTTTCGTTTCTGTGCTATGCACTCTTACATCAGAGAGACATAAATGTTACAGAACTGCTAAAAAAACTAATTTATCAAGACTGGATTTCTGAATAAAGCCTGTCGTTTACAGTACCTAGGTAAATAATAGTTTACTGACTACAAACAATGCTACAGACATGACAATAACAAAATTTCTGTTTTACGTGGAAAACATCCATATAATGAACTTGTCATACAGGATTTGTGACCTTCTGTCTGCATGCATCTGACAAAGGACAAGGCACCTGCTTGATCCTTTTTTATCAATTTTATTTTATGCCCAACTTGCCCATACCGTTAGAGCCAAATATCGACATGCTTAGAGTTAAAAAAATAAATAAATAAATCACGTCGTCTATGTGTGTGTGTGGAGGGGGATATGCTTAGATGTACTTTCAGGCACTCCTCAATTACTTCCCCAGGCAGCTCTGATAGTCAGCTGTTCCAACATGATAGCTCCACCTCATGCCCCTCCCACATGAATTAAAAAAAAATAAGAAAAAGGTGGGGGTGGATCTTTGGGAGCTTCTCTGGTGAAGGTGGGGGGGTGGCTCTTACTCTCCCAAAAAAAAACTAATGCTGCCTCCCACTTCTCAGGATCCAGTTCCTGTACCTCCCATTTAAGAAAGAAAATAGTGCCCTGTAACCATTGACTAACATGAAAGAGTATTTATTTGAGAGCGGAAAGCATTTCTTGGAGGAGACTGAGGCGAAGGAAACTATTTACACCTTCAGTCAGTTCCACAGAGAGAAAACATTACATCATCCCTTTCATACATGCAAAATGTCTGCAGGGTCCGCCCACTGCAACGTAAAAATTAAAGACAACTGCCAAGCTATCTACAGTGGCTGTAGTTCTGTTCAACTGGGATGTATGAAGTTTGCAAGGACTCCAAATAAATGTTTTACTCCAACAGTACCTCGACTTTATTACACAGTTAAGAATCACACAAATCAGTGATGAAAGCCATTCTTTTTTTTTCCAACTTCTCTTTACACACTAGTAATTCTAGTATAGTCTGGGACTTCTTCAGGAACCCTATAGTCCTCAACTATCCAAAGTGACCCCCCCCCACTGAATGGGCCCCCACCTCCACCTGCTAAGCCTTCCCCACCTGCACTGGAGCTAAAACAGCCCCCAGGCCACCAGTAAGGATGAGTAAGTAAAAGTAAAGTAAATCTTGATTTATATAGCGCTTTTCCACAACCAAGACACTTCACATTTAAAATACGATATACAGACTTTAAATTTACACTTAAAAAATAATTATGAACTATGGATCGAAAATCTAGGAAGCTGATTGGCCGAGAGGTCTTTGAAGCCAGTGATGATATCGGGCTACATCATCACGGCTTCACAAAAAACCTCCGGCCACCAGCCTTCTCACTGACTACTGGCAGAAAACTCATCCAACCGCCAACGCATCGGTGATAAACACGCTGCTTGAGCAGCACCAAGCCATGGGAAAACCATGGGCACAACAACATACAATTAAAACTGCTACTCCATCAATAATCCTGAAACAGACCACAGGATGTCTTTTTCTTTTTTCCCTATCGCACCATTCCACAGATCCCGCACTCCTCTTCAGGCAAAGCAGCAGAATACAAACTGTGGCATAGAGCGCCTGTTCATAAATCCACTTGCCGTTTCTTCAATTCACCACAAACACTCCTGTGACCCTGCTGGTACCAACCTATGTATTTTTGGCAGCCTAAGTTACTGCCACAACCCAATCTGCTATTTATTTATAAACTGACGCTTCTTTAAAACAAAGTGTGTGGTTTTACCATTTCCATCTCTCTCTCTCTTATAAGAAGCACGCACTCGGCTGCCTGCTTACCATACACAGTAGCGCTCACAGGTACGACTTTCTAACGGCTATTTTAAATCCTTTTTCAAGAGTTCACCTGTATTTATTAGCTGCTAGCATCGACTGAAATGGTGTCTCTTCTTGATCTAGTTGGAAGACCGGAAACCTCCCTCCTATACAGTCCGCTCCCTTTCAAACTGTGACCTCTACCCTTTGTAATGGCTTCAATGACATGTTAAAAAATATAAATCATATGCGTTTTCAGACAGCTCGTTGCAACGGTCTCATCTCCCAAACAAACCTCAAGTATAAAACAACTGGCTCCTGACTACTCTATGCAGTGCTGCCAGAGGAAAACATTAGTTTACAACTACACCTCCTCCAGAGCAGCGCCACCTGCTCTCCAGAGCCCTCCAGGAACTATTTTCTTAAAAGGTACTCCAACGCACCAAAAAAATTCACACCTTCAGGTTTTAAAAGTTGTATTTTTTTTTTTTTTATTTGTTCGCTGATAAAATTTCTACCCAGTTCATAATAGCAATAATGCACTCCAGGGTGTGGTATATCATGGGACATCATCACTTCTAGGGTCGTTGGACGCACTCTGCCTGCGGCCTCGTGCCCAACCACCCGAGGCATGAAGATATCCCATGATATACCACACCCCATCATGCATTATTGCTTAAATATAACAATGAATTTAAAATTTGTCTGGGAAGGCTAAATTAAAAACATATGTCTTCAATTCAGTTTTAAATCTGTCGACGGTCTAGCATTCTCTTGACTGACAAGGTAAAGAATTCCAAAGGGTAGGTGCCACAAAAGAAAAAGCACATGCACCAGATATTTTTAAACGAACCCTGGGAATCTCCAGCAATCCCTCGTCGGTGGATCAGAAAGGACAGAGGGGGCAGTAGGGAGTCAGGGGATCTTGCAGGTAGCTGGGTTCCTGCTCGTGTAGGGCTTTAAAGGTTAGCAAGCTGACCTTAAAGGTGATCCACCACTGAACAGGCAGCTAGTACAGTCCACGCAGCACAGGCGTAATATGACTGGCCCTCGATGTACCAGTCAGAAGCCTGGCTGCAGCATTCTGTACTAGCTGCAAGCGATGGATATCAACCCCGGGAAGCCCTAGGTAGAGGGCACTGCAGTTGTCAAGGCAGGTGGTGACGAACACGTAGACCAATACTGAAAGGTTATCTGGGGGAACCAGGTGTTTCACCTGGGTGATATTCCTCAGATGGTAAAATGAGGAATTAACCACAGCCGACACCTGAGATTTCAGGGTCAGACCGTCATCAAAAATAACACCCATGTCACGTACCCGGTTTGAAGTGGTGAGCTGAACACAATCAAGCCATAAGCCTGACGTCTGCCCAGCCCCCATACCGACAGCTGGACGACCTGGGTCCACAACCAACACTTAGGTCTCGTCGGGATTCAGTCTCAGCCAGCTGGTGCTCATCCAGTCCTTGATCTCGGCAAGGCAGTGGTTTACTGATTGCATCAACCTATCCAGGTAGAATGGACATATACAGCTGAGTTGAGGATCTGGTAAAGAAAGGGGATGGAAGACCCCGATGGAGAGACCAAAACAAACATGGGGAAGGTATATGACAACTTCTCATCTATTTTCTGCTGATATTCACCTAACACCCCACCCAAGGATGTCATGACAAAGGCTTCAGAACATTCAAAGCAATGGCAAAGCCCCACCACTACTATCCTTCCTGCCATGCAAGTGCTCTCAGCTGCACAGTCGCCTGTGGTTAACATAACTGGCAGTACTCTACCAGGAGCCAGAGAATGGAGATCATCCTGTAGGACAATACCATGACCCCCCTCCTGCCAGCCTACACAATGTCTCAGGCACAGGACGCTACCATTGAAAACACCCTACTACACAATCATTTTTATAGATTTATAAAGACAGATGGTATAGGTTACAGATTTTTAAGGATCACACACTGTCCTCACTATTAAAGCAGCACATCTCCATTCCCATTGTAGCACAGACAGCAAACTGGGCTCAGCCGATCAGCATCATCACAGCTAAACCAGAAGATTTGAAATGGAACCACAGTGTTTCTCCAGAAACAAGCAGAAATAGGCACAAAATAAAAATGATTCATTCATTCATATTTACAGCTTGCATCAGTGACAGCAGCAGGGACGTCTGTCAGGTCAGGATACTACCTATCAGCCACAGAAAGAGTTATATAGTGTATGGCAGAACGTTGTTCTCACCAGAAATCCAGCCTTTCAAAAAAGGCTGTTCTGCCACAGTCAGCAAAATGAATGATGTACTGACCATACGTGCAGAACAGCGCTCCATTCATTTAGATTCGAAAACTCAAGCTGCGGGTTGAAATACTTGACAGAAAACCACCGCGTTTCAACATTAATCACAACAGCCTGATAAAACTAACAGGGCGTTTTTCTGAAATGGGCACTGTTCATTTAAATGCAGGATCAACCAGATAATGTATTTTACTTACATTTTTCTCTGCCTCAGGATAGTAAATTTTTCTCGCTAAGCGAGAGGTCAGGCCACCATGTTTTTTTTTTTTTTTTCTAAATCCTGCCCACAGCAGAGCGGCAACCAATGGGCATGTGCGCTGATACGTTATGGACATCCAGTCCCTAGCAACCACCCAACTCCATCTCCTAGCAAGGGGAGACACCAATTTCTTTATCCACGATGTAAATACAGTCTGGAAGCCTAAAAATATTTAAAAAATAATTTGAGGGGCACCATACACTATAAAAAAATACAGGATGGGTAACCCCACGCAGAACCGTATGTTCTGCCACCTCAGGATCTGATTCCCAAGGACCTCTCAAGCTTCGCTCTCTCGAGGTCACAAGGAATCAGACCCCTCTGTGGCAGAACACACTGGTTCTGCATGGTTACCCATCCTGTATTCTCTATGTTCATGCTTTTTCCCCTTTAATATGAAGTTATGGAGCATTATGTAATGCCAGTGTCCTGGACACCACTCCCTCCTTCAGTAAACATGTCCGGCAATTCAGCATTGCTGTTCCGAGAGGAATGTTGCTGTCATATATAATGTTTTCCTCGTTTGCCTGCATATAGTTACCGTACTACACATTTCCCATTTAGCACTTTGAGATACTTTATGTATGTCAAGTGCTGTATAAAACCTAAATTTATTTTATTCTATTCTATTTTTGTTGTTATTATTATAAATTATTTACTCAGTATAGCCCTGCTGAGGTACATCTCGTTTTCAGTACGGTCCTGCTTCTACCCATTTCCTCACATGGGTAAACTGGAGAACTGAAAGAGTACGTCATTTACTCAAGCTAACAGCACATGAACCTGTGATCTTCTAGTTGCCAAGATGGTGCTCTAACTACAGACCCCACCCCCTCCAGTGCCTTAACTATGGTAAGTACAGCTGGTAAAAAAAATTTATCCACAAAAGGTCTACAAACATACATAGTTACAGTTAATGTTTACAGACAAAAACGGTCTAAAAGAACCCTTTTTAACAGTCCACATGCTCTCACAGGACTAATCTTTGCAAGTTGTATTGTATATCCACGTGTCTGTCTTTTAAAACTGTCTAGCTTTTCAGATTAGCGGGTCAGCTCTTCAGGTTAGTGGGCGGTATCCTCCGACGTTTAAAGAGACCTTTCCCTTCTGGTGGGCTCCAAGAAACCAAATACGTTATCTCAGTATTCAGGTCTCCACAGATCTGTCTAAACTCTTCTCCCTTAATTACGTGAAGTTGAGGGAAGCCCTACAGTCAGACCAGGCTAGATGGTGTCTGCTACCCTTATCTCCGTTGGGACGGGTGGACACGGTGAAAATAAATGTTTGCCATGTCTCCTTTTTCTCTTCCAGTGCTTGCCCCTGCATGTCTCACCCTCTTTCTGGAGTAAGCTTACTAGGGGACTACAGCAGTTTATGTGAAACCACAAACATCCTAGGGTGGCATGGCAGCTGCTGCATCTTCTCAAAGAGAAGGGCCTGGCCCTCCCAGATTTACAACTTTATCGTCTGGCAGCTCAAATGACTGCGGTCTTTACTTGGGCTAAGCAATGGGTATTTTCCAATGGCATCAGACTGAAAATGTGGAAGCAAGTGGTCAACCTTTGTTCACCTTGGCCCTCACTGCAGTCACCTCAGAATACAGGAGTAATACTGGGAGCAGGTGGGTTAGGCATGAAATTTATATATTATCCAAGGTCAGGAAGATCACTTCCACCCCACTGGGCTAGGCCCTCTCTCCCAGATATGCTAGAACTCAGAATCCCCCCTTCCACCTTAGATCCAGGGTATGCCAGATGAGAAAGACAAGGGACAAATGAAAATTACGTACCTACCGTAATTCTTGATCTTTCTGTGTATCTTCACCATTCATCACTAGTGGGTATAGCCCTCCAGAGCTAGGACCCTGCGGAAGACTTTTTTTTTCTAGGGGTGGAGTCGAAGGGGCGGCACCACCTTAGAGGCTGATGTACTACATGGCGCTTGAGGGTTGACAGTTATCTGTCGCTGACTCCGCCCCAACCTCAGTTCTGCAACACCGGAGAGAGAGGAAGAAAGTCGTGGAGGGGTGGGGCAAGAGAGCCCAAGGGATACACAAAAGGAAAGGATATAAGAACCAAAAAGAATAAAACGACAGAGATGACAGACAGAGAAAATGACTAAATTTAGGGATTGGGAGGACCCCAATCTCTGGAAAGGAGGAGGGAAGGGAGGGGAGGAGGGAGGGAAGAAAGAAGGAGGAGGAAAAGAAGAAACAATTTAGTGGAAGACAGGACTACGCTCCCTGACTCTATGGGCCTGGTCCAAACAGTCTGCCCATTTAGAGAGGCAGAAGACAGCCTAGGAGGCAACTTGGCTAAGGGAACAACACGGTTGTCAAGGAGTAACCAATTTTAGGATAAGAGATCCAGGCAGACAAGAGGCAAGCCCAGAAAGGGCAGCAGCAAGACTCTCACAGGGCCAGCAGCTGAGAAGAAAGAAGTCCAGGAGCCAAGAGTGTGTCTCCCCCCCTCAAAAAAAAAGCAAAAGAGAGAACTCCAGGGAACAAACCCTAACATATAAATATAAAAGGGATTAGTCCCAAAGGACATAAGAAAACAAGCATACTAGAGGTCTAGAGGAGAGGAGGGGGAAGGTCTCAGTCCCACCATCCCAGCCCTGAACAAGGGAATGGGGAGGCCACTAAAAGTGAGGGAGAAGAGGAAACCCCCCCTCTATCCAAGACCCCGGGGAGATGCTCCTCCCTGTGTGCCTCCAGGGTCTCCTCCCTCCTGGCCGCAAGGGAAGGAGAGAGGGGAGAGTGCAAACATCAGGGAGAGACACAGGGGGAAGGGGAAGCCCAGAGACTGAGGCCCAAGGGAGAAAGTGGGTGGGATTTAGTGATGAATGGTGAAGATACACAGAAAGATCAAGAATTACGGTAGGTACATAATTTTCATATCTTATCTGTATCAGTCTTCACCATTCATCACTAGTGAGTGAGTACCGAGCCCCCCGAAGGGGGCCCGATACGTTCCTAAGGGACTAAGTCCCTTAGCCTCCAGTGGGGGAAACAGCAGAGGAGTGAACCTTATGGGCCTGGAGAGGCCAGAGACTGGTCTGGGTAAGATGGAGAACTCGCAGTGGGAGAGGGAAGGTGCCCCAAAAGCTGCCATCTCACCCTAAGGTAGAAGAGGTGGGTTCTCCGGAAGGTGGAGGAAATTACCCTACGCCGGGCCAGGGGTGCCAACCGGGATAGGCGAAGCCATGCCGTCTGCCTAGTGCAGACTGCTGTCCCTACAATCCTGGAGGCTACCTCGTTGGCATCATAAGATGCCCTAGCTTGGTGCCTTGCTAGCTCCAGGCCCCGAGCAGAGAGGGTGATGGCCTGCCTGGTTTCCTCCGTATTAGGCACTGAGGATAGGAGTTGTCCCAGCCTCGACCACAAGAACCTATCATAGGAAGCATAGTGGGCTTGATGAGAAGCATTGGAAAGGAGAAGCCATGCCAAGTGGAAGGTCCTCCTCCCTCAGAAGTAAAAATCTGCAGAGTCTGAGTCTGGGGGCCAGTCAAGGTGAGGGGTGCGAAGCCTAGGGGGAGTGTCCAGCTGGGTCAGACCCTAAACGGGGTGAGGCATGTGCCCTGGAGACTCCAGGGGAGTGCAACACCACTGGTGCAGATCCCTTGGGGCTGGAATGGTGGAGAAGGGATGCTGCCAGAGCCGAAGTGACGTTTCCCAGAAGGGGACAGGCCAGGCGAGAACCACCAGGTTGGCCGCACTGTATTCACCTAGGAAGGTGCATGTCACTTGGTCATGATTGCCTTCAGAGGATGGGGTAAGATGGAGCTCATCCAGCATCCTCGTGAGGAAGCGCTAATACACTGTGAGTTCAGATGCTGGGGAGATGTAGACAGAAGATTCCTCTCCCGGGGGGGGGGTGAAGAGGTGGACGAGTCCAGTAATTCAGGGTCAGGCTGCGCGGGAGCGCAGTGAAACACCTGCTCGTCCATGGTCCTAAGGTAGGAGGGGAAATGTGCAGCTGAACCCCTGAACTGCTCCCAGGTCAGAGGTCCCCTAGGACCGGGAATACCTGGGAGAGAAGGAGATGGAGACAGAGGTAAGAGAGCCAAACTCCTAGCGGGAGGAGCGCGTCCTCTGCCCGGGCAGGGGGGGCCTAGTGGAGGCTCCCAACAGTGAGGGAGACCCGGAGACCCCAGCAGCTAACAACCGTTCAACCAGGTTGAAACGGCTGGAGCTGTGCTCAAGGGAACAATCCCCCCTACGAGGCGACCGGGACCGTGTGAGCCCAGAAGGACAGTCCCTGACCTCCAAAGTAGAGGTCCTGCTCAAGGAGAGAAGGGGGAAGGTGAGGATCCACACTACGGCTCCTCCCCGAAACACAGGCGGGTCCCAGGGAGGGGCCGCTGTGCCGAACCCAGGCCCCTCGACCCAACAGACTCCGAAAGAGCCCTCTTCATCAATACCACTAGCCTAGGCAGCTAACAACGTTGGGTGGATTCCAAAGAGACCACCCAGGGAGTAGCGCCCTCCTTGGGTGCCCCAGGCTGTCCCAAACTTAGACTGTCCAGGCACACCAAGGAAGGGTGTGCCCCAGCTGAAGGGGCAGACAACCCGACGACTCCGGGCTGTGCAGCAGTGGCCACCTGAACCACTGCTGGCTGGTCAGTACCACTGACCCCAGAATCAGACAGAATTGTCAGACACAAAGAGAGAGGCCAATTGGGGGACAAAGTAGTAAACATGGAGGGGTCGGAGGATTCCGAGGAATCCGAGAGCCAATTTTGTCTGGCCCTGCTGATTTGTTTACTTTTAACTTGCTTAATCTTTTAAAGAAGTTCTTCATGTGTTACTGTGATGTTTGTTACATACTCTGTGTCCTGACTCTTTCCAATGATTTGGTAATTTATTATTATTATATGTTTGAGCAGAAGTATGTATTGAATTCCTTGGCTAATTCAAGTATCATCCTCAATCTCCTTATTGTTAATCACAAATGGCCCCAATGTTTTTCCTGTTTGCTTTTCAGCATTTATATATGCATATAATTGTTTATAACTATCTTTGAAATGTACTGCTAGATTTATTTCCCCTTTTAATTTTTCTTTCCTCATCAGCTTTTTTTTTTTTTTTTTTCTTGCTCCCTCCCAGCTCCAGACAGGCCTCTCCTTCAGACTACCTACACAATCCGATCCGCACTGCCTCGAATCAGCCACCTCTTCACCCCCATATTTGCAGCTCCCAGGATGACCCCCAGACGTAATCCTTCGCCGGGTGGGTCCCCCCACCTCAGAGGGGGACGGCGCCAGTGGGGCAGCCAGCACCAAACTTGTTCCGGGTGCTGCTGGGGATGGTGCATGCACTGTCCTCTGACTCGCAGCAACGGGAGCTGGCAACCGTCATCCAGTCGACTATGGGGCTCTTTTACCATTTGTTCCCTGTGGATTGTGGTGTGCCACGAAGATAAGGCTGACGCCAACGTTCACCACGCCTCCTTAGTATCTGGCACCCCATGCACTGCTGTACCCCCAGCTTCTGCTAGGGGTCAGCAATCGCCAGGTCGTGTCCCCGCCCTCCCTTTGAGAGAAGGTGAGCCGTCAGCCGTCGCTCAAGCCCCTTCAACCTGCCCGGCTCTCCAGCACCCGAGTCCGCTCCCGAACCCGAGTTTCATCGCGTTGAAATCCAACTGCTACGCCGACGGGCCAGGTTTTTTTTGTTTTTTTTTTAGATATACCTTAGATCGGTTTCAGGTGTTCTATTTCTCTTCAATTTGTGGTACGGCCCCTTTTTCCCCTACTGCAGTTCTAGAATTTTTGCTGTCATTCATTGTTGTGATTTCCCCGTTGTTACATATATTTTCCTTGTTTGAATAAAATAGGGGAAAATAAGGGTCAAGAGAGGGCAAACTGAGGGGAAGGCAGATTGGGGAGAGCGGGCAGGGTCGGTAGCTGATGCTGAGGACCCTGCATTATTTAGCAGACTCGACAGACCTAATGGCCGTGTTCTGCTGACTCAGTTACATGTCGAATATAATTAGATTCGAAACTTTTGATTTTCACTTTCAGTATTTCCCACTGTTTTTCAGTAGTCCGATTTTCAAAATCTATTTGCCATTTCCATTTAGATTATTGTAGTCTAATTGTTTAGAAATCTATAAAGATTGTATATCCTGTTTCTGTTATAAATTTCCTATTTATTATGAAGCTCACCATATTATGACCACTGTTTCCAAGGGGTTCTCTTGGGCAACATTTTATAACTGTCGTGTTTGTTGCTGACAGAACTAAGTCAAGTATTGAGTCACCTCTTGACAGGTTATTACTATGTTGTTTGAAATTGTGTCGTACACATAATTTTAAGAATTGCTTTTCACTGTTTCATAAGTACTATTTTTTCAGTCTATGCCTGGCATATTTAGATTACCCAGTAATATGATTTCTTTATGTAAACATCTTTGAAATATGAATGAATTCCAAATGCTTTTAAATTTTTTTGTATTAGGTGGTCTGTATATCAGAACTAAATTTGTAGCACCGTTATTCTTTATTTCTAAAGCAATAATTTCTAACTCTCCGTGTCCCAAGTTACTCTGTTTGTAATTTATGTCTCACTTAACAGACTGCAATACCTCCCCATTTCTAAGTTCCTCTGTCCTTTCTGTACAAGTTATATCCTCGTAATTCTTTAGATCAATTATCTTCTTTTGTCCACCAAGCCTCTGTGATGGCAACAATGTCTATATCTTTCGTTAATGTCACAGCTTCTAGTAAGTTTATTTTTCTATTCATGCTCCTAGCATTGATGAGTAGGTATTTGAGGTTGACTTAGTTCGATCATGTGTTTTACCTACTGGGATTAGTTCATTTGATCTCATATTTCTTACATATAGTATGGCTGTAACTGATCCCCCACTGAAAAAAATTCCAACTTCCAATAAATGTGTAGCCTTCTTTCTTAGCCCAGTTTCACAGTCAGGAATTAATTTGTTTTTATTTAGGGTTGCATGGATACCTAAATTCTACCAGATACCGGATTTCAGATAATTAATAATGCTATCCGGATCGGGTCTGGTTTTTAATCGGGTCGGACAGCAGTACAGAAAAAAAAAAATAGTGTTTCCCTTTAATCAATTTAATTTAATATAGTGTTAAAATACATAAAGTATTGCAAGAAGGTGGCCCCCATACATAAAATAAAACAATAGCCATATACTGCAACGCTCAAATTTTCATTTGTATCCTAAATCATGATGCAAATTCCACTATGTTGTGTTTTAAAAATATAAGCATATTGGTGTTTTCCGGTGACAGTCGAGATCGTTGATCTATGATGATGTCTCCAGCAGGGCTAAAGACACGATCGCTTGGGACACTGGTCGGTGGTGCTGACAGAAATCTTTACCACTTTTTAACAGAAACACCGCGACTTATGTATGCAGGGTGCCGAAACAAAGTGCATTTTGCTTTTGAATCCCTCTCCATTTCTAAGGTAAAATATTTCCATATCAAACTTTTTTGTGCCATAGTGAACAATTTTATATTTACTGCAGATGAATCAGTGGCGGTTTAGTGTTTATGTCACCAATTGCAAGGATTTAGCTATTAATGTAGATTAACCAAACACTGCCTGTACTGTGAGAAGTACAGCGTGTAAATCAGTGGTGATTCAGAGTTGTATTATCTCAATAATCTCACACACACACACACACACACACACACACACTGCCTGTACTTGTACAACTTGAAAAATGAATCCCAGTTTCTGTCACCACTAAAAGGATTTAACTTTAAACTAATATAAAACTTTCCGTTCAGTATGTCAGCACTTACACAAGTTATCAGCATTCTGACCGAAGGGAGTCAAGCTCTCCCCTCTACTCTGAGTAACCGTTCAGTGGTGGTTCAGCATTATGGGTGGCAGTGTAGGAGAAGAAGGAGGAAAGGTAATAAATTAAAACTTTATATTTCAAGGCAGGTTACAGGCAGTAAAGCTGCAGTATGCAGCAGTCTCCCACTGGCAGTCAGCGTGCTCTTGTCATCTGTGCTGCAGTGCTGTATAACGAAGTGCATTAGAACCACATTTTATAGATCACAGCGGTAGTGAGTGCAACGTCATTAAAACGAGACAATGCGGGGGCATGGCCTGGCAGCAGAGTGGAGCAGACGCTTTCCTGTATAGCTCCCAGGGATTAGAGCCAAAAAGATATTAAAAATGTTTTAATCTTCATAATCCAGATCGCCTGACAAGATCTCAACTTCTTGTTGTTGAGTCAGCTGTAAATATGGGCAAACAAAAAGCACCTCATCCTCAGCCGAATTGTTTAAGCCAAAGACGACGACACGGGGAGGTGGGCTGCAGCAGTCAGAAGGAGCCTGCAGTGTTAGTAACTCTGGGACCGAGGCGGTGTCCCTGGGCACAGTTAATTCCACACTGGCCCAACTGGTGAAAACTGTGAGGGACAAGGACAAAAAATTAGATGTCCTTACTCCCCGAGTACGTGCGCTTGAGACCCAGGTGGACGAATGTGAATGATCAGTACAGTGTGCTGAGGGGCCCTTTCTTAAGTTAGCAGATGTAACCCATAAACTTCTGAAGGAGAACTCATTGCTTCGACAGCGCTTGGAGAACGTAGAGAATCTGGCAAGGGAGCGCAACGTACGAATTATCGGGCTGCCGGAGCAGTGTGAAGGAGAGGATCCCCTTTTCTTTGCTCTAGTGATGCTACCAAAAGTACTGGGCCTATCAGACGATGATCCTCCCTTGGCGCTAGAAAAAGCATACTGAATCACTCCCCAGCACGCAGGGCCTAATGTTACCAGACCCTGCACCTTTCTGGTGGTTTGCACCAGGGTAGGAGTTTGGAATCAGATCCTAGCAGTCACAAAGCGCAAGTGACACCTGTGCTACAGGGATGCTGACTCGTCTCTGTTCCCCGATCTCTCTTACTCAACTAGACAACACCAGAAAGCCTTTGACTGGGTGAGAAGTAAGTTGACGTCCTTGAAAATATCGCACCAACTTCTCCTGCCTGCTAAATTAAAAGTACAATGGAAAGGACACACATACCTCTTCAATGACCCATCGGAGGAGTGTTTGTGGGGCTCCAGCAGGACACCTTCCCCACTACACCACGAGCATTCACTTTAGTAACATCTAATTGACCAGGCACTTTCTGAGAGCTTGAGACAGGAACAGGATATCACACATGATGACTGTTTCTCTCCCCCGACCACTGTAATATTTAAACACGGAAACGAGAGGGGAAAAGAGGAGGAGGTTTTTCACTGAGAGGGTGGTGGACCCTTGGAATGCACTGCCTGGCGAGCTGGTTCAGAGATCCACAGTGGAGGGCTTCAAGAGAGGGTGGGACAGACACAGAAAGTGGATGTATCAGATGATGGCCTGGCCCAGGGGGGTGGGGATGGATGATAGGGGTTTCTGGAACACAAGGGGGGCGCCTCGGTACCCAACTAGGGATCTGAGGTTCGAGCAGACTCGATAGACCGTAAGGCCTAATCTGCTGGCAATTAGTATGTTAGTAAATTAAGAGCTTAAATTTAATCCCACACGGCAAGAAGCAGGCTGCATGTTACTGGAGAGAAAGAAAGTTCTATCTCTGAAATCTACATGTCACATGGGGCACTCTGTTAATATAACAGCAACCCAAATGAAATCATGTGTTTTAGAATCAAGACTTTGAAACCCAGCAGTGGAAGTTTAAGATAAAAGCTAGAATCAAGATAAACAGTAAGTTCATCGGGACCTTGTGAGTCGGTCCTGTTATATAAAAATCACTGGTCTTCAAAAGTAATTATTTTTCAGAGCGAAAACAAAGACAAAGAGCATGGGCAGACTATAAGCAGACTATCAAGAAGCACTAAATGATACATTAGATAATAACTTAAGGAAGCACACTATTTAAAGAATAAGGGGGATTGTAGAGAATTGATAATCGATAAACGTATATATATATTTTTTTATCAAAGTGCCTACAGTGAGTTTGAAATTCCAAAATAAGAAGGGATATAAAGTTTTGAAAACATAAGGTAAATGATTTATTTCAATACACTGTTGGAAGAGACTGGGGTTGGTTAGCAAATTAAGCTAATAGGAGCATTTTTGTTGACATGTAGCACTCGTTTAGAATGCCATAAGTACTATGGGTTCTTTAAATAACTTATATTATAAGCAAGAAAACATTAAGGCAAATGTATTTCTGTTGGTGCCATACAGGAAAACAATTTTTATTTATTTTTATGAAAGACTGGATAAAATTTAAAGACTGGAATCAATATATCTTGTCTAATTATGAATACTAAGTGTGTTGTATTATTTTGAGGATAAAAAAATATTTATAATATAGTTTCTGAAGCTATAAATAGCATGTTTACAACTGTGTGCAGAGAATGTTGACAAAATTCTGTATTCTGTACCTTTTTACCAAAATTTTTTTATTATGTTTTGACATTAGCAACACAGCAAGGGACTGAAGAAGTGGCTTTGACCATGAAACTGCTGCCCGATTTCTGTTTTTTGCGAGAAGGAAATACAATAAAACAAAAAAGACAAAGACAAACAGTGATGTTCATCCCATTTTTAATTTGATTTGTACAATTAGTGCTAGTGGATGACCCAATTTATAGAAGTAATTAGAACAGGCATCCTGAAATCACTTTGTGTAACAAGTAAGCTTCCGGAGAGGATCGAGGGGGAAAAGATGGAGAACGAGGACAATTCATTGGATGATCGGGCCCTGTTAGATGATGATTGAAAAAGTGAGGGACAGCGACTACTCTGCAGCGATTCCTACAGGGGTGCCCTTGGAACTCTAACTAAACTGTTTAAAGTTTGATTTTTGCACCTCTGTTCATGGCTGACTAGCTTTATGTTGGATCCTATCACTGTGTGCCTAATAGATATTCTATGGTGTGATGTTTATAATCACATCTTCTTTTGCAGGTTTGACGTTCGTGAGGCTCCTTTAAAGAGAACTAACTTGCTCTCCTGGACATTTAAAATGGGCTCATCCTTGGGAATTAAAAATTATTGACTGGATAGTAGTTTATTAACATAGCGGGATATTCTGGGCTGGTTGCCTAACTGTTAAAATATGGCATTACTCTTGATGTCATTCTGCTTATCCCCTGGCAGTGCTCTAGGCTGCTATAGACTGTTTTATATATGTTCATCCTGTTCAAAGTAAAATATGGTATTTCGGCCGGCCCAGTGGCGCTGAGGGTTGAGGTGCTGGTCGCTACACCTCGCGCCACGCCGGCGACCCGTGTTCGGGAACGAGCACGGATTGTCGGTATCGGCGGGAGGAGATGGATCGGCGTCCGGAGGACTGCTCTCCATCTCGGGGTGAGATCGAGCGGCGGTGCTTGCCTGACCCTAGCGGAGGCTGGGGATACGACAACCTGCGCGCAGGGGACAGGGGAGGTGGGGCGTGGCAGGCGCCTGACTAGGTGCTTGCAGGGGCGTGCGTGTACTCAGTCGCCGGCGTCATTACCGCCATACCCGTCGGGAGAAAAGTCGGGGGAAAAATGGAGCTGCAGCACAGCGTCGTTCCCGTCGCCATTTCGGAGGGCGCCTCCCTGGCATGGACCCGTTCTGGTGGGTTGAGTCGCTCCCCACCACCCTGCTGCAAGGTGCTGAAGGAGGGGTCTCATGTCCAGGGATGGCGCGGAAGAAGCAGCGAAGTAGAGGGCTCCTGAGGAAAATAAATAAATAAATAAAATATGGTATTTCCCAATGCTGTAACTAAGGGAGGCTGTGCTGTGATGCCTTAGTAAGTGGATGTTACTGGAAAATTGAATCCTGTATTTCTCTGTGGAAATTCTTTGTAAATTTTTGTTGAAACTTATAAATAAATAATTAAAAAAAAAACCACAAGACAATCCAACCTGGTTTTTGTAAATGCTATCCGGACGAACTGGATCTGGGATAACAGCTTGATATCCGGTCAGATACAAAAACCGGGTCGGATATCCATCCATCCCTATTTTTATTGCTCAATGTCTACGAGATCTTACTCTTGGGGCTGGAAAAAAAATTACTCACCTTAGAAATTTTGTTTCTTCTAGTGGAGTCTTGCTGTATTCTGACTATTGCAGTTAGGTCCTGCCTTTCAACTGCCCTGGAGAACAAAGGGTTAACTTTTCTATGCCTTGCATAGAACGTTCATCACTAGCTTGGTTGAAGCCCGTCTGTTGTTGTTTAAACTGCAACCGTCAGATCTTTACGAGCAAAAACTCCCTAGGTGTTCTGTGTGGAAAAGGAAAATTACGTACCTACCGTAATTCTTGATCTTCTCTTGTATCTTCACCATTCATTACTTCCTGGGTGTAAGCCGGAGGCGCGCACCCGTCACGGGAGCTTTTTTTTTTTTAAAGTTAGCCTAACGGCCCCGCCCTCGAGAGCGACGCCGCGCCACAAGCGCGAGGGCGGCCGTTAGTAGGATCGACTCTCCTCCAACTTCGGTTTCTGTGAGCCGGAGAGGCAAAAGTGAAAGCAGAAAATATGAATAGCGAGGCAAGATAGCCGGGGATAGCAAAAGCAAGGAAGAATGAACTGAAAAAGGAATAAGCCGATGGAGGAAGGACAGAGAGATAAGAACATCCTAGCCTAGGGACTGCAGGGCCTCCTTACCTGGGCGACTCTAGGAGGAGAGATGAGTAAGGAAATGAGAAAACAGAAGAAGAAGGAGAAAGAGAAGAGAGAGATGGGATGTTGAAGGGACCAGAATGCCCAACGAGCATAGTTAGCTTGTAGCTGAAGGATCGACTAAAGGGGAAGCAAGAATCCCCGGAGATAGAGCTACAGAAGAGAAGGTTCACGAACCCGCTAGACAGACTCAGGAGGGCATAGTCCTCATCTTCAACATGCCATTGTTCTTGATACCCACCTCGGGCTGCTGGCAGGAAGGCCTTTAACTGGAGGACAGCCGAGGAGGAAGAATAAACCCAGGCAGCATGAGAGCGTGCTCAGGGGTTTAGAAATGGAAAATGTAAGCCTTTCAGGCGTTTCAAGATAGAAATGGGACTCAGACTGACTGGCTAAGGCAAGTCAAGGCTTAGGCTGGCTAGGATTGGATATGGTCAGCAATGTTCTACTGTAAAAATTGTCCAAGAGGACACTTAAAGGGAGAAACCAATAGCAAAACAGCGAGAAGGATAGCCTACCTTCTCATTTGCCTTCTTGTTTGTTTTCCTTTTTTTTTTTTTTTTTTTTTTTTAAACTAGATGCATGACCCAGATACCAAGATGCCTATAGCAGTCGAAGAGAGTTCCCTCAGCATTTTTTTTTTTTTTTTTGGCAAAAAGAAGAAAGGAATAGACGTACTCGTTCCTCTGCTCTGTAAGGCAAGAACAGAGGGGGGGATTAGATTCCAGGGCAACTATCTGGACACGGGATTGCAGGATCAAAACTGAATAGCCTGAGCCAGGCCAAAAAACCCCAGAGGTATCTTGCCAGAAGAATAGCAAGAGATAGTTGTGCAGTCTGATCGCCAATGCAATCCACGAGATGGCCCATGAATCTTAGAGTAAGTAATTTCTCTGGAAATTTAGAACCCCCCTCAAAGAAAGATCTTTTTTTTTTTTTTTTTTTTTGGAAAAATTAGGCAATTTTTCCTATATTTTATATAAATGCAGAGAGAGGAAGAGACGGGAGGTGGAGAAGCCACAGGAAGAGGCCACTGAGGGGATGGTGGGCGGGTGTAAGTAATGAATGGTGAAGATACAAGAGAAGCTCAAGAATTACGGTAGGAGCGTAATTTTACTATCTTCCCTTGTCAATCTTCACCATTCATTCTCCTGAGTGATACCAAGCTCCTCTTCCCTGGAGGAAGAGGCCATACCCTGAGGAACAAGACCCCAGCGTTCTGCTGGTGAGAAACAGAAGGAGAAGACCCTGGCTTATTCAGAAAGCCTAAGAGGAGAAGAGCTAGGAGGTGCCTCCCGAGGGCGAGGAGACGGAGGGAGCCCTGTAAGTCTCTAGCTCTGGAAGAGAAAGAGCGGGTCCCCGGAAGGCGGGCGAATCACCCTACGCGGGCCAGGGGTGACAACCTGGAAAGACGAAGCCATGCCGTCCGCCTGATGCAGATCGCTGTCCCCGCAAGCCTGGAAGCCACCTCATTGGCATCATAAGATGCCCTTGCTTGGTGTCTTGCCAGCTCCAGGCCTACCGCGGAGAGGAGCAGCGGCTTGTCTGGTTTGCTCCTTATCAGGCACAGATGCCAGCAGCTGGGACATCGCCGACCACAGATGCGGTTGTAGGCAGCGTGGTGAGCCTGATGATGCAATACATGCACTTCGCACGAAGAAGAGAACACTTTTCGCCCCCAACGGTCGAACTGGAGAGAGTCCGAATCCGCTGGGCGGTCGTGCGCCAGGCAACGGCACCCAGAAGGAGTATCCAGGTATACCAAACCTGAGGACGGGTTGGGAAGGGAACCTAGAGACTCAGAGGGGGCACAATACCTACGCTGGCAGTCCGCCAGGGCTGGAGAAGAAGCGGCAGGGGACTGCCATGACCGGATAGACGCCTCCTGGAAGGGGATAGGCCAGGAAGGTACCACCAGATGCTGGGCACTGAATTCACCAAGGAATTCACGCGTCTCCCGTTCGGTATTGTCTCTTCGAACGTAGAAACCGGAGATCCCTCACCATCCTCGAGAGGAAACGCTGATATTCTGTGAAATCAGCATCGGAGGACAGATGAGCAGGGGGTTCCTCTCCCTCGGAGGAGGGAGACGAGGATGATGGGGAACTGGAATGCCCAGAGGATTCCTGCGGCGGTGGGGAGAGTCGAAAGACCCGCTCATGCATGTATCTAACATATGAGGGGAAGGCCGCCGCAGAACCCCTGAACTGCCCCCAGGATAACGGACCCGTAGGACCGACATGGCCTGGGAGCGGGGGTGGTGAAGGCAGAGAGATGGGAGAGGGGCACCTCCGCGGAGGCAACTGCTCTCTGCGAGGGCTCTGGAATCCGGGGAAAGGAGCCCTGGAAAGAGGGATCCCGGATATCAGACCAGGCCGCAGAACGGAACTCTGGGGAAGCGGAGCCTGGAAGAGCCCTGGGGGAGAACCTCCCCTGTGACGACGCCGGGACTGCATGGATCCAGAAGGGCAGTCCGCACAAACGCCGCCGGAGGACACCCTAGAACCCTGGAAGGAGGGGCGAGGCTCTGCACTTCGGCTCCTGGCCACCCCCCCTGGGGTGGCCAAAGAAGACCGAGCAGCAGACCCCCTGCCCCTCAACCCCTCGGACTCCGAGAGGGCCCTCCTCCTCGACCACAGCGTACCCCTGTCCCTAGAGAGCAACAGCACCCGTAAAGGTAGCTGTCACGGGCCTCAGAGGAGCCTCCCCTGCGTCACCCCCACGCCTGCCCCGGGGCTCCCGGCCACCCCCAGCCGGGGAACCCTCAGGAGACGACGGAAGGGGGGACAGAGGGAGGGGCCCGCTGCGCCGTCTGGCACCTCTAGCCACCGGGGACCCAGACTCCGAAGAGTGGGGGTGCCAGGATGGGTCCACGTCTGAATCATCGCCCTCCGAGGAGGACAAGACCAGCAGGACCTCAATGCTGGCCACCCCAGGGGTCCCAGAGGCTACGGGGCCGCGAACGGCCCCTGTACCAAGGGAGGCGCTGCTCGCCTCCCTCACGCCAGTAGCAGCCAGGCCTAGTTGCACACCCCAACGGCGCTGGCAAGGCCGCACCGCCTGGAGGAAGGACAGGGCCCACGGGCGCCAGGCGCTGCGTCAGGAAACGTGGCAGCACCCGGCCGGCGCCGCCTTATCCATCGGCGCGTGAGCGCACCGAGGCCCAGCGGCGACTATAGCGGTGCCGCCCGATCACCAGCGCCCGCGATCCCAGCGGCGCGCCGCCAACGCCGCTCTGATCACGGCGCGGGACTCACAGCGGCACCGGAAACAGCGCCGCGCCGATCACGGCACCCATGGCAGCACCAGGATCGACAGCAGCGCGAAAGGCGGCGTCGAATCCCACCGAGCCAGGCCCAAAGTCGAAGGCCTCGCCACGGGGAGCCTGCACCTCGAAGAGTGACTGCCGGCGGTGTCAGCGCCCGGCCCGGAAGGACTCGGCGCTCCCCGACACCGCAGAAGGGCCTCCTCCTCGGCAAGAAAAGGCGAGGAGACCCCTCCTCCTCGAACCGTATAGGCCGGGGAGGGACCGGGGAAGAGGCCTAGAGACCTTACCTGAGAATCCCTTGAAGCGTGCGGTCCCGAAGGTCGGCGGCGCAGCTACTTCGAGTGGCCACAGCGTCCATGGAGAAACAGGCATCGCATCTAATCCATGTCATGGTTGGTCCCAGGCAACGAAGACAAACGTCATGCCGGTCCGAGACGGAGAAATGCCGGCCACAGTAACACCGACGCATAGGGGCGCGGCCCGTCTTCGAAACACGTTTAGCTCCGGACCCGGACATAACGTGAAATCAACAAGAAAAAACAGTAGGAAAGCACACCCGGCGCCGCTTTAGAAAGAAAAAAGAACGGTCTTACCGATTGGCGTCGAGTGTGCGGGAAAGAGGAGTCGCTGACGCAGTCAAAATATGGACGCTCCGAAACAGGTGCTGCCTCGACGGCGGGAGAAACAGAACTGAGTTGGAGGAGAAGTCGGTCGCTACTATGACCGCCCCTCGCGTAGCGATACGGCTCTCGAGGGTGGGGCGATTAGGCTAACTTTTAAAAAAAAAAGCTCCCGTGACGGGTGCGCCGGCTTACACCCAGGAAGTAATGAATGGTGAAGATTGACAAGGGAAGATCTAACATTTTTATTAGCCAACTGGCAAATATATACATATAATGTTTTTGGTTTCAAAGGAAGACTCACGTCAGGCAAACCAAAAACAAAAACACATCCAAAACACAACATTCCACCCAAACAAAACAGAGGGTGTAAAAGGACACCCCTAGGGTGCCAACACAGCTCCTGCTCACCCACATCCCAAAAACTAGGTTCTGAGAGGGGAGGCGGGGGGGAGGTCAGAATACAGCAAGACTCCACTAGAAGAAACATAATTACTAAGGTGAGTAATTTTTTCTTCAAACAACATGAAGTCTTGCTGTATTCTGACTGTTGCAGACTACCAAGCAGTACCTCCATGGAGGAGGGACAGAACCTACTTTGGGAATAGGCTCTGAAGTACTGCTGTGCCAAACCGAGCATCACTCCTAGCCTTGATATCCAGAGAGTAATGCTTGGTGAAAGTATGGACTGTTTTCCAGGTGGCTGCTTGACAAATTTCTAAGAGAGGTATATCCCTGGCAGCAGCCAGGGAAGCAGCTGTACCTCTTGTGGAATGAGCCCTCAGGCCTGAGGGTAGAGTTCTACCCATTTTTTCATAGCAGAATTGTATACAAGAAACAATCCACCCAGCAACAGATCTCTTAGTGGCAGGTTTGCTTTTACCAACTTCTCCATAGATGAGGAACAACTGGAGGGATTCAAAACTGTGACCCTTGGTACGCTCTATGTAGTAGCTAAGGGCTCTTTTAACATCCAAACTGTGTAGCCTCCTCTCTCCCGAGGAGGAATGGTCAGTGAAGAAAACAGGGAGAGATATAGACTGGTTGAGGTGGAAATCTGAAGCCACTTTAGGTAAGAACTTTCTGTTAGTTCTAAGGACCACTTTATCTCTGTGAAAAGAGATGAAATCAGATTCCACTGACAGGGCTTGCAATTCACTGATACGCCTGGCGGAAGTAATGGCTACCAAAAACACAGTTTTCCAAGTCAAGTACGCTGCGTAGTGTGTGCTGATTGAGAGACCTGGAGGTCTTGTGAAGTGGGAAATTGGTCCATTTTTGGTGATCCTGCTAAGCTTCCTGATTCTATACCTGCGCAGTGTGAGAGACTGCAAGCAGGTGTTATGTGTCTGAGTTCTTGCCGAACTGAACTGGGGGGAGCTAGGACCTGTGTGTCCTGAGGTGACTTTTTCCCGATAAGACCTCACACTGCTCGCAAGCGCGAGCGTTGTGAGTGGCGCGAGTGCCACTCGTCACTGGAAATGTCCAGCTGATATAGGAGGATGAGGCTATGTTTTAGTATGTGTATTTGAAAATGAAATGTTTTAATTATATAGCCTTACTATGTGCAGTTGAAGAATCAGTCACTTTGAGGGCATGGCTATCAGTAGGTCTGTTATATTTTAGAAATTAGGCTTGGTGGGCTATTTTATATATAAGTTTATTATTTTTATTTAGATATTTTTGTGTTTGTTGTGCCTTAGAGATATATATGTGATATGGGAGGATCAAAAGGGGCTAGAATTGCTTATGATAACTTGATGCTGCGCGACCTGCGCCCTTTCATCCCCCTTACAGTTTCTGATGTTACTATCAGACGCTGCCGGGAGATGGGGATTGGCAGGGATAGTGTTGGTCGCGCACTATCAAGAAACTCCAGTTTGGGTTATGGGAGGATTAAAGTTGTCAGGTCCAGGAGGCGCCCTGGGTTGCGATGGGCACATGGGAGAGGCCAGTCATGTTTGGTGTCCATCCCCAGGGAGCCTATTAGATCAAATGGCCAGGTAACCTGTGGGGCTGCATCACCCCCAAATCCCCTGATGGCAGTGCTTTGTAATGCCAGATCGATCAGAAATAAGACAGCAATTATTGCTGCCTTGGTTTCATCAGTCGATCTGGCTTTTATCACAGAAACTTGGGTGGGAGACGATGCGGGCCCAATTTTTGAGGCTGCAGTCCCCCCTGGGTATACCGTGGTGCACTGCCCCAGAGTGGAGCGCAGGGGTGGCGGTGTAGCCATCTGTTTTAGATCCAGCCTGACCTTCACGTGCACACCAGCGAGAGCCCAGGTTCTTTTGAATGTGTGGCCATCCAGGAGGACCTGATGCGGGCTGCAGGATCTTTCTCATTTATCGCCCTCCTGGGTCGATGTGAGAGTTCCTGCAGGAGGTCGCAGATTTCGTCGACGCTGCATCATTGGAATCCCCCAGATGTGTTTTTCTGGGGGATTTCAATGTCTGATTCGACGATGTGAATCATGGACATGGTTATGAACTTTCCCAGATCATGTCCTCCCTTGGTCTGACACAGGCAGTTACTTTACCAACTCTTCGGGATGGCCACATGTTGGACCTGGTGTTCTCACTGGGACTTGATATTAATGATCTTAAGATCAATCCAGTTCTCTGGTCTGATCATTGCACGGTCCAGTTCACGCTTGGGGCTCCCGCCATAAGCCCTTCCCCTGTTGAGATGATTCGCTGTCGCCCTTTACGGGGTTTGAACCCTGAGGGTTTTCTGGCGGCAGCAAATTTGTCTAGAGTGGGCGATGCATGCGTGGGAGGTGTTGTGGATGGAGTCGACGCCTATAATGAGGTGTTATCCGACACCATAAACTCCCTCGCACCTGTCCGTGTACGACCCAGGACTTCTTACCTGAGGTCACCATGGTTCGATGGTGAGCTCAGGGAGATGAAGAAACTGAGTCGGAGATTGCGAGCGCTGCTGGAGGAGATCCCGTCTGGATGCGGATAAACTGGCCCTGCGTGCCCATTATGTTGGGTACCAGGAGGCAATCAACCGTAAGAAGACAGTGTTTTTGTCTGGGGAGACTGCTGCCGGAAGGAACCGACCGGCCTCACTCTTCTGGACCATTGACAGACTTTTACATCCTGTCTGTCTACGGCCCGGGAGGATTTTTTCCAACACTGATTGTGAGGATTTCGCTCGGTTCTTTTCGGATAGGGTGTCTGCGATCCGGCAGGCGGCTCCTTCAGCTAGAAATGATACAGCTGGCAGTGATCGTCTGATGTGTTCTGAGTGCACTCCGTCTGGTTGGGGAGAGTTTAGACCAGTGGAGGATAGTGAGGTTTTTGAGGTAGCAACCAATGTGAGGCACACCTTTTGTGAAATGGACCCGGTGTCAACGCGTTTTTTAATGAGATGCGTTGACTCTGTTGGCCCGGTGTTTGCCATGATTGTACGGTGCTCCCTTTCCGAGGGTGTCTTTCCGGATGCCTTGAAGAAGGCTCTGGTGAGACCCCTCTTAAAGAAGCCATCTTTGGACCCGGAGATCAAGGCAAATTACCGTCCAATCTCTAACCTTCCATTTTTAGGAAAGGTTATTGAGAAAGTGGTAGCGCTTCAGTTGGAAGAGCACCTCATATCTCATGAGTTGTACGAACCCTTCCAGTCGGCTTTTTGTGCCAGACATAGCACCGAAACTGCACTTGTTCGGGTGTAGAATGACCTTCTCAGGGCTAGAGATCGGGGAGACAAGACAATTCTTGTTCTCCTCGATCTCTCATCAGCATTTGACACTGTCGACCATTGTGTGCTGCTTGCTCGCCTTGGGGACCTATGTGGACTCACCGGTAATGTCACCAAATGGTTTGAGTCCTTTCTTACTAACAGGAGGTAGCGGGTTATGATGGAAAATTTCTCATCTACACCCAGTCTGCTTCTTTGTGGAGTTCCTCAGGGGTCAGTATTGGCTCAATGTTGTTCGCAGGTATATGCTGCCTCTGGGTGGGATCATTAGGAAATACGGCTTGAGTTTTCATTGCTATGCCGATGATACTCAGCTATATTTTCCTTTGCTCAGGAACATCCAATGCAGTGGATGTGCTTAATATCTGTCTGACCGAGATTAATGACTGGATGGCCTCCAGCTGGTTGCGGCTGAACCCCTATAAGACGGAGGTATTAGTAGTGGAGTCGAACAGAGTTCGTGATAGGATGGCCTCTGACACAGAAACTGGGCTTGTCCTAGGGTCTGTGCCACTGAAGGTCTCCTCTTGGGCGCGAAATCTTGGCGTGATTCTGGACAGGGATTTAACCATGGAGGCTCAAATATCCTCTGTGGTTCGTACCTGTTTTTACCATCTCAGAAACATTGCCAGAATTAAATCCCTTGTTCCGCCTCTGGACCTCCCTACTTTGATACATGCCTTAGTCACATCTAGGCTTGATTACTGTAACGCGCTCTATCTCGGGGTCACGGGAGGATCTCTCTGCAGATTGCAGCTGGTGCAAAACGCAGCTGCCGATTGTTGACCGGGCAGCAAAAGTTCTGTCATATTACACCGGTTTTGCGTGAAGTGCACTGGCTGCCAGTCAGGTGGAGAGTCCTCTTTAAGGTGGGTCTTCTTACCTATAAGGCCCTACCGGACAGGGCCCTGGTTACCTGTTAGACCTTCTGTCACCTGCCTTCTCCTCGCGCCCTCTTCGTTCCTCCAGTGAATGCCTCCTGACCATTCCCAGAACTGGGCTGAAATCAGCCGGCGATAGAGCATTTAGTGCTGCGGCCCCTGCTCTGTGGAACTCCTTACCAACTATGGTCAGAGAGGCTTCATCGGTGGATGTTTTTAAGGCCCAGCTAAAGGCCTTTCTCTTCTCTAAGGCATTTCATTTAATTTAATGCTTAGATAAAGATTTATACTTAAGGTTTAGTGTGTAATGATCTGTATTTATGTGTAAATTTATATTTATGTTAAAATGCCTGTTTTAATGCTTTGTACGGCGCCCAGAGCCTCTGGGATTGGGCGTCTTTTACATAAATTTTGCCTTGCCTTGCCTACTTAAGCTCTGCTGAGGACAAAGGCTCAAAGTGGGGTTGCATAAGCTGAGCAATGCAAACATTAAGGTCCCAGACAGGAGCAGGATCCCTAAAGGGGGGGACTGGTGTGAAGCAATCCCTTAAAAAACTTACAGAATACAGATCACAGAGAGGAATTCTTGCCTACTGACAGGAAAGCAGAAATAGCTGCCAAGTGTACCTTGAGGGTAGCTGGTCTGAGGCCTAGGCCATTAAGATGGACCATATAATCCAGAACCGTAGGCAATTCAGCAGAGTCTGGAGAAATATTCTTCTTAGAACACCAAATGCTGAATCTTTTCCATTTGGAGTTGTAAGTCTTTCTGGTGGAAGGCTTTCGAGAAACCTTAAAGATATCTAGAATCCCTTGGGAAAGATGCAGATCAGCAAACTCTAACTCTTCAAGAGCCAAGCCTTGAGATTGAGAGACTGAAGATTCGGCTAACAATTCCTCCCCCGAGAGGATGTTAACAGGTTGTAATTCCTGGGAAGAGACAGGGGAAGGTGGACTGTTAGGGACAGCAACAAGGGATACCATGGCTGCCTGGCCCAGTCTGGAGCAATCAGAATCACTTTGCATGGTTGTGACCTTATCTTGACTAACACCCGAACAGGAGAAGGAAGGGAAGCATACAGAAATTTCCTTCCCAGTTCAGAATCAGAGCATCCAGGGGGACTGAGCCCAAGACTGGGGGTCTGCAACAAAAGAGAGGAAGTTGGTGATTGTCTGGGGCTGCAAAAAGATCCATCTCTGGAGTGCCCCATCTCGAGAAAATCACTTTCAAAACCAGAGGATCCAGGGCCCATTCGTGATGGCCCTGGGATATTCTGCTAAGTGCATCTGCTAGGACATTGTTCTTCCCTGGGAGGTGAACTGCTATCAGAGAGGTTTGCAGGGAATAGGCCAGGGACCACAACTTCATTGCTTCTATGCACAAGGCCGTAGACCGAGTGCCTCCTTGCTTGTTGATGTACCACATTGGTGGTGGTGGTGGTGGTGGTGTTGTCTGTTCTGACCTGAACCACCTTGTTCTGTACAGATTTGGAAAAAGCTTGCAGTGCCAGAAACACTGCTCTGTGTTCCAAGAGATTGATGTGAAGCAGAGATTTCTGAGGTGACCACAGTCCTTGAGTGGTAAGATCCCCCAAATGGGCTCCCCAGCCCAGCAGGGAAGCATCTGTGGTGAGTATCACTGAATGAGACTGAGTGACAAATGGAACCCCTTGTCTCAAATTGTCCTGATCCTGCCACCATTGCGAAGCTTGGATCAGGGTTCGAGTCACTGGGATTAGTTTGGTAAGGGAATCCTTTCTTTGGGACCAAAAGGCTCTTAAGTGGAACTGAATGTCCTTCATTTGGAATCTTGCTCCCTGGACCACTGCTGTGGGAGGCTGCCATGTGGCCCAGTAGCTGAAGGAAATGCCTTGCTGGTCGCGACACCCGAAGGGTGAATGAAGAGGCCAGTTCCATAAGGGTCCTTGCCCTTTCCAGGGGAAGGAAGGCTCTTGCCTTTACCATATCCAGTTCTGCGCCTATGAAGGTGAAGAGCTGCACTGGTTCGAGAACTGACTTTGGTAGGTTGAGAAGGAATCCTAAAGAAGCGAGCACTTGCTGGGTCACTTGCAGATGTGACTTGACTTGGTCTGGAGACTGACCTACTATGAGCCAGTCATCCAAGTATGGGAAAATGGAGATCTTTTGTCTTCTTAGGAAGGCAACAACTACTGCCAGGCACTTTGTGAAAATCCTTGGGGCTGATGTTAGGCCAAAGGGCATTGCTCTGAATTGACAGTGGCCTGAAGGCAACTCGAACCTGAGGTACTTTCTGTGGGAGCATCTGATGGGAATGTGAAAGTAGGCATCTTTGAGGTCCAGGGAGGCTAGCCAGTCCCCTGGCCTTAGAGAGGGAAGGATAATTCCCAGAGTTACCATTTTGAACTTTGGCTTTAAAAGATGTTTGTTCAGATATCTTAGGTCCAGGATGGGTCGCCACTCTCCTGTCTTTTTGTGGGGGTTAGAAAGTACCTGGAGCACAATCCTTTGCCCCTGTGTAGGGTGGAAACTCTCTCTATAGCTCAGAGTTAGGAGAGAAGAAACCTCTGCCTCTAGGGCAAGGGTCTCTGAGAGATTTACAGGTGGAAAAGATCTGGCTCATCTTGGGAAATGTTTTGAAGCTGAGAACCAGTCCCTGGCTTACTACTTCCAGGACCCACTTGTCTGATGTAAGAGACATCCAGTCCTGGACAAAGTAAGCCAGCCTGCCCCCTACTGGTATAGGAGAATCGACCTGGGCAGACCCATCAGGGTGTCTGCTTGGCAGGGGTTTTAGGCTGAGGGGTGGATGCAGGCCTGCTCAACCCCCTTCTGCTTCTCCCTCTAAAGAACCCCCTCTGCGAAAAAGAAGAAGAGGAGGCATGAGCTTGGTAAAAGGCCTTTGGAAAGGACTGCCCCTGTCCCTGGACTGCTGTCTTTGAGGAGTTGCTTGCCTTCCTTTGGCCTGATCACTCCTGTAAGTGGTCCTGTATTCGTCCATTTTCTTCATGTAATTATCTGTCTGCTCCCCAAACAGAGAATTACCAATTACAAGAAAATCCACGGCCTTAGCCTGGGTATCCTGTGAGAGGCTAGTACATCTGAGCCAAGCCATTCTCCGAAGAGCCACAGATGTAGCCATGACTCTTGATGATACATCACTGGAGTCCACAGCAGCATGAAACTGTACTTTCGATGCCTCAATCCCATCTGTAGCCACCTGCTCCAGCTTCTTGGCAAGCTGGGCGGGAGCCTGTTTAGTCAGTGCCAGTACAGTGTCCCACCTGGACTTCTGGTACCTGGCTGTATAGGCCTTATAGTTACCTTGCCTGAGTCCCAAAGATGCTGCCATGTATGGTTTCCTTGCCATGACATCAATCTTCCTGGAGTCCTTGTCTGGGGGGTGTGATGCCAAGGGAATGTTTGCTTTATCACAGG
Source organism: Neoceratodus forsteri (assembly GCA_016271365.2). NCBI lineage: Eukaryota > Metazoa > Chordata > Ceratodontiformes > Ceratodontidae > Neoceratodus > Neoceratodus forsteri. The sequence continues at coordinate 1,679,894,173 of CM057455.1, read as the reverse complement.
CAGCAGCCTGTACAACGCCAACATGGGTGCATTGCTGAAAAAGGAACTCAGTGTCTGAGCCTGAGAGAGTGTACCTCTTGTCCATTCGTCTGTCCACAGGAGGTATAGAATTAGGAGACTTAAGAATTGTTTGCGTCTGTTTCCCAAAGGATTTGTGGAGGTGAATAGACAGTCTCCTGGACTCTGGGATGTCCATCATCTCAACATAATCAGGCTCTTCCTGATCCTCTACTGCTTCCTCCACAGGAAGCTGGAGGGTATCAGCCACCTTTCTGTAGAACATGTAGTGTGAAGGGGACTCAGAAAGCCTAGGAGGAGAAACACCTGAAGGTCTGTCTGGGGAGATGTCCAGGTCAATAGGCACATCCAGACTTTCACCATCACCATAATCATCTTCATACTCCCCCTCCTCCTCAAACTCCGGTTCATAAAATTCTTCCAAAGTATAATCCATAACCAGGGGAACCGACCGAACCGAGCCCCTGCCAGATAGTGCCGGTTCGGTCGGAAGCGAACTAAGCAATTGCACAATCCTAATCGCCTTGGCTATCTCATCGGCGGTCGGAGTATGAGATTCTGGGTCCGAACTGGTCAATTTGTCTTTTCTTTTTCTTTTTGTCGGAACCAACTCCTCGGAATCGGCTCTCCTTTTGCCCGAAGAAGTATCGCCCTGGTCAGAGGGCACTCCTTTTGGTTCGGTCGGAACCGAATCGGGCTGGCCATCTGGGTCAGCGGACTTCTCGGCCTCCCTTTCCCTCACTCTACCTAATCTCTTTTCCAGGGTAGATTTGGGAAAATTCTTGCAAATTTGGCAGTCTGAATCGAGGTGGTCAAACCCCAGACAATAAACACAGGTGGTGTGGGGATCAGCCTTGGCAAAGACCTCCCCACACACAGTGCAGTGCTAAAACCCAGTGGGAACGGTTTTTTTCTTGGGTTTCTCAGACATGGCCAACCTAACCAAAAGCTTACCCTTTTTTCGGCAATCCGCCAGGCAAGACTCGCCTATCGGTTCCTGACAGTGTCACGGGTCTTGGAAAAACCCGTAATTAAATGTTTTTTTTTTTTAAGAACCGATACGGACCGGTAACCACACTCTAAAGTAAAGCACAAGTTTTTTTACCTCAAATTGATCGGTTCAGCCGAACCGATCCACAGTTTACAAGTTCCACACAGAAAACAGAACAAAAACCTATCTAGTACTCACGGTACCACAGACAGAGACTTGAACCAACTATGCGGAAACAACAGTTCGGTAGAAACCGACCGAAAACAGACACTTCAACAGACTTTTGAACCGAGCAGCAGGAGAAATCTCCGGAGCGACTGTTCAGTGAGGCAGAGTAAAGAATCTGACGGTTGCAATTTAAAACAACAACAGACAGGGGCTTCAACCAAGCTCATCATGAACGTTCTATGCAAGGTATAGAAAAGTTAACCCTTCGTTCTCCGGGGCAGTTGAAAGGCAGGACCTAACTGCAATAGTCAGAATACAGCAAGACTTAATGTTGTTTGGAGTATCTCTGAGATCAACAGATTACAATTATTTTCTTTTAGTAGTTTTCCTATTGCCTCAAAATCCTCTTTTATAGCCTCATCCAGTTGTATCTCAGCATCATTTGCACCAGCATGGATGAGTACTAAAGGAAAGGTCCTGCTGTTTTTCATCAGTCTCACATGATTATTTTTTATGCTATTTGCTCCTGTCCTTTCTCCTTTTACATATCTCGCACTCGGTTAACTTAAGGATATAATCACCCACAACTATTATATTCTTAGAGAATGTACTTACATCATCATTTTGCTTTTGTACTTGTCTAGTTTCCTGCTCCTTTTGATCTCCACTGCTGTGTTTCAATTAAGGGCTGCTCTGTGGCTTGGTCAGGTACCTCTATTAAATTATTCTCATTTCAGCGATGATTCTCATTGTGATTCAGTATGTCAAACACATTACTTAGGGGAATTAGATGTACATCTGCAGGTCTATCTCTTTTTTTTCCCTCCTGTTGCCAGTCACTAATGCCCATTCATTTCCCTCAAAATAATTTATTTCTTCACCACTTCCTGCTCTTTTGCGCCTTCCACTGTATAACTGTGTAATTGTTGAACTTTGTGATATATGGCCAAGTATGTCAATTGTATTTCTTAATACTTCCCTACTGTTAGCCAGCCTATCTGCACAGTGGTAGTGACCACCCGTGACGCTGGCAACCTGGGTTCGAGAACAAGCCTGGGAAGGAGGATTGAGCATCCCACAAGGCGCTCTCCTCCTCCTCTGTGGAGGAAGGGTTCGGTGCTCCATTGCAATACTGCCACCTGGGTGACCACAGGTGGCAGTGCAACTGGAGATGGTAGGAAGGAAAGGAGGGAAGTCGCAGTGTGCAGACACACACACACACAGTGGGCACACCTAGACGTCCTGCATGCAATGTCCCTGGGGAGAGTTACAGGGAAAAGCACAGCAATCCCACCACCTCTGCAGTGAAGACTGCCCCCAGTAGATCCAGGTCCCCTGCCTAGCCAGCACGAGCCACACCTGATGCAACAAGATGTCTGGGGGGAGGGGGTCTCCCCCGCCCTGATCCTGCATGGGATGAAACCAAGGATTCATGGGGGTAGGTGGCCGTGGCTAGGAGGTTGGAGGGATCGGGAGGTGCCTAGAGGTCCTGAGACATGGAGATGTAGGGGGAATATAGCATAAGCAAAGAAAAAACAAAAACAAAAAAACAATACTGCCCTACTGTTTGGTTTCCGTGCATTTCTTTTCAAAATGCCTCCCAATTCTTCACTTATGAGACTGCTACCCTCATGCTGTATGGTTTCTTACTCTTGGACACTGTCTAGTCCGGCCACAGTTGATTTTAGGGTGGCTATCTCTCTCTTCAGCAGTAATATGTATTTACATTTACTGCAGGTAAAAACTGATGTTTCTCCTCCAACCGCTTCTGTGATATACCTTTCACAGCTCTTACACATATTCATAGTTATTTTGAAATAAATAATCAATGGAATTAATGGGGGAAATCTTCAAACATCCTTTTGTTTACTGAATAATTTTATGATAGAAAAGGATTTCAGTAGAGAGAATCTGTTTCCACACTGGTGTGCTCAACTATATCCCTTAATTAAAATCTTGTCCACAAATGCTGATGTTCAATTGAGAGTAACATTAGAAGGAAAAGTCAGTCACTAATCTATGTTGTTGTAATCAAGGTATTTTAAGTTCCTACCAGTGCTTCTATTAGATTCTGTCCTGCAGAGCATCCCCGTCTTTCCACCTTTCCTGGCTGACACGGAAGACACTTGGCTCTGCCGCAGACAGAGATATCTACCCAAAATTCCTATATGTTCTACTTCTGGTGGCAGTCTACTGGTTAAAGGTCTGAGTGACCTTTGCTCCCTATCTCACTTTACCGACACTGCACTGGTAGCACAATCGTAAATCCTGCTAAAAAGGGATTAAATGAAAATAACAACATTTTGTTCTGGCAGCCTGGTTCCCCTAGTATGCTACAACACACTCAAATATTAAAAGTTACAATCTCTTAGAAATCACACTGCAGCTCCATCTTTGATCTGTAGTCCTGGATTGCTTGCACAGGACTACAATCTCCAGAGTGCTCTGCTTACCTTTTTATTATAACAGTGTAGACAGTAAGTGACAGGGTATTTTTTTTTTTTATTCTTTTCTTTTTTTAATATTGATTTAGATACCTAGATAGAGTAGGGAAATGGATTTTAGGGGGCCTTTTCACAACTAGCTGGCAGGGCAACACATCCTCTGAAACATAGAAACATAGAATTTGACGGCAGATAAGGACCGCTTGGCCCACCTAGTCTGCCCATTTCCCTACCTAATGGATAAGCTGCAGATCCTAGTTAACCAACAGCCTACTTCCTCCTATCCCCCCACTAGAATTGCCTTATGTCTGTCCCTTGCATTCTTGAATTCCCCCACTGTTTTTGACTCTACGACCTCCTCAGGAAGGTTGTTCCATATATCCACAACTCTCTTTGTGAAGAAATACTTCCTCACATTACCTCTGAGCCCCTCCCCCCATCTTCAAATTGTGCCCCCTTGTTTTTGCACATATCTTTTCTGAAAGATGCTACCCTCTTGGACTTTGTTGATTCCTTGAGGTATTTGAAAGTTTCTATCATGCCCCCCTTTCCTCGAGGCTATACATCTTTAGTTCCTTTAGTCTTTCTTCATATGTCTTCTGATGCAGACCCTGCATCATTTTGGTTGACCTCCTCTGGACAGCCTCCACCCTGTCTATGTCTTTGCTGAGATGGGGCCTCCAGTCTGATGCAAATCCATCCAGTATTCTTTAGAAACGGTAACACTATTTTAGAAGGCAACCAAATAAGTTCATCTTGAGATCTTTCAATGAAACCTATTTTTCTACCTGTGTACACAGTCCCTGTGCAACTGTTTCACTAAGACACATTACACATACTCTAGCTGCAATACTAGCTAGAAAACCATTGAGAGATTTCTGCCCACTATTTTTCTCTAAAGCCAAAATTTAATATTTGAACTGGTCCAGGTTTTGAATGCTATTACCTACACTTCACTGAAAAAATGTATGGCAATGCATAAAGTACTCTATCATTCAAGCTATATACAGAGATATTTCAAATCACATTTCTTTAATTAAATAAATATAAATAAATAAAATGGTTTGGTTACAAGCCAGCACACTACTTAAAGAAAAGGTTTAGTGACCCACTTCAAAATCGATCAGCATTTGGCAAGTGGGCTGGTGTCAGTTTTGGGCCATGTAATTCTAAAGGAATGGGATCCGATTATTTTGAGCACACATCATTAAGACACAAAATATCCTTTTATTATACAAGCTGCAACAGCACTATAGCTCAAACTGAGACTGTGAGGGGTTCAGCAGAAGGGTCACTACTGGCACAGTGAGTACCCTTAGGTGGATCAGGGAGACAGAAGAAAGAGATGCCTTGGTACTAGCAAACAGACACACCACTGCCACCGCTAGAGTCAAGCCAGACACTGCTGTGATGAAGCTCCACTTAGTCATGACAACGCATCACTACTTGAAGATGCCACTAAAATGCAAGTAATAGAGACACAAGGGGAGTTTAAAAACCAAAATGTGAAATAAATCAATGTCAGAATAATGGATGTATAATGCAACAGAGTTCAAGTACAGAATGCCACTTAGGGGTCTGTTTGGTAACAGTGCACTTGACCTTGATTTACTAAGCTACTTAGGAAATCTGTAATAAAAAGATTAGATAATGCCAAGTATAAACCTTAACCCTACATAAAGTTATTTAACAAAGTGAAAGAAATTCATACAAAAATGTTCTCATTTACATTCCTGCTGTTCAAATCTAAACTGTAACACTGGCTCAAGTCCAAATTTTATCCTCTAGAGGTGCACATACCACTGAATAATTTGTCCAAATGTCATTTGCAATTTTCCAAAATCCTTTCTTGACCCAGAATCTTAAACATCTGTAACAAATACTTGTTTAGAGAGTGCTTTACATTTGTGACTTTTGACCTCCTGCTGTATGCAGCAAAGAATTCAAGTTTAAATTTCCATGCAACTGGGAAACCTGATCATTCCAGCAGTAGCCATCTGTTTGGTCCAACATCAAATATTAGTTCTGGGCTGCACCAAGTCATGTGTTACACATTTTTTTCTGCAGCTTGTATAATTAGATGTAATTGGCTTCTAAAATAAGTTTCTTATGGGACATCTGGCCTTGAAACTTCCACTTTCACATTTAAAAAAAAAATACTTAGTGTCTGGATTTTTTTTATTTTAAAAGCTGCATGGGTGGCATAACCAAGACCAGATTCTTCAACCAAAACAAATCTTCAAATTCCACTCATAACATTCCTCCTCATACTACAACTGTTTACATCAGATATAAATATCATTATGTACGTTTAAATATTTACCTTTAAATCTTTATTTTTTTCCATTATTATTTTTATAGTCCAGACTGCTTTGCTTTCTCTGCCTTCCTACACTCTGGAACAGACTCTCTCTCTCCCCCCCCCATCCACCTCTCTTCCTCCCTCCACTCTCTCAGACCACTTTTACCCTTACTGACACACCTTACTCAAGAATGCACCTGCAGACAGACCACTACTTCTCTACACATTACAACAGCCTATGTCCAATCCATCCCACCCCCTCACTATTTTACATGCTTTTCCTTTTTTTGCCTACACAATTGTATGGCATACAACTCAATGTACAGTACAAGCCACTTAAATGGGACGTGCTTAACGGAGACATTCACTTAACTGCAATGATCCTCAGTTCATTGACTGTAGCAGTGTTATTCAATAAGCTGGTTTTCTGTTAATTGGGACAGCGGTGCCATTTAATGGGGGACACTTTAGCTGAATCTCCTGTCTATTAGTGCCCAATTCATACACTATTGCTGCACTATGCACAGCTATAAAATGAGGCTAGCTGCCGTAACAGCAACTAGCAATCAATCTTCTAGCATCTCCCTACACTCTTCCAGCATGGCAACAACTAAGAGAGTAGATCCTCCTCTGTCTGAAAAGACAAAAAGTCATCAACTCTGCAGCAGCCCAGCATATCACTCTCCAATGTAGCCAAAGAATTTGGCATTTCCAGCAAGCTGCCGGATTAGTCTGAATAAGGATAAATTCCTAGCAGAGTGGCAGATTAACAGCAACCCAAATAGAAAGATTAAACAGGAAGGCAAAGATACCCTGGTTGGGATGATTTACATGTGTGGTTTAACCACGTAATAAGTAAGGGTGTGTATTTGTCTGGGCTGGTTCTAAAACAAAACAAACAAAAAAAAAAACACAGTGTAATAGCCTCTCATTTACAACGAGGACCGATGCTGCAGATTTGTGGCCATCAAGACAGAAGTCCTGGCACAACATTATGTACAAAAAGGAACATGTTGAATGAGGAAATGCAGATGTCCCCCACTGCATCTGGCTGGATTCAAAATTTGCTCCCAGTGCTGCTGTCAGAGTATGCCCTGGTTAATGTTTTTTAAGCTAGGCGAGACTGGCATTTTTTCCTTTGTTTATTTTTTGCTTTGTTTTGTTACAAGAGGTATCCAGATCATGGGCATACATATGAGGAAGCCAAACTAGTCAGCAGTTGAAAGGCCAAGGATTGTACATCCCCTGCTGTGCTGCACCAATGTGCTCAGTCAAAAGAAATTCACCCCAATTCACTGGCAAAAGTAAGCAACCCTGATGTTTACAAAAAGATATGTCTATCCTGCCTGTAACACATGCTAGCTCGACTAATGCTTGGATGACCAGCACAATTTTTTTTTCATACTGATTATGTGGATGGAACAGCCAACTAAGACTGTGGAGAACCTCTTATTTGTGGACAACTGCAGCGTCCATCCCTCTGCCTTTGCAAATAAATTTTCAAACATCAAAATAATTTTTATCCCCCCAAACACAACTAGCCTCATCCAGCTGCTATATGAGGGTGATTAAAAATGTTAATGGCCATTACAGAGCTTTCTTCTCTTTACTCACAGTAAGCATCATAGACAGCGGCTTCTCTGCTTTAGCATCAGAAATCACAATGCGATCATTCACATATCTGGTCCTGTGTCGTACAGTATGGTCTGCAAGCCCATTGGTCCACACTGTGGACCAATAGGCATACAGATCATACTGTAAGCTGTCATTCCGCGGGCGGCCAGGCAGTATGTGGGCGGGGTGCTGCCGCCCACCGATGATTTGGGGGGGTGCTGGGTGGCCGGGGGTCTTCTGTGGGTGGGTGGGGAGGGAGGTACTACTGGACCACCAGGCTAATATATAACATTACAACAGCCCGCGATCGGGCATACAGGGAGGGGACCACTACACCACCAGGACAGAAATTAAATATTTCAGAAGCCTGCAATCGGGCATACGGGGAGGGGATCACTACACCACCAGGTTAGAAATTAATATTTCAGAAGCCCACGATCGGGCATACGGGGAGAGAACCACTAGAACACCAGGTTACAATGTAATTTTACAACAGCCTGTGATGGAGCATACAGGGAGAGAACACTCGACCACCAGGTTAATATTTCATAGTATAGAAGCCCGCGATCGGGCGTATGGGAAGGGAGGTGGTTACAATAGCCCACCAGGGCTCCAACCACCAATGACATCAGCTAAACAGGGCGCCGGGCACATTTCACCGGGACACCCTGCGCAACACATGCAAATGGGGCCATAATGACATGCAAATGGTCCCATTTGTGCCTTGCATGTATTATGGCCTCATTTGCATGCCCCCGGCTAAATATCGTGGGTGATGCACCTAGCGCAACTGCACATCCCCGTGTTCCCTCTCTGTGGCTTGAGCTGGCGCAGTTCCACTGCGCCATGTGCAGTATGTGCACCGACCTTGCCATATTCAGTGGTGCTGTGCCATGGCACATCACCGTTGAATATCACCTGGTCCTGGCCCCAGCGCAGCCCAGTTGCGCTGCGCCCAGGCATGCGCCACTGCCTGGCGCAGTCTGAATATCTGGGCCACTGTGAAAGGAAAGAACTGGATTGATCATATTTATGCCCCCTTTCTGTTTTGTCAAATATGTTATACCTCTCTTAAAGGAATTCGGTCTACTCCCCCATAATCCTGCAAAATAACAGCTCAATATTGTTGCTTTCAAGCTTCTTTTTTTGGGGGGGGGGGGTATATCTCACTTAAGTATAGAAACATATTACCAAATATGTTTTTAATCATATACATGCTTGAGTTTTGACAGATGCTACCTATTCACCCGTTTTACTTTAGTGCTTTTTCCAGTATAATTTTCCAATTATAAAAGGCTAAGTCTCCTGGTCCGAAATACAGACCCAGGATTTTAGATTAGCCCGTAATCAAAGGTATATTCATGATCTCTGAGTCATACTGACCTGGATCACCTATTGGTACACAAGAACATTTTTTATTATTGATCTGTGAGCCAGTACCTTGTGCAAACTCTTGTAGAAGTTTGAACACTTTCTTAGTCAAGACCTTGTCTGCCACAATTATACAGAGATCATCGGCATAAGCTGCTGTTTCGATTCCATTATCTGTACTATATACTGATAGCCTCAGATGTTGTCATCCCTATTTAACTTTTGTAATAGTGGGTCGATTAAAAGAACATACAAGATGGGACTTAATGGACATCCCTGTCTCACGCCTTTTAAAATGTTACATTGTTTACCCACCCACCCATTAATATATGGAGCACTTGTCGCTTCCCTGTAAAACAGTTCTATCCATGATATGAATTCCCAAGGGAAGCCATAACTGGACAAAACCGCCCACAGGTACAGATGTGGGATCCTGTCAAAGGCCTTCAATTGGTCTCTACTACAGGCCCACCCTGATATTTCTTCATTTTGTCCTTTCTCAAAGATTTCTCTTAATATTAAATTATCTCTCATTTTTCTCCCCGGAATTCCACGCATCTGGGAGGGATGTATAATGCTGTGCAAAGTATCAGTCATTCTTTCAGTTAACAATTTGGTTAGGATTTTGAAGTCACAATTCGATCGCATTAATCGCCGACAGAGGAGGCTCTACCGGGTGGATTAATGCCACACTGGAGAGTGGTGCTGACGTGAAGCCAGAGGGTTCCAACCTCCAGCGGGCATTAATCACCGGCGGAGCCCGACTCCGGAGGTGATTAATGCGCTTGTAACACGGCAAGCGTGACAGGAGCAGTCTAGGAATACTGGGGGCAATGCTGCTGAGGAGCGGTTCGACACACTGACAATGTTCGCGGGGTGACTGTGGTGTCTGTGGCTACTGTGAGGACATGAGACGAGAAGAAGCTTCATGGGAGTCGCATACAGCAACTATAATCACTGTACTTAAACTCTTCAATTCTCCTCCTGCGCGATCCCGATGCCAGGCACGTCCTATGCTAGGATTACATCTGTGGGCTCTTGCTTCTCATCTCAGTGCTGCACCCTCTCGCTGATGGACATTCTGGGTACTAACCCAGCGGGCTCTAATGAGTGCTGCTGTCTGCGGCCACAGGTGGTACTAACCGAGCGGGCGTTAACTGTGCGTGAATACCTGCTCGGTTTCTGTCACCTGTGCCACCTTGCTGTATCACTACCACTGGACTTCTCCATTCCCGTATCCTCTCCATTCTCATGTGGGCAAGCAGACTAGCAAAACTAAGTCGACGGTGGCTGTGGCGATTGCATGCAGTCAACTCGCGGTGGTGATGGAGCGGGCTGCAACCCTCGGGTGCCTCCATGGCCACAGCTGGTACTGACCGAGCGGGCCTTACCTGTGGCTTAATACCCGCTCGGTTTCAGTCAGCTGTGGCCATTCGGTGAATCGTGGCGCTGCATTTCGGCAGTCGAGACTGAGCCGTGTTACAAGCACAGATAGTGTTCATTGTAAAACTGCTCCCTAAACTCCATAAATGAGCCTTACCTCCTGTGTCTGCTGCAGTAAGTAAAATGTTGTAATTCTGGGATTTAAGTAGGGAAAAATTGTATTCGGGCTCCACTGAGATGACAGCCTAGCCTTTCTACTTCCCAACTGTGAGCCCCACCCCTGTGCACGGACGTTCTGTGATGCAACAATCCAGAAACTGCAGAAGCTTTCTACATAGGCTTCAGTGGGGATACTATTGCCTCTATTTTGTTTACATTTTAGATGATCAATTTGAGAAAACAAATCAAAGCCGCCACTCAACTAACAAAAGTCCTTGTTTAATCAGAAGGTGCTTTGATTTTTTTCAAATCAGGCATCTAAAATATAAAAAAGTAGAAGAAAAAAATCCTCATTAAAATTTAAGAAGCGTGCCCCCACACCCTTCCACTATTACATCACTAAACATTCGAGCACGGGGCTAGGTCTCAGAAATCAGGCTCTTGGCTCTTTGTAGTCCAAATACGACCCCTCCCCTTCTAAATGCCAGGATTTACATAATTTTACTTATTGCAGAAGATGACTAACCAGGAGGCAAGATTCCTCTCTTTTTTTTTTTTGTTAGTTTTTTTTTTTTTTTTTATCTGTAAAGCTGCTCCTTAAAAGAAACCTGGGGTGGGGGAGCCGCAGCCAAGCAGGAAGGATGCACATAGCTTGAGCTCCACTCCATAAGACTTAAGAAATACAAGAAAAAAAATACCAAAATTAGTTATTTTTTGCATTCAAACGGCAACGTCACATTTCTAAGCTATAAAGTCGTAGTCAGGGATCCTCTTTGTAATGGGACGACCGACAGCAGCTGGAAAAACAGATCCTGCCAACGGGACTACAAGGCTTTCAAATATGCCAGCAGGACAACAGCCGTCAAAGAGCCATGTGGACAGAATGAATACTGAGTCCCTGCAGTAAGCCATAAGTATGCTGACAAAAACCAGATAAAAAACTTGATCAGCAGAATGACAAGCTGGTTACTGTGGAGCAAAAAGTGGAAGCAACAGCAAGGTCAGTCGATGAACACTGTCACATGCCTGGGATGGCGCTAGACATGACAGAAACAGTAATCAAAGAGCAAACAGTGGTCCGTAGCTGAATTGAGCAGTTCAAGACTGGCCCAATGGCCAATGTGCAGCTCTTGGCATTCAGAGGGACGAGGGAATCTTCAACATTTCTGGAGAGGTGGCTGCCTGAAGTGACAGGACTTGGCTCTGCAGTCCCGATCAGTAGTGCCCACAGGATCACCCTACGCAGAGCTACAATCATGAAGGTAACAATAATAGTCTTCTTCATAACCACTTCGATGCTAGAGGACCAGATTCTGAGGGCTGCAAAAGAGGCTTTACCTGTTAAACTTGGAGAATCTAAGGTACTGTTTTTCGCAGACTATTCATATGCCATCAGAGAAAGGCAGAATGCATTTGAGGAGGTAGCAAACAAACTGAAAACTGTGGGGTTTTGTCGACTGTCATTCTCAGCCTATTTGGAATTTAATTACTTGAACAAAATGTACTCAGTCACTGATGCAAAATTGGCCGGGAATTTATTTATTCAATTGTCTGGTCCCCATCGCCTCCTCCCGCCAACTTGGCGACGGGGACACATAGGTACTTTTTTTTTTGGTAGGTTCCCCCCTTGCGCCCCCCCAGGCCCTGGCACAAGGCTATGCGAGTGTGTGCAGGCACGCACGCACCCCGTGGTGCCAGCTCAGCCCCTTCCACCTCCCGTTTAGCTTTTTGCCACCCTCCCTCCACCTACCCTCCGGACCTCCACCCAGTAGAAGCAGAACTATGAGGGGGTGCCAACCCACCCTCACCACCCTCCGGAGAGGAGAGCTGCCCATCCCCATACTCTATCCTGCTCCGCCCCCCCCCCACGCCCGCATGACAACCCGAGGTCATTCCCGAACTCGGGTAGCTGGCGTGGCGTGAGGTGTGGTGTCCAGCACCTTAACCCTCTGTGCCACCGGGCCAGCGATTCTGCAACAAAGTTGCCCCCCAACAACTCAACTGTGACTGCCACTGAGACAGCAAAGGACAAAACTGAGAACTAAATCTGATCAAGGTAAAAGACTCTGATATTACAGACTTGTTGCTGCTGTTCCCACTTTACTGCCTACTTGCCCATTCACGATGGACAATAACTGAATTTTAAAAAAACAAACACTGTACATCTCTTGTCCCTCTTAAGTTCCCCCATATAGCAATTACTAGGAAGTAGTGTGGTAAAATGTTTTAATAAATATGTTGGGAGGACTGGTGGGATGTTGAGAAACAAGGTACCAGGTTTGAGGGCTTGGCAAGGGTGGGAATCAGAAGATGATTTCCAACCAAAGTTCAGCTGAAATAACCTAACTGAATGTGCTCCCAGTTTTTCTTGCTCAGCAACTAATCCTGTTCAGATAGCCGAGGGAGGCAGGAGACATGGCAGGCATAATGGCGTTGGACTACAAAAAGATCACCCTCGTGATGGCACAAGTTGGTAGTGTTGCTGTCACACAAGTCTTGAGCAACTGAGGTGGCTGGCATGAATGCAGCATCCGTTTTAACAGCAGCAAGTTAAATTGAGCACCAGTGCCCGTGTGCTCCACACACACTGGTGAACCTAACCCTCACAGTCATCCTGCAGCTTACATGCAGCCCCTTTGTTCTCCAGGTTCAGGGATCCAATATTTTGTCATTTTATGAAAGTTTAAAGTAAAGAATTTCTTCAGTAGTGTAGTGGGTCTGATAATACCTTTTTATTGAGCTGTAATCTAATTACTCTGCATGACTGAAGAGCTCGAGTGAAGTGCTAATTCTTGAGTATTTAAAAGATTGCGCGTTTTACAGGAAAGTTCATTGTTACAGTCCAAGGGCTATTGATCAATAAATGTGTCCCACCAGTTACTGAGCATATTCCTAACACTGCACCGATAGTGTCTATAGCCACAATGTGCTAATAGTTCTTAATATGTTAAAGTAATTGCCCTCAATGTAGTCAAAGTAGAAAAAGGAACTGCAATGCACTGACTGGATGTGTAATGTACTACTTGGTGAAATACCATCTCTTGGATGCATATGGTATGTACCGTATTTCACCATTTTGAAGCCACCTCCCCCCCCCCCCCAAATAGAAGCCGTGGCTGAAAAAACTTTTGTTAATAGAAGCTGCCCCATACTGTAGCCATGTTTTCTAAACAGCAAAATACATCAGCTATCTGACAGGATTCCTACAGTCTCTCCCCAATTTTCTCTACTCTCTCTGTTTTTGCAGCTGAAGTCGACTCTCTCTCCTACAAACAGATGTCAAAGTCCTCCATCAACCTTCTTACCACCCGCATGCACTGTAAGCCATACCTGGTAGACTTGCCTCCATCCTCCTGCTACCCCGACTGCAACTCCCCAAGCAGAGCAGCAGCAGATCAGTAACCATGTAGCAGCATAGAGAATTTGCATGCCGATTGGGGCTGAGCAAGTAAACAGCATTTCTGGCAGAGATATTTTTTTCATTATTATTAAACTTTCAATCCCTGCCTTACTTGTAACTTACCTGTTGCTTAATATCTGTAATCAGCAGTACTGCCTTGTGTCTCAGTATTATGACCCTGGTTTACTTGTAAGTGCTGTGCAACAGTCTCAGTAACCGGTATCACTATACTGTGTTGAAAAGAGGGGCTCAGAACACAAATAAATGTTTCTACCTCTCCAGCGTGGGATTCAAAGGTTATTTTGGTAATCTTGATGGCAGCTTGTCAAGAGTGTTTATCAATTAAAGCCACCCCCGAATTGTAGCCGCCCCCGTTTAGAAGCCGCGGCACAAAATAGAAAAATGCAGTAGAGGCCATGGCTTCTAAACAGTGAAATACAGTATTTGCTATTAAATGCAATAAAAAATAAAGAGTGACCTTGCTATTTAATATAAACACAAGAGTATGCGGCATGGGGTTTATAACAATAATTAACACTAACCTGTGCTCCATCCTTCAACTTCAGTATACATTCCATAGTGTTGATGGTAATTACAACTGCTTCTGAACCTAGTTTTGTCCATGGCACATGAATCCGCAGTTCATGAATGTGTCCACTCAGGAATGTAAATGGTAGCTTCAATTCCTGAAATAAAAAATAAAAAAATGAGCAAATACTAGTTTCACTTTTTTGGTTTTGTATATATCAGTCATCCAATCAAGACAGGCCTTCACTACAATAACGAAGGAGAGTACATCTGCAAGACCATTCTATCAGGCCCCATGGCAACAATTCATGTTATTTAGGTCAAGGATTGTGGCCTGCCTTTTTCTTAAGCAGCCCCAGGGCCACCTCCCCTCCCAATGCCTTTAAAACACACTTTTTCCTCCTTTGGACCTCCTTCCATCATCACCATGTGCCATCTTCCCAGTCACAGAGCATCATCCAGCCATGCCCCTCATGTCCCCAGTACCCTGCAGCCCTGTCACTTTCACCAGACACATTCCATGGAGATGGACGTCTCCACGTGAACTCTTTTGAAGGCACCACAAACCCTATACCAGGCCAGCTATTGCAAAAGGATTTTGGAGCCAGAGGCAAAACAGTCACAGGGGCTATCCTGAAGGCCTGTAGAGGCTGTGAGGACAAGTGGAGCTTCATCATACAATCAGCAGCCCTGTCCCTTTTTCCTCTGATCTTCTACCCTCCCCTAGAACAAGCACAAGATGGACAAGGTGCCATCATGCCTGCCACATCAATTTCTGCTCGATTTACCCTCCCGTTTGCCTCTGTATCCCACTGTACAGCTACCTGTGGTCACCCAGGTGGCTGCATAGCAGCAGGAAGCCTTGTCTCCCTCTTCCCAGAGAAGGAGGAGGTCCTATGGGATGCTCAATCTTCCTCACATTGGTCTTCCACCATTCACAGGTTAAGGGTGCAAACTGAGCCCCAGGTGTCATGAGGGGAACATCTGCTGCTATACCAAATTGCAACAGTAATATGTCAACTTGAACGAGGTTTTTTTTTGTCCGAGCCCCCTCTCTCTTCAGGTTCCATCCACTCGCCACCCCCATTCCTGGGCGGGGCCACCGAAGAGGCTTCCCACTTCCTAATGGACATTATGGGCATGCCCCAGATTACCCCCCCCCGGGTCGGGGCCACAAGAGCAGGACCCCCCCCCCAGTGGGCGTTGAAGGCAGTGGACAGTGGAGCGGAACGGGCCGTCATGCCAAGGGGCCGGCATTTTTGTTGCTTTGCTGCCCCGGGGGCAGGGACATGCAATGACATCAAGCATCCGCCCTGCCCCCCCCAACATGCTGGCGCCAGTCACTGAGATGCCCCCAACCTCCACCAGGGGTCTATCAAGTGTTGGACATGCTTCCCCTCCCTTCCCCCGGAGAAGGAGAGCAGTCCCCAGGATGCTCGATCCTTCTCCCCTGGCCGGCCCTCCGACTCCATTCCTGAACCAGGGTAGTCGGCAGCGCAAGCGGAATTCTAACCACTGCGAAGGCGGGCCGGCCATCTTAAACAATGTTATTTGTAGCTTGATACTGAAATACTTAGCAAAACCCTATTTTGCTAGCGACTACTTAAAAACTGCAGATGGCCAGAAGTAGCCAGCAAGAACATTCTCAATTGGAGTGAAGGGCTCTGAGGAATCAGAGCTACATTGCAAAAGGGCGAAGAAGAGTGCAGCCTTGTCATCTTCTGTACTGTACCACTTTTTCCAGTTTTCCAATCTTCCCTAAATTCTCCCTGAAAGGGTGTCTGTCACATACTGTTTTGGAGCCTGAATTTGGTATCTTGGTATCAATTTCCACCTGGACATGGGAAGCTCTTTGCCTCACCCCAAACCCAACATCAGACACTGTGTCACAGGCAGAAGTGCTTACTGCCAACGACTTTGACTGAGATGTCATAATTGTCTCTGCCAGTGTGCAGTGAACGTTTCAGGATAAAGAAACCAACCAGGGTATCCTGTGTAGTAAGATAAATTGGTACCACTAAGCAAGTGCAAATATAAACTAGATATTTAATCTCATGATGCTATCCTGGTGATCAAAGATGATGAATGCCTGACTACAGCATCTACAAAGCAAGCCATCCCACCTGCAAGGATACCAGCTAAATTTTAAATGTTAGTTCTACAAGTAAATTCATTTCCCTGCTTGGACCTTCCTTCCCACTAGTCCTGTCTAATTTTACCGTCTAGTTAACAACATGGTATCATAACAAACATGGACATTTTATTTGAGAAAATCCGTATTTAAGTTTAAGCATCAACTCAACTGAATTTTACAGTGAAAAAAGCAAAACAACAGCTACAAGCTGTTCGGCGTGTGTACGAAGTAAATATAAAGGCACAAAGAAAAAACAACAGCACTACTCTAGGCTCTGCAAATAACACTTAGAAAATTGATTTCAACGGACGCCAAACAGCAACAACCAACACTATCGGTCAGTGTCGGTTATTGCTGTTTGGTGTCCGTTGAAATAAATTTTCCAAGTGTTATTTGCAGAGCCTGGAGTAGTGCTGCTGTTTTTTCTTTGTGAATTTTACAGTGGTTTCATGGCATTCAAACCAAATCTGCCAAATATGTGGTTCTAGTGTGGGGGGTACGAGTCTGCACCTGCCAAATAATTCTTAGCTGGTATGTTTGCTTCACTGACATTTAGTACTACATGCTCTCGCCTGCATTTATTTTTGTATTTATTTGTTTTATTAAGAAGAGGCTGCATTGAGTGGTACAAAATCACACATACCCCCATAATACAAATCATCATGGGCTGTATATGCAAATCACCACAAAATATTATGCTGGTTCCACTTTAAGCAGAGCTGCATGGTGCCGAAAGGCCTCTCACACAGTATGCAAAGGGTGCCAACAGAAGACACAGACATGTGTTTCGTCCTACCAGGACTCATCAGTGTGCCTCGTCTGTATGACACCCCAGTGGAATGAACCAGCTACCCTAGGTTGGTCTATCTGGGTTGGGTTGTGGTGAGCCCAATAAAAACCAAAAACAGGTTAAAAGACAAAGAACCTTCATGCGCAAGCAAGAAGGCAAGGGTTATCCCAAAGGGCACTGGCCAGGAAGCCAAGTTTCAAAGAAATACATGCATTGAGTGGTACTCATTTACAAGAAGGTCCTGCCTTGGACAACTGAAGATACAGCAGTAAACCTGGGAAACAATAACCCAAGGAAAGAGTACACAACTGGGGGAGGTACTAACAACAACAAAAATGGACAGGACCTGGGGGTAGTCATATCAGACAACCTAAAGGTAGGCAAGCAATGTGAGAAGGCAGTAAGCAGGGCTGGGGGATACTGGGATGCATAGGGAGAGGCAGCA
Organism: Neoceratodus forsteri; assembly: GCA_016271365.2. NCBI lineage: Eukaryota > Metazoa > Chordata > Ceratodontiformes > Ceratodontidae > Neoceratodus > Neoceratodus forsteri. The sequence continues at coordinate 1,679,876,426 of CM057455.1, read as the reverse complement.
CCAGCAGAAAACATAAAGTTGTTATCCCTCTGTACAGACAGTTGATGAGACCCCATCTAGAGTACTGCATGCAGTTCTGGAGACCCCATCTCTGCAAGGACACTGACAGGATGGAAGCAGTCCAAAGGAGGGCAGCTAAAATGGTGCTGGGTCTGCACCAAAAGCCATACAAAGAGAGATTAAAGGAGCTTAATATGTATACGCTCAAGGAAAGGAGGGAGAAGGGAGACATGACAAAAACGTTCAAGTACCTCAAGGGAATCAACAAAGTCCAAGTGGGTAGCATCTTTCAGAAAAAGAGATGTGCAAGAACAAGGGGGCATAATTTGAAAATAGAGGGAGGGATGGCTCAGGGGCAACGTAAGGAAGTATTTTTTCTTGGAGAGGGTGGTGGACTCATGGAATGGCCTTCCTAAGGAGGACATGGGGTCAAAAACAGTGGGGGAATTCAAGAATGCATGGGACAAACAAGAGGCAATTCTAGTTGGGGGGGTAGAAGGAAGTAGGCTGTTTGTTAACTGGAATCTGTTATCCAATAGGTAGGGAAATGGGCAGACCGGGTGGGTGGGCCAAGCGGTCCTTATCTGCCGTCAAAGTCCATGGTTCTAGAAGAATGCACAGAACGAGTACTACAGAGATAGGAGTCATGACAGAGTCACAAAGACAAATCAAGAGAGTTACACAGCAACTCATCTAAATCACATACTAAACACACACTGCCTGAAATATTATGCAATTCAGTTTTTAAATAAAACGTATTCAACTTAGTGGAGTGGGTAGGCAGTCCTTATCAATTAGTACGTATTTGAACTGTGCAACATAATTATTCATGCTTGCTTATGAAGCTGGAGGCAAACATAATGGACCTAGAGTCCCTTCCACCCTTAAAAGTATTATGATCGGTCTTATAAAAATAATGGGCTCTATGCACGAAGGTGCAGAGTGTCTACATACCGTGTAACATAGGCGCGTAGCCACCCGCACCACTGCACCCCAGTTGCATGCATGAGAAGGTGGGCGTGCGAACCGCGCAATCCCCATGTCCGGGACGGCCCATGCTGAAGGCGTTCTGACGGTGTGCCAGCACTACGGTATTCACTAACACTGTAGTGCTGCATGTATGGGCGCAAGAGGGTGGCGAAGGCATGCCAGGGAGACCCTGCTGACAACACACCGCGCGCCTCCACAGGCACAGACCTGGAGTCGCCAGGGGACCGGGTTGCTGCCCCTGACTGCTGGACAGCAGGAGGTGGTGGGGGCGGCTGGACGGGTGAGCAGTCGGAACTTTCCTGAGCGGCGGCACCGGGACTGGAGGGTGCCACGTGGGTCCAGGTGCATGCAATCGGCATGCACAGCCCCAGATCCACGCCATCCTACGTGTGGGATCCACTATGGGTCCTGGGGGGCATCCCAGTGGATGCCTGCCCAGGAAGACTCCTCCCCTGGCCACCCTGCGGAGTCCTGCACACCGCGCGGGGGTGGGGACAGTGCAGGGTCATAGGCAGTTTACATGCCTTTTGTGCATATCTATGCCTCATTCATGCACAGGGGGCCAATATGATTCACACTCCACTATTAAACATTTTTTATAAGTTTCTGTACCGACAGCACACTTCAGGAGCTTGGAACTGGTCACCCATTTTGTAAGGAAGTGCAGGAATGGATATGAAGAGTCCAGAAAGGAAACCTCAGGGCAGGTGCTGTCAATGGAAGGACAAAGGGACCGTGAGTCAGTCGATGAAGCTTCCCATGTCTTGAAATACTTGTTTGTTTGTTTTTTCCCCACATATACTTTTTAGATTTTTCAGGTTGCCCCGAGGCCACGGAGTACACATGCATGTGTGCATGGGAAGTGCACCATTAACGCCAGGATCCAGTGGTCCCTTCCGCTCCTCCCCAGACTTATGTCGCCACTCCTTGCCACCTGCGCTTCCCACCGGACTCCACACGGTGGGAGCGAGACTACGGAGGGGAGAACCGCAGATTGCGGCTCAATCCTGCTCCAACCCACCCACTCCCCGAGCCAGCTCCCCAGCAATCCGAGGTCGTTCCCAAACCCGGGTCACTGGCGTAGTGTGAGGTAAGGCACCAGCGCCCCAGTGCCACAGGGACAGCTTGAAATGTTTTAAAGAGGCTGCCCCAATATGACCCAGGTTCAGGAGCAGACTCGGACTGTCACGTCAGAATGCAGGCCAAGACAGCTGCCATACAGTAGTGCATCTCTACCAGAAATGCTGGAAGTGGGTTCTAGCACCACAGCGACCCCTGCAGCAGGGTCAGGGAGCTTTGCTCTTGACACAGGAGCAATCTGTGTGCCTGCAAAGAAAAGAAGGTTGTGCCCATGACTGGGGAAGTGAGAGGAATCACAGAGAAAAATCCCAGGCTTCACCACAGATAATGGCATCATCACATCCAGGCCCCTCACCATGCAGCCATGCACCCACAACTGGATCCAAACCAGGCCAGGGGGAAGAATACGCTTTCTCAGAGTCAAAATGTTTCCTTTTTTTTTTTTTCTAAATATAATCATGACTCTGTCTTATCCTCTTTTGGTCAGCTAGGAAATATACCCAACATCGGTCTGCTGGATCCCTGCAAGGATCCTGAACCTAATGTCGTCTCATCCAAGGGACATTTCTGCTGCATGGTTTCCCCTTCGGCCCTCCCTTGATGGAGGTGGATGTGCAATGACCTCAATGCTCCGCTGCCCCAACCAATCCAGCCTTTAATTCTGGTCCCAGGCTCACCTATTCCCAGCCATCACTAGGGCTTGGCAGTTGCCAGTAATCACAGTAAAATCAGACTGGACTACTGGCAAGGATGGTCCCATGAACACGTGCAGTCCGATGTCCGCTCAGCCACCCCCCCGGCCAGCCCTCCAACAGCCCTGGGTTCACTCACGAACTCAGGTCATTGACGTTGCAAGCAGTAGCACTACGGCTGCACCAGAGGGCCAGCAGAAGCCAAAATGTTTAACAGTAAAAAGCTGCTCCAGGGGCATGCAGAGGGGGCTACAATAAAGCAAGCAAATCTACACAAAAAGAAAGTTCACTGACTACCCCCTCTTTCTGTCACAAAACAGAGTTTCACAACTAGTCGTTCACATGTGTAAAAAATAACTAGTATAAAACAACAGGTTAGTCAAAATTACTGTAAAGGATGCAGACAGTACAGGTTTTTGCCTGTACTGTCTGCATCTTTTCAACGCTTTTAACTCACTTGTTATTTATAGTAATTACTTTGTACATGCATGAACAAGTAGTTGTGACATTTTGTTTAACAGTAAACAGTTGGACCCTGTAGTTAACAGTAACAGTGCTGCGCTTCGGGCCCTGCAGGGAACCGTTACCACCTATCCACACTACCGCCGGTAACGTTACCAAGACGGGATCGGTTTCATAACCGTTGTTGAAACCACCTCTTATGTGGTTTCAACAACGGTTACCAAAACGCCTTCTGAAACGTTACAGGTGTAAACACAAACCGCTGTGGTAACGGTTTGAGCACTCTGTAACGTTACAGAGGCGTAGTGTGGACAGGGCCTAAAACTCCCTCTCCCAGACCACTTTTCCTGCTAATGTATTCCAACTTCTGTTCATGACGTGTTACCGCAATCCTCTTTCTGCCACCCCGCCCTTACTCTTATCCCCTCCGTCTGTCACATTTCCCCTCTCCTTCCACCTCTTTACACACTTCTTTCTTTGGTGCCTATGTCCACGTTCCCCTTCCCAATCCTCCTCTGACTCATAACGTAATCTTTTCTCTACTCCTTTAATTCACCCTTCCAACTCTCTTTTGTACTGCTTCCCCTCGTCTCCTCCTCTCCGCTCCACTAGATCCCCATCTTCTTCTTTTAGTCAATATCTCGCTACCTTCCTCATATCCCCCTCACTCAGTTCTGAAACACTATCAAACAGCAATTAATTATTTTTTTTTCTTGGTTTAAAGCAGCAGTGCAACGAAACAGGTTTTCCAAAAGAGCTAGTTTCAGCTACAGTTAAGAAAAATGTTAGCATACCTGTCAAATGTATTTGTTTAGGTACCTCCTCTGTCGTGCACCACGAGTCATTTTTTATTTATTTTTATCCTAATCCTTCCCAGGTCTACAATGCTATTTCTATGCAAAATGTGGCAGACATCTTTTTTCTTAAGAAAAAAATCAATTAAAACTCATAAAATACTCAAGTTCCGGTGGAAAAGAAAATGTTACCACCAAATAAAACTGAAAGATGCCTGGAATTTTATATAGTGAAAAAATGGTAGAGTCAATATTTAGCCCAATTTCATCGCGCTGCTGCTTCAGCATAGCAAAACTACATAATTTTCACCTACTGCTACACGAAACCACATATATAACAACTACTTGCCATGCATCCGACTTCATCCAAAGTGGTAACAGTGTTTCTTTATACATGGTTATTTTCAAAATGCTTCACATTATTTATGGATCTGCAAATTTAGTTTTGTGTCAGAACATGTGCACAAGTAAACATTTCTGAGTAGAATCTTCCCTAATCTGCAGAACCCTTTCTCCTGACTCGAGGAAAAGCTCTTGCGAGGAGATCATCATCATCATCATCACCACCATCATCCTTCTGCTGGTGGGTAATACCCAGCTCTCCCCTGACCCTTTTTCACCTCTTACCCTACCAAAGGGTGTGAGTGTTTGCCACCTCAGTGCCCACTGCCTTCTACTCAATACTTCCTAGCTTAGGTGGTGCGTCCTTCAACTCACCATTAATGGGCTTATGGTGACCAATTCCTGGCTCTCCACCAGGATCAGTGATGTGGTCATTTCCCTGTTCATGGACAGGACTGAAGCAAAAGGTGGGGTGGCAGTGTGGTCATGTATGTTTCCCTTAAAGAGCAACTCTGCACTTCAGCATATTATTTCATAAATAAGGTGTTTCATTTGCTACAATTTACTAGAGAATACATTTTTTCATTTTCAATATTACTTTCCAAAATTTATAGCACATCTAAAAAGTCTGTATAAAAACAACATTTGCCTCTCCCCTGCTAATCTCAAAGTGCATTTGTTTGTGGCGTCACAGTTCTCACCACGACAGACTGTGATGTCACTGTGACAGGGTGACCCCTGCCATAGCAGCCACCCCTAGGATAAATTGAAACCCCTTCCCCAAACAGTCTATATTGGCTGGTTATAAATTAAGTGCCGAAGTGCTTATAAAGCTTTCTGTGCATATTAACCTAAAACAAAACTAAGAGTACAGTTACAAAATGAGAGAACAGTCTTAATATAAGAATAACAAAAACTTGTGCCTGCTTTTCCTAGGTGTCAGCAGCCCCCTTCTAAGATATATTTCACAGGATATAGTTTACAGTAAAACAGCATGAGGTAATAGGACCCTGCAGGAGAGTTTAGGAGAGCACAGAATGTTCTGACCTCGGCTCTAACCTTTTCCAATGTTGTAAACAAAAGAAAACAAGCATTTGTCAATGCCGAATGTTTGCTTGCTGGTATTGGCATTGGTAGTTCAGGAGTTAAGAGAGATGCATAATAGGAATGGCAGTGGAGTATTGAACGAACGCCAACCCCAACCCACAACCTGCAGAGACTGACAGGCATTGGGGGTGTGTGCCTTTGGGACGTCGGGCATAACGCTCATGCCATTCCACCTCATCCCACCCTGCAGACACCGATAGCTGTCGTGGCGTGCCTTGGGGTGTTCGGCTCTTATGCTCACCCCGTTCCATAAGAAAATAAGAGGAGATGAGTGTAGTATAGGAGAATGACCCTAATGTTCAACCCAAAGACCCCAAGGCACACCTCAATGCCTGTCTCTGGCTGCAGGGTGAGGTGGAATGGCACGAGCATAACGGCAGACGACCCCAAGTCACACCCCAACGCCTGTCAGTCTCTACAGGGTGGGGCATTGCGGTTGAAAACCCTAACGCCCAGGGCGTTTGTTGGTATTTTCGCTCCAAATTTTCAACATGGGCTTTTTGGAACCCCACCTCATGAACGGAGGCACTATCATTTTCTTACTCAATCCCAAAAGGTGATTTCACACAGCAACTGCACCATTCATGGAAACATGGGCCACCCAATACAATGACTGGGACCTGTCTGTACCAGGGTACAGGTTATTTCGTAGGGACAGGGTGATTGGGAAAGGGGGGGGTGGCACTGTATGTGAAGGAAGGACTGAAGTGTGTAAGGGAGGAAGGGGAGGAGGGTAGTACGGAGTCACTTTGGATGCAAATCCAGGATTTCAAGAATAGGATTCTTAGAATGGGAGTGGTGTACAGGCCACCATCTCAGACGGAGGAGTTAAGACAGGGAACTAGCGGGACAGATCAGGAGGACCTGCGAGAAGGGTAGTGTGGTGATTGTGGGGGACTTCAACATGCCAGGAGTGGACTGGAACACCCCAACAACCAGGAACAGAAGGGAGCAGGTACTGCTGGATGCCTTCCAGGACAGCTTTCTGCTGCAAATGGTCAGTGAACCAACCAGGTTAGGAAATACCCTTGACCTTGTGCTGGCAAATGGGGACTTTGGGAGAGAACTTACAGTGGAGGAACCGCTGTCAGGGAGTGACCACCGCTCAGTATGGCTCACATTGGATATAGGCAAGGAAGGAGTGGAATCTGGCACAATAGTGCTGGACTTCAGAAGGGCCGACTTTGGGAGGATGGGGGAAGTGGTAAAAGGGTACCTGGCCAGAATTCAATCTAGTATGGACACTAACCAGAGGTGGAAGCTCATAAAGTTGGGGATAGTGGAGGCAACAAAACCTGCTGCAAAGCCCAGAGCAAGAAGGCTAGGGCTAAGAAACCAATCTGGTTGAGCAAGGAGGTCACAGAAAGATAAGAAGGAAAGAGCTGCCTTTAGGAAGTACAAGAAAACAGGGAGGGGGAGGACAGGGAGGAGTACTTGACAGAATCAAGGAGGTGACAAGGGCAGTAAGGGAACCAAAGCATCTCTGAACTCAGGTTGGCACAAGGCATTAAGAAGGGAGAAGGACTCTTTAAGTACATCAAGGAGAAAAGGAGCTGTAAGGACCACATAGTAAGGATTAGGAAGGAGGGAGGTTGGGTGGAAGCAGGGTGCAATAAGGCGGAAGCACTAAATGAGTACTTCTGCTCAGTATTTACTAAGGAGAAGAGGGTGACACCCAGGTGGGAGAAATGGCAGGCGGGGGAGTGGTGACAGATGGGGAAATCATGGAGAGCAGCGTTCGAGAGGGTTTGAAGGCACTGAGGGTGGACAAGATGCCAGGCCCAGATGGCATCCACCCCAGGGTACTGAAGGAGCTGGCAGAGGGCCTTGCACGACTTTTGGCAGACCTATTTAATGCCTCACTACATTCGGGGTGTGCACCTCAGGACTGGAAGATGGCTCATGTGGTGCCCCTCCACAAGAGTGGCCTCAAGGATGAACTGGGAAACTACAGACCAGTGAGCCTCACATCCATCGTGGGTAAGCTAATGGAGACTATCCTGAAGGAGAGGCTGGTGGCCCTCCTAGAGGCCAAAGGACTACAGGACAGCAGACAGCATGGCTTCATAGGTGGCAGATCCTGCCAAACCAACCTGGTCGAGTTCTATGACTGGGTAACTAGGGCAACTGGACAGGGGCCATGCAGTGGATGTCCTGTATCTGACTTCAGTAAGGCATTCGACTCAGTGCCACATGGAAGGCTGGGAAGGAAGTTAGTAGGCACAGGCGCGGTGCAAAGCTGGTGAGATGGGTAGGAAACTGGCTGCAGGGAAGGCAACAGAGGTGGGAGCTCTCACACCTAAGGGCAGTGACGCGGTGTTCCACAGGGCTCAGTGTTGGGACCAGGTGTTGTTTGGGATATTCATTGCAGACATATCATGGGACATCAAGAGCAAGATCAGTCTGTTTGCTGATGATACCAAGGTAGGCGCGGTGGTAGATGACCTAGGGGGATGGCAGGGGTTGCAGGATGATCTGGCAAAGCTTGAAACCTGGTCAGACACCTGGCAACTGGGCTTTAATGCCAAAAAGTGCAAGGTGCTGCATTTTGGGATGAAGAACCCAAGGAGGAGTTACCAGCTAGGGGGAGTGCAGCTAGCCCAGACACAGGAGGAGGAGAAGGATCTGGGTGTGCTCATTACAGGGTCAATGAACAACTCGGCACAATGTAGGAAGGCAGCTACAAAGGCCAACAATATGCTGGGTTGTATTGCAAGGGGTATATCCTCGAGGAGGGAGGAGGTGATTCTGCCACTGTATAGGTCATTAGTTAGACCACACCTGGAGTACTGCGTGCAGTACTGGCGTCCGTATCTGAAGAGGGACATTAAGTTACTGCAGGGGGTGCAGCACAGAGCAACAAAGATGATCAAGGGGCTGGGGGACTTATCATACGAGAGGAGGTTGAAGGAGTTGAACATGTACTCACTGGAGGAGAGGAGAGAAGAGACAGGGTGACATGATTGAAACCTTTAAATACATGAAAGGAATAAACAAGATGGGTACAGAGGGGCTGTTCAAAGTAAGGGAAGGGAGGGCCACCAGGGGCCATGATATGAGACTGGAGCGAGAAAGGTTCAGGAGGGAGATGAGGAGACACTTTTTTACAGAGAGGGTGGTGGCTGGGTGGAATGTGTTACCTGCTGAAGTGGTATGCAGTAGAACAGTGGACTGCTTCAAACGAGGATGGGACATGACAAGGTGGGGGTTAATGAAGGGGAAGGGTGGAAGGGAAGGGCAGCTGCAGAATAAGGGGTGCTAGCTGCACATTCGAGCAGACTTGATAGACCTCTAGGCCTTTATCTGCTGGCAAATTTCATATGTTCATATTCGGCACCACAGGTACGAAAACACATTTCGGGCAGATGTGAAAAATGACAGCTGTACTGTTCTTGAGGAGGTGTGAAAAAAATGGCAATGTTAAAAATCTGGAATGAAAATATGAACAACTGACGAAGTTACAAGCGTGCGTAGAAACTCTGCAATGCACACCTGTAACACAATCATTTTGTGGAATTTTTTTCACCAGGATTCTCAACATGGGCTTTTGGGACCCACCTCATGCACAGTGGCAATACATTGTTAACCGAACCCGGAAGGTGATCTGCATAGCAACCGCTAAATCACTTCGGGACTGAGAAACCAAATGACAGTGTCACTGTACATGAGGTGGAGTCCCAAGAACCTCATGTTGAAAATTTGGGACCAAAACTCCAAACACTGACTGAGATAGCACCTAACTGACTCCCATTCACTGCCATTATAGGGCTTATCATTTTTCAGTTCCCAGTTGGTCTTTGAAGAGTGTAGACGTGTTTACAGTCCACAGAAAACCACTGCTCCTGACCTCTGGAGGCAAATATGGGGTGGGGTGCAGGGAAGTGGGATGCGCTGAGGGAGGTGGGAGGGGAGGCCCAGGGAGACGACAACAGACTGTTTTCTTTTACAGGTAAACAACAAAACAAAAGACATCAGGATGGTTTTCTTTATTTTACAGGTAAATATTTATTTTTTTAGGCACACTGGGGTGAGCTCCCAGTGTGCCAAACTAATATATGTGTGTGTGGGGGGGGGCGCACAAGCTGAATCGGGGACTGGGCACCCCAATGTCTGCTTAGAAAGAACAGGCTTGTTTGGAGGGCGTCCAACACCGGGAGGGGTGGCATCCCAGTGTCGGAATGATTTAAGAATCATTACGGCACACTGGGGTGGGCTCCCAGTGCGCCACATGAGTTGGGGAGGGGTGGGCATACATGATGCCGACAGGGGGATTGGGCACCCGTCAGCAATGAAAAATGGGAGGACAGGCGTCAGACACCAGGAGTGGGCATCCCGGTGTCAGAAAGTAACAAAAAAAAAAAAAATTTGTAAAAATTATCTGGGCACACTGGGGTGAGCTCCCAGTGTGTCACAACAGTGGGGTGGGGGGCATGCCGACACGGGAATTGGCCACCCCGATGTCAGCTTTCGGGGGACAGCGTGGTGGGCAGCAGGAGCCGCCAATCTGCAAAGCTACGGCGCAGCTCATTTATTATGTTTAAATTAACTTGATTTATTGATATACTTCACCATGAAGGCACATGAGCAAGCGTGTTGCTTACTGACTTGACCATGCATTACTGTGCACTGTAATGCGCATGGCTGAGTCTTCCGACACTCTGTGCCTGGTTGTGGGGCCGCTGCAATCAGGGATGACGAAACTGTCCCTGATTGGAGCGACAGATTTCTTTCAAGTCCAGCGCTCGCTCTGAAACTGTCATCAGCAGCTTTCCTGCTGATTGGTGGCCGAAGGACACACCTCTGAAAGCATTCACTAGATTGGCCAAACACTGCCACACATCTGCAATGCTCTAACCTCAATATATTTCTTGTGCGCTACGCATGCAAGCAAACATAAAAAAGAACTGCATGTTCTGTGCTGTGCTCCAGGTGCCAACTGAACTGTTCTCTATGGGGCAACACTGGCCCCTAGAGGCTAGTTTTATGTTATGTCTGCTGTTAATCAAAAGGCAATGGACATTTTTAAAACTTCTAGTGAGTTTATAAAAAGCCCTACCTCAGTGCTGAGATAGGATAGATAGGGTGGTCAGTTGGATACTGACTGAGGAAGGTGGAAGACCTCCTGGTAGTGTGTGCTTTCACACTGCTTGATTCATGCTAGGCTGAAGAAAAGCCTTAGACTCTGCTAGAGCCAAGCAGTTGTCATTTGATTTCTTTTGACTAACCTTTTGTTTCTTATTTTCTGTATAATTTGTTTTATCTGCTCTAGAAATAAAATGATAAACGCAACCATGCGGTTTTATGCACCCGATTTGTGGTCTGCCTGAAATTGTGTTATCCTACACCCACACCCAGTGACAGTCACAAACTGCAACTGTGTGGTTAGCAGGAGAGAATCAGATGCATTCTGAAAGACTCCATGAAATAACTGCTGCATTATTTACAATATTTTGTAACAGTGGGGAGAGTAAAAAAAAAAAAAACAGAATACAGTTAAAACATAACTAGTTTAAAATCTAGTGTTTTTAGGCATTTCACTGTAATAGATAGTTGTTTTTTGACAAACATTTCAAGGTTATTCGTAGCTCCTTTGCCCCCTCTGCCTACGAGTTTCTTATAGGCAAGCTCCCCTGCTCTCCCAAGTTTTGCTGCAGGTGCCTAATACCGCCGTCATCAAATTAAACATGCTTCCTGATTGTCTCTCATTCCCCTTACCTTCATTTTTTGTTTTAAATGCAATACGTAACTGTTCATACATTCTGCTACAAATTAGCTTATTTTATTGTCACTTACTAGATGTGTACTTTTTTTGATAACAAGATGATAACCACCACTGAAAATGAGCTGTTAGCTCAATTTTTTTTTTTTGTAACATAAATACGCAAATGAAATTACTTCCTCCGACAAGCTCCTATTATTGGGGGACTTTAAAGCAGCAGTGCAACGAAAATGGGCTAAAATGTTACCCCACTTTTTTTTCTCCTTAATTGATGGCAGATGTATTCCAGTTTATTTTGATGGTGAAATTAAAAAAATGTTCTGTTATCATTTAAGAATTTTATGAAAGTTTTAAAATAATTATTTCTCAAGAAAAAAAGATGGCCGCCTCATTTTTGCATAGAAATAATATTAAGGACCCGAAGAGGGTAAGAGTTCAGACAAAGATGCAGATGTGCAGTATACAACATAGGAAGCATCTAGAAACCCCAAATCAACAGTTCTGCCATTATTTTTCATAACCATAGCAGAAAATTAGCTTTTAGAAATAACCTTTTTCATTGCACTGCTGCTTTAATATGAACTGCACAGGCCCTTTCTCCAAACAATTACTACAGAATCTTCAGGCCCTGCAACTTACATATTTTGGCAAAACCCAGGCTAAAAAATTAAATGTACTTTTCAAAAACTGCATGTACACAAGGCTTCCCCTTAAGGCATTTATGAATGTTGGTGTCATGCTTTTGCTTAAACCTCATGCCTCCCCTATGTTTCAGGCAGTGCCCTGATGAGAGCAACAGCAGTTTATGCCAGCAAAAGTGGCACCAGAGATTCTGTGCACAATTTCAGACAAGTTAGATGACTTTTTCATGTATTACTTACACATAATTGGGAGAATTCATCCCCATACTTCCCCCTTTATTTTAATTTAGAAAATAAAAATAGAAACATAGATTGTGTTGGTAGAAGAAGACCCTGGGGTCAATTCAGTCTGCCCATTTTCCTCCCTAGTTCCACGCCTGGCCCAACGCTGGGCTGAATTCAGAGATCCGACAGCCCTAGTGGCTGATGTCACCCCCTTCCCCAGGTATCCCTTCCCTCTTCCTGCCTGTGGGTCCCACTATTCCCTTATATCAGTCTGAACCAAGTTTAAACCCTTCACAGTCTTGGCTTCAGCCACCTCTCTAGCAGTCTATTCCAGTTCACCACCACACAATCTATGAAGAACTTGCTCATGACCCTCTAGAATCTCAACCCCACCCCACCAGTCTCCACCCATGTCCTCCAGTCACTATGACAGGTCCATACAATCCACCGTTTGTTTCTCACAAAAAATTATGTCTGCCGGCCCGGTGGCGCTGAGGGTTGAGGCACTGGACGCCACACCTCGCACCACGCCGGCGACCCGGGTTGGTACCTACTGGGTCGCCGTGGGATCGGGCAGGGGAAGGAGGTGACGAGCATCCCAACGGATGCCTCCTCCTTCTCGGGTGGGTTACCAGGGTGCTGTACGCACCTCGATGTCCCTTGGGGCGGTGGGAGCACGGCTCTCTCATGGGCACTGGCAGCTTCAGAAGGGCTGGAGTCGGGGAGGAGGACATTGTTGGTGCTTGGCAGGCGTCGCGTCAGCATTATACCGCGACGCTGACATCCTCAGGAGAGGGGGGACGGAAGCACAGAAAACGGAAACCAACTTTATGTGTCCTAGATGACGGCCGCCAGCTGCCCAGTCCAGGAACCACGGGCAGACCCCGCTGTGCCAGGTGCTCCACGAAAGACGGGAGGAAAGGTAGGAGTCACCCCTGGGCACTAGGGGCAGACTCGATCGGGGTGGGTAGCATGAAGCGAGCCCGAAGGAGTGGAGCAGTGACAGGCGATAGGAGGGGATAAAAAGATAATAAAAAAAAAAAAATAGAAAAATTATGTCTCAGTCATATCCACCCTTTCCATCCTGACCCCCAGTTTTATACATGTTAAAGAGGTCAGAAAATCATTTCTAACTGACAGCTGTTTATAATGTCCCTATTTTCAGCAATGATATTCATACTCCTAAATAAATCATATGCAACTGTACCTGAATAAAAAGTGCTATGAAAAACTGTATATTGCATTCTTATGTTTTTAAGGACAGCATTCTGTTACAGTTCTCTTCATGGAACCAGTGATTTGTAGTTTTAACTTGCGTCACAGTTTGTGCACAGAACTACGAGCATGGTTATGATAGGCTAAAGGCTCATGCTTAGCAATCTGTACACAAACCATATCACAGGATTCATGACGAGAACCTGTGCAGAGTGTTGTCTATAAAAATAAAACAGTTGAAAACAAAGTTTTTTCACACAAATGCTTTATTTATTTAAAAGTTTTACCAGGAAAAACATACTGAGCTGAGAATAGCTTGTTTCCAGATGCGTCCTGGGGAAAGGGGAGAAGGAAATAGTCGATTCATAAATTGATGAAAATAAGAAGCAAATTGCAGTAATATAGTAAGACGTGAAGCATAACTATGAAGAATTAAAGGCAAATTAATAAATGAATGCAAGTAGAAAATAATACACTTATATGTACAGAGAAAGGGAATAAAAAAAAGAGGAGAGGGTCATAGATAGTAGCAGGTAGAACAAAAGTCAAAGAAGAGACTTTAGCAAGGAAGGAGAAGAGACAGAACAAATAGAAAGGGGAAGACCAAAGTTTAGGAAATCGGTAAGAAAAAGCTGATTGTCCAACAGTAGATTTTCTAGAGGGAATAGAGAAGAAGAATTAGTGTTGCAGAAAGGACGAAGGAGGAGGAGAGAACAGAAGGGAAGGGAGCTGAACCAGAATTTGGATATAAAAGACGCATAATAGGAAAGGCGCCTAGCATCAAGAGAGGGGAGAGAAAGTGATGTGTAATGAGAGCAGTGGTGAGTATAAAGAAGGGCAATATAAAGCAAAATGACAGAAAGAATGGAAAAGGGGGTCCAATCTGGCAAGGGAAGATTTAGAGGCGCCACTAAGCCACCATAGTCAAAGATAGGGAGAATCATTTTGACTACAATTTCTCAGCGGGCAGGAAGCGGAATGCTTGCTTTATTCCTGTACAGTGCTCCAAGCTTAAAGCAGCAGTACTACGAAATCAAGAAGTGAGCTATCAAAATTCTGTTTTTTGGCTGTAAGCATGCAGCCAAAGTTCCAGTTTCCATACCTGTAAATGTTTTTTTCCAGTCGTCTTTAGTTTTTCAGATATTTGCAATTTATCTGAAGTGTTGTAGTACTACAACAAATATGGGGCTGACTAATTTTCAGCTGCACTTTTTCTTCAGGTCGATCACATATTTTGACAACAGCAGAGGGACCCTCTGCTGACCATTCCAGATGTCCCTGCAGGTCATCAAGGGTGAGGAAGGAGGGAAAGGAATCAAGCCTAGACAGTCTCTGCCTAGTGCAAAAGATCATGGAAACAATATTTTTGGCATTTAGGAAAAGCTGATGTGAGCTAAGCCAGTACTGGAGCTTGTCGAAGTCCAGTTGAAGTCTGATTTCTACATCAGATGGGGAATGGCCAAATGTGAACAGGACTGTGTCGTCAGCATACATGTAGATGGATGCTGATGAGCAGACAGTTGGGAGGCTGCTGAGGAAAATGGAGAAAAGAATAGGGCCGAGCACCGATCCTTGAGGAACACCAGTGTCAACCGGGAGGGGTGGGGATAACGAGTCACCAATCCGAACTGATTGTGTCCTGCCCAGGACAAGGAAGAGAGGAGATCAATGTACAGAGAACAGTGGTAAGTCTTGGAGAGTTGGGGGAGAGAGCAAAAGGAGGAAGAGGGGATCCAGTCTGGCCAGGGTGGATTTAGGTGCAACACTATAGATTAAGTCATCATAATCAAAAATGGGGAAGATCAGTTTAACAGTGATGACAATGTCCCGGCAGTCAAGTAATCAAAGTAACCGCTCCACTCTCTAATGCCTGTTCTCCCATGCAAAATACAGAACACAGACACAAAAACGTGGGCACCAGGTTAAAGCTGCAATAAACTGTTTTATTACTGCAAAAAAATGCAAAAACAATTAAATAACTTGGCTATACTTACATGGCCTTCACCGTGCAAACATGCAGAAAAACTCCCGACCAGGTTTCGCCGCAAGGCTTTCTCAAGGGATGCTGGTCAAGGGAGACATTGTGGTTTAAAAACAGTACCCAACCAATCCCACAATAGCACCTGTTTAAAGGCACAATGGCCTATTCTGAGAACTAATTGCAAAGTGCTATAACTTTAAAAAAAAAAAGGCACATTTCTTATCCAAATGGATATGTACAGTCTTTATACATACAAAAATCAAACAACAGTGATGACTGTAGCTTAATTCTCTGAGATTGTGCCAGTACCTAGGGCATCTGGTGAGACTAAGCTAAAACTTAGAGAGGTGAATAAGTGGCTCAGTGGCTGATGCAGGGCAGAGGGGTATGGGCTGGTAGGGGACTGGGGGATACTTAGGAGGATAAGGGGCTATATGCCAGGGATAGGTTACACCTCAATATGGAGGAGAAAGAAATCTTGAAATTAAAACTTGCTGGTTTTATAGCGAAGAGGTGGGGTCTAAACTTGTAAAGTGGTGGGTCTAATATTAATAAAAAGACCCCGGGGGGCTGTTTGAGGGTCCAGGTCTAGGGCATGTGAGGAGTGGGAGAGACTATGTTAAGAATTCTAGGAAAACTGGGCAGAAAAGGGATTGCACAGGGTTGAGGGGACTGGAGAGAGGGGGGAGAAGTTGGGGTGGAGGACAGTTCTGATCAATGCCAGGAGTATGAGCAATAAAATGCCTGAACTCCAAGCTATGTTGACTGAGGGAACAGTGGATGTGGCAGCAATTACAGAGACATGAGCCACTCAGAGAAATGAGTGGGACCTAAACTTAGAGGGCTACAAGATATTCAGGAAAGACAGAGAAGGGGTTGCACTGATAGTCAGAAATGACATAATGGTTAGTGGAGTGGAGGAGGCTGGAGGAGGTGTGGAGGCAATTTGGGTAACACTGCAGACGAGGGGAGGGAAGAAACTGAAAATAGGGGTGGTATACAGGCCCCCTGCAATAGAGGAGACTCTGGAGGATAAGTTGGTTGAGAACATCAAAGCTCAATGTGACCTTGGGAAGGGTGGTTGTCATGGGTGATCTTAATATGCCAGGGGCAGACTGGGACACCATGACATCCTCTGTAACCAGGGAACAGAGACTGACGGACATCTTTCAGGATGCTTTCCTGGTCCAGCAGGTGGGGGAACCTACAAGAGAGGGGCGGATATTGGACGTTGTCTCAGTGGACAGTGAACAAATTAGGGGACTGGAGGTGTGCAGTCACTGGCAGGTGGAGACCATGCCACAGTCTAGTTCCTGCATGTATTTGGTGGGGGAACGCCTCCATACAGTAGTGAGTAGATTTCAGGGGAGCAGACTTTGTGGGTATGGGTAGGATTCCAAGAGAGAGGTTGGACATGGTTGGACCGGATATGGATGCTGGAAGATTGTGGGAGACCATTAAAGAAGGGGTACAGGAGGTTACTAGGTCCTGTACTAAAATAAGGCGTAAGCATGGTAGAACCAGCAAGCCATGTTGGTGGACCAGGGAGGTGCAGGAGGCAGTGAGGGAAGAAAAGGCTGCCTACGTACATTTCAAACTTTCTATGGGGGATAAGGAGCGAGGGGAGTATGAACTATTGGCCAGGAAGGTCACCAAAGTGGTGAGGGTGCCAACAGGACGGAAAAAAAACCTGGCTAGGGATATCCGGGGGTGGGTGGGGGGAGAGATTCTATAGATACATAAGAGAGTATAGAAAAGAGAACACAGATCAACAGGGTTAAGTTTGTGGGGGGGGATGGGCTCAGGATGCAGGAGAACAGGCAGAGGAGCTAAACAAGTATTTTGCCTCAATATTTGCAGTGGGTGACAAGGGATCCCTACAGTCTGATGGGAGAGATGAGGAGCCAGTAAAAGCGAAAGGTCAGTCTCAGTCTGAGACCACAGGATGGCAAGAGACTAGGGCACAGGCTAGACCACACCAAGAATGTGTAGGAAGGCTGCATGAGGGAGTGGATTGGGAGGGGGGGAGAAATCACAGCGGATAGGGTGAGGGAGGCCCTTCGGAATCTGAAAACTGATAAGGCGCTGGGGCCAGATGGAATACATCAGAGGGTTATGAAGGAATTGGCACATGTGTTGGCAGCCCCACTGGCTGCACTCTTTAGCATCTCTCTGCAGAAGGGATGGGTGCCACAGGACTGGAGGTGGTTTATGTAGTGCCTATACATGGAGGTCTAGGGAGAGATGGGGAACTATAGGCCGGTCAGTCTGGCGTCTGTAGTGGGCAAAGTAATGGAGGGCTTCATCAAGGAGAGGCTTGGGAGGCAGTTGGAAAGGTTAGGACACCAGGATGATAAACAGTATGGCTTTGTCCCGGGGAGATCTTGTCAGACCAGCCTTGTAGAGTTTTATGATTGGGTGATGGGGCCTTGGATAGACACAGGCCGGTGGATGTCCTATACCTAGATTTCAGCAAGGCGTTTGATTCAGTACCTCATAATGGACTGATAGCAAAAATGGTGGAGATGGGGGTGGGTGGGCAGGAACTAAACTGGGTTGAAAATTGGCTTTCAGGGAGTTTACAGAGGATAATGGTGGGGTGGGATAATATCCTCCCCCAGAAAGGTAATCAGTGGAGTCCCTCAAGGTTCAGTACTGGGGCTACTCTTGTTCAATGCCTACGTCTCGGATATTGGGGGGAGGGGCTAGGAATAGGTTGAGTCTCTTTGCGGATGATTCAAAATTGGGAGCACTGGTGGACAGTGAGGAAGCGAGAGAGACAGTCCGGGGATCTGGATACCCTGGAGGGGTGGTCAAGGAGGTGGGGACTGAAATTTAATGCCGGGAAATGTAAGGTACTTAATTTGGGGGTCAAAAACCTGGGCCATGTATACACCCGGGGTGGGGGGTGTCACACTGCGAGCAACATTGGGAAAAAGGGATTTAGGGGTGGTGGTAGATGTTAAAATGAATAACTCTGAAAACTGTAGAAAAATTGCAGCCAAGGCAAACAGGATATTGGGTTGCATAGCCAGGGGAAATACGTCCAGAAGCAGGGAAGTGATCCTCCCTCTATATGATGCCTTGGTCAGGCCGCAGCTTGAGTACTGTGTACAGTTTTGGAGACCTCATCTGAAGAACGACATAGCACTGCTGGAGAGGGTCCAGAGGAGAGCAACCAGGATGATTCAGGGCATGGAGGGGAGGCCTTATGAAGTGAGACTGGAAGAGCTTGGGCTTTACTCACTGGAGAAGAGAAGGGATAGGGGAGACATGATAGAGGTTTTCAAGTATGTAAAGGGAATAATTAGGAGTGGAACCAGGGAGTTGTTTAGGCTGAAGAAGGGTGGAGTGACCAGGGGTCATGGGTGGAAGTTGGAGGGGGGAAACGTAGGAGGCATTTTTTCCACTGAGAGGGTGGTGGAGCCGTGGAATGCACTTCCCGGGATGCTGCTGGTGGGGGCACAGTAGAGGGCCTCAAGAAGGGGTGGGACAGGTTCAAGGGGAAACTGAATCTAGAGAAGACACTCTTGAGGGCTAGGGGGTTGTGAGGCAGACAACCATTAAGTTGCTGGCTTTCCAGCAGACAAGACAGACCATTTGGCCTATTCTGCTGGCTTTTAGTATGTTAGTGTGTTAATGGCAATTTTTTTTTTTTTTTTTTTTATCAACAAATAA